>JALIDW010000002.1:1355136-2710273 GCA_023079495.1 Xylaria sp. L1 SY-2022 | reverse complement strand
CCGTTCTGTAATCCTCGTCTCCCCGACGGACCTGCTTGGGCTTTGTATTGCGTCGCTACCAGATTCCGACTACGAACGAGCTCCATTCGTGCTGATATTCATCTACCCTCGCATTGTTCGTCTCCAACAAGCGAACCCGAAACTTGACTCGGCTATCCAAGTTTCCAAGCTCAGCAATCTGCTGATATCTTTCCATTGCGGCCCTCGATTTCCCGCCGAGAATACTAACACGTAGCTTCTGTCCCGACTCCCGTTGGACAGCCCATGGTATAGCTAGAAGTCCAGGTGTTGCCCACGCCCGTTTTCCCTCCAACGAGCATCTCATGTATCTCGACGACTTCAGGTCCTAAACCATGGAGCTTCTCAAGAGTCTGCCCTACTCTTCTCAGACCCTCATCAGCAATGCAGGTTACGATTGGGCTCCTGAAAACGCACCAGTCTTCGATGCTGCAGGACGGCCTCACGACAGCCATCCTCCCCTCGCCAGTTTAGTACTCCTTGTATTTGAGGCCGTCTTGGAGGTAATATGTGTGAGCTTGCCTGGCTAGTAAGTACTTCCCTAGTTCGCGGTGCAGAGGCATCCCTTCGCCCTTCGAGTATATAGAACTCGCTTATCCTGACCATCACTGACTACAATCTGCTGCAGTATCCTTGCTAGGAAAGGCCTCCTCAAGCCGGAACATCAGAAGTTTGCAGCAAATCTGAACATGTGGTTATTTACGCCCTGTCTGATTTTCAGCAAGCTAGCCAAGCAGTTAGACCCCAGTCAGCTCCGCGACCTCGCCGTCATTCCCGCTATCTTCGTGATTCAGACCGGCGTCTCGTACGTAGCCTCTAGGTGCGTTTCGAAGCTGTTCGGGTTTGGTAAACGAGCAACCAACTTCGTCACTGCTATGAGTGTGTTCGGCAACTCTAATTCGCTTCCGATATCCATTGTCATCTCGCTTTCCCAGACTCTGAAGGTGCTATCTTGGGATCGGGTTCGCAATGACCACAGTGACTTAGTCTCTGCTCGCGGTATTCTATACCTGCTCATATTCCAGCAACTCGGCCAAATCATCCGGTGGAGCTGGGGTTTCCACGTCTTGCTGGCTAAGAAGGACCAATATGAGGAATATCAGGACGAGCGAGTGGAAGAGGGCCGGTATCGAGACGACGATAGTTCCGACGAGCTTTTGATACCGGGCCTTGGCGACGAGAGCGTTGAGACCTCGGATGATGACAACACATACATTCCAGCTGGCCGGACTCCAGTTTCTGGGACATCAAGTACATCTCTCGCGGGTTCCGATGTTGAAGTCAGCACGCCGAAAATGGTAGCGAAAACGACTAATGATCATGTTGACGCCCGCGAAACTGCTCTGATCCTGCCGGCCGATGATGACCTAGGTAACAACATCATGTCCTTTCCAAGCATACGCGATTTAGATGACCCAGAAACCCCCAAAGGCGTTCGCGCCTTCTTCGTTCGGTGCAAGTCTTCCCTTCATGGAGCTTTTTCCCGCACTCAGGGAAAGATTCGCCCACAGTGTCTGCGTACGTATTCCAAGTTACCTCAAGGACTCAGAACGCGACTGGCGAAGACTGTTAACTTCCTCGGCGACTTCATGAATCCTCCACTGTGGGCCATGCTACTCTCTATTGTTGTAGCTTCAATTCCTCGGCTTCAGCAGTGTTTCTTTGAGAACGGTTCGTTTGTGAAGAACAGCGTCACCCGCGCCATCACTCAAAGTGGAAGCGTGGCTGTACCGCTCATTCTTGTTGTCCTAGGCGCCAACTTAGCAAACAACATCAAGGAGAGCGAGACCAAGGATTCGGAGGAAGCACAGATCGGCCGACGAATTCTCATTGCCTCTCTCATTAGCCGCATGTTGATTCCGACCATCGTCATGACCCCTATTCTGGCCATGGTTGTGAAGTATGCGCCCATAAGCATACTGGACGACCCCATTTTCATTATCGTCTGTTTTCTCCTTACTGGCGCACCAAGTGCCCTGCAACTGGCCCAAATCTGCCAAATCAACGAAGTCTATGAAAGCGTCATGTCCAAGGTCCTATTCCAGAGTTACGTCGTATGGTAAGTAAAGGCAATTCCACACAAAAGTCTAACATTCGCTAACCTTCGGCAGGATCCTTCCTTCAACGCTAGCTCTGGTGATGCTGGCACTGGAGATCCTGGAATGGGCCAAAGTTTGAGATCGGCTGTCTATGATCTCAAACTGAGGAAACCCCTCATGGTACGCATGCTTGTTTTCTTCCCACGCTGTGCGTGTAATTCGGTACGGCCCTGATGAGTGTCCACGACATGGGATGGGAAGGTGATCAAAGGACACGGGTTTTCTTCATGACGGTTCAAGCAATAGGGGGTTTTCCTGGCGTTAATCCGTGGGGGTTTATATGATGCTGGGACAAAGTGCCGACCGTGTTATAATCAGGTGAGAAGATGATCCATGAAGTCAAGGTCAGTGGCTAGTTTCCGGCCGTGCATCAAAAGTACGCAAAAGGGTGGGAAAATTCCAGCATGAAAAGGCAAGACAAGTTAGCGTGTTCAATAATGTAGACAACAATCGCGAACAAAGACTTCCTCACTAACACTCACGTGTTGCAGTCATATGACTACCCAAATAGGCAGTGTCGCTACAAGAGTTCATACCTTCCTCGTAGTAGTCGCGAGTTATTCCGTGCTGAAGAGGATAATCCACCGTCTTAGACGGGTCGGTTTGATCACTTCGGAACAGCTACAGTATTTCGAATGCCTGCCTTGTATGGGATGCGGTGGTGCAAGCACCATGTCCGGGTGGCTCACGTACTCGTACAAGCGTCTCACTAGACTTGTCCCAGAGTTTTGGAGGCCTCCGAGCATCAAGTTGAGGGTCCGTATCCCGAACTTTTGCTTTGAACGGATTACGGATCACTTTGCACGGAAATCTCGCCTGAATCCGTAATCCGTAATGCCCGGCTTGGTTTGACGATAAGATAAGGGAACCTCCTTATCGATACTACGTAATGCGCCAGGCGCCAGGCTTGCGGTTGCTACAGGTACGGACTGTATTCCGTACACCACGGTATCTGCGGGCAGGTACCCCCGGTATCTACCTATTCCGTGCTTACCGTACCTACTACCCACCACGGTCGCGGCTTGTACGCGTCGGAACCTAAGCTTACGTACGGGGTTGTTGATAGCAAGGCGTCACACCCCAACTTCTTCCCTTCTCACCCACATTCGTCAACAGACCGACCACCTACCCAATTCTCCTACAACCTTCGTTTAACATACCACCTTTCTGATTCTTTACTTCAGCCTACGGCGCAGACTGTGAAAACGTTCACCGTTCATTAATGACAGAGAGTAACAGCCGCTGGTGGTGACGCTAGAAGATGGGTCAGGAATCCTCCAACATGATGCCCGAGAGTATCCGCCCCAAAACCCTCTCAGATCGCAGCATCGGTGCTGTCGCCAGACTCATCACATCTGGACGAGCCAAACGAATTCTCGTCTTGACTGGTGCCGGCATCTCTACCGCCGCAGGCAGTTTGTCTCCCTCTCCCTCTCTCTCATGCGTCCATCCTTGCCCAAGGGAACCGTTGCTTACCGAATGATCTCCTGCAGTTCCCGATTTCCGCTCTCCCAAGACCGGCCTGTACCACAACCTCGCGCGCCTCAACTTACCGCATCCCGAGGCTGTTTTTGATATCGACTATTTTACTGAGAACCCACGTCCGTTTTACGTCCTTGCAAAGGAACTCTACCCGGGCAAGTTCCACCCGACCATTACGCACACCTTTGTCGCCCTCCTTGCGAAAAAGAACCTTCTGCATATGCTCTTTACCCAGAACATTGACTGTCTCGAGCGTGCTGCTGGCGTCCCATCGGATCTTATTGTCGAGGCTCACGGCAGCTTCGCGACTCAGAGCTGTATCGACTGCGGAGGGGCGTACCCCGATGACAAAATGCGCGAATGTGTAGAATCAGCAACCCCAGCCATCTGTGTTCAAGAAGGCTGCGGCGGTCTAGTTAAGCCAGATATCACGTTTTTCGGCGAGGCGCTTCCCCCTACTTTCTTTGACAATGCGGGAAAGATCGATGACGCCGATCTTGTTATCGTCATGGGTACAAGCTTGTCAGTGTATCCGTTTGCCGGACTGCCGCGCCAGGCGAAGGACGGCGTACCTCGACTCCTGTTGAACATGAAGGTAGTCGGTGACTTTGGTCTCCGAGCGGATGACGTCGTTCAGCTTGGCGGATGCGACGAGGGCATTCGCAAGCTAGCCGATAGGCTCGGATGGCGAGACGAACTCGAAACGATGTGGACGGAACTCGTGGGCGAAGAAGAAGCGGAGCGACAGCGATCCCAAAAGGTGTCGGACGCCGTGCACGAAGAGCTTGACGAGTTGGCGGAGAGCGTAGAGCAGAGGTTGAAATTGTCCGAGGGCCACGACGACCAGAGTTCCGATCCCATTGCTAATACAAAGCCGCAGGAAGAGAAGGAGGGAGAGAGGCCAACGACACTTCCAGATGCTCATGCTACGGAGTCAGCAGATTTTGTATCTCTGGCGACTGCAAAAGATGTCCCGGCCGGAGACTCTGAAGGAAGCATCACGGCGGATAAAACAGATGAGAAAACTTCATCTGTTGAGAAAGTTGTCTCGAATGCGGCTTCGAAGGTAGCCAATGGCGAACACAACACAGACGCCGGCTCTGACCACACGCCCGTCCATGCTTCAGATGACGCTGCCACCGTCAAAGATGGAACCGAGATTGACACCGATGACAAGAAAGCTACGCCAGTAATGTGATCGAAGGGTTGCATCTTGTATACCTCACCTGGCTAGTCAGATCTGAAGGGGATTCCCGAGATACGTGGTATGAGGTGTCTTGCACCATGGCTGATAAAGAAGTCAAAGACCAGACTGGCTTCTATTCGTTTATCACATTGAGCTAAGATGGCTGTCCGTAACGGTATGTCTGCAACAGTCCCAAAACTGGTTCCTCAGATGACAGGGAAGTCGTTAACGCTCACCCCTTCGCACAGTTCGTCTCATCAGATCCAATGTCTTTTTTTAGCTCGTCTTCGTTATTCAGAACTGTGTACCTAATCAACAATCCCTCATGTTCCTAACTACCCTTAGTACAGCATGATCGAGTCCCGAGATAAGCGCGAAGCCGTTGCACTCAGAGTGCCTGCTACCCGGTAACCGGAGTCACCGTTGACAAGACGCCGGTATCACCTATGGGCCCGGTTCAGACGCGCAGACTCGATTCAGTGTGTCTCTGGAATTGATGGAATTTGCGGCAGCATCCGAGGTATGTCAACGGAAGACGAGGAAATGACATGATAGCTACGGCGAGGTGGGCTTTGGGTGGATAGCTGTCAAATTGATCTGTAAGACGACTCTTAATGTGTTTTGCGCCGCAGCCGTTCGTCCGGTGCGGCTGATGGGCAGTCCTCCAGCTGTCTCGCCGAGGTCTTCCCTTGTGCAATGGATGGAATATTCGATTGCAGGAAACTAACTGCTCCCGCGGATATCAGCGACTATATCTCGGCTGCACATGACGGCCATTATACGAGTGCACACAATTTGCTATTATAATTAGCAAGTCGAACGTGACCAGAAGAAAAGGTATGAGATGGCATGTAACGACGGCCTAGCACGGCATATGTAGTGCGCGGGTAATTACCTGGTTCATGAGCATGCACACTAGTACGCACTAGAAGGCCCACATGGAAGGCATCCTCATTCGCTACGATGCTGTGGTCAGATATTTGCATGTGGTTTTCGTGATTGTTGTCGATAGCTAGGTATGAATGGGGTCGGCCACTATCAGCGTATGCAATTTACGGATTAGAGGCAACGATGTGCAGGCCGGATTATTGCTGTACCTCGCGATATCTGCAAAGGAGAGACTATCTCATGTAAGTAAGAGGTGTAGGCCGGCGAGTTATGGAATAGTCGTCGATGCGATGCGGTGTGTCTATGTACGTACGAAGGGGTACTTCGTTAGTGAGGTTCTGGGCGAGGAGCTAGAGTAGAGTCATCCATCCCGTGGTGGGCCGTGGATGCCCTGGACCGTTCACCGTGGAGCGTGGAGCGCACCTGCCCTCGTACATCGAACACCAACGACCTGCGACGGGGCAGCTACGGATCACTCGTACCTGCCTAGTCACGTAGACCTAGCGAGACGGCCCGCGGTCTCCTAGAGGGCCGGTCTCGTAGGCAAAGTACATATAATTTTGTATTCCGTAGTGTAAATAAATACAATGTACCTTGCATAGCAGGCCAGCCAAGGTTTCCCCTGATTCTGTATTCCGTAAACGGTTCCTGGCCCATTAGCTCTATGGGGCTAGTGGTAGCCCAATTTCCTGCCCTGATCTTGGGCCATGGCCGTCCAGGTACCGGCCAGGTACTATATGCCCTCGAACATCGTGTAGATCATCTCGAACCCTTATTACCGTCTCTTCCTCTTCCCTTTTTATCATCGTCGTGATGATCGACAGACAGCTTCGACAGCATCCTTCAACCCGTTTGCGCTTTCTTTCTTTCACTTTCACACGAGAGACCGTACACGTCTTTTAATCAAGGGCCCTTTTCTTCACCCTGCCATTTGGTCACGGATTTTACTTATTTATATATACATACATACATACATACATAAACAACAACCCCCTCCCATTCGTTTAAGTCGGATTCGGATATCCAAAGATCCTAACGACTTGTCTGACTATCGAGAGTTACGATAGAGTCGTCGAACAGGTTGCCCCCCCTCGAACCAACCACGGCTTTGGACGAACGCAGAAGCGCAACCCACACTACCAACGGAACACTATCTTTAAGCATCTCCGAACGGGGCCTCGTTTTGCAAGCTGCAAGCTGCAAGCTGACCCAGATAACCTTCTATATATAAATCTAATTCAAATAAAACGGTTCCCGCGCGGATCTCGATAGGTTATGTGTTTGGTGGTTTAGGGACTCTGCCACTAGTACTTCTTTCACACTCTTTATCCATAATAATAGGCCGTTTCTTTTTCATCCTGGACGCTTTACTTCTTCCCACTGCCGATCGAGAGGAGACGGGGCCGGCTGAGAAGCACGCTCCCAGGGGGGACGTATCGGGTCTTTGGGGGGGACTGATTCTATCCATGACTATTATTCAACATCTTCCTTTCAGTATACAGACATAATGGTGTCATTCTTTGGACTAAAGCTTGGGGGCGAGAAAAAGAAGTAAGTCAAGAAGCGAGAGGAAGCATCGTTGTTGTTTGTTGTCGTCGTTTTGTGAGTCAAGTTAACTCAACTAACAGACCTAGGAAACTCACGAAAGACCTCAAGATCTCTGTACCGCCGCCACCCCAGGATCTAGGCGAGGCCAATGCCGGCAACGGTGAATTCCCTGAATCCAACAGTGGGCCTAGTTCCCATGAGACCAGCGCCCCTTCGTTATCACGGCAGGAGATCGTGGAATCCCCCGTGTCATCATCCAGAAAGAACAGTCCCAAGGAGCTGCAGATAGCCCCTGTTTCTGCGAACAAACTCGGCTCGAGCATGATAGATCTTTCGAAACCATCATCCGGTTTACGGCACCACGCATCTAATCCCGGCTTCGGCACGCGATGGCACACCGGCTCATTGCGAAGTCCCGGCTTTGCCGCTTCTGGCTACCCCCAGACGGCCCGACCCAGCACATCCGACGGCGAAAGGAAGATCCGGCCTGGCAAGCTCGATATGCAATTCCCTCGCGAGGCGACGATCGAAGAGTTCAGAAGTCCCCTGAGTCCGCCGGCCACCGCCCGAAATGAAGACCAACTCGGCACGCCGTTCGGTGAAATCCCCAAGTCACCGCTTGGACAATACGAGCTGAAACTGGATTTGCCCAGCGATGTGTCTACATTCACAGATTTTGGGGCTTTCAAGCCGTCTGATGCTCCCGCTCCGCTTCGCATTCGGAAGCAAGCTTCTACTCGTGTATCACGGGTAGCTTCCAGACGGTACAAGCCCTCTCAGAAATCACCAACTCCGCCACACTCTGGTGAGGACAGGGAGATACTAGAAACTACCATCCTGGAGGGACGGCCGCCCAAGCCTCATGCTCAGGGTAGCTTTCCCGCCGCATTTCAAGAACTAGAAAACGCCATTTCAAATCTCGGGCCCTCGACTCTGCCCTCACGATCCTGCAGTCTCCCCGCCAGCCAACGGAAACTGTACACCGTTCCCCGGTCCCTCTCGCGGGCGACAAGAAAGGGCAGTGCCCGGCCCATCATCCAAAACGTCTGTGCCAAGCGCGACACCCTCACCATCAACACGCAGCGCCGCCGCAGTCTGCAAATGAAGATCGAGGCCGCCGAAAACGCCAGCCTCCCTTCCCCGGCCATAACAGAACGGACCAAGACCACCGGCAGCGGCCGCACCTTCGAGCGTCCCCCGCCCCTCAACCTAAGCCTCAGCTCCAACCTCAGCGGCCCAGAGCGCGACGGGCCCCGCAGCGCGCCGTTCCTCCTCAACCCACCGCGCCTCTTCGCCTCAGCAAGCCTCATGAAATCGCCGCTCGAAATAGTCGGTTCGCAAGACTACGCCAAGAACTCCTTCTTCAACGAAGACGACGAGCTCTGCTCGAACCTGGACTCGCCCACCCGCTCGTCCATCTACACCGACGACGAGGACGACGACGAAGACGACCACGACGACGACGACCACAGCATGATCGACCGCCCCTTATCCCCCGAGTCCACGAGCCCCGTCATCCCCCTCACAGGACCCCTCGCAAGCCCTTGCTTCCCGCCCCTCTCCCAGTCGCCCCAGGGCTACTTCCCCGCCCTCGACGAGCTCCCGCCCGCCGCCATCCCCCCCCACCCCCCGCGCTCGCACCGTCGGGGTCCCCCCCCGCCCTTCGTGGCGACCTTCGGCGCGGACGCGCTCATGCCCGTGTCTCCCGGCCCGACGGCGCCGCTGCGTCCGTTCGGTCCGCAGCGCGCGGCGACGACGACGGGCGCGAGTTTGACGGCGGGTTGGAAGCGGCCGCAGACGGCGGGGCAGTTTACTGCCGCTGCGTCTGCGACGATGGAGAGTAATGGGGGTGCACAGGATGGCGGGTTGAAGCCGCCGCCGATGCCGTTGCGGACGCGGACGGAGTTTAAGAGGCCGGGGTCGCGGGTGCGGTGAATAAAGGGTATATAAATAAAAGGGTTTGGGTTTGGTTGGTTTGGTTTGGTCGGGGGTTTTGGTATCTTGGTAACTTTGGACTTTGGACTTTGGAATTGGAATTCGTTTCTGGGGCCGAGAGTAGAAAGGGAAGAAAACTGAGAGTTTCATGGTTTTGGTTTTCTTTCTTCTTTCTTTAATTCGTCTACTCTAAACCACTCACTTTTTTTTATATCTTACTTTTTTTTTCTTTTTCGAGGTTGGGGGTTTTTGTTTTGTAGATTTGAGATTCTTTGACACTTGAGATTCGGAGTTAGACTGTAGAGGATACCATTTGAAATTGTATAATGTTTCTGACAACAACCTTGATGGATAATATGCAGTTGCTTGTGTCGTTGCGTCGTGCTATGCGTTGCGTGAACCGTGTAAGGGTGGTAGATGAGGGATGGCGAGAGGTATGGATGAAGTTGGTGAGTGGCAAAGATGAGGATGGTGGTGAAGGTGTAAAGTAGAGTAGACTTGATAGAACTTGCTGGAGAGCTGTGAAGGTGAATTGAATACCCAGATTGATCTGGTACACCAATGAATCTTTGGTGATGGTGTGAAATGTGTGTGGTTGTGATGTGTACTTGATGGGTCAGGGGTTTTCTTCCTTGAGACTCTTCAAACTATGTTCACCTGCCAGAATGGCCGGTTCTACACAACCTCACAAAAGGCTTTATCGCATAACACGGCATTAAACTACTAGGTAGTCATCAGTTAAGTTTCACGGCATGGCCTGGGAAGTAAAGGGGTTTCAGTTTCTAATTGTAGGTCGGATTATCCAACCTGTTTGTTCATCGATTCATTATATACATAGAGTTGGGTATATAGAGGAGTTGTTGTAGCGATATATATGGGATCGTCTTCATTCCGGTATCAATACCGGTGAAGACAGCTGATGTTTATGTTCGTGAATCCGTCAGATAACATACGCAAGGGGCATATTAAACACTCTGCCCAGCTTTCGCGGCCTCCTCAGCCTCGAAAGCCCTTCTACGAGCCGCATTAATAGCCTTGAGCTTCGCCGTACCAAAACCAGCAATACCGTCCTCCTGAGCATCGCCGAGCCAGGGCTTCTTCGAATCACCCAGCAAGCTACCGGAAAGGAAGTAGATGAGCTGACCAATGATGATAAGGACGAAGGCAACGGGGTAAAGGAAGTGGACCTTGTTGCCGAAGACGTGGATACCGATAATCGTGCCCCAGAAGTTCATGGTGAGGAGCGAGATGTTGAAGAACGCGGCAGAAGCAATACGCAGGATGAATGGCACGATAGAGTAGAAGAGGGTGAGGGCGAGCGTGTAGCCGATGATGTAGCCGATCACGGCGCCGTCGAAGTGTGCGGTCTTCAGACTGTGGCGGTCGAAGATAGCGGCCTGCGTGCCGTTGATGAAGATACCGAAGAAACCGAGGAAGCCGAGGACTTCGTACGCGGGACGCTTGCTGACGAGGAACTCCTCGAAGGTGTTGGTGAGACCGTAGATGGTGGCGCCGAGCAGGGCGAATAAGTCGCCCTTGAGCAGGTTGACACCGGGTCCGCCGTTCGTGCCCTGGATGTGGTCACTTGCGAGGAGGACACCCATACCGCCAACGCAGACGAAGATACCGACGATCTGGAAGGGCTTGTAGCGCACGCGGAGTATGATGAAGGAGATCACAACGACGATGACGATGGCCCAGAAGTTGATGAGTTGCGCAGACAGGATGTTGGTGTACTCATAGGCGAGCACAGTGAAGTAGTTACCCTCCACATCCAGGAAACTGAGGATAAAGTACTTCCATCCGTCACGCAATATGATGCTGCCCATCTTCCGGAATCCGTACTGGTACAGCGTGTACGTGAAGTAGATGAGCGTCAACAGAACGTAGTTGAAAAAAGTCTGGAAAGCCGGGATCGAAGTGTTGTGCTCGACCAGAAGAGACGAGAACGTGTTGGTAGACGTGTTGGCCAGCGCCAGCACTTGTCCGATGATGAGCACGAACCAGAAGTCCCGTGTCGTGAGGTAGGCGTACCAGCGCGGCTTGCCGCCCTCCAGGGACGCCAGAGCCTGGGTCACAGCCTCATTCTCGTTCTCGGGGTTAGTAGTCGTGCCGTAATGACGGTCGACGCTGTTGTTGCTGCTATCGTTTGGTGCAGCGGCCATGATCTCAGTCACGTTTCCCAGCGACTTGGACTTGTTGGCCGTCTCGTAAGTTTGGTCCGCCATCTTCGTGATCTTGGACAGTGACTATGGCCTTGATATGCCTTGAAACTGTTCCCTTCAACTCCCAAGGACCCTGGAGAATGAAATCAGGTCTCTTCACGTCAAGAGATGCTTATCTATTCGGCAATCCACCCGTCGATCTGATAGGTATCCCTCGAGATGGTCTTCCGGTGTGAGCCAGCTTCAGAACAGACCCGATAGATCATGCAAGTTGCCGAGGTTACTAGACACGGGGAAGCAGTAAAGTCTTTCTCGTTGACAGCAAAGCGCAAAGACTTTCGAAGTCGCTCGGCTGGTGTCAATGTACGATGCTACCTTGAAAGGTGAGGCGTGCAGAATAAGCAGCCTCAATAACTCGTACGAGTATATGAGAGGTGGTGAGGGCGCGTGAGGGGTTCCGTAACTCTTAACGGAATATACAAAACGGTGACGTCGGGGAAAAAAGATTCCAGGAACCTTTTTTTACTATGCAGGATGGGAAGTCATCATTCTTATGCACTCTTTTATCACTCTTCTACGAGTAATTTTTTTTCCTTCTTATCTTTTTCCTGCCCTCGGCTATATTCCGTCCTGAGCCTGACCTGAAAAACGCCGTTCGCTTGATTTGGCATGTCGCATTTTTTCCAACGTTCTTCACCACGCGGTTTTTTTTTCTTTCTTTTTCGACCTGGTCATTTTTCATGCAGTCATGATATAGCCTAAACCTAATAAGGTAAGACCCAGTTATCGATGAAGCGGTGTTCCAGTGGAAAACGTGAATCCCACGTTGTCAGGTTCTGCCTAAGGAGCCTGTTTCCTTACCGACACTAGCGCGGCCCCATAAAAGGTGCCCACCATCTTACCTAGTCGGGTTAGTTGCATCTACCCTAATTCGTAGGTGCATTTCTGAATCTTCACTACCATCGCATGTTTTGGTGCGAGGACGAGGATCTAGATCGACCGTCACATCTCGACCTCCTGGGATCAGGCTTCGACGTCCCTTGCGGAAAGCTAAATCGTCACAACGGTCGCCACTAGACAGGCTTAGCTACGATCGAGTGCTTTAACGATCAACCGCCGGTCTTGCAAGCTTTACCGATCTTTACTCGAGAATCAACGCACCAAACAATTGTTTACGTCGTGCTAGCCCGCTTCACCGGTCAATTGTGTCGGGGTTGCAAATTTTCTAATCGCAGACCAACATCTCGTACGGGTTTCCGTACGGAATACGACGGACTAAGAACGGAATACTTACTATAAGGAAAAAGGGCTCTTCAGCCATGATTTGCAGGAAGTTTTATCTTCTCGCAGTCTCGATCAGACAGAAGGAGAGAAGCATAAGTCAGGTACGAGGCTCGTAGTTGTAATGATCCCTTTCAAATCGACTCCGAATTGAAGGACTTCGGTGGTTTGGTATGAAAAGGGGCATCGACCGGTAATAAGAGGTATCTCAACATATGCCCTGCACAAATCTGACAAACATGTCTTCCGATGGAATCACCATGGTAGAAACAGGTTGCCAACATGATGCTGCCATAGTTCGTACCTCTTCTCCATAAAGACGTTGAACAGTGGTGGATATGATCATCGAAATGGTTTGGTGTCGCGCGTCTCTCTTATTTCGTACTTCGCAAATGTTGGCACTGCAGGAAGTACGGAAACCGTTTGACCTTCTGTGGGGTGTGTGAGTGTCTCTTCCAACGTTATTATTGTCTCGGTACCCGACAGAGTCTTGGATAGGGATAGATCGTTGCATTCGACGCATTGAGAGGACAGTTCCATCTACTTATATATAGATTGGTGGTTGCCCCTGAAGCTCGAGTAAGGATCTAAAATAATACCCCATTGCATTTTGATGACAGTTCTCTTTGAGTTGATACCGAAGATAGAGCGTCATTTGACTAGTTTAGTTTATGTGTCGTTTCGCTACTCGTTCCGTTTCCATCGGACGTTCAATATCTGAATCGGCAGGTTTCCACCTGTATCAGAAGATGGTTTGAGATGTCGGATGTTGCAGTTCATGAGACCCGTGTCATTTATCAACGGACAGTCGTACGTTTACCAAGAGCTCTTCATACTCGTAGAGATCATTGGACAGCGCAGCTGAAGTCAGACCTTGCTTTGGTTGCAGTGACTCTGACTTTCGTGATGTGAGACAATTGTCTCAAATAAATAATCAGAAAATGTCCTAGAAAGACGTTGGCCGTTTATTGGGCAAGTAGCGGTTGCTGTCTCGAACTCTGGATACGGATCCTCTTTGAGTTCTAGACAGTCTTCGGCTGGTCTCAAAATCTTTTCCGATAATAGACCTTTGAACAGCGGACCATATTTGGGCGGCATGACTGATATCGTGCATGAGGCACTGGAGAAGACACTCGTGCATCCAGTGGTCAATAGATGAACGGAGGGCATCCATCATATATTGCTTGCCTCTTTCTGTACCGGAGATTTCGGGTTCATTTGAACACGCGGAGTTAATACACGAGATATGGAGAACGGCGTTCTGTGATGCGAGGTGTCTGCAAACTGATGCAACGAGGAGAGAGTTCTGCACCATACCAAGTCTGCATGCGATGCTCAGGGAACAGTAAGGCGAGTGGTAATGGAAGCACATTAAACACGCGCAATTCTACTGGTTCGCGCTGATTGACACAGAGCTTTAATGACCGCAAAACACCCTGGCCCCTCGGTCTCATGCTGGAGAAACATGGCGTCAGAGAGAGCCAAGCAGCGAAGCCGAATGAGCCGCCACCATATGGAGGAACATCCGGGGAACCTTTCTCTAAAGTCTCAAGCCAATAGTTTCGACTCGCTGGGCCAGGGGTGTATCTAATTCTGCGAGAAGATACGGCTGTTAATTTATCGGCTTCTGATCGTCCACCACGGGAATAACATGAGGAGGTCGATGAATATCCGTATTGAAGAGCTGTCAGACCGGTTGCAAGCTGGCGAGTAAGAAGACTCGCACGATCATGTGGTGGGCTTCAATATTGCTAGTCATAGACAGCCTCCGCCAGTACATGTGGTGGGATGAGCCACTCTACTGGTCAAGACACTCGAGGCGCTTGTGCATTAGGCGGACTGAGACAGTTGCAGTCCGCATGCATAGTGCTCCCTGCGGTCTCTCGGTATCCCGGCTCTATGGCTCGGTTGATCATAATAGACAACGTCACTTCCAGAACTCGTGTGGAGATGCGTTGGCAGATCATGAGGCAGATGACCTCAGCCTGTCTCGCAAGGAGGGTGGTAAAAGCGATGTTCGCGTTGTTTCGTTGTCAAACGCTGGGTGTGTTCGAGAAAAGTCGAGAAAGAGACTTGGTTCTATTTCTCCCGAGACATGGGCCTCATCGTATTTGGCCGTTGCGAGGAACTCGTGGCAACGTGCCGAGAATTCGTCTCGAATCGAGCCGCTATTATTGACGGAATCATTCGGGGAGAGCATAAGAACTCTCCGCATCATCCAACCCCATGGGGTCGACGAGGTATAAGCTGACATGCCATCATTTGAACCGAGCTAATGGAATAAAGTGATGTTGCCATCTGCATATATTTTGCCTTACTGTCAGATTTGCCACAGAATTGGGTATGAGCGTCAATCTCCGAGGCAAACTCCGCGAAGCTGAACGTTGAGCTGGCCATGGATACCGAAGCCACCTCCATTAACCTATGATCCGGTTGGGACAGTTCTGTGAGTAGTACCTCGGCCCTTTGATAAAGCGGGCAAGTGTGTGAACAAGTAATATGACTCGTTTTGAATGCAGCATCACACTACATGGCTCTCGGAGTGGGATGATACTACTTTACTCGTAGATGTCCGGGATGCTTGATCTCAGCTTGCCGAGAGTTGTACAGAACAGGGTTGGGGTTGGTCGGCATGATAATCGAGATCCAGAGGGCCGTTCAGCAATATACAACGTAGCTAAGCCAGCCATTGACTGCGCGACAGCGTGACTATTCGGGGATAAATGATACCGCGGGTACCTACAGGCTGGCATATGTCATTTTCGTAAGCTGTGAAAAGACTACCTCTCAGCTGTATTGTTTGAAGCGGCACCAAGATGTCGTAATAAGGAGCAACGCGAGTAAAATATCCTCGGCCAATTTTCAGATTAGATGGTTGATGGGAGTGATCCGCTCGTTGATGAAAGAATTACTACCACTGCAGGAGGTGGTATAGGCATGCATGCCTTGAAGCAAGCAAAGTTGCACTGCTCTCTCAACGCGGTTGATCCAGAGCACCGGGACCAGGCACACAAAACGACCGACTTGACCGAGGCCGGCCATGCAAACTTGACAGGTAGGTAGACCATGCGCAAGTCCCTGCGGAGTCTTGACATGCACATGTGGCGGCCACGGTATTATGTCGCTGAAAGAGCCTAACTCGAAGTGTATCATGACTCGTGATGGGATTTATCGTTTTTGTCGCGGAGTTGCGAGAGACAAGAGCGGTGCATCGGTTGGCAAATGTCTTCTTCGTACCAGCGCAGTCCCATGAAGTTCCGTGCCACAAGGGGGCATCAGAGCCCCGAAGTCATCGTAAGTGTCGTGAATACCGCAGTGGAATTCTTGGCAAGGGTCGGCAACTGCTATCATGGCATGATTTAGAAACAGTTGCGGTCGGCTGGATTTGGGAGACTCCCGGTGTCTCGTGGGTGGCGCCAGGGGAAGTGATCACACCCATTATTGAGCACCGTAGTACACGGCACACCTCACGAGGAGGGCGATGAACAGAAGCTTCTCGATGTTGGTTGCGTGCTCTGCATGTAGGTGAAAAGGTAGGGAGTATAGTAAATTCCCCTCCCCTCCTTTTCCTGCTCGCGAGTTCTCGTGCTGGGTTAGGTCCGATTAGAGATGCATGGAGTTGGAGACTGCCATCCAGGAGCTTCCCGAAACGGGCCTTATACCGGTAAACCCACGGCGGGCTCTCTCGCTCTGGTGCGGAGATCAGGCGAGAAGAGGAATTATTAATACGTAGGCATGCCTCTCTGGTACTGAGCTGCGCGTTTTTTTTTTTAATTTTCGAGGCCAACGAGAGCTCTTTAGGGCTGAAAGGATTCAAAGGATCGTCGAGCGTGACACCCTCAGGGCACAGGCAAAGGCCCGGGATATATGCACGAGGGTACGTTCAGCGGTTATCGAGGCATTGAGAGCGAACACAGCATACATTACTTGTAACCGTTCCAGTTGTAAGCCATAGTGAAGCGTGGCATCTTCTGCTTGGCTCTCTCTTATCGTGACAAGAGAGACAACCACCAGGCGACGAGTAATATGTGCTTTGGCTGGACTCGTAGAGCTCTGGCAGGAGTCATCGCGGTGACGATCCCGCCACCGACAATCTCAAGACGTTCCCTATGTCGGACAAGCCCGAGACAAGCCGAATAAAAGAAGCTTGCTGGTTGTCAGGTTGGCAAAAGAAAAGGAGGAAAAAGAATGGAAGGATTCTATTTGGTCAGAACAATCTCCTCCGCGTGAAGTCTACGAGTAAGAGCTCATGGTCGTAACGTGTCATCGTTTCACAGAAGTGTCAGATTTGAACCCGACGTATGATATTGAGATGATTTGGAAGTATGAAACATATATGCCATCGGTGGAAATGATATCCATTCGAGAATCCTATGAAGTCGACAGAGTTGTGATCGTGAAGAAGATGAAGCTGCCATAGACGCGTACGAGTAGCACGATGACATGCTAGATACAGTGTATGTGTCACTTGTAATACGGTGTGAAGATTACAGTGTACTTACACTGTATTCTTCCTTATCGGAATACGGTTTTATGCACAAGACTTTAGTATGAGAATTTACCGTAATTCGTACGTTTCTTGGCCCGTATCTTGTCCCGTGTCTTGTCCACTTCTCACAACGCCGCAATGCGCCGCTGGGTATGACTGACAGCCCATATGCTTATTCGCTCCCTAATAAGGGATGCCATTCATCGTATTTCGTACATTGGCGAGATTGCATTGGCTGTATATAGATAAAACTCGTCATAACTCACGAAGGGCCTCATCACCAAGTCGTCTAGACAATGTCGTTGAAGAGGACAGAGTTGTCGTTGTATTCACCTCGGTTTGTTGTAGGTAATCCGTATGTCACGACTTACAAAGTACGGAATATCGGTATGCAACTAACTGGCCACCCCTACCCAACAGTTCATTGCCTTGTTTGCCATTTGTTGATTTTGCTGAGGTCCGACGAAAAGCGCTCGTGCCCTGGCTCGGATGCACAGTGACGAAAGCCACCAGACATCACACTAGGCCCAATCCTGGGCTCACCACATTCCCGGATGCCCGATCTGGAAGAGGAGAAAATTTATAGAAAAGTACGGAGAAGGCAGGAGTTATCTCAAGTAACTATACTGTTAGTATCGTTATTTGGCGGGTTGTTCGAGTTGCATCTCGTCCAGTCAGATGTGTTCACATCCACGGGGGATGAGTCTCTCTGAATCCCGGATAAACATGTCTTGAACATCACTTGATGTTTCCCGTACGTATGGAATAATCTGTCACGATATTGTGTGAGTATATGGATTACACAACCCATAGACCGCATTACATGCCTACATTACACTACAGCTGATAGTTAACGGGTAAAACTACCAGTATTGAACTTGGTACCACTTCTGGTTCATCCCTCTGGCTACACCGAGTGAGTATAGTGAGGGCATGCTTGGTATCTTCTCGTCCCACCATCGTATCTGGAGTTTGGCAGATCTGTGCTACCGATGTTGAGTGCTTGGGTAGGTATGTGAGGATGGGAGTAGGTATAAATCATACCATACGAGTACGTCCGAGGCCAGACTCATCGACGGCTAGACCTACGGAGAGCCCACGGTCTCATCAACCGTGATGTATGGGTCTACTCACCGGTATCTAGTGCCAGTAGACTACTTCGTATTTCGTGGTGTTTGAAGTCTACCGGTCGAGAATCGAGAGTCGAGACTACCGGTATGAAAATGTCTAACTCATACCATACAAGCACAGGGCAACCGGCAGCAGGGTCTGCGTGCCGTACACGTGGAATCAAGAGGCGGCGCGTTTCCTATACGTGTAAAGTACTTCGTAGTGTGATTCAAAGGGAGAGATTCCATCCTTGGTAGTTTCACTACGGAGTAAACATGACACGGGTTGACGATTCAGGGATGAACATGGAAAATAGGTAGATGAATCAGTCTGAAGCACGGCAAGTGTGTCTCTATTCACCCTCTCGGCTTCTCCTACCGAATCTCATACACCGTCATGGCACTACTTACAAATATATATTCATTACTTCGTACACTACCAGGTGCCTGTGATCGAGGCCTCTCTGAACCAGCTGCAATGTCCGAAGCAGAGTAACCGCTCTTGTGCAAAGCAAACAACGAATGTTGTCGGTCCAGTGGCGGTCAGAAGAGCATGGTCCGAAGCGAGTTAGGCCCCTCGTCATACTACCTACGAACACCACTTACCTACATTAGACCTTGCCTTGGTGTTGCAACTTGTTGGTTCACTAGTTATTACTCGTGTTTGCGCCCAGAATAACGAGTAGGTAACCGTTACATTTTACGAGATCTCAACCTCCATTCCTATGACCTATGTACTTCGTAGTTGATGAATAGGAATATTGCTGATCCAATGATGAGTTGCGGGTTATACGAAAGAAATATCCCGGCTTAGTCTCGGAGTCTGCGTTCGAAGTTAAGCTTGTCCGTCATCAACACGGCCAAATACATCTCACCCTATTTAAACCCGCCTCGTTTTGATGTGTTGAAAGCTGTAGCTACGCCTCACTCCCTGGTCCTGACTCCTCATGCTAGGGTAGCATAGCTTTCCGAGATTTCTACCCCGGCACACCTCTGTTCCCTCTCCATGGTGGTCAGATCGGCCAAGTAGCAGCGCCGAAGATGTGTGTGATATTAGCATCCATCGTCCATGAAACCCTTGAGCAACGTCACGTACCTATTATCCCGTAGAGTGCCTGCCTCCTTTATAGCTCAGAGAGCAATGAATGGATACCGGCAACAGGTACACACGGAGTAAGGTCTCCTACAGCCGTCAAGTTAACTCTTCATGCACACATACCTGGTCATCGACATGCCTAGTAATAATGAGTTGCGATGCACGAATTACCGCGTGAAGTGCGTACGGAAGACGTTTGTATCCGGTTAAATTGAACCGGGACCAGAGCAACGGGACTGGCACTAACCACCATGTAAGGCACACTAACCAGTTGCTACATGCCTATTCCGTACGACTAGGCATACCTACTCACCCATTACGCGAGATCGTGAAGGTATTCATTCATGAGAGTACGTCGTAGGAAGTGAAGTCGATAATATATAAGGCTCGATATTCCGGACTGAGCCACAATATCACACTTATCCCCGACGATCCAATGTCAGAAGAATGAGAATCCTACGCAGGATAAAGCACATATTAAATAGAATACTTACCCAGGTTACATCTCTAAGAACTTAGAAGAGCATATCCCCGAGCAAGATACGAATCGTGCGCCGGATGTCCATGAGGTGTTTCTTATTCAGTCTGGCCGTGCCGGCATGTTACCTAGTGGATGCTAGCATGGGAAAATACCCTGTCGCTCGTGCCATTTTTGATCTCTTCTGATTTCTCAGTATGCATTCTTTTTTCTTCCTTTCATGTGATCTCTTTTCTTTTGCCCTGTTTGTAGAAATACCCAGGTCTTGTTACCACCCAGGACTCTCACTCAGGAGACAAAGACCGTCTCACGAGTTGCGTCCCTGCTTGTAAGTAATCAAAAAATGGGCTGCCTCCCGTCCGGATTCTTGGTCCGTCCATGCTCCGGTCCAATGGATCTTTTTCCAAGTCTGAATGAAAGCTCGTTATGAGATCTCCGTACTTTTGTCGCGGCCAGATTCGCGTCCTTTACTGAGAACATAAGCACAATCAAGTACTTCTTCCGCGGAGCGTCTAAATTCTTGCACCAAAATCTGCGGGATTGGTACTTCGTACGAAATAGGTACATCGCACGACTAATCCGTAAAGCAGGACGCCACAGTGTTCAATGACAAGACCCTGTACGGATTACGGTCTCAGGAAGCCTCATAGGGCGGATTGCGGGTTTCTAATGGATTAATGGGCACCACGGACTAGAAGTTTACAGTATAAGTTTTACCCGACATACCGTTTCTTCTCAGAATCCTCAGGAGTCAGGATAGCGCGGCCAGTTTGTTTGTGCTCTCTGTTTCTGTTCCGCCAGTATGGACGACGGCACGAAGAGCCTTTTACCAGGCATATGTGCGGTCGCAGCTGTTAAACGCGCCAACCTCCCCACCTGCACTTTGGGGACGTAGGCCGTGGGCACTAAGCAGTAGCGACATGCACTTCGACCGGCATGCCAAATGGGACATACCTAGTTACGGAATACCTACCGCACCTCATACTGTCCTGTCCTCCCCGTCCTGTCCCGTCCCGGGCAGCGGGCAATGGGCATTGCTCTGGAGCTTTAAAACACTGGCGCACACCTACGGATTACGGTAACCTCGCCTTAAAGGTTTGCACTAACTAGGGACACCACGCTACATCCATAGCGTTACCGCTATACAGCCATAATTAGTGTGCTTGGCTCGATTTCCCAGAGATAAATTCAGAAACGGTCTCTACGGAAGATTTCCTAAGCAATGACATCGCTGTATCGGAAGAATGGGTAATAAGCGTATATCAGAGTTAGGGCTGTGATCAATCTCACTTTGCACATATCAAAACGGGTGGCATTCATTAATAGATCTTCGACTAGCACCTTTCACCTTCGTTGAAATACGTATACACTTCTCCGTATGGCAACAGCGACCTGACTAAAACGGCTTCCCTTTGTCGTGTCCATCCACACAGAGGAAGGTAACACCATTGCACAGTACCTTCCTAGGTCGATGGCCGTCACAGACATGGCAGCATCGACCTGCTCATAGGTGTCAACTACCTACTCGTACCTAGTCAGTCATGACTAACCCCAAAGGTGCCAGACCAGTCCTGATTCAGATCTAGCGCTGTCCCGGTTGGACTTTCTTTTTGGTATCTCGTCCCGGGTAGGCAGTATCCACTGGCCAGTGAGGGCGAGCAACCCCCCGTTCCCCATCCTCAGCGCGGCTGTCGTCTCCGATATTTTCTCTTCCCATTATTTCCCAATTACTACTGCGACGTCTCCTGTACCTACAAAAAAGTAATCATTGTATTCCGGACGTACTGTAGGTAGTAGGATTTTCCCCATTTCCCGTGTCGCCTCCCCTTTTTCTCTTCCTCTCGTTCTCCTCCCGCCCGCATCCACACCCTGGGCTCTCTCAGCTAAAGTGCGAGTCTGCATGCGCGTGTGCGTGGTGCTGTCCTTTCTTTTTTTCCATTCATTTTTTCACCCTCGTCTCGCAAGTCTCCGACCAGATCTGGCACGCCGTGTCTCAACGTGAGTCTGGACTAAAGCATTTCTGGTGAGTGGTTTTTCGGGAAGCATGTGTCTCCCTTCTCTGCTTCTCTGCCCAGCACCGCACCGCACAGCACGTTTGCGAGATATCCTCCCCTATTCTCGTTGTTTTTGCTTGCTTGCTGTCCCTCCCGAGCCGGCGCGATTTTGGGCAACGGCGAGTTATTCGTAGAAGGGGCAAGGTGTGAACCACAACCGAGGCAACACAAGCATCACTGCTCCCTACACGGGTCCGGGTCCATGACAACAATCCAGCTCTCTTGGCCCTTGGAAATGTACAGTGATTTTGTTGGTCGATGCAGCAGAGCCAGATGATCCAGAACCATAACCCACAAAACATCGACACGGCACGGCTCGAGCTCGCGATTCGCCGCAAACGCTTGCCTTCACGAACCTCTCGATGCTTCTTTGCGCGGCATTTCCTTTCATGTCCTCCCAGCCGCGAATTGCCTCATTCATATCGAGCAGTCCATTCTTGAATTGACCAGCGAGCTGACAAATACCACCTAGAGCCTTTCTGTGCGACATCTCGGAACTGCCACGTTTCTCTTATCACCATCTCCCCCATCATCCTCCCGCTCCTCAGCTGGCGTATCCAACCAAGATGGCGCAATACTACGGAGAGTCTCAATGGCCGGGGCCGAACGCTTCTGTTCCTCCGCAAAACACATGGGATCACCAGACGCCCCCTCCTCAACGATCTTCAGGTACCTGCCACCTGCCACTCGCGGCTAGTCACTGGCACCAGAACTTGAATATCAACTGACAGTTATAGGTGCTAACTCCGTCGCCCCCCGTGAGGAGTCGGCAGCATTCGCCCACCAAATCGAGGGTATGTCGAACACTCAACTGTCACTTTTAGCAGCTTTCCTGTGTCTTTCGAGTTGCGTTGCACCACGAATGCTGTCATTGCGTTCAAACACAACTTGATCTTGCATGCCGGACATATCAGCGGTGTAGACAGCATAGATCAGACTGGATCATGGAGACATCAATGATGACGAACTCTGAAACTGACGATTCTATTCAGAAGTCGAGCGGGCCTTGGATAACCTTTACAAGAGTGGAAAGATGTTCGTTGCATCTGGCCGACGTGAGTCACCTTCATATCGGCGATATTGGGGCGCCCACTACGCGCACAATTGAGTCCCTCTAGACGATGCGGAGCGAGTATGGCTAACTGTCGCATAGATGGCCGTGTTGCGCCCGGTCATCATGGACCCCGTCACTCTGTCGAGTTCGTCGAGACCCGAACCGGCGGTCATCCCGGTCCCAACTTGCAATCCTTCTACGCCGCTCAACGCCACCAACCTTCAAGAGGATCCAACGAGGCGGAGCAAATGATGCAGGCCAAGCGGAGGATGGCGGCCCAGCGGGAGCGAGAGCTTCGCAACTATCATCAGGAGCAGCAATACAACCGAAGTAGGCCTCCCAGCTCTGTATAGCACAAAAATTGCATCCAAATTCAAAAGAAACAATTTCTTCAGGCAAAGCCAGATTCGCTTTGTCCTCGGCATTATCTACGTCTTGTTTCATCCTGAAATCGTGTAATGCTTGCCGCCGACTCGTCCACATATGTCCTTATCATACCGCTTACTATCGTCTTTTTGACGGACGCTGGCTAACTTCACATCGGTCTAGATGCTGTCGTTGACATGGCTTACAATGGCAAACCTGAACGAGCTCTTAGCCCCGGCAGCCTGTCGGAAGACGAACGTCGTGAACTGATCCAACGTCAACGTAGCGCTTTGTACGGCGATGGTCCTTTCGACGATGCGGGTGCAAGCCGGCAAGGCGCCACCGGCCTGTCTACCTCTTCGTCCCAGCGGGGTCCTTCTCCGCTTGCCTATGATTATGGACGCCCCGCTGCGGGTATGACTGAAGGCGTGTCGCAGCCAAGCGACTCTCAGGTTCTATCCCGAACCAACAGCAATACCAGTCCGCAGACCAGCGCGCCTACTAATATGGGAGCCATGCGGACCAGTACTTCGTCGCCCACTGGCGGATCTCCTCCTCGAGCCAGCGGTGTGTCCTCTCGACCGGGTCCGTCTGGAAGCATGGTCGCTCCTATTGGCACTCGACCATCCATCAGCGCACCGGTACCCAACCCTGGCCTGACGAAGTTGTCCACCACTCCTCTACCCTCGCCCTTGAGTCATGGCATTTCGGCCTCGGGTAACGACGATGAGGGCAACAAGACGCCATCAACGTCCGCGGCTCCTGGAAACCCCAGCAGTGCTGCAGTGGACGGTTACAACGGTTGGGGTGGCCGCCCTGGAGTCTGGAGCAACAAGTCCAGCCTCGGCGTCCAAGCAAGTGTCTGGGGTTAGGAACCAGAATCTTGCATGACACCCTTGATGAAGGGCAGGAATGTTCGGTCTCGGCTATGAGGACGATATTTTTTTGAAGAAAGATCACAATTCGGTGTTAAGGTGGGATCGTTTCTACGGGACAAGGGATGAGATATCCCGCATCAGCATGGTGTTCAGGCCTTTGATGATACATCATATGAAAACGTATGGGGTTTTATGGCGACTGCAATGAGGGTGGACAGTGTTTTTCATGGAGTTTTACGTTTCCTACTCCTGTTTCTTTCCGGATCCAAAGCCAACCAATCTGGCCAAAGGTTAACCAACAAACAACATACTGGCCTTTCCTTGGCACGCTAAATATTCCTCGTCATACCACTCTTCGTGGGGCAACTTGGCGGTATTTTCTGAGCACAAGACTCGGTCGAGACAATCGATTTCTCTCACGACAACACATGGTACGGAGGAAATTTGTTCGTCACCGGGCGGTCAAGTCAAGGCAAGGAGCATTGCGACAATCTGCTTTCTGTTGTTTTGGGTACCAGTGCTACCAACATTGGGCGGCAGGGGAATTTCAACTGGAGTTATCGTGCATACCTCATCTTATCCGGCAGCTTGTTTACTACAGAGGGAGGTTCAATGCGGAGTTGTGTTGGTTCAAGGCATAATTCATGAACGATTATTCCGTACTTGAGACTGGTCGGTAATTTGCAAAGAAACGGGGAAACAATAGGCCGGTGATGGTGGTGGGCAAAGGGGGAAAGAGGGATCTAGGAGGAACGAAACGTGGAAAGAGAAAAAAAAAAAAGGGCAAAAAAAGGCAAAGGTCTTCGGTTGTGTGTCTGTTGCGTGGTGGTTTATCCGGTTGTTATGCTTTTCTTTTCCTTATGTCGTCTGCTGTTGTTGTGTTCGAATGATGTGTAAAGAGAATTAGGGAAAGGTGTTGTTATCTTTCTTTGATTTCTTTTCTCGGGGGGGGGGAGGGGGAGGAGTGCGTGATGGGATGGGCTGTCTTTTAACGTATGGTACATGGTGGAGTTTGCTTTATGTTATGCTATGCTATTATGGTACTCTATTGTCATCATTGTCCTCTCTCATTCTCACGTACGCGCTCGTCTGATATGGTGTCTTCTATGGGGTTCGATAGGGGGACGTGTTTACCCCTATCTCGGATTCATCTGAGGGCATGCCGGGTTCCCCTCTTCCTACCTCTCTTCGTTATCGGGGTCGATTGGGGTTGGGTAATTCAGATTCGGTGGGATGGGTGAAGTCGGGATTTGAGGATAAGGCATGGAGATTAATGAGGACGGGCTTAGTCGGTAGAGTAGGTAGGTAGGTGGGAAGCATTATGAACAAGAGATACCATTTGATATGAATTCGGTTTGTGTGTGAGTTGGACTTGTGTATAAATTAGGCGTGTTGAGAGATACAAGGGCAACTGAGGTGGTTTAAGGTGCTTGGGTTAGATCCAGATATTGGCCATGTTTCTTCTTCGTGCTATTTCTAATGACGCTGGCTGTGATATCTACATTCACCCTCCTGATATCATGATATTTCCCATTCACATGCTAATCTCCTCAAACTCCGCGCGGTCATTGTTCCTGCATATGCATGCATGCAAAGACGGGAGGGAGACGGCAGACGGGATGTATGTAGATGTATCTGCGTAGTCTATCTGATAGAGTTTACCTTACCCCTGACTTGTCTGGTATGGTGGTTGCGGCTAGGACAGGGATTCCTGGGTTGGTGGTTGGGGTTATGTCATTGGGGTGATTGGATTATCGCTCTGAACATGAAGGTCAATGTTAGGAGATGCCATATGTGACGAATCTGTCTCGACTTCGTTATACCATGTACGTCAGTGTTTCAGCGACAGCGGTGGCCAACGCCGTCATGATATCACGTGAGGTATCACGACGAGAGACCCCGATGGAAGGTTTAGGGCTGGCTGTGCTGGTTGCTGTGACTCTTGATTTCCGGACTCTGTGCATGAAACGGCGTCAGGGGGGAGAGACAAGCTGACGCCTTGCCATTGGGACTCAGCCGCTGAGCAACCTGCATATGTGAACGTTTCTGTATCACACAGGAGGGCTGTATGAGGCGTGATGTTGAGTGTCCTGTTTTGTGAAGGCATGTCCGGCTATGTTGAATCCTGCTGTTAGCACCGCCATGCCTACCTGATGAACAATTCAGGACACGAGGAATCAGGGCGAGTGACTTCGTGAAGGAACAAAGCCAGTGAACCCAGCGTGTCTTGTCTCTCGTCATACTCGAAACCAAGACGTGATACTCGTAACCCGTCTGACGCGAAGCCCGAGTCTTGTGACCACACACGACGTCATCGTAGCACCGTGAATTCCATTAGTTTCTGCGCCCGAAAAATGCAAACTCGGGAGCAGCATCACAAGCGGCGTCTATGCGCAGTTGCCCGCGCGGCTGTGTGCGCAGCTCATCCGGCAGGAAGGTGGCTTCTTCTCGCCATTCATTCATTGCCCCCCATGGCGCTCTCAGCCGTAATGTGCCAAAATCGTTCATTTACCCGCGTCCCAGTCTTTTTGTTCTCGGCCCGTGCCGGAGATCCGCCAGGTCGCATCGGTGGCCTTGCGACTTAAGTTGGTATGTTGTGGGGTCTTTGTGTAGAAACCATTCGTGAACCCCTGACATGTGAGTGGCGCAGCGGCATCGGTCCTGGGGCCTTGGTTAACGATCGACCTAACGTAATCCGTCTATCTGGGTTCATGTTGCGGTGCTGAAATACGACACCAGAGTGACCAACAACAGATCGTCGAGTGTGAGGCATCATTGACGAATTGTTTCTATAACTGGATGAGGGCGTGGATACCAGACCGAGGTCCAAGATGCTCCATATAATCAGTTCCTACGTTATGTTAGTGCCAGATAAGTCGAGATCGCATGTGATTTAGGCTAATTGTTGGTAGGAAGGTCTGCTTCATCATGTTGAGCGGTGGTCTGAGGATCTGCCGCCATGAGTCGTGAATCAATGATTTTCCACTTCGTCGAGATGGTGACGAGAGCCGTTCTTCAAAGGATTGTAAGAGATTCTTGTGATTGCAGGTTGGCAACGCGTGATATCTTCATTGCCAGCTTGTTGCTGTTGACTCTGAGTGCATGTGAGTCGAGTAGTGAGTGGGTGATATACCAACCGAATCCGTAGTAGGTAGTCGAGAGAATAATCCGTAGGTATGACGTGAATACCTACTATGAGCATCCCTACTCGTACGGTAGTCAAGATCCTTCCAGCTAAGTACGCCGTAAATAAGGGGCATAACAGGGGCTGCACTCCAGGATCTGGGTAAGGATCTGGGCAAGTGAAACGTCCACTCCGCGATACACATAGGCTATCGAAGCTAACGTCGAGACAAGGCTGAGAGAGTAGAAGCCAGCGGAACAGAAAGGAGCCAAATAACAGGACTCTGATAGGTTGAGACGGCTTAGGCGCCACTGGATTCCACACGTGACGACTACCTTAGACCATAATGTAGGTAGGAGGAATTGTGGGATCACGACATAGTGTGTGTGCTGATGCCAGCCAAACGAGACATGTCCATATCCGACGGGCTAGGGTTGATGTATGTAATTCGTACGGATTAATGGCTATAAGTGATGTCTTAAGAGGCGTTGCCGGCTGTTGCTAGCAGGGACTTGCGAGGGTGCTGGTGGTCACCCTGTTGGTCGTACTTTTAATCCGCAGTGTTGTTCCCGGGAAGTTCCCACCACTTCTTGGCAGAGCAGGTCCCCGACGGCCCGGCGGGGTTGCTCCGGCTGAACATCGGAGGTTTCTGCTGGGCGCATGTCAGTTTCCGCGTGGGAATCGTGGATACGAGGGGTTACGTAAGGGGGAAGGGAGCCGAAGAGAACTGCTAGAAGCCCTCCTAGTCGGGTTAGCGCGCACTACGGAATACGGAATACCGAGCGTACGGATTCGTTACGGATTGCGTTCTTACGTTAGGTACCCGCCAAGGGCCTGACCTCATAATGGATCCGAGGTACCTCGTCAGGTACCGGACAGGGCACCTTGTTGGAGCATCACGCCGGGATCATTCTAGTTATCAATTTCACCTTCTTTTTTCGAACGTGCGTGGGCTCTCGAGCCAACCAACTTCGGATAGGAAGAGATAGGTACCTAACAGTTTCTAGGCAGGTTCCCTCTAATCCGCATCCCTGATCAGTGATGGGTAGATCCAGGGTGCAGAAACCCGATGATCGGAGCTAGCCATGATACCGGTTGACCGTTGCCCTGGCGTTGGCTACGTAGGGCAGGTATCTTTACTCGTACTTACGGAGTACGAGAAAGTCAATTAGAATCTCCCTAGGCTCCCCGGATCAATGCCTATCGGCCGAGGGTCAATTGAGTGGTAATACTTTGCTGTCACGGGGAGTTTCGGGACACAGAAAATAGATTGCACTACGGCTAGGTAGGGATGTCGACGATACATGTCCATGTCCATGTCTGCATCAGACTCACTTTAACGGAGGACGTTGCCGAGACCTGCCGTTGTTATTCGACGGAGCTAACAGCATTCCATGCAGGTCCCCAATATCCATTCGCCTTGGACTGACTCCCTTACTTTACGGATTACCCAGATTGTCGAAATAAGCGCGCATGTCTGCGCGGAGGGAAAGGACCTCACAGAGCAAAGCCGCTGGTTCTTTCGTACAACCTGCTTTCTTCTTTTAATAATAACGATGCAGCGGTTGGCTCTCGCTCGTTATCGTTACTGTAATCACGGCTCAATGCACTGACAATGATGACGTTGCACTGGTAGCTGCCCTGCCATAGAATAACAGATCAAATGACAGGTTCAAGGGTTCGATCAGTCGAAACTCTGGCCAGAAAAGAAACCCGCATTGCTTCTCTGTCTCGTCTTGAACCGCTGGCTCTGGCATTGGGAACTCCTATTATGACACGGAATGTCTATATATAACGGAAATTGAAGATATTATTAGTTACCGAGGTCTATGGGCTACACTAGCCCATCAGGGGGGCTACCCAAGACCACGGCACCAACGCACGGCAATCTCCAGGAATACCAGCTTCGTGGGGTACGGGACACATGGTACAAATCCTCGGGACGGGTTACCTACGCATCTATGTACATAGGTAGGCAGTCCATTGTTACTATTCCGATCCCAATGCTGAGGAGACTACCTAGGTCGATGTACCAGGCGTGTCTGTGCTGAGTGGTAAAACCTCGGTGACACAACAAGGCGAGGACGTGAAATGGTCAGGTGAAGCTGACATTGCGCTCGTATGAATAACTCGCTCGCAACTTGCTGTCGATTCCCTACGCGAGGTCCTGATTTAGCTTCATAGCACGAAGCCACCGTGACGTCTTTGCTCGAGTAGGCTTCATGAGGAAGCCTCTACCACCCTGTACTGCGACGTACAAATCCATATATCAAATACCTATGTCGATCGTGTGGCAAACCGAACAAAGACAAATCGTGAGCATGATTGCCATGGCCACGGTGAGGCTCAGCTGCCATAGTATTCCGTATGTAGTAGTGAGTGGAAAAAGTAACTGTTTGTTGACGAACCACGGCCAACCGAGCGCCAAATGCATCACCGTCTGGCAATGCCTGTGTCACAGATGCGCCACGGACGAACAGACGGTTGATGGGAAACAAGCTCTATATGAAACGGCTTGTTGTGGTTGACACCGTGACTCGAGTTCGGTGTGATGCTCTGCAAGTATTAATAACTACCTAATGTAATACCTACTCGTTGACAGCAGCGGCCCGAGCAAAGACGACGTTGTACATTGGGTATGTAGTATGTAGGTCGATGGATGCCATGCAGGTTGGGTGGAGGCCATGGGCCCGAGGATTGGGCCTCGTCCACGATTACACATTCGGGTTTCCAGCTAGACAGGCCAACTCGGTGTTAAGACCTACGTAGATTAGCACCCGCGCTGATCTGTAAAGAGAAGACATGCCAACGCGGATAGTATCTAGACAATTAGTAAGTCGAATGCGTTAACTCGAAAGGGCCACAACCACATGACAGCCCAATATGGAATTCCGCTGCTGGTGAACTGCCAGTCTGGACGCTGCTGCATCGTTTGTCCGTCTGGACACATAATAGTACGCCGAAAGAAAAGGGAGGCTGGAGAATGTCTCACGCCGAACCTACGAAGCGTGCTTATGGCCAGGGAAATGTTGGTCCTGACAAAAAGAAATCATGGTTGCCTCAGAAAGGTGGGCATTCTTGGTGAGGTGTAAATGAAAGTGATGAAAGAGGTCCAAGTCGACTTGCGGGTAGCGTTGTCTGTCGCAGCAGATTTGGCCAAATCGAGTAAGGCACACAGTGCCGGCTCGCCATGCGCAACTGGCAAATTAGGCGGGAGCACCGAGCGTCAGGGTACAGTACTAGTCTGCCGAGTCGGGGAAGGGCCACACTGTGACGAGTTCCCGTAATCCGTAGGTATCGCGGTCCGTACCTGTTGGGTAGGAAGGCACGGATGGCGGAAAGTCTTCCTACGGAAGCATATGCAGAGAGAGAGAGCCGTACTTGCGTTCGAAGTCGAGTTCGATGGAATCCGTACCTGTCTGCTATATTCGTATATTCCCAAGGAAGGAATCAATAAGCCCCCGGCACGATCCTAGGGTAGGTACTGCTTGTGAATGGCGTATGTATCCCGTACCGGCAGAAGTCGGTAAGCACATGATAATAGCGCCCAAATCGGATAGTCTTTGGTGTGGTAAATTTAGCAAACACACTGCCAGACGCCGTTTACACGTACTTGCCTATCTTTCCGTACTGACACGGATTACCTACATTCTACATTGCGGACGATCGTGGGACACTTGGGGCAAGCTGGTGTACATACCTACGTCAACATATACGGTGCTCACACTTACATACAAGCACATCCATAATCCGTACCTTCCTTCTGGTAGGAATTCCATATTCCATACGGTAGTGCACGCAGTAAAATGCTACCTATGCACGGTAATTATTAGTCTTGCGCACTATATAAGGGGTGCCTAGGAATTGAGGCAGGTACGGGTGCTCATACTTTCCACCGTCTCCCCGTAGCAAGCTTGAGGCCGTGCCTACCACGTTCAGGTACAATGTGCCAGGTGCCGAGGACCAGGCAGGAGGTACGGCCTGATCGGGTAACCACCTGGCGGGATTCATGTGCACCAGGACCCAGTCGGGTGTATGTACTCGTACTCTGCAGGTACCTTTAGGTAGACTTTGGCAGACACTTAGTGCTGTTTTTCACTGCAAGTCGCTACCAGAACCTGCTGCGATCACTAAACCAGCACTGTCCGTTCCCTGCATTCACTTCCAGCTGTCCGCGCTCGTAGCAACCTGAGCAACCTCACGACGTGTGGCCGGGCAACCATAGGTTGGGAAGTCGGCTTCCGCTTCCCATCATCGTCACCATGGGCTATGGTCGTCACTCGATAGCTGCACAAGTACTTTATCCTCATCGGGTTAGTCTGCCCATCGACCTCAGGTGCGCTGCGCAGTGCGCACAACACCAGCCCACAATGTATTCCGTAGTGACCTGGGTACGAGGGACTGCCTCCCCCACCCGACTGCTTTCCACCCTTCCACCTTTCCACACACAACGCACAAAACACCCCCAGCTTTTCCCCTTAGGTAGGTAGGTAAGTACACCACTTGTACCTGGTTAGCACCCTGCTAGCACCCTGTCAGCCAGCCACGACGCTAAACTCGCACGAGGAACGAATCAATACCTCTTAACTACGACGGTAACCTCCACTCCATCCAACCTGCCCTATCCTCTCGACACTACTTACACCACCGACACGGCACTAACTGCGACTTACTTCCCATCCGTATCAACTAGACAACCACGGCTCGTCGCGGTTTCTGCTCACCTCCCGAACCTTTTTTTCCCTCTTTTGTGCCTTGGAAGCTGCCCGAACGATACCTTCGATCTCGTCTCTGCGTCTTCCGACCCTCCATTTTCTTCACGATACCCCCCCTTATACCCATTCGCCTGTCTGCAGCTGTGCTTTATTTGCATCAATCGTTCCGACCATCTGGTCCTTTCGCTTTAGCCCAGACCGATCCCACCAGCCGATCCTGTCGTGCGCGCCGGGATGCCCTGATGCTTGCTCGGGACTCCTCTCGCGTTGTCTTGTCCGTCCGTCAGTTGTCTCTGGTTCGCGCCCTGTGAAGTGAAGCCTCTGCGCAGTCTCGCCTCTCGAGCATCACTCTGGCACTACACGCACGATCTACTGTATTGATAGACCGCTCCTTGAAAAAAGTGGTCAGGTGCCCGGAGCCCGGATACATAAACAAAAACCTCGCTCGTCCGACTCCTTGCTTCGCCACTACCTACCTTCGGCCTCAATTCTTCGAGCTCTCACCAGTTGTTCGCACGTCTCAGCACCGTCACGATCATAGCCTTCGACTAGCTACCGCAGACGCTATACCGACCAGCTGTGTTGCTCTGGCGACGTTTCCAGCACCGTCTGATCTTCGGCCGGGCGACGTCTCTATCGTACAGAGATAGTCTCCTGTCAAACTGGGCCGAACTATCGATAATCGGCCCCGTTTGTCTTTTTTTTTCTCGTCACGCGTGAGTTGCGTCACGAGGGTAGACGGCTCGTTGCACCCCCCGTCAACGATCAATCTCTGTTAGTCTTGAGGGGCCCGATCATTTAATGGACGGCCAGCCTATCGCGGCAGATTCTAAACATATTTACCCAAGCAAAGTCTGGACCCGCTCCGTATCGAGTCCTGCTGTCCCTCGGCATACTTCCTTGCAGACAGTCAACCCCCCAGAAATCGCTTCCGCTCAGTGCGATCCGCAGCTTGATCTGACCCCTTACTTATTCCCACAGCAGTCTTCTCTCTACCAGGCGAAACTTCTTCAGTACAACAACCTTATTGCGCCAGGCCGAGGGGGTGGTTTGCAGACGCCTCCCTTACCTCCGATCATCTCCTCGCAACCCGTTCACGCCGGTTCCAGGTCACGGTCGCCGTCCAAAGTGTCGAGTAAGGAGTCGCGCGCCCGGCAAAGCTCCCAGAATTGCCATGGGAATAGGAGCACCCAGAGCATTAACAAAGCCGACCGCGCGCTTATAACGAGCAAGGTCACGAATTCCAAAATGACAACTAAAAAAACTCGACGTACATGGCGGTCTCTCCGCCAGGCCCAAAACCTCTGTCCCTTCATCAAACTCACCCCATTCCAGCTCAGTTCCCTCTACGCCCCACCAGCATGCACGAAAGTTCTCCTTTGAATCACGAGAACAGTCGCCGAACGCAAATCGAAGCAATTCCCCTCGCTCAGTCCATTCGGAGACCAATGGTGTACTCCTATCGCTGCGCCCCTTGCCACCGCCTCGTAGTGCCGGTGGCTGTAAATATGAGACTGGGCTCAAGCATTCGAGGCGGCGGATACCGTACAATATCGGCGCTGATCCGTTAGAAAAGGTCGACCCTCAGAGCGTGAAGAGCAGGCTTTCCGAAGACGACGAACGCAAACTGACCACAGACATGCGCGAGTTGTACGACCGGTTACAACCGACCAAAGTCATAGAATCGAAGCGCCATAAGCTCGTTCAAAAGCTGGAAAAGCTTCTCAATGACACTTGGCCCGGCCACGACATCCGTGTACATCTCTTCGGCTCATCGGGGAACCTGTTGTGTTCGGACGATTCCGATGGTATGTAGCTGTGTTTCGGCCTGCCTGCCAACCTCTGACTGCTGCTGACCGTTTTCTAGTGGACATCTGCATTGTCACTCCTTGGAAGCAGCTAGAGGGCGTCTGCATGCTGGCAGATTTGCTAGCCAAAAGTATGTCAAAAGTCTTGAATCGTCACGGGCCTCGCCTCGATTGCTTACCAGCGCGATAGATGGAATGCAGAAGGTTGTTTGCGTTGGCTCGGCCAAAGTTCCCATTGTCAAGGTATGGGACCCCGAACTGGAACTCAACTGCGATATGAACGTCAACAATACCTTGGCGCTGGAGAATACCCGTATGATAAAGACGTATGTGGAGATCGATGAACGAATACGACCTTTGGCCATGATCGTGAAGTACTGGACACGGCAAAGGATACTCAACGATGCGGGTAAGTCTTACAGTCTGCCGTCGTCACGACCTTGTCTAACAGCGGATTGCAGCATTTGGCGGTACTCTGAGTTCATACACTTGGATATGTATGATTATTGCATTCTTGCAACTTCGAGAGCCACCCATCCTCCCTGCCCTGCACCAACGCCCGCATCAGTCACTGACCAACACAAGCGGTGGCATTGCCGGATTTGCTGATGACATAGATTCGTTGCGAGGGTTTGGGGAAAAGAACGAGGCGACGCTAGGCGAGCTTCTCTTCGAATTCTTCCGGTTCTACGCCCACGAATACGACTATTCCACCAACGTTCTTTCTGTGCGATTGGGCAAGTTGATTACGAAACAGGAGAAGAAATGGGACTTGACGCTGAACAATCAACTCTGCGTTGAGGAGCCCTTCAACACTAATCGAAACCTAGGCAATACGGCAGATGATACTGCTTTCCGTGGTATCCATATTGAGTTGCGTCGCGCTTTCGATGCCATCGCACGAGGAAACTTGGAGGAATGCTGCGAGCAGTACGTATATCCGAAAGAGGAAGAGAGACCCATCTTTCAGAAGCCTCAAGCCTCGCGGCCAGTCCTCGTGAGAAGTGCATCTCAGCAACAAACGACCCGTCCGAGCCGTGGTGGGGGTTATCGGGCTGGGACTCGACATCCGAATCGGAGTAACGGTAATCATAATAATAGCAACAGCAACAACCGAAGGGCGTCTACATTGAACTACGAGAACGCGTCGAATTCAACATACTTACCAGCAGCGTACACTATGGCCGTGGGAAATCAGGAAGCGGCCCCCATGTACATGCAGCCGCCTGAGCTTGTCGCGCAGCTTTCCGCTTTGCAGATCCAGGAGAACAACCTGAGGTTTTTGCAGTACACCCAGTCGCAAGCGTTTGCCCAACAGCAAGCCATACAGCATGCTCAGAGGATGCAGGGCTCTGTCGCGCAGACGCAAACTTCCAGCGAGCGATCTCGGACGAATTCATTCGATAACCCACCACTCAGTGCCCCTATCCGCCCCGAGATACGGTTAGAGTACTACTATCCAATGCCCATGCAACGTGCGCAGCCATTCTACAATCTTGCTGCATATCCTACCACATCCTCTAATTTAGGCACTGCCGACTATCGACGGACTTCTCATCGATCCACCCCCGCGAGTGACAGTGCCAATGGTTCATCAGGGAGCAACATACGGTCGCAATCTCAACCTGCCTCGAGGTCACTAACTGTCGCTCCAGTGGCACAGAACATTGTCGTTCCGGGGCAAGTGCCGAATGGGTTTACTGGTGCTCAGTCACGTCATATTGCTAGCCTTCCTATTCCCAGCTTCATCCCCGACGACGGCAATGAAGTCGAGCAAGAGAGTTTGTCTACTGATTCCCCTGAGGATGGGAAAAGCAGTGTTTACTACACGAATCCTTCTAGTCCTCAAAAGCCGACTATCACAACTAATGGCGGCCTTGCTTATGGTGATGCTGGTTCCCACGGAGAGAGCACAGATCCTCGCCATCTTTCGTCTGAAGAGTTCACACGTCATTTGCCGAACAGGATGTCATCTATGGGATCACGCTCGCCATCCCCCAACAGCCAAGAAGCAGCTTATGCGGGAAGTGCTTTCGTACCGTTGACTGCCCCTTCTGTGTTGCCACAACCATTGAACCGCGAAACCGCACCTTTAGTTGTCAATGGATCAAAATCCAGACCTATACTCGGTACTTCGCCGCGACAAGCGTGGTATGGCGAGGCAGTAACGGCGTCAGATGTGTCTGGCTACGAAAATCCGCTTCAGATACATCATGATGCCAGTATGGCTGCTCAGCATTCTCTCGCTACAGATTCGTCCATCACAGCTGGGAAGGCCAGTTCGCCGGTATGTGACCGACCCGTGGTTGTGAATGGATCTCGGCCAACATCCAGCATCGTAACACCAACGCATGTTGGGCCTCACTACACGAATGATGCTGTATTCGTTAGTGCAGACGGTACAATACAAGTGAACTCGTGGCCTGCAGGGCCAGTCCCTCTCGGTCGTGGAGATCATCCGCCCCCGTTGCCTGCGACTCTTTCGCGATGTCCACGACCTGTGCCCAGCCCTTTGATTGCGCAGCTAGACTTGGCAACGGATGGCAATCTGCCGAAGACTGATCTGCATCATCTATCGCCTGTCTACGAGACGAAGAGTCCCTCTCCCAGTTATGCCCGGAAACTTGACATGCCTCTGGGTGACAGTTCTGGGCGCGGGGGGTATTCTTCGACTCAAAGACGACGTGAAGGTGCATCAGATTTCGGCAGAAATCAACAGAAAGCTCTGGTCGACACGCAAACGCCAGATTTCGAGGGATCCACTCGGGCGAATGCTCGACTTAACGATGTTACGTGGAAAACCGATCACGCACGCAGTGCAAAGGGTGATGTTGACCATGCCGGAGCCAACAATGTCTGGCAGAAGTCCCGCGGAAGAAAGAGGGGCTACGAAATGAAAGGTCGCAATGACTTTTTCTCACAAAGTGAATTGCCGCCCAAGAACGATGCAGACAGAAAAGGTGGTTAGTGTTCCTACTCTCTGCAGAGACCAACGCAATAACGCCGACGAATGTGGATTGACCATGGCAAACATCGCCATGTTCTTTGCACACACACAAAACACAAATGGTGTTCAGGTGCTCCAACTAGCTTTGTTGGGCGTGGTCCGAATTCATCCTGTTACGTGCGTCGATCTGTACGGCTGGGATGAATTCTGATGAAGCAGCAAACACATCAACTGTCTTCGCACTCGGGTGTGGCACATCTCAGCCCCCTCGTCGAACGGGGTACAGTCTGGCAAGCTCGTTTTGTCTCGAAGCCTTGTTTTTGAGCAGAACCGATCGATCGGCAGTCGAGTATTGCCAAGCTGTAGTCCTTGTGACGCCCAGTCAGACATGGAAGAAACAAACGAAATATTGAGACGTATGAAGTAGGCTTCATCCGGCAGTTGAGCAGCTTGTCCAGCTCACTCTGCTGCGCGTTTGAAGGCGTGAGCACCCGATATACTCATGATAGACGCAAGTCCTACCTTGGCACTCATCTCTGGTGTTGTACGAACTAGGCTTGACCGGCGTCGTAGGAGGATGGCTACGTCGACGCTGGGAGCATCTATATTAGAGACGATTGTATGTTTGCTGGCATATGCATACTTGTCGAGACCCAAGGCATTTTCATGGATAAGGAAAACAGTCAAGTGATATTGGCGCTGTGGATTTACAGGCCATGACGGGTTTGAGGAGACAACTTGCTGGCTTAAGGATCACTCATGGTAGCAAAAATAGACAGCCAATAGTCAGAAGGACGATGCATGAGAGAGTAAATAAATAAAGATAAAAAGCTATTTATAAGTGAGCTTTCTCAGCTCCTACACCTTGCGTAGAGTGAACCGCTAGAAATGTCCGAAGCGTATCGGAAGCAGAGGACAAGGGGTTGCCACCCCTGGAGGCGGAGAGGTGAGGCTAACAGTCGTGGAGCTTCCAAGAAGCAGCTCGGAGCTGCGACACTGTCAGCTTGGGAGAAAGTGAGACATTTCACGCACGCATGCACAACCGAACCCGTCTCCAAGCAAAAATGAAGCAAACCCCCGCCATTGATTTTTCAGCTACCTACAACAGGGCAAGGAAAAAATCCTTGGCTCGGCTATTGAAAGGGGGCAGTGTTGCAACGGCTAAATGGGATATGTACGCAGAACTTGCAGCGATTTCTAATGAGGATCACGGTCACACTCAGGCCCCCCCTGGTAAGTAGGTCTATGGGTAGGTAGTCGGGGAGCCGCAACGCTACGCCAATGGAAACGAAAACGGGACCTACGTAATACATACGTGAGTGAGTGAGTGAGCCTTTCGGGTGAGGGAGTTGAGTGACATGTGAGCGGGAGAACACGTACATGGTACAGCCGGGTTTTTGTTTGTTTGTTGGGGATGGGGTGAGAGATTCTTTTCCTTCTGGGAAAGAAAAATTTAGGAGAAAGAACGGAAAAGGAAAGGAATTGAGTATGGCTCTGATGTCGTCTTTGCTGCATGCGAATGAGAAGGGAAAGCGGCGGAGTGCGTCGTCTGATGTAATCGCAGCGCTTCCGGGGAGAGAGGCGAGATGGAGTTTTGCGAGGGGGAAGGGATATCGGTCTTGGAGGAGTCGGCTGGAGGTGAGGTTTTTTGTTTTCTTTTTTATGGGCGCTTTGTAGACTGGATGGACTTGATGCTAACTGAATCAACAAGCCCTCGAGCGCGAATGCGAATATGAATGCGATTCCCGTCGCCCTGTCACCGTTCGTCGATCCCGTCGAGCTGCAGCATTTGCGCAAGTATACGTCCAAGATCCGGAACGCGGCGAAGAATATCCATCATGTGGATGCGGCGTGGGAGGAGTATATCAAGTATCGGGAGAAATGTCTCGAGTGCGCGAAAATACTCCTGCAGGCCCATACGGAAACGGGATTCCGACCGTCTGTCGATACGCTGCCGCTCACGCCGACAAATACCGACGCGACCCTCGGCGAGGAAACATGTCGCGACGCTGTGCGCGAATGGGAGAGTGCGGTTGAACACTTGGAGAATACGTTAAAGCTCTCACTGCAGGAGACGTATAATGCGTACGATAAAGATGCGACGCCCGAGGGCTTCGAGAGACTCTGCACGGATAAGAACGTCCGCCACGAAACGATCTATCAAATGCGCAATGCGAGTATTTCGAAGACGATGTCGGCGACACTAGATTTCTTCCCGCGCTACGACGTGCGCTTCCGTAACTACGACGAGATCAAGAAGGATCTAACGCGGTTGCGAGCCCTACTCGGTCCTCGACCTCCCATCCCGCACGAACGAACGGTGATCGAGCGCCGGATCTCGCCGACGGGGGACGCGATACTCGAATTCGCAAACAGGGACTGCGCGAGGGCCCCCGTGTTCCGGTTCCGCGTCGCCTCGCATTGTCTGCGGGAGACTTCGTCCCCGATCTTCGGACATATCTTCAACGCGCGGTTTCGTGCGGACTTGGACGATGAGTTACGACAGGCGCTCCCGCCGCCACCGATGAGATATGTGTGTAGTGATGGGAGTGAGGTCTTGCTTTACCGTATGCCGCAGACGGAATTGAATACGGAGAGATCGTTTGAGATTCTGCTGCATGCGGCGCATAATCATACCGATCGCGTCCCCCGGGCGGTCCAGTTCACGCAATTCGTCGCGATTGCCGAGGCCTGTTTGCGCTATCGGTGTACGTCGCCGCTGGAGATGGCGGTTGAACATCGCTGGTTGCCGTATTGGCGGCGTAAGGCGAGGTGGGATATGCTGGAGGGCGCGTTGCTTATCTCGTATGTCTTTGGGCTCGCGGAGAATTTTAGACGGTTGTCGAGGCTGGCGATATTGAATGGGACGGAGGCGTGTAGGCCGTGTTTGGTTAAGGAGAAGATTGATGCTGTGCGGCGTGAGAAGGTATCTATCCCCTTTGAGAGAGATAGGGGTGAGCATGCTAATGGAAATTTAGATGGATCAAGTCAGTCTGCATTGCAAAACGGCACTGAACGAGTACCTCTGTCGCGCGGAACCTTCCCAGCAGAACCGACCGCGCTGTCCAAGGGGTGATTATGCCTGCGACGGGCAGAACCTCGGCTGGTTGATGCGCCAGCTCGCTGAGATCGGGATGCTATCGACCGCGGGACCGGCTCTACCAGCGTTCCTGAATATCGAAGCCCCGAACGACCGGAGTCTCCTCGAGCTCACGGAGGCGCTGTGTCAGATCACGAGTCCGCCGAACTGCCATGCCCCGACCTGCGATTTCGCACCATCGTTCCGTGCCGCCGTGACGGAGATTTATAAGAGCATCACCGGCCTAACACTCCACGACGTCTCAGGTAAACGCGGCTGGGCGCTCTCGAAGAATAGACATAGCGGCGTCGAGCAACAGGAGATCCTCTTCGAGCTCGCGACGCGCGAACGGCCCGTCCCGGACCAGGAGAGTCATCGACTTAGTGCGACCACGCTTCTCGATGAAGGTGACGCTGACGATGCGTGTTATCTGAAGATCCTGGAATATTTGGATGATCCGAGGGATTTAAGGGCTGCGGCGTCGGTTAATAGACGGTTTTACCGGTGTTATTTGAGGAATGAGACGAGGTTGTTGGGGAGGATGGGGGGAGAGACGGTGAAGTTCAGGTATGGGATTGAGGATAAGAGGCTAGTGGAGAGAGATGTGAATAAGTATGCTGGGGATGCGAGGGAGAGGTGCGTGTTGGTTGAACGGGGGTTAGGGAGGTGAGGAGAGAGCAATGAGGTAAGATAGGGGGGAATAGGGGCGGCGGTTCATTGGTTTGAGGTAATATGGATTCACGGGGGATAGGGGGGGCTCGGATGGCGTGTGTCTCTTTTGATTTAATTTTGAGATTCAACTGGTATACGGAGAGGGGGGGGGGAACAACAACTGGGTTGGTTGAGATTGGAGGCGGCGGTTTCTTTGTCGAATATACCCATGTCCTGTTGACTACTGGGGTCTAACCATGGCACCGATGAGTGTCTTCATTGCTGCTTTATATAAACCAGGGTTTCAAGGTATCGGGAAGGCGTTTCTTTGAAAGTATACGGTTACTCGCGAGAAAATAGAGAAAGCAATATGATTCTGGCGACAGATAGGAGAAAGTCCAAACAGTCATACGACACAGTCCGAGAGAGAGGGAGGGAGAGAAATTGACTTGCCCTAGCTTTGAGGTCAGCTCTCCTTATTAACTGAAGCTCGACCTGCCTAGATTCTCGTAGATCCTCGCCGGTGATAAGCTAATCCGTAGTCACGTCTAGAAACGAAGACGAGCGGGATGAATGACACTCGCATGACGTCAAAGTCGTCCGAGTCTCGCGCTCTTATCAACAAGTAAACAAACCTGAAACGCGCTTCGGGTCTTTTCTATAGATAGCACATCATCAAGCTCAAGATGTCTTCCTTACGACGAGTACATACTCGCTCATGGCGACCCGTGTTCAGTCCCTGGGCAAGTCTCCAGGCACGGCCCATCACAACACGATTCGATCAAACAAAGGAGTCGAACGATCCGTCCAAGGGTCTCAGACAAGAACACAAGACTCAGGCCAAACAAGCTGGTGACGACAAGAGTATAGAACACCCGGCAAAACAAGCCGATCCGCAGCCGAGTCCTAGCAAGTCGACGGGAGTCAGACGGGAGGGCCCGGGATCGAAGGCCGGCGAGGGCGAGGACAAGGGTGTCACGAAGGAGAAGGTGTTGCCGTCTTCGGGGACGTGAGATGGATTGTTGTTGTTTTCTTTTTTGATATATGTCGTGTCTGAAGCAGTATACAAGACTTCTATCTTGACCCGGTCCGAGTGAACGGCATCGAGGGGATGAGGAACTGGTCCCGACTTCCCAGCAACTCTGTATCAGTTACAGTGTCTGTAGTCTACACACAGTATTTACACACGGTTATCCTGAAATAGGTCCTAAATTTCGTCATCGGCAAATCTCAAAATCTACCGACCTTCTCATCACCTACAAACGAAGTCCGACCAACGCTTGAACCCCCTCATCTTTTACTTCTATAATGATACCAAAGTGAGACAGAATTGATTTGATAGAGTGAGGAAAGGAACATAAATATTTTAAAAGGACAATCTCAACAACATGTCCTCGTCCGAAGCAATCGAGGCGATCGGCTCGTTCGTCCAGCGAGCCAGCACCAACCAGCGCGTGCAGCTCGTCGCAACGGCCATTGCGTCGGGCGCCGTTGTCGCGGGTACGATCCTCGGATACCAGCGATTGCAGCATGAGGACCGCGTTAATAGACTGAAGAGCTCGATCCCCTCCGTCACAAACCAGGGCAAGGAAGGTTCGCGCAAGGTGTGTTAGCCATTCTACCCTGGATCACGGATCCTCTCTTCTTAACTGGCATTGTGATATCTCGAACCGAATATCTCCCCTTATACCATGTCAGAAACAAAAAAACTGACCTTGCGCGCTTAGCTCGACAGTCTTAACGGCGCCTCCCAAGCCGACAAAGAAGAAATCCGCAACGAGATCCTCGCGCGCCGCGCGCAAGCCGGCGACTACGACGACGAGCTCATCCTCGAGCAACTCGCGCGCAACCGCGTCTTCCTGACCCCCGCTGGTCTCGACAAGTTGCGCAACGCCTTCGTTGTCGTCGTTGGTTGCGGTGGCGTCGGCTCCCACTGCACGGCCGCCCTTGCGCGCTCCGGCGTCTCGCGCATCCGATTGATCGACTTCGACCAGGTCACACTTAGCTCCCTGAACCGCCATGCTGTCGCCACGCTTGCCGACGTGGGTACGTCTAAGGTGAAGTGTCTGGAGCGCCGATTGCTTGCGATCACGCCCTGGGTGCATTTCGATACGCGCCAGGAGAAGTTCTGGGACCCCGCGGCGGACCAATTGCTTGCGCCGTGGCAGGGAACAGGCCAGAAGCCGGATTTCGTCATCGATGCGATTGATAATATCGACACGAAGGTCGCGCTGCTGAAGTACTGCCATGATCACGAGCTGCCGGTTATCTCGGCCATGGGTGCGGGTTGCAAGAGTGATCCCACGCGCATTATGGTGGGTGATATTGGTACGAGCACGGATGATGGATTGTCGAGATCTACACGCAGACGGTTAAAGCTGTTGGGTGTTACCAAGGGTATACCAACAGTCTACTCGACGGAGAAGGGTGGTGAGGGAAAGGCGGAGTTGCTTCCTCTCCCTGAGGATGAGTTCAAGAAGGGTCAGGTCGGTGATCTGGGTGTGCTCCCTGACTTCAGAGTACGGATTTTGCCTGTGCTGGGAACGATGCCTGCTGTCTTTGGCTACACTGTTGCGAACCATGTCATTCTTGCTATTACAGGTATGCTGATCTGTCCACTTTACTATGGTCATGCTTGCTAATTTGAAACAGGATACCCTCACGACTATTTACCGGCGAAGGGACGTGAAAAGCTATACGAAGGCCTCCTAGCATCCGTCCAAGGAGGCGAGGAGAAGGTCCTCCGCTACCAGACAGGCGGCGATGCCAGCATATCAGTAGGCCTAAAGACGCCCATCACAGTCGGCGAGATCGCATTCCTAGCAGAGGAGATCTACAAGGCCCGCAGCGCCATCACGGGTCTCACAACGCGCCTTGTCCTCGTTCGGTGGCGCAAGCCCGCGGGCCCTATCCTCCTACGCATCGGCGAGGGCAGCGACGAGCAGAAGTCCTCGAACCTGCGACTCACGGACCTCGTCCTGATGACGAAGGAAGAGGCCAAGAGACACGATGAGCTGATCCTCCGCGGCGACCAGCAGCCGGAGGATGTGTATGATGCGCAGACAGTGGCGGATGTCGAGGCGGCACTGAAAGAGATAGCACTCTATGAGAAGAGATACAGGTAGATATCTGTTAGATACCCGGGTCCTTGAGTCGCTTTTCGACTTAGAACCCATCTCAATTTATTTTTTGGCATGAACAATTCCCACGTATCCACAAACGAAAAAGTGAAGCCTATTATGTACCCCTATCTATATCTTCCCCTCCCGCTTCGCCGCCTCCCACAACGCCAGCGCCGCAAGCGCCTTCGCATCGCGCCGTCCTTCCCGCCAGAGATCCCTCATCGGCACAAGTTTCAACGTGATTTTCTCCCCATGATCGCGCAATCCCGTCAACTTCCCCTCCCACTCCTTCAACGTATGTCTCTGTACCCTTCGCTCATGCATGTAAATGGGTATATACTCATCACACCCACCCGCGGACGGAAACATAGCAGACGGAAGACCCTCTTCTTCGGGACCGCTCGTGGCTAAGTCGCTTAGACAGGTGAGTTGCGACGCGGGGATCTCGATGCCTAGTTCTTCGTAGATCTCGCGCGCCGCGGTCCCGGCGAATTTTCCGGCCCCGGAGGAGGGGCTGTTGTCGTCGACCATGCCTGCGGGGAGTTCGGCGAAGGCGAGACTACCCGCTGGGATGCGTGGTTGGACGGTCAGGAGGACGCTATTCAAAATTAGCATTGTCGCTCCCATTGAGAGTACATAGTTGAAACCCAAGAAGAAAAATACTTACTACCGCTCCTCGTCATAAACCCCCTTAACACCAGGCTTAACATCACCAGGAACGAGCATGATGAGCATAGCGACCGCCGGTCCGCGCAAGAAAACAGCACCGGGCAGTTTCTCGCCAGCTGAATTCTTCACATCGGCTTGGAGCTTGAGGAACCCGACACGTTTACTACCGAAGAGGTCGTAGGACTGTACGGTTATGGAACGCAGGGCGTACGGGTCTGCGTGGAAGGGGTGCTTTGTGTCGCTGTGTTGGAGGGAGAGGGAGTTTGTGAGGGTTTTGAGCCAGGCCTGTTGTTTCATGTGAGAACTACATGGTGTATGATATGGGCCATGAAGCATGAGAATATAAACTCACGTTAAAAGGTGAGAATGAGAGTAACTGCTCCTCTGAAAACCCCGTCGGGAGGGAGACGCTCACAGCGGGCGATTTGAGCGTGATGGTCGTCATGTTGAGTCGACGGATGAGATTCGTGTTTACAACACCACCGCGCGGCGCACAGTTATTCAATCCCAAAAGCGGAATACCACAGCGATTATGAGCTCGGCGCAACGTATCTACAACCCGTGAAGCAAACAAATTCCGACTCATGGTCCTCGTCGCAGTTGTTTTCCGAGAACTTCGATGCACATGCAATGACGTAGGTTAAGCTCTCTATCGCGGGTTTTGATTGGTTGGAGTCATGAAGAGAGAGGACGGGGAATATGGGGTGTAGATAGAATGGGAATGCACATGTAATCCGGTATAGTGTAACGGCTAACATATCGCGTTTTCACCGCGGGGCTCGGGGTTCGATTCCCCGTACCGGAGATCTTTTCATCATGATTGTTTCGAACAATTACTTTGTCATTGGCTGCTTCAAACCGCTGATGTTTCTTTTTCCATTTTTTGGAGATCCTTTTTTTTGCCTTTCTTCTTTTTTGCAATCATTTTTTGAACTCTTTCAATGTGTTTGATCTTTAAACTTCACCTTTTCGGTGCTTGAAGCGATGGTGAGACAGTTGGTTGATTCGACTCGTACGCTACGGCGTGAGCCGAATGTTCAGTGAGAAACACGACTCTTTCGCATTGGCTTGACGAGAAGTACCGAACCAGTCTGGTCATATTTTCGGATTACCCAGGCAGGTGTCCTGTAAACCAAGAGGTTGTATTCCGTTATCGCTACCTACGTGTCTTGTCCGTTGCCAGCAATATCACATGTGACTGTAGCCCTACTCGTACATTCACTGTTCTGTGAGAAGAGGCATCAGACCTCAGTCAGTCGGTTGTATAAAACGGATAGGAATTCCGTAACACCTTGATGAACTAGCCCGAGATAATCCATACAGACAAGACGTTACGAGTAAACATCTCAATCACAAGCCAATAAGCGGCGTGGACTAAAAAGTCATGCCCTGTTCTTTCGCGCCCTCTGTGCTCGTGCCATCATGGCGCCATTTACTACTTATCGGCGCCGGCTGATCGCCTGCTTAGGTTAATAACGATGGGCGCTTTTCTAATGGTGGTTTTTAGCAAATCCGGAGTCTTAGCAGGAAGAAGAGAGAAAGGGGGTTAGGACAATAGTGGACTAGAGTCCGTTCGTGCCAAGCTGAGAAACAAGACGAAGAAAAAGAAGAAGCATTCCGTTTATCACCGAAAATCTCACTTCTGCAAGGTACGGATTACAAGTCTTCCCGTGGTTGGTTACTCAGGAACAGGAAGCAGGAGTAGGAGCAGGAGCATATGCGGGCCATGTGTTTTTCTGCCGTGATACCGGATTGATGGGAGACTGAGCCACGATACTTGGTGAATAATGATGCGTGCGTGTGCGTGTAAGCCATCTTGTCTGCCGTCTCTCTGCAACTATTACCGACTTATACTACGGAATACCTGGAGAATACATATGAGCTGCGCTGTGACGGCATCCAATTCATTCATGCCCCCTCCCGACCCCTCGGCCGGTCCCCGCCCTTTCGTGGTAGAGAAAGAGGGGTTTTCCCGATCCCGTATCACTACTCGTAGATAGTTGAAGCCTTGATGGTCAATATCTATTCACCTACCTATTTGAATCAATGGCACGTGTGTGATGGTTGGTCTTAGTGCACGGAGTACGTGGTAGAGCAGAAGACTGAATGCTACGCAGTGCGTCAATATGGTCCATGGCCGGATGGATTTCGCCCGCAAAAGCGCCGGGTACCAAGAAATTGGCGCGCGGGGGGGCCTGTTGTGTCTCGGTGCTTGCTTGGTCGGACTGTGAGAGGGTTGAACCAACTTGAAGCATGCCGAATTGTTTTATGTATTCTGGTGAATCAGTCAGTCGTCGCGATAGGCTGGGCATTCTCTTGACTTGCGGCTGTGGTGTAGCATGGAAGAAAGGAGAAGATGTTGGCCCAATTTTGTTGTGCACTCTATCAGAGACGATTACAGGTACGATCTTGATCCTCCCGTGAGATATAGACACGCGAAGGAAGCAAGTCGGGAATTAGCAAGGAAGACTGCTAAAGCGGGAGCCTGGGGGGAGTCGGTAGTAAGATTGGGGGATCGTCAGTTGGGAGATATTGGGAAGTTCACGGGCGACTCTCTTTCTAGTTATGGCAGACTCTCTCGTGACGAGTTCGGGCAACCGGTTTCAGATAAGTCAGGAAGAAGAAAAGGGAAAAGGGCAGGATGGACATGTGAGTTACATGGCAGACGAAGCTGAAGATGTTTGCTGTTTTGAGTACTTCGTACGGGCCACGGATTACGGACGGACGTGTGTACTTACTTGTACGGAATACGGAATACGGACGGATTACCACGTCTATAAGTGAAGGAAATGAATGAAACCCCTTTCTTCTTCTGCAATGCTCGAGAGTGCGGCGACTGAGACTGAGACACCTACGTATTCTGTTCCTATTTTTACTCCGTCCAGCACGGAAGCCGTTGTTCCGTAAAAGAAAAGAAAAGACGTAAAAAAGACAGACAGACAGTTTAATCTAAATGGCAAGGTGAGGCAGCAAAAGAAAGCAGCTGAAGAGGCAAGAGAAACCGCCTCTAGTCCGCACCTTGCGGGCAAGAGACGACTCTGGGTCGCGACCAACTTCGCAGCTGAGCGTCGGCAGCAAACCGCCGGAGGAAATGGGCGTAATGTAATAAATGCTACCCGAAGGAGACTAGTGCAGACGAAGTAGCAGCTACCTCTATCTGCGCTGACAGCCTCGCATGCAACAGCGTACCGTGTACCGCAAACTTCGTATTTCGCGGTACTTACGTAGACGTAATAAATATGAGCTCATAAATATTACCGGATCTATTCCTGAAAATCGTTGGTTCGTCCACTGGTTTCACTGTAACCACCGCAACTGCTGCTCGCTCGAACGTGCATCCAAATGTATTCCCGTCCGTCTTATTTATACTTGTACGGATACCTGGCCGGCCTGGACTCATGGTAATTCACTCAAACAACGCCAGCCCGATGGTCTTCCCGCTATCCAATCCACTGTCGCATGCCTGAGGCCTCGATTCGCCCCGACTCAGGACCACGACCAGGACCAGCTTGTGAAGGATCGCCCCGTGAGACGCATTGTATTCACTACGGACTATCTGCTAGCATCTTAGGCCCAGTCCGAGCTCTGAGGTCGCTCCGCGTCGCATGAAGGCACGGACGCAACCTGCTTTCGCCCCCTCTTTGCCGTCACACTCGTTGTCGCTGCTGTTGGGTTTGCCTGCCTGTGTGCGTGCTGAAGTTGCTTTTTTGAGAGATTGTCAGCCAAGTTTGCCTGTGCATGCGAAACAACACTGCGAAGCCTCGCCGATGATTCACCCTTCTTCCCTGTCCTAGCCATAAAGTCCCGTAATTCGGTTGCCTCTATCCCGACCTGCCTGCTCGCAACTCGACAACAACATGACAGAAACTGCCCAACCCGTCGACAAACCGTCGCCTCCACTGCCCGATCACGGGCAACCGACTGGAATGCCGCCCCGAAACATTCCCAGCCCGCCTCCCGAGAGCGATACCACCTCTGCCAGTACTGGCGTGAGACCCGGAACTGCAGCCGGGCTGAGCTCCAGCGGGCCTGGCGATGGCGCAAAGTCCGATGCTTCACAACGAGTCCAAGATGTCTTGAGCTCTGACGTACGAATACCAATATCTAGAATTTTTATATAAGAAGTCATGGCGACTAACGCGGATACCTACTATAGATCGGCATCACGACTTTGCTAAATCGCTTGAAACAGAGCGTTACCTCGGCAAAGGTGAGGCGGCTATTGAGAGCAGTACCTCTACCAATGTGCAGTCGCTGACTGGGTAGTTTTCTAGGAGTTTGCTACTTTCCTGAAGAAACGGTCTGTCCTGGAAGAAGAACATGCCAAGGGCATGAAGAAGCTCTGCAAACTGACCGCAGATAACACTCACCACACCGATCACCGGCAAGGGTCCTTCGCCAAGTCCCAAGAGGGCATGCTCGCTATTCACGACCGCATGGCAGAAAATAGTACCCAATTCGCCACGTCGTTACACCAGATGTACGAAGATCTTCTCGAAGTGTCGTCGGCGACGGAAAAGGGTCGCAAAACCTGGAAGCAGAACGGGCTGGCTGCCGAACAACGCCTGGTGGATCTTGAGGCCGCCATGCGCAAGTCCAAAGCCAAGTATGATTCACTCGCCGAAGAATACGATCGCGTGAGGATGGGCGACGTGAAGCAGGGCAGCCGAGTGTTCGGCATCAAGGGACACAAGTCCGCTGCGCAGCAAGAAGAGGAACTCTTGCGCAAGACTCAGGCTGCCGATTCGGATTATATGGGCAAGGTACAAGCATACCAGGCCGAAAAGGCCACGATGGAATCAACTACTCGTCCCGACGTTATTCGCGCGCTGCAGGAGTTGATCCAGGAATGCGATTCTGGTACCACGTTACAGATGCAGAAGTTCGGTGAGTCACAAGGACTATCTCATTGTACACTCAGATGGACAGCAACTGACACGAATGTAGCGAATATGAATGAGAAACTACTCCTTAACAACGGTCTCGTCATCAGTCCGCTGAAAAACGTCTCCTCACCAAGTCAATACCCACCCAGTCTCAAGGAAGTGATCCATGCTATAGATAACAAGAAAGATCTCGAGGACTACATATCCAGCTTCCATGCGAATCTCCCTACAAAAACATTCGAGGCGAAATATGAGCGCAATCCGGTAAGTCGCATATGGTTGACTACCTCTCTATTTATTCTGATGTTCATGGATACTGATGATCCTAGATTCTTAACGCTCTTCACAACACATCTACGACTCAAATGTCACAGATGCTCCAATCGATGAGGCCTGGATCGCAACAGCAGCACACCCAAAGTCAAGGCATGCCACCACCACCCCCTCCACAGCCTCATTTGCCACCTTCGAGAACGGCTACGTTCGACTCCGCCACGTCTATGGGTCGCAATAGCCCAGCTCAGCCCTTCACCCCTGCGTCGGGACCGGCTACCCAGCGCCCTTCGTCAGGGGCAGGGCATGAGAGGAGCTTCAGCCACGGCGCAATGCTAACCCAAGCTAACATGCAGTCACCAGCAGCGTATAGTGTGCGCAACTCGACTCATGGGTTACTTTCGTCGCCACGGTTCAATGACAGCCAGACTAGCCCTCCCGGCAGTCGCAGTGGCCCTCCACAACTTGGCGCATTGCCATTTCAAACCCAGCAGCCACAACAGCAACGGCCACAGTCGCCCCAGCAAGGGGCGCCTACGAGTACATTTGGAACCCATCCTACTCTGAGTGAATTGCCTGCACCCCCCGGGTCGCCTCCCAAGTCGTTTCCTAACCCAAGCGCTGGCGGGAAACAAGTATTTGGTATCTCACTTTCGCGACTCTATGAGCGTGACCAGTTCGCTGTTCCCATGGTGATACATCAATGTATCCAGGCGGTTGATCTGTTTGGTCTCAATGTAGAGGGTATCTATCGTCTGTCTGGTTCGTCGATGGCTGTGAACAAGCTCAAGAACTTGTTCGATACCGGTTTGTTCACCCTTTCACCTTATCTCTGCTACGTTTAAATTGTTAACTTTGTGTGTAGACTCGGATTCCCAGATCCTGGACTTCCGTAACCCGGAGAACTTCTTCCACGACGTTAATAGTGTTGCCGGTTTGTTGAAGCAGTTCCTCCGTGATCTCCCGGATCCGCTCCTGACTTCGGAGCACTATTTGGATTTTATCGAGGCAGCGAAACAAGAAGATGATGTCGTGCGCAGGGATAGCATGCACGCTATCATCAATAGTCTGCCCGACCCTAACTATGCCACATTACGTGCACTGGCGCTGCACTTGCAGAGGGTCACACAGAACAGCAATACCAATCGCATGAGCTCGCAGAATCTGGCCATTGTGTTTGGACCTACGCTGATGGGCACGGCGCCCAATAGCAATATTGCGGATGCCGGATGGCAGGTTCGTGTCGTCGACACGATATTGCAGAATACATACCAGATCTTCGATGAAGACTAGGTATGAGAATTGGAGCGCGAGCAGATGATGAGGAATAAGAATTCCCATTTGACTGAAGGCTCTAAAGAAGAAAGAAGAGCTACAAAACTACCTATGTTGCTTCACTTATTCAACCCCCTTTTGAACCCAGAAGAGGAAAATAATAAGTGGTAAAGCGAGATGCCACGAAAGAGAGAGAGAGCATTAATGTATGATAGGGGGAGGGGGTGGTATCGCAGTGTAAAAGGCATCATTGAATGCAGGCAGGCGGATGGACGGGGGCGAGCAGAGAGAGCAAGAGCGAGAGGGAGACCCAGGGGTAGACTTTGCTCTCATCATCGACGCTCTGCTTTAGGTAGAGAGATAGGTACCTAGCCCCTTTTCGCACGGATTGGGAGAGTGTCATCATCGTGGCGGGCGCCGGGGCCTTTGAGCTTTGGGAAGACCAAAACACACACATGCACACAATAATAATAAATCGAGCTTTGAAGCTATCTGGTTTTTCGATAGGGCTTACTATCGTGTGCTTTATGGATGAGGCGCTTTATTGAGTGTTTTATATTCCGTACTCTCACCCTCACCGTTCGAACGATACAGCCTGTTTGATATTATGCTTGTTTTTTTGTTGTTATTGTATTAAGTGGGTATTACATGTTTCTTCTTCTCTTCTTCTTATGTGGGATGTGGTATTTTCTTCCCCTAGATGAAGAGTGCCATCTGGTGGTTTTTATCATGGCGTATCGACACCACATGTCCTTTCTCTTTATTTTAGTTTTCCAAATTGTGTTATCATGTCATTCATAATGCCGAGTTCCCTCCGTCCGGTATCAAAAGGAACACTATGTTTGGTTGTTCGCAATTGTAGCTCGGGGAGACGGACGAGTTTATTTCGCGGCGGCGGCTTGCGCGGGCGGCATGAAGAGGGGGAGGTATGTGACGAAGAGGGCCATGACTATTCGCTCTTTTAGCATCATACTTCTTTAATAGAGGTAAAAGGGACTTACTCGACATGCCAACACTGAAGTATCCCGGCGTCGCCGTCGTCTGCTGCGTCGCCTCGCTCTCGCCTAGCCAGCTTTGCATGCTGAAGACGACGGCGGCCCTGTTCTACCATTAGCCTTTCATCCACATTCCAATTACTTTCTTTCTCTTCCTTTTTCCTGCCATTGTCGAGCGATAGGAGATAAGGAGGAAACGGGAAGAAAAACGTACCATCCGATGTACTTGTTGCGCGTGAAGATAGCCGCCATGGGCATGGTCGAGGACAGCGTGGACGAGAACTCGGGGCTCTCGCCGGCCTTGCCGACGGCGGGTTCTTGGTAAGGGACGACTGAGGCATTGCGCTGTTAGTCTTTCTTCTTCCTTCCTTGGCTCTTCATATGCTCGTTTTGTCTTATGCTTGGTGTAGTGAAGACAAGAGATGCGCCGTGTCGCGCAATCGCGCACGACATTGGCGTGAGAGTTGAGTTAACGTACCCAGGTCCGGTCTGCGCATGTCCTTCTTTGACGACATCATATCTCACTTTCTCTCAGTTCAATGCAATCCCTCAATTCCACAGTCTTTCGCGTCGAGTCGATACGCGCGTATTATCTTATCAGCCCGCCAGTGGAGATACAGTAGATCCTCGGTTTGCTTGCTTGCTTGCTTGCTCTCTGGCTCGAAGTGGTTGACGTTGCTCGAATCGCTTTCGGCTCCGCGCGGCGCAGCGGACTAAGCGGGATCTGGACGTTCTGCCCAGTTCGGCCTAGTGCGGTACGCCATGCGCGGAGCGATGACGAAGGGGAACTGCCTACCTCGGTTAGTGGGGTTTTAATGGGGAACTCCATTGAATTCCGTTTTCGATGCGTTACGGATGTGGGAGCTAACGTGTCGTGGTTTAACGGTTTCACGGGAAGTCTACAATGGATCTTATTAATGATCTTCACGGGATTATAAATTGTCATGGGTTTCCAGAACGGTTCTTCTCTGCAAATAGTAATGGATGAGGTCCTGCGATCGCGGAAACTACTGCGTAAAGAGGGCACGTGTGTGCAATTGTTACCCGAGTTGTATGTAACTGCCTCAACGGTGAGGCCCATCCCCGCCGACCGGGGATCATATGAAACGGTTACATACCAGAACCTACCGGGTTCCTCCCAGCCCCGCCATTATATTCGCGGTGTTATCAGGGCCTGTTGTTGTCCGATACCGAAAGACTTCACCGGCGAAGCGAACACTTTAGGTAGGTAGGTACATATGACGGACAGTAAGACGTGGACAGGTGTTCGTCGCCTACCTACTATGGCTTTCGGTGAGTGAGACAGGCAGACGGCAAGAAGAAGGGGGTCATGTCATGCGATGCCGCGCCTAGCGCTGGATTTTTTTGAAAAATCTCAACTTGCCAAGAAAGACCGTACGTAAACGGTTTTCTCAACCGCCATGTGGCAGAGACAGATAAGGTGGACTTCGTTTTTATCGGATTTTGGGTGCGGAGTTGCGCGGAGGAAGAAGTCATCTCGTAACGTAGTGTTGGCGCACTAGATACCGGTAGTTGACCATGAGGATACCCATGATGGAGAAGCGGAATTTGTCAGCAGCAGAAGGGGACTGACAGATTATTTCTAATGTGTGTGTTTGTTGTTGGTTGAGGGGGTCTTGGATCATGATGTCTGTGGTTTGTCGGACTTCGAGATGAAGAGTCAAGCCAATGAGAGGAATCAGATGCCATCACGTCAACTGGAGGAACTAGACAGGCATTACTAGCTAACATCTATAAAGAAAAAAAATCGCCGGTAAGCCTGATGATGAATAAACAGGCCGAATGTACGGGCCGAGGTCAGTTTCTTATTTGCTATCGACATTGGATGTTGTCAGACAACAAACATCGTCGTCGTTCCTAAAGCGGAGACGGTTTGTTAGTCTGCCTAGGCATCTAGTTAACAAACTCCATATGACCCAGATATCTAAGTCAGGTAAGAGACGGGCCAGAATCACGGGACGTGGGAAGTCCAAATGGACTGTACGACGGGTTACCCGGACGAACTGGGTCGTGAGGGTGATCATTTTTACTATTGGCGCAAAAGCCGGCGAGGTTACCTAAATAGAATCATGGGAGCCCACCTTGATGAGTTTCCCGTCTGAGGGACTGACAGTAAAGTAGGTACATGTGCTAGAGGCACGGGAGTGTATCCGTACATGGTGAGGGCAGGCATTCGTAGGTGGTCGTACTGCGTAGTACTTACGAGTAGCCCGTCTCGTGAGTCTTGAGTCTTGACTCAAAGTCCCGAACAAGAGGATACGACTCGCTTAGGTACAACGTAGTATCGCCATAGGAGAGCATGCCTACATCATCATTCGAGTATCTTGGAGTCAAGTAGAGTACGGGATAGCGAAAAAGTAACGCAGGTGGATAACAGCAGAGACTGCTTTGTCTTCGGGATTTATTGCCATAGGTCAGGCCATGGGAACGTCGTGTTGGTAGTGTCGATGAGACAGCGTGGACTTGCAGCAGCCGGTATTTGCTCGATTTGGCGATTTGATGATTGGCGGGCGGGCGGGCTGCTGGCCTTGGGTGGTGTCGGATCTCGTCGTCTGTCGTGTAATGCGATTCGTCTAATTACAGGTACTAGTGCAACTCGGAGCGTAGGCGTGGATGCTCAAGGGCACTCCAGGGCACTCGTGCGTGTGGTTTGTTGCTGATGCTCACGGTCATCATGCCTCATGCTCGGAGGCGGCAGAGGTAGCATTCCGTTGTAATCTGCCTATAGCACCGTTCCTGGAATACCTACTCCATAGTATTCCGTACTCCGTATGTTGCCTGACTATATCGCCACTCTCTTCTTGTCGAGAAGAGGGGATGTCCTCGTATGCAGCTGAAGCGGCACATCTCTGATTCAGCAAGCCTTGGAGATAAAATGAGCAGGCAGGCAGTAATCGAAGTACGAAGCACACGCAGCAAATAGTAAGTCGTAGGTATCCGTGTACGTAAATATGCCACTCCCTCCTGCGTGAAGCCTTGTCGTAGATCGCCGCCAGACGGTTGCCGACTCTCACTCACAGCTGGGCATCGCATGCATACCACCTACCTACTACTCGTACCTATGGATTTATGCACCCCTCGCGATTTGGTGTGCCCAAATGATGTACGGATTACTCGTACATTCGATATGTACGTCGTACGTGAATATGTTTGAACAAGCCGGCACCATTCCGTTCACACATGATCAAGTGCCTGGCATGAAGTCAGTTCACGATGAAGAAGGAAAGAAAGATTTCAAAGTTGAAGTTGTCAATATCAGACAACCTTGACTCTTAATAGCCACCCGTCAAGGTACTCCGTGTTAAGTGTGGGTTACCAACACAGTATTTTAGTGTATAGACGGGGAATTTATAGCCCTCGCGGCTAGTGTGAATACTGTGACGATACTTGCTAGCGCCTATAGCGACTTGAATTATTACATGTACCCGAGGCATCTTCTTCCGTTAGTTACCGTTGCATACACGTCTTCGAGATACCCGTGAATGGAATACGTGATTTTGTTGTATGAAGATGGTATCAGGTACTCCTCCACCTCGGACTTAACAGACGAAGCAAAGAACTGCATAAGATTCTCAACCGCTTGCATCATAATACTGTGCCGCGCTTGCCATGTTAATAAATTTCTAGAACTGACTAAAAACCGTCTTAAGATCAGCGATTCTAAAGTAGACGGCTGTGGTCGTTCCGGGCCGTCAAGACAAAAGGTTGCCAGCTCAGGACAGCCGGTCGCGCTAGCAAAGGGTTCGACCTTCGGACTTGGTACGGATTTCTTAGCTTGCCTGCCTAGCACGAGTGTTAGCGTGGGCATTCCGTACGGACGGCCATTGGTGGGTGCGACTTACGAAGACGGAGTTTTCGACGGTTTGTTACTTCTCGGGTACTAGCCAAGTACCTGCGTTATTCCGTAACGATGCCATAAATTATTAAGATTCTTACGCCAGCAGCATCTGATGCTATCGCCGAATACGTAAGGAAGTACCTACATCGAAAATATACGTACATAAGCCAGTAACCTGGTCTACCGATCTCTCCCTGGTCGGACCATCTACCTTGCACTACTGTAATCCGGACCGTCTCGAGACCACGACTCTAAACGAACGCACTCTCTTCTTCTTCTCCCTCTCAACAACCAACATCGTGGTACTGGCTTATCCACCCACCTACGAGTAGCTTTTCTTTCACGCCACTTCCAGAACCCACGTGGCTACCATCTGGCGTCTCTCTCTCGCTCCCGACGTCAATCCTCTGTTTTCTCTGTTTCTCGTGCTTTCTCGCCTCACGGACCACGCCTCAACAGGCACGGGCCCTGTATCAAGTCCTGGTATCTGCAAATATAAAGTACATCTTATCCCTGGCTTCAGCCTTGCTCACCCACTTCGCCTCTACACTAGACCCAGCATCGCACTGGATGGAGATATGGCGGCGTTCTTGATGCCCCAGCGTCTGTGATGACCTCCAGGCCTTCCTTGGCGATCTCTCAGCGACAGCCTCAGAGAACACTAAGCACCTCGGGGTTGTCGCAGAGACCCGCCGCTCAGCGCTCGCTTACACAGCCGTATCCGCAATCCCCCGTACGACGGTCTGATGCCCTCACCAATGAGTCGGGCGCCGATGGCTCTGATGGAGCGCAATCCCGCTATGGCATGACCCCGAGACGCGGAGGGTCGAAGCTCAAGCTTGAGCTGGCCAACGATGGCATCGTTCACGCAGGATTCGTCGAGTCGCCCCAGAACCCGGACCCCTTGTCCACCAATAGAGTCTTCACGCCGTCGCGGGTCATGTCCATCGCCGATGCTCCCGATGGAGGTGACATGAGCCCACAATTGTCGAGATATCAGACGGCCGACGGAGACGCGACTCCTCTTCCTATGCCCCCTCGTCGAGCACGATTTCTTGCCCCGACCAAGCGGCTCCAGCCGCCCCCGCCCAATAATGCGCCCGCCAAGAAAGACTCGCGACCCAAGCCTTTCGTTCTCGACCTACCTCCCGAAGCCTCCCGATTTCCACAGGCCGGGAAGCAAGATCCCTCGGGTAGGATTGGGAACAACGAAGCAGACTCTAATGTGGATACTAATATTCGTACAGGACATGCCGACTTCTATGCCTGGCGCGGAGGACATCCCGAGGACCAATTTTCCGATAACATCATTCGCATTGGTTACTTCGACAAGGCTTCCGGCCAGCCAAACCAGGAAGCAGCATCTGCAAAGAATACACTATCTCCCACCCTAAAGCACAAAACTTCACTGCACACCCTGTCGTCTATATTCAGTGGTATCTTGAATCAGCGACGGCATATTGGACAGATCACGTCGCCTTCCACTTTCAAACCGCCGCCTCGCGTCACCCTTACGGATACGAAGAGGGAGGTCTGGCTGAAAGACCTGGCCAACTCCGCTATTCCACTACGCCGTCTCAGTCGAACTATCCCCCACGGTATCCGCGGTCGCGTTCTGCTTGACCAATGCTTGAACAAGAATGTCCCGACTGATCGCGCTGTTTGGCTTGCAAAATGTGTAGGAGCCAACGAGATCAGGGCTTTCAAGCGAAAAGGGGTCAACAATACATTCGTCATGGGCGGTGAGGTCAAATGGATCCGAGATTGGACGCTGTGCGTAGAGCAGTTCGTCGAGGCCATTATCAGCGCATTCGCCGAAGATGACTGGAAGGCCAAGATCACATATGCGTAAGTCTTCCGCTATGTTTCACACGCGAAGCTCTTGCTAACCCAGCCTCAGAATCCGGCTTGCAACTCACCTCTATTCCGAACATCTTCTCGACCGCGATCACTACATGGAATGGCTCGTTTCCAGTCTAGAAACCAGCAACGAAGTCAAGTTACCCATGTGGCTCTTGCTAGTCAAGATATACTGGAACGACATACTAAAGCTGCGGCGACATGGGCGACGACTGGTCACTGCTATCTTGAACCATCACTGCTCGGTGAGCCATCCTTGACACCATCGTATTTTGCACTTCTACTGACTACCGAGCTAGATATACAACAGTCCAGACAAAGATATCTTAATGCCGCTCTTTGCGCAGCTCGGACCCCTTGTTGAATCCCTCATCTCGGCAAGCCCGGATAGCTTTATACATCCCACAACATGGTCTCGATTTCGAGACTCATTACAGTCCTTCTTGTCAACGAGCCAAGAAGCAGCCCTCGTCGCATTCAGGGCCATTGATCGTCGAAATGATTTACTGACTAATTCTAACATCAGAACGCAGCCTGCTGTCCGAAGTATTCTGGTTGGATTACTCGACAATATGCTCCGACTGCCGTTTAAGGACGACGTCTCTACACATGTACATCGGGCGACCAAGAATACACCAGGTTTAATACCAGTCTTAATACAAACGACCCTCGAATGGTGTACATCGCTGTATCGATCGAGTTCGGCCAAGGTATATGTTGCAGCTACCGTACTCCGCTCGATTTCCGACCCTAACATCGATCTCACTGGTGAAATACTGCGTTTCTTGCATACCGATGCGCTTCAAGAAATCGCACGCAAAAACAGCATTTACCATCTGATCTCAGAACTTGTTCGCTCCGAGCATTTCTGTGTTCCTCAGTATATGCAATGGCTTATCGCGAGAGGTGGTCTTCTTGATCCCTCTGAGGCATTGCAGGATGGACCGTGCCCTACGAGGCTTCTAGTGGAAATCCCTGCTCAGGGGTTCAACGGTTCCATGAAAGATCTACGAGCCTCTCTCCTACGACGAGCTTCGTTTTTCGTCGAAGATGAAGCATTTGACATCACTTCAGCCATTAAACATGTCAAACGCGCGTTGTGCGTTCCAATCGACCCCAGCGATCCATTATCACTGAAACCTCCAATGAGCGTGAAGGCTCTGGCCAAAAGAATTGGTCGGAGTAGTCGATCGCTCAAATGTGAGGTTGGTGCATGGCTCGCGAACGACTTCATCCGCAGCATTTCTCAGCAAGGGCAGTCAGAAAAGTCCTCCTTTGCGCCGTCCGAAGAAGCATTTGATATTGTCCGAGAGCTGTTACTAGCCAGTCAAGACTATGCCATGCTCGACACGACCCTGAACTACATGACACACTCCTCCAACGTCGAGATTCTGTCGTACTGTGTAAATACGCTCAGTCTGTATCTACCGGTATTTTTCGCGATTGGCTCAGCAAAGTCGCTCTTCAACTCCTTTTATGAACGACTTCGGGCAATCAGCGGAGAACAAGGCCTTGCCGCGCGACCACTTCTTGCTTCGCTCGCAAATCTCGCACCCCGAATTCCAGGTCTCGAGTCAACAGCATCACAGCTGCGAAATGATTTGCTCTTGGTAGATCGAAGCAATTTTGTCGACGCCTCGTCGCCCTTGTCTGAAAATATGGTTACTCAGCTTCAAGACGAAGAGACTCAACTCAGCGAGCAGATTGAGAAACTTGCCAGCCACACGAGCGCCGATAAACAAACCATGGAGAGTATTTTCCACGCTATCGTGAGTAAACTGGTAAGCTGCTGGGCGAAAGGCGATGAACGACAACGTGGCTATTCTTGTTTGCTGGCGCGGCTTCGGGTTTTTGATACGCAGTACTTCGACACTTTGATGAAAGAATGGGTGCAACACATTCGCAAGTTAACGAAGCGAGCGCCGATCGGCCAAATGTACCCGCTTCTCGTCAGCTCTAGCTGTCTGTCACTTACCACCCTCCTCGCGACCGCTCTGAGAAACCAACACCCAGGAGCACAGCCTCCCCCCAATGCAGTTGGATCAGCCTCCACTTATATGCAGGAGATTTTACAGATGCTCATGAAGCCACTGGTGCCCGACCAGATCATGACGTTGGGTGACTGTTATCGATTTAGGATTATTCAGGCTCAAGCACGCCTTGAATACGCCAAAGAGGTAATGCTACTGGTCCGTGGATCGCTGGCCGAGTATGCGGCATCTCGAAATCAGCTACCACCTAGACCGCAGCCTCTTGATGATGAGAAGGTCAAGTCCTATCTTTTTGAGCTGCTCAGAGATTTGGTCCTCATCGACCCGCAAGCTGCAAGTCAAACGCTATCACTGAAGAGTCCAGACGTTAAGCTGGCTACTCTGATTGAAGCTCTGACTACCAAGCTTCTGGTTCATCATAGTGGAGGCGGACAGAAGACGTTTGAGCAGGTCTTGGAGTTGGCCAACGAGTTCACACTCCCCTTCTGCCAAGTCAAGTTGTCCTTGAACCTAGCGATTCACGATCCTAGTACCCCTGAAGGGGCCGAGAGACTACAAGCGCAGTTCGAACAGCTATCGACCGCTATGGACAACGCGATCGCGGCGGATAATGTCATGTGGACGGGCATGCTGTCCTATTTGAGCTCTGATATCACATTGCATTTGAAAAATCGGGCGGAGTCGCGATTTCTAGATCTATTCCCCTCGATGAAGAGCCTTCCTTTCGATAATGCCAGGTCAGAAAGCGATTTCCACATGGCGGAGAACTTACTCACGGTTGTCGATTCCGTTCTTCGGGGTACGTTGATGTCAAGGCTCTCGCCATTTTCAAATGGAGTGGCTGACAGATTGACCGACTTATGGGAAATCGTGGGCTCCACGAACGAAGAATGCGCCGCCTTGAAAGCGGCCGTGCTGCACCGTTGGCTCCCGCTCTTCCTCTCCTACCTGGCGCTCCACGCCTCCCAGTACTCCGCGGTCGGCGACCCGTCGAAGCTCCCAAGCAGCGACATGCGCGCGCGCGTCCTCGTGATCTTGGCAGGAATGGTGTTGGAACTTGACAAGTACCCGTCGTCACATCTTGGGCCACGTGTTTTCGACATTGCACTAGTGCTTGCTGACAATCTACCAGAAGAATCCCGTCTGCAATGCGTGCGTGCCGTCAAGGACTACACCGCCGACCCGCGACTCAGGTACCTGTTCAGTTTCTCGCCAGACCCGGCCGAGAACTTCATGCTCTCGCACAGGGAGAAGCCGCCGACGGGTGTTCATGAGCGTAGACTCATGGCTATGAACATGGCCATGGGCCTGTCGTCGGAGAAACTCACGCCCTACACGTTCAGACGGTGGGAGATCCTCAACGAACCCACGCCCAGCATCGGCGAGAACGACACGAGTCTGAGCCTGACCTTGTTCGACGCGAGGAAATTGTAGACCGGCTCGTGACTCCTCTTGGAAGGGCTCGTAGGGTCACCGCATATGAATAGCCTTACTACGCGTTTTCGTCATGTATGTGAATTATCGGGGAACACGTTTATTTATGGAGCATCATCACGATTATTACCATCATGGATAGGAAGGAAGGGTTACGAAAGAAGGCGGGCGGGTGTAGGCGTTCAAGTCTGGTTATATCACGGCAATGTCTTGCTTTTTACTTTCTCTTATTGTTACTCTATCATAGCATTTACCTAGCATGTTTGATTTTACTTAGTTTCGTTGTTGCGAAGCGTATTGCATTATTTACATCTACGACATTATCCTGTTCCTACTCACTCCGTGAACCAATGAATGATACGGACGGATGGACGAGAAATTCGTTCTGAAGCTGTGTTGTTTTGCTGTATGGCTTTCTACCTAGTCCGTACATCAACCAACCAACAACCCAAGGCAGATGTTCAGGATGACGTGACATGCTCAGATTTAGGTAAGTAACGTAGTCTGCAGGTCCATCATCGACTCAACGTATCACTGCTATGCTATATGACAATCGCTGAGCTCCGCCCGTCTTTTTGAAGCTGTAGTCCTTGAGGTCCATCTACATGCTATATGACAATCGCTGAGCTCCGCCCGTCTTTTTGAAACCATAGTCCTTGAGAAGTAGCTATGTATATATGTTGTTCGTATGGTCACCTCCGAACTTGACGTTTGCGCTTCCTGGGGTCCAGTTGACCTTCGTCCGTGGGTTCAATTTCAAGTACGCAACAAGTTGAGCTTTACCGACTGTGGAGAAGCTGGACGCTCCGGTGTCCCACAGTTCACCTTGATATTCCGTACGGTACGGGTTATCAAGAAGAAACTGTTCGGACGATGTCTCCACTTTGCAATTCCATATGTCGTATATATGCCGGAACATGATCAACTGCCAGTTACCGCAGCCAAGCAACGCCGACACAAACGACGGTTTCTTGCACATTTTGCATTGCTTCAACCCAGAGTTGACCATGCCTTCGGTAATTTATAGATATCCTTTGTACGCAACCCATACCAAGGTCTTCGTAACCCCACGAGCAGGCAGGCCTAAACCATGAATTGAATAAATCCGACGCAAACGACAGGAGGTCTTCTGTACACTGGGCCCTTCACTTAGGTATAGGTAGACTGGCCAACCCAGAGTGGAAACACCCTCTATTTTCGTACTATCTGTACCGAGGTGTTCGTACTTTCACGAGCAGGCGCGGACGGATGGCGTCAAAGGATTGTGGTCAACCTAGCCGTAGGAGCTGCCGGGACACCGACACACGACATGGATGATGCGTGTGATTTTCATCGGGAGCATCGTGGGAAGTCGGTGGATCCAACCAAACACCGCTCTTCAGCCGGTGCGTCAATTTGTGATGTATATATGTAATATATAGTATATCGAGAGCAAATGCGGAATAGAGACCAATCGAGGTGCCCGTCTTAGCAAGAGGCGATTGCTTCCGTTCTTTCCTAGTCAATAGGCGAGTCAATACGCCCAAACAGGCCACAGAGGAGGAACCGGGTCGAACAATTGCTCTTGTGGTGAAGCAAGCGGCGCCGGGGGCCAGTGAAACCGAGACCGGTCCAATGCTTCCTATCGTGTCAGAATCTCTTCAATGGAGATAGTACCCAAACACGCTTCTTGGCGGCGATACTCCTGCTTCCGAGAGTGGCCAGAAGACATCAAAAAAGACCATCACACGGGGTTCGTGCCATGATCCTGTCGGGTTCGGAGGACGGCCGACCCCGTGACGGATGGTTGAAGTGGTGTTCCGTAAATAATCCGTATATAACACACGAGAAAGGAAAAAAAAAGCGAACGGATTGAGTATCAAATACAGAGTCCGTACAAAAGGAAAAAAACAAAAAAAGAATCGACACCTCAGGGATTCGAACCCTGGCCTCCGAGGAGACGGGCTTAGCAGGCCCGCGCGTTAACCACTCCGCCAAAGTGCCTTGTGGATTGACCCATGCCGAGGAACCTCGGTGTGGATCTTGGATATCGGTCGGTTGGTTGTAAGTGTATAATAGCGCGATCCGACAGCTTCGTTGCCTTTAGTCAATTCGTATGTGGATCTGGACTGCTATTTCGCTTTGGTCCGTACATACGCGTGTTTGTAGCATTAACAATGCAAAGCAACGCGGCGATCTTGGCAGCCTCAGTCTTCTGTTTGGTGGTTCTCTGCAAAAGCCATGTTCGAGACGACAAAATGGTATTCTCAGTCAGATAGTCGGAAGGTTTCGGCGTGGTTGATCCATGTATTCGCTCGGATGTATGTATTTCACCACGACACGCGACATATATTTCATGAGGTATGTCGGTATACATGCTCATCATCAGAGTTCACGCGATCTCGATGTCTCTGACGTTAGGTTTTCTAAGTTATCCGTCGAAATATAAGTGTCAAGTCGGAAAAGCAATTTGAATGAAGCGTTGTCATCTCATAGGAGGTCAGAGTAATTGGAGTTTAGGCGTTGCCTTCTGAGACCTTGTCGCATACCCGGACGATTGGACAGCTTATGGAAGAGTATAAATCCGACGGCTTTCCACGAGCCGCAGCTTTTCAAGTGGACTCGCACTCGTGGATGAATCTAGAAGAAAGAAAGATTAGTAACTCTATTCACAATATCTCGAGTAAATGAAAAGGAATGAACGCCCGCTCCGGGGGAGTAGTAAAAAGAGGAGTGTTCGACTTACGATCCTGCCCCAAGACGGAGCATTTTTTGAGCTTCTGATCCCGAAACAGTCAGGGTTGTTGCTTTGCGAATCCCCAAGGGTTGGTCGAGACGGTTCTCACAGTCGGCGAAATCATGAAGCATGTCGTGTGCGATGGATCCGTAGCGAATGAATCAAGCTCAGAGCCGCCAGGATCTGAAGCCTCATGACTTTGATGACCATCTTCGGAGGATCTTCATTGCCATAGTTCATGATCTGTCATGACGTTGAGGACAGCTCAACTGTCGGAGCACATCTATACTCGTCTGCGACGATGAGTGGACATAGCCCCCGGACGTTCGCAACTTCGTTAAGCAGAGCAGAAGTAGAAGAATGCATTGCGCCGCCAGTTGCGCCGTAAAGAGTTTTCTTCCTTTGGTTCGCTCAATGAAGTAGGTGATCAAGCCCCAAACCCTTAAGAAGAGAAACTCTCCAGGTTTGAAGAAGCGCGAATAGCAGGAAGGCCGATATGTTAGTGTTGCAGGTTAGGGATGAAGTGATGCCAACGCCATCGGTAACGTTTTTCTTGCCAGTTGAGTCATGCAAACGACTGCCAGCATTTGAACCCACTCCTGAGACAGCCATTGTCCGAGTTCTTTGTTCTGCTACTTAAGCTGGCCAACCGGCGTGATGTGCAAAAGTGCTCGAGAGTTGCTAGCTGCGAGTATTGTAAATAGTCAGACGCTCCCAGACTCCCAGCCAAAGTCCAGTGTCGACTTGACACGGCCGGTAAACCGCCCGCAGTTGTTCTTTCGTTCAGCACTTTGCGACGCCGATAGCGCGACATCCCATATGATATTGTCGTTGCAGGTATGCTGCAGTCACCATCATAGGTAGTCCTCTAGGCACAGAATATGAAGGGAGCCCAACTGCTTGGTGAAAACGGAGCACAACTACATCCAGCGATGATGCGGGAGCGGGCAGGCCAGATCAGCCCGGTGAGTGCTGTTCAGGACATACTGCAGCTGACGAAGAGGTCAATTCCGAAGAGGCGCCATCGAAGTAGCGGCAGGATTTGTCTTGAGGACCGACTTGGGGACCAGAGCGACTGCCTAAGCAACCAGGTGCAGATGTGCGCGAAGCACCGTCCCTCGCAAAGTGTGCTGGAGAAGATGTTCGTCGTAGAAGGGAAGAGAGAGGATCCACCGGGACGACTTATGGAAAAACCTTAAGGTCGGGTGCGCTGCTAGTGAAACTCAGGTTATGATTGCCACGGATCGTGATTGCCAACTGGGTGGTTTCAGAATGGCAAACGGCAGGTGCGACTCGCGATGCGTGAGCTGAGTCATCGTCTCACAATATAACTCCCATTACGAAACCCTCCACCATCCACAACCAGCAAATGATCTTCGGATCATTCGTTTGGAATGGTAGCTCAGTGGTAGAGCAATCGGCTGCAGTCCGATAGGTCATGGGTTCAATTCCCATTCGTTCCTCACTTTTTTTCTACTTTTTTGGATCTAGTCAGATCTCATTATGTCATGGCGCCATCTCATCTTTTTTGGCTCGTTCGGATTTGATCTTGATTGATCTGGATTGATTCGCATTGAAGATGTTTGTTGTTTGGTATTCACACAATTGAACCCGTGCCTCGATGTAAAACGCCTGCATAACATCCCATCCCTTCTCCGTCTGGTATCCAGTGACACGAAACGCACCCCCTGCACCCCATCATTGCTTCTCCCGTCTCGGCGCCAACTCCCATCAATCACCGTCGCCATCGTAGCGCCGGGATCCATAAATCACCACCTCATCAGAACCAGAAAAACCAAGAGAATGACTTGCATTTGCATGCCGCCATGACATGACAGACATGCCATTTCTACGGGTTAGAATATTCCGTCTGTATTCCTGCAGATAATCGAAGATACATAAATACGTGCGACGGGAAGTTCGCGATCGCTTCCCTTTCCTTCCCTTCTCTTATCACTGTTTTGTTTCAACTCTGTCGTGCTGCACTACGGGTAGTGTAATAGCTCTTATACATTCCTAATTCATCGATCACGCTGCGCGTGGATTCGCTTCTCACCCACTCACTTGTCTCTCATTCATCCACTACAAACAAACACATAAAAACCAAAACCCACAAAAATGAAGATAACCCTCCTCATCGCCCTCGCCTCCCTCGCCAATGCAGGCGTTATCATCACGCCCATCCACAAAGACCAAGTCGTCCCCAAGTTAGCCGGTGATTGCTTCTTTGGCGTGGTGACGCCGATGGGCTGCGGGTGAGTTATCTCAATACGGCATATGAAAAACAACTGAAAAATGCAACACTGTCATCGTATCTATTCCGTATTCAGGGGGTTTTCTACTAACAGAGAAAATCTCACAGACCACTGCGGAAGACAGGGTAGACGATATGACGACTAGTATCAACTATTTCGTATGAGGTCACATCGGGAACTATTGCCTCAAAAAAAAAAAGAAAAAAAAGCCACCAAAAAACCGTTATCTTTCAGCGATGAACATGGTCATACCATTTGATATTCATGAATCTCTTTCTCTCTATCCCACGCCATAATATTCCCCGAATTTGGTAGCAACAAGCGAGCAAAAAAAACCCGCGGTATCCAGATTTCCCATGACAAAAAAAGAACGCTACCCTATGACATTGATCGAAATGTGACGACGGGCGCGCCGGCCAAGACCTCAAATGATAAGACAAACACCAATCAATGACCGAGATCGAAACGCCACTCAGAATGCTGTATAACAAAGAACGCAAAAGATGAGGGAGAGAGTGAGAGAAAAAGATAACGATGCGACATTTTTCTGTCTCTCTCTCTCTCTCTCTCTCTCTCCCCGTTGTAACCCTCTCTAAAAAAGGATCCCGGAGTCTCGTTTTTAGTGGAGGAGGCGGAGGAAGCGCGGAGGAAGCGACTAGACGTCATTGGGCTCGGTTTCAGAGTCGCGCCGTCGTGTGTAGATGTGGAATTGGTAAAAGATGATACAGTCTTCCACGATCGTGCCAAGCGACCCGATCAGCCATGGTGTGGCCTTGACCAGGTAGTCGGGGCTCTGCGAGTAGGAAAACACGCTCAACCCATACGTCAGATTACCGGTGAGCGAGAACAGGAAGAACAGCAGCGCAAGGCCTAAAGGGAGAACGAAAAAAACAACAGAGTCAGTCAGTTTCCCGAAATAGAAACAACATTCCCAGAATACGGGAATAAAGGGCCTTGCTCTCTCTTACCGTCGCAGGATTTCTCCCTGTAATTCTTGATGATCTGCGGGATTCTAGCACTGTAATCGTGTTAGCCCGACATTTGCGCTTGTAGATCTTTGTCGCGTTCGTGGAACGGTGTGCCCGTAAGTGGTGACCTACCAGAGATAGCAGATCGCGCTGATGTAGCCCAGAGTCATCCCGCCGATACCGGTTGGCGAATCAGGGTCCGTCACGTCTCCACCGTCCGTCTTGTCCCATGCGCCAACATTGTACGAGATGAACCACCCGGCAATGCCGACCACGTAGATGGCTATGATGCCCAGCGCGTTGTTAATCCAGGGGTTGTTGGTGCGCATCTCGTCCTCGCCCGTCAGCACGCGCTTGAGAACCTTGGTACTCGACTGGTCATGGTGGGAGGAGTGACGGACACGTGAGCCCGACAGGGTGGTCGAGCTGCGTCGCAATAAGGGTTCGTCCTCGGAACGGCCTGTGGCGGTAGACTGTCGGCGTCGGTGAGCGATGCGGGCATTGTGGATAAAGTAGTATGCGCATTGTGAGATGAGGATAACGTCGGAGATACAGAAGTAGCCTGATAATGCGGTCGCTGTAGGGGCAAGGCCGGTCACGAGAGCACCTGCGAAAAGAGTCAGATGTTAATAATTCGATAATTTTTATAGACTGGAGCAGGTAATGGCGATGATAAATGATATCGACATGAGGAATAGTACGTTGCTGCTGATATGTAGCGTTTGCGACAAGCATAAGAGACGGACAAAGACTCTGCAAACATCTCGAGATAGGATAGAACAAGCGGCGACAACGTACCAAGAAGATTAGTTACATCTCCAAATAGCCATATGGCTAGGAAACCCATAGACAGGCCTTCGGCGCTCTTTGCTTTGTAGTTGACGATGAGTTGCGGGATCTGGGACGAGACCAGTTAGTCGAGGGACTCATTCATGGTTGTCCGCGAAAACATACCAACAAGCAAATGAATGCCGTCAAGCTCACGCTGCCAAAGATGCCCGAGAGGGCCTCGTTGACGGAGAGGCCATGTGATAACATGAGATCATACCAGAGGTGCGAAACCTCTTGTGTCAGACACGGGTGGTAGTAGTGAAGGAGGGGTATGACAACTTGTATAGGCGAATGGAGGGAGGGTCTTATGTCGTCGTCTTCTTGCGAACGGCAGTCCGAATGAGTAACAGGAAGTGAGCAGCTGAATCGGAAGAAATACACATAAAGGACGCAGATGGTAGCATTTGAGATGGAAGATCCGTTTCGTTTATCTATAAAGCACTCAAATCCCCTGATCAATAAATAGGAATGACTAGGCAAGTAGTCGAGGTCATCGGAAGAAGACGAGAAGGGGTATGGGTCTGGGGAATGGATGGATAAGCGCAGGTACGAGGTACCTACTCGTACATGATGCAGAGGCCGTCCGACAAGGAAGGGCGAAATGCACTTCCCAGATAGAGTGGTGGGGCGGCCTCGATGCACTAGCCAATCACGGCTAGAGGGCCCAGAGATAAGAGGCGGCGGCGCTCCGGGGGGCTTGTGGGCTTGTGGGCGTGCACCTGCCACCTGCGAGCCGGTGGTCGCACCCTGGGATTTGGTAAAGAGATTCGCTTGGTTCGCTTCGCCCGGCTCGCGTGCCACACATGAACTTATCTCGGTACTCCGTATGACAAACCGGCAGTTTATCTGCATACACTGTATATATTCATAGCACGGCATTACAAGTACAGCATACGGATTACGGGGACGGAAGAGATAAGAGGAGGCACGTGAAGAATACGGATTACGGACTCTGATCCGTACAACCAACGTTTCAAAATTCTCAAAGACATTCAATTCTTTGTTTTTCGTAAGTCCGAAACTGGAATGCATCATCATGAACGAGGGCTGAAGCACCGTCAAATGCCGGTGCTTGTTCTGTACGAGACTGTACGAAGGGTACAAGCTGAAAGAACTAGTAAGACGCGAACACTTCTGGTTAAGGCGCTGTGACGTCGCATGCATGGACGAAGATCGCGGATAAAGGCGAACGAGGAAAAAAAGGAGCAAGGAAGCTGAGCACGCGGCAGGTTTTGAGAAGTGTCAACTGGGTCCGTGACTTATCTCGAACCGGCTCCGTTGGTTTTGCGGTCTCGAGTCACCCTTCTTTAGTTGATGCGACTACGGAGCAGTGTGAGTAGATCTACGTCTCGAATCAGAAGATCAGCTTGCAATTCGGTTCAGAAAAGAAAGCTGGATAAATTGCCATGAGGACTTCTCGATCGACCCCTCACATGATCCTGGCATAATGTGGTAATCGCCCTCCATCATGAGTCTTACCAGTCAACGTATCGCATCTGGTCAGCCCATGCATTCTTTAAGACCAAAAAGCAGCAGCGGCATTTACGTGTATAGTAGGTGAGTATGAGTTGATGGTGTTCACTCCACGACTTATAAAACTTCACCTTCGGAGTCGACGAGATACTACCGAAAACATGCAGTTTCGTCAATCCGGATTAGAGAGAACGTCGCAATGCACGCGTCACTAACTGCAACTGCACTGCAGCCTCTAGACTCAGTCAGCCGTGTCCCCGTGTCGGTCAGCTGCATGCTTGGAATTCCCACGCGCCCCAATCATGTTCCCTTGCCAACCGTGCACGAGGCCCCATAATGTGGCTGCCATCGTTGCTGCCCTACCTTATCGGGATCTCGATTCGCTGGCGGTTTGAGGGTTGAATGTATATCGTGCCTTATTCACACAAGAAACGCCCTTTTTTCCCCATCAATCATCGATAATCATCACCATAAGACCGTTGCATCCGTAAGGAAGTAGGCGAGCCATGCATCTCAACCTCGGAAGTCTCGTTTTGGGCGCGTCAGTCTTACCAGGGGCTGCGGCCTGGGGTAGTAAGTACCCATGCCGATGATGTCAAGCCCCAGGAGTCTCGAAACAAATGAAGGAAACGAAGAATACAATCAGAAAAGTGCGATTGCTGACGACGACGACACCCAGGTCTCGGCCACATCACCATCGCCTACGTCGCCAGCAACTTCGTCAAAGACGACACAGCGACCTTCTTCCACGGTCTGCTCCGCAACGAGACAGAGCACTACCTGGCCGGCGTCGCGACCTGGGCCGACAGCATCCGCTACACCAAATGGGGCCGCTTCACCAAGAACTTCCACTTCATCGACGCCAAGGACGATCCGCCGACCTACTGCGGTGTCGACTTCGCGCGCGACTGTAAGGAGGACGGCTGCGTCGTCAGCTCGCTGCAGAACTACACGTCCCAGCTCCTGGACGCCGAGCTCGTGGCCTGGCAGCGCGCGCAGGCGGCGAAGTTTGTGATTCATTTTGTCGGTGATATTCATCAGCCGTTGCATGCGGAGAATGTCGCTTTTGGTGGCAATGGTATCCATGTGACTTGGGAGGGGCATGAGTTTAACTGTAGGTGTCCCCATATTTCTCTGCAGCTTGTCTCAAGAATCTGATACTGACCGATTTACGCAGTGCACCATGTCTGGGACTCCAGCATAGCTGAGAAACTGCTCGGCGGCAACCACAGAAAGATCTATGACAACGCCTACCGATGGGCGAAGAACCTCACCACCGAGATCAAGTCCGGAAAGTACCAGGACCCAAGCGCCTCGTGGATGCAGGGAATGGCTCTCGACAATGTTATTTCGACTTCCATGCTCTGGGCCAATGAGTCCAATGCTTACATCTGCTCTCACGGTAAGTGACTCCGCAAAAGCTACGCATGCAAGACGTATGAGGAGTTCGTCAGCTGACACCGTTTATAGTTCTCCCCGAGGGCCCAGAAGCCATTAAAGGCCAGGAGCTTGCGGGCAAGTACTTCGAGAAAGCGGCGCCCGTCATCGAGTTGCAGGTTGCGAAGGCCGGCTACCGTCTCGCGGCATGGTTAGATCTCATTGTCGAGAAGATGGCAGGCAGCAAAGCCCCTCTTGAGCAGGTCGTTCTTGACGAGACTTTGGAAGAATCTGTCCTAGAAGAAGATGACTTCGTAGGCGAGTTGTAGAATTGGTTATGTTGATTGTCATACATGTTAGACACGTTACGCTCTTATGATAATAGCTATTAGATGAAGAATTGGTAATGATAAGGCTCTTTGATAGAGTCACCTTCTCATGAAAACGCATGGTCTGTACAGGGTTGCATTCAACAATGTTGAACATGTTGGTTGCATTTCGCATGCTGCAATCTCGCTTCAATTCCCATCATCAAGAAAAAATTACCAACAAGCACCAGATTTGCGATTTTAAGACAATGAGATGCTCTATCCGTCGGAGATTGTATCTCACGTCCTGGAAACAACGTCAACGTGGTGTAAACGACTAGATGTCCCTGTTCGCTGTAGCATTCTTCTGCTCCCTCATACAATCACTCTAGATCCCCTAACACAACAGCAGAGACATCTCATCTACAGGCTACCTATGCTCTAGAGAGTCGCACCGATGAAGTGTCAGCTACTAGATGACACCTCCAACGGGCGGATCTGTATGAGCTTACGTGTACACATACTCCCAAGACTATTCCACCTACCAACCAATCTTCTATCCACCGTTCCATACGCCATCCAGTCTTCAGAACACCACCCAATCCCTCAACCCATATTCCAGAATACGATACCGAAACCATACACCCGTTCACCCTTCCCATTCCTCCATCCACGTCAAACAACCTCCACCCAACGGCAACCCACATACAATGTCTCAGTGGCGTCACGTCACCCCATTCCCTTACATACACCCGTACGACCTCAAACTCATCCCTCATTCCCTCTTACGTACTTACATACCTCCCACCCCCTCAACGTGCCACACAGAGCCAGCCCTAAACCCTTCGTGCGCGAAGTCCACGTGCGTGGCGGGCGAAACGGGCAGTTTCTGATTCACATACATACATACGTATGTGCACAAAACGGTGCGTGTAACGAGGGGTTGGGACTTCGCACGTGAAAAGGGGAAATGGTTCATAATAGGAGACTTACGTCCTGTATTATGGTGAGTGTTCTTAAGGGGCAACTTAGGGGTAGTTCACGGATAGTATCAACTCAACGAATTCACAATTCACAGCAAAACACTCAAGAGTCAACAGTTAACTATGTAATTTCATTAGAGAATAAACAATAGTTACTCACAGAGGAGTTCTTTTGGTGTCTGTAAAAGTCAACTAAAGTATAGAGAACTTCATTCCTCATTTAGTTGCCGCGAAACAGTTCTTGCACATCTAAACTAGGGTTGGTATGTTTTTTTCCCATCGTGACTATTTTTTTTCTTTTTGGTAGCCACCCCCAACATAAAAAAAACAACCATCCTCCCCCCCATCAACCCATCTTCATGACAACTAGCGTGTCAGGATTGTACATTAGGACGAAAGAGTCAAATTGGATCCCCCGAGCCCATCCCGTATTTTTTATGTATTTGAAGGAAGGACCTGAGGGCTTCAGTTCTCCCAAGTGTCCGTGCTCGTCCAGCAAGACAGCAGCTGCCTGCGCAATACGTCGGCATATTGGTCCGACTAACGGTCTCGGAGAGGTCAAGAGAAGCCGACTTGAAAGGGTAAGGAAAGTCGAAATCGCATCAATCGGTAACGCGAAGGACTGTGGCACCTCGAGGACCGGTAGAATGAAATACGCGAAATTTGTAGCTCGAAACATCAAAAGAAGAAACAACACGATCGAATGATAAATGCCATAACATGTCGTGTTACACATTATGTGACGCGGGGGGTCGTAAAGAAATATACAGGGTATCGTCTCCTTCAGATCGTTAAAAGGCCATGGATCTTCCGATCGCTACTCCCAGAGGGACCGATCAGGTCTAGAAATGAGAGGGTGGAGTGACGTCTCGTTGGCCACTGGTGCCTTTCGCACCTCGATCACTACTGCTCTCACGTTGCTCATCGGCATCGAGTCGCTTCCGCCAGTCCGCTATACTTGCACTGAGACCTTGGGCTTCGTCATTGCCTTTGCCTGTCCCTTCGAAATCGAACGCGTTCGAGAGACGGTAGTTCTTGTTCCTCGTCGTCTCCCAGTGCGATCGGAGCATATCGAGCTCACTGGCCAAGTTTTCTAGGGCTGCACTGTTCCTAGCATCGCCGTAGTCCCCGTAAAAACTTCCAGCGTCTGAGCTTTCTTGCCGCGTATGTCCCTGGCCATTGGTGTTTGATGCCTGGGCATTGGGATCCGAGTTCATATGGCTTCGTCGCCGATAATTACCCACCGAGGTGCCAACCTGATCGAGAAGAAGGCTAACCTTTTCTTCGGCTTCTTGGGCTCGTCTTTCAATCAAGATATTTTCCTGCTGTAACTGCTCGATTTCCTTCTCCCGAGTTGTCAGTTTTTGCTGGACCTCCTCATGGGACTTGGCAGCACTCTCGCGTTCAAGCTTGACAGTGTCAAGCTCTTTACGAACATTGGCAAGCTGCTCCTCGAGATGAACCGAAGCTACCTTCACCTCTTCCTCTAACGCTGCAACTTTCTTTTGTAGATTAGAGCGTTCCGTTTGCCAGTCAGCTGGAGCTGAGTTGTCAGAAGTGCCTAGTCGCGCCTCTAGATCAAAGTTCTCGTTCTTCAAACGAGTGTTGTCCACCTTAGCCTTAGCTAATTCTTCCTTCATTCGTTTGAGCATCTTTTCAGTACCTTTGACGTAATGTACAGCAGACTGATAATCATTTTCGAGCTGTACAATGCGGTCACGGTACGTAGCCTCGATCTCTTGGATCTGGGCCATGGACTGCTGCTTTGTCTCTTCATGCGCCGAGACTGCTTCTGCAAGCTGGCGTTCGAGTTCCACAGCGCGAGCCTGGTCCGGAGAGTCCGTGCGGGCTGCTATGCTGCGCACACGAGAAAGGCTCGTAGGGCTGATGCCTCTCTCGCTAAGGATGTTTTTGAGCGTGTTATATTGTACAGTCATGGCATTAGTCTCCAATTGCTGATTCGCTAACTGGTTCTTGATATCGGAGTTCTGTGCTTGGAGTGACTGGGTATCTTTAAGAGCAGACTGCAATTGCCGGCGAATGGTGACGCCCTCTCTGCTTGACTGTTCTTGGTAAGCCTCAAGCCCAGCGATACGTTCTTCAGCACTGCGAAGTTTATCAGCGGCGGCATCAGCCTCTTGCTGGTACTTCTTGACCAGGCTGTTTGCCTCGCTTGCTTGTTTTTGAAGAACAACGATGCGCTCCGCATCAGCTCGGTTCGTCTTGCCAGGATCACTTGAAAGCTTTTCAAGCCCGGACAGCACAGCCTGCCGATGGGCTTGAGCCTCAGCAGAGCTACGCTCGGCAAGCTCCTCGGCGTTTCGAAGCCGCTCGGTAACAGATACGAGTTCAGCGGTAAGTGTCTCGTGCTCGGCTTTGAGGGCGTTGAATTTCGACTCTGCAGCCTCGCGGTGAGATCGCTCCTCGTCGTATCTCCGCTCCAGATGATCCCTCATCTCCGTGGACATGACCACAGCTTGGCGCAAAGATTCTAACGTGTCACTCTCTTTGTTGCTGGTAGCCTCATTATACTTGGCTTCAAATTCCTCTTTCTCAATGCGGAGAAGTTCGGTGGCAGCAACTGCATCAGCTGCTATGACGGCTTGTTCTCGAGCCTCCCGTTGCAAGATATGCAACTCAGCCCTGAGTCGCTCAATCTCCAGAGAGGTTCCTTGCTTGTACGATTCTAGCTCCGTCATCCGCTTCTGTGTGGTACTCAGGGTTTCGTCTGCGAGCTGTCGCGCACGTTTCTCGGCGGTGAGATCGGACATGGAACGTGTCAAGCTCGTTTGGAGCTCCTTTTGTGAGTTAATAGCAGCAGCAAGCTTCCTATTCAGCTCAGAAGCATGCTCGCTGACATCGACGGCTTGCTCCGTTTCGGATTGGGGACCAGTATGAGCTGCTTTCTTAGCTTTAGCATAAACGGCTTCTCGAATGGCGGCGTCGCGCTGTCTTTCGGCCTCCGCAATTTGCTTCGCCGCTACGGCAGCTTGTTTATCTACGGAGCTCTGCACATTCGCCAACTCTTGCCGCATCGCCAGAAGAGCCTCGATGAGATGTTTGTCTTCGTCGTCAAAGGTCTCCGCGCCACGTCCTTCAAGTGCAGGACTGAAGGTGGTACTTGGCGTATAGCCAGCTTTGCGAGCCAACTCAAGCTCCGAAGAGTACCATGCGTTTCGGTTACGTGCAGAATCCAATTCCTTCAATAACGCAACAGTCTGCGAGTTTCTATTGGAACCTCTCCGCGATATAAGATTGCTGGTTTGGCGGGTTGGTGGAGGGGGAGAAGTGGGTCGGTTTGCGACGCTTTTGATACTGGAATCAGCGGTGCTGTCAACGGATCCTTGCCCGCGAGTTTGGCGGGGTGTTTTGGGCTTCGATGGATCAGTTGTAATCTCACTTCTCGAAGAAGTTCTGGGTTGCTGAATTGGAGTCCTGCGACCGTTCATAATCGGCCCTTCTTCTTTGGTAGCATCGCGAGGAATAGGTGACTGTGCGAGACTAGGTCCCGGACCTGGGCCGAGCCCGGCAGAGTCTCTCTCTGTTCGATCAATTGAAGCGTTTCTCATTCTTCGATTAGGACTATTATTGTCCATAGTCGGTCGTGGTGGCTGCCCCTGTGGTGGTGGTCCAGAGGGCGTCGATGTACCTGCTGCTCGTGGAACCTTCGACATTGCATTGCTAACAGGAGGCGGTCCGTTCATGTCGACTCCAGCAGCGCCCCTATTTGTGGGACTCCCCGGACCACCAGGGACTCTCCGGGGATCTGGCCCATTCGATCCTTCCCTAGAAGATCCAACGCCACGACCTGGAATTGATTCGCCACTAGGTCTTCTTCCCGGTGGCAGCTTTTGTGCACTAGATTGTATCTGCGCATCGTTAGGGTAGCGGATCTTGGTCGTATCTAAGATATAGACGAGTGAGAGATCGTTGACTTGATGTGTAGCGGAACTTGGTTCTCCACCAACAACAACAATTGACTTCCCTACAGCAGTCATGCTGTGACCAGACCGAGGAGAGGGCGTCGGGCCCATGTTCTGGAACGTGTACCATCGAGAAGATGTGATGCGGAAGGCGGCCAGATCTCCGAGATCAGCCCCTTCTTGGGTCCGGCCACCAAAGATATACATTACATCATCTACGAGTGCCGCGGAGTGACCTTCTCGTGGTGATGGTATGTAGCCAATGCAATCCAATTGTGTCCATTTGTTGGTGGGAGGATCGTAACACCAGACATCGTTAAACCATTGGTAACCGTCAGTTCCGCCGAAGCTGTAATAATCAGTATATATATCAAGGGTTTCATAATCAGGGGTGGACAATGGCTCGGCCACTTACAGATACATCTTATCGTTGAAGGTGATCATTGAATGATTGGTTCTAGCAGGAGGCACGTTTCCACCAGGCTCTGAATTCTTGATTAGAATTTCCCATCGATTGTTTGGCATCTGCAACTGGTTCAAATCAAACGCAGACAGATCGTTCATGAAAAAGCCTTCGACTTGACCACCGAATATGTAAATCTTTGATCCGACAATGTTTAACGAGTGTCCATAGCGGCCAGATGGCCGGGTCCCAGCCGGCAATGCTCGCGACCATTGTCTCGTAGCTTCTCAGGTTAGTTTGTGCAGCCATATATGAAGTCTCATGAATAGGACACATGAGATAGAAAACGAAAAGCAATGGGGTTTTGGCACGTACAAGTATTGAGGAGATACAGAGTCTCGTCCAGGATGTCGGTCTCGTCAATCTTGGTGTCTCCACCGTAGACAATGAACGCATTGCCTACTAGTAAGGAAGAGTGACCAACTCGCGGGCCAGGGGCCTCGGCGATTGTTGCGAGCGGATAGCACGCCATGTTGCCCCCGGCCTCAATAATCCACAAATCGCCTTTGACCGTTGAGCCATTTATCAAACCACCCATGATGTAGATGTCTCCCTCTTTTGAGGAAACAGAATTGACGGCAGCGCCATATCGCGGAAAAGGGCTAGTCACATTGGCAGTGATGTTCAACCGACGTTGCGACCACGGATATAACGACGCGTTTGGATTCTGCTGAGGATGTGGGTTCCGGTTCTGGAGAAGATGAAGATGTCAGCAACGAGCGACGCAGTCAGCGAGCCATAACATCGTGCACTTACAGGGAGATCGCCCATCGGCTGGGGATGCGGCATCTGTTGCTGCTGGCCTTGCGGCGGCGGCATTTGCTGCTGCGGTGGCATCTGTTGAGGTTGCGTCTGTTGCGGTGGCATCTGCTGCTGTGGTGGCATCTGCTGCGATTGCTCCAGCTGGACGGCCTGTTGAGCTGCCCGTCGGGCGGCATATCGTTCAACGTCAGGGCTGCCACCACTTTCGTCCAGTGAGTTCAAGCTGCCCGTGGGCGTGCCGCGCGTATGCTGCCTTTCATCTCGAGTGATGCGTCCGACCGGACTCTGCACCCCTGCCGGCGGAGGGCCATCTCGGCTCGATATATTCCTCTCTTGGTTCTTCTTGGACTTGAAAAGAAAAGCCATGTCGAATGTGCGGCCACGTAGCCAGAAAGAACGCCGGCAAGCGGTCGAAATTAAGCCTGCTCTCTATATGATGAGGGCGATAGTGCGAGCCGGCAATCCGGGACAAGTCTGGCGGGGACCCGCAGAGAAATGCGAGACCAAAGGTTGAGGATGGAATACGAAGGGGGGACGCAAGCACGGACTGAGTTTGACGACGGGACGCTGGCTGGCTTTAAGACGGTTTAAGACGGGGAGCCGAATGCCCAATGCTGGCGGTACCTGCGAGTAGAGTTTGCACAGCAGTTTCCAGGAGACTTGCAGGCTCGAGCTTATTCGGCCTCAGGGTTTTCCTGCTCTTTTCTTTTTCTTTTTCGTCTCGCTTCACTGGGGCTGCTCGGAAACGCCAAAACTCGCGGGCCTTCGCATCGATCCAAGCACGGCGATTGCAGGGCGAGACGGGCTGACGAGAGAGCGCCGACGGATCCCAACAGGCGCACCAGTGACTGCTTGCCGGGACAGAATATTAGTAGTGATGACGGGTCGTCGACGGGATCCTTCTACGAGAGCGTAGGCGGGAACGAGTAACGAGCACTGCAGGTGCACGTTCGATGCTCGTTCGGACCAAAAGCGATTGAGTGTAGACGACACTATGGATTCATTAATCGGTCATGTCAGGTAGTGGTCTTGCTTGATCCGCTCTGGTCCCGACCTTGCGCGGCAAAAAACGCAAAAAAAAAAAAGAGGGAATTGGGGATTGGGGGATTGGGATGGCAGGATCGTGAAGGATTGAGAATGGCAGGAGACAGAGGAGGTCGGCGGCGAGGTTGGTTGGCTGGACGGTTGGCTGGGCTGGGGATTGCGACAAATTTCCCACAATTCAGCGTCTAACTGACACCTATCAGCCTGAATCCAGGTACCGGTTAGGTGGCAGGTCAGGCACTTACAAGGCACCCTACCAGGGACTTGCCAGGCACTTACCCACCTATAACACGGGTGCCACATTCACTACGACACTGGAGCGCAACCCGTACCTGCCGCTACCTAGACGGATTACGCAACTGTAACTCCCTGCTGAGTTCGTACCGTGTTCCGTACCGTATTCCGTATGCAATCCGTACTTACCTAAGGGTTTAGGCCGGCACCAAGTGTAATTCCCCCCTTCCGGTCGGTAGTTAGCAGGGTCGCGCGTTTCGAAGGCATTTAAACCTGCTGCCCGCCAGTGAGACCACACGGTACGGGATGCCTCGTACCTGACTTTTCAGGTTATGATTACACAACCTAACCGCTAAGGTAGGTACCTACAGACTGGTTTTCGTGGGCCGGTCAGGGGAAGTTGGAACACTCCATCCAGTACGCTACGCTAATTAATACGGAGCAAGCCCGAAGCTATGCTTCTTGCAGACAGGTTCTATCTTGGCCCAAATTCAGGACGTCGTCATTGGCTTGGTGGTGCTAGGTTTGCTACAAAAACGGGTTAGTATGCCTGGATGGCATTTATCGGAGATCCATGTGCTACGGTGGCAGGGGGGAGCTTCGGTTGTGGTGTACGAACGCTTGCCTGGCTGATAGGTACCCAGGCACGGAACACACGCTGCTGCGTTGTGCAGTCACACTGTACGACATGCGTACATGATATACGGATTACCTGCCGCACGTATAGGACAGTGTCGGCGCACTGTCGCATCATGCACTGTGCGCTATACCTTCGACCGGTGGTATCATTTCGTACCTTCTTTCATGCTCTGCTCCATCGGTTAATTACCGTCGTTAGCCTGTCTCTACCGACCGTCTTCAGCTCAACTTCAACTCTTGCTAGGACGGCATGTTTTACATTCTGGAATCGGAATGGGAGCTCTTCGTGAGCCAGGCCGCTTTTAGCTGGAGGCTAGGTAGCCGAACTGAAGTCTGAGTCCAGGACTTCAGCCTGCCTAACCGCTTTATGCAGGCTAACGCCGACTTGAACCCTGAGCAGACATGCTGCATAACTTCAAGAGAACCAGAGACATCGAGTTGGAAATAAGGGTGCTTCAAGGATATGTACTCGGACCTTCTTCTACTACCGGTAACTTGTGAGCGGTACCGTAAGAAACGGAAATCTCATAAACTCCCATTCATGCGGATGAGTACGAGAGGTAGTACCTCAACGGTACGGATTACTTCGTATATCAAACGATCGTTACGGAAATAATACGGTTTACACCTGTATGCCGTGTTCCGTATCATGGAGGGTCACACTACGGATTAATCCGTACCACAGATCTCTCCTGATAGCGAAATGGATTTCGAATGGGATTTTAGCTTTGACGCCAGCACGCGCGAGACCGGACTTCAGAGCATGATTTGGTCGTCAGATGGCCCCTCGATAAAGAACCCGTTAGGCTGTTGGCAGCACCGAAAAGCTGGCAAACACTTGTTGCCCCCTATGCGTACACTTTACTCGTACGTCCCAAAGCCACATGCAAACATGTGCCCTCGTGACGAAAAGCTGTCCATCGAGTGGAAGAGCGGCCCTAGCAATCATCGAGTTTTGATCGAGGAAAACTAGCCATGCTATTTATGGATTTGGGCTTGCTACGAAATACCTTAACCGATGGTCGATCATTTGATCGTTGCGGGCCGTCAAAGATCGGACTGGCCGAGCTGGGTCAGTCCCTGCGCAAAATATCAACGCGCCTTCGACGGAACAAAAAAATGAGTCGATGACTTTTCTCTCTTGGTTTGTGCCAGTACCTAGTAGGGGTTCGGTCCCCTTCCCCGTCCGGTTTGCGTCGTCGTGAGACAGGGCGAGTTTTCTAGTCTTGTGTCACACCCCCTGTAACGACTTCAACTAATAGCAACGATGACCTCCTGGCAGGCTTGATAATAGATGCCACCGTGATTACGAAATTCCTAGGTATGAAACGGCTTCCAGTAATGCATAAATTATCTTATCATTATTGTCCTTCATCATCAAGCTCGTTAAGGGATTCACGTTGTACATTACCTGGTAGGTGTAAGTTGAACCAGCGATATGTACCTCTCAAGCAGTCAGGCGATGAGGCTAAACCGGACTGCTTGAGACTCAACCTGTACGCATAAAGGGTTTCTTAATAGAGTCTTGAACAGAGTGACGTATGTAATCCATATTTCTTTGTATGTCTGTTGTCTTGCAGAAGACGAGGGGGTGGGACGGGGACTGTTTCGATGAAAGGCTTTCAGGAAACCCTCTACTCAAATCCGAGAAGGGGAACAAGATAAATATTATGGTTACAACATTTACGTTCGGATGTGAAGACGAAATAGCTAGAAGTTAAGTAGAAACAGCCTGGAGTGTGAAGAGAGCTCACAAGGCACGATATAATCCGACTCGTTGCCTGATTCTTTCTTTCCCCGTCCCTCAAAACATGACCACTTACACCTAAACTGATGAGTTTCCGCCTCTACGTCCGTTGAAAGCAACATGCACGGTGGAAGCTCCTGACTCTTATGTTTGCTGCCTCGGTACCTATGCCAGGCAAGAGAAATGTTGCCCAGGGCCGGTCTTGGTGACGAATATTGCTGGCTCATAACAACGAAACGTGTAAGAGATCGTTATATCGGCCCAGTTCGCTTCAACAACCTGTTATCCAGTATGCCTAGGCATTCCATGGCCGTCTCAGTCTCCGGTCTCTGTACTGCCACGGACGTTGCTGGTGAACATGTTGAATGCATGCCAAAACTTGAGAGTCGTGCCAGTGTCCCATCCATAGTCGACGCTGTGTAGTGCCGAGATACGCGGGCCCCTTTCACGACTCTTCCTCGCGGCTCGGTAGTCTTATACTGCCCTTTGAGCTGTAGGTAGTACTTCATACACCTCGCTAACGCTTCATACGACTTTGCCAGGCCGTCCTCAAGTCTTTTAGGTCTCGAAAGCGGCTCTGCGTGTTGTTCTTGTTGTAGCCAGCCAAATTGATCGGGCTGATCGAAGACGTGTTCCTTACACGCGCAGAACTTGCCCGATTCTTCGAGAATTGCAACTCAATGCATGGTAGGTATCCTTGGAGATCATTCATAGGCTGCCTCCCTTTTTCTGGTGATGACTTCATAGGCAGATCTTCCTGGGTAGCATTGCCGGAACAACGCTGCCTGAAAAGTGGGCGTGTAGCCCCTGCATGACCCTTCCGCGTCGTTAAGTCCGATACGCCCAGAACGACAAAAGCCCTTACATGTCTCACCACGTCCCAGCGGCACTGCGTAATGGTATAATCTGTACCTGCATTGACAACCCATCGAGCCGAATCCAAGTTACCTGCCACATTCAGCTCGAACGTGAGTCTGCTCGCTTAGACCTGCGCAGCGCAAATGCAACTCTTACCTCGGAACGCCATTGAAGCCGAGATGTGGATCGAAATCACGCCTCGAAACACACAGTTTTCGATTTGCCCCTAGGATCGTACGGGCAGTGATAGGCTCTGATAGCAAACTTCGGATCTTGTGATAAGTATCTCGGCGATATCACGAGGGTCGCAGGGAGATAACCTCGATTTCCCCAATTTTCGAGCCTCGTTCCCCAGTTTGTCTCCATCTGGATTTTGACAAAGCATAGGTAGCGACCACATGGCGGCCTTCCTTATGTGAGAGGCACTCTCGATTGGTCGCGATGGCCAAGAGAAAGCCAGCTTGTCACGGGACGTGGAGACAAGTCATGTAGGTATAGGGAGTGAATAATTCATATCTGACTGTTGAGAAGGGGATTCCCTTGAATTCAGGAGCAGATGTTATCCAGTTACACGTCATAATAACAACATCTCCCTGTCTGTGTAAGAGTTTCCGTAAAGATGTAGCAGCGAAGTTTTTCAAATACCACCTCCTATTGCGGACGTGGTATGGAATGGTAGACAGACTCGTTCTTCATTGCTGCCTCGGATTACGCGTATGGAATAAATACCAAGGTTCATAATTGCGGAGGTGACGGCTAGCTGCACAGTACTGATACAACGTTAAGCATGTTCTCTATCGAGAACACGTATGCACTAACGCAATATCCGCATTATCCGAGGGGGCTGACATCAACTTGGTACACTAGCGTGTGCTTTTTCAGCTGGCATTTTATTGGCGGGGTGCGCAGAACAGCCCCACTGAAGACGCTCCAGCCCGCCAGACGTACAAAGTATTGCGTGCTGGCGCTCTCCAATTAAAACTGATTTAATCCATACTTACGAGAACCGGCTTTCGATCCAAACAAACACTTTGTGAAATCAACCTTGCTGCTGGCCGGACCGTCTTCACACCATTCGACCCGGCGCGTCCATCTCACTCAGCCTGACCGACCCTGATTCGCCTCTGATCCGACGAGTAATGTCTGCTTGACTTCTCATCGACTGCTTTCTTGGAAAGTCAGCTGGCCGTTGACCTACCTATGTGTTCAGCTGTTCCCACGAGGTAGCTTGCTACCCTGTGCCCAAGCCTGTATCATCCGCCGTCGACGTCCTCGATCGAGTCCTGGGATTGCTTGTGCCTGTACTCCGGACCTAGTGGGACGCGCAAGTCCTCTTCACCATGACCGCGGTCACAGCCCAACACTACCAGCAAAGCGCATTACCCTCTCGCCCGCCCCAACAACCTCCGCTGCACCAGCAACTACAACAGCCGCAACCTCACCAGCCGCAACCCCAGCAGCCTCAGCAGCATCACCAGCAACAGCAGCTACAGCAACAAAGAACGTCTCAGCAACAGTCACAGCACTTGCCCACGTCTGTGTCACCGTCTCATCCTCGCACGGACCCGTCTGTCCACCACACCGCCGAAAACACCTCATCGCAACATTCTCGCGTCCGTCTTGAAGCAGAGACTGTTGTTGCACCTATGTCTTCACCGTTTGGCCAGAATGGCACCTCTGCCGAGAAAGATGGCTATCATGGCGAGCAATCTACAGCGGAATGGGGCACTAGATCCACAAATGGTCGACCGAGCAGTGCAGTAGAGGGTAGCGATTCCGAACGGAAAACTATCGACGATACCCACAGTCTGAAATCATGTTCTACTATGGTAACATCAACACAAGATGATGGCGCATTTGGTCGCTCGCAACGTCCAAAGGTGCCCTTGTTGCGATCTAAAAGCGACTATGCCCCACGACGCGAGGATCCAGAAACCTACGAGGAAGAGATCTATGAATGGGGCGCGCGTCACGGATTCGACGATCACTATCAATCCGAAGAAATCATCTCGAAGTTAGCTGACGTACGTTGGATTTTATTGCCAACCGATGCAATTAGTTGGTCTCTGTGACATCGGAAAAATGCTAACAGCCACTATAGAAATGGTGTATGTATTACACCGAAGAACGACACGAGACGACTGGCCAGCCCAAGACGCCGAATTACGAGATTGAGGACTGGCGCATGAGGGATCGTCTAAAAACCGTCTCAGCTGCTCTGGCCGTGTGCCTTAACATTGGAGTTGAGCCTCCCGATCAGTTGAAAACCAATCCGGGCGCCAAACTCGAGGCGTGGCAAGATCCCTTCGTGCCACCCGCTACTAAGTCCTTAGAGACTATAGGGAAGTCTCTGCAGGCTCAGTACGAAAACATCTCGGTTCGTACCCGGTATAAGCAGTACCTTGACCCGTCGGTCGAGGAGACTAAGAAGTTCTGCATGTCGTTGCGTAGGAACGCGAAGGACGAGCGAGTTCTGCTGCATTACAATGGTCATGGCGTCCCCAAGCCTACGGCATCGGGTGAGATCTGGGTTTTTAATAAAAACTACACTCAATACATTCCGATATCGTTATACGACCTCCAACAGTGGCTACAGTCTCCTACCATTTTCGTCTGGGATTGCTCGGAAGCGGGTAATATCCTTAATAACTACCATCGGTTTGTAGAGAAACATCAAGAGGAGGAAGAAGCTGCCGCGGCGGCGGATCCGAACTACGAGAAGGTCAAGTTCGACTCGTATCTCCATCTCGCAGCGTGTGACGTTAAGGAGAATCTCCCGACGAACCCTCTTCTTCCCGCTGATCTTTTCACGGCGTGCCTCACAACACCAATAGAGATGGCTTTGTGGTTTTTCGTGTTACAGAATCCCCTCAAGACGAACCTGACGCCAGAGCAAGCGAGAAGACTTCCTGGCCGGTTGCAGGAACGCCGGACTCCTCTTGGAGAGCTTAACTGGATATTCACGGCGATTACTGATACTATTGCGTGGACGTCTCTTCCTCGCCAACTGTTTCGCAAGTTTTTCCGCCAGGATCTTATGGTCGCTGCTCTGTTTCGGAATTTTATCCTCGCGCAGAGAATCATGATGGTCTACGGGTGCCATCCCCAATCATATCCGGCACTGCCCGATACTCATCAGCATCCTCTATGGGAAAGCTGGGACCTCGCAGTTGATTTGGCCCTGGCCCAATTACCTATGCTGGAGAAGAAGGAAAGTGAGGGTATTGAGTACGAGTACCAGAGCTCAACGTACTTCGCTGAGCAACTCAGCGCATTCGAAGTCTATCTCGGTCGAGGCGATGCTCTCTTGCAAAAGCTGCCGGAGCAGCTTCCTGTCGTACTACAGGTATTGTTGAGCCAGCAGCATAGAGTGCGTGCTCTCATCTTGCTAGGTAGGTTTCTGGATCTAGGTCCCTGGGCGGTTCAGCTTGCCCTGAGCATTGGTATCTTCCCTTACGTTCTTAAGCTCTTGCAGTCTGCCGCTTCGGAACTGAAACCGGTCATGGTATTCATTTGGACTCGAGTTCTCGCTTTCGATATTTCCTGCCAACCGGACTTGATCAAGGACAGCGGTTACAGTTACTTTGCAGCCATCCTCAAGCCATCGGAAGGTCTTCCAGTCACCAATGTCGCTGAACACAAGGCGATGTGTGCGTTCGTGCTTGCCATGCTCTGCAAGGGATACAAGCCTGGTCAAGTCGTTTGTAACCAAACCGACGTGATGAGTTACTGTCTAACCCATCTGGGCAATGTGAAGAATGAGCTACTGAGAAGATGGGCTTGTCTCTGCATTAGCCAACTTTGGCATGACCTTCCCGATGCGAAATGGAGAGGCATAAGAGAGAATGCCCCGTTGAAACTGTCGGCCCTTACCAAAGACGAATTTCCTGAAGTCCGAGCAGCGGTTGTTCACGCAATGACAACTTTTTTGGGCATTCCCGATTTGACCGACGAGGTGGCTCGAATCGAGGAGTCCATTGCGTGGACGCTTCTTGACATGGTCAATGACGGAAGTCCACTTGTCAGGAAAGAGTTGCTTGTATTCTTATCGAACTTCGTCCTCCGCTATGAGAATAAGTTTGTCGTTGCGGCATTCGAACAGCTTCTAGAGGAAAAAGAGTACACCAAGCATCCGCCGGCGGATGATAGCATGGATCATAGGATAGGCTTGCATTATGCTCGGCCTGAAAACCGTGATGCAGATGGTGGTGTTAAGCCGCCTGCTCAAGGTCTATCGTTCAACACCGTCTTTGCGGCTTGTTGGAAGCATATTCTTATACTAAACGTCGATCCGCATCCTGAAGTACAGCGAGATGCAACGATCATTGTCGACTATGTGCATAACGCCCTCTTAGCCTCTTCTGTTGGCCCTCGGGGACAGGTACTGGCTGACGAGATTCAGAAGCGGGCCCGGCGAGCTCGAAACCAGAGAAGGCAAGCACCTGCATCTCGAAACAGCATGGTTGGCAACGCAGCGTCATTTGCTACCCAGCCTGAGCCATCCCCTGGATTGTTGAAGCGGACGGCTAGTCTTCTCTTCCAAATACCGAACATTTGGGGCAGCGATGATAAGTTGGTTGATGGCGTCCCACCGTCGACAGCTGATCCTACTCGGAATCCAAGCCGGAATTCCCTCTACCCGATGGATTGGAAAGATCCATCAGAACAGAATGATCAATTATATACTCCGGGTCATTATCATGTGGCCGATGAACCGGTGTCTGGTCATTTCAAGCCTCGTAACTTACACGAGTTGCCTTCGCTGCCTCTAAGCAGCACCTTTTTGGACTGGTCTATTGAGGACTTCCGCGAACCGCAGATGAAACCTAGCGAAGCTGAAGAACCTGGAAGTACAGATTATAATGAGCGCTTGTGGAAGCGATCCCGGAATGAGGCCGTTTTTAGAGAAACACAGCCCCAGAAACAGTACGCCGGAAGCCACAGATGGAACAACCAGCTTTGCATCATGAACAATGGTGCTCAGCCAAGCAAGATGACCTTCCATCAGTTTGAAGATCATCTTGCGGTTGCTGATGATAGCAACACCATTCACGTGTGGGACTGGAAAAGACAAAACAGGCTGCATCGCTTCTCCAACGGTAATCCTGAGGGGTCGAAGATTAGCGACATGAAGTTCATTAATGAGGATGACACCGCATTCTTGATGGCAGGATCATCCGATGGTGTGTTGAGAATCTACCGAAACTACGACTCTGCCAAAACCATCGAGCTCGCGTCAGCCTGGAGAGCACTGACTCACATGGTTCCAAGCAACGTGAACTCTGGTATGGTGTTTGATTGGCAGCAAGTCACCGGAAAGGTCCTTGTTGCGGGTGATGTCCGCGTGATTCGAGTATGGGATGCGGAATCGGAGACGTGCACTGTTGACATTCCTGCCCGGTCAGGTTCCTGTGTCACTTCGCTCACTTCGGATCAAAAGATCGGCAATATTTTCGTGGCTGGTTTTGGTGACGGCGCCGTTCGAGTCTTTGACATTCGTATGCGACCTCAAGAGGCTATGGTTAAGAAATGGAAAGACGATGCCGACAGACAGTGGATACGAAGTGTACACATGCAGCGTGGAGGCCAACGCGAGCTCCTTTCTGCTAGCCGCAACGGAAAGGTCAAGCTCTGGGATATCCGAATGGACAACCCACTCCGTGTTATCCAGGCCTCGCGTGACAAGCTGCAGACGGCTAGTACACACGAACATCTACCTGTATTTTCTGTGTAAGTTGCTCCCAACTATCAAGACCTGCGATTCTTTACTGACAAGTTTATTAGCGGTACGTCTGCACATACTGTCAAGGTGTTCAACTTTGATGGCCACGAGCTTTCTCGGATGGAACCGTACTCGAGTTTCCTGCAACAGAACCGTGGCACCCCAATTGCTACGACAGCCTTCCACCCCCATCGGATGATCTTAGGATGCGCCGCTCGGGGTGACCATCATATCAACCTATTTACTTGTGCTGGCAACAAACCAGAGACGGTTCTCAACCCTCTCTGAGCTCACAAAATATTATTATCATATCTATGATTTGAATCCATTCATTGCTACGCCAACCAGCTAGATGAAGGTAGATTCAGTCTCTTTGGCACGATACATATAATCGAAAGCATCGCTCTGCTGATCAGGGGAGCTTGCATCTGGCCCTATATGAAGCAATATACTACCAAATATCTTCACAAATGGGCCTAAACCAGGTGTTTTGGAGTTTTCTTTTTTTCAGGAACGTCCTTTAAATTAATCAGTCCTGAGGGTGGCACGCATGGGCATTATGTTTGATGATCACGCCCTTAATCATCATGTCTGATTTTTATGATGTCGGTGTACGTGTGCGGCGTCTCACTGAGAAGATCAACGGGAGATCGAAATGGACGGAACGTATGTTTCTCATTTTCATCCCTCCTATCTCGGAGCACGAAACAGCTGAAACAAATCAGACATCATTGTATGATTCACCGGATCTGGCCTCTAATGGGTATTGCTAGGAGAACGAAAGAAAGAAAGGAGGGGCTCCGGGGAGTGGTGGTGGTGGTTGTCATGATAATGATGATTTGATGTAATTGACGGCACCTATTTTTCCTTTCGAAAGGGCAGGTTATGTAGATCAGTCCGGTGAGCTGCTTGTTCATTGTACTTTTATATAGCTGCTGCTGCTACTACTCATTTCGGCCGGCTGTGCGATGAATTAAAAAAACACGATCTGCTTGATGGTTTGCGAATGATATTTTTATTGTGGTGGTACGTTCTTTCTGGCTATGGCGATATGATGTTGGAAAACAATCAAATGTAGGCATACATGAATGCCTTAGCGAGTGTCCGGTCTTGTTCACGTTACTCCCTCGTCTCCCCCGTCTCAATACAGCTGTGCACGTATATCCTCACTCCAACCCAAACAACTCATCTCGCATCTTCCTGATTCTCAGCTACTCAGCATCATCCTCATCTTCATCCACATCCCGTCCCACAACCCCTTTTCCCTTCCTCTTCCTATTTTTCTTCCCCTTTCCCTTCCCCTTCTTCTTCTTCTTCTTTTCACCCTTATCCTCATCCTTTTCCCCCTTTCCTTTTTTCACCCTTATCCTCATCCTCTTCCCCCCTTTCATCCTCATCCTTCTCTCCCTTTTCATCCCCATCTTCATGCTCATCCCCCTTTTCACACTCATACTCACACTTACCATCACACTCAGCCTCATCCACATCCATCTCCGATCCCACAACCTCCTTCCCCTTCCCCTTCCCCTTCGACCCCTCACCCTCACACTCACCCCCCAACTCCCGCTCCACAAGCTCCCTCCAAAACACCTCCCGCCCAAAAACGCGATAATAACTATCCAACTGCCGCACCATCAGCTCCGGCGCATCCCCATCCGCCGCCTGCCATCCCGCCCACCGACGACTCATCGCGATGAACGAACGATCCATCTTGCCGATCCTGGAGACCCTATTAAGCGCGGGCGGCGGCCGATACGCACAGCCATCGGACCGCGGGTCGTGCCGCGTGCTGATGCGGCTCCTGTTGAGACGGGGTTTGAAGGCGAGGTCGATACCGCCTGCGCGTTGGGCCATGCGGGCCATGGCTAGGCCGGAAGAGGGTGAGGATCGTGTGAGGAGGGGTTTTGCGGCGGGGTTGCCGTTGTCGGATTCGGACGGTGTGAATCGGACGGATGTGGAGCTATTGGCGGTGGTGGTGAACGATACCCATGGACTCTCATCGTTTTCTTCATTGTCGTGTTGAGGAGTGGATTCAGGGACAGTCTCTGCCAATGTCGGGGATGATGCCTGTGGTAATACAGGGGCTGAGGGCGATGAGAATGAACCCCGGTCTTCGGGACCCCTAGACAAAAGTACAAGGGCGTCAAGGGCTACTTGTTCAAATGGAGAAAGAGGTGACCGAGGCAATGCCTGGGCTGAGGGCGATGAGAATGCGGGGGCTGTCGGTTCCAGAGATGGACCAGAGTGCTGAGGCGTTTCTGGGGATGTAGATGATGAGCGTGGATGCTCGTCGTTTCCTTCATTGCAGTCTTGAGGACTGGTCTCAAGGGCAGCCTCCGCCAATGTCGGGGATGCTGGCTCAGGCAAATTTGGAGGCGAGGGCGATGAAGATGGCTCCTGTCCGTTGCTTCTATCGGACGACCGTGGGCGGGCCTCATCAGCAATCTGGTCTAAGGTTGGATATGACGCCGGATGAGAGGGCGACGGGGATAGTTCCTGTTCGTGAGATTCATCTGGATGCTGTGAGCTAGCCTCAGGGATAGCCGGTGCCAAAACAAGAGGCGACGTCGGATCAAAAGTTGAAGATAGCTCTGCTCCGTTGCTTTCAATAGAGGATCGCGGGTTGTCCTCGTTGGTAGTCTGTGGCAACGGAGATGGTGGTAGTGACTCCAGCCCATCGCTGTGACCCAGCGTTACAGATGATGCTTGAGGCGATGCTGGAGGCACGGGGGATGTGGATGGGCCCTGCTCGTTGGATTCATCTGGACGCTGTGGACTAGCTTCGAGGGTAGCCGGTGCCAAGGCCAAAGGCGATGCTGGGGTAGATAGTGGCAGAGATGATGGATGTTCATCGGGTTCATCGGAGCGTTGAGGGGTGGCCGCGGGTGTAGGCTGCGCCGTGACCAAACGCGAAGCCGGATGGGAGGACGATAAAACTGATGGCTGCTCGTCGCCTTGATCAGAGCGTAGAGGGTTGGGCTCAGTATTCTGTGCCACCGGCGGACGCCGCGAGGTAAGACAGCGCGATGGAACAGACATCTTTCCGTCTCCTTCGTCACCACGTTGGGAACTGGTCTCAGAAGCCATTTGCGGAGTCGAGCACGAAGCCGGCGACATCGAACTTCGCCAGTCTCTACGAGAGGCGCGTAGTAATAAGTTGGCAACAGAGTGTTGCCGTGCTGCTCGGGGAAGCGGAGCCGGGAGGCAGAGCGGGGGCACTTTTAAATAGTTTTTGGGCAAGAATATATCTTCGAGGCGTTCTCGATCTGGTCGCTGTCTTGGTACGTTGTGAGAGTGGCCAGGGCGTACTCCACCGGGCCAAGATGGTACTTTCAGCGGCCGACGCTTGTCTTTCTTAAATGTCGTGGTCACTTTGGCTCGGCAAGTCAGGTTGTGATGAGGATGCTCTGGTCGGCAGAGATACTGCGATATTTAAAGTCAGTGAGTGATTCCTAATCTCATCAGTGACGCGTAAGCATTTCTTTCGGATATGTGCCCTACGAGTATGTATCATGCAAAGACAGGTGGCCGAAGTTTGTATGTGCGTCTTTACTTTCGGGTGTTCGTAAAAACAGTGGTATAACTCTGAAGATGTACGTACCGAAGATGGTTGGGAGGAAATGCTATTAGCAAGCATGGCAGGACGCGGGCGAGCGATATCGATATCGGGTGAGATAGCTGCTCCATCTTTGCTGGATATCGAGGACGCCGAGGAAGCAGAGGGAGAACTCCAGTTCGACGAACCTCTTAATAGAGAGGCTAAAAGAAACATGGTGCTGACTCGTCGCTGGATTGTATAAGGAGTTACTGGTAGCAAGATATACCCAAGCAGAATATACAAGGTGCACACTTGATATATTTTCACTTCAAATATTCTCGTAATGGAGCTCGTTCTTAAGTAGATGAAAGGTTGACGAAGTAATACATCGCAAATGGAGGCCAAGTGTGTCCAAGCTTGATGCGGCTCAGTCGGCGATGAGGTTGAAGGAGTACATACCTACCTAGGTACTTTTCCTCAAGGGCCGGATGCTCAACTGAGTTATCGCTGACCGGAAACCACGATATCTCATTCGCACTCCCCTGGGACTGTCTATGGTGCGACATCACGACCGTGCGCGTTGTGTCGACGCGAGGCATGCTCATTCAAGAAGGCAGCAGCCTTCTGCCACTTTGGCGAGCCTCACATTCAAAACCACTGTGAGATGCAACTGCCTGTTTCCCCCCTGGAGTAGTAAGAGCATGACGACGATTGTAATTTCTCATAAGAAGAAGCTGTCGCAAAGAACTGGATGGTGTCTCAATAGTTTGTATGATCTGTTTTTTTATAAAATATTAGTGTGATTGTTTAGAGATCACGTATAATGGTAGTCAACGATAGAACTGCTGTGACAGACTCGTCGCTTCGTTGAATCTGTCACGTGAGAGTTTTTGTTCTTGGGATACCAATGAAGGGACCAAGACTCGGCCACGGTGTCTGAATATATTCAGAGTGAGATCTTGCCTCTCACACATGGTAATGAGTTGAATCACTAGTGACGAAGCATTTCTCATCAGAGTGATAACTGATCCTAGTATCTGCAATGAAGTTTCCATCAAGACGACTATCTCGTATATGCGCGTGGGTTGTATACGCCGTGGTAGTGGCCAAGATGGATATTTCGTGAGACATCCGACTTGACCGTGAAGTTCACTCATCCTTCAACTGATGATGAGCTTGCTTTCATGAAGTAATGACGCAGCCTGATTTGTCCTAGGGGATAGCACTGGAGGTTGAAGCGTACTCCTCTTCGTGAATTCCGTGGTGAACAAGTATGTTCGGGTCATCACGAACTGAGCCAAGCGAATTGAGCTGAGGCCAAGATGCCCATCCAGGCTCTTGCACACATGTGGAGGTACACATGAAGGGACATCCATACAAAGCAGGGCGCGTCGCAAGGCAACGGCCAAAACTCGGCATGCAGACCATCGATGGGTAACCCGTTACACTGCTCTGCGAAGTCTGCAGAGCGAACGAGACAAACCCGGAATGACCCATGGCATTATCGCCGCTACCAAGTTTGGTCAATGTTCTGGCCACATTCGGATCATCGTCTCTTGCCGAGGAGCCGTGATGTACAGCGTGTACAACGGAGCACACTCTGATGCTAGAGAGGGATACAGAGACAGTTCATGCCTCGGATGATTCGATTGAAGCATAGCTAGAGGTCAATCGACCGCTCAAAAAGATAGAAGCAGACATAATACACACCCATGGTACTTACTACTCGTATATTGAGTGATATGATCATGTGCTGTCCTGTTCCGTCGGGACGGATAATGCATCGCGAGCCGCATCGAATGAACCACTCCAAGCTGCAAGTGAGATTGAGCCTGCAGCTGCGGAAGGCTAGAACATGGTAAGGACTGTACGCCGTAGATCAGGGCGCAACATTAACTCTTCGATCTTTGTTGGACAAGGTGTGAGATCTCAAGTCATATCACCAGTAGTATTCAAGATGGAGTGGTAAGGTGAAGACAGACGGTCGTCGACAAGCTGACAGAGACAAAGCTGAGATAAATGCGTCATACTGGCATAAAAGCATAAAAACAACTCGATATGAGCAAACATATTGATATAACCATGACCAACCACGTGACTGAACTATGGTTACTTGCATGCATACGTACATAGGAGAGCGTCTCGGAAAGAGCGACATCGTTCTTTTTCCTCATTCCACACTTCATAAACCCTCACTCATTTTTTTGATATTCACCTCCAACTAAAGCAGTCTCTTTTGCATTCTCTCAACGTATCTCTCACATTATATTTCGCGTACCAAGTGCTCAGTCCGTTCCTCAATTCGACCTTCCCGAATTCCGGCACTGCTGAGCGCGTTTGAGCTACCTAGATGTACTGCCAGACCTTGCCGCCGTCGTAGTTGAATGTGCGAATCTGCGTCAAGACACACTCGTCGTTGTCAGGGACCTCAGGGAACGCGAAGACCTGGTAGGTTCGCTCCGTCGCGGGGCCCTCAGAGGTCGGGCAGAGATACCAAGATCGACCCTCGAACTCGAGGTAGACGGGCTGTCCGAGCTCGGGACCGATGCGGCGCGAGAAACCGATGGTAAGGGATCCGGTCGGGATGTAGGCCGAGTGCGCCTGAGTGTGGGACAGAGATCCGTCTGGCGCGACATATACTGTTGGCTGTGATTAGCTGGACTGCTCGTGCTTACGAGGGTGTGGAAAACATACCAAGCTGGCCACCCGGGACCGAGACATCGAGACCCATGCTGGTGGAACCCTCACCTATACCAAAGCTGGTACCCGGGCCTGGAAACGCCGTGCAGTCGAGTCCGGAAACGCCCTCTGGGCAATAGGTGCTTGCCTCCTGGTTGATGAAGAACTTGCCGCCGCGGGCGTTGATGGGGTTGTTGAGGAACTGGAGATCGTCTTCCTCCGTTGGGACTCTCCAAGCTCCCGCAGCGAACGTCGTGGGCAAGTCCAGCGTGGCACCAGTGACCGCCGCAGCGAAGGCGGCGACCTGGCAGGCGATGAGAGTCGAAAGGCCGATCATGGTGAATGGTACTTGAGCGTGTGAGTGAAGTAGCTTGGTGTGGCTGGTAAGACTTGGTCGGATTCTGGAAGGATTTTCTGGTGAGTTGTGAAGTGAGGTCCTTACGAGGTCTCTCGCTCCATTATATATTCCATTCTTTGGCCCCTTCCGCTTGAGAGCTGTTGAGGGGATCAAGATGCCACGCCCATCCGATTGGATATGATTTATCGTGAGATCATGGCTTAGCGAATACGATGCAACGTTGGCGGCCCCAATATGCGATCTCGTCACCGCCAGAATGAACGATGTTGCGAGGTTCGCTCGAGAGTCAGCTTGCCTCCCGAGCGGCCCGCCACTTACGAATTCGGTGCACTGTGTCGAGTGCAACTTTCAACTGCAAGGCAAGTTGACAAGTCGAATATATTCGCACGATATACGAGGTTGGTGTTTAAGAAGCTGGCTTTGAGTAAAAGCCACGACGTTGCTGGCGTACGACAGCTTCACGGGTTAGACTAGGTATACGACGAGGTAAGTGCTGTTATGTTATCGCTACAACGTTACCACTGGTGAGAGGTCTTCCACGCCTCTATTTTGACATCAAGTGCTCGGAGAGATTGCACGTCCTGTCCAAGATACGCTCTCTGTCGGGTCACCGTCCATCCTGCACCCCGTGATTTGCGACGTCTCTAATATTGTCTTGACTGTTACCTAGGCTCGTGCAACCTACTCAATGTCCACGTACTAGAAGGTATGCAAGGCAGCAAAAGAAAGCCCTCTCTACAGCGACAGTAGTATCGTGAGTCCAATGATCTCGTACAGAGCGGACCGGTTGCATATGTACCCAGAACGCTCGCTTGCTTAATATATGAGACATGGTCCAATAGCGTTGACCTGTCCGAATCTAATGATATGATTACGAACTTCCCGACGTCGCTGTTCGCATCAAGATTGTACTAGGCTTGGTAGCATTGGATTTACAGCTGTTGATGTACATCTCATGCGGACGCCCATTCAGCAGCTTGCGCCACGGGACATCTGCATTGCATCTGTCCTCCGCCCCTTCGAGGCAACCAGTCAGCCAGCCTCTCTCTGTCGGGCGGTCTACAGCCAAATTCTTGGCCTGTTCAAGCTCTTTCGCCGCCTGCAAGCACCGCCTAATAACGACGGGCCTAGCCCGACGAAAGTGTTGACAAAAGCAAAAGGGAGTTTGCAACAGGAAATCAGGTGCCGCAAAATTCCGTCCACCGCCAAATCTCCCCTCTTCCACCTTTACGCGGTTCACCCCTGTTGTATTCCCGTGGTGCGCAGGTTGGCCGTCGTTTTCGCACGTATATTGGCTGCAATGAACGAATAGAAGGTTTCCAGTCTGCATCACAGCCAGCGAGTGCATATGGTATTGCCAGATCTCGTGACTTCGATGAGAGAGCTGAAGACGTCGAGAGTCTGCCGTGAAGAAGCGTTGGTTGTACTTACTTCCCGACGAATCTTTCTGGACGCTTCTCTACTCACTTGGCAAGTTTCGGGTCGAGTCTCAGTCGAGTCAGTCAGACCACTGGGAGTTCGAGCGTCCTTATGCGCCACAAGAGCACTGCAGATTTGCGTCATTGCGCCTCAATCCTCCGTGTTACCAGGCGATCCCCCGTGTCCGGTTCTATGGATGATCGGAGAGCAGCGTAGATCTTCTCACGGAGGTGGCTCGAGGCTTTCAGGGCCTGCCGACTTATAGCCCAGACCCGGTAGTGGCAGGCTGAAGCGGCAGTCATGCCTCATTCGCTTTGAGCCACGAGACTTTCCGGCGCCGTGGGTCGTTCTGGCGCACGTCGAAGTCCGTCACCATCGTCTATGAGCCGCTTTCCAGAGAGACGCCTGACTTTCCCGCTTCTTTCCATTCCATCCCACAGTCCCAGCCCGGAAGTACTTGGCGCGAGTGCCATCCCGGCGCATGACAGCGTCCTGGGTCCTGGTATGAGAACGGTGAGCAAACTCAATGCATGAAAACCGAGGTCGTCCTGGATGCCCGTGGGCCGTATAGCTATACCAGGATGACCCCGTGCTATCAATAAACTCTCATGGTGCGCCGCCGATGTTCCGGTGCCTGGTCGACCACGTGCTATAGGCGTTGGTCTTAAGCAGGTCACCGATTGGCAGCGCGCACAGTGAAGCCAGAGGATCGCATTCTCGCCCATCCTAATCACGGCTCAGACTCGCCATGTTCCGGAAGATAGACTACAAAGCCTCGGGCTGGGATGAGTCTTCGCCATGGCGCCGATCCGTTGCGAGATCTACTGATAAAGGTATATGAAAGGGCATGCAGGAATGCAGCAGATAAGTGAAATAAAATGTGAGCAGCAGGGCAAGACGCGCAGACAACGAAATTCAAGCAGCCGGGCTGCATCACCGTCGGGACTTTATCTCCCGCACGGTGCTCCGCTAGGGCTAATTCTGCTGATGATTGGCATCTGCTAACCGAGTGTTGGCACCGCGATGGGCCGGCAACATCCTTCGGCTGCTAGTGTCTGGTCAAGGACGGATTAAAACTGCTCGTTATTTTAGCCTTCGCCTGCGCAGTACTTTCCAGGCCACTGTGAGTCCGCCCACACTGCGGATTACGGAATACGGACAATGTGTGGATATGGATGAATGTACGGCCGTACAATACGGTACGGATGGACAGTCGACGGTACGGAATAGTACCCAGTCTGCCCTCGCCCTACTGCTAGAGTAGATGCGCTCCTCCTCGTGATCAACCTAACAGACTCCCCATAATCCATAATCCATATATATTCTCACTTAGGGTCCCGCGTCGCTCGCCAGAGCTAACAATCTGCAACAATGAACTTGCCAACTCGGCGACCCAACCCGGCGACTTCGTCACATCTCACGGGCTTGTGGTGTCGCGAGTGAGCTGCTTCACGGAGTACGAGGTACAAGTTATGTGCACGAGCTCATCAGCAGGTGAGTGCGATATTTCCATCCTTTTGCTTGTATCGTACACGACAAAAAAAAGACACGACACGACATATTCCAAGCGACCATGTGCATCGCATCTGCTGTTATGTGTTATTTTCACTCTCCGAACGCACGCACGCACACGCACACACACACACACACGCATACATATATAAATCCCACGCCGCGCACTTTTCGGTTTTCTCATTTTAAACCAATTCGCATTCCCTTACCCTCTTCCCCTTCTTCCCTCCATCGCCAATTTCCCAAGGACTCGGTTACCCTCGAAGGATCGTCTGACATCTATTTTCATTTGCAGGGGGACTTCTGTAGTAGTGCAGCCGCAGCGCAGCGCAGCGCAGCGAGTGAGTGCAGCGAGGGCCAGTGAGTGGTTCACCGGATGCACTGCGCTCTAAAGGGGGGAAACAAGCCTAAGGTCTACCGAACGAACGACGTGACGACTAGGTAAATTAACTGAGCCGATCTTTCGCGTCCCATTGGTCATGATCCTTGTTTTGAAGCGCCAAGTTTACCTAGTTGGGCTCGTCAGGTACCCAGCGTCGCTGGATTTTAGTTGACTTTTCTCAAAACCTCGCCGGAAGCACCGTTTCTGAGTGATCCGATTTACTTACATACTTGCACGGTTATCCTGACGGAAACCTCCATTGGCGAACAGCCATGCCTCGGGGCTCTAGCAGCTGTATGCTTCCGCCGGCGCTCATGCCGCGCTCGTCGACAGGAATGCTTCGGCCCTCCGTCGCCGACCTGGAGGACGCGGCCATATCTCTGGTCCACCTGATGCAAGGTGTGCCCGGGCTCGCGAGCGTCCGACTGGCCCTTATTGGCGACCTGGCCGTTCAGAAGTACTTGGCACCGCCAGAACCATGCGAAGTACGTTCGAACATTGCAGCACAACTGAATAGGTCCGGAGAAAGACTAACCCAGCCCCTTCATTTCCAGAGCATTGAGTTCATCATCACGAAGTCGGTCTCACCCAGTCTGGTGAAAAAGACCCTTCTTTCGAATGGGCACATGACCATCTTTGAGAGATCCACGGCGATCTACTACCGACACCCAGCTGGCTGGGCAGTCGAAGTCAAGATCACGCCCGAATGGCTCCTGCCTTACTTCCCTAGCTCCGGACAACTTCTCGCAGACGTTAGAAAGTTGCCGTATATCTCCCTCGTGGATCTTTTCATTTTCAAGGCCGACGCCTGCGGCCTTCACGAATCGGACGCGGGTAGGAAGAAAGAGGCGCGCGACGCCTGTGCGCTCTTAGCGCTCGCATCGGAGCACTTCCCTCTGAAACTAGACGAGGACAGGCTCCAGAGAGTCGAAGAGGCTCTCGACACGCTTGTCGCCTACTCACCCCCAGAAAACGACCGGCGATGGTGGGAGAGGCGCCTTGGTAAACAAGGCGAGAAGGGGCGGTCAGCACAGGAGATCCTTTCCGAACTGGGCGAAGGATTACGTCTCGACGAAGAAGAAAGCCGACGCGCGATGCGGAGACCGAGTCTCTTCTCCATCCACACCTGGGGCTCTGACTCCTCGACCTCCATCAGTCCCGTCTCGTCCATCTCCTCGCAGAACACGACGCCGCCGCCGCCTGCTCCCCCGACGATGACGCGCCCGCGGAAGATGAGCGTCAGCACGTTCCCGCGCCCGCGCAGACACACGCAGACCGCGGCGGACCAGCGATTCCGCGACCGATCGTTCTCGCCTGTGCAGCCGAGCTATCACGACGTACAGCAGATCCATGCCGAGCTGATGAGTACCGGGGGACGAAGCTCGCCCGGCATATCCCTGATGACATTTCCGGGCCGCGTGGGATGATACGAAGACACGATAACACAGAACAGGAAGGGGGATATATCATATCGAACAAACACACGTGCTCTCATACACACCACACACACCACACCACAAACACACAAGCATCCAATCGGACCATTTCCAGCAGAAAAGAAACATCTGTATTACTAAGTTGTCTCGGGCGTTTTAAAAGCAAAAGTTACGGGTTTTATTATGATTTGTTTGGTTTATTCTTTTTCCTTTTCGCCTGGTTGATTTCTTTTTTTTTCATATATACCCCCTATAGAATATTGATTAGAAGACGAAAACCACCAAACAACCTAATATGTATGTATATTATATATAGCGTGAGTTGAGATTATCTCTATCTAATATAAGTAGGTATGTAGGGTTCACGACGGTTCTCGAGGATTATGTGTTTGTTTTCGAGGCTTGAGTACGAGTGTTTGTCTTCTCGACTTCGAGTACGTGTGTTTGTGTATGTGTTTTGGGCAATGTCATGAGGTATTACGGAATACAGCATCGACAGGAAATGCGATTTCACATCCATCTACCTTATTCCATTTTATATCCCCGTTCTTCCCTACGTCACCCGTGATTCAACACCGACATCGCACGCTACTCCTCTCCTCTCTCTCTCTCGTTCTCCGTCGCCTCTCATCCACCCATCCACTCTTCCCCCTCACGAGACTAATTTAAGTCGGGTTTTTTCGTCCACGTCCTCGGTATTTCGTCGTCAGGCCCACACCCTCCCCCTCAGAAAGAAAGCAAAAGAAACGGATGATCTCCGGCCTTTTATTGCGTCACATGTCATGCATGATGCAGCTAGTCTTGGGCTCGGAATGTAGGTCTTATTGGTTGGGTGCGGATGGGGGGATCTCGTTAGGGATCTGTGACGGATGCCAAGGATATGTAGGGACTTGACTAGGTAGTAGCTAGTAACTACCTAGGTAGGTGGTAGATAGATAAATGACAGGTAAGCTTTTTTTTTTCTTTATGGGGTTTTGATATGGGGTTTAATAGTTTTGATACGGGGATTTTGATACGGGAGTTTAATGGGTTGGACTCGGTGTTTTGGACTCGGTGTATCGTAGAACTCGTCCGATGGGATTTGTTCGACGACAGACTCGTTCAACGGGACGCAACGAGAGATACACTAGGTAAGTAGGCAGGACGTGATGGAAAATTTTCCGTACGCCGACGACCTACTTACCTGTTGACTCATCTGTGGATTGCATGGACTAATACGTGATACCCGGATTAGTCTGGTTTGCATCTTCACCTGGACGGCGTTCTGTACGCGATTAACCAACCGTCTCGATCTACTATTCCGTATCCAGTTCCGCACTTGGGAGCTGAAATATGCACCTAAAGTCGAAGGGGACCCAACAAGCTGAAGATATGGGAAATTGGGACTACCTAGTCGTGGGACAGGCCCTCTTTCTACCGGCCATCTATCTATCGAGTCTATACCGTATCGTCTACATAGAACCCTTAACCTCTACCATACCGTAGTCTTTCCTCACTCTGTATCTAAATCAGCCATCATGCCCTCCAAGTGCTTCGCATGCTTGCGAATCTTATCAAATTGGAACGGCCAGTCGACAACATATAGAAACGGCCGTAAATCGTGACGGTTGTCGTCGGGATTATACGCGCTCATGTGCACGGAGGGGGTAATAACCGTCGCCTTATGGCGATTCAGCGCGTAATTCCTGAAGAAGCGGAACACCTTCTCCGCGATCTGCGAAGGTGACAGATCCCGATCCTTCCACTGTCCCAGTAAGCGGATATACGAGGACCAGGGACCTAGCTTCTCGACGCTGCGGTGGATGCCGAAGACGGAGAGCTCGGCGTACGTGAGACCCATCTCGCTCTCGGACTCGTCGTCCTGCGTGCCCGCGGACAAGGGGAGTAACTCGGCGCTCGGGACGGCGTAGAGGAATTCGTTGAGGATGGGCAGGTCCCAGGCCTCGATGGCCCATTTCTGGAAGAGCTTGGCGTCGTTCTTGCTGATGCTTCCTAGGGGTGATAGGTCCGCGGAGCTGGCGTCGTATTTGGTGTAATAACCGCGCAGGTTCTCGTCTGCGTTTCCGCTTCCTAGGACGAGGAGAGCACCGCCTGCGCGCGGAGTCTTCCGGGCTGTTGTGGCGAGCTGGGCTAGTGAGTACTGCGTAATCAATCTTGATCTGGCCTGGATGTTTTGCAGGGCTAGGTTCTCAGCGCGAGTGCCCCCTTCTACTGAGTACTTAGGCGTGAAACCCAACGCATCTTGGATGACTTTCATATTCGCCTCGACTAAGGAGTCGATGTTGATAGACATGTGATACGCTCCCAACTGCGCCGCAAGTCTCTCAGCTCGCGACCGCGTCTCTTCGGAGGAATTGACAGTTCCAGAGTAGCATGAAGTCAACAGCAAACCAACAATTTCCTCAGGTGAGGTCGGAACGAGATCCTTAAGACCTGTAACCCGTCTTAAGTCCGCGAGAGTGGTCTTAGAGCCATCCTCGATCGACTTCAAGACCACCTTAGCCATACCGTAGACAAACAAAGCCACAGTGGAACTGTCAAGTCCTCCGGAAAGACTGAGGAAGAAACCGGCCGAGTTGGTTCGTGTCAGGTACTGCCAAAGATAGACGGAGCAGCTCATCCAGATTTCAGACATGGGGTCGAGGATACGAAGTTCCTGCTCAGTCGACATCTCGAGGAACTTAGACAGGTAGATCGTATCGGCAGGGCGAGACAGGGTCATGTCGAACTCGACGCGTGGGAAGTCAGCCTGAGCGGCTGCTTGGACGTTCCTCGATATGCTAGATCGGGCGGCCCGCACCTGCTCTAGGTCGACTGTCGCTGTGATGACCTCGACCGGCTCCAACGTGAACTGCGTAGACTGCGCCAGGACCTTTCCGTTCAGGAGGATCATGCTCGAGCCATCGTACATGATGCGCGCATCGCCATCTACACCGGAACAATTGGCATATACGTAAAGACCCCCCGTTTTTCTCGTCGAGTTGGCGATCAGATCAAGACGTTGCTTCAGCTTTCGGAGTTCGGAGTGGGATGCGCTGCTGTTCAAGATGATCTCCACGCCGTTCAGGGATTGGTACGTAGAGGGGTTTCGAGGCGTGAACATCTCCTCGCAAGACTCGATACCAATCGACGTGTCGCGCGTCGAGAGAACCGCATCTCCAATGGGCACGGTCAGCTGTCCGGTGACTTCGGTAATGATACGTTCAAGGTAGTAGGTCTCGGTCTGCAGGGGTTTCACCCAAGCCGTGAAGTGTCTCGCCTCACGGTAAAGACCATCGTTCGCCAACGACATCTTGGGCCGGATGAAGAGCACGCGCTTATACGTGCACAGAACGCGACAGTTGTATCGGACATTGCGGTGTCGGCAGCCCATGCCGAGGTCGATCAGCATATCCTTCGTAACCTCATCGCTGATAATCTGGGCCAAGACCTCCCAGGAGTGCGCGAAGGTGTCACCTTCCAGGTGATGATCGAGACATCCGTAGCCCGGGATTTCCAACTCCGGTCCGGTCCGGATCTTTGCGCCCTTACTCTTCGCGATCCGGATCGATTCGAGGATGCGATCGCGGTTACCGGCGAAATCGAGCGGCACGCTGGGGAGCGTAGCCGCGGCGACTGTTATGAATGCCATCCTGGCTGATCAGATGAAATCAAGTGATCTTCCAACTTCAGATGATGAGTATGAATGAAAACAAAGAGTCCCCTCGGTGAGAGAGAGAATGTTGTTGTTACGTAGGTGGGTCTCCCTCTCTGGTTCCACAGCTTCCCTTACAGCAGTTTATCGACAGACCGGATGAAGCAGGCGAACGTGATTAACCCGTTTGCTTCAGAATGGATCACTCGAGATCTACATCAACGCAGTCAAAGACATGTTGGATTCACGCATCTTACGGGGAAAAGATGTACGGATGACTACAAAAGTGAAGGTTTACTTTTATGTCTCAGCAGATAATACAAGTAATGATTCCGGACCTCGGACCGTTATCTCAGTCAGTTTGCTGTACGTAAGCAGGAGTCCGGTGAGTTCATTAGTGCACCGTAAGACCGGTGGATCTGCGCTCTAGCGTCAGCCCCACTGTGGCTAGTGAGGTCATGAGTAAAGTGAGAGACATGTGACGAACAATGACGTACAAACCCACTTCTGTTAGAGTTCTGACCAATCATAGCCGTTCCTGACTCTTCATCTTTAATCCGTACTTCACCTTCTTCCTGCCATCGCTGTTGTGGTTGACGAACTGAGCACCAACACGGTCCATGAACAACTTTTTCTTCATGTGAACCTAATGCCAACCAGGCGCGTCGACAAACTTTGCGTCGAATGCGTCATCTGGAGGTTGGAGCATGAAGTATTACTGGACCCTCTTACGCTGCCTCATACTCGATCTGCGGATTATTACCCATGGACAGCTAAATTCCCTCACCCCTTTCCACTGCGAACTGGACCAGCATCTCAGGCTGTAGCCATATGGAGTCATGGTGGCCAGCGAAGAAGGGCTTGACACACTCGTCTTGAAAGAAAAGGCCAGAAGAGTCTCATTTGACCCTGGCAATGGCTTTACCGAACCGAATGGACCCTCGACGTATGAGGAAACCAAACTGAGGCTAGGTTTCCCAGATTATACGACGGCTTGAAAGGCAAAGCAGGGTGTGAAAAGTTGAAGATATATCTGTTGATGAGTTGAGGAACACCCTTGAGTTACTCAATTGCAATTCGCATCATGAGAGCCGTGAGGGGCTGACTGCACAGAGTGAAGAAGTCCGCACGAGGGTCATAGGAGTCTGGGGGTGACGGGGGGCCAACGTAGGGGTAGAAGTCAATGAGCACTGAATCCTGGCCTTCCCTTCAATCTGGGCGGGCGGCCAGGATCCAATCCTCATTGACTTCTACCCCTACGTTGACCCCCCCGTGGCCTCACTGCTACCACGACCTTCATGCGGACTTCTTCACTCTGTGCAGTCAACCTTTCGCAGCCGCTTCATGGAAGTCGAGATTTCTTATCGTCTTAGCTTCGTTATTAGAATATACGTCAAGTCGTGGGTCCGCTATAGCAACCCCGAATAGATGTTCCGGCGAACGAACGACACTGAACGAAGAAGCTTGACGTGGAAGCCGATCGCCAGCCGACCGTGAAATAACCAAAGACCCTTCTATTGATGGGCCCGGAAACGGAAACGTGAGCGGTGCCCGGTGTTCCGTCGCAGAGTAGTACGTCCGAAGCTTAAGCACAAAGATTAGCCTCGCATCGACAGGCATAGTGCTCCTGAATGATTGAGAACACAACCAACGTTGAAGGCTTTACAAGCCAGGACTGCGCAGAGTTTTGAATCTGCTCGGCATTCTTTCTATGAATAGGTTATTCGTCGTTGTGCTTCAAGATGAGCCGACGCTCAACCATGAGAGACCCTTCGAAAAGGAGCTGTACACCGATGGACGGTTTCATTCGAAGCAGAGCGACATGTTGAAGATGAGCAACAAGCCGGATTTTCATCTAAATGACAAAGTCGTGGGGAGAGCCAATCTTGACTCGGTCTTCGCAAGCTGCTATAGTTTGTTATTCGATGATATTGCTAATTTGCTTGAACTCTTCAAAGTCACAACATAATATGATGTTGATGATTTTTGGGATCTCGCGGCACCTCAGCATGTTCGCTCTGAGCTATGAGTTGCCCTGGGCCATCGTGAACCGAAAGATAGTCGCCCATGCTGTTTGGATCTCACTTTAGGTTCGTTGAGCCATGGATCGCAGCGTTCAAACTCGCTTGAGCAGCTAGCAAATGCGAACTCCTTTCCATTCGAGTCTACTCCATATACCAAGCATGGTCTTACAGCTGCCACACTGCTCAACATCGACGATAATACTACTACCTAGGTCTATGCTAGACACTGCTGCATGAAACCAGCCAACCTGCCTCGATTAAGCAGCCACGTCATTGAATCCTGAACACGATGACGATGGTGCATGAAATGCATACGAGTACTCCAGCTCAGAACAAGTATCTTTTCCTGGACGAAGGCATTCGGATCGTAACGTCGTCATTCTGTCCTTTGTTTTCATTGCTCAGTGGCGGAATCCTACCCTTCTTTCCCATTCCCATCCTCGTCCAATCCCCGCTCCCCTCTTTACCGGGTTGTCGAATGCCATCGTCGATCCGCTGTATATTGGTTGATTGGACTACAAACATCGACGGAAGATCCCTCGGTGTGCTCAGCCCCATTAGTCACTCATACCATTCGGGCTTACCAATTATCCGTGCTTACGCTTCGATATAGGCGGGGAAAACCTGCGAGAAGCGTACCGGGTTCAGGAGGCATGTCGTTATGATTTGAAAGGGGGCATGCTGGACAGCATGACTGGTTCGATTACGTCAAGAGAGGCTGTCTCCAGCATCCTACAACGGTCCCGTGAAAGCCCTTGCTGAAGCGAGTCGCCCAGCTTCGTAGTGACAGGGGGGAACACGACCCAAGTACCCTCGTGGTCGCCGATTGATGATGGTTTACGAGACGTTAGCCCGGATTACTTGTTCGGCGTTTGGTCAGCCTCCATGGCTGAATGCAAATGCCGTAGTGACCTCCATTGGCAACATGTTACTCGCATCAAAGGTCAGAGAAACAAGCGGTAGAGTGTTCGGCGATTGTTGCAAAGCCTGTCATAAGATCCTACGTACCTTAGGTAGGATGTGTGTCCTCAGCCGCCAGCATCTAGGCCTACCTTGCCGGCGACTCGTCACTTTCCCAGGGAACTCAAAATCAAGAAATCAGCAGCATTCGGCAAGTTCCTTGACCCATATCTTACAAGTTGGAGCCTCCTCGCCTCCACCCTGGAACTTGCGTTCGTTACATGGACGCCTCAAAGCCACCTTTCTCCCCCAACATCGTACCGCCGGTGACAAGAACAGTCACATGGACAGCACGAAGAACCGACCGTCTCTCGAAGACTCACGGGTAGGCACTTGACACGTTGGCCATGTGGCAATCAACGTTCGTGGACAGAACTGCTGCATCGCAAGTCAGATGACTGTCTAGCTCCTCCTCCTCCTCCTCTACCTATTTTTAGGGATGTGTCGTACTCGTAGTAGCCTCAAGCTAGTGTATGTACGTTTGACAGTTTCCTTGACGATCGTGAACCTTCTAGACCGACGTCGCTGCTGGCCTCCACGACGTCTTGCCAGCCGAATTTGACGACGTACATACAGACCAGCCATACATAAGCGGGTTGGATGCGCTCGAAATCACGAGGTCACGCGCCGAACGCCACACAAAAGAAAAACCTGAAATACACCCAGCCCTTTTTTCTATGAGAAATCTAGGTAGATAAGGGGGAGATAGCCGATTATTTTATAGGCGAGATATAGAAGAGGTGAGTTAGGTGGTACCGAGTATGGGAATGGCCTGATTAATTCGTATAGGTTAGGATGGAAGATACCTGAGATGCTGAGAGATGTAGGTGGTTTGAGACTTGCATGATAGTAAGAACGTTATTGAGACGTTTGCCGCCGGGGGGGATTTGGTTAAGCCGGCTAGATGCTCACGCACGGCAAAGATTCGTCGTCACCCGGGTCTGAACGCATGTGCTGTAACCGTAGGTACGAGTAAACAGACAGACCTGTCTGGACTGCTATGCTGTACGAAGTCGTAGTTGCTACTTTACCTTTATGTAGGTACATAGGTGCCGGAGTTGATCTTGAGGTTTTGTTAACGGTGTTGCATTGATACGCCGAAGGGGTCGTTTTCTATCTATCTTAGCCTTGCGACGTACGGAAATGACAAGCGAGGACTAACCCCGAACCGGAGTCGATGAGCCAGATCCGAGGATTGTCGCTATGCTTTAAAGATTCACGTACTGTGTCGACGTTGGTTTATCTCGCGCGCTTGATACAGGTAGGTATCCATCCGTACGAGTAGATGCAAAGTAAACAGAAACAATGTAACCCAACTCTCAGCCCGAAACATTGGCATAACCAGAGATCGCATGGCTCCGGGTCGGCAGGGCGGAATCAGATTCCTGTAATCCTCTTTTGCAGGATACTCAACACGGTCCCTTCCTACCTACCTACAAGTACAACTTCTTAGTACTGCGAGGTATGCATTGTAGAAGTTGTCTAATACATAACATCATGTTGATTGACCACTCTCCTATTGTACTTCCGCTTCCAAATTCCCATTCCCTATAAACCCCTGTTCCGGCAGCGGGAGCCCTAAGCCCCTACCCGCCTAGCGCGAACGACCTAAAACCCAACTGGCTGTCCCTTGCTAGGTCGAGTTAGGTCTTAGCGCGGTAGGTACCTGAATCTGTAGGTACATAGAAAGAAGAGTTGTTGCCTGCCGGGTGATCATCGCATGATTCTGGCGTGAGGTTTTGATCCCGTAGGGACTTGTACTGTTATTCTATCGTACACAACTGTGCCGGAGTTATGTTAGGATTGCTGAATATCGTATTGGTTTGAATGTCGATACAAGGAACGATTCCTACTCCCAGAAAGACTCGTAGGTAGCTACCCCACAGTCTACAATTAAATTGCCGGTACATTGTGCCGTGACCGCCGGCGCGGCGGGATCCCACGGAACGTTGACGTGCGTATTCCAATGGGGAGGTATTCTTCTCTTCTCTTCTCGTTCATCGGGGGTGCGGGATGGTATTCCTATCCGGAGACTTGAAGAACTGAACGAGTGAAACGAGTGAGGAACGAAGACCTACAATGAAATCAGTCCATAGCCAACTTGTAGATGTAGGTACTATGTCCTGGTCGTAGATATGTGCGGTGTCACGGCGACGTTCCGGGCCAGCGGATAGCGGACGCAGCCGTATATCCGAGGCGGAATAGCAATCAATCAGGCCAGGGTAATAACAGGGGAGTTAACAACACAAGGACGTACCACACGCGCTACTGTAGGTCTCAGACGCCGTTGAGATCATCATCATCGATAGATAGAAACCGTTCCCCCCTCGGGGGGAAAATTCCTGATTGGTGTGTTGTTGGCGGGTCCAATAGTCAATTATTTCGCAAAGGCCTACTTGGTAGGAGGGTTTTGCTTGTGATCGTCGTCATTGGGAATTGGAGACGGTATGCGAACTCTCGTTCTCCAAGTTGATGATGGGCCTCGATGCCGTGCAGTTTTAATACGAAGGAAATGGGTGTGGAGGGAGTGGTCGTCGTCGTCTCGCTCGGATTTGCATACATATGCATGCGCGATGGCGATCGCGGTCTGTACGTCTGAGACATTCGATAGTAAAAAGGACGTTTATTCCATATATCGTAGCTCGTGTGAAATTTTCGTTTGGCTTGCAGCAGATCGTCGTCGTGTCTTTCTTCATCGGCTACATGGGGATCTGCGATGCAGCAGGATCGTCGAGGATCGTGGAGATTGAGAGCAGATGGTGATCTGCGTGAGGGGAGTTAATATGAGGCTTTGGAGATTGATGGACGGGTTTACTTACGTAGATCCTGATTAGTCTTCCCGTGTGAGTCCCGCGATTCCGTGTCTTTGGAACGGTCGTGAGAGTGCGACCGGTGTTGAGGCTCGGGTCGGGGATCCGAGAGCGACGCATCTCGATATCGCAAACATCTCACTCACGATTCAATAGGCAAAGCTCATGAACATTCGATAATATCGTTGTTATATTTCCACCCATCAAAAAATCCCAGAGAGCAACGCGCCTGCTAGGTAACAAAAACAGCAGATTAAGTGTCTGGTCGCCAAAACAGCAAAAAAAAAGAGAACAAAACATTGCGTGTTTTTTTAGTACAAGTCCCGAATTACTTCCGCATTGTCTTCCCTGCGATTCCCATCTTCACGACTTCTTTTTCTTGCCCGTCAATTTATGTACATTGACTTCCGTAGTCGATGGTGAAGAAGAGACGCTTATAGGCCTAGAGGAGGGTGGCAGAGGACATCCTGGCCGAGCTGGTTTTGGTTCGTGTAAGTGAGATGAACTACATGACGAGAGATCAAAGGGGGACTTACGATAGGGAGGACACAGCAGGCGGCTTGCTTGCCGACGGAGGCGCAGATGGACTGGAAGTCCTCGGCGGAGTAGGGAACGGCAGACGCTTTTGAGATGTTAGTCTTCGATTCATAGGAGAGGAGTGATAGTTAGAGTAGGTAGACGTACGGCCCTGGCAGTTCAGGTCCGCGACACCGAGGACATCGACAGCGCAGCACTGAGAAACACCGTAGAGGGGCTCGGTGCAAGGGTTGTAGGAGCCACCGCCGGGGTAACCGGGAGCAGCAGAGACAGCAGCGGCGAGGAAGCCGAGGACAGCGACGAATGTGGTCTGCATGTTGAAAGAAGGTGGGTTGGTTGTTTTTTTTGGTGGTCGAAAAGGGTAAAGAAGGTAGAGTCGTTTGGTAAAGAGAGTAGTAGATCTTTTGGAAAGATGCTGTGAGGCGAGAGACTGTTGGATGTGATGGATGATGAGGAGAGGAAACCGGTGATGGGGGAGATCTCGACGACCTTATATAGACGTGACGAGGAGATAGAATAGAAAGAGAGAGTCAATGCCACGCTAGATGCTACGTACGGTCTGGTCGTGTACGAGTAGGCCCAACTTTTTCGAACCTGGCGCTGACTCGACCTGGTGGCGTCATGCAGGCGTGGTCGCTCCAACACATTTCGCAGTGTAGCAACAATAACACCCGGCAACGAAAAGGGCGCCATATTTTTTTGATGGGGCCGTCTCCTCGTGAGAGAGCGGGAGAGAGGGCTGGCTGGGTCCCCCCCCCCCACGTCATAGGGAAATTATGACGGGAAGGGATCTCGACCAGTGACTTACACGAGACCCCTAGTCGTGCCCAAGAAGAGAGGACAGAAGAAGCATGCCGGCTCGACCTGATGATCGATGGAGCCTGCAACAGACACCGAGGCCGTAAGGGTTGAACCCTGCTCGGGACCACTTACAACTGCGTATGAGATGCAAAAGAAAGATCAACGGCAGCTTGGCCATGGTTCGCCACTACGAGCAAACACCACCCAGTCGTCTAGACCCCACATGATGGGAACGCCCTTCCTACTGCTACGATGCGACTACGACTACTACGACTACATACTACTGCAGATGTCAGCTGTTAAGAAACTGCGGTATACCATAAGTTAAATTGCCCCGATCCATCCATGGAGTTGTGAGGGTAGGATAGATGCGCTTACGCTGTTACCATCGAGGTACTGTGTAAGGATAGGGTAGCGTAGGGGACCAGGCCAGCCAGCCTACTTTACTCACATCGTACGTGGAGGACGAGGAACGGTGGTCTTACGATACACCAGTGGTACGCCTTGGCGTGTCTTGTCGCTTTCCCGGGGAAAGGAAGAGAGATTCTCTCCTTCAGACATCTGCACGAAAGCGAGATGTGACAACAATTAGGTAACTTCTATCCCTCTCATGCTCCGTAAAGTAGGTATCCTGTCGTATGTGATCGTACGCCGAATGATCTATTCATAGATAGCAAGGTGGTATGCATGTACGATATATCCATTGCCTTGAGCATTTGCCTAGCTGGGCATAAGGCATCGTTCATTTTCGACCAACAGCAATCACGATGGGACTCTGGATTCGGTAAGTCGACGGGCAAAGTACGGTCGATACCACGCTATATCGGCACAAATACTTTTTTTCTTTTGCTATTACCCTTTTGCATGCCGATACCCATACAGCTATCCCTATCGTAGCCACCGTCACTAAGAAAGGGTCACCTTATGGGTATTCTTACCGAGGAAGCAATCTTATGAACGTACGAGGTTATGGACGGATTAGTCGACGAAAACGAAGATGGAATCTGGTGATGAACGCCTCATTCTGGGTTGAGAAAGAAGAAGAAGCTGTGCTAATTAGCTTGGGAAGTACGGATTGAGCCGTACGGTAGCATCCATTCCCGTACTGACGGGATGCATAGCGTGCGAAGAACAAATGGAGAACAGCTGCAGTAGTTCACGGCTATACTTGATACAGTACGGGATTAATACAGAGTCCACTTGTACATCGTTGGAGCTTGGAGCATTGCCGACGTTGAAGCTGTCTCGCAGCGGTCCGTCCGGGCTACCCGGGCCACGCCCCACAGTCTCTCGGTGGGTACTTTTTGAGCTTCGAGTCGACCTCATCAGTCGACAATGACCCCAAACCTGGACGTGGCACGGGTAGGTACTGGCGCTAGTGTTCAGGGCTGAAGGGGAGGGGAGAAAGCTCGACGGTGAGAGCTCTTGTCACTTCTCGGTACTATTTTTTGCTCCATTGGTGGGTGCAGGTACGAAAGGAATACAACGTCGTATCGTCAGTCAGGTACGGTACGCTAGAGAGGCAGACGAGCGCACATATGCAGCTCATCCCTGCATTTATTGCATGCCTTTCGAGAAAGTGAACTTTCGCTTGTACAAGTAAGTGGTAGGGACCTCACTGTGATATCTGAACCTGGAATTCTCTGTGACCGGCGCCATCAGGAACAGCGCGCCAGTAAAAATCGCAGAAAGGCACTCCATGGCCAATAATGGGTGAGATTACGAAGGGAGGTGAAGCTGGTCACGATTCTTATTTCGTACCATTTTCTTTCTTTTTTGTCCTCACTTATTACATGGAATCTTCCAGTTCACCACGATATACGGGCGTATGGATCTCTCGGTAAACGGCTTGGCAGCTGACCGCCAGCAGCCATCTACGTGTAGTACACACTCCGTCCTGACTCCATACCGTACCATACCGTGCCTGCTCCGTACAGTATTGCCTACACGAAGACTGCACCTGCCACCTGCAGTCCGGAATATATCCGGCGCCCCGAATGTGGCTGGTGGGCCCGAGATGCCGGTCCCGGACCGTGTAAGTCAAGTCAAGACTCAAGACTCAAGTCCATCATCCCAACCCTGAGGTCCTAGTACTGCTAACTAAAATCTTATCCACTTGAGCAACGGCAGTAGCGCGGCAGACTTACGCAGGCCCAGTCGAGACGAAAGGGAAACACCAAAGAGAAAAACATACGATGTTAATCTCGCTATCATGTGCCATAACCAACACAATAAGTTCCCGCTGCACTTCACGTACGATGTCCTTTGATTAAAGATTTGTGCTTTGCTTGTTCATGTGAACACGGTTTCTCGAATAAATCTGGTTCTCGAATAAATCTGGTTGGCCAGCCCGGCATCGGAGCAGGTGTGGGCGAACAGAAGCGCGCCAGACGCCGCCACCACAAAAAAAGAGCCCTGGTAGGTATCGTGTCGTGCCGGATTACAAGGAACGGCGGCAATACCGGCTCTTCTCGCCTGAGCTGCGCCCAAGACAGAAAAAGCATCTGTCAATGTCTAATTACATATGTACGAAGGATTACGCGATAGCAATTATTTTCCTCACGAGTGTTTGCTACGACTGTTGACTGGGTGCGGCTGTACGTACTGTAGCGCAGGGCCCTCTTAATGGACCGGGAACGGGCCTTCAATTCCCCCATCTGACCACCGTCCAGACCTTCGGAACGGTTCCCTCTTGCCTTCGAGGTCATTTGCCCCTTCGAGGCTAGTGCGGCGCTGCACACGTGCCGAGGGCCCAGCTGAGAAGAGCCTTGAATTGTCCTCATTCGGAACCAAAGAGTTCAGGTGTCTTCTTTTGCTGGTCGGGACCCCTTGGCGGTTGTCATAGGTGGCTCTGTTATGGCGATGACGAAGCAGCGACCATGTACGAATACACACATAGAATGCATAGTGATGCCCTGTAATTGTGATATCTCTCTCGACCCGACGGTTGTTCAGACCCCCTCAATTCAAATTTAGAATCGTCCAACTTGGCGAGTGTCTCGACTCAAGAATAAACTACTTGAAATGGACTAAACAAGAAAGACAAAAAAAAAAGAGTTGCCAGCGAAGTCCTGGGAGTTACAGGGATGTTCATACGAACTACCGGGGTTTGTTTCTCCCTCCCGCTTCCACATCTCAGGCCACTTTTCAGGTCGATTCGCGAAAAGCCTCGGTACAACTCCGTCCATCCGTATCCTCAGCAATATCCCCTTCCCACATAACCAATCTAACCGCGCGCCCAAAAGATTCGTGTCGGCTAACGACCATACACTTTGGTACGTACCGGTACGTACCTCGTCGTGCCCCTGCCGCCGGTCGCCGGTCGCCGGGGCTATCTGCCATACAAGTACGTACCGTAGCTATCGGGCTGCCATACAAGTACGTACCGTAGCTATCTGCCATACAAGAGGTAATCCGTAATCCGTAGGTACGTACCGTGGCTATCAGCCGCACCTAACCTACCATAGCTGTAGAATGTGGGCCTAGCGCCGGAAAAATGTACTAAAATTGCCGGACCACGTGAATCTACCCCAGACTCCACTTCAGCCTCATTTTTTCAACTTCACATCACAAAGCCCAAAACGAGTATCAAGCTCAACAGAAGCCCTATTACTCCATGAGTACTTAGGCCACCACCACATCCATATATCATTGGATTCAGTTTTTGATGCTTTCGTCATTTTGAGCCATCTTCCATTCCTTCAAAGACTCATAATGGGCCGTCCACGCAACAAAAGCGCCTGGGTCTACCCAGTGTACCCATTGCAAGAAATGGGTAGTGGACATGTACCAGCACATGAAACGGCACAATAGCACAAACCTTTGGAAATGCGACACATGCGGCAAGACCCTATCCGAGAATCGAAAGCGAGACACGAGCGTCAACACTGGGAATCAACAAAAAGGAGTGTACTTTGTGTGGTGTTTGGATTTCTGAGAGTGTATTTGGGGGACCATTTGGACACCAAAATTCACAGACAAAATCTCAGAAGACAAGCTCTTGCACGCAGCCGTCAGCCACTCATCCCACAACCCAGTCTACACCTCCGTCATCATCCCACCGCGAGTCCAACACTACCACCAAGAGTTCATCAACATGTTTGAGGGGGATTCTACTGGTCTGTTGTCTGCTTACACTTCTGAGATTCAGAGATGGGGTGGCATACAGAACATGGACTCTCAACACAGGCAATTGTATGATTCTATGAATCTATGAGCCCAGTTTGATTCCCTGCTTTGGATTGTTGGCTGATTAAACCAGACGACGAGCTGTTTTTGGCTGAGATTTTGAGGAGATCTAATGGAGGAATCAGCTCCATTTATGAACAGGGGAAGCCACACCAGCCACTATCCATTGGGATTCAAGAAGTAACTCAACAGCTCACTCAGCCTAACAAGAATTCTGTGCTATATGCCGTGAATTTGAAGGCTTCTGCAAGGAATGTGGCCATCAAACTGCCAGGTAACCTCCAGAATATCAAGATTTGGGAGCAGACATTGGAGATATTTACAAATATTACTCCAAAGTTCACTAATGTGGACCTTCACGTTGGTGAGTCTCTTTCCATTTTCATGTTTTATACCCTTCTAACATGAGAATTACAGATCACGGCAGTCACGGTTTGACTTTGTTGGCCATGGGTTGTGTAAAACTCTGGGCCATATACCCCTTAACTCTTGACAACCCTGGCTGTTCTTTCACAGAATTACAAGTCAGACAAGATGTTTGTGGATGTATGTGGCAAGTTATCTGGAGGTGACGTGTTCATTCAGACTCCTGACGAGGCTATCTACCTTCCCCCTGGCTGTATACATAGTACAGTGGCCATCGGAGGAGGCTTGGTCCCCTAGGGATCAACTTTACCTCAGCTGAATCTCTTGAATCAGCCAACCAGATATGGAATTTGGATTGGGAAAAGAGTGGAAGGGAAGACAGCTCTTGTGACATACTTCTCAGAGCCATGGAGTTGATTATGGCTGAGCAAGATGATGTCCTGAAGAAGAGAGCTCAGCAGTTAATGTGTGAGGGGTATTGTTATGATCATGTAGCAGGCTCTGACACCTTGTATTGATGCTATGAACAAAGACTCTAAACTGGAGAAGAAAGAAAGAAAGAGAACTAAGTTTACATGAGTGGGAACCCTTCTTATACCCTGCGTCGCCCGGTTCTGCGGTGGGGGACGCCATATCTCTGTGGTGGGTGACGAGAGGCTCTGCTGTAAGAGACCAGCTGGTCCTAGCGTGAACTGTGAACAAGCGAGCTCCGTGGTGGGCGACGGCGAGCTCTGTTGCTGCACATGAGCTGGTCCTAGCGTCAACCATAGATAAGCGAGCTCCGTGGTGGGTGACGACGAGCTCCTATGTCAAGCACTGGCGGAAGAGCTCCTGAGATAGTGATGACAAGCTCTGTGATGGCGGTTGCTGCTTAGCCATCAGGGCAGAACCGTCACACTTCCCCCTACCAAAATGGAGACACGGTGATGAGCCGGGTCAACGTTAACCATGTCGACGACGGCCTCTGTTTCTGCCTTGTCTCTGTGCCAGATTGTCATCTGGGTGATCTCCTGCTTCCTTATCCTCTGCCGCAGCCTCAATCCATTGTGTCAGCCTCACGGGAGGCCCAGCAGCTTCCGGAAACTCATTGTGAAATGCTCGAAGTTTCATTGCTGCATTCTTGAAATTCTCGGCTGGGTACCATGTGTCATCAGGGATCACAGCCTTGCCAGTGAACCTGATACTGCAATTCCTGTTTTCTGCCATGTATTCGTGACTGTAGAATCGACTCTACCTCGAATTCAGCCTCTCCATTGATTTCTTCAGGCTCGGGAGGTGGTTGAACCTGTTGGGGAAGAGGGTCTTCACTAGCCTTTCGGAGCCTATCAGCGTGAAATAGATTCTTCATCTTGTAGCTGGCTGGCAAGTCTAGAACAAAGCTGTGGCCCCTTTCCTCTGTGATCTCAAATGGGCCCACCCACTGGGAATCCAGTCTGGTGGTTGGGGATTCAGTACTGAAGCCCTTCTTCTTAAGGAACACCTTGTCTGTCACCTTGAAATCGACGGGCCTACGCTTCCGGTTTGCCTGAATCTCTTGCCGATGTTGTGTGGCAACTCCTGCTTTCAAAGCCAATCTCTGTACCTCTTGGGTTTGTGAAAGGAGCTTGCGGGCTAACGTCTCGGGCTCGGTTTTTTCGGTTGAGTCTGGCAGGTTCCTTGACAAGGGGTTGCGGACTTCCGTGCCTGTCAGTACCTTCAGAGGTGCCATGTTAATGGAGGAATGCGTGATGAGTTGTGGGCAAAGTCCAGAGCAGGAACATGGGTGCTCCAGTCATCCCGATACTTGTTGATGTAAAATCGAAGTCTCTGATCTAGTTCTTGATTTGTAAACTCAATGGCCCCCTGTGTCTGAGGGTGGAAGGCACTGCCATGACGATGTTTCGTTACGGTGAGCTCGTTAATCTTTCTCATGAACTGAGAGATGAATGGGCCAGCATTGTCTGAGATCCAGACCTCGGGAACTCCCAGCAGCCTGTACACATGACGGTAGTATCTAGCAGCAATGATCTCTGCTGTGTCTGTCTTTCTACCGGGCAGCGTGATCGGAAGCCTGCTAAACTTGCAAGTGAAGGCCCAGATGTAGTCATATCCATGACGATCCCTCGGCATGTCTTTTCCGTCAACCACAACATGCTTCCACACAGCTGCAGGAATAGGTAAAGGATGAAGTAGGCCTGGGGTCTTGTCTCGAGGTGTCTTGTTCCTCCGGCATTCATAGCAGTTCCGGACATACCTCCTGATGTCCTGCTTCATGTGAGGCCAGTAGTACTCCTTCTCGAGTGCCTTGATTGTCTTGTTCTGTCCTGGGTGAGCTGCGATGGTGGGGTGATGAGCTTCTCTGATGAGGGCAGTGCGTAGGTGTATATCTCCCTCTTGGGTCATCTCTGGGACAATCAGCTGATTGCCTCGCATGCCCAGTCCCTGAGCTTCGTTCTCCTTTTGTATCAAGTCCACGAGGTCAGCTCCTCTCACAGCCTCTGTCCCATGGTCGGGAACGAGCTCCTCGTGACCTCTGTCGAGCTCCTTCTGTGTCGAGTCTACAGTATCAGCTTCCCTGGAGGCTTCAGTCTCTGCCTCAAGTGCCGCGAGCTCCCCATGAATCCTGGCAGGCTCTATCAGTGGCATAGTCCGTTCTTCTGCTTCTCTAGCTTTCACAGTGGGCAGATCAGCTGTCTTTCGTGAAAGGGCATCAGCCACGACGTTCTGCTGACCAGGGACGGTACTGGAAAGTAATGTCGAAAGTTTGAGAGGAAGTCAGCCCATCTCACCCTGACGAGTGGAGAGGACACGCTTTGTCGAGAAGTATAGGAGAGCCCTGATGATCGGTGACGACAAAGAACTTAGTTCCCAGCAGCTCAGGACAGTAATGCTCGAGCGTCTGAACCACTGCCGGGGAGCTCTCGGTCCTGGATGGGATAAGCTCTCTCAGCTGGAGTCATGGTCTTGGAGAAGTATCCCACGGGCTTCCACGTCTTATCTTCTTGCTGCTGCATCACCACGCCTCCAGTGGCATTGCGAGAGGCATCTGTCTCTACTCGCGTTGGCTGGCCAGGGTCTGAAGAAAGCCAGAACAGGGAGCTTCACGAGGCCAGCTTCTTCATGGCCTCGAAAGCTTGTCTCTGAGCTTCTCACTTCTCAAATGGAGCTCCCTTTTTCAACAACCTATTCAGGGGCTCTGCTACGTCGCTGGCGTGATGCGTGAACATCCTTATGAAGTTACAGAGCCCCAGAAATGATCTGACATCTCTGACAGAGTTGAGCTCCTCGAATTTCCAATTCTTGATGGCTTCAACTTTCTGAGGATCCACACGGATCCCAACTCCTGCCTCGAGAATCACTCCCAAGTAGTCAACTACAGTGACGTTGAAACGGCTCTTCTTGATATCTCCTTGGAGCTGGACCTTGTGAAGACGGTAGATGATCTCCTCACGGTGCTTCCAGTGCTCCTCTTCTGTCTCTGAGTAAACAAGCACGTCATCAGCATAGGCACTCGCAAACAGGTCCAGAATCTCCTGGAGCTGGGCATTGATGAAGCTCTGCCACCAGGCAGGGCCAACCTTTAGGCCAAAGGGGAGTACCTTCCACTGAAATGTCCCTCGACGAGTGCGGAACGCTGTGAGGTGTCTGGACTCCAGGGGACATTCTCAGACGATGGAAAGCCTTGATGATGTCAAACTTGGACATCCTTCTCGCATTTCTGGTGTTCAAGATCGTGCCTTGTAAGTCAGGGGGCTGGTACAATCTTGTCCTTAAGGTACTGATTTCTCCAACGATAATCAATGCAGAAACGTCTGTCAGATGAGTGAGGCTTAGGGGACAAACAGCACTGATGAGGCCTGAGCCTCCATGCATGGCTCAATGAATCCTGAAGCCAACAGCTGATCCGTCACCTCCTTTTCCAAGGGCAGGTACTGGACTGGGGTACGATATCTTGGAGGGCCAGTGTCAGATGGGTCTCCCGTGGTCTCGAGAACCACGTCAAAGCCTGGACGTGAGGGAGGCAAAGTATCAGCCTGAACTTTAGAAAAGAACCCCTCAAGGTGTGCCAGCTGCTCTGGTATCAACGAACGGACCAGCTTGACGTGCTCCGGGTCCTCGTTTGATGGAAAGGGGATAGCCTTGCCGTCGAATGTCTGCCAATGCTCAACAGCAGAGATGGATGGCCCGTCGGATGGAGCTCCATACTCTATGCTGATGGGCTCCTTTGGTGTGGCCTTTGAGATCTCAGCCCACTTACCTCTGTGAGGGTTCCGTAGTTCCTGTTCCTTTACTTGTTGAAGAATCTGACTGATCACGAGCTCGGCAGAGGGCTCAGAAGCCACGGATTCATCTCCAGAGCTGTGAGCATGTATGAGCTTCCGAGGAGGGTTCTGTCTCTTCAGGATCTGATATCTGTGATCCAGCATCTTGTCTCGACGATCAGCATCTCTTTGTACAGCTGGATCTATCTCCCCTGTCTCGTTTGCTCTTCTGGGGAACCACGATGGCAGGGGAGAACTTGGCCAGAGCTGGGGAATCGTCAGGCCAGATCAATCTTTGCTGAGCACAGTCAAGGAGGATGTTGTGCTTTGCTAGCCATTCCAGGCCTACCATCACTTCCGAGCCTGTCTCAGTGACCCAGAAGCTCTGATTCTTGAATCTTCTTCCGTCAATCTCAAAGTCAGCTATGAGATGCTGTTTGACTTGACCAGCTGGTAGGCCACGGTAATCAGACAAAGTTAAAGGCTTGTCCAGGTCAATGAGACGTGCATTGAGCTGTCTCTTAGCTCGGCGAGCGAGCTTCCCACTGATCATCAGAGAGATCTGTGCTCCAGTGTCACATAGGGCAGTAGCTTTCATGGCAATATCGAGGTGCTGAACTTGAACAGTTTGGGTAAATCGGAACCTCTTATTGCAGCTATCTACTTTACCTAGTGACGGTAGATGGACTGCCAAGGAGTCTTGTGGCAGTCCTCTTAGTTTTCCGAGTCGGAGCTTGAGGAGGATGAGTGAGAAGCTCGTCTTTTGTGATGCTGAGTGCCAGAGACATGCTTCTTATCCTCACACTCTCTTGCTAGGTGGCCCTTCTTACCACAGTTAAAGCAGGTTCCGTCATCCGATGAACCTTCTTCTCTTTGTCTGTCAAGGCACGGCCAGCCTTGCTTGAAGTTACAGCCTTGTCTGACTTGTACTTGACTGATGAGGTCTCCTGATGACTATGAGCTCTTGGGGGCCTCTCGAGAAGCTCCTGATCTCTTCTCCTGACGACGCAGCTTGCGGCTGTATGCATACTCATGATTGTAGCCAGCCTTGGTGACCTTGGAACAGAACTGCTCATAAGTGATGTCTGGGTTGGTGCTTGCCTCAAACACATCACTTGGCAAGTTCATGTCAAGGTGCTGCCAGAGAATCTGTGAGAACTCTGTCTCTGGGAGCTTGGACTTTGCAGCAAGATGGTTGAACTTAGAAATGAACTGATGCACATCACTCCCAGGCTTGTAGTAGAGCTCGTTTAGCTGAGCTCGGGCTCAGACTGCTTGGTTGGGATCATGGTAAGCTGTGACCAAAGCTTGCACCATCTCAGATAAGCCAGTGTATGGACGAGTCTCGGAACGGAATCGTGTTTCAATGGCTTTCTCCCCATCTCCCTCAAGCAAGGACATTAGATAACGCATCCTGCTCTTCTCACAACGGAAGATTTCCCGGTCTTCTTCTAGTTTGTCAGCTAGCTTTCCAAGCCAGTTGTCGAAAAGGTCCTTATCACCATTGAAATGGCCAGGATCTGAGCCACGAGCTTTGGACTTTCGATTGTAGCTCGAAGCTTCCGAGTTCACGTCATCTGAGTTGTCGGAAATGGAGGCAAAAGCAGGCCAGGCTGCCATGCCAGAGGCCCGGAAGGAGCCTACTCCAAAAGCACTCTCTTGAGTGGCATGGGTGTTGACTGTATCAACGGACGTGGCACGATGGTTGAGCTGTAGCTCTCGTTTGAGTCGACGAATGGTAGCTTGCATCTCGAGGATGAGCTGGGAATGGGAGGCTGGGTCTGCCATCTCGTGAGATGAGCTCGTCGCGGATAGTGGGGAGCTCTCTCTTGTTTGTCTTCTGGGTCTTCTTCTTCGTCTTCTTGAGTGTTGGTAACTCGTTTCTTAGCTGGCACGGCGTCGTTGCATGATGCAATTCGTGCACTTCTTCTTGGTGCAGGAGCTGCAGACAAGGAGCTTCCCACGTCTGTCATGGAACTCGGTTTCTTGAGTTCTTGTGTCTTAGGTCTTGGGTCTTCTTCTTGGGTCTTGGGTGGTTTACTTGGCGGACGCTAACCACAGCGAGAGGGGAATCGAGTGACGTATTTAGATGACGCTCGTCAGCGAGTCTGGATGAGTTTAGAGTAGTGTTATGATCAGATAGCAGGCTCTGACACCTTGTATTGATGCTATGAACAAAGACTCTAAACTGGCGAAGAAAGAAAGAAAGAGAACTAAGTTTACATGAGTGGGAACCCTTCTCATACCCTGCGTTGCCTGGTTCTGCGGTAAGGGACGCCATAGCTCTATTGTTGGTGACGAAAAGCTCTGCTGTAAGAGGCCAGCTGGTCCCAGCGTGAACTGTGAACAAGCGAGCTCCGTGGTGGGCGACGGCGAGCTGTTTTGCTGCAGATGAGCTGGTCCTATCGTCAACTATAGATAAGCGAGCTCCGTGGTGGGTGACGACGAGCTCCTATGTCAAGCACTCGCGGAGGAGCTCCTCAGATAGTGATGACAAGCTCCGTGATGGCGGTTGCTGCTTAGCCATTATGCACAACCGTCACAAGGCCCTGGCACAAGCGCCAGATTTCTCTTGTCGATCTGCTCTTCGCCTTGGCAGACTTGGATGAAGCCATGGCCCATGGTGTTTGTTGGAGAGACGTGAGAGCGAACCATGTGCTGTGAGGTGGGCGAAGACTGCGAAGGCAGTTTTGGGTGATTTGGGCGTATGGGAATAGAAAATAGCCGAACGGTGAAATACCGAGTGATACTATAGTTAGCAACAGCAGTATGACGAACTCGTGAGGTCAAACTTAAACAGTCAAATCACTCACCCCTCCTCGATGACCCCAGGGATTGGTCCGAACTACCGAGGTTACGTTGCCTCATTGACGATAGAGTGCCCGGATCAGCCAAATCACTTTCTCTCTCTCGAAGAGTGGGCGGATCAGCCGGATCAGGCAAACCGCTGGCCCCCTCTCGAAGTGTGCCCAGAGTGCACAGATCAGCCAGATAAGGCAAATCATTCGAACAGTTGCCCATTACACAGAGTCTTTGGATCAGCCTCCTCGTCTGAATCACCAGAGTTGTCGTTGATCGAGGGTGCAATCCTTGTGACTAGTCGTTCGCTCGCCTCCTCATCGCAGACTTTGCCCATTGACTATCACAAATCACTGTCATCAAGCTCGTCTTCCAAGACCAAGCGCCTCCTGGTATCGCCAGCTCTCTATTATTCACGCAGGTTGGTCTCTCTACGTAGTGCAACGCGTGCCAGCGTGGCTTTGTTGACCATTTTGTAGACTTAGAGAACCAACACTAAGAACACGGGTCTCTCAGTATCGCCAGTTTCCGTGACGTATCGCCAGGTTAATCTCTCCAACTCAGCACTGACATTTTGTTTTTGTTGACCGGACCCTGGACCCAGAAAATACCTGCAGCACGACACTTCTACCTTACATATCACATACCTGTTCCAATTCCTTTTTTAGGTAAGCATCTTTGACTTAGCCCCAGTTGAACGAACGGCTCTACCTCCTGTCCTTGTCGTCTAGCACTATTGTTTATACCGGCTAATCACGGCTCGAACGGACACAATGGCACCGACACCATCAAAGAAGGCCAGCGCTTCCAAGTAGGCCGCGGTGCCGTCAACCCCTAAGACCCCCAAAACCTCCAAGACGCCGCAGACTCCGAAGACGCCAAAGACCCAGACCAAAACACCGCAGACTCTGAAGACGCCGAAGATCAACATCAAAACACCGCAGAAACCAATGGCAACACCGTAGATGCCAACGGCAACACCCAAGAAGCCAACGGCAACACCCAAGAAGCTAACGGCAACACCCAAAAAGCCAACGCCAACACCCAAAAAGCCAACGGCAACACCCATGAAGCAGGACACGGCGAAAGACAAGGCAACAGAGTCGCAGCTGTTCAATGTCACGTCTACCGACAATCTCCAGCGCTTGGTGCAACGAATCCACGGTACCCCGACTCCCAAAAACACAATACTGTGTACGCAGCCGCCCCTGACAATGGTGTACTTCAAAATCGAGAATGGTGACAGACTCTTCATAGAGGTGGTGTCTGCGGAGAAACATGCTTCGTACATCAACAATCGCGTCATCCCCCAAGGAATATCGCAGTGGCGTTGGGAGACATATGTGATATACAGCTTGATGAAAGCCCAGCTCCGCTGCCTTCGACGTGAGTGGTTCGAATCTGATGAGATGGATGCCGGTGTCACTTTGTACTCGGCTAACCTGCCGAACGTCACCATTGAGCCAACTTTTGCCTGCCACATAAGTGAAACACTTGACTACTCCCAGCACATATCAGTGGCGACCTAGTAACCGCCATAGGCAACAAGACTGCTAAGTTTGTCGTCTTTATTGGGAACCATACGTTTACCAGCAAGAACATCAGCCACTTTTACGTCATCATCGTCGACGTTGATGACCGGAAGGGGTATTTTATTGACTCTCTCCATGACGAACATGCCCAACGATCCTACCGAGCTGCGTTTGAGTGGCTTCAAAATCGCTGCCAGAAAGAGATCGCCACAGGGACAGGCGGTTTTGCAAGACTTACCTAAGCCAAGCGGCTTGTTCTTATCCCTACTCAAGAAGATGGCTGGTCTTGTGGCCTACTTAGCATCATCCATGTCTTCCTTCTCTTCATGATGTCTGAGACAGCAATGCAGATGCATCTTTCCAAGAGAAGGCCCTTTTAGGCAAACCTATGACAGGCAGTTGTGGACAACTTCGCTGCAGTGAGTGGATGGACGGTTAGCCCACACGTTGTCGCCAAGTATGCAGACATGGCCTCTCCCCTCCAATCGACATCTACTGTTTCCGGGGCGGATGATGGCCGCATGATAGACACAGCTTTATCTAAGTCCGCAAGCAAGGGTAAGACAAGGAAGCCGCAGCTGCGCCGTTCGAAGTGTCTTAATAAGGATGTATCATCCTCTCACAGTGACAAAGGTGTGCCAGCCGACGATCCCGAGGATAACAAAGGGGACAATGAGGCTACTGACAATAAGGACCATTAGACGGGTGGTAGCGACGCCTGTGGGGATGATGGCGATGATGCTGATGTTGAGGGTGACGATGATGCTGGCGGCGATGATAATAATGATGGGGGTAACAATGAAGCTGGGGACAAAGTCGATGATGTGGATGCCGGTGAGGCTGGAGATGTTGAGTCCTCTCTACCATCGACACACACGCCAGCCCCCAAAGAGCGCCGGCCCAACCGAAAGGCTGTCTCCAAAGCCATGATCCACACCTACATCACCGGTGATACCCCAGCTACCATAATCCACATGGACCACAGTCGGAACCGCCCCCTTACCACTGATCAACTCGCAATGAGGCATTGCCTCAATCAGCTCACGACCCTATACAGCTGGGAGGGGGACACATGGGAAAGTGTTGTCAGGCGGCCGATGCCGGTCACCCCGGATCGGTGTTGTGGTTGGGAGTGGTACAAGGCGAACTGTTCTGCCGTGGAGGCGGCAAATGCAGGGGATGATGACGCCGATCGTTCAAAGAAGAAGGTGAAGAAAACGAAATAGGAAAAGATCTCAGAGGTTACTTGCTTTGATGAACTCGGATGTTTAGGTGGTCTCTCTTTAGGCCGTTTGTTGGGTTAATTCATATAGAGTACATAGTGGCCTGTTCCTATACGTATACGATGGGTAACTTACCGTACCATTCAGGGCGTTAGATATTTACATACTTGTTTCTAGTACGTCAGACTGCCTTTCACACATGAAGAACTATGTAACATCTTAACATATGATACTTACCTACTCGTGAGATCTCCATATAACGGGAATCGGGTATGTATGTTAGATAGTAGTAGCTCCTCAACACCTTGTCCTCGCCGTCGAACCTGCATAAGCCGTATGTATATCTCCACCAGCAATTTGTCATCTGCAATCTCCCGTGCTTTATTCTGTAGGGGCTGGGCAGTTGAATTAGGCTAAGGTCCAGGTCCGTGCAGGATCCCTTGTTTCCTTGGCAGTACAGCAACTTTCTCCCCTGCAACATAGTCGCGTCATCTGGGAAGAAATCAAGTACTGATACCTTGAGTGGCGTTTTTCTGACATATTCCGGTTCGAGAACTTGAGGAGCACCGACTACGTTGAATATGTATCCGGCATTCCGTCCCAAAGAGACGCCGTACTTGGTCCCCAAGAAACGCAAAAGGAGTACGTGGCCCAAACAAACGCGCTCTTCTCTTTCCTCTTATCTCCCCCGCTTCTAACATCATCTACACAACTAACTTACCGTATGGTAGAGTCGTGGTGCTTCATTTACCTCTCAGCATGCCATTGTCTTGGCGATTCTGAATTCAGTGCTGTCCAACTCTCGTCCATTTCGTACAAGCCTCTTGTTTACCATTCCTGTTGCTGTAGTAACAGTCGTAATGGTGCGGTGGCTACGCGTAGTCGTAGACGCGTCGGGATCCTGCCGCCATACTAGCGTGGGAAACATGCAAGTTTGGGAGGCATTTTAGGTATTGGACCACGAACCACCAAAAGTCACGGTATGGCCCAATTCGGCGATCGATCGTGACCGCCTGCGCCAGGTACGACGCCGTGTATCGGGGGAACTTTTTGGGTGATATCTCTGGCTTTTTGGGTATGTATGTATCTCTTTGACTGTTCAAAGGCTACAAACTTGTCAATAGCTCAACTAATAACTGAACGGATACTCGTCTGGACTTTGCCCACCGCATGATACCAGCATCATGCGAGGTAGCTATAAGTAGACTGGTTTTTTGATTAGTGTTTACCCCAGTCATTGACATGAGTTGTAGCCTTCGACAGTGAAGGAGACACAGTTCACAGCAAGCCATTCGCATCTCTAGGTATGTAGGTAATGCCTCTCCGTACGGCATATCTCCCTTGGTTAATCCATATACCTGCCTTCTCAATGCTTATATACTACGGTTCTCGTGTCTGCCCCGGGGGCATTCTACCAATCTTTCCACCGTACGAGCCACCAAACGCGACATCTTTCATCCCTTCTTTGTCTCATTTAGTACTTTACGAAAAGAAATACCACCAACATGGACGTCAACAACGGCAACGACATCAATAACGACCCCCGTGCAGTGGCCGACTCCGTGCGCGAGTACATGCTCATGAACAACGAGTTCGTGTGACACCTGGTGCACTTTCAGGACCAGTTCTTGGGGGGGCTTTTAGGCCCTAGCTACATGAAGGAGCAGGTCCGGCGGAGCTGCGATTTCGTTGCAAACACCTTCGTGGAGTCCCTCCAGAGCTCCTTCAACGAGGCCCGTTCAGTACGGGACCTTTTGCGACGCCACGACCAAGAGCAGCGCACCCAGGAGGCCTCCTCCTCCACTCCCCTTCCTGCCGGCCCCCTCCCTACCGCCTTCTCCTCCAGTCTCCTTCCTGCTGCCGCCCGCCTCCCCGCGGCCTCCTCCGCCTCCCTCCCCATCACCCCTGTCGACGTTGCCCATGTGTATGTCGTTGGTGTAAAAAGCCAGGACATGACTCCTACCATTGCAAGCAGCCACTGAACCCTCAACCACGACCTGCTAATGCAGCCGATGGGCTATCTACAATTGACGGAGGTAAAAGGAAAACTCCCTTTAAAGCCATCAGGGCGGCCCCGATAAAAGCGAAATCTACAACAAAGGTGACATGGAGGACGGTTGCGGAGACGAAGAAGCCTACAATGAGAGGCACGAAAAGAGGGATCGATGACACGAAGTCCTGAAAAGGTGTGTCTAGTAGACCTCCCTCCCTTCTGTGAGTACTTCAGACCTGACGGCCTGCACTAGATTTAGTCTACTGACAACTAATCGCGACGGCACGAATGACTGAAATGTCTTATAAGTTGTGGTACCTTGTGAGTCCCTCGCAATCCAGAACCTGACATTGATGGCGTTATTTTGTATTGACAATGCCTAGGTATACACAGATTTGGGTAAATACACACCGTTCGATAGATAGACCCTTCCACGTAGTGACATTACCAGATCACCGGTTTTGCGTCAAGGCACTCGAAAGATCGGAGGCCCTACGCAGAAAGATCTAGCAGACCAGATCACCGCTTTTGCGTCAAGGAGATCGTCAGATCGCGGCCCTACGCACAGAGATCTAATGGGTAATCTCGAGTACTAAGTAGTTAAAGTTCAACCGTTCAGCTAGTTCGCTCACAGCGAACTAGCTGGTGGCTCCGTACGGATTACCTGGCACAGCTTTACGTAGAGGGGGCTACTATATTCAATATACCGATTTGGCCAATATCTTTACTGTTTGGCGGGCATTGCAGCACAGCGTTTCCGAAGGCGTGTTTTGAGGCACTTTGAATGCCGGAGAGTTGAGACATTGACGACATAGATGTGTATACCTACATAGCAGTACTGCATACATCGTAGCTACGGCACGCACCTTCCAATCAAGGCACTGCCGTTCGTCATATATTCCGTACAGTCTACAAAAATGCAATATCGCGCTGCTGGCACACGGGAAAGTGACCCTGAGCGAAGTGGCTGACGGGGACGAGAAGCCCGTTGCCGAACAGCGCGTTGTTGAGCCTCTGAACTCAGGTGTATGATGCTGTCCCCCCCTCCTATTTTGTGGTGCTGCAGAATTCTGCTAGTCCCCTCCTGTTATTGCCTAGTGCTGCAGAACCAAGCATCAGCGGAATCTGGATGTGATATGAGGTCATTCAATTATGGCAGCGTCAAAGAAGACGCAGGCGACATTGAATTCGGTGTGGGGTAGGCAGCACGTGTCCCTAGCCGTACGGATAATTTTGTTTGCACGACGGTAAGAAAGCAGGTACGGTTCGTCTTGCCACTCTAATCGCCGAGCCTCTCCTTCCGTGAGACAAGGGCTTTGTTTTCGAATTGCTTCTTAGAGGCACCGACGGGTATTATGACTAGTCGGACATTGTAGGAGGCAGCAACAGGCATTGGCGCCAGCTCGAGCATAGTGGGATGCAGCAACAGCTTTTGGGCCGGTCGGAGTGTTGTGGGAGGCAGCAATGGCTTTGTTTAAAAGATATGCGTAGTTTATGCGTAGTTTTTGAAAGTGGCGACGTACTACTTTGCAAATTAATGTTAGGTTGAGAAACCAGTAATAATTTGCATATCAGTGATAACTATGTAGTTATAAACAAAATTGGTCAAAGTACTACTAGGTGTATATGGGTTTGAACTTGTAACTTTCACTTGAAGTCTGTTAATTTGCAACCAGTAGCAACTAAACCGTATAGCACTCGTACAATGATCTGCGACCGCCGACGAGCAGATGGAAATCGATGCGTACAGTGGGGTGAAAAAAATGAAGTGCATTTCTGATCCCCCATATGCTTGACCTTCAAACAAGAATTGCGACGTATTTTTGTACAACAAAAACAAAATACAGTGAGCAATTCATCAATGATTCAATTATCCTTTCTTCGGTTGTTTTTTTAAGTCATTAACCTCGACAATACGTGAGTATTGACGTACTTTGGTGTAGGTATAAAAAGTGCACTTCATTTTTTTCAAGTGACTGTAGATATGAATAGAAATCTATGCGCCGTTAATGAGATTCGATGCGCGAAAATCAGGGCCGATCAAACAGGGCCTAAGTTACGAGGTGCCAGGCAAAAGTTCGCACCCATGTCCTCGTACTATACCTTGGCGTAGATCCACCGGCTATACTGTAACGCGGAGGTCAAATGCAATTGGCCAGGCAAGGTGATGGCTCCGAACGGCTAGAATTCCAAGAAGTGCGTACGGACATAGACTATAGCCTGGCCAATCTCCAGGAGGCCTCCGGCCCGGAATTCCTAAATATACAAATGTGCCCCGGAGGTGGGGAGTTTAGCCGGACTTACTCCGAGCGGCCACGTATCCTAACCCGTCTCCGGTCAGCCTCCGGCTGCCCCCCTACTCCGCACGTGACCTCTCCCCCCTAGTCCGGCTGGCCCCCTTACACTGCTCCCCCTCCCCCTGACTGCCGGTCCCCCGGCAGTGCCTGGGCTGTCGGGTGCCATGTCAACGTAGTTGGCCGCGTGTGCCTTGGTCCGGTTGACGTAGAGTCCCCCTTCTTGACTGGTGGGTGGGCGCTCCGGTTGACGTAGTGCCCCCCCTTTCCCGCGTTCTATTTTCGTCCCGCTGGCGGGTTCGCGTATCGCGTTGTTCGCGCTCCGGTGGTGTGAGTTTCCGGTTGACGTAGTTGCCCCTTCCTCCGTGTCCTATTTTTGGTTGTCACTGGGGGCCCCTGCGCGCTGTTTTTCCCTTGCTCCGGTAGTGTGGTCTCTCTTCCGACGCTGTGCCTGATGGCGTGTTCGGTGGTTTGAAGTCTCGAGCGTGGTCGGTGATGTCAGGGAGGTGTGGATCTGGGCAGTGTGGGTGTGTGGCCTCCCTCGTGTTCGGGCATAACGCGGTCGCGGTCTCCGGGGGGTAGCGCGGGTGTGTCGCGTGGGTGACGCGGTTGTGCTTTGCGGCCGCCGCCCCCCGTTGACTTGGTATCCGTACAGGCCAGACCTGTCAAGGCCCCCCCTCCGCGTCGCGGGACGCGTCGCGTGTGTCGCCCCCTGTCCGGGTGTGGGCGTGACTGCAGTGCGCCCCGGAGGTGCATAAATAGGGCCCCCTTGGCACCCGTTCCTGCCTCGTCCTTTTCCTCCTCTGTGCCTCGTGATCCCTCTCCTCTGCCATGGATCGCTCAACGTTCCTTTCTCGTTACCCTTTTGACGCGGAGACAGGGTGGTCACATCTCGACCGGACCGTCATCGTCACTGGCGATGATGGTGCGGACGAGACCCCTGACTGTCCACGCCACGCAGCCCTGCTCCGCCTGCGTTATCCGCTGCCACAGCGACCTCCCCAGTCGCTGCATCGTCAGGGAGCCCGGACGTGGTACTTGCCACACCTGCATCGCCGGCAGGCAGGGTTGCCGTTCTGTAAGTCTCCTCGCTCTGCTCCTCCCTTCCGTCCCTGGCGTGGTGCGCTTACCCGGTGGTAGACGCCCCCGATCTTACTAGGTGCGGCCCAGGCTATTACCCGTTTCGCCTGCTGGGTGGAGCCTTACGCCTCTCGGGTCTCTCGACACTCCCCCCCCTTTGTCCCGTCATAATGCTAACCAGTACGCGGCTCTCATCGCCCCCCTTGCATCGTATGACCCGGGTCTTGGAGAGTGCAGCGTTTGCCTTCCGGCGCTGCCTGGAAGAGGAGGAGGCGACGGTGAGTAACATTAGCGATGCCTGCCGATCCGCGTACATGCACCTGGAACTGCAATCCCTGCGACGATTCGCTCAATTGAACTCCGAGATCACAATGGTAAGCGCATCCGGTCCCTGCGTAGTGGTGAGTGTACCTCCGGTGCTGGTCCTGACTTCCTTGTGTTTTGCAGCGGGCGCAACTTCGCGACCCCATGCCCCCCTGACGAAATCGCTCTGCGTATCCGGGACTCCGTTCCCCCCACCGGAGTTGACGAACTTCAAGCTCCAGGAGCTGGCCTTTTGGCTGGATGCCTTGGACTCCTTCGATTCTCTCCATGCCCTTCCGGATCATTACCCTGACTGCGCTGACCCCTCCGACTGGTCCTCCCTTCTGGACCCCCCCCTTCGCGCTTCTACCGTCTGGAGTCGAAGTTCTGGCAGGATTTCCGTTACCTGCTGACTTCTTCAACTAACAATGCTCCGGACCTCCTTGGCCCTCGTCTTCCCGGGTTGCGCAACAAAGGACGCCCCCTGGTTTTCTCCGGCGCGGACCCTGACACAGCATCCGGCCAGCCTTCGACCGATGTCGGGGCCACCGTCACGACCCCCTGCTCCGAAGCCTGCTAAGAAAGCTCCTGCCCGGACCCGCGCCTCTCGTGCCTCTCGCCTTCCAGAGTTGGAAATGCCCTCCATTGAGGAGGAGGATGCTCCGGATGTCGACGAGGGCCATTTCGATGACTTGGAGTATCTTTACCCTGCTGTTCCGGTTCCTTCCACTCGGGTCCCAGCCAAGGTTACTCGGTCCCTCTCGACCCCCAGCTCCGCGAGGTGGCACTTCTCGTGCTTCAGTCACCTCCCCCCGGGACTCATCCGGTGCCTGTTATTTCTCCCATGAAACCCTTGTTCCACCGTGCCCCCCGAGCGTCGTTCCTCGCAGGGCACCTCTGCCCGTGGTCCTGTTGTCCCCCGAGGCCTCCAGGAGTGTTCGCAAGCGACGTCGTTCATTGTCCCCCCTTGGACCCATTGGCCGAGGAGTTTGAGGATTCGGATGGGGGGTGCTCCGGCCGAGGAAGAGCAGGAGGTTGAGGCCGCAGGCGTTACCGAGGAGGTCGACGAGGAGGATATAATGAGGCCACCGGAGGACACTCAGGAGGATGATGAGGATCCCGAGTTCGAGGTCGAGGAGGATGACGGCGCGGAGGAGGACGAGGAAGAGGAGATTCCTGCCAAGGTCCAGACTCGCTCTAAGGTGACTAAGACCTATGGCAAGCCGCGGGCTCCTGCTCAGTCTAAGGGGAAGGCTCCGGCTCGCAAGTAACAGGGCTGTCCGGAGTGGTTATGGGAGGGTTGTCTGGTCAGTTGTACTTATGGTGCTGAATTCTTGGTGGTTCGGAGGTTCTGTGTCTTTGCCTTGTGTGGCTGCCGTTCCTTTTACTTACTTATCCGGTTGAATACATACGTGACATACGGACTGTTCCCTTTTGCCTTGTCTTGGTCCGAGGTGCTGTTTTACTCATTAGTACCTCTGGTTCGTTACTTACTTGTCCCGTGCCAGTGATGCCTTGGGGGTTGTTTCTTCTTCTTCGGAGTCACTTCTTTCTCGGAGTATTGTTCCTTTAGTGGCACCGGGTCTCCCCTGCCTTCTAAATGGTGTTGAATAGGTGTCTTTCTCATTCTGATCTTCTAAGTCCGCTGGTTCCTGTAGAGTTCGTGGCCATGCTCTCCGGTCCACTTGATCTCTGTTGGCGATGCTCCCTGGTCTTGCCAGTGGTCGCATGCCCTGCCTTTTCTGGCTCATGCTATCCTTGTTGGCGATGCCCCCTGGTCGTGCCAGTGGTCGCATGCCCTGCCTTTCGGCTCACTCATCTCTGCTGGCGATGCCCCCTGGTCCTGCCAGTGGTCGCATGCCCTGCCTTTTCTGGCTCACTTATCTCTGCTGGCGATGCCCCCCTGGTCTTTGCCAGTGGTCGCATGCCCTGCCTCTCGGCTCCGTCCCTGGTCTTCACCAGAGGTTCTCCTCTACCGGAGGTCATCCCACTTCGGGTGCCTCCTCCGGGCCTTCTTCTCGTATCTCACCAGCAGCTCCTTGCATCCGGTCAAGTTGCTCCGGGGTTCCCACGTGTTGTATTCGACCGGCCACCCTTGCCACTTCACTAGGAACTCTTGTTGTCCCCGGTCATCACGATGTCTCACTATGTCTTCCACTTCCCATTCGTCTTGCTCGTCTTCGAGGTCCGGGAGAGGTAGGTGGTCGTTGTCCTCCCGGGGGCTTGCCTCGCCAGGGCTCTAGGGAGGAGACTGGGAAGACATCGTGGATTCTGGAGTACTTGGCCGGGAGTTGGACGCGGTAGGCCTGCGGACCTACCTTCTCCGTGACGATGACCTTGATGTATGTGGGTGCCAGCTTCTTGCCTTGCTTGAACCGGAAGTGGGCCGTGGATAGGCCTACGACTTCGTTCACCCGGAACTCCATGGGTGTGTGCCTCTTGTTGTAGTTCCTCTGCATGGCCTCCGCGGCCCTTTCCCAGTGTTCTGTCAGGGCTCTCCGGACCGCCGCCGTGTGTTGAAGCCGCTCCCGCACGCCCTGAACTTTGGTCTGCATCCGCGCAGGTACGTACTCAATCATCCGGGGGGTGGTACCCGTATAGAGCCTCGAATGGGGAGCACCCGGTGGTAGCGTGGATGCTGTTGTTGTACGCGAACTCTGCCTCCGGTAGGGACTCTAGCCCATCCGTTCGGGTCCTGGGCGGCGTACTTGCGGAGGTATGTCTCCAGGCTCTGGTGCACCCGCTCGGTTTGACCATCTGTTTGGGGGGTGCCAGGCGGTGGATAATCGGCGCCGGATCTCCCGCTCCTCGCATAGGTCTTTCCAGAACCCGCTGGTAATGAGTTTGTCCCGGTCGCTCACGATGCCTTCTGGCGACCCAAAACGGCATTCGACCTGTTCGTACAGGACCTGGGCCAACTCCGCGGCGTTGAGTGTCTTCCGCGTGGGGATGAATAGGACCATTTTTGTGAACCGGTCAACGATGACCAGGACGGCATCGTAGATCTCCCCGTCCATCCGGCTACACGGGGGGCAGGCCGGTGATGAAGTCCATACTCAGCTCCTGGAACGGTTGGTCCGGGATGGGTAACGAGCGTAGTTGGCCATACGGCTTGTGCCTAGGGATGCGGTTCCCGTTGCACGGCTCGCACGTAATCACGTAGGTCCGGACGTCTTGATCCATGCCTTCCCAGTGGAACTTCCTTTTGAGGAGGTCCACCGTCTTGTTCCCTCCTACGTGGCCCGCCCGCGGGTCGTCATGGTGCTGGCGTATTAGGTTCCTGCGGAGTGTCTCTTGCCTTGGGATTACCAGGCGGCCTCTGAATAGAAGCGTGCCGTCGTGGTCTACGTGGTAGCCCCCCTCGCGTCCCCGCCCGGCGCTGTGCAGTGTCCCGGAGGTATTCCACGTCCGGGTCTTTCTGTTGGAGTCTCCGGACCAGGTCGTAGAATTCCCGCGATGTGTCCGACCGAAACATCTTTTCGTCCTTCGTGGCTTCCTTCGCCGCGTGTGCGGTCAGGTATTGGTCCGGCGCTATCGCTCTCCGTGCTTCGCCTGCCCCGGGGGGGTCCTCCTCGTCCGCCGGGGGTCGCCTGGGGGGCTTCGGTTGCGCCGCGCGCGTGATCGCTGCGACGGTGGCGTGTCGTTTTCGTGGGCGGTCGCAGTCGTCATCGCCGCTGCCCCCCTCGCCGGGGCGCCCCCGCGTCCTCGCGATCGTCTGCCCCGGCGCCCGTGTGCCGCGGCGCAGGCAACTCCTCTAGGAGTCGCAATCGCTTCTGGAGCGTGGGGATCACGTCCCCGTACTGGATGTCCCCAGCCATGTAATCCGGCCTCCGGGACAGCCCATCCGCGGGGTTGCTCTGGCCGGACCTGTGGCGTATGTCGAAATCGAACTGCGCCAGCCGATACACCCACCGTGCGAGTCGGCCCCTCAGGTCCCGGGCCGGGGAGTTCACCACACCCTTCAGCGCCATGTGGTCCGTCCATATCGTGAACGGCTTCGCGGTCCCCCTCCAGGAACTGTCTCCAGTGCTCACAGCTCTCCACGATCGCTAGCAGTTCCTGTTGTCCCGTGGCCCACCGGTTCTCCGTCTCCGTCAGCTTCCTCGACCAGTAGGCCACCGGGTGCCACGCTGCGCCATGCAACTGCGATAGGATCCCCGAGACGGCTCTCGTGGATGCGTCCGTCTCGACCTTCGTGTCGAGCGCCCCCGTCCCAGTGGCGCAGTATGGTGGCGGAGGTGAACGCGGTCTTCACCGCCTCAAATGCTTCGTTCGCCTCCGCGGTCCATTGAAATGGTGGCCGGACTCCATCCTTCGATTTCAGCAGGGCCGTGATCGGGGCGGTAATGTGTGAGTACCGCGCTATGAACTTCCGGTAGAAGTTGGCGAAGCCTAGGAAAACCTGGATGTCGTGCACGGAAGCCGGGGGTTGCCATTCGGCAATCGCGGTGACCCGCCGGGGGTCCATCTGGACGCCGGAGGTGTTGACCACGAACCCCAGGAATTCTATCTCGTCCCGGAAGAACTCACACTTCGACAATTTTGCGAACAGCTGATATTCCGCTAGGCGTTCGTGGACCAGCCGGAGGTGTTCCTCGTGTTCCTCCCGGTCCCGGGAGTAGATCACGATATCGTCTAGGTAGACCACGCATATGTGGTCGACCAGCCCAGCCAGCGCCTTATGCATGTAGGCTTGGAATGTGGCCGGGGCGTTTGTCAGGCCAAACGGCATGACAGTGTATTCGAAGTGGCCGTACCTTGTCCGGAACGCCGTTTTCCACTCGTCCCCCCTTCTTAATCCGGATGCGGTGGTAGGCGTCCCGGAGGTCCAACTTAGAGAAGACCTTCGCGGAGCCCAGTTGGGACATGATCTCCGAGATCAACGGTAACGGGTATCGGTTCTTGGACGTGACTCGGTTCAGGCCCCGGTAGTCCACGCACAGCCGAAGGGTGCCGTCCTTCTTGGGTACGAACAGTACGGGGGGCTCCGGCGTCAGCCTTGGAGTACCGAATCCTCCCTGACCGGAGGTTCTCTTCCAGGTACTCCTCCAGTACCTTCCGTTGTGCCTCAGTGGTCGGGTAGATGGGTCCGAAGGGGACCCGTGCCCCTTCCACGAGGTCTATGGTGTGCTCCGCGTCGGGTAGCACCGGTAGGCCTTTGGCGCCAGCCTCCGAGTATACCTGCGCGAAACGCTGCAAGCAGTCGGGCAGGCGTATTGCCTCCCCTTCCGGCTGCTCGTCGTCGTCAATTTCCGGGATCGGGAGCTCCCCTTGTAACCCCAGGCCGGTCATGTTGGCGATGTACGCCTGTTCTCCGGACATCACGACATCCGCAAACTCCTCCGGGTCTAATTCCTCGTACCCCCCCGAACCACCATTGGTTGGACGCGGTATCCAATACTATCCCCTGCCGGCCCATGCCCGGCCGTGACAGCAGGAGTTTTGGCGCTCCCGCCTCCCTTCGTACTGCGAAAAACACTTGGGTGAACGTCCGTTCTACCCCCCTTCACATCGGTCATCCGGACCACAGCCTCGTAAGCTCCGTGGCACGTTAGTCGGTCCCCCCGTGGGGCCCGCGAGTGTGGGGATAAGGGTATCGATTCGTTTGAGTCTCTTCCTGGCGAAGTCTTTACATACAACATTGACTTGTGCTCCGGTGTCCATATCCACCGTTACTTCCTTCGCCTCCCGGCCACCTCCTGGTTGGACCTGTGCAGTGACCCGGAACGGGTGGCTCAAACTCATCGCCCCTAATTGGTTCCGCCAGAGTAGACTGGACGTATTGTCCTACTCCGGCCGGCCTTTTAACTCTTCCTCTTCGTCCGACCATGCTCCTATGTTCTGGATTCCCCCCTCGTCGGGGGGGGGGCTCAGCGCGCCCTTGGGGTCGCGCGGCCCCCCGTCGGTGCGGGGCCTCGGCCGCCATGCATTCGTGCGTCGTCTGTGCGCCTGGACCTGCATTCGCGTGAAAAGTGTCCCGCGTCGTCCGCAGTTGTAGCAGCGCAGGTCTCCGACTCGATTCGGGGCTGGGGGTCCCCGCGGTCCGGCGTCGTACGTGTTGTTCACGGGGCGTGGGCTCGCGGACCTGGCTGCCCCTGCCTGTAGTCCGTCCCACGTAGGCGTGGGGGGGGGGATCGCGTATCTTGCCAGGGAGTCCCAGATGCGCCCCGCGTGGAACGCAACGTCGGTGCAGTCCCGGAGTGTCACGTTGTCCCGGATCATGGCTCGTTGCAACGAGGGTTGTAACCGGACCCAGAAGTGGTGGGCGTGGTCGCGCGCGTCGGTAAGGTCGATGCCGCCGTACAGCTTCCGGACGAGTACCGACCAGCGTGTGTAGAAGTCCGCGGGGCTTTCGTCCTTCTTCTGTCGCATCGTGTGTAGTAGGTTGCGATAGTCCCGCTCATGTTTCTCGGGGTCTTGGGTTTCCTTCCGGACGAACTTCCAGAAGTCTTCCAGTTGGGCGTCGAACTCCGGATCCGGGTAAGGCAGGGTCGTAAGGTGCCCTCGCCATTGCGCCTGCCGGGTCCATTCCATGTGGCTGACCGCCCAATCTATCTGGATGTGGTCTGGTCGCCCCGGGCGGTGGCTGTTGCCTGTCTTGATCGCGGCGATCCAGTCTTCGATTTCCGCGGGGGGTGGCTCCGGACCCGAGTCGTTTGCAGTTGTAGTTCGGGGGGGTTTGCTGTCCCCTTTATTCTCGGTCCGGCTTGTCAGTTGACGGAGGAGCTGTTCCTGTCGCTCCGCCTGCGCGCGTATGTCTTCGCGCGCCCGGCGCAGCTCCCGCTCTTGTTGTCTTATCTGGCGAGATTGTTGGGCGGTCATGTTGGCGTTAGCCTCTAGGACCGCCCGGGCCCAGGCGGGGATGCCTTCCAGGTTTTCTTCCTGGCGGGGCCCTCGATCGAGGTCCGAGGACGAGAACATCTCGCTGGGAGCGGAGGTTGTGGATAGGGAGTCCGTGGTGCCGTCCTCGCTCGGAGTATCTTCGCGCGGAGGCCCCCCCCGGTTCTGGGAGGTCTCCCCTCGGTTTCCTCCGACTCGCGGCGAGCTTGCGCCCGGGTCGTCATTCGTTCGGCCATCGCGTCGCCTGAAGGTTAGGTAGAGGCTATAGAGTGTAACGCGGAGGTCAAATGCAATTGGCCAGGCAAGGTGATGGCTCCGAACGGCTAGAATTCCAAGAAGTGCGTACGGACATAGACTATAGCCTGGCCAATCTCCAGGAGGCCTCCGGCCCGGAATTCCTAAATATACAAATGTGCCCCCGGAGGTGGGGAGTTTAGCCGGACTTACTCCGAGCGGCCACGTATCCTAACCAGTCTCCGGTCAGCCTCCGGCTGCCCCCCTACTCCGCACGTGACCTCTCCCCCCTAGTCCGGCTGGCCCCCCTTACACTGCTCCCCCTCCCCCTGACTGCCGGTCCCCGGCAGTGCCTGGGCTGTCGGGTGCCATGTCAACGTAGTTGGCCGCGTGTGCCTTGGTCCGGTTGACGTAGAGTCCCCCTTCTTGACTGGTGGGTGGGTGCTCCGGTTGACGTAATGCCCCCCTTTCCCGCGTTCTATTTTCGTTCCCGCTGGCGGGTTCGCGTATCGCGTTGTTCGCGCTCCGGTGGTGTGAGTTTCCGGTTGACGTAGTTGTCCCTTCCTCCGTGTCCTATTTTTGGGTTGTCACTGGGGGCCCTGCGCGCTGTTTTTCCCTTGCTCCGGTAGTGTGGTCTCTCTTCCGACGCTGTGCCTGATGGCGTGTTCGGTGGTTTGAAGTCTCGAGCGTGGTCGGTGATGTCAGGGAGGTGTGGATCTGGGCAGTGTGGGTGTGTGGCCTCCCTCGTGTTCGGGCATAACGCGGTCGCGGTCTCCGGGGGTAGCGCGGGTGTGTCGCGTGGGTGACGCGGTTGTGTTTGCGGCCGCCGCCCCCCGTTGACTTGGTATCCGTACAGGCCAGACCTGTCAAGGCCCCCCTCCGCGTCGCGGGACGCGTCGCGTGTGTCGCCCCCTGTCCGGGTGTGGGCGTGACTGCAGTGCGCCCCGGAGGTGCATAAATAGGGCCCCTTGGCACCCGTTCCTGCCTCGTCCTTTTCCTCCTCTGTGCCTCGTGATCCCTCTCTTCTGCCATGGATCGCTCAACGTTCCTTTCTCGTTACCCTTTTGACGCGGAGACAGGGTGGTCACATCTCGACCGGACCGTCATCGTCACTGGCGATGATGGTGCGGACGAGACCCTGACTGTCCACGCCACGCAGCCCTGCTCCGCCTGCGTTATCCGCTGCCACAGCGACCTCCCCAGTCGCTGCATCGTCAGGGAGCCCGGACGTGGTACTTGCCACACCTGCATCGCCGGCAGGCAGGGTTGCCGTTCTGTAAGTCTCCTCGCTCTGCTCCTCCCTTCCGTCCCTGGCGTGGTGCGCTTACCCGGTGGTAGACGCCCCCGATCTTACTAGGTGCGGCCCAGGCTATTACCCGTTTCGCCTGCTGGGTGGAGCCTTACGCCTCTCGGGTCTCTCGACACTCCCCCCCCTTTGTCCCGTCATAATGCTAACCAGTACGCGGCTCTCATCGCCCCCCTTGCATCGTATGACCCGGGTCTTGGAGAGTGCAGCGTTTGCCTTCCGGCGCTGCCTGGAAGAGGAGGAGGCGACGGTGAGTAACATTAGCGATGCCTGCCGATCCGCGTACATGCACCTGGAACTGCAATCCCTGCGACGATTCGCTCAATTGAACTCCGAGATCACAATGGTAAGCGCATCCGGTCCCTGCGTAGTGGTGAGTGTACCTCCGGTGCTGGTCCTGACTTCCTTGTGTTTTGCAGCGGGCGCAACTTCGCGACCCCATGCCCCCCTGACGAAATCGCTCTGCGTATCCGGGACTCCGTTCCCCCCACCGGAGTTGACGAACTTCAAGCTCCAGGAGCTGGCCTTTTGGCTGGATGCCTTGGACTCCTTCGATTCTCTCCATGCCCTTCCGGATCATTACCCTGACTGCGCTGACCCCTCCGACTGGTCCTCCCTTCTGGACCCCCCCCTTCGCGCTTCTACCGTCTGGAGTCGAAGTTCTGGCAGGATTTCCGTTACCTGCTGACTTCTTCAACTAACAATGCTCCGGACCTCCTTGGCCCTCGTCTTCCCGGGTTGCGCAACAAAGGACGCCCCCTGGTTTTCTCCGGCGCGGACCCTGACACAGCATCCGGCCAGCCTTCGACCGATGTCGGGGCCACCGTCACGACCCCCTGCTCCGAAGCCTGCTAAGAAAGCTCCTGCCCGGACCCGCGCCTCTCGTGCCTCTCGCCTTCCAGAGTTGGAAATGCCCTCCATTGAGGAGGAGGATGCTCCGGATGTCGACGAGGGCCATTTCGATGACTTGGAGTATCTTTACCCTGCTGTTCCGGTTCCTTCCACTCGGGTCCCAGCCAAGGTTACTCGGTCCCTCTCGACCCCAGCTCCGCGAGGTGGCACTTCTCGTGCTTCAGTCACCTCCCCCGGGACTCATCCGGTGCCTGTTATTTCTCCCATGAAACCCTTGTTCCACCGTGCCCCCCGAGCGTCGTTCCTCGCAGGGCACCTCTGCCCGTGGTCCTGTTGTCCCCCGAGGCCTCCAGGAGTGTTCGCAAGCGACGTCGTTCATTGTCCCCCCTTGGACCCATTGGCCGAGGAGTTTGAGGATTCGGATGGGGGGGTGCTCCGGCCGAGGAAGAGCAGGAGGTTGAGGCCGCAGGCGTTACCGAGGAGGTCGACGAGGAGGATATAATGAGGCCACCGGAGGACACTCAGGAGGATGATGAGGATCCCGAGTTCGAGGTCGAGGAGGATGACGGCGCGGAGGAGGACGAGGAAGAGGAGATTCCTGCCAAGGTCCAGACTCGCTCTAAGGTGACTAAGACCTATGGCAAGCCGCGGGCTCCTGCTCAGTCTAAGGGGAAGGCTCCGGCTCGCAAGTAACAGGGCTGTCCGGAGTGGTTATGGGAGGGTTGTCTGGTCAGTTGTACTTATGGTGCTGAATTCTTGGTGGTTCGGAGGTTCTGTGTCTTTGCCTTGTGTGGCTGCCGTTCCTTTTACTTACTTATCCGGTTGAATACATACGTGACATACGGACTGTTCCCTTTTGCCTTGTCTTGGTCCGAGGTGCTGTTTTACTCATTAGTACCTCTGGTTCGTTACTTACTTGTCCCGTGCCAGTGATGCCTTGGGGGTTGTTTCTTCTTCTTCGGAGTCACTTCTTTCTCGGAGTATTGTTCCTTTAGTGGCACCGGGTCTCCCCTGCCTTCTAAATGGTGTTGAATAGGTGTCTTTCTCATTCTGATCTTCTAAGTCCGCTGGTTCCTGTAGAGTTCGTGGCCATGCTCTCCGGTCCACTTGATCTCTGTTGGCGATGCTCCCTGGTCTTGCCAGTGGTCGCATGCCCTGCCTTTTCTGGCTCATGCTATCCTTGTTGGCGATGCCCCCCTGGTCGTGCCAGTGGTCGCATGCCCTGCCTTTCGGCTCACTCATCTCTGCTGGCGATGCCCCCCTGGTCCTGCCAGTGGTCGCATGCCCTGCCTTTTCTGGCTCACTTATCTCTGCTGGCGATGCCCCCCTGGTCTTTGCCAGTGGTCGCATGCCCTGCCTCTCGGCTCCGTCCCTGGTCTTCACCCAGAGGTTCTCCTCTACCGGAGGTCATCCCACTTCGGGTGCCTCCTCCGGGCCTTCTTCTCGTATCTCACCAGCAGCTCCTTGCATCCGGTCAAGTTGCTCCGGGGTTCCCACGTGTTGTATTCGACCGGCCACCCTTGCCACTTCACTAGGAACTCTTGTTGTCCCCGGTCATCACGATGTCTCACTATGTCTTCCACTTCCCATTCGTCTTGCTCGTCTTCGAGGTCCGGGAGAGGTAGGTGGTCGTTGTCCTCCCGGGGGCTTGCCTCGCCAGGGCTCTAGGGAGGAGACTGGGAAGACATCGTGGATTCTGGAGTACTTGGCCGGGAGTTGGACGCGGTAGGCCTGCGGACCTACCTTCTCCGTGACGATGACCTTGATGTATGTGGGTGCCAGCTTCTTGCCTTGCTTGAACCGGAAGTGGGCCGTGGATAGGCCTACGACTTCGTTCACCCGGAACTCCATGGGTGTGTGCCTCTTGTTGTAGTTCCTCTGCATGGCCTCCGCGGCCCTTTCCCAGTGTTCTGTCAGGGCTCTCCGGACCGCCGCCGTGTGTTGAAGCCGCTCCCGCACGCCCTGAACTTTGGTCTGCATCCGCGCAGGTACGTACTCAATCATCCGGGGGTGGTACCCGTATAGAGCCTCGAATGGGGAGCACCCGGTGGTAGCGTGGATGCTGTTGTTGTACGCGAACTCTGCCTCCGGTAGGACTCTAGCCCATCCGTTCGGGTCCTGGGCGGCGTACTTGCGGAGGTATGTCTCCAGGCTCTGGTGCACCCGCTCGGTTTGACCATCTGTTTGGGGGGTGCCAGGCGGTGGATAATCGGCGCCGGATCTCCCGCTCCTCGCATAGGTCTTTCCAGAACCCGCTGGTAATGAGTTTGTCCCGGTCGCTCACGATGCCTTCTGGCGACCCAAAACGGCATTCGACCTGTTCGTACAGGACCTGGGCCAACTCCGCGGCGTTGAGTGTCTTCCGCGTGGGGATGAATAGGACCATTTTTGTGAACCGGTCAACGATGACCAGGACGGCATCGTAGATCTCCCCGTCCATCCGGCTACACGGGGGGCAGGCCGGTGATGAAGTCCATACTCAGCTCCTGGAACGGTTGGTCCGGGATGGGTAACGAGCGTAGTTGGCCATACGGCTTGTGCCTAGGGATGCGGTTCCCGTTGCACGGCTCGCACGTAATCACGTAGGTCCGGACGTCTTGATCCATGCCTTCCCAGTGGAACTTCCTTTTGAGGAGGTCCACCGTCTTGTTCCCTCCTACGTGGCCCGCCCGCGGGTCGTCATGGTGCTGGCGTATTAGGTTCCTGCGGAGTGTCTCTTGCCTTGGGATTACCAGGCGGCCTCTGAATAGAAGCGTGCCGTCGTGGTCTACGTGGTAGCCCCCCTCGCGTCCCCGCCCGGCGCTGTGCAGTGTCCCGGAGGTATTCCACGTCCGGGTCTTTCTGTTGGAGTCTCCGGACCAGGTCGTAGAATTCCCGCGATGTGTCCGACCGAAACATCTTTTCGTCCTTCGTGGCTTCCTTCGCCGCGTGTGCGGTCAGGTATTGGTCCGGCGCTATCGCTCTCCGTGCTTCGCCTGCCCCGGGGGGGTCCTCCTCGTCCGCCGGGGGTCGCCTGGGGGGGGCTTCGGTTGCGCCGCGCGCGTGATCGCTGCGACGGTGGCGTGTCGTTTTCGTGGGCGGTCGCAGTCGTCATCGCCGCTGCCCCCCTCGCCGGGGCGCCCCCGCGTCCTCGCGATCGTCTGCCCCGGCGCCCGTGTGCCGCGGCGCAGGCAACTCCTCTAGGAGTCGCAATCGCTTCTGGAGCGTGGGGATCACGTCCCCGTACTGGATGTCCCCAGCCATGTAATCCGGCCTCCGGGACAGCCCATCCGCGGGGTTGCTCTGGCCGGACCTGTGGCGTATGTCGAAATCGAACTGCGCCAGCCGATACACCCACCGTGCGAGTCGGCCCCTCAGGTCCCGGGCCGGGGAGTTCACCACACCCTTCAGCGCCATGTGGTCCGTCCATATCGTGAACGGCTTCGCGGTCCCCTCCAGGAACTGTCTCCAGTGCTCACAGCTCTCCACGATCGCTAGCAGTTCCTGTTGTCCCGTGGCCCACCGGTTCTCCGTCTCCGTCAGCTTCCTCGACCAGTAGGCCACCGGGTGCCACGCTGCGCCATGCAACTGCGATAGGATCCCCGAGACGGCTCTCGTGGATGCGTCCGTCTCGACCTTCGTGTCGAGCGCCCCGTCCCAGTGGCGCAGTATGGTGGCGGAGGTGAACGCGGTCTTCACCGCCTCAAATGCTTCGTTCGCCTCCGCGGTCCATTGAAATGGTGGCCGGACTCCATCCTTCGATTTCAGCAGGGCCGTGATCGGGGCGGTAATGTGTGAGTACCGCGCTATGAACTTCCGGTAGAAGTTGGCGAAGCCTAGGAAAACCTGGATGTCGTGCACGGAAGCCGGGGGTTGCCATTCGGCAATCGCGGTGACCCGCCGGGGGTCCATCTGGACGCCGGAGGTGTTGACCACGAACCCCAGGAATTCTATCTCGTCCCGGAAGAACTCACACTTCGACAATTTTGCGAACAGCTGATATTCCGCTAGGCGTTCGTGGACCAGCCGGAGGTGTTCCTCGTGTTCCTCCCGGTCCCGGGAGTAGATCACGATATCGTCTAGGTAGACCACGCATATGTGGTCGACCAGCCCAGCCAGCGCCTTATGCATGTAGGCTTGGAATGTGGCCGGGGCGTTTGTCAGGCCAAACGGCATGACAGTGTATTCGAAGTGGCCGTACCTTGTCCGGAACGCCGTTTTCCACTCGTCCCCCTTCTTAATCCGGATGCGGTGGTAGGCGTCCCGGAGGTCCAACTTAGAGAAGACCTTCGCGGAGCCCAGTTGGGACATGATCTCCGAGATCAACGGTAACGGGTATCGGTTCTTGGACGTGACTCGGTTCAGGCCCCGGTAGTCCACGCACAGCCGAAGGGTGCCGTCCTTCTTGGGTACGAACAGTACGGGGGCTCCGGCGTCAGCCTTGGAGTACCGAATCCTCCCTGACCGGAGGTTCTCTTCCAGGTACTCCTCCAGTACCTTCCGTTGTGCCTCAGTGGTCGGGTAGATGGGTCCGAAGGGGACCCGTGCCCCTTCCACGAGGTCTATGGTGTGCTCCGCGTCGGGTAGCACCGGTAGGCCTTTGGCGCCAGCCTCCGAGTATACCTGCGCGAAACGCTGCAAGCAGTCGGGCAGGCGTATTGCCTCCCCTTCCGGCTGCTCGTCGTCGTCAATTTCCGGGATCGGGAGCTCCCCTTGTAACCCCAGGCCGGTCATGTTGGCGATGTACGCCTGTTCTCCGGACATCACGACATCCGCAAACTCCTCCGGGTCTAATTCCTCGTACCCCCCCGAACCACCATTGGTTGGACGCGGTATCCAATACTATTCCCCTGCCGGCCCATGCCCGGCCGTGACAGCAGGAGTTTTGGCGCTCCCGCCTCCCTTCGTACTGCGAAAAACACTTGGGTGAACGTCCGTTCTACCCCCCTTCACATCGGTCATCCGGACCACAGCCTCGTAAGCTCCGTGGCACGTTAGTCGGTCCCCCCGTGGGGCCCGCGAGTGTGGGGATAAGGGTATCGATTCGTTTGAGTCTCTTCCTGGCGAAGTCTTTACATACAACATTGACTTGTGCTCCGGTGTCCATATCCACCGTTACTTCCTTCGCCTCCCGGCCACCTCCTGGTTGGACCTGTGCAGTGACCCGGAACGGGTGGCTCAAACTCATCGCCCCTAATTGGTTCCGCCAGAGTAGACTGGACGTATTGTCCTACTCCGGCCGGCCTTTTAACTCTTCCTCTTCGTCCGACCATGCTCCTATGTTCTGGATTCCCCCCTCGTCGGGGGGGCTCAGCGCGCCCTTGGGGTCGCGCGGCCCCCCGTCGGTGCGGGGCCTCGGCCGCCATGCATTCGTGCGTCGTCTGTGCGCCTGGACCTGCATTCGCGTGAAAAGTGTCCCGCGTCGTCCGCAGTTGTAGCAGCGCAGGTCTCCGACTCGATTCGGGGCTGGGGGTCCCCGCGGTCCGGCGTCGTACGTGTTGTTCACGGGGCGTGGGCTCGCGGACCTGGCTGCCCTGCCTGTAGTCCGTCCCACGTAGGCGTGGGGGGGGGGATCGCGTATCTTGCCAGGGAGTCCCAGATGCGCCCCGCGTGGAACGCAACGTCGGTGCAGTCCCGGAGTGTCACGTTGTCCCGGATCATGGCTCGTTGCAACGAGGGTTGTAACCGGACCCAGAAGTGGTGGGCGTGGTCGCGCGCGTCGGTAAGGTCGATGCCGCCGTACAGCTTCCGGACGAGTACCGACCAGCGTGTGTAGAAGTCCGCGGGGCTTTCGTCCTTCTTCTGTCGCATCGTGTGTAGTAGGTTGCGATAGTCCCGCTCATGTTTCTCGGGGTCTTGGGTTTCCTTCCGGACGAACTTCCAGAAGTCTTCCAGTTGGGCGTCGAACTCCGGATCCGGGTAAGGCAGGGTCGTAAGGTGCCCTCGCCATTGCGCCTGCCGGGTCCATTCCATGTGGCTGACCGCCCAATCTATCTGGATGTGGTCTGGTCGCCCCGGGCGGTGGCTGTTGCCTGTCTTGATCGCGGCGATCCAGTCTTCGATTTCCGCGGGGGGTGGCTCCGGACCCGAGTCGTTTGCAGTTGTAGTTCGGGGGGTTTGCTGTCCCCTTTATTCTCGGTCCGGCTTGTCAGTTGACGGAGGAGCTGTTCCTGTCGCTCCGCCTGCGCGCGTATGTCTTCGCGCGCCCGGCGCAGCTCCCGCTCTTGTTGTCTTATCTGGCGAGATTGTTGGGCGGTCATGTTGGCGTTAGCCTCTAGGACCGCCCGGGCCCAGGCGGGGATGCCTTCCAGGTTTTCTTCCTGGCGGGGCCCTCGATCGAGGTCCGAGGACGAGAACATCTCGCTGGGAGCGGAGGTTGTGGATAGGGAGTCCGTGGTGCCGTCCTCGCTCGGAGTATCTTCGCGCGGAGGCCCCCCGGTTCTGGGAGGTCTCCCCTCGGTTTCCTCCGACTCGCGGCGAGCTTGCGCCCGGGTCGTCATTCGTTCGGCCATCGCGTCGCCTGAAGGTTAGGGTAGAGGCTATAGAGTGTAACGCGGAGGTCAAATGCAATTGGCCAGGCAAGGTGATGGCTCCGAACGGCTAGAATTCCAAGAAGTGCGTACGGACATAGACTATAGCCTGGCCAATCTCCAGGAGGCCTCCGGCCCGGAATTCCTAAATATACAAATGTGCCCCCGGAGGTGGGGAGTTTAGCCGGACTTACTCCGAGCGGCCACGTATCCTAACCAGTCTCCGGTCAGCCTCCGGCTGCCCCCCTACTCCGCACGTGACCTCTCCCCCCTAGTCCGGCTGGCCCCCCTTACACTGCTCCCCCTCCCCCTGACTGCCGGTCCCCGGCAGTGCCTGGGCTGTCGGGTGCCATGTCAACGTAATTGGCCGCGTGTGCCTTGGTCCGGTTGACGTAGAGTCCCCCTTCTTGACTGCTGGGTGGGCGCTCCGGTTGACGTAATGCCCCCCCCTTTCCCGCGTTCTATTTTCGTCCCGCTGGCGGGTTCGCGTATCGCGTTGTTCGCGCTCCGGTGGTGTGAGTTTCCGGTTGACGTAGTTGCCCCTTCCTCCGTGTCCTATTTTTTGGTTGTCACTGGGGGCCCCTGCGCGCTGTTTTTCCCTTGCTCCGGTAGTGTGGTCTCTCTTCCGACGCTGTGCCTGATGGCGTGTTCGGTGGTTTGAAGTCTCGAGCGTGGTCGGTGATGTCAGGGAGGTGTGGATCTGGGCAGTGTGGGTGTGTGGCCTCCCTCGTGTTCGGGCACAACGCGGTCGCGGTCTCCGGGGGGTAGCGCGGGTGTGTCGCGTGGGTGACGCGGTTGTGCTTTGCGGCCGCCGCCCCCCGTTGACTTGGTATCCGTACAGGCCAGACCTGTCAAGGCCCCCCCTCCGCGTCGCGGGACGCGTCGCGTGTGTCGCCCCCCTGTCCGGGTGTGGGCGTGACTGCAGTGCGCCCCGGAGGTGCATAAATAGGGCCCCCTTGGCACCCGTTCCTGCCTCGTCCTTTTCCTCCTCTGTGCCTCGTGATCCCTCTCCTCTGCCATGGATCGCTCAACGTTCCTTTCTCGTTACCCTTTTGACGCGGAGACAGGGTGGTCACATCTCGACCGGACCGTCATCGTCACTGGCGATGATGGTGCGGACGAGACCCCTGACTGTCCACGCCACGCAGCCCTGCTCCGCCTGCGTTATCCGCTGCCACAGCGACCTCCCCAGTCGCTGCATCGTCAGGGAGCCCGGACGTGGTACTTGCCACACCTGCATCGCCGGCAGGCAGGGTTGCCGTTCTGTAAGTCTCCTCGCTCTGCTCCTCCCTTCCGTCCCTGGCGTGGTGCGCTTACCCGGTGGTAGACGCCCCCGATCTTACTAGGTGCGGCCCAGGCTATTACCCGTTTCGCCTGCTGGGTGGAGCCTTACGCCTCTCGGGTCTCTCGACACTCCCCCCCCTTTGTCCCGTCATAATGCTAACCAGTACGCGGCTCTCATCGCCCCCCTTGCATCGTATGACCCGGGTCTTGGAGAGTGCAGCGTTTGCCTTCCGGCGCTGCCTGGAAGAGGAGGAGGCGACGGTGAGTAACATTAGCGATGCCTGCCGATCCGCGTACATGCACCTGGAACTGCAATCCCTGCGACGATTCGCTCAATTGAACTCCGAGATCACAATGGTAAGCGCATCCGGTCCCTGCGTAGTGGTGAGTGTACCTCCGGTGCTGGTCCTGACTTCCTTGTGTTTTGCAGCGGGCGCAACTTCGCGACCCCATGCCCCCCTGACGAAATCGCTCTGCGTATCCGGGACTCCGTTCCCCCCACCGGAGTTGACGAACTTCAAGCTCCAGGAGCTGGCCTTTTGGCTGGATGCCTTGGACTCCTTCGATTCTCTCCATGCCCTTCCGGATCATTACCCTGACTGCGCTGACCCCTCCGACTGGTCCTCCCTTCTGGACCCCCCCCTTCGCGCTTCTACCGTCTGGAGTCGAAGTTCTGGCAGGATTTCCGTTACCTGCTGACTTCTTCAACTAACAATGCTCCGGACCTCCTTGGCCCTCGTCTTCCCGGGTTGCGCAACAAAGGACGCCCCCTGGTTTTCTCCGGCGCGGACCCTGACACAGCATCCGGCCAGCCTTCGACCGATGTCGGGGCCACCGTCACGACCCCCTGCTCCGAAGCCTGCTAAGAAAGCTCCTGCCCGGACCCGCGCCTCTCGTGCCTCTCGCCTTCCAGAGTTGGAAATGCCCTCCATTGAGGAGGAGGATGCTCCGGATGTCGACGAGGGCCATTTCGATGACTTGGAGTATCTTTACCCTGCTGTTCCGGTTCCTTCCACTCGGGTCCCAGCCAAGGTTACTCGGTCCCTCTCGACCCCCAGCTCCGCGAGGTGGCACTTCTCGTGCTTCAGTCACCTCCCCCGGGGACTCATCCGGTGCCTGTTATTTCTCCCATGAAACCCTTGTTCCACCGTGCCCCCCGAGCGTCGTTCCTCGCAGGGCACCTCTGCCCGTGGTCCTGTTGTCCCCCGAGGCCTCCAGGAGTGTTCGCAAGCGACGTCGTTCATTGTCCCCCCTTGGACCCATTGGCCGAGGAGTTTGAGGATTCGGATGGGGGGTGCTCCGGCCGAGGAAGAGCAGGAGGTTGAGGCCGCAGGCGTTACCGAGGAGGTCGACGAGGAGGATATAATGAGGCCACCGGAGGACACTCAGGAGGATGATGAGGATCCCGAGTTCGAGGTCGAGGAGGATGACGGCGCGGAGGAGGACGAGGAAGAGGAGATTCCTGCCAAGGTCCAGACTCGCTCTAAGGTGACTAAGACCTATGGCAAGCCGCGGGCTCCTGCTCAGTCTAAGGGGAAGGCTCCGGCTCGCAAGTAACAGGGCTGTCCGGAGTGGTTATGGGAGGGTTGTCTGGTCAGTTGTACTTATGGTGCTGAATTCTTGGTGGTTCGGAGGTTCTGTGTCTTTGCCTTGTGTGGCTGCCGTTCCTTTTACTTACTTATCCGGTTGAATACATACGTGACATACGGACTGTTCCCTTTTGCCTTGTCTTGGTCCGAGGTGCTGTTTTACTCATTAGTACCTCTGGTTCGTTACTTACTTGTCCCGTGCCAGTGATGCCTTGGGGGTTGTTTCTTCTTCTTCGGAGTCACTTCTTTCTCGGAGTATTGTTCCTTTAGTGGCACCGGGTCTCCCCTGCCTTCTAAATGGTGTTGAATAGGTGTCTTTCTCATTCTGATCTTCTAAGTCCGCTGGTTCCTGTAGAGTTCGTGGCCATGCTCTCCGGTCCACTTGATCTCTGTTGGCGATGCTCCCTGGTCTTGCCAGTGGTCGCATGCCCTGCCTTTTCTGGCTCATGCTATCCTTGTTGGCGATGCCCCCTGGTCGTGCCAGTGGTCGCATGCCCTGCCTTTCGGCTCACTCATCTCTGCTGGCGATGCCCCCCTGGTCCTGCCAGTGGTCGCATGCCCTGCCTTTTCTGGCTCACTTATCTCTGCTGGCGATGCCCCCCTGGTCTTTGCCAGTGGTCGCATGCCCTGCCTCTCGGCTCCGTCCCTGGTCTTCACCCAGAGGTTCTCCTCTACCGGAGGTCATCCCACTTCGGGTGCCTCCTCCGGGCCTTCTTCTCGTATCTCACCAGCAGCTCCTTGCATCCGGTCAAGTTGCTCCGGGGTTCCCACGTGTTGTATTCGACCGGCCACCCTTGCCACTTCACTAGGAACTCTTGTTGTCCCCGGTCATCACGATGTCTCACTATGTCTTCCACTTCCCATTCGTCTTGCTCGTCTTCGAGGTCCGGGAAGAGGTAGGTGGTCGTTGTCCTCCCGGGGGCTTGCCTCGCCAGGGCTCTAGGGAGGAGACTGGGAAGACATCGTGGATTCTGGAGTACTTGGCCGGGAGTTGGACGCGGTAGGCCTGCGGACCTACCTTCTCCGTGACGATGACCTTGATGTATGTGGGTGCCAGCTTCTTGCCTTGCTTGAACCGGAAGTGGGCCGTGGATAGGCCTACGACTTCGTTCACCCGGAACTCCATGGGTGTGTGCCTCTTGTTGTAGTTCCTCTGCATGGCCTCCGCGGCCCTTTCCCAGTGTTCTGTCAGGGCTCTCCGGACCGCCGCCGTGTGTTGAAGCCGCTCCCGCACGCCCTGAACTTTGGTCTGCATCCGCGCAGGTACGTACTCAATCATCCGGGGGTGGTACCCGTATAGAGCCTCGAATGGGGAGCACCCGGTGGTAGCGTGGATGCTGTTGTTGTACGCGAACTCTGCCTCCGGTAGGACTCTAGCCCATCCGTTCGGGTCCTGGGCGGCGTACTTGCGGAGGTATGTCTCCAGGCTCTGGTGCACCCGCTCGGTTTGACCATCTGTTTGGGGGGTGCCAGGCGGTGGATAATCGGCGCCGGATCTCCCGCTCCTCGCATAGGTCTTTCCAGAACCCGCTGGTAATGAGTTTGTCCCGGTCGCTCACGATGCCTTCTGGCGACCCAAAACGGCATTCGACCTGTTCGTACAGGACCTGGGCCAACTCCGCGGCGTTGAGTGTCTTCCGCGTGGGGATGAATAGGACCATTTTTGTGAACCGGTCAACGATGACCAGGACGGCATCGTAGATCTCCCCGTCCATCCGGCTACACGGGGGGCAGGCCGGTGATGAAGTCCATACTCAGCTCCCTGGAACGGTTGGTCCGGGATGGGTAACGAGCGTAGTTGGCCATACGGCTTGTGCCTAGGGATGCGGTTCCCGTTGCACGGCTCGCACGTAATCACGTAGGTCCGGACGTCTTGATCCATGCCTTCCCAGTGGAACTTCCTTTTGAGGAGGTCCACCGTCTTGTTCCCTCCTACGTGGCCCGCCCGCGGGTCGTCATGGTGCTGGCGTATTAGGTTCCTGCGGAGTGTCTCTTGCCTTGGGATTACCAGGCGGCCTCTGAATAGAAGCGTGCCGTCGTGGTCTACGTGGTAGCCCCCTCGCGTCCCCCGCCCGGCGCTGTGCAGTGTCCCGGAGGTATTCCACGTCCGGGTCTTTCTGTTGGAGTCTCCGGACCAGGTCGTAGAATTCCCGCGATGTGTCCGACCGGAAACATCTTTTCGTCCTTCGTGGCTTCCTTCGCCGCGTGTGCGGTCAGGTATTGGTCCGGCGCTATCGCTCTCCGTGCTTCGCCTGCCCCGGGGGGGTCCTCCTCGTCCGCCGGGGGTCGCCTGGGGGGCTTCGGTTGCGCCGCGCGCGTGATCGCTGCGACGGTGGCGTGTCGTTTTCGTGGGCGGTCGCAGTCGTCATCGCCGCTGCCCCCCTCGCCGGGGCGCCCCCGCGTCCTCGCGATCGTCTGCCCCGGCGCCCGTGTGCCGCGGCGCAGGCAACTCCTCTAGGAGTCGCAATCGCTTCTGGAGCGTGGGGATCACGTCCCCGTACTGGATGTCCCCAGCCATGTAATCCGGCCTCCGGGACAGCCCATCCGCGGGGTTGCTCTGGCCGGACCTGTGGCGTATGTCGAAATCGAACTGCGCCAGCCGATACACCCACCGTGCGAGTCGGCCCCTCAGGTCCCGGGCCGGGGAGTTCACCACACCCTTCAGCGCCATGTGGTCCGTCCATATCGTGAACGGCTTCGCGGTCCCCCTCCAGGAACTGTCTCCAGTGCTCACAGCTCTCCACGATCGCTAGCAGTTCCTGTTGTCCCGTGGCCCACCGGTTCTCCGTCTCCGTCAGCTTCCTCGACCAGTAGGCCACCGGGTGCCACGCTGCGCCATGCAACTGCGATAGGATCCCCGAGACGGCTCTCGTGGATGCGTCCGTCTCGACCTTCGTGTCGAGCGCCCCCGTCCCAGTGGCGCAGTATGGTGGCGGAGGTGAACGCGGTCTTCACCGCCTCAAATGCTTCGTTCGCCTCCGCGGTCCATTGAAATGGTGGCCGGACTCCATCCTTCGATTTCAGCAGGGCCGTGATCGGGGCGGTAATGTGTGAGTACCGCGCTATGAACTTCCGGTAGAAGTTGGCGAAGCCTAGGGAAAACCTGGATGTCGTGCACGGAAGCCGGGGGTTGCCATTCGGCAATCGCGGTGACCCGCCGGGGGGTCCATCTGGACGCCGGAGGTGTTGACCACGAACCCCAGGAATTCTATCTCGTCCCGGAAGAACTCACACTTCGACAATTTTGCGAACAGCTGATATTCCGCTAGGCGTTCGTGGACCAGCCGGAGGTGTTCCTCGTGTTCCTCCCGGTCCCGGGAGTAGATCACGATATCGTCTAGGTAGACCACGCATATGTGGTCGACCAGCCCAGCCAGCGCCTTATGCATGTAGGCTTGGAATGTGGCCGGGGCGTTTGTCAGGCCAAACGGCATGACAGTGTATTCGAAGTGGCCGTACCTTGTCCGGAACGCCGTTTTCCACTCGTCCCCCTTCTTAATCCGGATGCGGTGGTAGGCGTCCCGGAGGTCCAACTTAGAGAAGACCTTCGCGGAGCCCAGTTGGGACATGATCTCCGAGATCAACGGTAACGGGTATCGGTTCTTGGACGTGACTCGGTTCAGGCCCCGGTAGTCCACGCACAGCCGAAGGGTGCCGTCCTTCTTGGGTACGAACAGTACGGGGGCTCCGGCGTCAGCCTTGGAGTACCGAATCCTCCCTGACCGGAGGTTCTCTTCCAGGTACTCCTCCAGTACCTTCCGTTGTGCCTCAGTGGTCGGGTAGATGGGTCCGAAGGGGACCCGTGCCCCTTCCACGAGGTCTATGGTGTGCTCCGCGTCGGGTAGCACCGGTAGGCCTTTGGCGCCAGCCTCCGAGTATACCTGCGCGAAACGCTGCAAGCAGTCGGGCAGGCGTATTGCCTCCCCTTCCGGCTGCTCGTCGTCGTCAATTTCCGGGATCGGGAGCTCCCCTTGTAACCCCAGGCCGGTCATGTTGGCGATGTACGCCTGTTCTCCGGACATCACGACATCCGCAAACTCCTCCGGGTCTAATTCCTCGTACCCCCCCGAACCACCATTGGTTGGACGCGGTATCCAATACTATCCCCCTGCCGGCCCATGCCCGGCCGTGACAGCAGGAGTTTTGGCGCTCCCGCCTCCCTTCGTACTGCGAAAAACACTTGGGTGAACGTCCGTTCTACCCCCCTTCACATCGGTCATCCGGACCACAGCCTCGTAAGCTCCGTGGCACGTTAGTCGGTCCCCCCGTGGGGCCCGCGAGTGTGGGGATAAGGGTATCGATTCGTTTGAGTCTCTTCCTGGCGAAGTCTTTACATACAACATTGACTTGTGCTCCGGTGTCCATATCCACCGTTACTTCCTTCGCCTCCCGGCCACCTCCTGGTTGGACCTGTGCAGTGACCCGGAACGGGTGGCTCAAACTCATCGCCCCTAATTGGTTCCGCCAGAGTAGACTGGACGTATTGTCCTACTCCGGCCGGCCTTTTAACTCTTCCTCTTCGTCCGACCATGCTCCTATGTTCTGGATTCCCCCCTCGTCGGGGGGGCTCAGCGCGCCCCTGGGGGTCGCGCGGCCCCCGTCGGTGCGGGGCCTCGGCCGCCATGCATTCGTGCGTCGTCTGTGCGCCTGGACCTGCATTCGCGTGAAAAGTGTCCGCGTCGTCCGCAGTTGTAGCAGCGCAGGTCTCCGACTCGATTCGGGGCTGGGGGTCCCCGCGGTCCGGCGTCGTACGTGTTGTTCACGGGGCGTGGGCTCGCGGACCTGGCTGCCCCTGCCTGTAGTCCGTCCCACGTAGGCGTGGGGGGGGGGATCGCGTATCTTGCCAGGGAGTCCCAGATGCGCCCCGCGTGGAACGCAACGTCGGTGCAGTCCCGGAGTGTCACGTTGTCCCCGGATCATGGCTCGTTGCAACGAGGGTTGTAACCGGACCCAGAAGTGGTGGGCGTGGTCGCGCGCGTCGGTAAGGTCGATGCCGCCGTACAGCTTCCGGACGAGTACCGACCAGCGTGTGTAGAAGTCCGCGGGGCTTTCGTCCTTCTTCTGTCGCATCGTGTGTAGTAGGTTGCGATAGTCCCGCTCATGTTTCTCGGGGTCTTGGGTTTCCTTCCGGACGAACTTCCAGAAGTCTTCCAGTTGGGCGTCGAACTCCGGATCCGGGTAAGGCAGGGTCGTAAGGTGCCCTCGCCATTGCGCCTGCCGGGTCCATTCCATGTGGCTGACCGCCCAATCTATCTGGATGTGGTCTGGTCGCCCCGGGCGGTGGCTGTTGCCTGTCTTGATCGCGGCGATCCAGTCTTCGATTTCCGCGGGGGTGGCTCCGGACCCGAGTCGTTTGCAGTTGTAGTTCGGGGGTTTGCTGTCCCCTTTATTCTCGGTCCGGCTTGTCAGTTGACGGAGGAGCTGTTCCTGTCGCTCCGCCTGCGCGCGTATGTCTTCGCGCGCCCGGCGCAGCTCCCGCTCTTGTTGTCTTATCTGGCGAGATTGTTGGGCGGTCATGTTGGCGTTAGCCTCTAGGACCGCCCGGGCCCAGGCGGGGATGCCTTCCAGGTTTTCTTCCTGGCGGGGCCCTCGATCGAGGTCCGAGGACGAGAACATCTCGCTGGGAGCGGAGGTTGTGGATAGGGAGTCCGTGGTGCCGTCCTCGCTCGGAGTATCTTCGCGCGGAGGCCCCCCCGGTTCTGGGAGGTCTCCCCTCGGTTTCCTCCGACTCGCGGCGAGCTTGCGCCCGGGTCGTCATTCGTTCGGCCATCGCGTCGCCTGAAGGTTAGGGAGAGGCTATAGAGTGTAACGCGGAGGTCAAATGCAATTGGCCAGGCAAGGTGATGGCTCCGAACGGCTAGAATTCCAAGAAGTGCGTACGGACATAGACTATAGCCTGGCCAATCTCCAGGAGGCCTCCGGCCCGGAATTCCTAAATATACAAATGTGCCCCGGAGGTGGGGAGTTTAGCCGGACTTACTCCGAGCGGCCACGTATCCTAACCCGTCTCCGGTCAGCCTCCGGCTGCCCCCTACTCCGCACGTGACCTCTCCCCTGAGTCCGGCTGGCCCCCTTACATATACTGACTGCGGTATACTTAGCTGCACATCCAAGTTTCAGTGAGCGGAATATTTACTGAACTGAATTGACTAACTGTATTTATACCACTCATTGCACTGAACTGCTCAAATGGGGAGCTGCTCCTACTTTGAGCGGTTAGTTCAATTGAGTGGTATTTTTACCACTCCTTTTTAGAACGTTCCACTAGAAGTGAACTAGTAAAAGGTTAATTGATGGTAATTCTGCGGCTCCAACTTATGAACGGTTCCGATGAGTGAAAAGTTCAGATCTCACTTAAAAAGTTGGTGGTAAGCTGCCTCATGCGTACAATCGATATATAGGAAAACAAACAAAGAAAAGGAAAGTGATAATAATACTCGTAGTGTAATCGTAAACGCGTAAAGTAAATAAAATGAATGTCGTAGTTCGAATCGTCGTCGTCGTAATTTTCAAAATGAGTGATTTGTTTGTTTATAAGATGAGAGGTGTAGTGGTGAGATGAGTGTTGTAATAAATAAGAACGAATGTTTTTTTTTTCTTTAAAAATTCGACTAATGAACGGAATATATGCGGCTCATATTTTTGTGAGCGGCTCCGATTATTAGCAGCTCCCACCTAATGAACGTTTAAAGATAAAAAACGGTTCAGACTGAAGGGAGCCGCTCATTTGGGTGAACGGCTCATTTTAGGGAGCTTAAATGATTCTCCTCATTTTTTGGAGCCGTTCGTACATTTGAACCGTACTTTTACCGCAAAAATACCGTTCACTGCAACCGGGATTTTCTGCTAAGTAGCGGCCTTTTCTATCATTTTTGGTACTCGCGATACATTCACCAACTGCCCTGGAGTTCGGTACCAGTTATGCAGTTTATCCAAACGCGTCTAGCCAGTGGATAACGCCTCAGTGGCGGTACCTGACAACCTAGGGCTACGAACTTACCCGACACCTCGTAAGTATTCCGTAATGGTGCACCGTCGCGGCTGCCTGAACGTAAATCCAAAACAAACAAACAAGCAAACACCCTTGCCTATCACCACAGCAACAATTCAACCGATTACGAGTACCTACGTGACACTCACCCGACTCGTGTTCTCGTAGTCCACCCTTCTTCTCTTCTCTCCAACAGTGTCCTCCCATCCTTCCAGCTCTTCTGTCTCCACCAAGTTCGCGCGTCCCAGTCCCGTCATCTCCATCAATTACTCGTACATAATGTCCATTTCATCCCTTTAATCCCCGTCATCACATCCCGTTTCGACATCTCCATCGCTCCCACCCTCCACCTCGACCACGGCAGGGTCACGTCAACATGTCCGGTCCAACAAAGCCATCGTCCAAATTCGTTGACCATCTAGAGGATCCCCGCGACCTTTTTGCCTCCCTGAGGAGCCACCCTGATTTGTTAAAGAACGACACTATCGATCGGTTGTCAACGAACGACACAATTGATCGGCTTAGCCAAAAAAGGAAGACCCCTAGATATCTCTCAATTACCTGAATCTACCTCATTATTGACTATTGCATAGCCTTGCGTTCGCTCGCAAATCTAGTCCTTCAAGCTCTCTCTGACGTCCTTTCTCAGGCTTCCCTGCTATTACCCAGTGTCTGCACCGATGACGCCGTCCTCGACCGCATCAAACCTCTCATCAAGGCAGCGCTTGCAGATGACCCCGACGATACCCTGATAGCGGAACTCGTGTCTCAAGCTGCCTCCTATATCACCACTCCAACCCGTCAGACGACGGGGGCTTCTCGTGATTTCACCCCCGTCACACATTCCTCCGCATCAGAATCAGGCGACGAGCAGACTCGCGAACTTCTCGAGGCTAGGATCTTCGATGAGATCAAGGGCTGCACGTATCGGACTACAGAGGGATTCTTCGAGAAATACTTCGAGGGAAGGCCCTGGACGGGTGATGCTCAGCGCGTTTATGAAGCGATAAAGACGAAAGAATATTCCAGCGGCCAATGGGTTGGGCTGCGTGGATCACCGAACCAGAAGCGGATTCTAAGCTGGATATTCCATCTCCAAGACTGGAGTGGTCTCTCGGAAGCAAACCGTCGTTACGATACGATAAACTGGACCTCCGAGCCTGCTGGAGGTGAGGCGAAACGACAGATTGATATCTTTGTCAAGCAGAAGAGTGCAAATCCACGATTCCATACTACCATGCATGACTGGACAGATATCAAGGTCATCGGCGGGCTAAAGACATCCTATGCCGGGGTCAAAGGCCCGCTAACACAGCTGACCCGGTATGCCCGAGACGTGTTCATCTCTCAACCAACACGTCGTTTTCTTCATGCATTCACGATCTGTGGATCGAAGATGGAAGCCTGGGTATATCATCGCTCGGCAGTCTTCAGCGCAGGGGCATTTGATATCCATCAAGAACCGGAGCGATTCATTCAGGTACTCTCAGGGTATCTTTTGATGGACGAGGACGAACTTGGCCTCGATACATTCATACGACGAGATGGCGACTCCCATTTGATTGATATCGACCGGGTAGGGCATGAGGATACGCAGATGCCACAGAGGCTACGGCTACAGCTAGACCTAGCAGACCCTCTCGCCAAGCGGCGATCGATCATCTCCCGCGGAACAACTTGCTATAGCGCGAAGGCTCTAGACGCCAGCGACAACAAAGACTATGTTGCTAAATTTTCCTGGCCTCTGAAGACACGAAAGCCCGAGGTGGATCTCCTTCGGCTAGCGAATGAGAGAGGAGTCCAAGGCATAGCCAGACTTGCTGGATATTGCAATATTACCAGCATCGGCGAGATGCAAGCCGGCATGACATTCCCGAAGCGTTATCATTTCGGGGCTGGAGACGAGAGCGAATCAGCTACTACGAGTAGTTGTAGCCACCCGAAGAAGCGCAAATGGGTTCAAACCAGTTTGCAGCCCAAGCGACAAAGGTTTAGCCGTCAGCTTTTAGCCGTAGTGCATGAGGACACGCTCCCTGAGATGGAAGAGACCAGGAACACTGGCGAGACCAGCTCACTCGCTTCTGACAATGGATTTAACGACCGTGTATTCCGCTGCCTCGTAACCTCGCCTGCTGGCCGACCGATCTACACGTATGAGTCGCTCTTAGAGTTACTGGAAGCCTTGCGAGACGCGGTCAAGGCCCACGAATCCCTCTATAACACAGGAAAGATCCTTCACCGCGATATCTCTGAGAATAATATCATCATCACCAATCGTAAGAAGACCGGCGTTTCGGGGATATTAATCGACCTAGACCTCGCGGAGGAGGTCAACAGCAAGCAAAGCGGTGCACGCTGCCGCACGGGCACGATGGAATTCATGGCTATTGAGGTTCTGCTAGGTACTAAGCATACCTATCGGCATGACCTTGAGTCGTTTTTCTACGTCTTGCTGTGGCAGTGTATCCGTCACGGTTGGGAGGCTGTGGGGATGGACAATTCTAGGAATCCAAGTGGCCTCACATCTTGGTATACCGGCACGTTCGACAGGATCGCAGCTGCTAAGTTCGCTCATGTGGATTCCACGCAATTCTTTGACGGTCTCTTGGGTGAATTCCCGGAGGAGTTCAACTCGATCAAGCCTCTCTGTAGGGATATACGCTTGATCTTATTCCCGAGACGGAATGGGGAAGCGTTTTTTGGGACTCCGAATGGGCACCCTGATTTGCTGTATAAGCCAATTATCAAGGCCTTTGATAAGGCCATTGATGATATGAGGGCATCCGGGGAAGGCCAAGAAAGTCCCGCAGATGAGTCGTCACCCTCTGAAGAGTCGGCGAGAAGTGGTAGATCTCCGGCCTGTCGGAGAAGCGAGGGCCCCGGAGGTCCAGATAGCCACGTAGGCACTCTGGATGCCGACCCAAAGGAGTGAGCGAGTGATTGTTGCTTGATATCAAAGTGAGTATTCGATCATTTCCAATCGCTGAGATCGATGAACATTTTCATTGCAGAGAGACGATGAGCGTGATAGTACCGTACTTGTTCTCGTCGTCCTTATTGGTACCTCCTATAAAGTTACGGGATAGCCCTTCCCTCCCACCCGTCTACGGCCTACACCTGCTCACGTTCAAAACAATAGGACAGCCGCTCCCGAGCGACCCCGAGCTACCTACCTACCTAGTGTGCTTTTACCTGTGCCTACCCAAGGTACGAATCGTCGCTCTGGCATGTAACCGTACATAAGAGCCCGTACTCTTCAGGGGAAGCCACATCGTCTGCCCCTTCCATTAGGTATATGTACTCGTAATCCGTACAACGCTCCTTCCCACGTTTTACTGTCTAGGTAGGGGCATTCGACACGTTGGGAAGGTGTTGTGGGCTGTGAAACTCGTTATGGAAAGCGGCAACGACGGTGGTCCGAAGTTGCGAAAGGCGCGGGGGAAGAAGGTAGAAGGAACAAGTAGAAGAAATGGTTGTTCCGGTAGGTGCGGTAGACGAAGAAACCCTTACGGCATGCCTGTATTTCGTACTTGTCGGTGTTCGAGGAGGTAATGACCGACTGTCCCCGTTCGCTGCTTCCTTTTCTCGTCCGGCTGCTCCTTCTGCTCACTATGTAATTATACAAAGCTAAACTGCGGACACGACCTCAAGGATAAAAAGCCCCTCGTTCGATTCTCCGTTCCGTGATTCTTCTTCCTCTTCCTCTCTTCTCTTCATCAACCAATCCACAGTATTCCGTACTTCTACTCCTATTTCTTGGTACGCTCCAGATTACCATCACGGACGTGTTTTTGTTGGCTTCTGCTGCGGATTATATATCAAAGACGTCCATGCCAACTGTGACAAGTCGCACATAGTCGGAGCCTGCGAGGGCCCAGACTACTGTGTAAATTGCCATGGTTGTCCAGCCAGGCCTACTCTCAAGCAGGGAAGGCTCTCGCGCTTGTCACGCACCCAATTGGCATACATAAGACTGTTAGGCGACAAGGCATCCCCCGAGCCGCCTGCCCGGCCCAAGAAACGCACTGAGTCCAAGCACCGCACAAAGACGAAACTGCTCACTGCACCCCCGCAGAGGCCGGCGAAGTGAGCGTATTAGGCGGGCGTTCCTCATCATGGCGACATGCCTGGGGTCTCCCACGTCCTGGGATCTACTATGAGGTAGGTCGTTCTCCTCCGTACTCTACTACACAAATTCGATCACCTCAGGCAGCCTGGCCAAGAATGACGCGGTGGATCGACTTGAGCTGTCCGGTGGGGTGGCATACGTTCCATCATATATTTCGCAGTATCTATGCTCTAACCCTTCTGTAGACCTAGGCATGCTCACAACGACCTTCCTTGAATATGGCCACGCCCTCGGCCGCATCAAACCTCTAATCAAGGCTTCACGTTTCGGACTACTCAGGGTTTTTGGGAGAACAACCTGATGGAAGGCCCTGCACGGGCGATTCTCAGCGCGTCTATAAAGCGATAAGGATGGAAGAATAGTCTCTCCAAACAAGCCGTTATTATTTCACGACGAGCAACGCCTGAAAACATTCAAGCGTGATTCCTTGGGCGAAACACCCCTAATCTTCAGCGGGGTCCATTTTCTTATAGGTGGCTCCTCTTCTTAGGTCTACTCTTCAGAAAGGACGTGTTCAATACAGGAGGCCGCTCTCCTTCTTAGGTCTACGATAGCAGCTGCACACACAGCAGTAGATGGTTCTGATCCGTACGAGTCTCCCCGGCCGAGGGCCATTCCATAGGTAGTCCATAGTGCTACACTGGAAGGAAACACTTTCTGTGGAAGGGAGGAAGGATGGAGCAGGAAGATCATCATGTAAACATCAGTGGGAGGCCTAGGTAGAAGAGATAGAAAAGACAACACAAGTCCACAACTCCACTCGTTCTACCAAGTTCTTGATCTTCCTGTTGTCTTCCGACTCATTCTGGTCATAGGTAGGAAATGCATGGCAACCCCACGATACGACTCTGCATGAAACGGGCCGCGTCATTGTTTGTTTTGTTTCTCAACCGCGTCTCATGATCACAGGCGCATTGTTTTCATCTATAATACGGTATATATATAGTGAGTCGCAGGCGTCGACTACCGATTCGTTCGCGCCTTCGATGCGTGGTCGACCGAGGGAATCAGGCTACGACGTCGTGTGATTCCAACTGTCCATTCGGTTCAGGAGTACTCCATAGCCGTGACCCCAGTCGAACCAATAAAGGGCTTGACTCTGCAACGACAGCAACGTACTGGACTACATGGTACTATCTCGTGAATCCCAATGCACCAAGACACTACGATTGCACGGTAATCCGTAGATGGGTAGGTAGGTAGGTAGTAATAGATATCGTAACGAGCCAGCAGGTCCTCGCAAACGCGCATCGTCGCGAGACAACGGAGTCGCCTGGACGATGTGGTGTGTATAGGTAGGTAGTATGCCGATGACAGTAAAACAAGGCATGTAGGTAGGTAGTTAAACAGGTATGTAAACAATAACAACCTATTTACCTTGGGTAGGTAGGTAGTTACGGAAAAGGTAGGTATACCCACGAGCACACCTCCTTCAAAGAAAGTAACGCTCTCAAAGAAAAAAAAGAATGCTCTCAAAGAAAGTAACGCTCTCAAAGAACCAAATCGCCACTAAACAATCACCCATCTGAATGATTCGTGCAGTATCTCCCTCCCTCCCTCCATCCACCCACTCCCACTCCCAACCATCCCGCGCGCCCGCCTATCCATCTCATCACAAACCGACCAAGGGTAAGCTCTAGATCGACTGATCCAAGACCACGATCATGACCTGAACGCGCGCCGTAGAACACGTAAGGCAATAAGAAAGGCGATTCACAGTTCCGTCGTGATCGCGATGGTGTCGCATCTCCTACAAAACCAGCGAACCGACCGACCGAAATTACGGAATAAGCAGGTATGTTGTAAAACCAGGACTCCCTCCGCTCAACGCCGATACGATACCTAATACGCATAGGTAGGAACGTACGTACGTAGGTGGCGAGAGTGAATCAAACAGGTAGATTTCGTAGCGCAACATCATGGCGATGCCGTAGAACTTCAATAGTAGAAAGACTGGCCAAACACAACAAACAAGCTGAACTTTTCTAAAACCTCCTGTCGGAACATCTATATGCACTGACATTATCATTAGTCATACAATATTTGGGTATCTACATGGACAGACAGCAAAAAGCAGCATACTCAGTGGCATTTCATACATCGGTACGGACTTCGGTGACCTTCATGATTCCTCCACCTTTCTTACGCCGCCGCCTCGACCGCCACGGGAGCTGCTTCCTCCGGCTTGGCCGCCTCGGCCGCCGCGAGCTTCTCCTTCTCCTGCTTCAGCTCCGCATCCAGAGCCTTCTTCTCGCTCTCGAGCCGCTCGATGATGGCCTGCAGTTCAGACTTCTCATCCGCAACCTTCTTGACGTCCGACTCGAGCGCAGAGACCTTGGTCTCGAAGTCCGCCTTGTGCTGTTTCCCAGGGTTAGCTCATCTCATCTCATTCACAAAAAGAAATACCGGAGATGTGACTGCCGGTCGGCAGGGGATGACTCACGCTTTCTGCTGTCTTCAAACTCTCCTCGGCGGCAGACCGAAGCTTCTCCTGAAGCTCCGTAATCTCCTTGGCAGCGTTCTCCTTCTCCTCGTTGAGCTTAGCCACTTGCTCAGTGAACTCGGCAATCTTAGCCTCGCGTTGCGCCTGGGCGGCTTCCAACTCCGAGTTCAATGTGGCGTGCTTCTCTTGCCATTCGGAGGACTCCTGCTTGCTGCTTTCCAACTCCGTCTTCAAGGCGCCGTGCTTCTCTCTCCATGCCGCGGAGACCTTTCGTGTGATGTCGAGCTCGGTAGCTGTGGATGTGTTCTTCTCTTGCAAGTCGGCGGCCTCCTTACGAGCAGCCTCCAGATCCCGGACGACCGTGTTGTACTTTTCCTCCGAGCCCTGGTGCTTCTCCTGCCACTCCGACGTCTCCTTCTTGGCCGCGTCCAACTCCGTGCTCAACGAGCCGTGCTTCTCCAGCCACTCGGATGAGTCCTTCTTCGCCTTCTCCAAAAGGTGGTTCAGGACGCCGTGCTTGTCACGCCATGACGATGAGTCCTCGTTCGAGGCCTTCAACTCAGCAGTCAAGGCACTGTGCTTCTCCTGCCACTCGGAGGCATCCTTGCGAGCAGCCTCGAGGTCCGTGGCAAGGCTGTTGTACTTGTCCTCTGAGCCCTGGTGCTTCTCCTGCCATTCCGATGACTCCTTCCGGGCTGAGTCGAGTTCGATGCTAAGAGCACCATGCTTCTCTTGCCACTCGGACGCCGTCGCCTTGGCATTCTCAGACTCGCTAACAAGGGTCTCATAGGTCGTCTGCAGAGTCTGGTGCTTCTCTTGCCATTCAGAGGCCGTCGCCTTGGCACTTTCGGACTCGCTGACGAGGCTGTCGTAAGTGGCCTGCAAAGCCTGGTGCTTCTCCTGCCATTCGGAGGCGTCCTTTCGGGCAGCCTCCAGATCGCTGGCAATGGCACTCAACTTCTCCTCAGAGGCCTTGAGCATGTCCAGTCTCTCAGCGCTCTCCTTCTTGGCGCCATCAAAGTCGCCAACGAGGCTGTCGTAGGTGGTTTGCAAGGCCTGGTGCTTCTCCTGCCACTCGGAGAGGTTCTGCTTGACAGAGTCGCACTCGGCAACAATGCTGTCGTAGGATGCCTGCAGTGTGCTGTGCTTCTGCTCCCACTCAGCGACCTGGGTCTTCGTTGCGTCCGACTCGGCCTGGAGAGTCTCGTAGGTCGCCTGCAAGGCGAGGTGCTTCTCGTGCCAAGCAGATGCCTCCTTCGTCGTGGCATCAGACTGGCCGATGAGAGTGTCGTACGTGGCCTGCAGAGCTTGATGCTTGCCCTTCAACTCGGTGAATTCCTTGTTCGCAACATCAGACTCGGAGACGAGGTTGTCGTAGGTAGACTGCAGGGTGTGGTGCTTCTCTTGCCATTCGCCGGCTTCGCTTCGGAGGGCTTCTGACTGGGTGAACAGAGCATCGTAAGTGGCCTGGAGGGCGGCCTTCTCCTCTTGCTGGCGGACAGCCTCGGCCTTGGCGGCTTCCGATTCGCTGACGAGGCTATCGTGGGCGGACTGCAGGGATTGGAACTTCTCCTCCCACTTAGCGACGCGGGCGTTGGCGGCGGAGAGTTCGGCAGTCAGGTTCTCGCGGGCCTGTTCGAGTTCAGCTCGCTTCTGCTCGACCTCGGCCAAGCTGGCCTTGGCAGAGGCGAGTTGCTGCTCGGACTCATGGCCAAGGGTTTCCTTGGACTGTTCTAGCTGGTGTTGTTCGCTCTGCGACTTGGCCAGAGCCTCGTTCTGCTCCTCAAGAGCCTGCTTGACGGAGGTCAGCTCATTAGCAATACGAGTCTCCTCGACGCGCAGGGCGTCGCGAGCAGCGGCGGTCTCGGCAAGCTCCTTCTTGACGGTGGTCAACTCATCCTCGAGCGAGCGATGCTTCTCGCTGGATCCGTCCAAGTCCTGCTTGGCGGCAGAGAGGGCCTGTGAGAGAGATTCCTTGGACTCGGTCAAGACCTGGAGTTGCTCCTCCAAGTCCTTCAGCTGCTGCTTGGTGGCGTTTTCTAACTCGAGGGCGTGGGCGGCAGCTTTCCGCTCGCGTTCCTGGGTGTCGGCCTCATGTTCCTCCTGCTGCTGGGTTCTCTCGCGTTCCAGGTCAGCAATCTTCTTCCGTAATAAGTCGGCCTCCTCCTGGAGCTCGGCAAGGCGCTGCTCCTGCTCGGCGACCTTCCTTTCCACTTGGTCCTTGGCGAGCGGGTCAACACCTGAGAGAGTGGAGAGAATGTTGCCCATTTTTGCTCCGATTGTGGGTCAAGCACGTAGAGACGAGTGAGTGCAGGTAATCCGTAAGAAGGGAGGGGAAGATCGGAGATATTGTTGATGTTCCGGGATGAGAAGAGAGGGAGGTATCCGCAGAGAGAGAGAGAGTGGGTTGAATCTGCCGGAGTGTCGATAGAACGTCCGAAAGACCTCAGAGCAGAAGAGAATCTTGGCGAGTTGAGCAAGAACTGAACGAACAGTGCTCGGTCGCGAAAAAAAAAACAAGTGCACTCTTGTGTCTTCCGTTCGGTACACGCGGTGTGCAGTGTACTGTCTTGGATACTGTCTCGAAGAGAAGAGGCCTGAGCTTGTGTGGTATAAAAATGGGAGGCTGGATAGCGGAAGGGAAGGATTGAGAGGAGGGGGAGGGGAGAGTCAGTTGGATAAAGAAAAGAGAGAAAAATCTGTAAGTTTGGCGGTCAGGATCGAATCAGACGAGTTCTGCCAGGCGCTGCTGGGGGGCACCTTCTGGTTGGTGGGCTGGTTGACCTGGTGATTTTCGGTGATATTGCATAGGCACGTTAGGTAGGTAGCAATCCGTTCTTGCCCTAACAATCGCAATCCGTATCCTTCCTATTTTCGCTCTTCGCGCTTTCTCTCTCTCTCCAGTTTCTTGACTCTTTCGGTTTGTTCTTTTTTTTTTTTTGGGAGCGCTTTTTAGGCGATGCTACCTCCTAGGAAAGACATGTAAGGTACTCGCATGTAGTGCTGTACATCACCTGCACCGCAGTGGAATTTCAGGTACATATAGGCACCCACAGGCACCCTCCTGGCTTGTATTCAGGTACGGTTTCCCGTCGGGGACTGCTGCTGACACATCGGGGCCATTTGCGAGCGGTGCAAATTATTCAATTAGCGCTCAGCTGAGCAGTCGGCAATGACACGTTAGGTAATCAATCTGTAATTTCATGAATCGCTGGAGCATCATAGTGGCGCTTATTGTGATGCGTTACAAACGATAAATTCCATGGGTAGAAGCAGAGACAGCTGCTGCTATTTCCTAGAGGTACGGCCTGAATTACCTACCTCATTTCACGAACGGGCGCTCTCTCTCATTCTCTCCTTCTGTCCATCGAAGCCTCCGCGGCACCGTACCGCACTCATCAACCACTGCGCCCGCTCATACGCCAGACGCACTGCAAGAGCGCTAGCCGGATAGGGACTAAGGTCGTGCCGCTTAGCGCAGGATGCTTAATCGAACACGCCATCCCACTGTGTAAAGTGGTACTTCCTCACTACGTGACACTACATACATGTAGATTACTGTACGAGGTCGTCACTGATTAGCATCCTTCGCGCTATAAACCCGTATCACGACTGCTATGAGTCAGCTTGCTCGGCCAAGTGCAACGGCGCAGATAGCGGACCTGTGAGTGTCCCAAAGTATCGATTTCGTACACGGGCGTACCTTTAAGGCAGTGTGTGTTGGCATTTTCTATGGAGAACCATCTTCTGCACGTGATTTCTATGCATTATTTACATCTCATGCACACACCCGGAATCCGTACGGGAGCAAAGAACGGAATGAACATAGAAATCAAATGTGCGGAAAGGGGTTCCAATATCAAAATATCTAATTGCTTTACTCCGTGGATATCTACCCGTAATACGGTCGTGAAGTCGGCTGTGCAATTCATCATTTCGTCGTGGTACAGGTTTCTTCTTCCGTGAGTCCCGTCTCTCCCGACTTCAACTCCCTTCCCGGGTATTGCATACGGGATACGGGAATTTTCTTTCCCTGGCAGCCGCCACCGCGGGGCAACAGACCTCTCACCAGGATGGATCCCTGTCAGACCCTTGAATCTGGGCCGTCGCGTTATCTAGATCCAGCTAATCCGGACTAGTGAGGACTAGCGCATGTGCACTGTGGTCGGGGGACAGGCAGGTCTCGACAGTACGGATAGCAGCGTCGTAGACACGGTATTTTCCTCTGCGACTCTACCCCGCTTTTACCCCTCCATGGTCACACAAATAATTATCACGAAAACACCTCGCAGATCATGGGGCTTTCGGCGTTGAAACCTCGCCAAAACAACCCGCCCCCAAAGCCAATTGCAGATGTTCGTTTGCCGGGTCCAATAGAACCTGAGCACCGCTTCGTGCTGAGGGTGTCGGGACGATTCCCTATCGTGAAGCACATACCCACAGGCAAGGGTTCGCTGCTAAATAAAGAGCCGCAAGATGCGTGCTTCCGAGGTATAAAAGCTCAGTTATATGGTAGGGCTTGAGCTGGGTTCAACTCCTAACAGCGCTACTCACGAATTTCGCTAGGAGACGGAGCTCAAGACACCGGACGATCCGGCTGGGATTACATAATTACCGATGAACAGCTGAAAATGGGGATCAAAATGAAAAAAGACTCGCGAGTTGAAGAATGGAATCGTTTCGCATCCGAGATGTCTTCTCTCTGGTGGCGACCCCATCGTACCAATCCCGGCTACTACGTAATAGGTGGGTCGTGCGAGTATGACTTCACACTGTGCCGTTCCCTTCCGCCGTCATGAGCCGTTGCCGCGCGCGATGCCTCCCGTCTCGTTCATCAACCGTAATCTTGGCAACAACAACATCGAGCTTGGACCTGTACGGAGTACTTTCGTGCAACAAATAAATACCCGGCCGCCATCATCAGATCATCTTCTGATTTACTCCTAAGTTTTCATTGATATCAAACAGGAAGAAGTCCGTCTTCTGACCCGTGCGCCAACGAGACAGATCCTCAATAAATACCACGGAATATGACTGCACACTCGAATGCTCCTAATCTCGGTGATCCCCAGCATGAAACATACGAAATCCCGGAATCCGAATTACAAGACTGCAGTATGGAATAGAAATACCTACCCAGCTCCTGGGCCTTTTTTCTTTGGTGTATTTGTCTTTTCTTGAGCGCGGCAATACGAACCGACCTCTGCGCATGTGCTCGCGCTATGACTCGCCTCATTCATTAATCTATTCTATTCCGTACTTACGCCAGCAACTTGTCGCATATCGATATTTCTAGGAGAACTGGTACCGAAGGTGATACGTTACGTAGTCAATGTTCCAGTCTTAGACATGTCCTAGCTGCTGATTGATATTCATCTTCATCGGCCAGCAAAAGCCAACAACGACGCTCTTAGCTGACCTGAGACGCACCAGCATGGCCATATATGCCCCCGTCCAGGATCACTGCCTCATTATCATCTAAATCGTTCTGAACGCGCCGCCATTTCACGGCATTCGCCTTGCGACCCTCCAGCTCCACCCCTTTCCCCTTAGCATCAAATACAGGCTTGATCAACCCCCCAAGTAGAGGGTTGTTGCTAAATGTGCCGCCACCGCCCGGACGGTTTGCGCTCATCTCCTTCAGCACACTATCACTATCATTGCGACTCGTCGTCGTCGTCGTTTCGTGTTCGTCAGGGCTCGGAGGTCGCTCGACAGCCACCATTTTACGCACGGCCTTGCCCTTGACAATGTCGATACTCACTACCTCCCGCCTCTTCTCGTATTCAGGACGAGCATTCCACTCCATCTCTCTGAGTACCTTTTGTTGCCGCTTGAGTTCGCGCGCGCGTTCCTCCGGGCTCGCCCACTGCAAAGATCAAAGTCAATACTCACACTTTCTCTCCATCAAAACAACTCAATGAGAGTGACTTAAGAATAGAACTCACTATGTTTCCACCGGTTCCATTCAGAGCGGCGCTGACATCGAAATCGGTAGCTTCGTCGCGCACCGTTGTTCGACGCGCATTCTGAGCCTGGAAACCCAGGAGTCGGTCGCGATGCTCCAATGCCTTCAGCTCCGCCTCGCTAGGTCCTTCACTCGGCTTGGTGAAAGGCGCTGGTTTTTTCGACACCTCGGCCTTTTTATGAGCCTGACGGTCGACTTTGAGACACACAAAGAGTTAGTTAGGTGCAATCTTTATCGCCGAAGAACGGAAGAATGGAAGAACGACTCGAGTTAGAAATACTCACGGGCCATCTTCTCTCTGCCGCGTTCATCCCGCAGCTCGCGAATCATGGACTGAACATCCGACGAACTGAGAATCGGGGTGCCGCAGAACGTGCAAGGCCCGAGACCTTCCTTTAGGCATACGACCTTGCCGCAGTTGAGACAATTTGGCGCCGCCGACTGGAGAGGATGCCGGGCCGCTACACAGTTACACCGTCTGGTGGCAGTGTCAGGAGCCTGAGCGGGATTAGTGGTCATCTCGAGAGATCGAATAGCATCTTCGAGGTCGGCGAGTGCCGTTGAGGCACCATGCATGGCAGTGCCGCCCGAGATAACCACTTTAGTCTTAGTAGCAGGAGTAGAGGACCGTGGAGTAGAGGACCCCGAATCAGCTTTCGGTTTGGGTTTGGGTGGCGGTACGTCAGATATAAGTCGGCCCTGCCCAGACGGACCAGACCTCGGAGCAGGTGATGAGGTCGCAGACCTCTGTTGTAGAGTCGTCTTCACCGAAGACGATGCGACAGGTGGTAATGCGGCCGGGCTTGGCTGTCGGGCGACATAGTCATTTCCTAGGCTCTTCTTACTGTACGCCGTGCCGGGCAGCGGTCCGGAGTCAATGGCCCTCCGCGGAGCGGGCATGTGCAGATCCGGCTTCTTCTTCTTGTTGCCCCTGTTTGGTTTGGGCACAGGTTCCGGGGCCGAGGATTCAGCCCGATGAGTAGATGCATTACGAGAACTTGACGAGCTCTTGGGGGCCGCAGGAGTTTTACTCGCAGGCTCCTTTCTCCTGGAGTTGAAGGAGGAGATGAAATCGATAGCCTCAGGTGAGTCGCCTAGTAAGTTGCGGAAATGATCGGCCGCCTCCGCCTTTGACAAGGTGGCAGCAAAGTCGAGCACCTGTTTCAACTCTTCATCCGGTAAGGGAAGCAGCCTCGAAAACTGTATCAACGACATGACTGTGATGTGATGTGATATTGGTGATGCGTAGGAAGGATTTATTCATGAAGTGCCTGGATTGAATCCGGCTGAGATGAGTTGTTCACAGATGGACGGTCGACGATCCTTCCAGAACCCGTTTTGATTGACAAGAACAGCCTTGTGGTGTCGTGAATATTCTGATTCAAACAACTTGCTTCATAGAAACTCATTAAATATCGTGTTTGTTTCTCATGGACAGTCGTAGTCGTCACCGGCGAGGAGTCATCGAGGGAACAGAAGACCTCAGGCAATGACAGTTGGTACGAAGTCGAAAGTACACTGTGCACGACTCTGATTCAATTAAGCATCTATGTATCTAAACCATTCTTCAGACTACTCGGGGTTGATGCATATATCCAAGTTCTTGCTCATCCTTCAGATCGGTTCATCTTCCGTTCACCATCTCACCTTGGTCAAACTGCGCTTTTATCTTCAACGCAACTCCTATTCTGTATACCTAGAAGTCTTCAAACATCACTCTATCACTTATTCTCTCAAGATTGATGAATTACGAGTAGTCGTTTAATCCGTACACGATCGATCAGCTGTGAACATGTGAACATGCCCTTCGGCCCGCCGCTCCGCCTTCCAGTACGTGACGATCCTCAGCTTCTCGCCGCGTTCTGTCTTTCTGCCCAAAGCAACCAGGCAATCTGTGCCTTACCTGTCTGTCGTTCTGCGTCTCTAGTTCAGGAACATAAGACGCGATCGCATGCAGCACATCACACACACCAGTATACATTAGGTAAAGCAGAAGAAGGCGAATGGATTCCTGATCAACCCGCATCATGCAGGCACGGCGGCGCGTGAGCGTCTCATCCGACCCTAAACTCCACGAGGACCCAGCATGTAACCCATGCGGCAGGCATCGACAGCTTGTTCGTTGTATGCTGAAAACTATCTAACCGGATATTGAAGCGTCCAGACCCTACACGATATATGTACGCGACGAATCGCAAAATACATAGCCATTCAAGCAATTTGATTCGGGCTTGAGACGAGTTGAGATCAGAAGCACGGACTCATTCGTGAGGGTTGCAGCTATTGCTAGACAATTCCCTGCTTCAGACCATACCTCGGCAAGACAGCTCTGATGAATGAAGAGTCTCATTTACCAGCACGGGGAAATTCAGTACTATCAAGAATCAAGCGACTTCATCCCTTGAGACGGCATTTCGCGAAAACTACGGATCACTACCCACGGATTACTTACATCCATCTCCCTGCAACGAGCAAGGTCCCTTACCGAAGTCTCCAACCTGGCGAAGGAGCCTTGCATAGCGAAACGTGGAGGACCTGGCATCGGCACTGCTCTACGCTAGAAACTCTTCCAGCTCGTTCGACACAAACAAGGGAGTGCCAGCGCATTCGCCTGTGTTCAGACGTCCATTGGGCGACCGGATCGTTTACATGTGCGTAAGTGAACGCCACATCGCGTGCCTGACTGAGGGCATCAATCCGCCATGTCGCAACTAAGTAAAGCATAAGGTAATGATCGATATTCGCCATTGGCTTGGGATACTTGGTATTGTTATGCCGTCATGGCGAAGTTACGGTCGTATGAGACCTTCAGGCTGAGCCCGCGGTCCCCCAACCCCCGGAATGCTGGAACGAAGATCGCGGGCCTGCCATTGCCCCAACATCACGTTATAAATGGCGCGTCTGGAACAGAACATGGCTCCTTCTCTGATCCCTATGGTCTGTTTTCACCGGTCGAACGTCGTTTGCTCGGCATGGCTGCTTCCATCTCTGCTGTCACCGCCATACTGGTATTTGTTTGGGCTGCCTTCGCATACTCGCCGTTGCTGCCATCGCAAACCACCACCAGTACTGGGAGCACGTCGTTTCTCCAACATGAAGATCTTATCAGCGGGTTTTACGGAAGAACTTTCCTGAAGAACAACATCCCCTACATCGACATTCCCGATTCGCTCATTCAAGATGTCTACTACTATCGCTGGACATCGTTGCAGCGAAACATTCGCTATGTAGTTGCCGGCACGGGTTATATGTGTACCGAGTTCGTACATCCTGTCGGCTATGCTCAGGCGTTTGGTACAATCGATGCCGCTGCAGGTCACCAAATCGATGAGGCACGATGGCTCAGGAACACCGCATACATGGACGACTACATTCAGCTCTATACCCGAGGCCCTGCTGATTCGCTTCAATATACCCAATGGATTCTAGATGCGGCGAGTCGTCGCGCCATGGTGACGGGCGATAATGAATTTCTGGCAACTCAAGTCGACGACATGGTTCGCACTTGGCATCTCTGGGACAGCTTTTTCGATTCCACCGCTGGGCTGTATTACTATCAGCCGGTTTGGGATGCACAGGAACTGTCTCTACCGGGTTTCGTAGCCGATCCCAATGGCACGGACTGGACCTTGAGAAAGGATGGCCCCTATACCTACAGACCGAGTCACAAGTAAGTGGCGCATCAGCGATGTCATCCTGTTGATTTCTCAAGAATATTTCCATGAACATGGAATCTAATTGACTGTGGCATTTTCATGTAGTGCCTATATGGTTGCAAACGCAAGAGCTATTGCGAGGGCTGCTGGGTTAGCCCATGATAGTCTCACTCAGTCCCAATTCTCCAAGCTTGCAGGAGAACTCGAAGCGACTATGTACGAGCGCCTTTGGGCGCCTGAGCAGGAATTCTTTGTACGTACATGATCGATTCGCGGTTGTCAGAGACCTGTCTCTTTCTGGCGAGTCCTGGGAGAAACTACGCTGACATTCGATTGCTGTGTTAGATGGATATCATTCGTCCCAATAACCCCAACTTGACTCGCCTCACTGGTCGCGAGCAGGTGGGATTATTCCCCTATCGCTTTGGTATCGGTCTGAGTCAGACCTACACCCAGCCGGCCCTGGATTCCATGTTCGATCCGATGGGATTCCTGTCACCCTATGGTCCAACTACACTGGAAATCCGTGACCCATGGTTTGCAGCTACTAAACCCGATCCAAACTACTGTGAGGCGCCAGCAATAATGCATCGATACGACATAAAGAAATGAGGCTGACGGATATAATAGGTTGTTGGTGGAATGGCATGTCGTGGCCGTATTCCACTGGTCACACCCTGAAGTCACTGGCTGTTATCTATCGGTCTGGGACCACGAATGCTACCGCCGAGCAGTATCATGAATATCTCCAGATGTATGCCCGGACACAGCAGAAGAACGGTGTGCCATACGTTGCTGAGTCTCATTATCCGTTTGAGGACGCCTGGAGTGCGGACTCTCGAAACCACTCTGAGCATTATGATCATTCTATCTATAACGAGTAAGCAGTTCTGTCGCACGTTCCTATCCCATATCCCCTGTCCCTAAAGCCGCACAGATCGTACTTTCAATGTTAGTCACTGACTTTTGTTTCGTTAGCAACGTGATCACTGGTCTCCTAGGAATCATACCGCGACCAGATGACACTCTCATGATTTGGCCCATCATACCGAGAGACTGGACATATTTTGCCCTCGAAAACTTGGCTTATCATGGACATCTTGTTACGGTTCTCTATGATAAACATGGTTCGCGGTATCACGCAGGACGAGGACTGAGCGTCTTCGTCAATGGTGTCAAAGTGTATCATGGTCCGGACCAAACAGCAATAGTCCCGATACCTCCTGCTATTGTATCGACTGAGGAACCACTTGTTAATATCGCCGCGAATCCTGCGGGAGTAGGACATTATCCCACAGCGAATGCCACATTCACTTCCACAGCTGACTACTGCTACAAAGCCATTGACGGCGTTGTATATTACGACCAAGTTCCCGACGATAGGTGGACGAACTACCTATCTCCCAACGCCAACGACACGCTCACTGTCAATTTTGCACGGCCGCGCAATGTCTCATCTGTGACACTGGCCCTCTATTCGGACATCGAACGAGGCGGCAGTATCGATTTACCAGCCAGGATTGAGATCTACGGGACTTCTGGCCTCATCACATCGCTAAACGAGAACACAATACTCTTAGCGAACGACCAGAATGAGGTCAGTTTCGAGACCGTAGAAACGGCATTTGTGGCAGTCAACATGTACCGAGCTTCAAACACGACATATGTGGGAGTCTGTGAGCTCGAGGTATGGACACCGCCACCCAAGGGACCACGGTACTACGCCGTAGACGCATACCTTACCGGCGCGAACACAACCGTCTTCTTCGATCCGTTGTCGAAAGCAACAAGTAATGGAGCCGTGGTGAGCAGTATTGGATCGGACAGCATCGTGGCCTTCTCTGGTATTAAGTCAGACGGAAAACCGAGACGGTTAGCACTCAGTTATCTGAATCTGGGTTATGTCCCGGTGAATGTGAGTGTTGAAGTGAACCAGGTGAGTCGAGCGGTGTTGGAGTTGCCGCCGTCAACAGAATACGTCACGGTCGCAACAAACATCATGTTAGCTGTGGGCAAAAACTTCGTCAGTTTAAAGGGAGGTTCAGACGGAGTAGAGGTCCGATTCGAGACTATGACTATATCTTGAATTAGGCGGTCCATATCTTGTTTTCAGTCTGTATTGTCTTTGTTGCTTTCTTCAAACAGTCAAGAGACCATGCCCGGCTTTAGCATTTGCATCAAGTGAGACTAACATGCAACCTTAACGCGTCAATTCTTTAGACGGAAATATGCTACTATCCTAGCTTCTGGAGCTTGGCAACCCCGCTATCACCGTTATCTTAGGGCGTGCATCACGTAATCTGCGCATGGCCGTCTTCTGTCTTCTTGTTGGTGACATATTCCATGGAATTCCTAGAATGCAACGTGTTGGTTTTCAACATAATTGAATCATCATCAACCCCGTGAACTCCATACGAAGCCGGTAATTGTTGAATTATCCCCAGGACAACAAAACAGGAGTTGTCTTGTTCTTATTTCATCTGACTTACCATCCAGATCGACTTTCACTTCTGCTCTTCCATCCCCCCAATGCAAGGGGCGTCTCGCATCTCATGAGTGCCAACTCGACGTAATCAAGGACACTCTTTTTCTTCGCTGGTTCCTGTCGCGGAGCTTCCGCTGGCACACACCATGGCTCCCTCTCCGCTCGTTGACAACGCCCAGATCAAGAGCGCAGAGCTCCTCTCGCCGTTGCCCTTCTACCTCCACGCGTACTTCTGGCCCTTTGCCATAATATGGCCCATCTTTGCGCGCTACTTCTACACCCCCGAGCTCTACGAGAAGCACATCTCCTCCTCGGAATGGACGTTCGTCTGGTGCGGAACGATAATCACGTTCCAAAGTCTTGTCTGGCTGAGCACCAATTGGAGCGTTAACCTCAAGGCGCTCTTCACGGCCACCAAAGCCAAGAAGCTCCAGGATGCTCAGCTCATCAAGATTATCCCCGTCGCAAACGCCGGCTCAGCCGAAATCTGCACCATCGACCGTGACCAAGTCGACGGCAAGACGAGCATTTCCTTCCTGTTTCAGAAGCGCCGATTCCTCTACGATCCTGAGAAACAGTCCTTCAGCCCTCTGGCCTACGAGATCGACGCCGAGCCGAAGCCCCGTATCGACAAGTTCCAGAAGTGCCGAGGTATCACCAATGAGGCCGAGTTGACACGCCTGGAGCAGTACTATGGCTCCAACACCTTTGATATCCCCGTGCCCACCTTCACCGAGCTCTTCAAGGAACATGCTGTCGCTCCTTTCTTCGTTTTCCAGGTCTTCTGTGTTGGTCTGTGGATGCTCGACGAGTACTGGTACTATTCTCTTTTCACCCTCTTCATGCTTGTCGCCTTCGAGAGCACTGTGGTCTGGCAACGTCAGCGCACCCTCACCGAGTTCCGTGGCATGAGCATCAAGCCTTACGACATGTGGGTGTACCGTTTAGGAACATGGACCGAGATCCAGAGCGACAAGCTACTCCCTGGCGATCTCGTGTCCGTCGGTCGCACTAAGGAAGACAGCGGTGTTGCCTGTGATATGCTGCTGGTCGAGGGAACTGCCATCGTCAACGAGGCCATGTTATCCGGCGAAAGTACTCCCCTGCTCAAGGGCTCCATCCAACTGCGACCTGGCGACGCACTTATTGACACCGAGGGACTCGACAAGAACGCTTTGCTATGGGGTGGAACCAAGGTCTTGCAGATCACACACGGCAATCCCGACGAGGAGAAGCCTGAACTCGCTTCTGGTGTCCCCCCTCCCCCGGACAATGGTGCTATGGCTGTTGTGCTGAAGACCGGCTTCGAAACGTCGCAGGGTAGTCTCGTCCGCACCATGATTTACTCCACTGAGCGAGTATCCGCCAATAACGTTGAGGCTCTCCTGTTCATCCTGTTCCTTCTTATCTTCGCCCTGGCCGCTTCTTGGTACGTCTGGGACGAAGGTGTCAGAAAGGATCGCAAGCGCTCGAAGTTGCTTCTTGACTGTATCTTGATCGTCACCAGTGTCGTCCCTCCCGAGCTGCCTATGGAATTGAGCTTGGCTGTCAACACGAGTCTGGCTGCCTTGGCCAAGTTCGCCATCTTCTGCACTGAGCCCTTCCGCATCCCCTTCGCTGGCCGTATTGATATCGCCTGCTTCGACAAGACTGGTACATTGACTGGCGAGGATCTCGTCGTCGAAGGTATTGCTGGTCTAGGACTTGGTCAGGCCGGTACTAACACGCCACGTGAAGCCGACGGCGCCCACAGCCACATTACACCTGTGAAGCAAGCTGGCATGGAGACTACTTTGGTACTCGCAACTGCTCATGCTCTAGTGAAGCTCGACGAAGGTGATATTGTAGGTGACCCCATGGAGAAGGCGACTTTGAACGCTCTTGGCTGGGGTCTGGGCCACAACGACATCCTTGCCGCGAAAGTCGGTGCAGCTGCTGCTAAGACTACAGCTGGTACTGTTCAGATCAAGCGCCGTTTCCAGTTCTCCTCTGCTTTGAAGCGTCAGAGTTCCGTCGCCTCCGTAAATGCCACCAATCTACGGACAGGTCAGAAGATCCGAGGTACTTTTGTCGGTGTCAAGGGAGCCCCTGAAACCATTATGAAGATGCTTGTCACCGTTCCTGCCGACTATGAAGAGACCTACAAGTACTTCACTCGACGCGGTTCTCGTGTGCTTGCCCTGGCTTACAAGCAGATTACCATTGATAATGAATTGGGATCTGCTAAGATCAACGACCTCAAGCGCGAATCAGTGGAATCCGATCTCATCTTTGCCGGTTTCCTCGTGCTTCAATGCCCTCTGAAGGAAGATGCCAAGGAAGCTGTTCGAATGTTGAACGAGAGCAGCCACCGCGTCGTCATGATTACCGGAGACAACCCCCTTACTGCTGTTCACGTTGCGCGCGAGGTCGAGATTGTTGATCGCGATGTTCTCATTCTGGATGCCCCTGAGAAGAATAACGGTACGCAAAAGCTTGTCTGGCGCAGTGTGGACGACCAAATCAACATCGAGGTGGACGCGTCCAAGCCTATCGACCCCGAGATTCTCAAGAACAAGGATATCTGCGTTACTGGATATGCGCTGGCTCAATTCAAGGATAATTTATCCGCCTGGCAATCGTTGCTCCGTTACACCTGGGTTTACGCACGTGTTTCCCCCAAGCAGAAGGAAGAGATTCTCCTTGGTCTCAAGGATATGGGTTACTTTACTCTGATGGCTGGAGACGGTACCAACGACGTCGGTGCCTTGAAGCAGGCTCACATTGGTGTCGCTTTGCTCAATGGAACTCAGGATGACTTGAACCGCATTGCCGAACACGCTCGCAACACGAAGATGAAGGAACTCTACCAGAAACAGGTCGATCTCATGAAGCGATTCAACCAGCCCGCCCCTCCCGTGCCCGTTCTGATTGCTCACCTCTATCCTCCTGGACCTTCTAACCCCCACTACCAAAAGGCCATTGACCGAGAGGCGCAAAAGAAGGGCATGTCGAGTGAGGAGTATGCGAAGTTGATCGGAAACGGTGCTCTTGTCCCCGCCTCTGCTTCTACTCAGCAACCCGCACAGGCCGCCCCGAGCGCGAAGCAACAGGAGACGCTGAACAAGGCTGCTGGATTTGCTGATAAGATGACCGCTGCTATGATGGAGCAAGAGCTAGGTGACGATGAGCCGCCAACACTCAAGCTGGGTGATGCCTCAGTCGCCGCCCCGTTCACCAGTAAACTACGAAACGTCATTGCCATTCCCAACATTATCCGTCAAGGTCGATGCACACTTGTTGCCACCATCCAGATGTACAAGATCCTGGCTCTTAACTGCCTGATCAGCGCCTACAGTCTGAGTGTTCTCTACCTTGAGGGTATCAAGTTCGGAGATGGTCAGATTACGATCAGTGGTATGCTCATGAGCGTGTGCTTCCTGTCGATCTCCCGTGCCAAGTCTGTCGAGGGACTTTCCAAGGAGCGCCCACAGCCGAACATCTTCAACTTTTACATTATTGGTTCCATTCTGGGCCAGTTCGCGGTACACATTGTTACCTTGATCTACATTGCCCGATTCTGTGACAGACTTGAGCCGTAAGTTTATTACCCCCGAAGTCTTGGCATTATTGTATTCTAACGTTCGTACAGACGCGAAGAGATTGTCGACCTTGAGGCCGAGTTCGCGCCGTCTTTGCTCAACAGCGCTGTCTACCTGTTGCAACTCATCCAGCAGATTTCCACGTTCGCTGTCAACTACCAGGGCCGTCCTTTCCGAGAGTCCCTCTCTGAAAACAAGGGCATGTTCTACGGTATCATCGGTGTATCTGCCATCGCATTCTCGTGCTCGACCGAACTCCTCCCCGACATCAACGACCAGATGAAACTCGTCAAGTTCACCGACGAGTTCAAGTGGACAATGACGACCGTCATGGTCCTCGACTACGTGGGTTGCTGGGTGATCGAGAAGGTCCTCAAGCGCTTGTTCAGCGACTACCGTCCGCGTGACATTGCCATCCGACGACCCGACCAGCTGCAACGCGAGCACGAACGCAAGGCGGTCGAGCAGGCGTTGAAGGATGCCGAGGCGGAGAAGAAGCGTCTGGAGCAGGTGGCGGAGTTTGAGAGGAAGGTGGAGGAGCGAAGACAGAAGATCCAGGCATGGGCTCAACCCAGATAAAAAAACGACTGGCTGGTTTGTACGAATACTCCAGATACACCGGAGTCCGATAGACGGTTCACAGGCTGTGGCGGCGAGAGATATTCGTGCTGGGATTAGACATGCATTTGTGTACATTCTAGAGTTAGATGGTCTGGGTACGTCTGTCGTGTTTGTCCGGTCTGAACATATATCTACCCGTATCCGGAATACAATCTGTCTGAGAGATAAGGACTCATGATCTGAGTGCGTAAGAGTAATCCGTACCGTACCTTTCTCTATCGTAGCGACCTCCGAGTCAACAACGCCATCCGGTCCTCGGTCGCAACTAACCCCTTCCGGATCTCAAGTTTGCTCCTTCTGACTAACGACGTATTTGTCTAACGAGAAATATGCCGTAATCAAGTACATACCAACAAATATCGTATTGAGGTTACGGAATACCAGCTCATCAATGACTTGTTCTCTGTCCGTCTCTTATCTTTCTATTTCGTCGGAAGATTTAAATCTCGTGTCATTCAGAGTCGACTCGAGAACCATCAATCACTTCAGACTCGAGAGATCGAAAAATAAGTACGGACGAAAGCAAGATGGACACTCCCCGTACGCGCGGCATCGTCGTTTTTGGAGGCGGCACAGCGACGAACAGTCTGGTGGATATCCTCGAGCATCTGCGACAAAGCAGAGCCTGTTCGCTGCAGTATGTGATTCCGATCAGCGATAATGGCGGCAGTTCGTCCGAGGTGATCCGGGTGTTTGGAGGGCCTGGTAGGTCTCAGTCGTCTCACATCCTCATTCACTCACTCGACAATAACACAAGCTAACATCTCACAGGAATTGGAGATATTCGCAGTACGTCTGCCCCTTCATATACAAGTCATGACTGAAGCTTATCATGATGTTATACAGGCCGTCTAGTCCGCCTCATCCCCGACCTCGAAACAGACATCGAGCTCAGCACCATCAAGTCCCTCTTCAACCACCGCCTCTCGACCTCACCGCGAGAAGCGCGCGAAGAATGGCTCGATATCGTCGAGGGTCGACACTCCCTCTGGACGCACATCTCCAGTGAGAAGCGGGAACTCATCCGTTCCATCTTCAACCACATGAATCTCGAGATCGTGAAGCGTGCGCGTCCGAGTTCCGTGTTCAATTTCGCCAAGGCGAGCGTGGGCAACCTATTCTTGACGGGGTGAGTCTCTCACTCTTACTCTCACTCCAATCTCACTCACCCCTATTCAACGGCACTAACAAAGTACCTACCTCACAAAAGAGCCCGACTCTTCACAGGATCCCTAGAATCAGCAATCTACCTCCTCTCCACCATCTGCGCCATCCCCTCCACCGTGTCCACCCTGCCCGCCATCAACACAAACTTCACCCACCACATCAGCGCAGGACTGAAAGACGGTTCCCGCATAACCGGCCAGAACGCCATCTCCCACCCTTCCGCCCCGACCAGTCTCCCCGACTGTCCAGGTGGTGAACGCACCGTGATAACAGCCGAAGCGTCCACCTTCACAGCATCAACCATCACCACCACAACCACAACCTCCACCATAACAACCACAACAACCACCAAAACCAAACCCCTCCACCTCCCCTCCACCACCTCCTCAACCCCCGGCACCCCAGGAACCCCCACAGACTCAACCTCAACCTCCACAACAACCTCCACAATCTCCGCCGCCGACGCCGCCGACGCCGCCCAACGCCTCGAAACCGAAGCCCACGACCGCATCGAAGACGCCACCTTACCAGGCTCCCTCCCCCAACTCCGCAAACAATACATCTCCTTCAGCAAAACCACCACCAACGACCTCCCCGCCCCGATCTCCCGAATCTGGTACATAAGCCCCTACGGCCACGAGATCTTCCCCTCCGCCAACCCCCAAGTCCTCACCGCCCTATCCCGCGCCACAGCCATCATATACTCCATCGGAAGCCTCTACACCTCCCTAATCCCCAGCATCATCCTCCGCGGCGTCGGCGCCGCCATCGCGCGCGGTCCGGCCCGCGCCAAGATCCTCATCCTCAACGCGAGCGTAGACCGCGAGACCGGACCCTCGAATACCCCCATGGACGCAACAGCGTTCGTGCGGGCGATCGTGCGCGCCGCGCGGGAGAGTCAGGGGGAGTATTCGCGTGAGAACGAGAACGACGAGGACGTGAAGCGGTATGTGACGCATGTGTTGTATCTGGAGGGGAGTGGGGTGCCGGGTGTGGATAAGGGGGAGTTGGCGAGGTTGGGGGTGGATTGTATGCGGGTGTATGGGAGACGGGTGGATGGGGTGTTGCGGTATGATGAGGCGGGGTTGGCGAGGGCGTTGGAGGCTGTTATGGGGAAGAGGGAGACGGTGAGGTGTAGGCGGAATACGAGTGGGCAGTGATGTGAGGTGCGTGAAGTGAGGTGAGGATACACCTGCAGACACTAAACTACGAATAATCATATGCAATGGAGACAACACGGAATAAAAAACTGAGGGATGGTATCTCGTGCATTTCATATCTATCATACAAGGCAAGTCGAGTTCGATCCGAGCTACTAGCAAAAGCAAGCAAGAATCTCCCACAACCGCCGACTTAACCGTCAGTCAAGCCATTATCTTAAGGTCTTTTCTTTACACGAGCTTCTTTCACGAGTCTCTATCTCAGACGATTCTCGCTACCCATGCTTCTCTCTATGCCTGATCCGTACCTACGGTACGACACACATTTTGCGTTGCGATGCGCTTATTTGGGGGGGTTGGCAGCGACGAAGGCGACACCCTTGGCAATGTTCTTCTTCAAGTCGCCAATGCAAGCCTCGAGGAGCTTGGTCTCGTTGGCATCGACAGCGCCGACGGGGAGGATCTTCTCAACACCGTTGGGGCCGAGCTCGATCTTGGAAGCGAAGAACTCAACACCCTGGTCCTTGTAGAGAGGGCTCTCGACGAAAGCGGGCTCGACGACGCCCTTCTCGCCCTGAGCGGCGCGGAGGACGGAGTCGGCCATGCGGGCACCGGCCATAGCCATGGAGAGGGTGGCAGAGCCAGCACCGTCCTTGGCCTTGACGACCTCGTCACCACCGAACTGGACACGGTTGACGAGTTCGGCGTTGGCGCTGAGGTCGGGGTGGTTGCTCTGGGAGAACAGAGGGACGATGGTGACACCGGAGTGGCCACCAACGACGGTGATGTTCTCGTCCTTGGGGTCAGTGCTCTTGATCTCGCTGACGAAGCGGCTGGCACGGACGACGTCGAGAGTGGTGACACCGAAGAGCTTCTTGGGGTCGTAGACACCACGGGCCTTGTAGACCTCGGCGCAGATGGGGACGGTCGAGTTGACGGGGTTGGCAATGATGAGGAGCTTGGCCTCGGGGCAGGACTCGGCGCAAGCCTTGGCAAGGTCACGGACAATGGAGGCGTTGGTGTTGAAGAGATCGTCACGGGTCATGCCGGGCTTGCGGGGGACACCGGCGGGGATGAGGACGACATCACTGCCCTTGAGAGCGGCAGCGAGGCCAGCGGGAGTGGGCTCGTAACCCTTGACGGTGCTCTTGGTGTTGACGTGGGAGACATCAGCAGCAACACCTGGGACTTGTCAGTCGAGACTTTCGTGACTTGTGAATCGAGACAACGATCAATTGTCTCTTCCGTGCTCTCTCCATGATCTCCCATGATAGAAATTGAACATACCGGGTGCGCCACGGATATCGTAGAGAGCGAGCTCAGTGACTCTCTGGTTGAGCTTCAAGAGAAGAGAAAGAGGCTGGCCAATACCACCAGCAGCACCGAGAACGGTGACCTTGGAGAGCTATAAAGCAAATTGTGAGCATTGCTCTGGAGCGATCCTTCGATCTTCTTAAAGAAGAAAGAAGAGAGCTGGAAGGGCAGCAAGGGAGCTGGAGCTGGAGCGGAGCTGGGCAGGTTCAGTCAAGACTTACGTTGCTGGCAGAGGCAGAGAAAGCCCGGCGCTGACCGGCAGCGAAGACGGAGCGAGCGGCGAACATTTTGACTCGACTTGGTGATAAGAATGTAGAGAATGGAGAAGTGGAAGGAGGATGTGTTGGGATGGAATTGAGTGAGTGGAGGAAACAGGAAGAAGAGTGAAGAGTTGGGGTGAGCTTTTTAGATCGACGGAATAAAAAAGACGTACAATACGGATACGGAAGCCAGGCCGCGTTGCGTTGGGGGTTCCTTCCGTAAGGCCGTGGAAAAAAATGAGCTACGGAAGAGCCAGAGCCAGGGTAGGTACGACGGATTACCTAAGTTAGCGACAACAACAACAATTTTCGATGCATTTAACCCATCAAGAGCTCCTAGGCCGACGACGATGATTGGTTCCGCCCCTCATCGATGCTCGCACGGGTGGGTCTCGGTCCCTGGCTGACTAGCGAGGTCCATGGCGCTATGCCGAGTCTAGCCTAGCCTGGACTGATCTAGCGTCACTGTCGGTTTACGATAGGTACAGAATGTCTTTGGGCAAGTGCGGTTAAGCAATGTCACTCAATTAGAATATGAAGTGGGAAAGACACAACGCCAGTGCGACCGAGGGCGACTTCCGATTCACGCGGGTCACGATACAAACACAGAAGCCACGGGCAGTCAACGCGCGATAACAATGGACCGAAACAGAAATATTGTTAGGTACCGGTACTTCCCGTGTTAGGCCTAATGCAAGGTGGGATGCATAGTAAGCCCATGCCTAATCCGTACCTATACCTGCCCACTCGTGCATTTTCAGCCAATCAGAAGCTGAGAAACCCAGCTCCGTCCGGCTTCCTCTGTCCCGCCTAAACTTCCTCCTCCGTTGGAAGCCTCACTTTCAACCTTACCCTCCTCCACCCTTCTTCACCCTTCACAATTCAAGTCAATTCTTTCCCAACTCTGCGCGGACGACGGCATCACATCTTCGCTTTCATTGCACGCATCGTATTACACTCGCAGATAACTCGCAAATTTTTCCTCTTTCGTTGCCGAGAGCTGCATCGCCTCAACAGCTCGCCCCATCTCAATTATACGGCCCAAGTTTCTACTGAATTTGGACCGCATTGGGCTGCGTTAAGCCAAGCCGGTTGTTACATGGCCAACAGCATGCAGGATCGCAATGCTCCCTCGGATGATATTCGTGCTCCAGCAGTACTAGTCGACCTATCCGACGATTTCTACGGCCCGCCACCCCATCTCAATCCCGGTGTGGTCTGGGAGAAGTCGGGACTTTTGACCGTCAAACCCAAGTGGACGGTTCAGCCGACCCTCTACGCCGTCAATGCCACCCTGAAGGAGATCTTCCTCGAAGATTTTCATGTCCGCTTTCTCCATGACGGGGAATTCACCAAGCTATACGAAGTCATCTATGGCAGCGCGCTGTTCATCATGCGAGTCGTTATGCCGGTGTGTCCGCACAAACTCGTCGAGAGTGAGGTCGCAACTCTCGACTTTGTTGCCCGTAACAGCAGTCTTCCCGTGCCGCGCGTCATTGCCTACGATCCCAGCATCAACAATCCTCTCGGTTGTGAATGGCTGTTGATGAGCAAGATCAAAGGCAAGTCCCTTCGAAAGGTCTGGCACCTCGCATCCATCGACGCCAAGAAGAAGATTGTCCGTCGTCTCTTCGACTACATGATGCGTATGTTTCACACACCTTTCGACGGAGGCGTCGGTAACATCTACTTCACGGCATCTGGATATTCGGCCACAGATGTTCCACAGGTCTGTATCGGTGAGATGGTTTCAAAGGCTCTGTTCTAGGGAGACCGCGCCCGCTTCCACCACCGCCGTCAACCTTTTGACACCCACGATGAGTGGTTCGATCATCTACTCTCACTCAATAATGCCGAGATCCAAGAGGAAGAGCAGACGCAGTCAAGGTGGCACACTAAACATGAGTCCGATCTCATATCAAGAATGCACACCAGCAATGAATACCTTCAGGCTTTCATTACCACATTCATTCCCCCCTCCTTCACCCAGGAGGCAGAGCCATTGCGCACCGTCCTCAGCCCGGAGAATCTCATTCTGGAGAACATCTTTGTGAATGATGACGGAGATCTCTGCGGGGTTATTGACTGGAAGTGCCTCCCATGTCTGCCCATCCCCATGGTGTGCCAGTACCCACCCTTCCTCCAGCGCGTCGATGGCCTCGGCAAGATGCCCAATCTGCAAGACTACCCGAGAGGCGACAAGGGCCGTCAACTCACCCATCCCGGATACACGTACGACCGAGTACGATTTGACAAGACAGTGCTGCAAACCGAGTTCGCTGCCATGATGAACGAGCAAGCGCCCGACTATGCAAGCCACTTCAAGAATGAGTATGGCGTTTGCCTTAGAGATTACGAAGCAGCTATCCGGAACTGTTTCGTCGAGAACGACTTCAGGGTCATAGAGCCCTGGGTCAAATCTCTCATGTTCAATCGCCCCAGTGAGCTCAATGGTTCACACCTGCACGAACGTCTTCGTGACGTTGTTTGAGGGCTTTCATTGAGAAGGTGAGCAGCCGGTAATTCTTGTTCACCCATCCACTTTCGGTTTCTATTCTCCCGTTCATTCGTTCACAATGATTCTAACATTCACTCTCGTCCTCATCACTCACTCTCGATTATCGTTCTGTCTCGTTCAAACGTTTACCCTCGTTTGAACATTCTCTCTCGTTAAACCCGTCACCACTCACTCCCGCGTCTCGGTTTCACTGTTTACTCTCGTTTCATGGTTGATTCTTTGAATCAATGATTTTGTTCTATTACAATGGCAATCAACCTACTCTCTGGGGGTCAATAAGACGCATACCCTGTCTGCGGGTATCTTCAACTACCTACCAGATACCTACGTCTAAACGCTCAGCACCGCCTATCGATGACCCTAACCTCATAGGCTATCGACAGCCAATATGAACCCCGAAGTTGGGGGTTCACACCGGCGTTCTGTTACATTTTCATTTCCCCCGATTCATGCCATCTCGTCATATGAGGTTGTGTGTGGCTCTTCCGAAGCAGACCGTTGGCCTTGCCTATAAAAGCAGTAGTCTTCTAGGGCAACGACAGCATCATATTCCCCTGTTTCAGCCACTTCGTCGTATGACGAGCTATGAGGCTCTCCGGAAACAGACTCTTGCCGTTGCCCATATGCAAAGTCACATGGGACACCAGGCAAGTCCTCAGGCATAGGTTCAACCCCGGACAGATATCCGGCATTAGTTATCCACTGAGACTCTTGATGTTCCCCAGGTATTCTTCTTAACTCATCCTCGTACGTGCATGTTGGGGTCGGGAAGTTCTCCCAAGCCCCGTAAAGCATAGGCATCGGAGTCAAGTGTCCATAAAGCTGCCCACCGTTAGTGCCATAATGAACAATCGCCTGGTTGTTCCAGATTCCTTCAGACTCGCCATACGTCTGGACAGGCAAATCGAAACTCGCTCCAAAGGTGCCAAAACCAGACGACACCATCGGCGTGCCAGTCATCCCGGTCGCTTCGGTCATATTGCGAAGTCTAGAAGCCAACATCTCGTGCTGTACATCCCCAAGCGTAAACGGCACGTACATGTTCGAGGGCACGGCCTCATCCAGCAAAGCATAAGGACACTCACCTAGTACTCGCAAGTCAAGCGGACCAGTTGTAACTGCCTTGCCATCGGACTCGTCCGCATTGGGATCCTCAGCCTGGTAAGGGGCTGGCGCATTGATTTTGTCGCCATCAACGCGGGCCATGCAGGCGTGCGGCAGTTTCGCTATGACCACCGTTGGGTTCAGATGCTCGCATGTTCCGAGGTAAGGAGCCTTGCAGCAGATGACGGGGTTCTGCGAGCGGCAGCCACAAGTGTGGAAGAAGAAGATGGCTTGGCAGAAGTAGGCGAACATCTTGGCTGTGTTAATCGTAAGTGAGATCGTGATTTGATTTGACAGGCAACCTGTTTTTCGTGAATATGACCAGGTGAGAGAGATACTTAACCGGCGTTTTTGGAGATGTCAGTCGGTTTTCAGATCGGGGAATTTGCAGGTGAGTGCGTGATGATTGGAATTGAAGCAAACGACTGAGTCCACGCTGCCATCATTTTATACTACTCGACGACTTTGTCAACCCATCACCATCGCATTGTTCACAGAGAAACAAAAGAATATGAGGATGGTCTTTTGTCGGTTCTTTCATCCCCTCCAGCTTGAATAAGATTGTTTTCACAACAGCCATCTCTTTGTCGTTGTTATCCCGCCATTATTATTCATCATGATAACAGTGTCATTGATCCATTCAGCAGCCCCCTGTCCGTCGTGACTCGTGAAAGGAAAAAAAAGAAAGCCAGCCATGCAGATTAGATTATCACGACTACCACCCTTTGATATCATCAAGCATGCCTCCGCCGATAGACACGTATGTATGCGTGCCCCCCTCTCTCTCGGGACGCTCGCAACCCGATGCTACGGCATAGTCACAGCACGCCATGCACGTATGTCAACCCACGAAGCCGAATGCAGGCATGATCGACCACCACGGGTGGAACCGTCGCCAAGATGAAGACGGGTACAAGTTTCGAACATGATCAATCCGGAATACCTACGGATTACCTACTTCGTACCTACCTGTCTACGGATTACGAAGTACGTAAGATGCAATGAAACCTCAAGACACTGTATGTACATAAGCGATGGCAGCGACTTGTCATCACGTGCGGTCATCACGTGATGGACGAACAGCGCAGTCGTGATGTGCAGGGAGTCTTCTGTACGGAATATGATATGAATCCAGGAGTGGTGTCTGTGTCTGTGTCGTGCGTATGTCAAGCAGTCAGTCAGTCAGGGAGGGTGAGACACAGACTGTCTACCTACTCCGTACTGCGGAACGACAAGACCGCGGAATATCTCCATACCTTTCGCAGTCCGTATCAACACTGGGTACCCTCTCTCCTTCATCTCCCATGGTTCAAAGAAGCTTAAAGCAAGTCTCTATTGCCGGTACCGACCGGAGAAAGAGAAAGAAAGAATAAAAAATCAAAAGCCCAGCCAGCCAGGGGCTTGGAGGTGAGGGGACGGGGGCGCACCATCCATCCCATCTGGCTAGTCAACACGTACGATATTCCGTAGTCCGTAATGGTACAAGTACGATACATATCCGTACACAGATTCGCGGCACGACGTGCCGGGCCGGGCCAGACATACCTACACTACGACTATGATACCAAACCAAGGGCACGGAGGTTAGTCCACACTGGAGGTAGCTTCGCGTTTTAGCACGATTTTGTTGACGAAAATGCCGCTTGTGAACTGGCTCAGCTTGGTTGACGAGATAGCTACGGAGCAGCTGCATGATCTACGGAGTAGAAAGGCAGGCAGGTCGGTATTCAGTAGGTTGCCGAGACTCCGTTGAGCTTGAAACTATTCCGTAATTCGATGGGGTCCTGTGGACTAAGAGACGGTTGTATTGGCAGTATTCCGGCTACCCAGGCAGTATGGGCCGTACGCATGTCTGCTCAGGGTCGTCAACTGGGTAAGAAGGGATGGGATTGGGAAAGGGAGATCACGACGATCAAGGGAAGGTCTGCTCGGAAGGACGAGCCGAGAAGGAATGGCCAACCACCGAAGAATCAACTGATGATCCTGTTCTTTACCCAAGGGATGACCTCGTGCTCTAGGAAAGGGTTGTTATTTCGTAATATCATCTTCTAGAATGTCGGGATTACTGTACTGGCAGATTCTACGAGACTCTGTGCTCAACGGAATCAGATCGCAGGATTACGATGCATATCACGCCATGACGCAGGGTTGACTCTGAGGGTTATAACAGGCCGTAGTATATAGACAGGCAGAAGAAAAGGGATGAGCAGAAATCAGCTTCGAGAAGAAAAAGAAAGAACGAGAAAAGAAAATCCCTTAAACGTCTCCCGTGATCTGCATGAGACCGCCGAGTTCCTGGGAAACACCTACCTACAAGTAGTAATAATAGCGATCGACTCTACTCGTACGGCTACGCCATCTCCCATCACCACCAATAAACAACACCCCATCACGCAACCGTCCCTACGCACACCATGGCCGCCCCGACGCCCAAGCTAACCCTCTACACCAACCACGCCTGTCCATGTGCGTCTCCCACCCTCATCCCACTTTAACCAGCATACATACTCGTACTCGTACACACAAAAGTAAACGACTGACTTGTCATTTCCACCCTCCAAACCAATAGGGGCCCATCGCGCACACATAGCCCTCTCCGAGCTCGGCGTCCCCTATACGGAAGAGATCATCGACCTCTCCGTCCCGCGCACACCGGCCTACCTCGCCCTCAACCCGCGCGGTCTCGTCCCGGCCCTAGCCGTCGACGACGGCGTCTCGCCCCAGCCGCACATCCTCACCGAATCCGCCATCGTAGCGAACTACCTCGCCGACGCGTTCCCTTCCTCACAGCTCCTGCCTGCGTCGAACGCGCCCGGCGGTGCGCTTAAGCGCGCACGGATTGCGTTTTTCGTGGATACGTATATTTCGAAGATCCCGTTCTTACCGCTGATCCAGGCGAAGACGGAGGAAGAGCGGGCTGCGATTGTGGGGAGGACGGTGGATGTTATTGTGAGGGAGGTTGAGCCGTTGTTGGGGGATGCGGCGCCGTTTTTTGGGGGGAGTGAGAGGATTACGCAGGCTGAGGTATCTAACTATTCTCTATTTTTTTTTTTTTTCCCCTTATTCTTTTCTTTTGTTTCTATCTACGGATTACCTAGTGACTTGTTGATAATGGTAACTGACTAACAAGATAGGTCCTAACCGGCTCCTTCGTTATCCGCCTCATGAAATGGCCTCAATACGGTGCATTCCCGCCCACTCTCGAGACTGAAATCAAGAGCAAAGCACCGGTTTTCGCACGCTGGGCTGAAGCAGTATCCAGCCATCCCAGTGTTTCGGCAATCTTCGACGCTGAGAGCACGGCGGAGGTGATAGTGAAGAAGTACGGCGGTCGGTGAACGAAGACAGACATATTATTCACCCCCCCCCCCCCCCATACATAACCGGAATATTACTCCGTCCAGTCGACTGAGTGAAGGTGGCTTCGGATCGGACGAATAGGAAGAGAGAGACGGGCAGTGGGATTATCTAGCCTGCGCCTTGGAAATGTCTAGTCTAGGGTTTGTGTGAACCGGGCGTTGATACGGACCGGGTAATTAATTCATCTGCCTTAGCTCTTCTCTTTACGATACTCTCTGCTACCTACGAGTACTCATTCCAAATGATCAACCTGCTTAGCAATATGGATATGGATATGGATGGATATGACCCGATCGTCGTGCATGCAAACCCGGTGACAACCACATCCACATCCACTTACTCGTACATACGAATATTGACGCTGTATGTATATGCGAGTTGACTATGTGAATGGCCGGCAGTAGTGGGAATAGTTACAGTAGTTGCTCTTAGTGAGTTGCGTTAACGTCGACAGCTGTGAGTATTCCGTACGTATCGTATCGTAACTCGTACGGATCACAGAAACTCGGACTCTTCAGACCGACCAAAGAGTATCCGTAAAGGAAAGGAGATAATTAAGAAAACGATCGATCGTGTTTGTAGGATTCCCTATTATTACCGTCGTTATTTGTTTATTATCTATATCGCCATTATGAGATCCGTATATTCCCTTAGGTACCAGGTTCGCGGAATATTCTCCGCAGCAGAGACTGAGATCAAGTTGCTCATCACAGTACGAAGTATGGAATATGTCAGTGTTCATGGTGCGCATGATACCTACGCCGACTCGACTCAACCTACGGCATACTCGTAGGTATACATACGCAGCTTGCTTGCACCGACAGCGCTAACCGAGTCGTCAGATTTTGGTCCGTCTCTTTAATATCTTTATTTCTTTGTCAACGACTCGAACGGATTATCCCGTACCGTACCTATTACCTACCTATCTCGCTGTCGTGATTAACTTATTACACAATCCTGCGCCGCATAAGCGTCGGCAGAAAAGAGAGAGCGAGTTAATGCGTTAAGTAGTTAGTTTCGGTAGTTAGTTGCAGTTTAGTTGGCGGATAATCAGCAGTTTCGAAGCTGACAGCCTACTCGTACATACAGATTACCGACGGAATCCCGAAACCCGTAATGGGTACGAGCGAGTAGTATGCAATATGCATAGGTAGTCGACGTTGAGAGTCTAGGCACTGCTGAGTTGACCCCATCGTCGGCCTGCCTGCCATGACGGGGCAAGGGCAGCTTAAGTCAGGTCGACATCTCGGTCCGTATCGTCTGCGTCCATGTCATGTCTGGCTCTTAGCTCCAGTCTTATGTACCGTCGATCATGAGCATGGGTAGGCCTATTTCGATCGCTGCCTCTCCGCTTCTTCTAATTAGTGTGCAACTATACACTAGAATTGGCGCCGTTGCCGGTAGTAAGTACGAGGTAGGTAGTATAAGGTTGTCTCCCCTGTCTGTCAGCTCCGGTGACCTCAGCAGTTAACAGTTACCAGTGCTCGGGGATGCTTAACTGGCGACTACTGAGCAAAGGGAAAAGGGTAACGGTAAGAAACAAGGGAGTTGAGGTAAGTTGAAGGTGGTTAGTTAAGGTAAGGATCAGAGTCCGGTAGACGAAAGAGAAAAAGAAAATCGCTACCTCACAATCCGTCTCCTGGGCTGACCTGACCGCCAAGCCCACCACGTGTGGTTGTCGACAGTAGCATTCCGTGGTCATCCCACACTATGTTGTATGTAGGTAGGTTAGGTATCATCGTCATGCCCAGATTCACAGACAGCCAAGTTTAGGTACCTAAACTAGATCCTATGTAGCTACGACGGCACACGCAGCACGTCCTGTCTGGTACGAGGACAGACGCTACCGATGACTTCGTTAGGTACATTAAACATGCCGTCCCATCGCAACCCTGGGCCTACTCTATTCGTATGTACATACCTATTCCGTAACCGTAGTCCGTACCCGTAACGACTGCACTGCAGTCCCTGCCAGGATAGGAGGGTGGACGGATACCTACCACTTATGTACATGGAAAGCAGCCAGTCGCCAGTCATGTCACCCCCGGACAGCCAGATGTAATTGGTCTTCGCCAAAGCCATGGCTGAAAAGAAAAAAAAACAAAAAAAAAAAAGCGAGTGGCTGCTGGACTGGACGAGAGAAGAGAGAAACGAATCGAATCGAAGCAACCCCCAGTAAGCAGACAAGCATGGGCGTTTTCCTTGGCTGGCCCCCCCATCCTACGGTCTGCCTATCCTATCTTTTCTCTATCGTATCCCTTCCATCCCCCATCCCCATCTCCCATTACATCGCGTCCGCCGGGGAAAGGTAGGTAGTCCGTAGCATGTACAGTATTATGTATCCCGTATGTATAATACTTGTCATTGTCCCTATATTATCGTTGATAAGTAAAGTATTGGGAGAGAGATGGCCATTGCGTCTTCCTGCCTGCAGTCCAATTCAAATACTTACCTTAAACGCGCGATCTCCCAGTCGGCGTTCGATCAGCTAGCTTAGCCAGTTGTCTTTCTCAAAGACGTTACGTTGAACCCCATCATCATCGTCAGCGTCATCGTCGGCGTCGTCATTTTTCAGCAGAACATCACCAAAATAAACAACACCGACGACGTTGCATTACATTGCAGTTGACCACGGAACAATCAAGGGTACCGCAGGACCATTATTTCCCACAGACAAGACACAGACAGCAGACACGAAAAAACACGACACCTGGATCGAAGAGACGCTTCTGCTGCATCGAGAACACCACCCAAAAATAAAAAAAAAGCCCCCTTTCCCATTCAATACAGTGGGGATAACCAATAGGAGCACGCAGTCACGTAGCCCTCTTGCGTGCATTCATCACCGATTTGAAAAAAAAAAAAAATAAAAAAAATTAATACATACTACTACCTACCCTAAAGACCACGTTGGTCTCGCCCTTCCTCGCCAACCCACCGGCTGCTGCTCCCCGAAAACAGAAACAGTCGCAGTCAGTCCGTCCCTACTAGGAAGGAAACCTGGCCAAGCCCCCTCTCGCCGAGGAACGTATCGTCCAACTAGGGCAGAAGTAAGTCATACTTACTTACTTACTTACCATCCATCCATCCATCCATCTGTCTGTCTGTCTACCTTGACATTCCACTACATACTTGTCCCGTACCATTCATTCATACCATACCATACCTTCCCTTAACCATTACCATAACCACACCCTCTCATTCCCATCGTACATCCTATCCTGTACAACAGACAAGCAGTAGCATTACATTCTCTGTTCCGCGTTTCCGCTCTCTTGTCCAACAGATCCAGACTTACCAAGTAGTACTCACTCAGTCAGAACCAACAACAACAACCAACCAACTCAACCGTGGCCGAACTAGGGTAAGAAGGTGCATAAACCGTTAACGGGGTCACGACGGAAATATTATTCTGCCCGCCCTTGTCCCCCCTTGTCCCGTTTCTCCTGCTCCTGCTCCTGCTCCTATCCCATCCTTGCCGTGCCATGCCAATGATGGCGTTTACCAAGGCGGCCTATCCGTCCCCCGTCTCGGAGGGCGAGCTGCCGTACTCCACCTCTGCCGAGCCCGAGACATATTACCCCGACATCAAGATCGAGCGGGACTCCTCGGAGTCGTGTGAGCCGGGCGAGTCGTTTGAGTCGTATGAGCCGACGGATCCCGAAGCCGAAGCCGAAGCCGATGCCGAAGCATGTGACGAGCCGTGTGAGACGGAGTCCGAACCCGCGAAGGGACAGGCGCAGGCGCAGGCTCGGCGCCGGAAGCCTCATAGTCCGGAGGCCTGGGAGGCCATCAAGCCGGAGATTGCGCGCTTGTACTTACAGGATAACTGTCGGTTAAAGGTGAGATTTGTATTCCGTAGTTTCTATCTTGATGATGTCCCGGCAACTAGCAGTTACTCTTGTCAACTGAGACTATCCGAATAACAACTGACTCTGAACAGGATGTCATGGCCATCATGGAAAAGCGGGGATTCTACGCCTCGTGAGTGATCTTCTACTTACCTCCTATGTAGTCACCATCCGGTAAGGAATGAGTATCATGAACTAACGGCGGACGTGAAGAACAAAAATGTACAAGACCAAGCTCACGAAATGGAAATTCTTCAAAAACAACCGCAAGTCCGACGTCGCCAACATCCTCTACCTCGAGCGCTACCGCCGCGCCATGGGCAAAGAGTCAACCTTCCGTCGCAACGGGCGCAAGATCGACGTCGACGCCTACATCCGTCGCACCGGCATGGAGCCCGACGATCTCCTCACCATCGCCCGTCCCGGCGACCTCCCGTCCACCCTGCGCTGCGGCACCCCGCCGCAAGCCTTCCTGCCCATGCTCTACCGCAGGATCGAACCGCCCGATACCTTCGTCCTGCAGGAGTCGTACCAGGCCTGGACCCTCGGCGCGCTCGTCGTCATGCCGCCGCGCCTCAATGCCGATTTCTCGGCGAATCTGGAGCGATACCACCGCGGTGCGGCCATGGCGTCCGTGAAGTACCTGACGCATGGGTGCTGGTTGTTCTCGATCGGGAAGATCAAGGAGGGTGGCGCGTTCTGTCGGCTTGCGTTTGGTTCGATTGATAGTGTATTGAAGACGTCGGCTCAGTTTGCTATTTATGAGTTGTTGTCGACGGCGAGTCGGTACCCTGACATTAACATCCAGCGATCACTCTGGGGTTTCCTGTCCGACTACGCGGCGAAACTCGGCGGTGTCGATGACAGACTCAAACGTGTCTTGGCTGCCTTCGCCAAGTTGGCCCGGGACCACAGCGTCGAGCACAACGTCGAGATGATGCAATGGGGTCGACGGTTCTCATCCATGCAGAGCAACGGTAGTTTCGACGGCACACCCTTCGACTACACGCTCATCCAACCCTGGGACATGCTCCCCGTCGACCGATCATACCAGCACCGGTACTACCTCAGTCAAACCCTCTGGGAAGCCGACGCGATCCCAACAGCAACGATGTACAGCCCGGACGAGAACAAAGCCCCCTGGGACTTACGCGCAGACCTGCTCATCATCTTCGGCAACAAGACGAAATGGATGGACGACAGAATCCCACACATGGCGCGCAAGATGCTCGCGCAGATGCCCAGGGATGAACCGTCGCGGTACCTGCAATTCGTATGCTTGTACGCACTGGCACGGCATAATCGGGCTCGATGCCGGGAGAATATCGTGTCGAGCGACCACAGACTTGCTCGACAGTACCTGAAGCAGGCTGTTGATGGTGAGCCCCTTTTCCCCCTATAACTAATCGGAATAGCGAAATGCTGATACTTGCAGTCCAACACGAAGCCTGGCCCGCCGGAAAGAACTACTACGAGACGTTGTCGCTGCTGGAGCGCTGGCACATCGAAGCCGACGACCACGAAGAAGCCGAGATGACGCGCATAAAACGCGAGTTCGAATGCCAAGAAGCGTTCGTGACGTTGCGTCCTTAACAAACAGACCTGAAAAAAGAAAGAAAAACGAAAATAAAACAACATTTCTCCTTATCTCCTTTCTTCTCGGGTTGGTTTTCTGGTTTCTTTGGTTTTTTTTTTGGTGGTCCCTCGGATAGAATACGGCGCTCAAAACACGCCGTTCATGAGGATTATCTACCAACAACACAAGATGTACACGGCGAGTGTGTGGTTATCGTGGTAGACGGGACACAACAACAATCATGGTAGACGAACAGGCAAGGGATGGTTGGCAGGGCAAAGGCAAGGTCAGGCAAGGTCAGGTCAGGCGAAGACGGAGGCGAAGGCAGGCAAGGGCGCAACAGAAAGCCCGTCGTCGATCAGAGATACCTACATTTGTTTCTCACATGAAGCAACAGTTAAAGATTTGTTTTTCTCCTTTTCTTCTTATTCTTTTCGTCGTCTGTTGTTATTAGATATGGCATCTCACTGCCCGGCTTGGATTTGGTTGGTATGGGATATCACGGGAATACCTTTGCTTTTGGATGTTCAAATGGTAGGAATCAGTTCTGGTGTTAGGGATAGATGATACACACAATGATCATGTATGTAAGAGAGTCGGCGGTATATCTTGATGGTTTTGGGCGTAAATGCGAGATACCTTTTGTTGTAGATGTTCTTGATGAGATTGAGATCTGACTGGTGATGATGATGATGCCCTAGAATACAACACCACGATCTATGCATCTATCGAGGTGATGTTTACAGGGATATCAATTTAGCGTGCAGACTAAGAAAAGTGACGCGACGGAAATGCGTGCGGAGATAAAGTGATGCGCCGCTAAGCCAGCAAAGATCCGATGAAGATTATGAGGGTCTGACGCTTCATTTTACGACCATCCACTAGCGCGCACTAGCCCGGCCCGCGATGCAACGCCACAATTATCAGTCATAACCCCTCCATCTCGCGACGGTGGCTGTGCATATCGGATCGGTTGCCCCTCCAATAAACGGGAAAGAAGCCAAAAGGTACGAAATACATGTGAAAGATACCATCCGATACGATACGATACCCGATCTCGTCGTCGTCGATTACGCCCTGATTACTCCGTGACTCACACGTGCCATATAAGACCTTGGTCTGAATATTTCGTTCGATTCATACCAGAAGATCATATACTCTATACAAACAGAAAACAGGACTCAAAATGGCGGACGCGGTCGCAGAGGCCACCGCCAAGCTGGTGCTCGACGATGTCACCGGTGAGATGGTATCGAAGAACGAGCTCAAGAAGCGCACCCAGAAGCGAGCCAAGAAGGCTGCCACCGAGAAGGCCAAGGCTGCCGCAGCCACGACTGAAGGCGCGAAACAGCAGAACGCCCCCAAACCGAAGCCGAAACAGGAGGAATCCGTCATTGACCCGGAGGCTATCTTCAAGCAGGGCTTCCTTGACGAGGTAACGACATTGCCCCTTAAGTATCTCCATAAGCGCATAGAAAGATGAATAGATGTAGTTAGAATTATTTTAATTTTATGTGATTTTTGCTAATCGCTTCTCGCTTGCGACAGGTCTACAAGGAGCGCCCCGTAAAGCCCGTCGTCACGCGATTCCCTCCCGAGCCCGTAAGAACCACCTATACCATTGAATTTTGGAAGTTTGAAGTCAGTATTGACGGTAGATGACTTGAACAGAATGGATTCCTTCACATCGGCCACGCCAAGGCCATCTGCATCAACTTCGGCTTTGCCAAGTATCACGGGGGCAAGACGTACCTGAGAATGGACGACACGAACCCCGAAGCCGAGGACGAGAAGTACTTTGTTGCTATTGAGGGTGCGTAACAATTCTCGTCTTGGTCTCTCAACTCGTCGCGTGTTCGAGCGCGTTATGGTTACCCCTTTTAGTCGAGACAGACTAACACGGCTCAGAAATGGTCCGCTGGTTGGGCTTCACCCCCCATCAGGTCACCTACTCGAGCGACAACTTCCAGAAACTCTACGACTTGGCCGAGAAACTCATCGGACAAGAGAAGGCCTACGTCTGCCATTGCAATGGTGCGTTTTCATCCTCTGACGTCACAAGAACCGTCTACTCACAGACCCCTAGACGACGAGATCAAGGCCCAGCGTGGTGGCGAGGATCACGGCGACAGATTCCGCTGCGAGCATGCCGAGCAGAGTGTCGAGACCAACTTGGCCAAGTTCAGGGGTATGCGGGACGGCCAGTACAAGCCGCGTGAAGCGTTCCTGCGGATGAAGCAGGACATAACCGACGGTAACCCGTGAGTCGCCGACTCCTGAGTCACATCGTGACTTTTATTCCTTCAGATTAGTGACTGACCTGTGCATATTATAGTCAAATGTGGGATCTCGCTGCATGTAGGGACGCCCTCAGCCCTGGAAGCTTCCCCGGTACCTGCTACTGACCCGCAGCACAGACCGAGTCCTCGACAAGCCTCACCACCGCACAGGCTCGAAATGGAGGATATACCCAACCTGTGAGTAGTCTCTCTCATACCCTTTACGAAAGACCACTTCGTACTCTGCATCTCAAAAAGCCACATTCTCGACTCGGCTTAGACTCGGCATCTCCGACTGGCTTGGCGTGGATGGCTTGCACCTCACGTGGCCGCGGAAGGACTAATAGATCTGACTGTGACAGACGATTTCACGCATTGCTTATGCGATAGCTTCGAGTCTATCACGCACTCGCTGTGCACTACTGAGGTTGGCTGGCACCATTTTCTTTTGTCGACTGGATTTGCTATCTACCTATACTACAGCTTGCTAACGCGTAGCTCCTCGACAGTTCATCCAGAGCCGAGTCAGCTACGAGTGGCTTAACAAGACACGTAAGACCCTTATTATATGTTACTCTGACGGGATTATGACCTCTGACCGCTTCTAGTCGGTGTCTACGAACCCATGCAGCGCGAGTATGGTCGACTAGTGAGTGGACCTTGTGAAACCTGATGGGCCGTGGGCGTGGCCGAGCTGACCGTGGGATGATGGCAGAGTATCACCGGAACCGTCCTCTCGAAGAGGAAGATTATGAAATTGGTCGACGAGAAGATTGTCAGAGGATGGGATGACCCCAGGTTATTCACCCTGATCGGGTACGTAACTCACAGGAATTGCATTGCGAATTCGAAGTTACTGACAATGGCACAGCATCAAGCGCCGTGGTGTCCCCCCGGGAGCCATCATCGAGTTCGTTTCTGAACTCGGTGTCACTACCGCTCCCAGTGTCATCCAGATTACTCGTTTCGAGCAGACCATCCGCAGATATCTCGAGCGTACCGTACCGAGATTGATGCTCGTCCTGGACCCCGTCCCGGTCGTCATTGAGGATGCCGAGGAGGTAGAGGTCGAAGTACCTTTCTCGCCCAAGAACCCGGCCATGGGCTCTCACAAGCTCAAGTTCACGCCGACTGTCTACATTGACCGCTCGGATTTCCGTGAGGTAAGTTCATCCAACTTATTATTTATTCCGCTACCCTTGGCAACCAACCCCTGCTTACACCAAACAGGTCGACAGCAAAGACTACTTCCGTCTCGCCCCCAACAAGACCGTCGGTCTCCTCCAGGCCCCCCTACCCCATCAAAGCCGTCTCCTTCACCAAGGACGCCACCACGGGCCTCGTGACCGAGATCCGCGCCGTCTTCGACAAAGAGACCAAGAAGCCCAAGACCTTCATCCAATGGGTGCCCGCCGGCTCGCGCGCCGTCGAAGTCCGCATCCACAACTCCCTCTTCAAGTCCGAGAAGCCCGACGATGCCGAGGGTGGCTTCCTGAACGACCTCAACCCGGAGAGCGAAGTCGTCTACCCCAAGGCGATGGTCGAGTCTGGATTCGACGAGGTCAAGGCTCGTGCGCCCTGGCCTGAGGCCGCTGGTGAAAGCGAGCTGGGCAAGGGTGGGCTGGAGAGTGTCCGGTTCCAGGCGATGAGAGTTGCCTACTTCGTAAGTCCCTTCACCCCTTTCTTATTAACAGTACTAACTAGTGTAAAAGGCCGTCGATTCCGTCGACAGCACGGACTCGAAGATCGTGCTGAACCGCATCGTCTCGTTGAAGGAGGACTCTGGAAAGAACTGAGCCAGTTAAACAACAAGTGTGATGGAAATGGCCTTTCGTTGAATCAGCATTGCCGCGTCGAGCTTTTTCTTTAGCTGAGCTGATACCCGTGATGCGTAGATAGTGGTGATTGAATTGAGTTGGCTGTGGTCTAAACCTATCTACCTGATGATGAGTTCGTGTTGACTTGATGCACTAGATGTGATTTGAACCTGCTTATGGTCGGAAGGTAGTATTGTCAACGCAAACGGGTTTTCGTAGCAGATATCTTGTCGCATTCACGTCTGCCAGGCTGTCTATCCTGAAAACGATCTTATATCAACTTCATTGAGCAATGAAGCCACTATTGAAGGAAGAACGCGTCTACTCTGCACTCTTCATTCGGACTTCCTTCCATAGGCATGCATACAACCAAATAGTACGAATAGAGCATCAACACAAACGATCTGTTTATCCCCGTTCCGATCCCAACTCATCTGAAACAAACTTATCGATTCACTAGATCCTCTGGAGATCAGTCACGCGCAAGTTGTGTAAGTGCAGTACACTCCATGAGTGTAAACCTGCCTCAGGTTGATCTGCGTTATTCATACCCTCCTCACCTGATATCCATTTCTTGTACGTCCTCATAGTTCTTGCGTAGAGAGCTTAACTGGGTTCATTCGAACGGGTATCATCAGAGCAAGCGCAGTTCAACTCGCTCCATAACATCGCGAACTGTTGATTCTACGAATCCGGCGCATCGTCTTCTATACAACTCACCTTCAATCAACAAACCACCCTAATAACCCAAGCCTTGTAGCCATCAGAAAACCTCCCACAAAGATATACCCCTGAATATTCAACAGAGACGTCGCTGAATAACTCATCAGACCCGACTCCTGATGAGAAGGGATTGCATATAGGGGTCCCGAATCTAGCCGATCCTCCTTCGTCTGCACGGAGGGTTGTTAGTAAGTTGTAATCGAACTCGATAATCAAACCTCTGCGATGAGTCTTTGTTTGCGATGATTCTCTCTCAGAGATGTGATGAGCTTCTTGACGCCAGCGCGAGTTGGAACTCGGGTCCCGTCAGGTGGAATCTCGAGTCGAAGTGTATGCCGAGAGATATTCACCGGATATCAAACTCCTACCTTAACTCAACATCGCAACAAATCCAGTTCAAACCTCCGATAAATCCTCTCATGCCTCGCTCGGAACGGCGACTTTGAGTTCCCGCGCGCATACCACCACCCACGCAATACCTCACCTTCATCCCTAACCCTTCCTTTACCAAAGTACCCTCGACAGAGCCCCCTTAAACCTTACTCAGGCCAGTATGCCCGTCCAAGGTATATCCATCAGTAAGGTAAGGACTCAAGACACATCCCTACCCCTATCCCTATCCTCCGTCGGATATCCCTCATAACTCCCGACCGGACCGGAAACCAAGCGGGGTCTTAAAACCCTCCCTTCGATCTTCCCTATCTACCCAGAATCGGGTATTCATTCCCATTTGTCTCATCGCGCCCTTCGCGATCGAACACAAACAATGAAGACACCAGTCACAACAACATCAACAATGGAACCCCCCAACCGCCCTCTCCCCTCCAAATCCATCTCCCTCCGCGCCGCCCTCAAGCGCATCAAGAAATGGCTCAACCCAACCAAACCCAGCAAGCCAAAACCCAACAAAGGAAAAGAACCCGAGCGAATAATCAACCTAAACCCATCATCGGAACAACAAAACACCTACATCCCCACCCACGCCGCCGTCGATTTCGCATCGACTTCGCTCCCCTTACCAGCAGAAAAGCAACCCTTCTGGTACCACACCGCCAGTAAAGTAAAGGGAAAGGGCAAAGCAATCGCCGTCCCGCCGAATTTCTCCCGGAAATTCACCATGTGGAACGCCCGCGAGTTCGAGCAGACGCAACAGCAAACAAAAGCAACTAGCAGTTCCACACAACAAGTCCTCCGCGCCCGCGCAAAATCACGACGGAGACACCATCCCATCGCAGACATCGAGACAGAGCAAATGGCGCAGTTCCAGACGTACCTGAACCAAGCAATCGGGCAGGACCCGGTGTCGCGGGAGCAGATGTGGAACAGCATGGCGGGCCTCATCGTGCGGACCTCGCGACGGTATCCGTCCAGCAGGGAGAGCAGGACGGCATTATGGGTGTCTACCTTGCATTCGATCCCGCGATCGCTCTGGCCGGTGGGGTTTCAGCCCGTAGTTGTGCGTCGTGAGGAGGGGAAGGATCGTCGTCGTCAGATGCCTCGTCGGCGGAGACGGAATAATGCGCTCCCTGTTCCGCCGAAGGATACCCCGACGAAAGAGAGCGAGAAACCGGAGCATGAGCATAAAGAGCATAAGGAATCGCTGTCTCTCGCTGGGAAGATTGCTAATAGTACCCTCGGACGAAGAGGGACGCTCAAGAAGTCCCGACCTAGTCGGACGACAGGATCGCGCGAGGCAATGGTGATCACGCATAAGCGGGCGTATGTGTTTTCGCAGTTTATTGCGAATTATATCAGGCCGCCGAGTAAGTCGATTGTTGCTTGATTGATGACGGGTGCAGTGCCGATTACGACACATGAGGAGATAGGACGGTAAGATGCATGCTGGTCCTGCACGGTAGGATGGTGTATTGTACAGTAATCCGTAGGAATATATTCTGTTCAATTGATGTGAAAATGATGAAAAGAATGAAGAGTAAGTGAAGGTGGTGAGAAAGAGCATGACTAATCCCGTTCATGCACTAAACCTACTAAGTATATAATTTCTAATTGACATATATCCTAACGTGTTCCCTCCTGATGGCACAGTTGGTAGCGCGTTGGACTGTAATTGAAATTGCCTTAGAGATCCACAGGTCGGGTGTTCGAGTCACCCTCAGGAGAGAATCTTTTTTTTTTTTCCTTTTCTCTTTCTTCATCACTCATTCCTCTTCACTCACTCACTTACACCTCGCAATCGCCATCTCTCTTTCTTTTCTATTTTTGTTATCAATCTCATGCACCCAATTAATCAGGCATCACAAACAACAAACATCCCCCCAAAATGATTGGCCCGCTCCCTCCGACTCAGAGGCTCGGAACCCTCGACGACGACAACGACAATCATCTCCTCCCGCACTGATTGGCCCAGTCATCCCAAGATAACCTGTCCCTCGCCTCCGTGCATGTGTTGGTCTCGTCCAGCACCGGATCCAATTGGCCCGTTGACGCAAGGGACGGGACAACTTGTTTGACGGACGGGCCGCGGACTGAGAAAAGGTCTGAGACTTGTTTCGCCTCGAAGTCTGCCGTACAATCTATTGTCCCTCTCTTCTTCACTACTGTCTCTCTCTTGACGAGAGAAACACCAAGAAAGCGCAGGAAGAAAAGCATCACACTCTCCAAAAATGGCCCGCAAATCCATCCCCCGCGAGCGTCTACAGGCTCTACAGAAGAGCTACGACCAGCTCAGCGAATGGCTCAACTACGACAGCAGCACGCGGCACCACGCCCGTCGTCTGCTCGACAGCAGCTACGTGAAGCCGTTTTTCCGCGAGTACCGGCGTGATTACCTCGAGCAGACGCATCGGCCGGAGAGCGTAGAATGTGGGGATCTTTATCACTGGTGTGTTTCTGTCGATGCGTTTGCGTTGCCGAAGTATGCTGCTGAGGGCGTGTTTGGGAAGAGGGAGTGGACGGTTTTGGAGTGAGTCTTTCTCTCGTTTCGTTAGGATTGTTGGCAGTGTCTGATATGTTATAGTCATGCTACGCGATTCCTTGTGAGGGTTCTGCGGTTTAGTTGGCAGAATGACGGCGAATGGAGCAGTGGACATTTCGATCCGAATAACGATGTCGACGGCGAGAACGAACTAGAAGTGTATCAGGTCTGGGCTATTCTGCAGTATTTGCAGGCGGAATGGGAGGCTGCGAATGTGGATGATTGGGAGTCGGAACGGTTGGCGATGAGTGAGTTACGATTGTCGATCGAAGTTGGTCGTTCACTACTGAGACTGATTGATTGTTTTAGTATTCACGGATAACAGGATGGCGAGTCGACTGTAGCTGAAGTGTCGGGATGTCAGTTTCTACAGTCGACTACATTGCCAGTTATACCAGGATGAAAACGAGTCGTATAACAACATACAGCTGCAACAGTGCAGCACTTACGATATCACAGACATCATGACGAGGAACGATCAAAACGAACGAAACAAGATCAGCTAAAGGAGTATAACGAGACCATCACGACCAGCATCAACACATGACAGAAGGACTGAAGCGAATGATTATGAATTACGACTGTTTAATGTTTTGTTTGATATATTAAGGCACTTGTAATTACCTCCTTGAATTTACTTGATTCTCATCGTCGTTCTGAACTGCATATACGAGTATAACACGCACGTCATTGAGGTTATTCACGAAAAACACATTCCCCTAACCATCACCTCAACACATCAATTCAACTACACATCCTATCAAACCTCCCCATCCCCCTGTTCCTGCTCCCGTCCCTTCCTCCCCGAATAATCCCCCCCCCCCCGACTCCCATCCGGAACATGGAACCTCCTATCCACCCTCAACCCCGTAAACAACCCCAACACACAAACCTCCAATCCAAAATTAAACACATAAAACGCCGCCCGTCCCTGATACCACGCCGCCTCCCCCCCCCCCCTGGGTCCCATCCACGCCGTCCCCATCTTAAACCCCGCAATCACCACACAAATCGCCGTCGTCGTACCCACCAACAAACTCCTCACCCACCCCCTCCCCCACCCAAAATCCTCCTCATCCCGCGCCCGCGGCAACCCATACGCAACCAGCAAAAACAAAGCCGGCACACACGTAAACACGAGCAAAAACGTCCCCGTCGCAAGCTGGATGTCCCGACACACGCGCCCCAGCCCCGGACGCAGCGTATACGCGCTCTGCACGACGGCGTAGATAATCAGCACGAGGGCGACGCCGACGGCGACGAATGCCGTGCGCACCGCGGTCCGGAGGACAGGCGACCAGCCTATGCGCGGTTGTCGTGCGCGTAGGAGTCGGGATGCGAAGAGGATGTTGACGATATACAGGATTAATACACCCGCATTCACGAAGATCGATGCCGCGAGGGCGAGGGGGATGTTTGATTTGTGTGTTGCGAGGGCGATGCGGAGGGAGCAGGTGAGGATGCGGGACATGCTGAAGCCGAAGAGGGCGCCTGAGATGAGGAATTTGTGGTTGCGGCGGAGGTTGAGTTGGAGGAGGGTCATGTTTGTTGTTGCGAAGGCGAGGTAGATTGTTAGGAGGATGGCTGTTATGGGGATGTCGGGGATGATGGTGGGGATGCCGCCGGGAACGGCGAAGGGGGAGGCGTAGGGGGGGGCGGGGGGATGTGGTGGTTGTGGGGTGGACATGAGGTTTGAGATTTGGGGATGGGATTGTTGTTTGTTGGTGGTGGTGTTGGGTGGGTTATATGGTTGTTATGGGTTTGTCACCATGACGACGGTGATTTGGTGATAGAAGAGGTAGTGTAGGTAGATATCGAGTAATCGAGTTGACAAACCATAGACTAGACTACTTATATTCATCAACGCCATCAAGTAAACTCCTGCTCGTCGACTCACGGCACTTATAACCAGCGACTCCGAGGTGTCACGACAACCAGTACGACGAACCTGAATCACTGTTGTACCGACCGAGCTGCTCATCGTACTGCCACTCAGTGACTCCTTATAAGGCTGCAAAACACCGATGCGTCGAAACGACGAATACGCGAGCGAGCTGGCCATGATGATGATGTGTCCTCGGCTTCAATCTCACATCGCACGACGTCTTGTGTGCCCTCGGTTGTGCGTATCGGTGTCGTAACGGCTCACAGCTAGGACTCAGTCACTCGTCGCTCACTCAGGAGGGATGCTATCCCGGTGGTATTGGCGAGTACCGACGTTGCACGAGAACCCCTGGCAGGATTCTTTCGACCAATCGATCATCCGGAGAGAGAATCTCGTCTAATCCTGGTATGTTTTCAAGATACGATATTCACGACTCCTGATTCACGACGCATAGAAGTCGTTACACTTCTGCTGTCCCTTAATCCGACGTCCGCGTGTACATCTCCGAGACATGCTACAACAGGGAAATATTAGGAGTATTTAAACTGTCTAGAAACTCGTTTCGAGGTTGCATCTAATAGAAGAGTCATGTAAAATGATCCTGGAGAAGCGACGATCACCAAGAGTTCCTGCAACGTACACTATGATAGATAGAAACTGGCTAGAAAACTACGGATGAACGTATACAGAATGCTCTAGCTTCGTATCCTCTCAGGCTCTGGAGTCCATAGAGATCGAATCATATGTCGTAGAGTCTTCCCTTGAATGAATGGCGTTTTAACCTAGCTCAATCCCATTGTCGGGAACAATAGCAAAACTGCTAGGTACGACTTCATCAGGGGATCGGATCATCGACACGAAGCCAACTAATAAGTCCAGCTCTTCGATAGGTAACTCCGTGTGCTGATTCAGAGAGACACGCAAGATGATAGCCGAAGCGACCCGATGAAATCCATTCTTTTCTCGACCAGAAGTAAAATTCAATCCCGTTCAAACCTGCCACTTATTACATGCATGCGAAAGTAACCATACTCTCTGCCTCCCATCACTGACTCCGTAATCACCAATTGGACCGCAGAGCAGATGCCGTGACTCTACGCCTGCGAACACCGACGCGGGACTCGTGTTTAGCACTTCCAAGAACACGTGGGACGGAAAGCCGGACGGGAACGGGGCCGGAGACGTTTGAGAGACGGTTAGACTCTGGTCCGAGGTCATCGGAGGTCGGGAAATAGTAAGGGGATTCAGGGAACGGGGTTGGCCCTCCTAGGTCGTTCGTTACGGATTGATACTCGTCAATGAACATGTAGAGTCATCACGAATATAACGACCAATATAACGACTACTGCTTCCTCACAGATGAAGTCAACCAAGTAACGGAATCTGATCAATTGAGCTCAATACTTGCACCGAGTTAACCTGCCGCATACATGACGCGATCAACACACGTTGACCACAAACATCATCACTTCACAATCAGACAGACAGACACGCATACACACTCTCTCTATCGTAGTCTATTGACCATTTATCCGGTATCGCACGATCCGGTCTTGCCTGGGCCTCCAACTCCAGTCAAGACGAGGGTACATCCTGTCGGCTATACTAGGAACCCGCACGTGGTATTCTATCACCAAACCGCGCGCCATCCCGCGAAAAGAAACAACATGTCCGAAACCATGCAAACCGTCCTTTTTCTGCTCTCGTTGCACATATGAAAAGGAAATCAAATCATGTCGCGTTCCGTATTAGGTCGTAAAGAAGTAGGCTGCGTGCGTCTATTGGCTTGTACTTTGACGCGTTTAGTCGTCCTCGTCAGAGAAGACCTCCTCACCGCGCTTCCGGCGGGCCATACGCTCTGTGAAGTATAGGTTAGCCAGTGTCACGACGATGATAATAATAATAATAATAAGACACGAGTTCCCGAAGCAACTTACCCTTCTTCTTCTTGCGCGCCTCGGAGCTGGTGAGCTTGGCCTTCTTCTTGGTAGTAACAATCTTGTTGCCCATAGCATCAAACTTCTCCTCTTCATCCTCTTCACCCTGCTTGAGACGAGGACCAGAACCCTGGCCCTGGACCCAGTTGTGACCCGAAGGAGTCATCTTACCGTCCATGACGGCCCAGACCTCCTCAGTCAAGTCCTTGGTGAACTCGGCACTGTGGGTAATGATGATAACACCACCCTCGAACTTCTTCAAAGCCTTCGACAAGGCACCGAGAGAGTCACGGTCCAAGTAGTTAGTAGGCTCATCAAGAACGATCAAGTGAGGACGCTGCCAAGAGCAAGCAGCGAGGACGACCTTGACACGCTGACCACCGGAGAGACCCTTCATGCGGGAGTGCGAAACCAATTCGGCGTCGAGACCGAAGTTGGCGCAGTGGGCCTCGATTTCCTTACGGACCAGAGGGCGGAACTGACCGGAGGCAAGGGCCTCCTTCATATCAACCTCGGCAACCATCTTCTGGTGAGAGGCGAGCAGCTCGTTACGCGGCAACCAGGCGTTGTCCGCAGTCATCATGGGAATCCAGCGCTCGTTCTTCATGCCAATGTTCTCACCGAGAGCGAATGAACATTCGTACTCGTAGCTGTTCTTGAACTTTCTGCGCGAGCTGATGCCGATGACGCGACGCTGCGTACCCTCGATCTTGAAGATCTTGTCCATAGCCTTTTCATCCTCCTCGGTGATGATCTTGTTGGCACGGTCCATAGTCTCACGATCCTCACCAGTCTGGAAACGCCACTGGATATATTCGGAGGGAGTCTTGTCGAGGTGGTTATCGATGTGGGCGAATGCGTGTTGCTTGATGTAAGCAATGCGGATGTTCTCGTGCTGGTAGATCTCACCGGCGGTGGGGATAAGCTCACCAGTGAGAACGTTGATGAGGGTAGACTTGCCGGCACCGTTGGGACCGATGACAGCAATACGGGAACCGAGCGAACACTGGAAGCTGATGTCGGAAATCTGGGGCTTGGGAGTGCCAGGGTACTGGAAGCTCATCTTGGTGGCACGGAGGATGGCCTTAGCCTTGGTCTTGACACCCTCGAGGAAACCGGGCTCGGGGAAAGTGAACTCGATCTCAGATTCGCCAAGCTCGTAGTAGGACTTGGCGTGGGGGTTCTTGCGAACGAACTCCTTCAAGTTACCCTTGTATCTGCGGAGCTTGAAGCGCTCGTAGTGGATGATGTACTGGGTGACGTTGTCCAAGAAGCCACTGTCGTGGGAGACAATGATCGAGGTGCAGGGGGAGTTGATGAGGTAATCCTCGAGCCATTTGACGTTCTTCACGTCCAAGTGGTTAGTAGGCTCGTCCAGAAGCAGGATATCGGGGGCCTCGAAGACAGCACGGCACAAGGCCAGCTTCATCTTCCAACCACCAGAGAGAGCAGTGATGAGACCAGCAATCATAGCGTCCGTGAAGCCGAACTCGATGAGACGGGCAACGACCTCTTCCTTGCTGGAGCCGACACCGGCCTCACCAAGCTTCTTCATGGTCCAGTCAATGGTGGTCATCTCAGTATCAGCAGAGTCGAGGTCGTGCTCAACGAAGACAGTCTTGACTTCACTCTGCTTGGGGAAACCCTCAACCTGCTCGTTGTTGATAGCACGCATGAGGGTAGACTTTCCGGAACCGTTGGGACCGCAAAGACCGTAACGGCGACCGCGCTTGAGGCGGAGGTGGGTCTGGTTCAGAAGAATCTTGGCACCGTAGGCAAGAGAGAAGGTGCAGTTGCAAAGATCCTCTCCATCGTCGTCGTCGTCCTCAGCAGCAGCATCCTCCTCCATACCGGGGGAAGCACGCTTGCGAAGAGCGTCAACAACGCCCTGGGCCTCGGACTCACCGACGAGAACGACGACGAAGGGCTTGACAGCAGCAGTCCAGGTAACAGACTCGATGTCCTTCTCGTCAACGAGCTGACCACCGATAGCACCAATGTACTGAACAATAGCACCGAGCTTCTCAACGGCGGCAGAGGACTTGGCAGGGATGACAGCCTTGAGGTGGGCAACGACAGTGTCGATGTCACCGTCGTGGCGAACCTCAGGGATCTTGCCGTCCTTGATGTCACCAACGCGGATCAAAGTGTCCAAAGCCTGCTTGGTCTTCTCACGGGCCTCGGGGTCGGCGAGGGTCTCGTAGTTCTTGGTGAGACCAGGCATCATCTTGGGCAAGAAAGGAGCGACGATGTTCGGGTCGTCGACAAGCTTACACATGTTGTCAACAATGACGGCGGCCTTTCGCTTAATGGCGGTCTCACGCTCAGCAAGACCACGGTCAAGCAGGGGGACCATGAGGGCGAGGGTGGGCTCGTGGACCTCAGTGACGAAAGTGGTGGCACCGAGCAAGTGAACGGTCTCGGGGACGTTCTCAGGCTTGGCAATACACTTGATGAGCTCGGGAATGAAACGCTCAATATCACGGTTGACAATCAACTCGCAAATCTTTTCCATCGTCTTGTAAGCACGGTCCTTGACTTCCTTCTTGGTGTCCCACATGGACTCGGAAATGACAGGAATCAACTCAGGGACGCGGAAAGCGAGCTGAGCAGGGGCGGTGCGGACGAACGTCTCAATGCACTCGAGAGCGGCCATCTTTTCGGGCCACTTCTGGGCGGTAAGAATAGAGTTGGTGATGTGGGGAAGGGCGGCCTTGATGGAGTTGGGGTTAATGGCCTCAACGATAGCAAGGACGGCAGCGGTGGCGGCATTCTTGACAGCGGTGATCTTGTCACCAACGGCGGCCAGGACGAGAGGGAGGAGAACAATGAGGTAAGGCTCAACGGAGGCGGCGATGTCAGAGTGCTGAGCGATGGCCTGGATGGCAGCGCAGGCCTTCTCGCGGAGGGTAGCGTCCTTCTTGTTGTTCAGCTGCTTCTCAAGAGCCTCAACAGTCCTATTGAAGAAACATGTTAGCAACGACACGATTAAGTGAAGTGTATTGAGATTGTGATATTTGTGCATGTGAATAATGGCTAGAAATCAAGTAGTCGTGGTGGATTTGGTGGCAGTGTTGGTGTGTCGATTATTTCCGAATGCATGTGCGGGAATAGGACTCGACGAGACAGGGCGGTGAAAGGAAATCGAACGCGCGAGGCATGCGTGTGCAGCGACAGGTCGACGAACGACGATAAGATGCGAAATGGAATCCGCTCGTGAAAAGAATGAGAACAACAACAACAAAGACAGCTAGCTTACTTGACGGGAGCGTCCTTCTCCTCGATAGAACCGTTAATGAAGGTGGCGATGGCAACGGAAGCCTCCTTGGTAGCGGCAGCATCCTTGGAGATGGTGAGCTTCTGCATGAGCTCCTCAAGAACCTTGGTAGCCATCTTGAATGGTGTCGTCTCTAGACGGATAGAAATGTAGGGTCGGAAAAGGGTATCGTGAGAGAGGGTGGCGGTCTAGAGAGGGAATCTATCCGCAGGGAATCGTTTAAGCCGACCGTTCGAGATCAACTGCTGGCGTTGACACGGGAAAAAACGAGGAACGAAAGAAGGGAACAGATTGGAATTGCTGACGGGAGGAGTCAGACAATAGAACCTGTTCAGCCTAAGTGTCGGGACAATCTTCCAGAAGATGGCGAGACACACAGTAGAGAGTGGGTGAGAAGATGGAAGAGAGAAAAAAAAAAGATGGTTGAGGGGAGAGAGTGGGAGAGGATTAAGGAAGGGCCCGGGGCAAGAGGGGTGTGGGCTAAAATTTATTTTCTGACAGTGGACGGACCTCCTAGAATTTTTTTTACACTTCTGCACTTGCCGCCTTCACCCAAACAAGGCCGCTCCGTGCACCGATAAGCCGGGAGTCTTTGAGATAAGAACTTTGATTCTGGTGGGATGGCGGGGGCTGTGGGGTGCGGTGGGGCTCGTCAGCGAATCACCGCCCCTCATTTTCTTCGTCGGGTAAGGCTAGCGCGTCAGGTCGGACCCACCGGGGACCCGCTGTGGACACCCGCCACAGGAAAAAGTTAGATTCAGCGAGGTGGCAACTGGAAATTTTGGGCGTGCCAGCGGACGGCAGGCCTGAAGAGACCCCAAAGGACGCCTAAGGACGCCCCAAATGCAGGCGGTGAGACCGCTTCGGCTTACCACCCAACTGAGAGCTGCAACATCACCATCCATCACCCAAGGCTCGCGAAAAACGGCATCACCGACTCTGCACGTCGGGTATTTATCTTCCATTAACTTTGGCAGTTTCGATGAAATGCAGTTCTATATTTAGGTTCCGACCTGAATGTACAAGTATTTTCCGCCCATACCATCGCAACATGCTTCAGCAGATTTAACTTACAGCCACACCTTAGGTATTCGTTGTTTGGCCACCCCTCCTGTTGATGCTCTTATCGATAAACAGCATGCGCACCTGAACGTGCAAGTGCCGAGGTGCCTGAGTACCGATACGGACTACCTGGGCATTTTCGAATGTACCCGAGCTTTGTTTCAAGGTACATTTGAAACAGCGTAGCAAACACACAAGTCGGAGTCACGCTGGCTTCCGCACCTGTACTTGGTACGTCTCGATTCGTCCATCATTGCGTCGTCGTACCGCATGCAGCTGGAGCGCTTTACCACGTCACCTTTGTTTGTGCCACACACCAGCCACGCGCTGTGGACCTCAGGCCCTTGCACGCTCTCGTCTGCCGTCAGCGCCAGTGAGACAATGTCACCAACCAATTCTCTCCGTAAGGTCAGCGTCTTCCCTCCCAATTCATGGAGTGTTTTGTACTTGATTCTTCGCATCATTTCCGAATCATGATAGTTCATTCATTCTCGTCATTTGTGACTGGGGATTCGGATATGTTATCTCCACGAATCCTCATTTGGAAAACCAAGAGGAGCGCCGATCCTCCATCTGAGATCAGATCTTGGTCCACGTGCTAAATTCGTGATCAGATGTGGTTCGAGAAGAAGGGAGAATGTTGCCGTTTAGACTTCCGCCATCTGTTAACTAACTAACTATGCTTAGCATGGTCCAGGGCGAGATCTGAGTTACGACTAGGTACTCTCTTGAATTATTAACTCAGCGAGTTGAAGTTGCCTATCTGTAACTATAATCTCGCCGCCTGGCTCGGTGTATCCCTGGATTGCCGGATTCAACGTCTCAAAACAAGCATATGGAATACGTACGATCGTTACTATGGAAACAGTATGATATACTCAAAGCACAATAGGAGCTTACGACAAGAAGCACATCAAAGATGACGTGGCTTTACGCTTGTTTGCTCTGCATGCTTGTTGTTTATCTGCGCAAGGAAGCACCGTTGCCAGACAGAGTTCGATATTGCACTGAGTTCCGCGATCTCGACGTCCTGCTAGTAACAGATATGCAGAAAATCCGTTACTATGGAAACGAAGTAATCTACTCGGAGCGATTTCAATGTTATGCAAATCAAGTCAAAACTTGGGGCTTGACGGCACGTTGCTTGTTCGACATGTCTGTATTCCGTAATGGAAGTGATGTGGCAAGCCCTTTCAGTCAACGTCCAGAAACCGTGCATAGGATAGTAAGAATCAAATCCAGCCAAATACGAATTAATACAGAGATTTCATGCTAAAACGGCAAGAGATCCGGTTCAACTTTCAAGTGAGCCTCAAGATGCGTGTGAATGTTGACTGGAGGTAAACTGCCCGACCTCGCTACGTGATGCAAACTCGTGTCGCAGCCCCTGACCTGAGTTCAAGATCTCACCTACTGGCCCGCTCCAGGACAATGATAATCACCATACCTGATCGACTGTAATCACCGTTTCGTGCTCCTGAAAGAGTTGAAGTCCGAGAAGAGATATACTTGACCTATCTTATACGCGAGTAGTCGGTTCATGTCCGACAGGGTTAACTTGAGATTAACTGACAACGAAGTAATTGTTCTTCTTTTCATCACGGGAATCTCTCTTATCTTTTACGACATTAAGACTTCCCTTCAAATCTCCAATATGAAGTAGCTAGTCACAAGTTGAGCACGACGAGAACAAAGAACGGCCAATCACCCCTAAGTCTCAATGAGGTCTCTCAGGCAGCTATCGAAGCAGTCAACATATAATCCGTGATAATCGAAGATAGTAGGAGCGGATCAAGTCAATCAATTATATCAATCAATTTATGTCAATCCCTTCTCTTATTCTACCCTGCATCGTGACATATAACTACTTCGTAGGGTTCTCAATGCCTCCGTCCATTGACCACAATACTGTCTTCGAAGTACCACAGCCCTTTGTTAACGTCTTAAACCGTCTTCCGAAAACAGTCGAGCGAACTTCAAGTTACGAGATGAAGCTTTGTGTGCATGTCCGTCTTTTTCAGCACTCTCAAGTCGAGTCCAGCTATGAATCGTCAACTCTCCCAATTCCCCCCTGGATTCATGATACCGTACTGCCATAGCACAATAACCAGCAACCAGTCACCACAATGTCCGAACCCAAAGCAGATTCCAAAATGGCCGACACAAAAGAACCGGCCTCTATTACACCAGAAGTGGCCAACGCCGAAGAACTAGCGGCAGCCCAAGAAGCAGCCCGACAGCGTCACGAACGCCAGCACGAAATCGACCTCCTGGAGGCCAAGCGATGGATGGACAAGAACGAATTCTGGACAGACACGGGCTACGATTTCCTGCCCATGACCACGGCCCTGATCGAGAACCTACGTGACCATACCAAAGAACCCGCCGCAGACCCACCTTCAAGCCCTCGCCCTGGTGCTACTGCTTCTACCTCTTCTGCTCGTCCTGCTACTGCGTCCACTTCTGCACTTCGCCCAAATACTTCGTCTTCTTCTGCTCTTCGCCCAAATACTTCGTCTTCTTCTGCCCTTCGTCCCAACACCAGCCGCAGCGCAGTGATATCATCCCTGGCTCCGAGGAAGAATGCCGGTGCTGGATCTACCGATCGGTACGTCCCGCCCTGGACAGCGCCAGATTACACCGACGGCAAACCCCCCCGGGGCACCGTGCCCGATCAACCAAACACCACGCGCGACGCCTTCTACAACTTGCGTCCGGCCCTGCGCCCAGAGGATAATGTCCGGAACCCAACGGATTACGCCCGACGCTTTGGTATTGCAGAGGCGCGTGTAGACGGCCGCAGTCGGATGAGTCCGTCATGGTCGAAAACAAGAAACACGCTGGTTGATTCCCGACACCAGGAGCATCAACTCAATGAGCAGCAGAGACAGCGAGCCATAGAGCTGAGCAGTGAAATCTACCGTCAGATCAACCGGGTGCCGCCGCCCGGCGAGGAGATTGTACCCGGGGTGGTGGACAAAGTGTTAGCTGAGGCCGGACTCCTATCGAATGAGGAGTTTCTCGAGGAAGTGAGAATGGCAGCGGAGGAGAAGGGCATGAGTCTCGATGAGATGGTGGCGCAGCTACGGATGCAGAATCCGTATATCATGAAGGCGCATAAGAGGTTTCTAAATGTTGCGCTGCTGGATCAGGACTATCAGCGTATGATGCTGGGAGGCCTCACGACGGATGAGTTGATCCAGGATCGTATCCATACGTTAGCCGATGACTTCAAGATCGAGCTGGACAATGCTATCAATCCGTACGTGAGCTGGCAATCCTGATGTATCAGCGTATACACTGACACTATCGCGAAATCTGCAGGTTCTTCGATCGGAACAAGTGGCATGAGCTTGGAGAGAGATTCTACACAGTCGACGGTGTCAAGGCATCATATAATGTGGTATGTCCCTATGCTATCCTTCCGTCCAGTTCACGACATCGAGAAACCCAACAGTCATATAAGTGACGAGACTAACCACTCGACAGAAAACCAACAACAAACTCTGGGAAGCCATCCAACCCGCCGCCCGCCTCGCCTCCCAAATCCTCCTGCGCGCAAACCCGCCCCAGCTCGACGCCATCTACAACATGCTCACCCGCCAACCCGTCTCCGTCGCCGAAAACTTCACCAACCAGTACGACCCGCCCATCCACACGCGGTACGTCCTCGAAAAGGACATCGACCTCGACAAGACCTACCCGGCCCTGCGCGAGCTCGAAGAGCGCCATAAGTTCGATTGGAAGGATAACGTAAACCTCGTCCTGACCGAACGCCTGCGCGTCTGCATCACCTCCGGCGCTGATATGCAAGCCGGACAGGCAACGCCGTATATGGATGCGTGGGGGATCGCGGCGCATGGTCGGTTGAATACACCCGCACACACGAACCCGCGCACGAGGTCCGGGCCGGATACGATTGATATCGATATACCGGCGGAGATCATCTATCCGTTGCTGGTGCCGCAGTACAGCACGAGCGAGAAGATGGCGTGTCTCTTTGTGATTGCGAACACCCTGATTCACGAATTAGCGGTATGCGATCCCAATGTTCCTCTCCTTTTCGAACCTCCTGTGTCGATATTCGTTGCTAACCCCTGACCCTTCTCCAGCACGCAATAGCATCCGCACAAAGAATGATACTAACCGGCACCAACACTGCCCGCAACAAAGTGAGTCCCCAGATAACCCCCTATCCACCCATCTAACCCCCCCCAGTACACCCCCCGAAGTAATCCGTCTCCTCCAAGACGCCCGCACCGCCATCCTCGGCCCACACAACCAACACACCGCCGAACCCGTCTTCACAACCCACCAAATCCCCGAACTCGGCCTCGACACCGAGAAATCCCTCTGGGGCCAAGCCATCTTCTCCATCTACAGCACCTCCGCCCGACCCGGCAGCTACCCGCACCACCACCCCTCCATCGCCCCCCTATTCCTCATCGACAAAACCTACCCAGACGCATGGATCCCCAAGCACCGCACCACCACCACAACCCCCCTCCTCCCCACCATAACAACCTCCCGCCCCATCCCCCTCCTCTTCATCGCCAAAGTCTTCCAAACCTCCTTCTGGGAAAACGACGTCCGCCTCTACGGCCCCCCACGCCCTAAAAATGATGCCAGACAACCACATCCAAAAGGTCCTCCAGCGCACCACGCCCCGCAGCATCGACGCCTCGCGCACACGACTCGGCGAAATCGTCTGGCGCTTCTGCGATAACGTCTGCAAGATCCTCACGCGATCTGGGCAACATATCCTCGCGACGTACCTGCGTGCCTTGCGCTGGGAGAAATGGCAGCGTGAACACATCGCGCGCATCTTCTTCCAGGAGTCGCATAGTTGGGGGTCGGCGTTGTATGATCCTCTCTATAAGAGTGTGCAAGAGGCGAGACTGGGTGTTCTTAAGGAGGCGGAGGATTTGTTCAAGTCCTCCCAAGACGAGGAGTATTATTATGATACGTATGTCAGTTCGCTACGACCGGGGGATGATGGGATGACGTTGGAAGCATGGCAGGCGGAACTAGAAGAGCAGTTCGACAAGATGTTCCGGCGCGGGGGCACGCTCATGCGGACACTGGTAGATATCCACAGCGATATGCAGCGGGACCTCGGAAGTATGGAGCGATTGGTCTTCGCGTTTCTTTCCGTCCGGGATCTGGATGAGGTCTACTCCCTCTACGACCCTCGAACAGGCGAAGCCGGACCGGTCGGGTTAACATACCTGCGAATGAAAGAATACCAGGCCCACGCACGGGACATCCTGACCTTCATCGACAAAATCCACGACTCCAACCGCGTCGCCATGCAAAGCGAGATGCAGAGACGATGGGACCAATGGCGCGAGCGCTTCCACAGCAGCATCAAACAATACGAATTCATGATTCTCCAGATCGCGCAGAACAACGCCGTCGATCCGGACGATATCACGTGGAAGAAGAGCTTCAAACGTATCCCCTCGGGTGACTGGAAGCGCGTTTCCGAACAATACCATCGCATGGCGATCCGTGAGTATCGCCGCATCCATCCAGACGTGCGCCAGGTAATCGACGATTACATCTACTACGTCCATCGACCCGACGACTTCCTCAGCGCACCCGACCACGGTCCCAACCCCTTACGCGTCGACACAGAAGACGAAGACCTAACAGCCGCCCTCACCTTCCTCAAAAACCTAAGCAACAACCAAGCCCAAAACCCACCCGGAGCATTCCCCACCACCGTCCCAGAAGCCGACTCCGACATAATCGAGCCCCCCCCCCCAAGACCCCTCCGCCTCCGCACCCTCCGCACCCCACAATCCCAGCCGACCCTCCGTCTCCTGAACCCGATCCAACACCGCCCCTCCACGATCCGCGACCAAGTCCACCGCCTCACAAACGTCATCAACCAACTCTCCAACTCCCAGCCGCACCACACAACCTCCCTCACAAGCCCGGACCTAATAACCCTGACCCAAGACGCCGACGACGTCTTCATCTTCGGTCTGCGCGACGTCGAAGACGACGCGCCACTGCCCGTGACAACAACAACCCTACCAACCGAGATGGAAATCGTGCTAACGTCCGACGTCGATACGCATTCTCGGCGCGTATCGATCGTGGCGTCTCGGAAGGATTCGACGACTCCGGCTCTGGATACGCCATCCAAAGCATCGAAGACGATAAAGGCTCCGCCCGAGGTTTTGCATGTTGCCCCGACGCAGTGGCGGGATACGGGGGATGATTTGAGTTCGTATCGTGATAGTGATAGTGAAGATGAGAAGAGGAGGAGGTTGAGGAAAATTCAGTGAGGAGGTTGGTTTGTGTTCGTGGAGTCACTGGTTGATTTGGTTGGATCGTCTTTTCAGTTTGTTTGTCGTTGTTAGTCGGTTTGATTTCAGTTCTGTGACTTTGTTAGCTTTCTGCCAAATATAGGTATTCATGACACTGTTCAATATTAGAGACCACAATCGAGGTGGTGTGTGATCAAATGGTATGAAATCCGTAGTGACCCTATCACATGTTAGTCAATTCTCAATTGCCAAAAGTCAAGACTCAAACAAAGGGATGCAAGAAAGATTTTCTCTAATAGCGCTATGAAGGGAGCTACATCCGAGCAACCCGACGTCAACACCGACAGCAACAACCTCATCCACTCATCTCTCATGATAAACCATATCATCTGCTAGCAATCCCGGGTATCACATAACAAAGCGCGCCGCTCGTATCAATCGAATGCAATGCTAACCCCCCCGAATCTATCTTTCTCTATCTATGTTCTCCCTCCCAGCCGCCAATACCGGTTGGCAGCTTCCATATGTAACTGGTCCGAGGGACTCGGGGTGTTGTCGTCATTCGACGACCGACGCCATTGAGGCACCTGGTGATTTCCAGGACGCGATATGCCCGTAAGTGGGCCGCTGTAGATGGGTTGCGTGGCGTGATACCATGCATACGAAAACGGCGGGTGATTGCTCGGATTAGGCGGTGACATCTCGACGAGAGGACTCGTGGGCCCGACTTGTGGAGTTATCTCCATCGGAGTAATCGTCGGTGAACCCATCCAATGCTCACGCGCATGAATAGGCGCGAGATCCGGCCCCTGTGTAGACCCGTGGGTATCTGGTATCCGGCCGGGCTGATGCGTCGAAAAAGGGGGTGGCGGTAACAGGAAAGACTGCGTCGCTGACAAGGTCGAACTCTGTCTCCTCGTCTCGCTGGAATTCGCTTGGGCTACGAAGTAGCCGGGTGTGTGCAAAGGACGTGAAAAGGAGTCCTGTGGCTCAGGAATCAAAGCTAGATGCGCTGGTGTCGTGGGATACCCGTTCACAGTGGCAGTATGTGTCGGCGCTGGGGTCTTCCTCGACCTTGAAACCACTTGAACAGCATGTGAATGCTGATCTTTGTTCGCCTTCTTTTCACGGCGTTTCTTCTTACTTTCTGGTTTCTTTTCTGGCTTATTTGTATCCAATTTCTTTTCCGGCTTGTTTGTATCCACGTTAGGGGTGGCATTGGCCGGCGCAGATTTCGCTAGTGCAGACTTCCTAGCCCTTCTTTTCGGAGCCGGTGGCTTATCATCTTGAGCTGATAAAGAGGACACATTGGGAACTTGAGAAGCAACGATCGCTGAACCAACCACATCGCTAGCAGCCAAGATACTCGCAAACGGACGTTTGGTTCCAATAGGAGTAGAATCACTCTCGCCAACAGCAGATGTACCGGGCTGACAGGGCTGATCCGGTTGACTCTGAATCTTCTGCGCCTGTTCAGACTTCTTCGGGCGCGGTTTTCTGACCCGCTTCTTCTTAGCCGGGGCTTCCTGCTGAGGGCCAACAGCAGTCTCGCTAGTAACGGCGGAGTTGGTATTGAAATTGAGAGACTGGACCGGAGGAGGAACAGGAGTAGTGGGAGGGGGAGCAGCGGCTGAAGGGGCTGGCAGTATATATCCGTAGGGATCAAAAGGGCGATTGCCAATCTTGGCAAGCGCTTGCTGGATATCCCACATAACATATGCGCCGCATTGATAGTCGTTTCGCATGGCCACCGGATTCTTCGGTGGTGGCCGCGGCTTGCTCGGCTCCGTTGGTGGCTTGAGTTTGGAATCTCCCGTATTGTCTTGTTTCTTCTCATTGAGGCCTTCGCGTTTCTTCTCGTTGATCAACTCCCGTTTCTTTTCGTTGATCATTTCACGTTTCTTCAATGTTTCTCTCTTTTTCTCAGCCAACGTTTCACGCTTCTGCTTGTCAAGCGCCTGTCGCTGATCAGGCGAGAGCCAGAGCAGAGGCTTGCGAGCCTTCAAGTCCTCGACCCAGGCGTCGCAGTCCCATTCGATCCAATAGTCGAGAACATCTCCCCAAGCGCTTTCGGAGGGCTTCGAGAAGTTGATGAAGATTACCTTGCCGCCCTTCGTATGAACGGCCTTAGCAAACTCCTTCACCATGACTTTCAACCCGTGCACACGGAGACTCGTTCCGAGTACCAACAATAGATCGGGACCAGCAGCAAGATCGTGCTGCACTATGGGTGATATCAAATCTGACTGCGGGTGTTCCTCGCCGTACAGAACAATATCCGGGCGTAGCTTGCCAATACTAAGGCCTCGCTTTCCCTTCTCCAGACGAGCTGCGGTTGCTCCCGCACAGTGAGGACACTCCGGCTGTTCACCCGATAGCGTACGTGATTCGCGATCCTCCTCATCCCAGTCGGATAGTTTGCCGCACGCAAAGCAACGAAGAGCGTGTAACGACCCATGGAGAAAGACACACTCCACACCCTTGCTGGGACTACTCTGTGGGCGCGGTTTAGACTGCGTAGTATCTCCGTTATTGTTGTTGGCGGCGTCCACAGCTCCGGCGACATCTGCGTCATCAGGCGGCGACTCTGTGGGCTCTTCTTTCTCCGAGACCTCGGTCGACAACTTTGCGGCTTTCCTTTTCTTGTTTCCAACTCCATGTTTAAGGTCGGTGGACAAGCCAATCTTCTTTTCTATTTCGTCAATGTTCTGTGTGTATACACGAGCGAGTTTCCCGACATCTCGCATCTGTGCGATGAATTTGTGCGTCACGGTGGGCTGGATATCCTTGACTCGCTGTCTCAAGGATGTGATGAAGCGATAGAACACGGAAGTCTTCAGAGGGTCGGCCCATATATTGCAGTCAAACAAATCGCGCCCCTTTAGATTTCGGAGATTCGAATTTGCGACTTGCGAAGCTATAAAATCTTGTGACTGCTGTGTATCGTCAGATTCAGACAAGTCTGAGCAGTCAGAGTCTTCATGAGGACTCGTATCGGTTGAGGAACCTGTATGCTCATACGAATCAAACAGAGGCGGCGGCGATGAGAGGGGCGACGAGGTTGTGACATAGGCCGCAGCCCTATCCGGAGTCTGATCGCGCGTGCATGAGCTGATTGGATAGGATTCGTCTCCAACGGCCGAATTATCTGTCGGGGATGTTTCACACGGCTGATCTGAAAGAGTCGAGCCGTGGCTCGTCGATGAATCAGCCGAGTTTTGCGTCAAATCCCTAGAAATATTTGGTCGCAGGTTGGTCGCTTGTGATCGCGTCAATCGCCGGGAGGAATCTAAAGGCGCCACAGCTTGGGCTGGATCTGGTTGTGCCTGGTGTTCCGGCGCATTCGGCGGGGTTGAAGAAGCAACAGGGTCTGTCGCTGTAGTAGTCTTTCCTTGAAGTTCGGCTTGGTTTTGGGTAGGCTTGCTTCGACAATCGGAGGGTTTAGAAGGCGATGCGGCTGAAGACGAAGCAGTGTTGTCTGGTCCAGACATCCGTCTCCGCTTTAGGGGTCGCTCGCTAAGCTCAAAGGTCGCGGCGGTGGCATTGTCGTGATCAGTGTGATCGCCTTTCTTCAGATGGGCTTCGGCGCGATCGAATTGGTCTTGAATAAGAGTATATAGACCATTTTCAGAACGGAAGTCCTGTGATCAGTAGATCAGCAACCAAAGATTCACGAAATGTAATCAACAGTATAGAGTGGTCGCTCGTACAGGTATTCCGGAGTTTGTACTGATTCCTGCGCCTGTGATAATCACAATCTTCCGTGACTTCGCAAGTGTATCGGCGACATTCTGGAGCAGGTCGGGGGCGTTGGGGGGTAATTTGGAGGGTCGGCATCGTGGGGGAGGCGGCGGATGTAGATTGGTCCGAGGCTCGGTAAGCCCGCAAGACGAAGGTAAGAGTGAGTTGCGGGTTCAATAGCCACGGCAGGTCATGGCGCTTCTTCCGCACGTCGGGATCATGTGTGAGGGTGGGAGGTGGGAGGCCGAGAGGAGGGCCAGCAGCAGGTCAAGGTCGAATCGGGCCAAGTCGAGTCAAGTCAACCGACAGTCACATGAGAACGCGTTCGGATAGGCCAATGATGCGGGAGCGTTGTAATGAAAGCGCTTCGCATGAGAGCCAAAGAAGTGTTTAGACAATGTATTTGCCGGGGGGATTGACGGTGACGGGTCTGGTCCGGGGAGACGTTGCTGGGTATGTATTGTGGAAACACAATGTGAAGGATGCTGCTGTATGATCCGTACCGAAGGTGTTACTCGACAGACGCGGCGGCACGGCTCCACCTTAACTTCGGGATGGGGTCCAGCTGTGCGGATGGATTGCCTCCTATACCCGCTGCAGGCTGCAGGCACAGACACCAACGGGGGGATCGAGTTTGGGGGAGCAAAGGTGGAATTATGAGTCATCTCAGTCCCCGCAGAAACGACGACCTCAGAGCGAAAATAATGTTTGTGGAAAGCTGGACGGTCGTGGTTGCCGAGATGATGAAGCCTTGGAGTCGCTCTTGCCGTTGCGTTGCGTTGCGGCTGCTGGTGCTGGCTGATGTTATCATCGCTACGGATTACGGGCATAAAAACAGCGACATGGCTAGTGCAAATCGGGGATAGACGTAGTCCACTAGCACCGATAGGGGATAAACTGACTACGTATCGGTACGTCGATCTCACGCCGAATTCAAGTACCTAGGTAGGTAAATCACAACGTAAATGGTACCTACAAACTCTCTTTCTCTGAATTACCTATGTGTTGAACCGCAACTATATTTAGCGAGGATCTAGTCTAGAATAGGCACTAACAAGTTCCATTGAAAATAAATGAAACCTACCTCCTCCTACCCGCCACAATGCCATACCAGTGACCACCGAGGGCAGGTCGAATCATCTCCCCGTACAAGTGACCACGGTCACGACCCATCGACAAAGTTGATTGTTGCCATACGATTCGAAGTTCGACGCCGGCAAGGGAAAAAAACACAGTTCCATTGAGAATGAATGAAACCTACCACATTGCCATATTACCAGTGGCCACGGCGGGAAGGTCGAGTTATCTCCCCATGCAGTGACCACGGTCGCGATCAATCACTCAACCTTTTTGAGTCGAAGCGGAAGCACTAAGAAATAGTAGCCAAGACGAAAGAAGCGTCCTGCGCAATCTTCGGGTGCTGGTTCGGAAGGTCATAGGATGGGCCACCGACGACGAGCATATCGCGCCATGCTCTCAACGATGTGAGAGTCTCAAGGAGAGGTCAAATCGTGACCTCCCCGGGCCAGGGGCCACCGACGACGAGCATATCGCGCCATGCTCTCAACGATGTGAGAGTCTTAAGGAGAGGTCAAATCGTGACCTCCCCGGGCCAGGGGCCACCGACGACGAGCATATCGCGCCATGCTCTCAACGATGTGAGAGTCTTACGGAGAGGTCAAATCGTGACCTCTCCGGGCCAGGGGCCACCGAGAGTGAGTAGGGTAAGGCGAGTAAGACTCCCAACGATTTGAGAGTCCTGACTTCGGCCGCGCTGTTCTTCCTGGACCGATACTGCAGTCCGACAGATCCATGTTCAGAGGGGCATAGGGTGGGCCACCGAGGGGAGGTCAAATCATGACCTCCCCCACAAGTGACCACCGACGGTGAGTGTAGCGGGTAAGACTCTCAACGATTGAGAGTTCTGACTTCGGCTACGTCAAAGGGATCATAGTCCCCCGGAGCAAGAAAGCAACTTGCACGGCTGTACAGAACTGATTCGGAAAGCTCAGGTTACTACGGGGAGGCCAAATCATGACCTCCCCGATAACTGGCCACCGACCGGTGAGTGTGAGAGTCTTGACTTGGTCCTGGTTCTTCCTGACATCATGAGTAGCGATAGGCTGATAGATCCGGCTCGGTGGTGGTTGATTCAGGAATGGCGGGCTTGTCAGACGACGAGGTCAGTCATGGCGAGCTCTGGGGCATGGATGGTATATATAACGGCGCACACGGTACCGCATACCGGCTTGTGAAAGTGGCATCGTGCTACATTGGGATCGCCTGAGTCCTGACGGGCGGCAGCTTGCCTCGCGCGTTTGGTACTCTACCGTTATCGCCATCTACACCTGCACTGCCTACCAGCCACTGGCCTGAGGTCCACCGGCATACTTCCTCAAGGGCTGGGTCGATCTCGGTGGGACCCCCGTACTGGTTTCGGAGACTGGAGCGTGCCATGGATGGCATATAATGGCCCTGCGCATGAGCCAAGCCGACGTTGTCGACGAGAACAATCAGTCCTCGTCGAGGATGGGGTATCGTCTTTGAGTTGGGTCGAGTTAAATATATATAAGCCAGGCTCCGGTTGAGTCCCGCCAAACAAAAGGCGAAAATTGACCTTCTGCAGTGCCGTGGAAGTTCGTTAGGACGCCAACCCACCGCCCCATGAAGTGGATGGCCAGGAAGAACCTGGTCCGTTCATGGCTGTGCCAAGGGACCTGGGAGAACAGACGGTCCATCCCGAGTCAGTTGTCAAACCACCACCGGCAAGATGCCAGCTGCGAAGCAAGCAACTTCGCAGCAGCTGTTGCAGGAATAACCAGCCGGGAGGCATTGGTCATCTTCGGCGACGCCCTTGATTCGTCTGTAGCTGGTTGCGGCATTCTTCGTGTGTCAAGTGCCACCTCCACCCCATGAAGTGGATGGCCAGGAAGAACCTGGTCCTTTTGTGATGCCGTCAAGCGCCCCTCAGACATGATGTCTGGATCAAAGTGATCGATTCGACGCAGAGGAGAATTGCGCAATGCGCTCGAGATGAGTGAAGTTGTGATGACGAACAGAGATCGTTGCAGATGTGCGCATGTTGTGAAAGAGGAGACGAGAAGAAACGTGGTGTAAGAATATAGGTATATATAGGGACATCGTGTTCGGCAAGATACTCCCATTGGTCTATCGTAGGCTTTGTTGTTAGCTTTCGCTACTGAAGGTGGATGACAATGGGTTGAATGTCGGGATGAGTGCGTATGCGCGGTGTCAGTGTGTGCTTACCTTCGCCGAGACGCCGACCGACCACCATTCGGCGGTCTGCTGTTTGGTTTATTTATATATAAATTGGGCTTCTAACGCCCACAAACGACGGTGGGTCGAATCCGCAGTTGTGGAGGACGACTACTATAGTGTCGGCATCTTCGCTACGAGCGCTTCTTTGTTGTTAGCATGGGCTACCGAAGCCGATGGATGATGAGGGAATATCAGTCAAGTGTAGTCTGTATGCTTACCTTGTAGGAAGACGCCGACTGACCCACGAATGTGGGATCTGAAGTGCGCATGGGTGATGGGGAGTATCCGCCGTTGGATACCAAGTTGAGAAGAAGAGTGCGGGAGGAGAAGTTGTTGAATTCAGAACCGAGACTGCGGATTCACTTCAGTCCCTCAGGTCTCGGAGACTGCATGCTCCACTAATCGGTCCGTGCGTTAAGTTTCTGACTGTTCAGTTAGAACGAGGGCAACCTAAGCCGTAAGGTAGATGGGTAAGCACCGAGGTCTCCGGGCAATAAGGGAGGGACATACCTTTAGAGACCGGTTGTTTCCCTCTGGCTAACTTCTAGGGAACCGTGCACGGGTCACGGACCACCGTAACAAAGAAGACCGGTCCTTCCCCGTCTCGAATAGGCCAACAGCAATGTCGCGAAAAACGCGACTGTCAATAATCACGGCGCGAATGCATCATTGACGCCGTCGGATGTCTCCCAAGGAAATCGTGACCAAAGACCAGTCCCGCGCGCAAGAAGTGCGCATCGACTAGGTAGTCCAGGTTTTTCAATTCATGCCGACGCTGTTGCGCTTCTCAAAGAGTTGTAGGAGTAGAACGGCGGAGGAGTTGAAGCGAGAAGAAGAGTGGAAGACGGGAAGATAGAAGAAGAGTGAAAGAATTGAAAAGTTGAAGGTGGGAGAGTTGAGGAGACGAAGAGTGGAAGATGAGAAGAGAAGAATAGGCCGTTGATGGTGCAACCATCAAGTCCCGATCAGATCGACCAGATTAGGTTAGATCCCGTCCGTGCCGTGCCGTAGCGCCACGAGTCTGGGCCGGACCCACTTAGTTCCACAGTTAGACGGGCACGGAGCTGGATGGACTTGGCCTGAACACTGTATGACCTGCACGGAGTAAGCCGTGCCTTCTGCACCGTTGAGTCGCTTTACCATTGGGGACATCACAACACGATGCAACTTCTATTTTCACAGTATTGTGTTTGTTTTTAATAAGGAATGGGAAGTTACGAGGTTCGTACCTGTTCTTTAAAGGACAGCGATCGAGGAGTTGTTAATCCCGACGAACGAGTCACCTCACCGGCTCGAGCCAATGAAAACTCCAAGAGAAAACGGATATTCTGTCCACCAATTGCCATTTTAATACGATTCACTCAGGCGCAAGACAATAATATCTTCATTGTGATTCGTGGATTTATCAATTAATCAACAATAAATTTTCCCCCAGTCAACTCCTCGCTCAAGGCCCAGAGTCTTTCACAAACATCCGGGTCCTTCGCATGTTTCGCGCATGGATGGAACTGGCAGTCGGCAAGGTAGAATTCAGAGGATGCTATAAAGAAAGTGAGAAAATGATCAATATAGTCTCGAGAAATCAACTTACAATCAAGCGCCGGATCCAACGCAGCAACAACGGACGTCGAACCGCCCTCGTCGCTATTCTTCCAGTACGGAGCCGTCGCGAGGATGGTCTTGGCGATCTCCTCGTCTTGTCCTTCTTTATTCCGTCCGAGATTACTGATGACACCTATCGCATCCCTCTTTAGTTTATTGAATGATATTGGTTGTGAACGTAGGTGCTCACCACCAGGATTAAGGGCATACGACATGATGCCCGTATGACTTGCGCGATCGTGGAAGTACTTCGTAAACAAGACATTCGCCGTCTTGCTCTGCGCATAGGCTATGATAGAGAGATACCCATCTTCCGAGGGCTTCTCGAAGGCAGGTGGTATGGGCACAGTATGTCGTTCTTCTATTGGGAGTTCCTTGTTCTCCATGTTGTAATCGTGGAAGCGGATCGGGGATATGTTATGCGCGTGACTGGACACGTTGACGATGCGAGTCTGACCCGGAGGCGATATTTTTGCGGCAGCTCTCAACAGAGGGTATAGCAGTTTTGTGAGCAGGAATGTGCCGATGTGGTTGACGCCGAACTGCATCTCTATGCCCTCGACTGTGTATCTTCGCAGACTGAATGTGCAGCCGGCGTTGTTGACGAGGATATCGATCGATGAAATCAGTTGCTTCACTTCATCCGCTGCTTTCCGAATTGACTCTTGCGATGCCATGTCCATAAGGACTATGTGTATATTGATGCCGGGATAGGCCATCTGAATCTCTTTAGCCGTCGTCTCGACTCTTTCCTTGGTCCTCGCCATCAGGACCAAGTTGGCCGGTTCTTGTGATGCGAGGGCGATGGCGGTTCCTTCGCCAACGCCCTGCGGACCGACGCCGGTGACGACGACTGTTGTCGTGTTAGTCGGACATATCTAACAGAATCGTAATGTGAATACGCACTGTTCTTGCCCTTGATCCTGTCGGCATAGCTGGCAGCTACTTCGAGGGCAGACGTTCGTTCACCCCAATTCGGATTTGATACCATGGTGACGACGGGATTCAACCAAGATTCAAAGCGAAGATGTCGCGGATAGTACTATTAATCGTAGCATCCTCGTTACTACACTATATATGCCGTGACATGTTCCGTCGATGGGTAGCTGCTTGAGCTCGAACGTACGGTAGATAAGACTCAGCTGCCGTTGACTCTGCCGTTGACTCTAGACTTTGCCATATCCATCATTCACTGCTACATCCGTTCCTATTCGAGTATGGCGACAATTATACGTGCCTTAGGATGTCTTGGCTACGACTGTGCTCTGCGGCTAAAATAGTCAACTCCTCCAGCTCAGTCGGCAGTTGCAAAGAGCATCCCGCATCAACACGGGATACACTCGAGTCAGGATTGCAATGTTGAAGAGATAGAGGTAGGGTATTCGGTACTGCACGAGTGCTGTTCTATCCTCGGCTATCTATTTCCAACCCAACCCCTACCCATCTGCCACGTCGCTCCCGACCTCCAAGTCAATCCTCCAACCCGCCTCACTGCAACATCTCCATCGCCTAACTCGACTGTGACTCGATCGACGTATCTGCAATCCGAACCTGCTTCATCTCAGGAATCTCAGGTTTAGAAGAAAGATGTCTCGTGCACTGATACGTCTCGAACTTCCTGGCGGGGACACGCGCTTCGAACTATTTCTCATTAGCATAGATACTCCATAATAATGAAGAAGAAGAAGACTCACCATCTCATCAATCTCCTCCAACGTCCGTCCCTGGACCTCAGGAAGATACCACCATAGCCAGACAGTCGTGATAAGACAGCTACCAGCCCAGATATATCCGTACTTCGGACCCCAGTTCAACTCCAGGGGATTAATGAAGTACGGCGCCGTAAACGAGATAAGCCAGGCACCGAAGAAACCAATCGCCGTCGCCAAACCAAAGGTATGACTGCGCAGACGCTGCGATGCTAGTTCACCACCCGAGAGCCAGGCGTAGGTGTTGACGCACAGGTTATACGAGACGATGTAGATAACACTGAGAGCGACGATGACCTTGCCCGTCTTTTGTGTTCCTGGTTCAACAGTGTACACGATCGCCATGATTAGTTGCGCGAGACCGCAGAAGATGAAGCCCGTGATCAACATCACGCGTCGTCGACCGAACTTCGTGACGATGATGGTATTGAACAGGATCGCGGCTGTTCCGATTCCGGACAGGATGCACGAGTTCTCGAAGGAGTTGCCCACGTTGGCCATTTCGAAGAAGTACGTTCCGTATGCTACCTCACCGTCAGTCCCAGTCTGACCGTTATAGAAGAGATGGACTTACAAATCATAAAGATCGATCCCGACGCAGCCTGAGTCGTCAAAGCCAGAATCGAAACGATGGTGCGCCGACGATCAACGGGCGTCTCGAATAACGTGCGATATCCCACTTCGGATTGAACACGGGCTTCTGCGGCGAGTGTCGTGATCATCTCTTCCATTTCCTCGGCGATGGACCATCCGTCTGGTCGTAGACGACGAAGGGCTTGTTCGGCGAGGTCGTGCTGGCCCACTGATGGACGTTAGATGATATCCCGAAGATATGAAGGGAGCAAATCCATGACTTACTACGAATCGTTAGAACCAGCTCAAATAGATAATCGAGGAATAAGAACTCACCTAGTAGCCAACCATCTCGGACTCTCAGGAATAAAGAACAGCCCAATCGTGAGAATCAACGGAACAACATGGACGATGCCCAAGGGAATAATGTATGCCGTTCTGTTAAGGATCTTGGCAGCGAAGTTGTCGATGATGGCACCGAGTAGAGATCCTGTTGACCATTAGATACTACAATCATCAATAAAGAGAGTAGTCCTACCGATCGAAACCCACGTATTGAACAATGAAATACCAAATCCTCGATACGGACCAGGTGCACATTCCTACCACCGTCAGCCATCGTCAACAATCCTCCCTCGAGACACTCACCTGAATATAAAGCTGCGAATGCGTCATCAAAAGCCCATTCGCCAGCCCAATAATCAATCTTCCCGCATAGATCCCGCCAATACTCGTCGTCGCCTGCATGAGCGCCGTTGCGACAAAGACACCGATACACGCGATCCAAAGCGAGACCTTGCGTCCGACATAATGCGCCGTGAAACCAGCCGTCGACGACGAGATGAAGGCACCGAGGATCATCAACGATGCGATGAGCTGCTGTCGCGTCGCGTCGATGTTCCAGCCGACTGGCGATAGGGGATCCGGTTGTCCAAAGACCTGTCACTGATCAGCACCTCATCGATCTCAACGCAGTCGATAGTAAGTGCACTCACCTCGAGAAACCCGATCATGGCCTGCAAACCACCAATGATACCGAAATCAAGGCCATACTGGAACGAACTGAGCGACACAAACGAGATGATCAGGAGCCCCTTCCAATGCTCCTGCATGCCCATCTTGGCAACCTGATTCGACGCCATCATGGAATAACCTGGTTCACTTCGGTTCACGTCGAACTCGAGTCCCTCGTCTACAATCCATCGAGGCGAACACCCGTTCATATAACCAGATCCTCTACCCATCTCCACTGGTGCCCGATAACAACGACCCTAGACCACGTTCCCTTCCTACCCTTACCTCCCTACATACGTACGTAGCTACTCCAAAACCTGAGACAAGAGGGGATCCGTTCACCAACAAAGCGTGGCGTTCAGCCAGACACGTCTAGCATGGATGAATGATACGATCGACAATACATCCATCCATCATGCATCCGCGGATTATGTACGGATCACAAGCATCATGATTGATTAGTAGTAGCCCTACAGACCCCGGACGCCATGCACGCAACCTGACCCCCCTCATGCCGTGCATTGGTGCGTCTCCCTCCTTCACTCATCGCACCACCGAACTCGATACTCAATCCAGACTCGCTGCCGCGCACCGCGTCCCGCGATCGACAGACCTACGCACTACCGACATCCATCGGCGATTCTTTCTCCCTCCAAGCTATCACGTATAAAGTAAGTCCAAGTTCATCCCATCCCGTCTAGAATCTGTTCTGTTCAGCCAACTCCATCCAACACTTGCATTATCTCTACCTACTGCGTACTTACGTGTCATACGACCTCAGTTAAGGACCCTTCAACAATCTCTTTTCAAAGAACGGGAATCCCCCGATAGGACTCACCACCCAAGTTCCCACTCCAGCTGCATACCTGGTCTGTCTTGGCCTTCTTCTCCTGCTACCTAACTACCTACATACCAGTACGGTAAGTGCTAGTCCCTAGGTAGGTAGAAAGCAACGATAAGAATACCCGCGATCGACATGAGATCATGGCGCATCTTGGCATCTACCTACCTAACCGCAATCGACCCGTCGTGAACATGTCTATCTTCGGACTAGTCGTCGCAACCCTCGACATTTTTATCATCAACTTTTTTCATCAACTTTTTCAAATTCTATCGAATCCTAGTAAAACAATACCTACCTTCTCCTTCTACTCAGTACATACTCACCTCAATACAAACCCGTCCCCCGCCTCACCGCCTCTCCATCCCCATCCCCACCAGGCCCACGACTCCGACTCCGACTAACACTAACACTCCTCGCTCTCGCTTCCCGTCGACTCGCGCCCTGCATGCGACCCGGCGTACTCGTTCTCTCGAGACTCTTTTTGCCTTCGGCAGGGTTACGAGTAGTACTCACCTCAGTCGGGTTTTGGAACTCCATGGACGTCCTTGGCGTGGCGCCGTAGATGTCCTCTTCTTCCTCCCCATTAACAATCTCATCTCCCTTCTCCTCCCCCTTCTCAGCATCAACCACCTCCTCTCTCTCACTAACATCCCCCTTCTCAGCATCAACCATTCCCTCCCCCCTCCCCCCTCTTCCTCCCCCTCGTCTTCTTCCAGATCAACAACAACAGCCCTCATCGCCCTCCCAACAACACTCTCCCGCACAGCCACCGGCGGCGGCGGCAACATCTTATTCGTCAGGACCTTGATCACTGGTTTTTCGGTGTTTCTGTTCGTTGTCGCTTCATATAATACCGCGTTCCTGTTCCTGGCACCATATACCGGCTTTCTTGTCCCGTCATAGAATACCGCGTTCTTTGCTCCATATAGGGCGTCCCTGTTCCTGGCACCATACATCGCATCCCTATTCCTAGCCCCATACACAGCAGCCGGAGGAGAGGGACCACCCTTCGCACCAAAGGTCTGATTGAACGCTTCCCGGGCATCTGTGAATGGGTCTGGTCGGATTCTCTGCCCCTGGTCTGGTTCAGATTCCGGTTGAGATGAGTGGCTGTCGGAACTGGTGCTTGGTGGGTGGAGGGTGATGCGGGGGGTTGTGTTGCCGTTACCGTTGTTGCCGTTGCCGTTGTCGTTGCCGTTGCCGTTGTCGTTGCCGGTATCGTTGCCGTTACCATCGCGAGAGTTACCATTACCATCGCGAAAGTCCCTATCATTAGTATCGCGGGACTTACCTCTCAACACCCCCCAAACCTTCCTCCCAAACCCAGCAAACGCACCCCTGCCATTCCCACCATTCTCCGTATCTCTCTCATCCAAACCCGTACCAGATCGTCTAACACGTCCGTTCCGGTGTGCGTTCCGGTTCAATACATCCTCAATCCGAACCTCCTCACCCACCAGTCCCGTGCGCGTCTCACCATTCCCCACCTCAGCAGTAGGAACAATCCCCAACTCCAAATCCGTCAACCGATCCAAATCCACCTCATTCTCCCGCGGATACAAATACGCATTCTGCCGCGCCAAGCTGATGGTTACCAGGAAGATCAGGGACACGACGAGCACGAGGATGGCGCTTGCTGCGGCGCCTTCTATGAATGACATTTTTGGGGTGGACGTACCTGCCTGGTAGGTGAGGGGTATTTACCTTGGATTGTAGGTGAGTTGGATTTTGTTTTTGTTGATTTGTCGAGTGTGAGGTCGAAGATGAAAGGTGAGTTGTGAGAGGTGAGTGTGAGAGGTGAGAAGATGCCGAGTCTTGGCGGTATTTATACTCACGAATGAACGCATCGCGATGAACTATACGATTATTTGTAAACATTCCCATTGTTTACATACTTCGTTGGCTAAACAAAGGGGTTGTTCAGAGCTAAGATGGACAAAGGGGTGTCAAGACGAACGGTACTTTTGTAATGCGTATGAAAGCCTCAACTTGCATCCTGAACTTTTTCACGGGTTACAACAGTCTGAACAAAAAACGACAGATCGAAACCGCACATTCATTCACGACTCAAATCAGTGGGAGGCAACGAATTGATTGCGACATCTATCTATCATCCTCCAGCGTCCCAGAGGCATCAACCCATCACGCCTGTATCCCAACCATAAAAAAATATTTATGAATAAAGTAAAGAAAAAAAAAGAAAAACCCAGATCTGTGTTTATAACCCCCGAATCGATTCCATATTCTCATCTACATCCTCGCCAGCATCATCACGAAACCAGCTCGCGACGCTTTCATTCGTTATTTCTTTTCATCCCAGTCGTTCAGTCATCTTCTAGTGACCAACGCTGGAGATGCAGTTGCCGCCGCCTAAAAGTCAAGTCAGTACCGAAGTGTCAAGTTAGGAGAACAAGGAAGAACTTACAGTAGGGGTTGCCAACGTAGTTGGAGGTCAGGATACCAGAAGAGGGGTCGTTGCTGCCCTGGTCGACAAAGTGAATGGGGACGGAACCGCAAGTAGCGCAGCCGTGGTTGCCGAGGGCATCGACGAGGTCGCGGATCTGACCAAGAGTGAGGGAAGCACCCTGGGGGAACAAGCAGACACCACCCGTGCCGAGAGAGGCAGAGGAGCTGAGGCCAATGGAGCCAGAGATACCGCCGAACTCGCCGCTGACGCTGGGCGAGATGGTGATGTCGACGCTGGTACCGACACAGACAACGTGGTCACCCGAGTTGTAGACAGTGTTGGGGTCCTTGTCGGTGGCAGCGAGGACGTCGTGCCAGATCTGCATGATGCGAGTGCCGCTGTGGTTCTCAATGGTCGCAAGATCGCAGAGCCCAGAGCCACGGCAGTTGATGCCAAGGGCGACGGCAGGGGCGACGAGGCCGGCAACGGAGAGGAGGTTCTTGAGGGAAGACATGGTTGCGAATTGGATGAGTGAGGAGTGAAGGAGTTGGTTGAGGAGTCGAGAGAAGACTGGTTTGGATGCTGTGTGGTTGTTGGTGATGATGATGAAGGACAGAAGACTGATGAGGGCGAAGATCGAGTCTTCTTATACTCGAAGAGCTCACCCCTCAACCGAGTCAACGCCCTCAGAGTCAACGCCCTCAAGATCATCCGAGCCGCTCGCTTCGATCTCTAGAGTAGAGACTACGAGTACCGTAGTACGTCGATCATTGCAGGATCGACCTCCCGGTCGTGAACCTTGAGGGGTCATCGTATGTTGGCGAGGAGAGACTACATCCACTTTCCTGCTGCCATGCATGAATCCGTGACTCAAGCTCATCCCTCAATCGCATCTCGCTGGTCTCTTGGTTCATGGCTGACGCGGTCGTGCAGATGTTCGCCGTGATCCAAGTTCCTGTGGAGTTGCCATAGCCTCTTCAGCCTTCTAGGACGGAAGCGCTGCTGATCCCGTCCGGGATGTCGATCCTCCTGTATCAGTGGCACGTTGTTCACCTCGATCTTCTATGCATCGTCAGCAAATGATGTGTTACATCGCCCTGGAACACCGCATTGCGTTCGACGAGGTGCTAAAAATACTGTCGTCATTCGACATGCCCGTAGACCACGATGTACGTTGTACGGTGGAACGCCCAACACAGACCATCCTGGCACCGCTGGTCGATCGCGCCAGAATTAGAAACACCAAGCTGGCGACTTACCCGATGCGGTATGTGCCAAGAAGGTATCGCCGTGAGCCTCCGAGCCATATTCTGCCGGACTGCCCTCCGGCTTCATCTGTGCCGCCATCCAGATAAAGGAGACGAATTGCTGCTCAACTTTCAAACGTCCAGCACAGAATGCAACCCCTCTGCTCATCTGTCTTCATCTGTCTCTCGAGATCTGAATAGGAGGACATGTGCGGTGCATGATCATTAATCTTCGGGAAATTGTTTTAGAAGATTACTAGGAGACGCTGAAACAGGCCCCAGTCGAGCTCCCCGCCCGGATTCCTGAAGGAACGGACCCATCGACCCACAGCCCGTGTGGCCGGCAGACAACTCCCGGATCGGGAGCTGCCAGCACGCTACGAGCACACCAGTACCGCCCGTTCGCAGACCGGCGAAGTTGGCATTCCGTAGGATTGTTCCTTTTCAGAAGGTAGGTACGATAACTCCTCAACGTGGTGTTCCCACACGCGTTATTTTATTCAGTCGACTCGAGTCAAGTCAAGTCGACATGCCGACCACGTTCCCGAGACTCGAGAGCGATGTGGCTGGCTGCGATGAACACTGAGCTGGCAGAGATGCTAGGCCTGATGTGAACGAGAGACTCTTCGCTTGACAGCCATGACCGTATCCCACCCGAGTTATGCCAGAACTTGGTTCTGATCAACCAGACGATATTGACGAGCACTGCCGACCGCTTATCATATTCCGCAGTCCTAAGCTAATATCGTTCGTCTTAATGATCTGGGGAAGCGGATGCGGCTGAAGTGTCAACTCAAACTCACCTCATTTTTTAGTGCCCGCGACAGGCTGGTGCCCGTCGACGATGCCCTTTAAGGGCGATATTAAGCGGCAGAGTCCAATATCACTTGCGGACTTGCGGATTTGGGGCCTGGCGTGCGGATTTGCGGAGCCACGGATGGCGGACTTGCAGATCATTGGGCCTGGCCTGGCGTCGGGCAGGGTGTCGGGCATCAGCCTGTATGATGACGAGCCCGGCATATAGCAAGAGGAGCGGTCAGAAGAACTGCAATGCGTGCTCTGTCGTATATATCATGCGCCACCCGAACGATCGAGACCTAGATAGTCGGCGAATTCATCGAGTGCCCAAAGACTACCTACTCGCACAACTCCTTCACTAGGTATGGAATAGACCATACCGAAAGGATCACCGACTCGCTTATTTGATCACTACCCAAGCGCTCATGATGTTGTGGCGCCCACGAGTCGACTGCTTTGTCATTAGCTCTTACTCCTGCGAGTCCCAGACTCGTAGTACCGGCACCCAAGGATAGTCGACTCTCTTGACCCTTGTGTTCTCATCACCCTCAACAATGGTAGAGCAAGTCTCGAATTGACTGTCCAGCATCGAATGCATCAGGTAATATGTAGGTTGAAATGGCAAGTATGTCGGTCTGACTCACGGCAAAAAAAACGAACCTTTCCCCTTCTGATGTCAGTGCCAGGACCACTGTCATGAGCCATGGATGTGCGCGCACATGACATGGCAGGAACAGTCAATAACTGGTAGACGTCGACGACATCGACATCAAGCTGACCACTAAAGTCAATAGCTATCGTGAGCTGAACTTGCTCCATGTATTGCTGACAATCAAAGGTGCGTACCATGAGGTCTGTGAATGAGGTTTTCGGCGTGAGGTGTCAGAAATCCGCATGGGATGGGCTCTCACTAGGACCCTCAGACAGGCTTTACTCTGTCGACACGCTGTCCCACGATGCTGAGGATAACACAACACGCCTTCGAGACCGATGACTGTCTCACGTGTGGTTTCGATATATTTGGCGACACCGTTTCACTGCTCACCTCAGAATCCCGTCATGTAACCTCATCGCGTCTTCCCACATCATGATGCTTCGGACATCGACAATGGTAAGATCCTTTTCTTGGTGTTGCTTTCATGGATCACTTAGCTCACGCAAAGTCATGCGAGTGTTCCATTGAAGGACAGCCGGAGTTGATTGACTGAGAAGTCGCTACGAACGGAGAGTTGATTGAGTCAGAGTTGGAGTCTCGTCAGTGAACCGTGTCTTCTTGGCTTTCAACAACGCTCATGATCGAACCGAATTCTCAAACCAAGCGCAACCACATCGATGTTGTGCTAGCTTGAGCGCTGGAACAGATCCTGAAACGGAACGAGCAGGCTGCGTTGTTTCGATTTCGCAGGAATCCTTGTTTGGTTTCAACTATGTTCAGTAATCCGTACTTGGGCGCCGTTCACTAGTTGATGATTGACCATCGATAACCGATACCTGTGAGACGTGTCCTCATGTAGGGCAACCGCGGGCCATCCGTGCCATAGACCGAAAAGCGAGAAAAGGAACTGGCTCGACTGCATAGTGGAATCTCCAGCTTCTTAGCAGGTAATATTACCTGGTAGGTAGCAGATGAGCCGTTTCACTCTGTCGTGTAAAGAGGTCCGTGAACGACCGCTGAGCAACAATACACTTGTGACGCTCTGTGTAGACGTCCAATACTCCATAAGAGGTAGGGATATATCAGGCGAGCTATTCGGATTGCGAAATTCGAGTAAGACACCATATGTAGCCTTCTCCATCGATCTAATCTCTTCACTCAGGAGCCACGGTTTCGAGACCTCCATGCTGGCATCCCAAGCACAGTCTGCCGGAATCACCGACGCTGTACAAATTGACAGACTCCGTAGTTCAGTATGTTGACCCTCAAGCAGAACCCCGAAAGGCCAGTGATTTATTTCAAGGCCCGGGTAACATGCAACTGATTCGTGAACCATATTCCAGAGACAGCTGCGGCGAAGTGTCAGCTGTTTGAAAGCAATGACCGACGTGCAACTTCGGGAGCGAGCGAGCGAGTCGATCTGGTCGAGGAGAAGAGCCCAACGCCATAGATGATGTTAATCCTGACTCCATAACACCCTCAAGTGCTCGTCTTTGAAAAATAGTGCGTGTTGGCACACAAGAACGGCAATGGAGTTCGTCCAGACTGAACGACCTACTTGGTAGGAGGTAGCTACCAGGTGGGCTCTACCGGGTAAGCAAATCCCTGTCAACCCTTTCATGCTGGCACGGGCTCATGAACATGTGACTCTGAGGCCCCAGTCCACTGCCATACTGCTCAAAAGGTTTCACTTCGCTGTGAAGAGCTCGAGAGGGCTGGAGAGTGTGTCGTGAGCTAATTCCCAACGCAGACAGACGTCTCCGGTATAAGACCACAGCGAATGCGAATCATTCTGCCGTTCTAAAATTTCTCATCTCCTGCTACTGAAGTCTTTTGGTTGTTGACACCGACATTCGAGAGATGACTAACATTGAGATCTGGATTCGACAAGGACACAAGTCGACGTTGCATCTCTGAATTCCATGAGTTGAGGCATGAAGCAAGGAACGAATTGACAGCTCGATCGATCTCAGGACCAGATTTATCATTGACTCGGGAGAACTGGAAACAACGGTCTGTCGTTATGGACTTTCTCGGATCCTTCCATATCATCAAGACCGCTCTTCGTTCCTGCATGCCGTATCCGGAGGGAAGGATGGGCCCCGTTCCAAGGAAGGGACAATGGCAATCCCGTCTGTCGTAGGTGAGATCATCTCTCGAGGATCACCCGTCTGAGGTAGACAGCTTAGGTCTTTCGAACCATTCATTCAGAGAGATATTCGCCCATTCAACGCTCTGTGCCTATTCATCCTATCTGTGATTCTTGTAGGTCCCGCGAATCAGGCTTCATTTCTCCTCTCTCGAAGATCGCGGCCGGTCTACTGTATTGGGTCGGATTGTCCAGACTCCATGGCCGTCACGCTCGTATCAAGTCCGCGTTGATCCTGGAACCGCAGCCAACAATGAATGCCATGCTTGGTCCCCCTTCATCTTCGAGGAGACACCCAGAACTGATTTACCAGGTCCCATCCAACACTTCTATAATAGGTATCGACGAAGGCCTATAAGATGGCATCTCGCAGGGTTTCATCGACGAGAAAACGGTGAAGGATGCCCGTGCAACCGTCCAACATTTTTCGCACGGGAAGTTGGCTTTCCGAGGAGGCAGACCAATCGGCTGATGTCCGGAACCCGTTCGGTATGGGGCTCCGTGAAGAAAGCGGCCCGTCGACACTCGGCAGTTGGGACGGTTGAAGAAAATTTGATCGAGTCCTTGCAACGTCGTCGGGCCAACAACAGCGGGATGGCTGCAGTTCGAAGGGAGGCGCCGCGTCATCGTGGCGAGCGCGTGTAACGTTTTCTCAGCAAAAGCTTGTTACTTACGCTTGGACGTTTTAGGCTAGTTGGTTCTGTGAGTATTGGACGACCAGCCAATCATTGAGGCCGCAAAGAAGATCGCTAACGGGAAGAGGAAGGTTTACTAAGGCAATATCTCCGACGCTATGCGCTGCGCACGCCATGCCTACTCGTAGTGCACGCTGCACAGCAAACCATGGCACAGAGTTGCCAATCAACGGGACAGATCTCGGCCATTCAAAATTTTTTTTATCATTTTTTCTCTTGAAGATCTGTCAAGACAGATAAGGGAGTCATTCAGCTAAGAAATTCGTATGGGTACGAGTAATCCGTAGGTGGCGGTCAGTCGAGAGACGTTCGTATCCCGTGCAAGGAGAGATACTGCCGAGATAGGCATAGCCTGTCGATTCCACATGTTGGGAAAGAATACGAGTAATTGCACGTGACACATACGGATTACGGCGAGATCGGATGTGAATCGAAGTGCGGGGAGAAAACCATTGAGAGAATCCTGTGACTTGAATGTGCTTCATGTTGCAGTGCCTCGAGTCCGGGACCGAGACAGAAGACGCTGGAGATGTGCCAGAATAAACAATACCTAGGTATTCAGTTAATTGTTTACTCAACAGATCAATGTCTGCTGTTTACGGATCTACGAGTACGAGTAGGTAACCCCTTTTTTTCCTCAACCGCACCGAGATTCTGTTTGACGATTTTGTTGGACACCAAAATATCTTTTCTGTATCTTTTCAGTCAATCTGGATCTCCGCTTAACGAAAGAGGAAGCTCCTGCGACCGCTGCCAGCTCGTTTGGGGGTCACTGGTGGAGTGTCTATGCCCCAACAGGTTAGTCACCTCCCGGGATATCGACGCCGTTTCCAACCAACGGCGGCACATGGGCTGCCTAGGGCGAATCCAGCCGCCCTATGGGTGCGCTGAACACTGTGCGCTAACAGTAGCAGCTGCATTAGCGTGGAGCGAACATTCTGCGGGGAAGCGATGCCAAAAGAACGGGAGGCGCATTTCTATGCGGTCCAAATGGCGGGACTCGCTATAAGTGGTGGAGGTGTCTGTACTGTAAGTCCGATGCAACACACTGTACCATTGTACACCGAATATTGCGTCTTTTCTACAGTCGATACTCCTTATGCACACTGTACTAGTACCTGACTATCGCACAAGAACGTCCCTACATTATGGCCTCCAGCCCTCGTATCAACAAAACAGGGAACGCCGAAGGAACGAGACTGCGTGCGTGATCATCACCGACCGAGAGCACACATGATGATTCGGCATAAGAATAACCATGTAAGTCAGCTTTTCTGAGGTCCATGCCGCTCGTCCGGATCTTCTGTTTACTTGCTTAGTATTTATTCTTCTTTCCTTCACTTCTCCTGCAAGATTCCCTAACTTCATCTTGACCGCTTGTTATAGATTATTATACAGAGAATATCAACATCGGTTTTTCGTCGCTGCGCCAACGACATCGCGACGACGATCTAGAGATACAAACAGTCTTATAATAGTCAGGCGTCGCTTTGACGCAGGCTCGTCATCGCCATGACTACCAACGTCCCCGGCTCGGGCCCCAACGGCTACATCTCTGAAGATGACAACATCTACCCGCCTCACCATGGCATGTCCGCGGGCACTTACTTAGCGACACGCATCAGCTCGCTGAAGCCGCCTATGAACAAGGCTCCCAATCCGATCCGTCTCCTCAGAATGCTCAGTGCTCGTAACTGGGGATTTTTTGCCATTTCTTTCGTTGCATGGGTGCGTTTCTCTGACCATTTTCCCCTTGATTCATAGATTCTAACGACCGCTCAGGCCTGGGATGCCTTTGACTTCTTCAGTGTTTCTCTCACAGCTTCCGACTTGGCAGCGTCATTCGACAAATCCGTCGCTGACATTACCTGGGGAATCACGCTTGTGCTCCTGCTGAGATCCGTCGGATCCATCGCCTTCGGTATTGCTGCCGATCGCTACGGTCGAAAGTGGCCCTTCATAATCAACAACCTGCTCTTCATTATTATCGAACTGGTGAGTTACTTTCGAATCCTTTCGATTATTCCTCCAGTACCACAATTCACGACGTAACGGAAATGACGTGCATTTCTCGGCGTCGACGGGACAAGAAAATCATGTGGAGAGCCAAGACGACCGTTCGCTGGACATCACTTGGCATCCGAAAACAGTAACCCCCTCGTGGGCATATAAATGCGAACCAATCAATATGATCGTCTCATATACTATTCTTCCGAAAAAGTCTCGGCAGCAATACAAGTAGAACTAACATGATATGATCATCACCAGGGCACCGGCTTCACGCAAACCTACGGCCAATTCCTCGCCGTCCGTGCCCTCTTCGGCATCGCCATGGGCGGTCTCTACGGCAACGCAGCCGCCACCGCCCTCGAAGACATCCCCGATGAAGCCCGCGGTCTCCTAAGCGGCATGTTGCAACAAGGTTACGCCCTCGGCTACCTCCTCGCAACGGCCTTCGCCCGCGGCCTCGTCAACACAACCCCCCACGGCTGGCGCCCCCTCTTCTGGTTCGGCGCTGCTCCCCCCGTCCTCTTCATCATCGTGCGTTTCTTCATGTCCGAGACGGAAACCTACATGGCGCACCAGGAAATGCGTCGCGCAAACGGCAGCATCGGCAAGACGTTCGTCGCCGAGGGCAAAGTCGCCGTGAAGCGCCACTGGTTGATCCTCGTCTACCTCGTGCTCCTCATGGCCGGGTTCAACTTCATGTCGCACGGCTCGCAGGATCTCTACCCGACCTTACTCAAGGACCAATTCGGCTTCAACGCAGACCAGGTCACCGTCACCCAAGTCGTCGCGAACCTCGGTGCGATTGCCGGCGGTACCGTCGTGGGCTTCTGCTCGCAGATCTTCGGTCGTCGCTTCAGTATCGTCGTCATGTGCGTTATTGGCGGTGCCCTGCTTTACCCGTACGGCTTTGTTTCTAACGAACGGATCATTGCCGCGGCGTTCTTTGAACAATTCGCTGTTCAGGGCGCGTGGGGTGTTATCCCTGTTCATCTCATGGAGTTATCCCCCGGTGCGTTCCGGACGTTCGTCGTGGGGACGGCGTATCAACTTGGTAACCTCGTTTCATCCGCGAGTTCGACGATCGAAGCGACCATCGGTGAGCGGTTCCCGTTGCCACCGCTGGAAGACGGGGCTTCGAGATATAATTACGGTATTGTGGTGAGTATCTTCATGGGGGCTGTTTACGCGTTTGTTATCGTTCTTACGGTCTTGGGACCGGAACATCTGGGTCGGAAGATGGATGTGGCGTTTGATGTGGATGCGGCGGAGGCGATTGGACATGAGGTTACGGAGAAGGGGACGGGGGATTTGGAGAAGGGGGGTGCGAGACATGCGAGGTAGGGCATTGCATCTGGTAAGGGGAGACGGGGGTAACAAAAAAAGTTATGAGTTTGATGATACCACGTCGTGATCATGATGCCTGACTGTGTTGGGATGAATGAAGTTATGTTATGATATGTTATGCTTACGTCTCTGGGGATGAATGCATGGCATGGGATGATGTATGACCGTTGATGAGTAGAGGCAATAGAGTAGACTCGGTGTGCTTGCGACTGTGTGATGGGGGTGTAGATGAAGGTGTTGTGGTGAGGAGTGAAGTAACGTTGAGATGTATTAGTTGATCATGGGGACCAACGTGCCTTTATTCAATCCGATACCAGCGCAGTATCACGACGATCCAACGACATCGCGGCGAGACGAAATAAAGGCATTCAAGTTCTACTATGAGTCCCCATCCGAAACCGGAAGAAGTCCTCGAAACCATATTCCGATTCGAAAAATAATCTCACTGATCTCCCCGGTTTAGACAATAAATTAATGCAGCAGCCAGCAGAAAAAGAAGACCTCTACGACTACGATGAGCAGTGTGTTTCTAGAGGGTGAATAAGCGGTTTGAAGGGCGATATGGAGGTTTCATACGATGGCTGTGTGTACAAATATGTCGGGTTTGTTTCTATGGATTGCCGATCTAGGAGGTACCTTTGGGTGTGATTGAATCTTGAAAGGGGATGTGGATGTTACTGAAGCAGGTCGTACAACCATATTCTCGAATTGAGGGATGCGTTGCTGCGATAGAGTTATATGAGGTGAGATCATGGTTTCGTGTAACACAACATTGGCATGTGGGGAACAATAGGGGCTTCACGGCTGTCAGGTCAGAACGTAGAGTAGACTTTTGATGATAACCGCCAGCCGAATTGGCGGCTGCTTGATTAGAACTCCGGTACTGCGTGATAACGCTTACCCCTGACCTGTCTGTCAGGGGAAGTACGCGAAAATCATCGTGACAACAGAGAACTAGCCATCACACAGCAGATAGCATTACACGATAGAGTACAGTACAGTTACAGTAGCACTACAACAACGTACACGCGACCCTGCCATCTCCTACTCCTTCTTCGTCAACTCATCCAGCAAACCCCTCAGCTGCACAACATCAGCCCGCAACTTCCGCACCTCAATAACAGCCGGATCATCCTGGACATCGGCTTTACTCTCATCAACCTTCTTCGCCCAACCCTCAGTCTCAAAGTCAACAAGATCAGCAACCTGATCCCACTGCTCGACGGTGCCCTCATCGTCCTCGCCACGACGCCGATTCAGGCGAATAACCTTCGCAGCGCGGACCTCGACAATAGCAGCGACGAAGATGAGCGGTGCGTACAAGATACCCATGACGATATCATTGAGACGCTCGTACTGTTTCTTCGGCAACCACCATTCAAAGGGGATGACCAAGAAGAAGATCTCGATGAGGTTGAAGGGCGGGATGAAGACGTTTTCGTCGGGGGCCCGGACGAATTGCATTGTTTTCTGCGCGAAGAGGGCGAGGTACTCGTCGTCGGAGTTGTCGTAGATGTCTTGGTAGGCGCTGTTGTAGAGGGCGATGAGGACGTTGAGGAGGATGACCTGTTCTGTTAGCTAAAACAATAATAGATTCGAAAAGGAAGGAGGACATACCATCACAACAAAGGTGAAGACATAGTACAGAATCGTTCCAAACGGCGGACTAAACCTGTCGAACCCGCTGAAATCCGGACTCTGCATGATCGCGTTCAACATTGCCTGCAGGATGAACGTGGTGTCTTCACCCGTCGGGTCCTCGATCTGATGCATGCCCATGAAGGCCTGTAGGAAGCCCACAACAACGACGATGAGCAGTGCGAAGAAGATGATGCTTTCTTTCATCATGACTTTCAAAACGACAAGCATGGCACCGAAGAAGCGGAAGGAGTCCATGTACAAGAGAATGCGAGCCCAGAACATGGGGGCTGTGAAGGCGAGGAAGTTGTAGCTGAGTGTGTTGAAGGATTCGCGACCTTCAACGTCATCTGAGCCGCGCGTGAGAGCAGCAAAGCGGAGACCTAGGGAGATCATAAGGAGAATGTAGAGGGTGTTGTTGAAAGCGTTCCAGAAGCCAAGGATGTGGTATCCGGCTTTGTACAGCTTGGTCAGCTCGTCGAAGATGAAACCAAAGGTGAAGATATAGAGAAGGATCTCAATGATATCAAGATCACCAGACGGGTTAACACTGTTGATAGCACCGGTGTACAGAGCAAGGTACAAGATCGAGATCAAGAGCTGGAACGCATTCTGGTTTCTCGGAGCACGCATGCGATCGGGGTCTAAATGTGCCCAGAATGATTCGTTGTCGCGATCCTTGTAGTCGACGAAGCTGGCTGGGTCGTTCTCGTCCTGGACAAGACAGCCGCGCCAGAGGTAGCTGAGACATTTCTGGTAGCCGGAGGAGCCAATGACACGGAGGGCGTGCAGATCGACGGATTTCTCGATGACGTTGATGGGGACTGTGGGCTTGCCGCCGACGAGGATGGAGTAGCGCTTTAGAAGCATAGAGTTCATTAGGAATGGGGTGTCTTCCTCGGATTCGATGCTGCAGATCTATTAGCGACTGATAGCGACTCTGATAGAACCATAAGAACTTACATGTGCTTGGCAATGACTTCACACGCAGTACAACGAAGCTCGTGCAAGTTAGCATCCCAGAGCTCGTTCAGTGCCTGGCGATGGAACCAGTGCTTCGCAACAAGCAAGCAGAACACAACGCAGGCTCGGTACTCCGGACTGGCAGCTTCTCTTGCAGCTTGGATGACATTGCGCGTGATGATTTTGCTGTGCGGCTGGACAATCTGGTGCTCTTCCAACTCGCATGGTACGGCCTCCTGCACGAGATAACGCAGACGCAGCGCAGTCTTTGTGACTTCTTCGGCTGGGATGGCAGACTGGATTGACTGTGCGCGGTAGAAGGGGAGGACTAAATGGGATCAGTCAATGGGTTCACTATCCAAAGAATTGATTCTGCAACTCACGGCGTTGTTGCGACTCGCTAAAGGTCCATTCGCGATGAGGTTGACCAGGATACTGGTCCCAGCCAAGTAGGCTGCTCCAGCTGAAGCTTCCCATCTTGCGACTTCGTTGATCTTCACCTCGGTGTAGTCCGTGTTAGCGAAGAAATGCAAGGTGTGATGTGCAGGAAGTGTGCAGGAGAACTGCAGGTGAAGAGATGGTGAAGGGGCAGACAAGCAGGTGAAAAGCTGAACTGGAGAGGGGTCAATTCGACTACCTAATTCCAGTCCATTGAGCTAGTCCTCGTCAAAGAACCAACAGTTCAATGTTGAAATTACTCGCCTTCGCACCTATTTTCAGCTGCTGATAGGTAGGAAGTCTTGGTAGTGCGCCGGGTAGTTCATGTGGGTGGAATCCTTTCGAGGAATTGGAGGGGCGGGGAGGAAGGGAAGTTGGAGATTCTGCATGACGTCGACGTTGCGATGCGACGCTAGTTAGGCAGGTCACACGTGGGAATTGCTTGCATTGAGAGACACTAAGCCTTTTGAGGAAGTAGTTCTCTCATTTACATACCGTATCTAGTTTAGCGGTAGGACATCAAGTCCAAAGAGCTCCCCCGAGCAGATGTCAATGTATTGTTCAGCTCGGTTAAACAACTCCAGCTGCTGTACGGATTAAGATCTTTATCTAAAGCTTGATTGTAGCAATCAAGACCAGGAAAGGCTTCGGGTAATTGGTTATGTCGGAGATTCATGATAAGAAGATAGACCCAGGTTACAAAGGAAAGTGTCAGTGCAATTGTGAGAAGAGCTGGGTGAAGCTGTCCACGATCGCCATGGAATAGAATCACGGAAATCCAAGATTGATCTTCTCTTGCAATTCAGATTCATTTAGATCCTTGTACAAAGGTAGACCAATCGTGGATAGATCTGTCTACCCAGTCGTGGGACGTATAAAGACATTCCTCAACACCTTGGTATCATGCTGAACTGATGGCAAATATGGTCAAAAGCAGGGCTGGACTGTATAGGGGTATATTCTCAAGACAAACTCTATAGGACGGCCACTATTCACATCCCGAAATCTGAAAACGCCACCTGCGGACCGTTGAACGCCTCTTCCCATGCATTGTGCGAGCTCGCTTGGATTCGGAACACCAAATCTTTAGAAATCCATGGCGCTGTAAATAGAAAAAAGTGTTAGCCATCCTGATAGTCACAATAAGGGGGGATCGGTCGGGAGATGTGGTAGAGTGTACTGTCGAGTATCTCTCCACACAGATTCGGACGTACCTTTCGCCCACGCCATCATCATCCCCGAAATCATCATCGTCACCGTTGTCGAAGTATGCTTCGGCATTGTAATCGCCGCCGGCATCATCGTCGGCGCTGTCGTAATCATCGTCTTCGAGCTCCATCTCCCCTTCTTCATCGTCGTCGGCGTCACCAGCATCGCCATCCTCTTTGTCCGCGTCTTGACCGGCACCCTCAATACGCGCCTTGCGCTCTTCCTCAGTCTCGTTCTCGCGACGCCGGGTCGAGCGTGACGAAACGAACATGTCGTCATCGTCTCCGTCCACAAACATGTCGTCTTCATCGTCGTCGGCTTTCCGCTTCGTACCCCGGGTGGAGGTCTCTTTGGCAGTCTGGAAACCACCCTTCGGTCCATTCGTGTCTTTGCCCTCCAGAGTTCCCCAGAGCTCCTCCGGGAACAAATCCTTCACATACCGCCGAGCACCACGGAGTTTGGGCAGCGTTCTCGTATCGTCTACGAACCGTTCGCTGTAGGTGGGTACTGCGAGGAAAGGATCGACGGCAGCGCGGTTCTTAACGCTATAGCGCGCATTGATTTGCGCCTGTCCGTGGCGAGCGAGAACGGGACCCCCGGTGGACTGGTAGGCGGCGTTGATGTGACGATGGGTGTAAAGGGGCGTGTTATGGTAAGTCTGGCGGAATTTGACAAAGTATGCGACCGAGCGCTCCTCGGCGGGAGTGAGTTGAGGGGCGACGGGTGGTTTGTATGTTTTCTACGAATTACGTGCGAAGTCAGTAATCCGTAGGTATAGCAGAAGAAAACAGCAATCTGATATCGGTAGGGCCTACAGGGTAATTCTCCTGAGGCTGGTCTATTATGATAAGACTTGGATCATCGCCGCCGGGCATGCCAGGAGGTGCTGGCTTGCGGGCACCACCTCGGCCTCCACCACGGCCTCCTCTACCTCCTCGACCGGACATTTCGGCGCGCAACCGCTGAAGCGCAAGATCGGGCAAATAATTGGCTCTTTATAATATTGATAAAAGTGTGAGGTGTAAGAAATAGCCTCGAGCAGACTCAGTAAGCAAAATGAATCCTAATAAAACAGTCAAGGACTGGATGAAAAATCCGATCCATTCATACGGAGTCAACATTGAAGTTTCAACAAGTTTACAAAGGGAATCCCTGCTAAAACAGACCGTCGAATTTTTGGCGGGGACGCTTCTGGATAGATGCATATTTCGCGTCTTGTCATCTGGGTAACTACATATTTGTCATCCCCACATTGATCCACAGCCGCTCCCGGTCTGGGCCCATCGTCCCTTCTGCCCCTCCAGCGTTGCTGCTCTACGTACGACGTCCACCTGTTCCGTAGGCAGGCACGAATTACGTCGAGCGGTTACTGCCTGCACCTGACATGATGGGAGTTATCGTCGTTTCTCATCTCAAGACAATTGTTCTTCCGTGACCAATTCTACACCAAGATTCTCTATCCATCACAGCTCGTTTTCTTTGTCTACGAATTGTTCAACTTTCACGAATCGATAGCCGTCAAGATGGACTCAGACACGGTTCCAGTGACGGGTGTTGATGACCTGGAGAAGCACCTTGATGAGCTTGCCAGCGACCCGACTCTCCCATCTGATGCGAAGCTGTTCGACCACGTCGAGCTGCAACTCACAGGTGCGCAGAACCGGTATTATCTTAACTTATCGCCATGTGATGTATTCTGACCTCGTTCTCACTCACCAGATGCCAACATCCCTTCTCTCATTCCTCGCTTCCTTCCCAAGATCACCGAGGTCCTGAAAAAGTACCAGCATGATCCTACCCTTCTCTGCAGCTTAGCTACCAAGTTCATTGGACCTCTCAGCTTCACCGATGTCCTGTCATTGGCTTCTGAGGAATCCATACTAGAAGCCCTCAGGTCGCCGGCGCCATCGGCTAGCATCCTTGCCATGACCATTCTTGCCAAGGCAGCGAAGTCGCCCAGTGACGCTTCTGTACTCGCTGCCATGAAGGATGTAGTCACCGCCTTTCTTACCCAGTGGCTGAGCTCGCCCCAGGTTGAAGTCGGTGAGAAAGGCTCTAAAGTTCTGGGCGATTTGCTCGACACCGACTCTGACAAACGCCCTCCCGAAGGCCTGTCTGTGAGCGGCATCGAGATCATTCGACGCAAGCCCCTGGGTCAGGCTTTTATGTGGAGACGCATCTTTCACGATCGCGATATCTACGAGCTTGTTCTCTCCTTATGTTGCAACGGTCCGCATCAGAGTGCTCCGGGCGGCCTGGCCCCTCGTCAGTTGTCGCTTGCCCAGGGCCGTCTCCTGCGTATTCTGCCTCGTCTTTCTGCCCTCAACTTTGCCGCTGTAACTGCAACAGACTTTCCAGAGCTTCATAAACAATATGCGAATCCGGAAAGCGGCAGCGTCGACCGAGGCGGTCTTTTGAACTTCGCCGCTCTCCATCTGATTGACAAGCAAGATATGTTGATGCATCTGAGCCTGATTGATTTTTTTGAGACTTTGATCAGCATTGAGCGAATCACGCCCTTCTCAACATATAAGCTAGAAACACTTTCAAAGCTCTACCGCGACGCAACTCAGCATGACGACACACTGAAGACTGCCATCTTGACCCTCCCCGAGCGCACGGTACCAGAGGAGGCCGACGAGCTACGACAATTCATACACGACATTTCCAGGGACTAAGACAGCAGCCCGACGACACGTCTGTACGATTCCTCCACGATGATGCTGAGTGAATGACGAGTTGCTATGTTATTAGTTATTAATGGCCACTATTCATGCTCTGAAGACCTGAGTCTTAGCATGACATGTGACCGGACCCTTAAAGCCATCATGGGGTCTGGAGTTTAGCTCACTGTTTGCTAGATGTGCGTATTCTTCTACGAATAACCTCATCTTTCAACCCTACAACTTGATACCCACGTTTGTTCTAAATCGCCTTTCTGTGCGTGATTTCAACTAGCTTTTGATACCAAAACATCGCCTTCATTGCTAAGATCGACAACCGATTCCATCAAATTCAACTCGTGGGTCCTGCGTTTTTATGAATGGGAGGCGCCCAGAGTACGCCTTTGCGTTCGCCATGATGGTTTCATCTACCCATTCACCGATGGGAAGTGGACGCCGGTATGCATCCATCTTCCTGAGACTATCGATGCAAAACCTGCGCTCTTTTTCATCCCCGGATTCGTAAGAAAACACCAAGCTCGCCGTGAAATCCACGCCTAGTGGTATCTGGCCCGAGACCCAGGCCGTGGACACCCAGATGCGTTTACTGAACCTTCTAGCCTTCGCCTCTAGATGCGAATCATCGAATCCCAACACTCTGCTTGCTTCCTGCAGGAACCGACAAGCGAGAATAGTAGAGCAGGCATGGGTACAGAATACCTTTGCCGTTTGGTAGTTATCGAATCGGTAGCAAGTGGGAAAGGCACTGTGAGCCGCATCCTCGACTTCGACAATAGCTCCAGTTTTGAAGAGAGAATCCAAGAAGCACTCGTCAAATTGATCTAGGAATCGGGACAAAACCGTTGCCCCGTGGTACAGTTCGGCGGCGACGACCTTATTCCACGGACTTTTTCGAAGTATGTTTACTAACCGTGCTAAGCCCGGCCAAGCGGTCATCTCGGCCCACAGATGGTACATCTGCATCTGAATGGGACTTAGGAAACTCGTGTCTATGGCCTGACGGAGGGTGCTCATCCACTGAGGTGTATGGAAGTAGCACTCTCGACCCTGTCGAATGTCTTCTTGCAGCTAGCCATCTGGTTAGAAGAGTCTCTCTGAGATGCAACTGCTACAGTCGTCGACAGACTCACCATGTGAAAGATCCCCTCGAACAGGACATGGAGAAGCATGCCATTTATAGGCTGATCTGGGCCAGCTTTATTAACGACGGCGATGAGACCCGCTGCATGATTTTCCTGGTTCGACCCTCTTTGAAAGTCGTACAGAATCTGGATTCCCAGAAATCAGTCAATCGGCATGCTATGGTCGACAACAACCGCCCCCGGGGGCCTATGTGGGTGCGACTCACCTCGATTTTCTGTAATATACATAGTGCCGTCAAGGTACGAGTGATTTGGGCTGGCTTGTTATCATCAAGGGCAGTCTGGAGACTGCGAAGAGCCCTATTATACATATTCAGGTTGAGCCACGTCTCGCTCGGCAAACCACGACGACAGCTGGTCCAACCGGTGAGCAAGAGCTCGACTGCATGATCCAGCGGAGTATTTCCGTCTCCCAAGTACTGGGGTATCGACGGCACAAACATTCCTATGATACGCAAATCGTGGCCCGTTCCAGGATCCGAATTCAGGCATGATAAAAAGTTCGTGATGATTCGCTCTGTCTGGCTCCACTGCGGGCGTTTGGGTACTTTCGTGACCAGATGGAAGCAAATGTTCGATACGCTTGCCGCCGTATGATTCGAATCCGAGATTATTATGTCGAAGTCGTGCCGCTTCCTGATGCTCCCGATACTATGTGTCGCGGATGATGAGGGTCGGCTGGTCTCCAAGTCGTGGCTTACAACGTCTGACCCCTCACGGTGGTTACCGTTGGCTACTAGGTCAGCACCAAGCGAGGAACTGCCGGCGTGAGATTCATTCCACTCACCAACAAACTTGTAGGTCTTCCTCGGACCAGAACATATCTTGCCGGCGCGAGCACATGTTCCGCACGTGGGCCATTTCTCATCGCACTGGGGTTCCCTCTCGTTAGCCGCTTATCCGAGGCGATTCACTCTGGCCGGCCACACTCGCCTTGGTTTTCCGCGTTCTGCAGAAGTTGCAGCGCTTGCTCTTAGGTACTCCAACCATGATGGCTTATACTAAACATAAAACCCAGCAAGATGGAGAGCTGATAATGACATAAATCCCAACGGGACGGATGTCTTCCCAAAGAGGTCGATTATGCACGCTACCTATATAGGGCCACGGGATGGGAATAAAGGGCTGACGGTAACATATATCCGGCCGAAATTGCGGTGACTTAAAGGTAGTATTAAGGTGACATTGACCGGGATATTTGCCCATTTGCATGGAGGTAGGCATTACCTGGAGGGGTCCCCAAGACGGGTCTACGCCCTTGCTTCAAGGCTGAGCGTAACAATGAGCATTCTCGGCCAATCGCCGGATGTGGTGGTCGTATGGGGATCATCTCAGCGTGGCGATGGTAAGTATCGGCGAGGTCGCAGTCCTGCCTGATTATTAACTATTACATACGTTTTCTATTATAAGACATTCGGTATGACCCAATACGATTACGTTGCGACTTCGGACTATTCGCCAGAGAGGAGAAGCTCGTTCGAGCGACGATGAGACTTCAATACGGACTCGAAAACCATCATTCCGTAACTAAGCCGTAACCTGGGCCCAGAACGTCGGTTCTCCCGAGCGGCTGTCGGGCTTGGCTCGGCTGCTTTGACGACGAGCGTCCCGTATTTTGAACAATACCTATGAGTACCTACATATACGGAGTACTACTAAGCACTTCATGAACACGAATAGGTAGTCTCACGAGCGACTCACCTCAGGGATTGAATTTATCGAATTGAGGCTAATCATTGGTGTGTGCTTCTACCCGAACAGGCATTCTGTAGCAAATACCCACCGCCGGGGCGGAGCAGGTGAGTGGGACCCCGAACCCGGCTCGTGGGGGACGAGGGATAATGTCACAGTATTCCGCAGTATTCCGCAGACTGATCAGGTTCCCCAGGTCATTACGGAATATGACTAGACGCACGGATTACCTAGACACTCATTGCCCATAGTGGTTTAATGGTGCACATGGCACGGTTGGTCGACGACTCGATGACTTAATGCCATATATTATTTTGAAGGAGCGGGTGTTCGGAGATAAGATTCAGATATCCCACCTCGAAGGATGCAGTCCAGACCGCAAGAGCTGACCGTTTCAACAAACGATTTCGATACCTATCGTGGATACATGCAGCATCCTAAGCCGCATGGTGTTTAAGCGAGCGAACGATCTCTCGGCATGTCTTCAGAGGCATGAATCATAATCAGCCTTATGCGAGTCTTCGGCGTAAGCTTTACACGTGGTTGGGCTGTGTTGTGGATTGAGACAAGGTGCGTGGCCCCAGTAGTTGGTGGGTGTTAACTCCTGCGGCAGGTGGTCGCACAGGCAGTTGATCTGACCTGTGTAACGTGAGCATAACCGCTTGTGTAACCCGACAAGTTAACTCGATACTACTACCACAACCATTCGCATTGTCTGACCTGGTCGACTAATCCAGGAGCATGAGATCACATCATCATTCATACTTATCTACATTCATCACGCCGCAGATCAACACGTCAAGCAGTTAAGCACGCAAATCCGTCCGATCGATGAACGTCAATTGACCCCTGTTACGGAATGACTTGGCTCGACGTCTTGGCTCGAACTTTTGGGTACCTCCTCTAAGGTACGGTACTTTTCATCGAGCGGAAAAGACCCATAACTCGACTACCTATTAAAAGAAACCTGCAAGCAAGATTAAGCACTTTGGAACATGCTCAGCCCAGTTTGACGCACGTTGTGCATCGCCGAATATCATGTGACGCACATGGAGACCAACCCCAGTTGACTCCGTACGCAGTCAGATCTTTCTCCGACTTTTCGAGTTGTCAAGCGCCTTCTTTACTACGACTCTGTTGAACTTCAAGTAAGAACCCTATGTTTGTTCCATTTAGCCTGCTTTCGATTCTGCAACTAACACCGGAATCAGAAGGACCCTTGTGTTCGGGGTCTGTAAGACCTAAATTGTTGGTTATGCTGCACCTGCTCAGCCTGGTAAAGATGTCAGACCCGAGTTACACAATCTCACATTTATCTACGAGTAATACTCGTAATACGGATTGCATAGATCATTGCCAATGCAAGCGTGATCAGTAATCTGTAGCAGGCGGCTCAATATTGCCCATGATGTGGACATTGGCAGGCTGCCTGGGCCCTGGACCGAGGTCACATCCCTATTGCCTGCCTAGGCATGATTTCGCTGTTCTGCTCGACATTTCGATCGACAGGATGTCACTCGAACCAGTCGAAAAGTACTGGATAAGTCCGAGACTTCTCGGCATATTCGTCCGCGATTGCGACATCCCATCTGGCAAGATCAAATCATGAGACTCAGAGAGTTTCTTGCCGCGGAAGACTTTCTCTCCGACAGTCTCGGACACCTAGACTACGGAAAGACTACGAAATACTACGGATTACTCGTATATCAAAGTCCCTACCTGCCCTGCTAAGTAGGCAGTAGACCGAATCAGTAGGTAGGTAACGAGAGTGGGATTCAATGGGGAATGGAATGGGATCCGGCGCGCAGCCATGGCTTCCTTTTCCTCTTTGAGCAAGGAAAACGAAAAGCAGGTTGCGCTAAGAAAAGAAAAGTACCTACCTAGGACCTCTTCTGCCTACCTACCTACAGGCTACCGTGCCCATACGACTACGCTACTGCGGATTACCTATCACATCCCGTTGGGGGTATAGTGCACGAGAATAATTGGCGATAGTTCGACCGACTATTAAGGGAAGAATGCGAGTGAGTAAGGATGTCGGTATTTCGTACGGATATGTACGAGATGGAGTGACGTGGTTTTGTTTGTTGGGAACAGGCGGATCCCGGCTGCATGTGGTTGATGCCACGGGCAAGAATGTGATGGAAGGTTGATGTTTCGATTTTGTTTCCATTCGATGTGGTCTTTGCTTGCTCTGGTTCCGAGTTAACTACGTGAGTATTCCGCACTCCTTCAACTCGGTCCTCTCACCATTCTAGATACAGGTAGAGACGGAATATCGTGATACGAATCACGAGATGGACAAAAGTCCACACAACAACCAGACAGCAGCTTGTCTGTATCCCATCCGCCCACTCATGCGCCATTCGGCCGAACACACCCATGCCTAAGCCTCCAATCCACCCCCATCCGGCAGTTGTATGCTAGCTAGCCGCTGCATACAGATTACAGATCCGCACGGGATATCACGCAGATGCAGAGGGAGGAAGGATGGAAGGAACGGGAGCATACTGATCCTACTTAGCTATTTGACGGTGACTCGGTGATGGGATAATTAGGGATGTGTGGACGACGAAGGGGTAAGTATGTGATAGGTAAGGTAAGTTAGGTGTGAAGGGTAGACAAGGTAAGTGAGGGGCTATTGGCATGCATGCGTGTGACGATGTGATGGACGATGGTAGGTAGGCCGGTTGAGGTGGGATGATGGATGGGATAGGTAACATACCTACCTCGTAAGTTGATGGGATAAATATGAACGGAAAAAGAAAGACAAGGTAACCGTCTTAATGATTTCTCATCCCATCCCATCTATCTACCCTAACCTACCTACCTATTTATCCCCCTGGTTGTCGTGGATGTTAAGTGGTTGGTCGGGAATGGTAAAAATATGACGCGTCAAATGCGGACTGCAAATTTGAAATCGATCCATTTTCGCGTTAACTTGGGTAAAGAGGTGGAATGGAGGAAAGTAGGTAGGCTAATTTGCCTCCTTTTAACTGGTATACCTAATAACGGATAGGTACGATACATGCGATGTGTTGCGCTGCGATGCGATGCGATGCAAGGTATACTGGACGACGTACCTCGGTATCAAGCATGTGTCGACTATGGAATATGCAAGGTATGAATGTATGTAGGCATGGATGGGTATAAGAAGGAGGTATGTTTGGGAGTAATACGTAGGTAGGCAGGCCTCATTCAGACAGCCGATCCAACAACGACGACAACGATCATACCAAATAGGTGGACAGGTAGGTATGAACGGTAACGAACAGACAGACTGACTGACATGAACGACAACAGGATGATTGATATCAACGGTAAACCATCGATCAAGACACCATCGCGGAGTCGATTCAATGCCATCATGCGCTGCAAGACGATGTCATGTACTGGAAGGGATCGACTGTGTACGGCAACAACCTATCGAGCATGCGCCGACGACTACCTAATGTAATATATGGATTGTGGGTAGATGTAGGTACGGTATGGATGTTCAAAAGCAGGTAGGTAGGCAAGCCTCATATATACAGTTGAACCACCGGCAACAAGCATACAAAAGAGACATGGTATGAACATCCGTATGGTAAGTAGACAGGCAAGTAAGGACATCAGGCAAGCCTTGTTATACAGTCGAAACTTCCTCACATCAACCAATGCTAGACCATAACAAAGACAGATGATATCAACGAAAAAGCATGATATCAACGGTAAAGCATGATATCAACGGTAAAACATCGATCAAAACACCCCAAACACCATCGCGGGATATGGAGTCTACTACATACATGCATACAAACCCGTCTACCTACCATTTAGTTAGTTAGTTAGACAGTTACCAGTTAGTCAAGCCAATCCATACTTAACTACATGCATCAAGTAACAAACAAACAAACATGCATCAATCCATCCATCCATCCATTTCATCCCCTCATCTCCTGCGTCCCCATCTCCCCCCCGTCCTCCCCATGCTGTCCCTGTCCCTGTCCCGGCGTCTCCGTCGCCGAACTAACCACACTCTCCCTCCGACCGCCAGCAGCCATCATCAAAACCACCCCCTCAATCCCCAACCCCACCTCCCCCACCCTCCTCAAAACCGAGAGCAACGCAGCCCGCAAATCCGCCCCAATATCCTTATTCAACAATTCAATCGCCAGCGGGAAAAACCCCGGGATATGCTTCTTGAATTCCGCCTCGGGCCACGTCGCGTACCCTTCCAACACATCCACGACAACAGGTCTCCAGGCACCGATATTCCTCTGCTGCGATTCCTCTTCGAGCGCGAGATAGCCCTTGATAACGTCCTTGCAAAGCGGGACAATGGCCTTCTCGACCTCCGGTCGACTCTCCGCGCGCGAGGGGGACGTGTCTCCGAACATGCGGAATAAGATCTGGATATATGTCGCCGCGGCACCGCTCTCTTGCTTAAGGAGGTTGGGCGGCTGCTTCATGAAGCCTTCTCGCCAGAGACGCATGCGGAGGTCCTTGTCTTCGTTGAAGCGACGGGCGAACAAGAAAGATTTCTTGAGGAGGGCCATGAGGCGGAGGAGTTCGGTGGATGGGATCTGTGCGTAGACGGAGTCGTTGGAGAAGAGCTCGTTCACGGTCTCGATCATGAGGAGTTGGAGGACGCAGCGGGATATGATGCGGTTGAAGAAGCGGCGGCGCGCGGCCGTCACGACGACGGGTTGTTGTTGGAGGGAGGAGGCGGGTTTGTAGTCTTCTAAGGGGGTGGAGGCGAGTGAGGCGCTGCGGGCGCGGGTGGGTTCGTCGGAGTGCAGGGAGTGGGCGGCGTTGGCTGGGATGGAACCGGGTCCGTCCATGTGGTCGCTCATGCCGTTGATTTCGGAGGCGGAATCTTCGGTGACGTATTCACCAGTTGGTGTGAGTGGGAGGTCGAAACCAAGACCGTTAGGTGCGGGTGACGGTAATGAGGTTGATGTGTTAATGGTCGCGGCAGAGAAGAGTTGATACGCTGTTGTCCGCTCGAATAGCTCACAGAACGATCCGACGATCTTCGACCAATGCTCCGTGCTAAATTTGGTAACATTCTGCAGAATTAGTTGTTGTAGACAGTTGCTACCAATGCGGGCAATCGTATCGTTCTCTTGACAGATGCAGAGAGCCAGGAGCTCTAAGAATCGGTCCAGCATGTACTCCAATGCATCAAAGTAGTGCGTGAAGAGAACAATCATGTTACGGAGGGCCTGGATCATGGTGGTAGAGAGCCAGACGGATAGCACTTCGTGGTTCAGTGCAGTTGTCATCTCAGGTCTCGATCGGAGAACCATGAATATCGGGTAAAGTTGTTGTCTCCATAGAATATCCCAGAAATCCGACGGGAAGTCCCCTCCGTATCGGAGAAGCGCTTCGAAGAAATAGTTCAATGCGTTCGAACGCACCTCGAGATCTTCGCCCGTCATCAAAACATCGTGGAAGGCGAATAGTATCGGGAACCAGAACCCCTCCTCCACTGACGTGCCACTTTGTCTCGATTGTGCCTCCGACGACTTAAGTTCGGGTTTGGCGTTACTTGACAAGGGGCATTCAGGTGTCTTGAGCATGCGCGGTATTATCGACTTCAATGTCTCCATAGCCTGTAAGCTCTTCTTCTGGAACCGAATGTTCTTCGAGAACTCGGTGAGACAGACGATCAGATCTGTGAATGCACCCTGTGAAATGACAACGCCAAACCGAGTCTTATAAACGAGTGTGACGTTCTCAAAAGCCAGGTTCACAATCGTCTCATTAGGATCACGAGCGGCAACGGTGAAAGCGCCAAACATGGTTCGCCAACCAGATCGGATATTCTCTCCTCGAGCCTGAATCATTTGCGCCAAACATCTTAACGCCATATCCTTGACCGTCAAGTTGGTAGAATTGGCCATGATGTGTTCAAAGGGCTTCAAGAAGTCCTTCTGGAACTTGAAACCTGGAAGTTCTTCAATCTCCATGAAGCGCATCGACAGCTGTCGTAGAGAGTCCAGCGCAAAATAGACAATCGCGGTATTGATGTGGCATCCGACCTTGTTGAAGTGCTCACCAAGAACAGCCCAAATGTTCGTCCACTCGAAACGTACACGCGTCATGTTATAGTAGCTGATCTCAACGATCTTCTGCAAGCTGTACGTCCGAGGGGAGTCGTTAGATCCGGAGACCTTGATCTCATCCCAACTGACCTCCGTAAGAGCCTTGGCGAAACGAACAATGGCCTCTCCGTGGAGATTGGCGGTATTGCTGAAAATACGGTCAATACTCTTGACCACCTCATCAGATCTGCTTTCGAGCGCAATCTCGGTTGAGAACCCCTTCGAGTTAGTGCTAGAGCGATGTTGTCGCCGTGCCAACGATATCGATTTACGAGAATCACTCGTCGGAGACTTCTCAGGGGGCATGAAGCGTGCTTTCGAAACATCGGGAACAGAACCTTCGTCGACACCGCCCGAGATCAACTGTAATCTGTCCAGTTGACTGATACACATGAGAATGTCCTTCCAGGACTCCTTCAGGCTGTTACCCTCTGTCTGACCAAGATCTAGAATTACCTTCAGGGCCTCGACGTTCTTGGCCAGAATCTCCTGCGGGTTGTTTAGGTTTGTCGCATTCTTCAAGGCAGACATGAACGCCTCGCGCGGCGTCGCAAGGTCGAACAAGCAGGCAATTCTGGTGGCTTGTTTCATTCCCTCTAAGCAGAGTTTGTTAACCTCTAGATTCTGTGCCTTTTGCATCTGACTGGAGAAGGCAGAGAAGAAGGACATCCATGTCACGTCAAACATCGACTCCACGTGCTTGAAAGAAGTTGCCGGGATGAATCGAATGCCAGCTCTCGCGGCATTTCTCTTTTGACTCCTGAACAAGTTCTTGAACAGCTGTTCTGATCGCAAAGAGATTTCCTGAGATTGCTGCACATAAGCCTCTCGTTGGAGATCTCTGCCGACATTAGAAAGAGCCTGTCCGAGTCCGGCGGCAAAGCCCGTTGGTTGAGCAGGCAAGGTGCCGGCAATAGCAGCAGCGTCTCGCTCACTCTTCAGGACAATCTCATTACCGGCGATCTCGTCATAAATACCCGTGAGGTACTCCGGTGGCAAGTCGGCGTTGTCGTTAATACCCCGATTGTTCCGGATGAAGTCCTCCTTGCTCATGCGCTTAGCGATCTTCGAGCTGTGCAAGTCGGTGTTTAGGAGAATCACCGAGTAAGCTAGCACGTAAGCAGTTTCGGCATTTGCAAAGGCATTCGGGTTACCGGCAACATAGCGATCAGCGAACTTTAACATGAATCGATCGATCTTTTGTGCTTCACCGGGTAAACGGAACGACTGGAGGAACTGCCGGAGAGCGTCGACAAAGCGCCGGCGGGTGAAATCCATGGTATCGACAAATGCGTGCATGATTTCGATGTTCTTAGCATCACCTTCACCGAGGTACTCGCCTATTTGCGCTTTGTCCAGACGCTCGTCCGACAGCAAGAATTTGGCAATGTCCGGAGGGCTGTCACTTGCGATAAACCCAGACTGCATCAAGAACTTGATACCACGCTTGGGCTTGAAGTTGAACTGCCGGATTCCATTAGACAAAGCCGTTTTCCTTGCCTTCTCCTTTTCCAACTGTGCCGGGTCGTCTTCAATAATAGGAGTAGATGGCGGGATGGGCGTCTCCCGAGAGCCGCTGTCGGCAATGGAAGGATCAATTGACTCTCGGATGTCGTCGGTCGAAGGTCGCGTATCACTCACAACAACTCCATTCGGGGTTGGCCGGCCCGCCATAGACCAGTTGAGAAGCGAGCGCAATGCCTCCACGAGTGAGTCCAATGCCGCTCGCTTAATCATGTACTCCTTCGGGATCTCTGACTCTGGCTCAGCAGGGGGAACGATATCGCGCACATTCAGAGGTGGCGGCAGCATACCCCTGAGTTGCCATTCAGAGGTGTTATTATTGGCCATCCTTTCCTCGTATAACTGTTCCTGGATAGTCGTCACCGTCACGGGCGCGATCGCGAGTCTGGATAGGTCTTCGATGACCGTCTGGAAGATATTATCGACCTGGGAGGCACAGTCATAGTTGAGGTAGAGCTCTACCAAACCGCGAGGATCACCACAGAATCTTGTCAGAATATTCAGGAAATAGAGCTTTTGTGTTAGAGGCGCAGTTCGGCGCGCAAGTAGCGCCAAGTAGATTTCATTGAGAAAGACCTCTATTTCTTTCTAAACGAAGAAGCTTAGCATGTTACCGGTAAACTTATGAAGACAGACAGCTGGACTAACCTTGAAAGGGGCGCGCATAAACTTCAACATGAGCCAGAAGATCTCACAGCAAACCTCAAACACCTTGTCCACCGAACTTGCGCCATTCCTCGTGATAGTGAGACAAAGGTAAAACTTGATAGCCTGTAAGAAAGTCGTGGGCTCATTGCTTTTAGTATTGGTGATGGTACATATGGGCGAAGTAAAGACGGCGATGTGATTATTGAGGAGAATGCGGGTTAGGTGAAGCGATATCATCTTCGAGCGCATATGTTGACCACGATGATCGTAAAGCTGATCTTGAGGGAGAATCTTTGTCGCAAGGTTGCAGAAAGACCGGAAAACAAGGTAAGCATCCCGGATGTACACTTCATCTTCAGCTTCCAGAGCTTGCTCCGCTTCATCCGCCTCGGTGGGCGCCGCATCACTCTGGGTGGTCTGTTCGGAAATGCTTCTCGCCGGCCGTCGAGCAGATTTCGGCTGTGTCACGACGGTAGGAGCATCGCCGAGGTTCGAATCATCAAAGCTCTTCCTGTGCTCCAGGTCCTTCAGCGTCAATCTTACCCCACCATCGTCTGAGGGCGGCAATTGCGGAGTTTCGGGCTCGGCACCGGTGCTAACATCTTCGGATGATCCGTTTCCAACCGCGTTCTCGTTCTCGTTCTCGTTCTCGTGGTCGTGGTCGCGACGGTCGCCATCTTGTTCGTTGGCGACAGTTTCCGCCGGGTCAAAAGTAACATTACTTGAGCTGTGCTTCAGCTTGCTAAGGTTAATACGAGCTTCCTTCATATGCAGTCTCGTCTTGACGCGCTCGAAGACCATGCCAACCATCTGCGTAAGAGTACCCTGGGCAGCCTGCTGGTTTTCGGTGCTCCGTGACAGCAAGAAGACGTTGTAGACTTGGCGCACAGCTTTTAGTAGGCCAGCACCGTGGACAACGACCTTGTCGTTCAGAACGGCGGCCAGCAGCGCCTGTACAATGTGGCGCTGGACATCGACAGGCGTGATCTCACCCTGGAAGCAGTCGCATATCGTATCGATAGCTCGGTCGAGCATGGGAACTGGTTCGGAGCCATCTTCATTGGTAGCTCCGGGAGCGACGTGGCTGGACAGAAAGGAGGAGGATATTAGTTTCTGGATCGAGTCGAGCGCGGCGTTTATTAGTTGGCTGCTGCCAGATTTCGTAGCGAGTTGTAAGGGCGCAAAGACGACGTTGGGGTCGGGAGGAGTAGGGCCCCCTTCCTTGATCGCCTTGAGGGCTTTCTCGGCGAGCTCGGCTAGCTGTTTGTTTTTCTGGGCCTCCTTCGAGGCGGCTATGGTCTCGAGGGGAGAGACGACGAAGACAATGGAGCTCATGGCTGGTGGAGAGTAGAACTAGAAGATAAAGGGTAGGCCATGCGCGGTTCGAATTGGAAGCGGTCGCTCGGGGGCTCGGAAGGAGAGGTCAGGGTTCGAACAGCATTCAGAGAGTAGCGAGTTTACATCGAAAGGTGCGTCATCTGAGCCGGCGTGGGTGATGAGAAGGAAAGGTAGTGAATTAGATTAGGAATTGGTGGAGGCGACGGTCACTTATACGATGGGACGGTCGGCGTGGAAGTTAGGACTATGTGGGTGGGATAAGGACGGAATTGAAGACGGAACACATAAAGTGGTGCTGGCGGGATCGAAGAAGTGGTTCATGGACAAGTTACGGGACGGAGGATCTAGGGATCCCTTTTTTAGTTCGACCTACAACGTCGTTCGGGCTGAGACGTCAGTCAGGACGGGTGTTCATTTCATTACGGGCCCTTGACGGTTTGTAACAGGTGGTACGAAGTACCTAACGAGGTACCTTTTGTCCCGGCAGCGGATGTCGCCGGTGGAGCGCAGCGCGTTAGGGACGGGTAGGTCAGCCACAACAGGTGCAGCCGCAGCCGCAGCCACTTACGGATTACTTAACACGTCCTCCAGCCACAGCGAGCCGTCCCAACATTCGCCGTTGTTTCTGTGGGGCTGACAGGTACGAGAGTGGAGACAGGGTCCTCGGGGATTGGACCAATCAGCGAAGGATCGCGAAACACTTTACGGATTACGGCATACGGATTCACGTTGGGGTTTGCTCCATCTCATCCCGATCCATACCGAGATAACACTGCAGCTCATGAGTTGGATATGACTTCGGATCAGATTGAACACCTAGTTTTTACGGATGAAGATATATCTGAAAGATTAATAATCTGTAACAGATATCTCCTTCAAAATGTTATCAGTGTGAAAACGTAGAAGAAACTGTGTAGATACTGTATCTCGGTCTGTGTTAGTCAGCCGTATTAGTAGCACCGCCCCACCTAACAGCAGCTTGTTAGCCAATCACAGCCCCCGGCGTCCGGCTTTCATCCACTCCAGCTCAACATTCATTCCCCGACCTGTATCAAGCCAGAGTGACTCCGGATGGGACATTTTTTTTACTCACCTCATCCTGGACAATCCCACCACTCCTCACCAGCACCTCCTCCTCGCGACTCCGACAAGCAACTTCATCTGTGCAATTAGCCAGGCCAGCTCTTGCCAGTCCGACTTACCGCATTCAGCGCATTAGTCCGGATTTCACGTGGTTGTCCGGTTTTTTTCAATTGACCCTCAGCTTCCTCCCCCACCCGATCCTCCTCCCACTCCGGCCAGGCTTCTTAGGCTCGTCCGCCTTGTCTTCGGGCGTCTTCACTAACATCCCATCCTCCTATACCCATCACTCAATAAATATACCATATTCACCATGTTCGGTGCCGTATTAAGAAGACAGGCCGTCCAGCGGGTGTCCGCGGGCTTCTCCCCTCTGGCCAGATACTATGCCTCGTTCCCCCCACACACGATCATCAAGATGCCCGCTCTGTCGCCCACCATGACCTCGGGCAACATCGGCGCGTGGCAGAAGAAGGCCGGTGATGCCATTGCCCCTGGTGATGTGCTCGTCGAGATCGAGACCGACAAGGCCCAGATGGACTTCGAGTTCCAGGAAGAGGGTGTCATTGCTAAGGTTCTCAAGGACGCCGGCGAGAAGGACGTTGCCGTTGGAAACGTACGTGCTCTTTTGTTTATCTTGTCTATTTATCTATTTATTATTTACTAACTTACTACGTAGCCCATTGCTGTTCTCGTCGAGGAGGGCACCGATGTCTCTGCCTTCGCTTCCTTCAGCTTGGCTGATGCCGGTGGCAACGCTGCCCCTGCCGCCACGGAGGAGAAGAAGCCTGAGCCCGCCGCTGCCGCCCCCGCCGTTTCTGCTCCCGAGCCCACTCAATACGTTTCCCAGGGCAGAATCCAGACTGCTCTTGACCGTGAGCCCAACATGAGCGTCGCCGCCAAGCGATTGGCTCTCGAGAAGGGTGTCAACATTGCCAGCTTGAAGGGTACTGGCCCTGCTGGCCGTATCACCGAGGAGGACGTCAAGAAGGCCACCTCTGGCTCCGCTTCCGTTTCCGCCGCTGCTTCTTTCGTCGACGCCCCCGTCACCAACATGCGCAAGACCATCGCGAAGCGTCTCCAGGAGTCTACCCAGACCAACCCCCACTTCTTCGTTACCAGCGAGATCTCCGCCAGCAAGCTCCTCAAGCTGCGCCAGGCCCTGAACGCCTCTGCCGACGGCAAGTACAGACTCTCTGTCAACGACTTCTTGATCAAGGCCATGGCCGTTGCCTGCAAGAAGGTCCCTGCCGTCAACTCCTCATGGCAGGGTGATGTCATCCGCCAGTACAACAGCGTCGATGTTTCCGTCGCCGTTGCTACCCCCACTGGTCTGATCACCCCTATCGTCACCGGCGTCGAGGGTCGTGGTCTCGAGTCTATCTCTGCTACCGTCAAGGAGCTTGCCAAGAAGGCTCGCGACAACAAGCTCATGCCCCAGGAGTACCAGGGTGGTACCATCTCCATCTCCAACATGGGCATGAACTCTGCTGTTGACCACTTCACTGCCATCATCAACCCCCCTCAGGCTGCCATCCTTGCCGTTGGCACCACCAAGAAGGTCCCCGTTGCCGTTGAGAGCGAGGAGGGCACTTCCATCGAGTGGGATGACAAGATCACCGTCACTGCGAGCTTCGACCACCGTGTCGTTGACGGTGCCGTCGGTGGTGAGTGGATCAAGGAGTTCAAGAAGGTCGTCGAGAACCCTCTTGAGCTTCTCCTATAAACAAAACCTGTCGTCATCGTCGTCGTCGGAAAGTCACACAAGAAATATCCATAGGGGGCGTCTGGGCATGATTGTTCTATAGATCCAAGATTTTTTCAGGGTTCCTTTTTTTGTAGCGTTGTGCCACGAATTCATGTAATACTACCTTCTATCTTCCTCGTGAAACAAAAACAACAAAAAAATCCCCTCCCTGATCACACAGAAACAACCAGGTTGTGGCTGAACACACACTCACAAACTCGTACAAAAAGATACCTCAGGGGAAAGAGATTTACGCTGCCCATACACGCGGAGAGCGGTGGCGAGATTTATTGTCGTCGCCTACAACAGAAAGAGATAGTAGGATTGGCAAATACTTTGCTGCTTCAGGATGAATTTGTCTATGAGAACACCGCATGGTGGTAGATCATTGTCATTGCACTACATTGTTCCCTGTACCGATCCGTGAACCTCGTCCACATCGCTTGTGTCTTCGTCGTCGTCGCTGTCACTGTCCTCGGGCGTGTTTTCACCCTCCGAGTTTGACGAATCCTCCTGACAGTCTTCATGATCCTGATCCTGATCCTGGCCCTGACCATCAGCAGGCACTTGCTTCCTGAGTCCAGCAAGTACACTCTCCAGCCCAGCTTTGAAATGCGGGCTTCGAGCTTGTCCGATCTGCAACTCAAGTTGCTTAATCTTCTCCCGGACTTCATTAATACGAGCAGCCTCAATAGCTTCTTCATCCTCGCCAACCGTAGACGATGAAGACCCATGTTCTTCGCCACCCGATGCACAAATCGGCAAGACCTCCTCGCCAAACGCGTGCGCAAAAGCAGTAGCTAGACCTTCATCTTTGATCGCAAACACGACGTCTTCAATAACAGCACCCCATTGCTCGACTTTTCGGTTCTTCTTCTTCCCTTTATCAGCACCAGGGGAATCCACCGGTCCCAAAACCTTTCTCCACGCCTCGGCAATCTCGACCACCGGATTCCCATACGCGCCGCATCCCCAGGCGCCCAAAACAACCTTGGAACACCCCTTGGCCGCAAAAACGCGCAAAACGGCCTTCATTTTCTTCACGACAATTTCGCGATATGCAGCATGCGCATACCGACCGTCGTCCGTCTCCGGAAGACGCAACATAGCCGCGCTAGCAACGTCGACAAACCAGCGATCGTTTTTCGGGAGTAAATCCTTCTCATCACCCGCATTCGCATCTCCGTTGTCTGAGGAACGGAAAACTAGCACATCAGGCGTATACACGACACCCAATTCCGGTAATCTGTAGAACTCATCCCTTAACCCCGGAAGCAGTGTCGTGCGCATACACAACGACTCCTCCTGGCTCGTCGCGCCATTTAGGAACCCACCGCCTGGTTCCAGGGGCGACGCCATATTGAGAATTCCCACTTTGACCTTCTTCCCATCGTGGTTCGCCTCCGCGTGATCCTTTCCGTTGTGGGGACGCTTAGTCCCAGACTCAAGCAGGGAGTGCGCAGCAGCTAGCGTATCGGCGACGACTAGCTTGATGCGAGGACCGGTGATTTCCACATCCGCGATCTCCTCCTCGCGCGGGCTTTTCTCCCGGCTCTTCTGCCCACGAGCCTTTTTCCCATCCTCACCGTGTCCATGATTCCCCCCTTTCCCACGCCTCTCATCAACACTACCACCATGCTTCCGTCTTCCACCCCTCTTCCCATGCCCCTCCTCCTTGACGTCATCGTCGTGGTCCTGGCCATGACCACCACCAGCTGTTTGCTGCTGTCCCGAGACGAAAGTAGGAGGATCAACAATCAACTCCGACCGTGCAATGCCCCTCTGCGCACGGGGATGCGCGACCAAGATGGCCGGAATGACCTTGTTGATGGTGTTGCGAGCGCGTTTGGCGCGGTTGTCGCGACGGAAAGCCGGGGGTGGTTTGACGATTGTTGGTTCGGTGCGGCCCATTTTTTCGTCCTTGTTTTTGTCTTCGTGGGTGTTCTGATTTATGTCCCTCTTGACTTCTTTTGGTATGTCGTAAAGTGTTATTGTGAGGTGTTGTGAGGAAGAGTGAATGAGTAGGTAGATTGAGCGAGCTGAGCTGGATCTGAAAACTGGAGAACTGGTTTGTTTACTTGGATCCCTCAAGGTCCTCAACTTTTCTAGTCCGTTCGTGACGACATCCTGAAAAGAGGAGTTGGCAAGTCATTATCAATTGGGTAGAAGAATACCTAGAATCCGTAGATTTTGTGGATAGGAATTGAATTTGTGGGTTTTGCATCTGCGGTTCGTTCTGGGGTGTTGTTGCCGATGGTTGCGAGATTAACTGCATCGTTGACTGGGTAAATAGAAACGAAGACATAGATACGATCTTTGATTACATTCATCGCATGGCTTTACGTTCGTCTTTAGAAAATGCAAAAGAGCAGACATGCAATGGATTTTCTAATCATTATTGAAAAGTAGCCGTCGTGTGATATGTGATGGTGATGAACTGAACTGGACCTTAACTAAACCTGCTTCATATGACCTAACGTACAAGCAACAACAACGAAGTCGACATCAGTGCAAATGCATATCACACGTCCTTAAGAACGGCGAAGACTCAATGCAAATCGGGTACTATAGGGACAAGTTCGAAGTCGGGTAGCGACATATCTCCGAAACCCTCACCCAACCCACTCACGGCTACCTACATCTAACCGCAATATCAACGTACCACAACGAAAGATCAACCTCGGATCCACGTGACATGTCCCAGTGCAAGGTTCATTCGTCCCAGCTCGAGTGCCCTTTATTTTTGTTAACTCGGACCATCTGTCCTGCTCTGCCTGAACGAGTTCTCCTGTGCCGTGGACTCTGCGAGAACGTGAGCATGTGCGCACGAGCATCACCAACTCGGCATCGGACAATGAAACAATATACAGGTCCACCAGTTTCAAAAGAAGACAGTGCTCATCGTCAACGGGAGCCTCAACGCAGCGACATCTCCGTACTATCTTCTCGATCCGAGAAAGACACCTTGCACCCAGTCGCAGTAGATATCCGGTCCTTGCTACGTCTACCCAACATTCTAGCATCAAAGATCCCTTTTCATCTTTATCAAAAGGCGATCCAAGTAATGCAGGCATCCGTCCTTCGGATCCACGCACGCATCGCCACCACCTAAGCCTTGAACCATGAGATTTTCAACGGATATCCAGTTTTTTACAGGTCCCATCAGTCGAGTATGGAGATGATCGTAAACGATGGTGCTGTTGCCGCGGCACGTCAGTGATGTCTTTTCCTGCGAAGGGAAGCCACGCAACATATGACTGCAATCGATGCCTGATCCCTTTGAGTGGACAGATCAAAGCAAAGATCCAAGAATATCTTTCTCACGTCTTGTCCTTAGTCGAGTTGAAAATGGAAGGGCGGGCGCCTTTGATATCGAATTCTGCTTCTCCTGTGGGTATGGGTATGCGTATGGGGACCTGGACTTGGGTTCAAACCTGAGAGGATATCCCATCTTAACATCAAATGCCTCGTGGACCGTGGATAGGATGCTGAGCATGTCGACTTTGATGGTTTCCCATGATCAAACCCATGCTTCAGATCCGAAATCCCGTCGACGCGAGATACGGATCCATGGATCGTGATACACATTTATCGGAAGGTCCAAGGATATCAACTCTTCGAGACATCGTTCACGAACAGGTGCTTTTATCGGATACTGGTAAGGTTCCAGGACGATGCGAGGAGGCCATATGGAACGTCAAACTTCGTCGAGATCCTGACGAGAGACCTTGAAGCCTGGAAGACGAAGATGCGACGTCGACCCGTCGCCAGTCATAGATCAGGAGATAAGAGTCACCATCTCCTTATCGTCCGAACTCTGCGTTCGAAGGATCTCAGCATCATATCAGTCAGTTAAACATTCAACTCCTCAGTTCCCGTCCTCGTGATAGGTAACCATCCGAGCTCGGTCAAGACCGCTCGTTCGAGACTCGTCATATGGGTACCATTCCGAGAGACTCGGACCAATCCGACCAGGAGACCATTCGTGTCGATCAGGAGGTCATGATTTATGGCAATTGAAATTGTGTCGAAAGCCTAGCGATCGTGGCAATCCGTTGTATCGGTTCGACTGCAAGTCATCACGACACAAGGATCAGATTTTCGAGTCCTAATGACTCGACCATTGCTCTGATCGCCGAACAGTCACCGTTTGTCGACCTTGATAAATCGCGTCCAATCTGATCAGGCACCATGGCACTTGTGATGTGTCAACTCGCTTGTTGCCTCAACACATTCCGGCGTTCGTTGCGATCCGGTATATCCGTTCGACTTCAACCAGTCAGTCATCCGAACAAGAAGATATCCAGACCTTCGAGTCCCGATGACTCGAATCAATCGCTCTGATTGCTGATCAGTCATTGTCGGCCAAGCTTATGTCGTCTATTCGGAACATTGGCACCTACTATGTGTCAACAATTTGCTGCTCTCGACAAATTCGGAGTTCATACTTACACTCTTTCGTATCGTAATTGCCGACTTGGGCTGTGTATAGCTCTCATGGTATCCATCCCTTAACACTCCCCAAGGGAGCCCTCCTCATGTCTCTCTCGGCCACATGGTCTCACTTCTCCCCATGCGAGGTCCCCCTCCCCGAGGGATACGACTCCAACTCCGATCGAACAAAATCGATGATTCAAGCAAGGAACGTATGACCTTGCCATACCTCCATCCACATCACGAGTCGTGTCGTGTCGTGTCGAACTCGTTCTTATTTGTTTGTCAAGAAGTCATGAACACCCGATGATTCAAATACCTACCTACCTCTCACGAGATCCGTGATCATTAATCAAATCCCTGCTGTCGTAACTCGTTCACTCGTTCACTCGTTCGCGCGTGAGATCATCGAGACAACTAACTACCCATCCCCGCGTCCTACCCACGGCAGGTGCCGTCATCCTCGTCATCGCCATCGTGTCAAAATACGGCCGTAAAACGACTCGTTCCCGTCGTTACCCCACGGGGTTTCCTTTCTTCAACAGTTCCCCAAGCACAACCAAGGATAGAATCCATCCCACAACCAGGAATAAAAACCCAACACATCAATACCATTTACCCTGCCATCGTCACGGACACGCCCAGTACTCGATAGGAGTACGTAGAACAAAATACAATCATCGTCATCGTCATCCCGACTCCCTGATAGTAGGTAGATATCCCGTCCTACGAATCCCCAATAACCATGACGACGCACCACACCGCGTACAACACCTCGCGACTAAACAACCAAGCGACGACTTGTAAGACCGTACCTTAATACCTACCTATTCATCCGATCGTGCAGCACCTAGATGACGTGCACGCAACACACTACCTACCTATCTACAACACACTGCCTACCTACCTACCTACAACAATACGATTAGAACGGGCCACCTGAAAAAGGGGTTGAGATTGAAATGAAACACAATGCCTCCCTCCCTTGGCCACTATTGGAGACTCTCGCTTCGCTTCGCAACTCCAGCGCACGGGACCTCTTATGACCTCCCTAGTCACGCCCTCTTCCGGTGAATCAATCAATCAATCAATCAATCGGAGAAGAAGATAACCTACCTACGGAACAATCCAATCCATCCGAGTACTGCAGCACAGTTACTTACCCTCACCCACCACTACCAGTGCCGGGTTCGTATCCATCGGAAACAACGCAACACAACACTACATTAACTTGACGTTCCCGCCGCATCAATAAATACTCCCGACGCCGCCCCCAGTGACGTACATATTTCGCACTGGTACCGTACCCAGCCCAGTCCAGCCAGCCCAGGCCCCGGCTCGGCTCTTGCGTAGCTGTTCCGCATTTAATCGCCCGTAGGAAACCGGATCGAGCCGTGATCGACGGACGCGCCTGTCTACTAGTACTCCTAGCTACACTACAAGTACCCGTCCGCTCGCCCGTACCTAGTTCACGACCAGACCTGGTTGTCCCCACTCCAGCTACGACTTACTACTTACTTGTACACATATCACTTCTATCTAACGGATTACTTCCCGCCTATCATCACAACCTCCTTTGACCCGAAACAATCACTTACATACTTAACGTAGTTACATTCCGTTCCGAGTCATCACGGCATGCCGCCCTCAGATACCCTTCCGCCCCGGGAGTTCACGCCGGAGAAATACCCCGATTTCCCGGATGATCTCCCGACCGTATCTCTCGCCACCATCTCTCTGCGCACGCTCCTCGACCCGTCAGACCAAGGCGCCGCCGAGCGCGAGCGCATGTTCGCCGCCTGCACGGGCCGCGGCTTCTTCTACCTCGAACTCGAGGGGGACCCGACGGGCGAGGCCATTGCGCAGGGTGCCGGCCGCATTGCGGGCGTAGCCGAGGATGTGTTCCGGTTGCCGGTCGAGGAGAAGTCGACAATTCTGTTCGATAGTGGTCGTGGCTCGTTGGACGGGTATAAAGTGGCGGGCGCGACGTATGCGGATAGTGCTGGCACGAGGGACACGGCGGAGTTTTATAACGTGGGCAAGGATGAGAGTGAGACTGATTCCGTATTCCAGTTCAATTTCCGTGCTTTTTCTTCATTTCTTCCTTTCTATCTCTTCTCTTTCTTTTGTCTCTGTTATCTGCTTTTTTTCTCTATCAGTAATCTTCTTTTCTCATTGTTCTGGTGGGCGGGGTACTTACCTACCTACAACCCACCCGTACGAGCTGAAAACCGTCTCGAATAGTATTAGTGGGCCAGTTGGCGCCATGGTACGATAGGAGGTATACTGACGATGATTCACAGTGATCGTAGCCGACGAGCAGATGAAGAAGCCCTGGCCGGCACTAATCAAGGCCGCAAAGCCCCTGTTCCGGGACTACATCGTGGCGGCGCACCGCCTGGGCATGACCATTATGAGCATCCTCGCCATCAAGCTTGGCGTCGATCCCGTCGAATTCGTGCGTCGCCATCGCCTCGAGGAAGCCTCGGGCGACCATGTGCGGCTTACACGGGGTCCGCCTCGAGACACGGAGGATATGCCCGAGATTCAGACGCCTAGTCATACTGACTTTGGCACGTATGTGCCCCTATTCTGCCGTCGAAAGACATATCGGAGATTATTAGAGAGAGTGTTAGTTGTTAACATGTTTCTCTTAGCATCACCATTCTGATGAACTGGCTCGGTGGTCTCCAAGTTTGGTCCGAGTCTGCTCACAAAGCAGAGCTCCTCAACCATGAGCCTGATAGTCCTGGAGAATGGCTCTGGGTGAAGCCGAAGAAGGGCTGTGCGAGTGAGTATTCCGCCTTGTATACTTGACAACATATCTGATCGAGCAGTCCTAAATGCTCTCATGTTCAATACTAGACACAATAAGCTAACTACAGTCACAGTCATCAATCTAGGCGACGGCGCCGTCAAGTTTACCAACGGCGTGCTCTGCTCCGGACGACACCGGGTCATCCCGGCGCCGGGCGCACAAGGCCGGTTCCCGCGCTACAGCGTCGTGTACTTTGTGCGACCGGAGAACAAATGCGTGATGAAGCAGCTCCGGGGCGCCGGAATCCCCGACGGTCCCGAGGAGGACGAGGAGATTAGAGCCGAGGAATGGATCGGTCGGCAGGTGGCCGGTTTAAAGCTGCAGTTTCAGCAGAGAATGAAGTAATCAGACAGGCATGAGCAGCATTCGGGCTTCAAGCGAGGTCCTTCGGGGAGTCGTTTTTACCACGACCCCTTTTTGAAGGAGAGGGTCGGAGCTGGTTGTGGGAACCCGAATCACATACCCAGGTACCTCTACGGATTATTCCGTACCTCGAACAGGTAGATATAGATAATACAATAATGGTCAAAGTCAGAGGAGGACGTTCGTAGCTCAGCATTCGTGTTCGGCACGTGAGGTATTTCGTATGCTTTCTCGTTGCTGCTGATTGTATTTTGTAGGAACAAAGATGCGAAAATTGAACGCGTGAAAAATCCGTAATCACGAATCCCCGTGCGTGCGTCCTCCGGTCCCCGTTAAAAGCGGGTTTTAATCCGGCCGTCTCGACTCGCAGTGACGTAGGTATCTTTGGTCCCACAGGATCGATTGGTTTCTTTTGTACCTACTCGTAGCGACCGTAACTTGGAGTCTGAGGAACTCCACTTGCGTGCGTACTGAATCAGATCTCGATATCTCTACCACCTTTTCAGTAGGTACCAAAAGAGTATATCCAGGGTTTTGGGACAACTCAAGGACATTTGCCTGCCGGATGAAGAGTCAAGACCAAATGTAGGTCCATACAGTAGGTATGTACGGTGTTGTGCGTTCTTGTGCCTGGCTGGCTGCAACGTGTTAGTTGCCAGATGGGTAGTGCGGAAAACGTGCCGGCCTTGTTATCAGCTAGGTAGGAAGTTGGAACAGTTAGGTAATACCTCTTAGAAAGTGGGGAGCAAATCTGGCTTGATCAGAATCAGAAGGTCCAGCGCGGTACGGTATTCATTCCGTCCCGTATTTCTACCAATTGTCTGCGTTGGCGCTAGGTGGATTTTCATCTTTGTTGTTGTTGGACCCACGAGCGAGTTGGCAGAACCTGTTTCAGGATTGATGAATGTTGAATGATGTCGAAATGCGACGCCTAGGTAACCAGTTCCTACCCATCATCGGCTCCGAGTCGGCTATAACAAACGAGATCCACTGCTAAAGCCGCGCGAATAATCCGTAGTGTCACTGCTTACGATATCCCGCGTTCCGCCGCTCGGTCGGTCGGTCGTCGTCTTGTTTCAGTGATGACAGACTCCCGACGACTCGGCGCTGGGTCTCAACTATTTTCTGACCGTCAGCCCAGGAGAGGGGGAAGCTGGGGCAGGAGGAGCACGATCACTTGTGGTCACTGGTCGAGTATTCCGTCCTTGTCACCGGTACGACGTAACAAAAGAACGCAACGCACCCAACACAACACACTCCGTCCCGGGGCCATGGTAGCCTAACTCCTGCGCAAAAATTTTCTGATTCGCGGGAGATCCTACCAACAGTTGTTCGATGTTGGTTGGTTAGGTAGTTGGTCCTATTATTGGTCATTACCTGGTACGAGTAGTCGTCAACGGGTCCGTGCATCACATGCTGGTGTTCGGATTTCGACGTTCGGATTTACCGGCGACGACCTGCTTGCTCCCTTGGTAAGTATGGTTACAGTCAGGTGATGACAGGGAGCTTCAGCTTCTATTATAAACAGGTTTTTGGGGGGCAAGACAGGAAAGCCACTTTGGCCTTACGAGACCTACATCCAGGACCCCGAATGATGAATCCTGCTTCGCCGAGACCCCCGTCCGAGACAGCGGGTCTCTGAGTCAAGGGAAGAATTAGAGTGAAACGACGATATCAAGAATGTCTCATTCCGACTCGTTGAACCCCTCCTTCTTGTGATAGAGGGGTCATGATAATCCTGATTTCGCAACCAACACTGCATTGCAGGATGGATGTCGACCTACCAATCTGTGGGTTGACGACCCAAGACCCACCACCCACCGACCCAAAAGGCACGCATGCGTTGACGGCGCGGGATCTGAATGCCATATTCGGTCATGCCACGAGTCTGGTCCGGTACCCATGGCCAGTCCGTGCCGCTATAGCCAGAAGCTTATAGGTAGGTAGGGTACTGTCAACCATGCCGGTGACATGGGCAGGGGATCGTCACATGTCGTCTGCGCCATGCATAGACAGGCAGGCATGATCATGATCGCGAACATACACGCCGTGTTCTATACGTTTTTCTCTGTCTGTCCTGGTCTCCGGTCTGCCAGCTTCCTGCTTCGTCGAGCTGCCGCTGCAGTAGTAAAGAAACGACGGTTACGTTGGCGATACGACCACATCGCCGACGTCACATACCGCATACCGCATACCGAGCTCGGCCGAGTCCCCTTTGTCTATCTCCTACCGACGTTGATAACGACTCCGCCCCGCGCGGGCACGGAGGGGCGTCGAATCTACCAATTGGACGATGGCATCCGTCTTACCAGCAGATCCCACCATCTGCATCTTCAAGTAGTCGTCGATTCCTGCGAGATAGCTTCTACACCATCAGCGCTAATCCGTAGACCTGAGTTCTTTGAGGGCACGGAATAGGTAGACGATATTCCATGGAGCGGAAAAAGAAGAAAGTATTCCGTACCCACGACGGAGAACCGGGGTGCGTGCTAATTACTCCCAACCCAGACCCTAAACAAAAAGGGAGCATGCGACGCACATGCATGCTAGGAATGCGATCGTCTCGACTCTGCAGCTACTGAGGCAGCCAAGCAAGGGAAAATTAACCCTGCATGACGTCGTTGTCGAATTTGACCACGACGCCAGCTGCTTCGTCCGTGATCGAGTTCCATCAAAATAAAGAATCTGACGGCATTCAGCTGCTGCTTTACTCGTAGAACTCGTCCTGCTGCATTAGGTATGGAATACCTACATATGTAGGTATGATTGCGCATGCATGGCAGTGGCAAGGCCATGATGCGCGTCTGAGAAGGGGGCTAATTAGCAACTCTGGCTAATGTCGCCGACTGTCATCGGCACTTCAGATTCGACAACACTGCTACCCTTACGAAGTACCCTATCCCTACCGATGGTAGGTAGTATCGCCATGTAACCTCACCAATTACCGCTGAGGGTCGGTCGAACGAGCGTCGAACTAGAATAGGGAGATAGGTACCTACTTGGCTGCATGGAAAACCATAGTGTCGTCGACGACAGACGCCCCTTGTTTCCTAACCTCGAAAGAAACAATCTTAAGCAGGGGTCCAACGTCTAAAAAGTATCGGTCTGCACGCTAACGAACCGATCCTCATTTTCTTTCGAAACAGCATGGGTCTGCTTGTTGGCTTGGCAATGTCCATGGCAATGCCGTCGCAAGTCCATCATCACAGCTGAAGATGGCACACGAGATCTGGTGACGTATGTGATGCACGCCGCCCACCTGAAAAATCTGAGCGTCGGAATATTGAGTTAGCCGCCGTTGAGATGGATACGAAGGAATCTATCCTGTATTCCGTGCATTGTTATGTCGATGAGGGGTGATGCTGCGAAGGCCTGTGCTGTCGTGGTCCTTTGGTAGGGAAGGAATCTGCAGACGGATACGCTGGTCCTTACCTCGAAGAGAAGACGAAGTTAACCCCATAAGAGTTAACAGAGCAAATAAGTTTGGGATGCTACGAAAACTGGCTGTCGAATTCAGAAACAATTAGTGTACGGGTTTGAGATAGATGGAATAATCATACCCCTGATCGGATGTGTCAACCAGTATATAATGTGTTCATGGTAACCCTCGACCTGAGGGAGCCAATCGACTCCCACGACTGCGTATATAAGAATTCATCCCTCTGAGGCGTCAGCTTACTTGATAGCACCGACATTGTCATCTTTCTTTGTTTTTTTTGTCTTTCTTTCGGTTGGTTTGAGAAGACCACGGCAGTCACTAGCATGGCCGTGCTTCAGGTCTTCTCGCTGGCGGCAAAGTACGTCGTCAGCATCAGCATCGTTTACGTGAGTCATCTACCAAACATATTAGCAAGAGTATCAGCACTAACAGAGACAGTGGCTTGTCGTCTTTGCCTACAGATTCTTTCTGCATCCCCTACGCAAGTATCCAGGACCTTTCGTCGCCAAGTTCACCGAGGGTTACCTCGGCCTATTTGCCAGTCAGCGACGACTACATCTTGTAAACCATCAGAACCATCTGAAATATGGTATGTAACCGGCTCTTACCAGACGTCACCAGCTAACAAGGTCAGGCAACATCGTCCGAGTAGCCCCTAATCGCCTCGTCTTCAACAGTGCCAAGGCCCTCCATGGTAAGCGTTTCACCATCATCATCAGTCACTGCTCATTCACTTACAATCTGCAGACATCTACGATAATGACCGCGTGGTCAAGTCCCACGTCTACCTCGCCACTCTCGGCTACAGCGGCTCAGTCAACATCTTCAGCGTAATCGACAAGCTCGTGCACCGCTCCAAGCGTCGTCTCCTCGGGGCCGGCGTCTCGGAGCGTGCCATGCGGGAGTTTGAGCCCACGATGACTGGACAGATCGATATCTTCCTCAAACAACTTCTTGCAGCGAGTCTGAAGTCCGAGGCGGTGAATATGTCGGAGAGCTGTGGCCGACTGGGTATGGATATCATGGGTTTGCTGGCATTCGGATATCCGATGAAGACGCAGACAGAAGAACGCTATCGCTCCCTTCAAGACGGCATCGAAGCAAGTGCAGCACACAACAATCTCGTCATGCAATGGCCGCGTCTGCAGTCCCGTATCATCGCATTCCTCCTGCATTACGCCACTCTCTCGACCCAAAGGAAGTTGTTCGAGCTTATCGAGAACATGATCAAGACCCGCATGGCAGAGGGTCGTGACTCGCGGCGTGATCTCTACGCTCAGGTTGCCGACAAGCTAGAGAATGACCCCGAGTTCCGAAAAAGCGACATGTGGTCCGAGGCGTTGTTCCTCATTCCAGCCGGTATGTCTCCTCTCCTTTCGCGTTCCTCGATGATGAAAATCACTTGACACTAACACCATGTAGGAGCCGACACAACAGCAGCAGGCATAAGCGCCCTTCTCTTTTACCTTGCCCGCAACCCCAACTGCTACACCAAACTTCGCCACGAGATCCGCACCTCCTTTTCGCATAGCAATGAGATTCACAGCGGTCCGCAACTCTCCAGCTGCAAATACCTCCGCGCCTGCATCGACGAAGCGCTACGGATTTCCTCTCCCGTCAACGGCGCCCTCTGGCGCGAACTGAACCCCAACGACGATGGGAGCAAACCCTTTATTGTCGACGGGCACGTGATCCCTAAGGGCGTCCAGGTAGGCGTGAATCTTTACACTCTTCACCACGACGCAGAGTACTTCCCTGAACCATACGCCTTCAAGCCAGAGCGTTGGCTCGAAGGAGACGAGGAGACGCGCCGCCACATGCGCGAGGCGTTTGCGCCGTTCCAGATCGGGTACCGCAGTTGTGCGGGCAAGCCCATGGCGTATCTGGAGGCGAGTTTGACCATTGCGAAGATGTTGTGGTACTTTGATTTTGAGAATGCTCCCGGAGAAGCGGGGACGGTGGGTGCCGGAAAGCCGGGGGACCAAACGGGACGGCATCGGCCGGATGAGTACCAGCTGTTTGATATCATTGCTTCGTGGTGTGAGGGGCCGATGCTAACCTTCAAGCCGCGGGCGGAGGTTTGTGGGGAGTTGGTCTCATGATAGGGGGTTATGACTCTAAAGTTGAGGATGAACATGAATGGGTTTGGTGTTTGGGTTGCATTGGGAAGTGTTTGCTACCTGGTAGTAGTAGTCGTGCTTTTTCCGGGTCGACGGTGTTTGCGGTTTGAATGATACACAATCTTTATGACTCATCAGGGAGTTTTTCTCTCGCAGATGTTTTAAGATTCGCCCTTACCCTGACTTGACTGCTGCGAGTGGTCGAGACTGCCCCAACTGCTCAACACCCAGTTCCCGCGGGAAGGTGAGTCCCATGAAGTCGGATTGTAGAAGGAATACCGCACCGATGCCACCCCACAATATCATTCAAGGTAACTACCTACCTCACCGTGCCTCCCCTATCTTGTAATCCATCGTGTGTGGGTTTGTGGAGTTGGCAGGCACGGAGAGGGGGTTCTGGGATGCGTGGGTAGGAGCCATTTGCACGACAACCATTCACACCTGCCGCATCTCCCAGTCCTTACCTACGCGACTTCACAGACACATCAGGGCTCCTTCCTCCCCACTATCGGTTCATTGCTGTTCTTGAAATCCGTCCCCTCCCTTTCTAGTCCATCATGCCATCCACTCCTGCCTCGGCATTGATGTGATTACATACCTAAGGCACGAGAGAAGCAAGGCAAGTTTTGTCGCTTCTCGTCATGGCCGAACAACACACCCATTCTTCACCATCAACTTCAACACAGAAAATTTCACGTAGCTTTTCTTCTGCATGAATCTGCAATCGTTAGCATGCACTCTGTAAGAAAAATTCTATAAAGTTAAGCAAGTCATCCTTTCACATTCTTTTCTGTCCTCCACCCCTCAGACTCTCTCAGCACTCCAGACCATTACGCTTCTGCCATGTCGCTGGCATTATCTTGAAGGCGTCATCTACGAGTTTCGACGTTCACGATTCAACCGTGCCGCCCGGGACTCGCACGCACCTAAGTTTTAACTCGAATTCATACAGCCACATATTTGGGACGTGCTTTGCACCTCGCATGAGTTGGTGCACGTAAGATCCCCCGCTCCTTCATGGTATTACTTCACAGTCATGTTGACAACATTTCTAGATACCGTGCGAGGCCAGTGGCTTAGAAGTTAGAGCCCTTCATATCGCTGAGCTCGACGCCAGGTGTGCCGCAAGTTCGGCCATATCTTGCTGTCAACTCAGAACCGGCCTGAGTTCTCCTCTGGCGAAACCCAGAATCCACGCGCCCGTGGGCCAGGAGTATCATTATATATATTACGACTCAATCGTAGCATATTTGCTTCAGCACCGCCATTCAAAGAAAGAGAGTACCGACGAATCTGGCTTTTTGGTTTCGTCGACTCATGTGCATGCTTACTATTCAAGCATGCGCGGTTCGAACTTCGAAGCATCAAGGCATCTAAACCATCAGCTTCCGGGATCACGAGACTCTATTACAGATCAACTCGCACCAAACCTGCACTACGTTCTCGGGCAGTGACCTTGAAACGAAAAATCAGCAATGCAAGTTCAACACTGAGGGACGCACGTATCAAAAAGTAATATATATATGATTACTGGATGGAAGATGCATATGTAAACTGATGCCGATGGCTCCTGTCCTTACCTTGAGCTGATGTGTATAAAAGCCCCGTTACCACCCGGTCTTGAGACTTTTCCAAGCTTCGACCAGAACCCATTTCCCTACAATCATTGTTCAGACCTATCCATCTGCACTTCAAGATGTCCGACCACACAAATACCAACACGTCTCGCTCTTCAGCTCCCTTATCAGGGCCCTCCAATGAGCAACCTGAGCCTCGAACCTTTCGTGAGTACGGTGTCCTCCCACCGGAACTCTGGCTCTTGGCCACCGAGAAACTCGCAGAACAAGGTTCGCTCAAGGACAGCAAAAAGCTATCCAGCACCAACTCGGCAATGCAGTCGCTCTTGGCAACAACCATTGCAAGGCAGGAAGTCAGACTTGCAGAGGAAAGCTGGCACCGTCCAAGCCCTACCACACTCTGTCAGGCCATCAGCCAAGGTTGTCCGACGTACGACGTCGCGCGAATCTTGGGAGTCTACAAGGAGAAGAACTCCGTCCTCCTCCACTGCTCTCCCGACTCCACGTGTCAACCAGCGCTCCATCGTGCCGTCAGGGCCAACCGGATTGACGTCGCCAAACTCCTCCTTGAGGCCGAGCTTGATGTTAACATGACTTGGACGTCTGGAGAGCGGGGCATTCGCGACCAGAATGCCCTGGACATCGTGAGGAAGGAGAAGCGGGACGATATTGCCGATCTCTTGATAGCCCACGGAATCACGGATCTGGATAAGACCGATGCCCAGGAATTGTTTTTATGATCGAGTATGGATACTCTTTGGGTGGCCCCGGGGATGTCGAATGGTAATAGACTAATAGCATTTTAATAGGATATCAGGAGAAAAGAGTCCTAATAGAGCCTTTCGCAGGCCGATTGTGAGTGTTGTGACGACTAGGGAGCAACGGTATCATGATTCACTAACACGTTGATATAGGGGTCTTCGGGCACTCTGGAATGAGGACGATGAGGAGGAGGAAGAAGAAGTTCTCCGTGAGGCTTGCTAGCCTCCGGTATATATCAGGGCTGCTCATGGGACGGGCAATCAACGGTCGGCCGACCAGACGCTCTTCGTTTTCAGAAGACATTCGATCAGTTACTTTGGACTCGTTTGGTCTCGCGGTCGGATGCGTTGTAATTAAGGGAGCAGTCTGCCGAATTCCAAGTGTGACAGATCGCTCAACGGTACCGACGGTTATTGACATACCCATCAGCAAACGCTCATTCCATGGTCGTTTTAGCCGTTACTTAGCTGCTTTCACATGATATGATAGCCTGTTTGACAGTTTCTAACACACGGCGAGTCTGTTTGAAGCTCAAACTGGGCAACTTTAAGCGTACGTATTGTACACATCGTAGAAAAGCTTTCAATGAAGTATAATACATGGGTTCTGATAATCGTAGCGATGAAGAAAGACAATGTCATCTGTCAAACAACAAATTCTGTTCCGAGTCTCTCCAACTCCTTCAACCGTCTCGACTCTCCTTGTCTGGAACGAGTTTGTATGTTTTACGTTCGTTGGCCGTAATGAGGAGGAGAATAAATTATAAATTCAAGAAAGACCCGTCGACTTCTTTCCATTCCTACCATGACTTCTGTGTTTGGTTGGTTCGTGTCAGTGCGCAAATTGCAAATTCCATGGCGGCGTAGAGTTGCCGTTTGTACGGTACTTGAGGTCCATCACGTTAAATTTAGTATACAGAAGGTCACCTTCAGCATGGGGGAGGAGATGCTTGCAAAACGGTGCTGCGCACGTGGTCGTACGGAGATATCCGCGTGTTGAACTCGTCATGGACGAGTGGCGGACGGACCTGGTTCTGGACATCAACATGCGCGGCGAACGCGATCTATTACAGCCGGGCCAACAACAGCGTGGATTTTACCGGTCTTCTGGTTCTCTTCTGCACAGAGGATATATATATCGACGAGTTCTGTTTGTTGAAATGGAGTTTGGATTGGTTTATGGATGGATAAGGTGAAATGGGTCCCCCCCACCGATGGATCCGGAGCGGATGGTGGTCTTCCGGGCCGTAAACGGAATGCGGTCGGAGAGCATATTACAGCGGAGTAAACAGGTTCATTAGAAAACGCAGGAAATCGAAAAACGACTTGGTTTAAAATGCAGTTCCAGTTCTGAAATATCGCATGTAGCGAGAAGAGAATCTAGTTGACATGAAGATATTGTAGGAAGTGTTATGATTTGGACCATGTCCCGGCGGGCAAAACTGGAGAGGATTCCAGGGGCTGCGGAGTTACCAGCCCGGAACTACAACACTGATACCCCGCAAAAGAACCCCGGACGTTTTCCGGCTGGTGACTCTCTCGGCCACAAAATGCCGAATTCCACTCATTTTTTAATTCCTCAGGGATGAATTGGTGACTGCACAGCCATGTCTCCACCAACTGACTATCACAAATCTGAAGATCGAAGTTGACATGGATATCATGTAAGTCGAATGCTCACAACAGAAAAGGAATCCAGCCGGAGATGGTCCGGCGAGTGATTCGTGGAATTCAGCGTAACTTGGCGTCTGTCTTTTCAAGAAACTCTTATTATCCATTCCGATTCTAGTCCGTACGCCATGGCCCATGGCAATCTTGGTATAAGCTGGACCCCCCTCCCATCAAGTCGAACCCGGGATCACGGCCCGGACTGAATCCCCGCATGCAGGCACTCCCTCCGTTACCCCAATGTAGGTACGTAATTCGATCTGAGAAGAGCCGCCTTGGTTTTCCTAGATGAGACATTGATCTAGGATGAGTGGTGTTAGCACTCACGATGCCATGCCGGCATCTCGGGAGGAACCGCACGTACTCCTCCGGTATGCCTCATCTGGTCAACTGCCGAGCTGTCACAATGTCTATAAAACATCACGACCACCGCCGTCCGGTGTAAGCCAATATGTATGACGACCCAACACCCATCCGCCCAGTTCCCGCCAACATGAAATTCCCCCACCTCCTAACAACCGCGACCCTCGCGGCCGTCGGCACCCACGCCTCCGGCGCAGACTGGGACACCGCGATCTCCAAAGCCAACAGCGCCCTAAGCAAACTCTCCCTCAGCGAGAAAATCAACATGGTCACGGGTGTTGGATGGGGCAAAGGACCGTGCGTGGGGAACACGGCGGCGATTCCGTCCATTGGATACCCGGAATTCTGCATCCAGGACGGACCCCTCGGTGTCCGGTACGGGGAAAACGTAAACGCGTTTACGCCTGGAATTCAAGCTGCTGCGACGTGGGATCGCGCGTTGATTCGTGAACGGGGGGACGTTCATGGGGGAGGAGACGAAGGGGGCGGGGATACATGTTCTGTTAGGGCCTGTGTGTGGTCCGTTGGGGAAACATGCGGTCGGCGGACGGAATTGGGAAGGGTTTGGTGTGGATCCGTATTTGACGGGTGTCGCGATGGCGGAGACGATTGAAGGGTTGCAAGGGGCTGGTGCGCAGGCGAATGCGAAGCATTTTATCCTGAATGAGCAGGAGGTTAATCGGGAGACGATTGATTCGGTCGTGGATGAGCGGACGATGCATGAGTTGTATCTTTGGCCGTTTGCGGATGCGGTGCATGCGGATGTCGCGTCTGTTATGTGCTCGTATAATAAGGTCAATGTGAGTCTTGCCCCTATCGACTTTTGAGGAGATGATGCTGATGAGACGGTAGGGTTCCTGGGCCTGCGAAAATGACGGCACGCTGAACAAACTCCTGAAAGAAGAACTCGGCTTCAAGGGGTATGTCATGACAGACTGGGGCGCACAGCATACGACGGAGGGTTCTGCGCTCGGTGGTCTCGACATGACCATGCCTGGCTCAGACTTCAACGGGAACAATATCCTCTGGGGTCCCCAACTCACATCTGCCGTGAACAGCGGAAGTGTACCTACTTCACGTATCGACGATATGGTCCGTCGCATCCTGACATCGTGGTACCTCCTCGGTCAAGACTCCGGATACCCCAGTATCAACATCAACGCCGACGTCCAGGGGACACACAACACAAACATCCGTGCCGTAGCCCGCGACGGAATCGTCCTCCTGAAAAACGACGACGCCATCCTCCCACTCAAAAAACCCTCCAAGATCGCCCTCGTCGGTTCAGCCGCCGTCCTCGGCCGCCACGGCCAAAACGCCTGCAGCGACCAAGGCTGCAACGACGGCGCCCTCGGCATGGGCTGGGGATCCGGCACAGCAACATACCCCTACTTCATCAGCCCCGAAGACGCAATTAAATCCCGCGCCCAACAAGACGGAACCACCGTCTCCGTCTCAGGCACAGATTCCACCGGCTCCCTCGGACCCACCGTCTCCGACGCCGACGTCGCCCTCGTCTTCCTAACCGCCGACAGCGGCGAAGAATACATCATCGTCGAAGGCAACGTCGGCGACCGGAACAACCTCGACCCCTGGCACGACGGCAACGCCCTCGTCACCGCCGTCGCAGCGCAAAACGAAAACGTCATCGTCGTCGTGCACAGCGTCGGCCCCATCCTCCTCGAAACAATCCTGCAACAACCCAACGTAAAAGCCATCGTCTGGGCCGGTCTACCATCCCAGGAAAACGGCAATGCCCTCGTGGATATCTTGTACGGAGATACTACCCCTTCTGGTAAGTTGCCGTACACGATTGCCAAGAGTGAAAGCGACTACGGTATTTCCATCTCCAGAGGCAGCGAGGATGATTTCACCGAGGGTCTGTTCGTCGATTATCGCCATTTCGACCACGCGAATATCGAGCCGCGGTATGAGTTTGGTTTCGGGTTGTGTAAGTCTTTCACTCCTTCTCCATTCTGTATTATTTATCATCGTTGGTCCCCGTCCTAACAGTCACAGCATACACAAACTTCACATACTCCAACCTCGCCATCACAGGATCTCCTACCTCCGGCCCAGCAACCGGCGACACAATCCCCGGTGGACGTGCTGATCTCTGGGATACCGTCGCCACTGCTAGCGTAACCGTCAGCAACACGGGCGACGTCGCCGGTGCAGAGGTCGCCCAGCTCTACGTCGGATTCCCTGCCTCTGCCAACTCGCCGCCTAAGCAACTACGCGGATTCGACAAGTTGGCTCTGGACGCCGGCGAGGAGGGCAGTGTCGAGTTCAAGCTGCTGCGTCGTGATCTCAGTGTCTGGGATACGGCATCACAGAACTGGGTCGTGCCCAGCGGTGAGTTCACGGTCTACGTCGGTGCGAGTAGTCGAGATATCAGAGAGACGGGCACAATCACGGTTTCATAAGTGCAATGCGGTTCCTATATTCCGTAGTAGTTGATGGGCATTCATTGTATATATCCAACTCATTGTGCATCCCCCCATGATCCACCACCACCTCAGTACATAGTTATTATTATATATATCCCCGAGACAACAACACCACCACCAACGATGAGTTGGAATCTCGGCCTGCTGCCAACTCCAACCCAGTTCGTACTGCTCATTATATATAAGGTATCTATACATTGGACCACAACAGCAAGTCAGGACCTGCTCGACTTGACCATAAGCTATAGCACCAACCCATCGATTGAACCCCAATACTTCAGCCGACGATGGCTCGATCCAACTGCGGACACAAGGCCATTAACCGTAGTACGTCCCGTTGGTACTGCCTATTGCGGGGCCATTAGGCACCCAGGCTTGTGATCTGGTCGATCGTCCCTGACGGGAAGAGCGACGGGAAGAGCGGCCATTAGCGGATGGCGTCTCCACCTCAGAACAACCACGGTGCCAGAAAGGATCTGACCCCTTTGGTGTATCCCTGAACGTGGTTCGGCGTCGGACCCCAAGGCCCAACGACACCAACACACCCGTGGCTCGAACATCTGACCTTTGGGGTCTCCCAAACCCAAGAGGCATCGGGTGCATATCCACAACTATATATATAGAGCGAGGGAGAGAGAAAGAGAATGGGGAGGCGACTCGGCCGTCACCACACGTCTAATCCTCATTCCGTGACATGTTGTCAGGTGTTGTTCCGGTACACGAGCCCCAGGATGTTCTTCGAGTCTGCTCGAAGCGTCCCTTCTAATGAGAGAATGAGGAAACTCGTGACCAGAACACCCGCACCGGTGTACTCAGGCTCTGTAAACAACATGGATTAGCAAAACACTGCTGAAAAAGACAACACCCTCAACGAAACTGGTTGTTCGGAACATACCTGATGAAGCACAAGTGCAGCGAGTATTACTTGACTGACTGCAACGATGTGTACGGGACCGCACGAGTATCTTGCCGTCCTTCCCGAGCTTGGAATTGACTGCAGTGTTCCCAGACAACTCACTTCTGACGTGGGCTGTCATAAGCGAATCCACCACACAAAGATAATGGAGGATGAGTTTTTGAGATCACCGCCAACCGCACAGTGATGGGAAGGATCCAATAACCACCAACCGATACAGCGTTTTGAGTAATCGCAAACGCAGATGAGGGCGTGGTATGATGATGCATGGAACCACAGCGGTTAGACATCTATGGGTTTTCAAGCACTGGTTCTGGAAGCAATGCCACCATTGGAGGCGCTTCCATAGCCGGTGTGCACCCACCAATGTAGCATTGGTCGATCCCAGGTCTTGCACATCCGCGACGATGTTACTGTCTTCATGGTCAAGAAGATCACCGACAGACGCGTCTGCCAAACAGAATAGTTAGCGAGAAGGCTTCAAGCTGAAGTGCAGGGGTTTCAGGAATAGGTACATACATAGTGGTGGTCACGAGAGCATCCTGGTGTCCTAGGTACATAGGATCGAATGCTCATCGTATACTGCGACCCCCACGGTGAATGGTAGGAGCCATGACGAGAAGCCGAGATGACAAGCAAGACGGCGCCGCGTCCGAGAGGCCGGAATGGAACATGGCTGCAAGCACATCAGTTAGGAAATCAATTGAATAGAAAGAGGAAGAGGACGAGGAAGAAGAAGGGTGGTCTGCTTACCCGACTTATCCGTAGAGATTAAGTAGGCAGTCGATGTGGTCGACTGGTCGACTGGTCGACCATGTCGGCTGTTCCCCAGTCCATGGATGGAAAGGTGCAAAGTGCCGCAGCTGAGGATCTAAAAGAACGGTCAGGACGAGACGGTAGCGATGAAGATGAGGAGGGCAATCATCTGCTTACGTACCTTGAAGCTGTGAGCATCGCCACGCATGATGATGAGTTCTGGGTGCTGTGGGAAGTCGAGTGCGTTAGGCTGTCGCCTGTCCTGATCTCATCGTAGGCACAGCATTGCTACCGAGGGGGTTAAGCATCAGACGGAATGAGGAAGACAAAGATCTGTATTGACTTACGTTGCAATGGGCATATTCTGACCTGAGAAGGAGCAGGCACTGCAGGGTGATGCGTGCCAATTAGAGGCAGCAAACCTGGCTCTGTGAATCTGAGTGAGCATTACGCACAATGGAAGTTGGCCCACCTGGAATGTGGGCGAGGGAGATTCCCGGAGACACTTACTACGAATTGATGATCATATATAGATGAGTGGAGGTCCGAGGAGAAGGAAGCAGCTGTGGTGAAGCAAATTTGAGACGCGTGAGGAACCAGCCACCCATCGATCAGGTGGGTGATGGCCACAGACTCCCAGGACGGAGGTGAGGAGAAGGTCTGGAAGGATGAAGATGAGAAGAAGGTCGGGAAGGATGAAGGTGAGAAGAAGGTCGGGAAGGGTGGAGTTGAGAAGAGAGTCTGGAAGGATGCAGAAAAAAGAGACCCCAACGCAAGGTCTCAGGAGACTGTTCATGATGCACTCCTCGCCCATGCGGACTCGATGGGCCGGTGTATATATATACTGACGACCTCCATCTAACATGAAGAAGCCGGAGGATGATGGCCTTGAAGATGTGGAAGGGAGAAATAAAGAAAGGGAGTACCTAGTATAATTGTCTTGAAAATGTTGAAGAGAGGAAGAGAGAGAGGAAGGAAAAAATCTGGGAGCAAAATCACAATTTATAGTCCTGTGCTTGTGGAGCCAACATTCTACGAAGCGAGGGCAGGAACCCAAGCTCCCCCTCAACTCAGGCAGGATGCTCTCACCCGGCTCGCTGCCCTCTCTCAACTTTGAGGAAGTAGCAGAGGCCTGATGGGGTCTAGTCTGTAAGAGAGAGGGGGGGGTTGAGCGGGTTATGATCACGATAGCTACGTCAGGATATTTACAAGCGAGATGACAAAGGGGGGGGGGGGGTGCCTCCAGCTCGAAGTGTGGCCAGTGACGATGACCTCCTCGCGGTTATGAACCTCCTTTTGGCGAGATCTACGGGTGTGCCATGCCCTAGGGCCACCCCCTGGTTGAAGAGAATAGCTCGATAATGACTTAACGAGGTCTCTGTAACGGCAACTGCAGCGTGGTCATTGCTTCCGCAGACGTTGAGACCAGGCGGAAGTAGGGGGGTCAGGGAGGTGCTCACCATGGGGCACGGACCCTCCATGTTGCCTTATTGCATATGGGCAATGCTCCCCCAAGCTGTGGGAGTTATCGAAGGGGCTCTAGCTCCTCCCCAGGTGCATATCTTCAGGGCACGAGGTGATAAGATGGATGCTTAACTAACCTCCGTAACCCCCGGGTGTCAGCGCTATCACTGAGGTTTAGGTGCCTTCGTTGTCGTCTCAGGGGTTGAAGAGTGGGTCCAGGGGGTTTTCTTAGGTAGCCTCTCAGGCAGGTCCATAGAACTGTGGTATTTACCGTACAATGGAGACTCACGATCTTCCAACGATGATGCCTCTATTTTGGACAATTTATGTCCTGGCTCATCGTGCTGGCCTGCTCGAGTGATCATTGGTGATCACCGACCATGTATCCCCTTGTTTGATGCTGTGTGCACTCTTGGTCCTCTTCCCCGACCTCGTGGCCCTCCCTACTCGCCTCCTCCCACCTCACAGAGTGATCGACATTAACAAGACCACCAACAACAGTCTAAACCAAGCACAGATGTAGATTCTTTGGCCTGCTAACGAGAACTCACTTCAAGCAAGTGCCAAGTGGTCGTCGCCCCCTTGAACAGTTCCAACAGCCATTTCAACGGCGACAAAGAAACCCTCCGCTTCCTTCAGAGCCACGATCCTACCACGTCGAGCAGTCAATTCAATGCAAGCGCAGCATCGAGCAGTAGTTCTGAAGCCGAAAACAAAAGTGAGCGCACCGGTAATCCAATTCAGGGGCCTCGTCGTGACGCCGCACTCCTGTGAACAAAGCCTCGAATCGTGTGCCGCCCCCGAAGAACCCACACCAACGAGCCCTCGACACTTGATAATGATTAGACCGACGCCAAGATGTAGAAGCGAGAGAAAATTCGATGCCTGGGTCCTCCGACACTCTTCCCCCTGAGCCTCCTCGCGTAGAACAACACCCCCTTCAAATCGGGCACCTCCTAGGCTGCACGCCAACAAGGTCGATCACGAACCTTGACAGCGGAAAACATACTTCACGACCGAGTCGATTGTTCAGAAATACCTGAAAATGCAAAAAAGAGACCGAATTTCCCGCTGTAGACCGTCCGATCCAACTCCCGTCCGACAAGGAGCACGAGCGAACGTTGTACCGATGATCGAACGGTGGCCCTTACAAGGTAAAACTAAGGAGAAAAGGAGAATACAAAGAGGCGGACGAACACAACATGTGGAAGTAGTTCGCACCGCCCGAACGGCGACTGGTGCGAGTCAAACACCGCTGCGCTGCCACGAGTCAGGGGCGTCCGGGACCCTACGTCAGCGTCTGCTGCGCGAAGGGCCGCTTCCGGGGTCCCTATTCTACCTTGCACTATCCGGAAGAACTTCCCAGAGACGAAAGATTGCGTCTTGAAGAGACCGGGGCCGTGAAAAGGGGGGACAAAACGTTGAAGAATACCTGGGACGGGACACGCCGACTGGCTACCCGCCGACATCCCTACCTCTCCTCCGCTAGAACTTGACGATTTGGCACCGTTTGGGTGATCATAAGTTTCCTAAAGGTAAGACGAAGAAGCGAAACGGATCCATAGAAATGTGCGAAGACATTACACCCGGCTGCTCGCTGGTGCAGACAGACCCTACCTAAATATTCTACGCCTTCTCATCTTCGCGGAGGCTTGATCCAGTAGGCAGATTGTACGTAGAGAAAAACGAAGAGAGAGACGTGCACATAGCTTAAGTATATAGAACAAATACACAAACTCCAACGATATGTCTGTATCTTCCTAGCAGCGGTCCGCTTGTCTCCTCCCGAGTTCGCGTGGTGATGAATGAATGAGGAATCGAATTGCTTATCGCACCGGAAGACAAACACAGTGAGTTTTCTAAGATCGGTCACTATATTACATGCTCGGTCGCAGACACACCGTCAAAGATGCTTGAGTAGGTAGGAAGATAAATGAACCACCGCGTTAAAGAAAACATCGACAAGGGTAACGCGGTTGACCTTCCGACAACTGCACGCCGGATACCACGGCTCGTACCAACATACTTATGCACCCGGCCCGATGCAGGCTGTGCCGCTGACCCGGTCGATCGGCGACATCATCTGCATGATACCTAGTAGCTTAAGACTGATCATAATATCCCGTACCGTCGATTCAGATAATAATAGAAACTCATATTGCTCCGTCCCAAGGATGTCCCGACCTTGCCAATTAGATAGTAAATATCGTACTCCCTACCCATCACCCATACCAATCACCTAATGATGCCCATGATGATGATGATGCTCATGATGCGCATGATGATGCTCCTGCCCCGAATACGCCGCCCCATACGCCGCACCCCCCGGCGCCCCATACGACGAATATCCTCCCCCTCCCTGTTGCTGCTGCTGTTCATGCACCTTCTCCTCATTCTTCTTCTTCCCCAACTTACTCTCAATCACATTCGCCGCGACCGCGCCGACCGCCGTCCCGAGCACCGTGCCCAGCGTTCCTTTGCCCATCTTGTGCCCGATCATGCCGCCTGCGCCGCCGCCGATGAGGGTTGCGCCGATGCCGCGCTCGCCTTCGGGGGCGTTGGGGTCGTAGGGGCCCTGCTGCTGGCGCTCGTCATAGTAGCTTCCTCCTTGTTGCTGTTGCTGTTGCTGGTAGGATGGTTGTTGGTAGGAGCCTTGTTGAGAGGGGTAAGGTGAGTGTGAGGGTGTGCCGTAGGGCGACTGGTGTTGTTGCTGTGGGGGGTATGATTGTTGTTGTTGGTAGGACTGTTGCTGCGGGTAGGATTGCTGGGGGTATTGGGAGTTGTTGTATTGGTTTTGTTGCGGGTAGCCGCCGGATTGGCCGTAGTAGTCTGAGGCGGACATGTTGGTGGATATTTGTAAAGGACGGCTGAGTTGGAGATATTGAGATGCGACAGCGACGGTTAAGTTGTATTAGTTCAAATAAGATAGAGCAGATTGATGAAGTGTTACGCGATGGAGAGCTGGAAAGACAGCAGAGAATGCCCAGCTTTATATACACACAAGCGGTATAGAATCGGGTCTAGGTGGGCGAGTTGAGTTGGCACAGCACATTCGCATTCAACAACTCACAGGCGATGATCTACACGGATGCCCGCTGCCCAATGCAAATAAAATGCCCCTCACTGCCGCCATATCCGGTCTGGCCCGTCTGGCCGGACGTCTCACGACTTGACATGACATGACATGACAAGGAGGGTACGAGTTACTATTAGGTGGCGCTCCAACTATTCATCCAGCTAAAATCCATTCCGTAATATGTATGGCGCAGCAGAGGCTGAGCGACGTGTGGTGCGTGATGATGATGCGGTGCGTTGGTTGTGGTTTGTGTCGTGCTACGGATTATTACACGTGTAATAAGAACGGACAGCGGAAGTGGTGAGTTGCCAGCGTAAAAGTTGCCAGTACGGTAACTGAAGTGATAGGTACAGAAAGTACTGCGTAAGTCATGATCCGGTCGTATTGGTCCTGCGGCTGCGTCTGCGTCGCGTCCGGGATACCGAATGAATACCCTCCGAGTCCCAGTTCCAGTCCACATCCACATCTCGACATCCACATCTCCACACTTGCTACCACTTTGACTTGAATAGACCCAAGCTCCCGCTCCAGCTCCCGCTCCCCTTTTTAGTGTACCAGATCTCTTCCCTCCACGGGAGCAGAAAAAGGACCTACGGATCTCGACATCACAAGGCAAATCCTGATTTTCACTTCTCAGGTTTCAGCCGGCGTGAGATCAATAGTAAGATTTTTGCGCGAGTCGCTTTCAAGTCAAGTTGTCGTGTCATGCATCATCGCAATCTGCATCGTTTGCTTGTTCCGGTTCTTGTTCTGTTTGATCCATTAAGCTCGTAAAATAAATATCCCCATCAATGCGCCAGATGCTCCGAAACTCATGACCACCTATGCGAAAAACTCGTGACAGATTCATGCACATGCTTCATAATCGTAAATGATGATTGAAGATATGGAATGACAACCACGACGTGCGGGCATGCGTGCATCCTTCAAACAGGGTGCCGACGGACTGAACCGGAATCTACTTGGAGATAAGAATCTGCTCTTCCAAGGAGAATAAGAGAGAGAGAGAGAGAGAGAGAGAAGAAGAAGAAAAAGATAATGAGAGAAAAAGGTTCCAAGCACAATAGTTGCAAAAGGAAAAGCCACCATCATTTCAAGACATCATGGCTGTGACTGTAGCCGTGGTCGTGGCCATCGTGTAAAGCTACATGTACGGAATCACGCTCCAACTCCTGTGCCGTTTCGCCGATTACTCGGCGGCGGCAACTGTATCTCGCCTTCTGAGTCTGAGCTCTCAGCTGCGGCCGCCCTGTCGATCATGCGCTGAATGTCGTCATCCCCCAAGGGTGGCTTGGTCCGTGCTGTCCCGCTCAGCCCTGCTGGAATGGATAGCGTAGGCCGAGGTACTGAACCATGAATCGTTTTACGTCGTGGTGTGGTCCGTACCTGAGAAGGCCCGTACGGGTCATCAATGTCCATGGCACTCAACGTGCTCGGTGATTTCTCAAATTCTACACGCTTGGGCGGAGGCGGCGGCGGGTGTGGTTGCTGCTGATGCATCTGTGGCCGGCTTGTAGGCAAAGCTCTCCGTCCCTGACTATTCACTTGACTATTCACCTCACTAGACTGCGCAAGCCGAGATGTGGGTAACGCCGTCCGTGTGGTAGTAGATCGCAGATTCGATGTGGGCGCGGGAGCGGGAGGAAAAGCGTGTTTGAGATTAGCAGAATTCCCCGGACTACTCATGAATATCAAGGTCTCCAGGGCTTCCTGTTCCCGCAAATTCTGGGGCTGCGGCGGCGAGAAGATGGGTTCGACAGTGGGAGTGCGGATGTGCGAGTGCCCGGGCATATTATGTAATGGGCTCGGCTGTGACGGTGTATGAGGCGATGTATGGTAAGACTGCGACAAATATGCTGGCGTATGGCGGGCACTGGAATTACGCCGAGGATGGGTTAGTCCTGATTGTCGCGGCTGAATGGATGCTGGCGGCGCTAGGGTGGGGGCCTGGGAGACGGGAGATGTGGCACTCGGAACCTTGGAGGCGTGCTCCCTCAAATACGACTCGTACGCGCGGCCCTGCGGGTGCTGGACAACCGGACTGGTGGCCATGCTGGACGGATTGGAGGTGGCTTGTCGAAGACCGGCGACCGGTAGCCGTGGGCTCCCCGACGAACCATGCCTCCCGTGGTGTAATGTCGACGTGCTGGACGCCGGAGAGGCAGCTCGGGACGCTAACGACTCGACCTCATCTATAGAATGGCTCTGCCAGCCATTGTTTACCTTGACCATAGCGTATGATAATTTCGTCCGCAGTTCGGCGGAAAGCTAGTGACAATGTCAATCAGGGCGCGCAAACACGTGCGTGCGGATCGGGAACATGATTACATACCTCGCCAATGCGGCTGCCGGTCGTCGACGCGACGCTCACGGTGCTCGTGTTTCTGGAGTGACCCATTCGCGCGGGCGAGACGCTGTCGCGTTGTCGCGTGTGTTTCACAGCGCCGTCGGCCATCCGCTTCCGCGATTGCGCCCCGCTGCTTGTGTCGTCGCGTGACACGACGATCTTCTGTTGTAGAGCAGCCAAATTGGACAGCTGCATGAGCGTTGATTCCTGGCTAGAAGAATTGTGGTATGTGCCATGACGGTTGCTGCCCTCGCTGTCGCTCTCGGGTGGGGTGAAGACACGGTCCGTGTCAGTGGGGGTGGAGGTGGTCGCTTGGGAGTCGGTGCTGGAGTGGAAGGGCTGGTTCTGACTGCTGCTGCTGCTGGACACGGTGTGCGACAGAGCGCCTACGGTCTGTCCGTGCAGCGAGCTGGGATTGCCGGCAGGGTGCGACATGTCTGGCGTTGTTGACCGGAATGTGGACAATGGACAAGGACGGATGTCCCAGTCGAGGGGCAACGACAGTGTCGCGTCTTGTTTTTATGCGTAGCCACTCAGTACAGCACAGATCGCGTCACGGAATCAAGACAGACAAGACAGACTCGGAGGAGGAGGAGGACGGGCTTTGTTTTCATCAAGACGAGGACTGCGGACTGGTGGATTTACCTAGTCCCCCGCGACAGCAACGGAGGGAGCACGGGCACGGTCGGCTTTGGCTCAAAGAGGGTCGCCTTAGAGATCCGCTTTGTCGGAGATGCAAGAGAGAGCGACGATTCACAACGCGTGGTCGCCAGCTCAGCTCAGCTCAGCCAAGCCAAGCCCGGAGCAATGCAAGGTCCAAAGTAATCCGGAAGGGTAGGGCAGGACACTGGTATTCAGTACGGAATACCTCGTACGGATCCGAAGCCCGTAATCCGTACTTGGAGTAGGTAGCAGCCGTGTCTCTACCGTTGGCGCTCTGGCCCTCGCGGGTGATAATACCTAATGATAGGCGAGATGGTGATAGTAGTAAATAATTATTTTAAGACACAGATCGGATGGCGATGGAGAGCAACAGCTTGTTCGATAGAGGATGGTTTGACTGAGGAGTAATTACAATATGGCAATGCACTAACAATTCGTATCGAATCCTATGGGAAAATGAGCTGTGCCGACAGCATCCAATGGACGGATGATGAAGGAGGAGAGAGAAGAGAGGGCGAGTGGCAGCGGCAGCGGCAGTCATGGGATGGTCACGAAGAGGTACTGCGGACGAGAGCACGCAGAGACGTTGGCCCGGACAGAATCAGGTATCGGTACCTGGTCGGGTACCTGGAGGATACCTGTAGCGACGGTGGACAGGCCAGACAGGTGCCTGTAGCGCGCCGTGGCGGCGAGTAGTGGGAGGTACTTGGGTACGGGAGCCCAGCTGGAGCCCCCCGGCCACCATTAGGTCCGCCGCCCGCCAACCTTGAGCTCCACTGTTTACAGCATGTTTGGTGGACACGCTTAGCGTGTCACAGGCCGTTGTTGCGCAAGCCTCAAGCGATTTTACGCGGTCAGATGCGCGACTTCTTGTCGTTTACGGGGCGGAACACCTCCTTGATACCTATCCCTCTTATGTACATACCCTTTTACACGGTAACATATTCACGGAAATTCCACCTTTCAAATTCAAAATCCCATCACAGACGGACAATAAAAATCACAGACTACGGATTACACATTGTGTCATGTTTCTGATTTCATCTTCACCATCTTGACGACCGATTCACTCTCCGAACGTAGGTACGAGGTCCCTCTGCACTTGATGTGCCGAGGCACGGATAGGGCCTAGTGCGGATGGCGAATATCATCTTACGTAATCGGGATTCGGCGGGGGCATCTCTCACACAATGTGCAGCGTATACGCCAGTACGGAATACGGGAGGAGCTCGAAATGCTAGCCTAGCTCCTTCCGTAGAAATCTTATCTTAGCGGTAGCTGTTGGATAATACCGGATTACATAAGATATTAAGCCACGTGGGGCTGAGGTGGCTGGAGCGCACAAAATAATTATGTAAATTTATTCCTATATAAAGACTACTGGTGAGCTCCCCAATTTGGAGGAGCTCACCGACACAACACGGAACACATTACATAATCACTCCAATCTGACAATTAAGAGTCTCATACGATCCCTATCCTCTACGAGAGAGCGAGCCTACGAAGAGTATTGAAAGAACGAAGTCATGTCGAAGCTTACGAAGGTTACTCTGAAGTCCCCGGACGACTTCCCGTCGTGGAACGAGGATTTCACAGCTCGCGCCCGAAACCTTGACCTCCAGGGAGTACGTGGTGCCAGGGCGGAGAACGCACTCCTTGGCCAGAGAAGCCACGGGCTCCCAGGTTGGCCGAGTACCCCCTAATGGCAAACGGCAACCGACAGAACCCTACTCTGGCGGGACCCTTACAGCGAACGCACGAGGCCTCTATATAGCCGCCGAACAGCAGCACGACATCATGCTGAAGCGCTACACCACTCACCGAACGAGAGTCTCGGAGCTTGTGGAGTGGATGCGTGAGACTGTCGATCCAGACAAACGCATCACCTACATGCCCGCCGACGAGACACCTGAGAAGTGGTACGATAGGCTCGTGGAGCTCGGGGAGGTCTCCAGGCGTTCCCTGAAGTTTAAGTACAAGAACGAGTACGAGGCATTCATCAACGCAGCGACCGGGAAGCTCATCAAGGATCTTCCTAAATGGTGCGACGATTGGCTCACCAGAGTGATGAAAGCCGAGCGCGCAGGCGCAGAGGTGACAGAGTCGTACAAGTTGGTCGCAGACATCGAGCGAGCTCTCCGAGCTACCCACCCGACGTGGGCGACCACCTTCAGGAGCACTCATACGAGAGAAATAAGGGAGAACTCCCTAAGGTTCGAGGACATCGCCACAGAGCTTCGCCAAGAAGCCTGTATCCTCGTTGCCTCTGCACGACCATCCACGAGGGTGGTTCGAGGGGGTGCCTTTGCTACCTCCCTCGACCCCGAAGGAGAAGACGAGGACGGGGAGCCAGCCAGCGTCCCAGAGGAGGTAACGCACACTCCTTCACCGCGGACGCCAGCTCGAAACCCCATACGAAGACAAACCCCGCGCTGGTCTACCCCTAGGTGGCAAGCGAGCCCATCAGATACTCTCCCCAAGCGCCCAAAGATCGAGGAGCGCACCGAGTCGGAGAAAGAGAATCCCAACGTGGGAGACTGCCTGATATGCTACGGCCGCCACCCCATACATCGATGTTGGTACGCCAATCCTAACCTACGCCCAGAAGGCTGGCTACCCAGCCGTTCTACCGAGCGCATTGCCAATGCTCGCATCGCCACGATACCCGAGATAAAACGCGCACTGAAGAGAGCTCAGCACAAACGCCGAACCACTCAGTGACTATACCGACCCCCTGTGGCAGAAGTGATAAGTGCCTTCGCGCTGGAAGAAGGCCCCGAGAGGGAATACCCTCTTCGAAAGAGCGCCATACTAGACTCCGGATCCAGCATCCACATCTTCAATACCCGGTCCCGTTTTACTCATCTGAAGGCCGCGAGCCCGGAAGACATAGTGGTAGCTGGCTCTGGGAGCATACCAATCCTCGCGTACGGAGATGTGCAATTGCGAGTGACCAGTGCCAGAGGTCCATCAGTTTACCGCCTCACAGGAGTAGCCTATTGCCCAAGCATGTCAACAAGCTTGGTTTCCCTCCAGACTCTGAACAGAAAAGGAGTCTACTTTGACAACAACCCTCAGCGAAGTGTCCTTCGTCACAAGTGGGGAGAAGTGTTGTGCGAGCTGGCCAAGATACACGGCCAGTTCGTAATCGAATACAATACCCCGGAGTGCTCCCCTCAATCCTTCTACATACGGAGAAATCTGCTGAATAGTTATACAGGAAGGTCCAAAGCCCGCGCGTCCCTTTACAGGTGGCACCAGAGGCTCGGCCACATAGGCCCAGAACCTCTGAAACGCCTGCTCTCCATGACGGAGGGAGTATACCTCGCGCCGCGTCCTGATGATGCCATCCGCACCACAGACTGCGTGGCGTGTGGCATCTCCAAGGCCCGCCGCCATATCATCCGCGAAGCTCGCGATGAGGTGCACGCCGCAGGGACGCGCCTGGCGGTGGATTTCCATGAATATGACACCCCAGGTGAAGGGAGACTCTACAGAGTAGTCCTCATAATGGACCGCTATTCTGGATACACCTGGGACTACTATTTCGACAACAAGCGTGCTGACACGCTCACACACACCCTGCGAGACATCGCCGACCTCCTCCTCCAGAGATACAACACTAGAGTGCTGGACATCGAGTGTGACGGTGAGCTCGCGGGGAGCGCATCAGAGACCTCCCGGTTAGCCAACGCCCTGCATGCTTCTCATGGGATTCGTCTGGTGGTTTCACCACCACACACCCAGGACCTCAACGGAGGCGCAGAGCGCATTGGGCAGACCATCAAGATCAAGTCGCGAGCCATGAGGAACGGCTGTCAGCTCCCTACCTTCCTATGGAGAGAGATAGTGCGCACCGCGGTCTACCTCTACAATCGGACTCCCAGGCGCCAGAATGCGTGGAGATCCCCTTACGAGAAGATACACACCTTCTTCGATGAGCAACGCGGTACGGTGAGCCCATCACGCCTCCCGTACGTAGGCCACCTAAAGACATACGGGTGCATAGCCTTCGCGATGACCTCAAAGGCAAAAGAAAAGAAGGATCGCCGTCGCAAACTCGACCCGAATGCCTGGATAGGCTACTTGGTAGGGTATCAATCCACCAACACGTACCGCATCTGGCTCCCTCGGGACGACAAAGTTATCGTGACCCGCGATGTGGTGTTCAACGAAGACTCGTTCTTCAGTGGGAACGTGAAGGAGTTCGAGGACGAGCTCGTCAGGATAACTCGCAGAGAGTACGAAGATCTCTTGAATCAATTGGAATACAGAGATGCCACCAATGTGGACCGAGAGGTAAATCACGAAGAAGACGACGAGCCTGTCAATCCTATCACTCCAGACGAGACACAAGACCAAGAGACCTCCGGTCACGAGGAGCCCTCTGCCGAAGGGGAGCCCTCCACGGAGGTCATGATGGATGTAAGCGATGAATCGCTACCCATACCTTTCTATGAGGAGCCTACCAAGGACCTCGATGATACACAGTGGATGACACCACCAGAAAGCCCAGTCGACGGAGTCTTCGGACTAGTCGTCAGGAAGGATATAAGGGAGCTCGACACCAGCTACTGGAAGCAGTTTTACAACACCAGGGACCCTACCTGGATAAGCTGTTTTAATGTCGGTAAGATGACTCCCACAAAACGAAGAATTAAAAGAGCCCTACGGGGTGAATTAGGCCGGCGCACCCACCTACACCAGGTACCAAATACTGGTGATGGGGGAGCGTTCGAAGAGAGCCGAACCTCTATAAACGTTCCCGACCTGCTGGAGAGTGGATCTCAGGTACTAAAGACTGCAGAACGCTCCCCAGACTCTGGAGATGTCCGACCACGGGTACTAAAGACCGCTGGAGGCTCCCCAGAGGCGACGCACCGAGGAATACCATCACGGGTACTAAAGACCGCTGAGGACCCGGTTATGGGCTCCACGGAGCCTGACGAGGCCCGTGAGATGCTCACGTCGCAGGCAATCGCCCAGCAACACCTGGAGCAGAATAAGAAAATCCATCGCAGCCAACTGCCTCCGCCACCTAAGTGGCACTCTGACCTAGAGACCCATCCAATGGGGGAGCCGTTCAGGCAAGCTGAAAAGGATCATTTAAAAAGTCATGAAGAAATGACAACTTGGGAGGAAGTACCTCGCTCAAATTCTACTGGTAAGCTCACCCTTGACTGTATGTGGGTATACGTTTACAAGTTCGACCAAAATGGTTACTACATCAAGAGCAAAGCTAGGCTCGTGGTCCGCGGTGACCAGCAGCCAAATAACGATTTAGATGAGACCTACGCCAGCACTCTGGCAGGAAGGTCATTCCGCTCCCTGAAGGCCATTGCAGCTCGATTCGACCTGGAGCTCAAGCAGTACGACGCCGTGAACGCCTTCGTCAACGCCAAGCTGGAGAAGGAAGTATATATGCGCATGCGTCCGGGCTACCGGAAGCCAGACACCGTTGTGCTCCTACGAAGGGCCCTGTACGGACTGCGCGAATCACCTCTCCTATGGCAGAAGGAGCTCTCGGGTAGTCTTCAACAGCTCGGCCTCGCACCCGTACCTCATGAACCGTGCTGATTCCTCACCCGAGGAGTGCTGCTGTTCGTTTACGTGGATGACCTTGTGGTAACATACCACAGGTCAAGTGAGGCCCGCGCACAGGAAGTCATAGAGGCCCTCAAAGGCAGATACAGCCTGACAGGCGGCGATGACCTGCGGTGGTTCCTGGGAGTGGAAGTCATTCGAGACCGCAGCAGGGGACTCATATGGCTCACCCAGCTTGCCTACATCGAGAAAATCGCGAAGCTCCGCGACAACACCTCCACCGCTCACAGTGACACGCCCATGAGGGCTGGTGGGCTCCTACCCTACAAGAATCGCGCAACAAGAGAGAGCATTCGACGGTATCAGCTGTCACGGCGAAGAAGGACAGAGTGTAGGGACAGGCCGGCTACAGTATATTCTTCTATGTACTAGAAACAAAAGCTTAAGGAGAGAAGAAGGAAAGCTACGGAGGTGGCCGCAGGGCCACTTGCTATATACACAGAAAACATACAGGCTTCTCTCCGTTTGTCTGGCCGTCCCATCCTCGTGTCTGACCCGTCGGAAGAGGGCGAGTGTTTGCGCATCGCATCCGAGACCCTTCCGTGTTTGCGTGAGACAGCAATCCCATATCATGTAAGGGATGTCTGAAAGGTCTCCCTTAGCCGTGGTGCGCTTTCCGATCGGATCCTACCAGGAGCTGTAGCGGAGAGCGGCGGCGAGCTTCGTGATCGTGAGGGAGGGTACTGGGTGTTGCCCGGAGCCGGCCCTCACACCACCCCCCCGGGGCGGGGAAGCTCGGCGACGTCCCGGAGACGAGCGCACAACGTCGGACCCGAAGACACCAGCGGTGTTCGATATGGTGGCAAAAACAGAAGCCAGATGACGGCACCCTGCTGTCATTGTGCCGTTGCCGCTAGGGATCAGCGGTGCGGGGGGCTTGCGTGGCCTAGCAACGGAGGTCCGGCAGGGTCGCCAATGGTCTTGCCTGGCCGCCAGCAAGGTCCGTGAAGGTCTATAAAAAGGGGGGGTCCCCCCTCTGCTGGCAGGGTCTGCAACTTCCCCCAGGAGTCCTGCGTCTATCAGCGCCAGCGAGGGTTACCGAGTCTTTGAACAGCTGCGAAAGCCTCCGAACCGTTCCCGATGTCGTCGACGTTGTCCCGTGCGGATTTCTTAGAGAAGTGGCAGTTTGACGAAGGGGCCGGGTGGGAGCACCGAAATCGCAAGGTGGTCCGTCTGGGCCGCGAGCGCGATGCGGAGGGCCCCGCCACGGGTGGGAGGTCCTATCAGCAGGTCATCATCGAGGCCAATGAGCCGTGCGCCCAGTGCATCCTGCGGTCTGCGAAGGATCTCCGTCTCCTTTGTTTGGCTAAGGAGACAAACTTGAAGCGGTGCACCAGCTGTTTGACACAGCACCAGACGTGCATTTCGGTGAGTGGTCCGTCCGGCTGTCGTCGTCTAACTGACTCCGCCAGGGTTCCGGAGGAGTTTCGAGGTGTTGCGCAGCGCATCTCGATGCATGCTGTGTTGACTGCCAAGAAGGCCCTTGAGATTTATTCGGTCGCGACGACCACGCGTAAGCGCCGGAGGCGGGTGGAGGATGCCGACGACGACGAAGAGAACTCAGGGTGCCGGTGACGCTGACCGTGAGCCCTCCCCAGAGGAGGTACGGGACCACCCCTGAACGTTCGCAGCCCAACGCTGTCAAGGAATTTGGGCGGATGCTCCACGTGTTGGAGCAGGTCACCGTGGCCTTCCGGAAGGCTCTCGAAGGGGAGGCGCGATACCAGGGCGTCCCTTGAACAGAAGACAGAGGTGGCAGAGGTCGAGGAGGAGATTGCGCTGCTGAGGAGGGCCGTTGTACTTCTGTGCGAGGTTCAGCAGGTAAGTTAATCGGCGGGCCCCGGAGAAGTCCGCTAAACGTCGCGCAGGCAAAAGCATTGAATCAGCCGATGGATGACAGGGACTTCGAGGATGCCCCTGCATGCCACGGCACCCTCTGAACAGCAACAGAGTCGCGAGTTGAAAATCCTGGACCGCCGGCTGACTTCGTTGAATCGTAACTTCACAGAGCCGTTGCGCGGAGGCGAGTCGGACTACGTCGCCGACATGCGCGAGCAGGGTGTTGAAGTATTCCCTGCGGTTGAAGTCTCGTTGGTGGACGACAGAGGGGGCAGTCCAGGCAACCAAGGAGTACAACGCTCCTCCCGAGTTAGAAACGAAGTCGATCCGTGCCAGCCGCCAGGTTGCGACAACATTCCTGGCTGTTCCGGCTGTTCAACACGTTCAGACTGCACCGGCGCCCACCCAGCCCGTGGAGACTCCCAAGGGGAAAGGGCGCGGTCGGAAGAGGGCGTAAGTGCGGCGAAGACCTCCGGTGGTGTTGCGGCGTTTTAGGGGCGTTAGGTATGGAAGGATAACATATATGTTTTCGTAGAAAAGTAAAAACCCAAAAAAACACGTAAAAATAAAGAAGTCCTGGCGGGTAACCGCTAGGCAAAAACGAACATCTCCGGTCCTGTTGCGCACTCGTTCCTAGGCCCTTCTTCGGCATAGTGTTGTACTGGTCCCAGCCACTGGCAGGTCATCCTCTGGCGTGGCTTCCAGAAATCTATCTTCCGCCGCAGCACGAACCCATTCCGTGAGCCGCCGAGGCGGTCCAGGCCCGTCCGGATACTCGTCGTGGTATGCTTGTATGGCCAGCGGTGTGTTTAGAAAGTTGCTGGCAGGATACCACGTTGGGTCTGGGTCATGCCCGGTCCAGGGCGGCGCGATACTGAAGCTTTCCGCGGTTCACGCGGGAGCTGAGGATTTTGCTGACCGACCATTCTTGTTCTTGGTTCACGATCAGGGGGGGGGGAGGAGGGTCCAGCAGTTGCCCTGGGACAGGGTCGTCCCGTGCCTTCACCAGGGCGGGAAGCGTTAATTATCCGGTGGACGCTTGGAGGACTCCGGAAGGTCAATCTCGTACGCATTGGGATAGGGGTTGGAAAGCACCTTATATGGACCGGCATACGGGAAGTCCAGGGCCATCGTGAGGACGGTCAGTTTGCCAGTTACCCTTCCGGACGTAGACGAGGTCTCCCGGGACCCAGTCGATGGGTCTTCGGTGTTTGTTCGCCTGCGTTTTCTGGGCCTCCTGGGCTTTGAACAGATTGGCCCTAGCCCATGTAACTGCGTCTCGCCGGCGTTGAGCGATGGCCTGCGCGGCCGTCCGGCTGCTTTTCTCGGACGGGGGAGGGTTGACGGAGCGGGAGGCCCAGTCAAAGGTCATGCGCGGGAGGAACCCGAGTTCGACCTCGGATGGCGACAGCCCGGTGCTTGCGTGAGGCTGCGTGGCGTAGCGAAGTCCAGACAAGGGAGGAGGTCGGACCAGTCGTCCTGGTGGTGACTGATGAATGGCCTGAGCTTGGTCTGGATGAACTGATTGACGATTTCAGTTTGCCCGTCTGTCTGCGCGTGCTCGGCGGAGGACTTCCGGAGCTCGACGCCCGTCAAACGAGCGAGTTCATCGAGGAAAGAAGATATGAACTGCGGACCACGGTCGGAGACCACCGTCTCGGGGGTCCCGTAGATGCGCCAGACATGCACGAAGAAGAGTTGGGCCAACTCCTGGGCTGTACAGGTTTTGTGCGTGGGCAGGGAGAAGGACCTCTTGCCCAGGCGGTCCACGATGACCAGTATGGCATCATATCCTCGTTTGTCTTTGGGCATGGACTTGAAGTCCATGGAGACGTTCTGCCAGACTCGCTCGCCGATCGGAAGCGGTTGGAGCAGCCCGGCGGGACGTTGATGTACAGGGTCGCTGCGTTTGCAGTCCCGGCAGTTCCCCACGTATCTATCGATGAACGCCCCCATGTCGGTCCAGGCGTAACGTTCCGCAAGGATTGCACGCATCTTGTTACGGCCTGGATGGGCTCGAGACTTTTCCCTGTGAACTTCATCGCAGAGCCTCGTACGTAAGTCGGACTCGTCGGGAACCAGGAGGCGGCCCTTACCCAGGGACCAAACCGTCCTCTAGAGTGTACCTAGGGTCCGACTTGGAGGCCTTGTCGCGTTCCAGGTGTAGCTGTGGCGAGTGTCGGTTGGCGGAGAGGATCGCGTCGATCAGGCGAAGCCCTCGCAAGGTGACGGCTTCCGGTGTGTCGCCCACCAACGCCAATATTGAGGCGTCCGCTACCAGCGGGTCCTCGTCGGAGGCCACAGGAGCCTCGCGCTCATCGACCGCAAGTCCTCCGTTAAAACGCTCAGGGGGGGGAGCAGGGTGATGGACCCTGCTGTGGTCCCCTTGATGGCTTTTTGCGTGGCGAGGTCCTCCGCCTTACGGGAGAGAACGTCCGCCACGAGGTTCTGGCGACCTGGGCGGTAGTGCAAGAGGTAGTCGAACTGGGATAGGTGTTCGCTCCATCCGGCTTGCCTCGCCGTCAGCTTGCGCTTCGTTCCGAAGTACTGCAGCGCCTGATGGTCCGTGTAGATGTCGAAGGGCGCGGTTAGGGATACTAGCATATGTTCCCACTCGCGGGTCGCCGAAATGATTGCGAGCAGCTCCTTGTCGTGAATGTAGTAGTTGCACTCTGCCGGCGACATTGTCTTCGAGGAAAAAAGCCACCGGGTGCCAGTGACCGTCCGGGCCCTTCTGGGAGAGGGCCGCCGAGACCACGCCGTCGGAAGCGTCGGTTTCCAACTTGGTAGCACGGTCTTCCTGGAAGTGGTGCAAGAGGGGAGCTGAGGTGAGAGCGAGCTTAAGGTCGTCGAAGGCTTCCTGGCACGCGGCGGTCCATTCCCATTTGGGCGCGGCCGTGAGACGGTGCAGGGGCTTGGATATCCTGCTGAATCCGTCTATGAACTGGCGGTAGAAGTTACAGAATCCCTAAGAACGACTGCAGCTCCCTCACTTTGGTAGGTATCTCCCATCCGGTGACCGCCTCGACCTTCCGTTGGTCTACCGCTACTCCTGCGGTGGACACGATGTATCCCAGGGAAGCGGGTTTCGGAGACACTGAACTCGCTCTTCCGGATGTCGACCTGAAGACCTGCCTCGCGGAGCTTCTGCAACACCCTGAGAGACGTGTCGCTCGTGCTCGGCGGGGGTCCTCCGAGTAGATGAGGATGTCATCTACGTACGCAGTGCAGAAGGTGTCCAGGTAGGGGGAATAGTGCCTGGTTTATGTATCGCTGGAAGGCCGCCGGGCCATTGCTAAGGCCGAACGGTAGCACGCGATACTTATACTGACCGAGGCGGGTGCGGAAGGTGGTGAGGTCTTCCGACGCAGGGATCCATACGTATTCGGTGGAATGCCTGACGGATGTCCAGCTTTGTGAACACGCGGGCCTTGGAGATGCGTTCCAAAGTCTCTCCGATGAGGGGGAGGGGGGTAGCGGTCCTTCTTTGTGTCCGCGTTGAGGTCCCCTGTAGTCGACACAGAAGCGGAGCCCTCCGCCAGGCTTTTTCGCGAAGAGGACCGGGGAACCGTACTCCGCGGCGCTGGGGGACTATCCATTCCTTTCTGAGGTTTTCGGCCAAGCATTCGCGGAGCGTGGCGAGGTGTTCCGCGCTCATTCCGTATAAGGGTCGAGTGCGTAGGGGGACTTCGGGGTTCTTTCTCTCAATCTTGAAATCTATGGGCCGATGGGGAGGCAGTTCATCGCTCTGCTTCTTCGAGAACACATCGGCGAACCCTCGGTAGACGTCGGGGAGCTTCTCCAGGATTTGGGCTTGGGTGGCTGGGTCCTCTTGGGAGAGGGTATGTTCCAGTTCATAGTCGAGCTCCTGGATGGAGAAGCAACCGCTGTCGATGAGGCCTTGTGCCGGAGATCCTCGCCGGGACCCGTGCCTGAGGCCTTTCCCAAAAGCTGGGCCCGATATCACACAAACGTCGAGGTCTAGCTTTCTTGGCTTGGGTGGTTCTGGTGAGCGGCGGCGCTTGGTCGGCGCAGGGAACCGGAGGGAGTCGGAGAGGTTACGGTCCATTTTCCGGTAGTTCTCTCGTTGGTCCTTGCTCCAAGAATTGTCCGTGGTGATAGGAAGGGACAGTTCACGGATGCCGGCGTCGATCTCGGCTTGGTCCCACAGTCGCTGGCGACGTTCGAGGTCCTCCTGGCTTTTCCGGTCTACCGGCTGTGGTAGGAGGCGGGTGTATGGGAGGACTATGTCAGAGCGTGCTCCCGAGTCGGCCGGCAGGGACTTCGGAAAGCGTAGGCGGCAGTTGGCGATGTCCAATTCGACATTCATGGTTTTGAGGAAGTCGAGACCTACAATTAGTTGGTGGGAGGAGCCACCTCCCAGGGTTAGCCAGCATAAAGGGAGAGTCTCGGAAGACTCTGCCGCCAATCTGGAAGTCGGTGTAGAAGTAGTCTTGGAGAACGTCGCACTGTTCTCCCTGTGAACCCTTTGACGGGGAGTTGGTCTTGGAATTGGGTGACCTTTATGCGATGATGCCGGAGAAGGGGCGCAAGGGCCCGTCGATCGGCTAACAAATATGCTCCCTGCACCAGTATCTACAAGTGCTCGAAAAGAATAGGCGATTCCGGAGCCTCTCAGGGCGGAAGGTGGCGGACACGTGGAACTTGGAGCCGCCAACCAGATCATAAATAGAGAGGGGAAACCGTTTATTAAATTCGACTATCTGCTGTATACTGGGGGGTAGGGCCTTGACCGGGAGACTTCAGTCAAGGCTCGGAGTTTTCCGACACGAGTTCTTCTTCGTCCTCCAACGTTCCCTCATTATCTTCCGCTTCTCCCTCTCCTTCAACCAGCGCAACAGCGGCGGAGCGTCTCGGCTGAGGGCAGTTAGCTGAGAGGTGGCCCGGCTGCTGACAGTTGTAACAGGTCAAACCCTTGGGGGGCGGTAGAGCGGGCTAGGATGGTCTTCTGAGCTGCCGGACGGATTGCGGAGGTGGACGCGGAAGGTCTGTAAGGGGCCGGAGTCGACGAGCTGGCTCGAGCGAAAGGAACAGTCCCTGGTTGTCGAGGTGACTGGGGTTCGCGAGACCTTCGCCCGATCCCGGCGCGAGATCTCGCGGAGTTGCTGGTCCATGGTGGAACAGTACGCACGGAATGCAGCGAAGTCCACGTTGGAATCCACGTAGGCAGGCAGGACTTGGCGACGGAGAGTGGTGCTTAGCTTCCGGTTCATAAGGGCCTTCCATTCGTTCCGGGCCGTTCCGGACTTCGCCGCCAGTTGGACAAAGAGGTTGCCAAAGTCGAAGAACGTGGAATTGTCCATCTCTAGGAGTGCCAGGGAGTCGCGGGCTTTAGCAGCCTCATCAGGGTCCGAGTAGACCTCCCTGCAGGAACTGGTAGATCTGTTCGCAGGTGGTGAACCGTTCAGGGATTGCTAAGTTCGACGTATGGCCGGAGGATATCGGCGGCGGGCGCGTCGATGAGGGACTTGAGCCAGGGAGAACTTGATTTCCTCGTTCGGGAAGGAATGGGAGAGAACCGTCATTTTGTCGTAGGTTAGGTGCATCCAAGTGGCAAGGGTTGGTCCTTCGCTGGTGCCGGTGAAGTGTTTGGGGGTTGTCTACGCGCACAACATGGCGGCGGTCCTCCGGAGGGTATGCGGGCTCATCCAGGGCCCCAGGGGGTGGTGAAACGGTTGTAGGTCATACCCTTCTCAATGGAGCTGCGGATGGGGCTTTCCAACCCTGGGAGATCCGGTCGGAGAGCTGAGCGATGAGGTCGCCGAGTTGTCGCAGGTCCCCCGGAGACGGGTGCCCTGGAGGAGGAACGGGAGGACCCGGGTCCTTGGAAGTACGGGTGAGAGCCGTCTGATAGACCAGGGGAGGGGTGGCATGTCCCTGGACCAGGGTTGTCCAGCGTGCGGGATTGTTCTCGGTCCCGGCGGCCTCGGCCGCGACCTCGCGAACCTCGGCCGCGCCCTCGCGAGGGAGTGTTGTTGGTAGGTTGGGGGAGGTGTGATGGCTCCTGCCATTGTGGCCTGAGGGGCCGTCGATTGTGCGCGGGCCGCTGCCCGGGTGGTGCGCTGGGTTCCTGACGTTTCCGGAGCCGGGGGCGCGGGGAGGGGCATCCACGAAGGCTGCCTCCTGGTGAAGCTGTTCGTTGGCATCCGACATGATGCCCGAGTGTGAGTGAGGTTTTTTTTTGTAGGTGAGGCACCGGAAGACGTAGGCAGGGCTTCGTCGGAGAGGTGCTGTGGGTTGGCGAGAAATGCCCGGATTGATCCCCTTGGTAGGCGGAGCTTCCTAGGAGCGGTCCGGAGGTTCTCGTAGAGCAGTTACCAGGCAAAGCTGGGTGACTGAAGGAAGCTTTGTTTATGTCACGGCGAAGAAGGACAGAGTGTAGGGACAGGCCGGCTACAGTATATTCTTCTATGTACTAGAAACAAAAGCTTAAGGAGAGAAGAAGGAAAGCTACGGAGGTGGCCGCAGGGCCACTTGCTATATACACAGAAAACATACAGGCTTCTCTCCGTTTGTCTGGCCGTCCCATCCTCGTGTCTGACCCGTCGGAAGAGGGCGAGTGTTTGCGCATCGCATCCGAGACCCTTCCGTGTTTGCGTGAGACAGCAATCCCATATCATGTAAGGGATGTCTGAAAGGTCTCCCTTAGCCGTGGTGCGCTTTCCGATCGGATCCTACCAGGAGCTGTAGCGGAGAGCGGCGGCGAGCTTCGTGATCGTGAGGGAGGGTACTGGGTGTTGCCCGGAGCCGGCCCTCACATCAGCAGAAGATAGGCTCTATCCTATACGCTGCAGTGATCACCCGGCCAGACATTGCATTTGCAGCCTCCCGGCTGGCTCGTTTCAATCACAACCCTTCACCAGACCATCACAGAGCTGCGGACCGCGTACTAACCTACCTTCATGAGACGCGGGAGCTCGCCCTTCAATTCGGAGATGGGGATGACTTTGTAGTGGCGAGTGATGCGTCGTTCGCAGACAACAGCATCGACAGAAAGAGCTCCCAGGCATACGTCATGAAGCTCTTCGGGGGAGTGATTGGATGGCGAGCCAGCAAGCAGGATACGGTAACTACGTCAACCACTGAAGCAGAATTGCTGGCGCTCGCGCAAGCTGCAAAAGAGTCTTTGTTCATGAGTCGACTTATAAGCGAGCTCGGGGTGACACTGGGAGAGGTGTCCATACGAATACAATGCGACAACCAACAGACAATTGGACTCGTTACCAATGAGGTTGCAGTGCTCCGAACAAAGTTGAAGCACGTGGATATACACAATCACTGGCTACGTCAAGAAGTTGACTCTGGCAGGCTCCGGGTTGAATACAGCCCTACGAACGAGATGATAGCTGACGGTCTCACCAAGGCACTCCCAAGTCAAAAATGGAGTGCATTCCTTGAACAGCTACGGCTTACGAAGCCTCCCCGAGAGAAGGTTACAATCACTGCAACTACGAACAAGGAGAGAGACGAGTACGAAGTGTTATTTGACTAAGGCACTTTTCAACTAATAAACAGGACCACTCTGACAATCTGGATCCACGAAAACACCAAATACCAGTTAACCTACGGGGCTCCGACCGAGCCATCCAAGACACCAAGTTATCTAATCACCAAACTCATCGCCAAGGTCCGAGAGAGGGCTGTCAGTGCTATCGTCATCCGAGTCCTCGTAGAATGAGTCATCGCCAGGCTGGTCGAACTGGGCCAGGGACTTGTTCATGGTCTCGGTGGTCTTCCCGACCTTGTAGCCTGCCTTGGAGAGTGCCTCTGCCAGGCGTGCACGACACTCCCGCTGCTGCTCTTTATCTCCTCCACGAATTCGAGCCCGACGAAGTCTCTCGTAGTGAGGCACCACCTCGAGAGGCACCTTATCGCACTTGTGACCGCGAGCACATCGAGCGCAACGAGAGGTCTTATAGTTGGTGACATTGCAGCACTCTCCATCACCTTTGCCACGGTATAAACTGCGAACACAGCGGATGCAGGGGCGACGACGACGACCCAGGGGAAGGGATAGGAGGAGGGCGCTCCTTGCGACCACGCGAAGGGAAGGGATGCGCTTCCACAGTAAGGACCCTACCGTCGGCAGTGGTGACTGTGAAGGTCCCCGTGAGCTCCTTCGCCAATTCCTCGAAGGTGACGCCGTCTACAGGATGGATACGGAATGCGAACGGAGGAGACAAGTCATCATCCTCATCAGGAGGGTTAGTGGTCTTCGGAGTCTTCGGAGTCTTGGGAGCTGCTGTCTTGTTCGAAGGACCCTTCGGCGTAGCCGGAAGTGCGACCTTCTCTTTACCCTCTGAGGGAGAGGGAACTTATCAGTACACCTACACAGAAATGCACAGACACGATTAACTAAGACAGTGAACTTACTTCTAGCCTTCTTGGTGGAAGGACCACCCTCCCCGTCCGAGGCCCCATGCTTGGAAGCAGGAGGGTCATCGGCAGGAGGGTCGTCAACCGCCGGACCTTCAGTAGAGGGACCGCCGGCATCCCCAGGGACCCTCAGTGGAGGGGACCGCTGCTGAGCCCCTGACGAGGAGGGGTGGCAGCACCATCGTCAATGACGGACACTCTGGCACCCATGGTGGAGGTTGAAGTGGGTGACGAGAGTGCTAGACGACGAGATCGTGAACGAGTGACAGGGCATCTGCAATTCTGACAGGGAGAATTATAAGGCAGAGACCCTGGAGGAATAGAAGGGAAGATTTGGAAGAGAGGACTGGCGAGGGAGGCCGGGTATTTATACACCGCGCCGGCAGCCCTTCAGGACCCCTCCAGAGAGGGCTACGCGCTCAAGGGACGTGAACGAAGTATTCAACAATACAGACAGACTCAGAAGATACGACAGAACGGAGCAACCAGGCACGAGTTACCATACAAATCCGGAGCTTCAAGCCCGGAGGGAGCTCGCCGGTGTCCTCCGTAACGAGCATTCTACAGCAGGCCACTACGGAACTACCGGACTGCTGTGCGCGCCACGCGACAGGGCCTCCAGACCACTAAAGCGAGCCTAGGACGTGCCCCTTACAGGGGCTCATCCTAGGGGGGTGTGTTGGATAATACCGGATTACATAAGATATTAAGCCACGTGGGGCTGAGGTGGCTGGAGCGCACAAAATAATTATGTAAATTTATTCCTATATAAAGACTACTGGTGAGCTCCCCAATTTGGAGGAGCTCACCGACACAACACGGAACACATTACATAATCACTCCAATCTGACAGTAGCAGGTACGAATTCAAGTGATCACCCGCATCAGCGGGAGCCGCTGCAAAGGACCTCAAAAGCAAAGAGCATTGCAACGGCGCGCGCTTTTGTTGACTTCAATTCTGGGGAGACGGGGACAAGCCCTAACGCTCGGACCAAGTCCAAACACGAGACCACGTGATCTGCGTAATCATGATGCACGCCGAGAGACCTAGCGAGAGACTCAGGAAGGGACGGGCAGGTCTTCAGGGAATCGTCGATGCTTCAAGGCAATCTTGGCCTCGTTTATTCCATTTACTAGGCAGGTACGCTGTCACTTCATGAATCATAGCCCTCATGACCAACATATAAGGTTGGATCTACAGTTTCATGTGTAATGATTGGGAGGAGTCAGGGCAATCTCGACTTTACTCCCTCCCTTTCTAGGCAGGTACGCTGTCGCATTTTGGAAGCTTCATGGGAATCATTCAAGGCTTCAAGCGATCTTCGAAGCCGGCGATGCAGTCTACCTAAGGCTTCATTTACACCGTTTACTATGTAGGCAGGTACGCTGTCACTTGATGAAATCATAGCATTCACAATCATCACTCAAAGTTCAAGATCTTGACGGATTACAGTTTTATGGTGGATGAATTAGGAGGTACCTAAGGAGTCGATCCACTCTATGAACGCCCGCAAAGCTCTCTCGTCGTGGAAAGCACTCCCAACACCAACGCACCGCTTCCACGCAAAGCTCCTCCTCACCCGTCTCCACACCCTGAAAGCTAAGGTAGCCCACCAGCTCGTAGAACCGAGTCCCCGACTAGGACCCTTCCTCCGTTGATCCCGAGACTGAATATCATCGTCTCTGTCTATATCAATGTTAGCTACTTGGAATTTACCGGCGTGGACTGCTTGTCACTTACCATCAATGGATCAGGAGGTTCGACTTTCTCTGACTAGTCCAGTACTCGAACCCGACGTGGTAAAAAACTCGCGATATCTTGCGACGGCAAGATGATGATCCCTCGTGAGTTGTCCTTGTTGTCGAGTCAGCACTACGCAGACTGTGTTAGTCTCGTAGGTAATGCTGTATATGGGATCGACGACGATTGAAATCGCCTTCTGATCGCCCCTTTCGGATCGACTTCCCGCATCCTCTGGTGTAATGAAGGTGTATATATAGCGGCGACGACCGGTGAGCGGATACGGAGAGTTGAATCATGCTGTACTAGCCAAAACATCCCGGAAAGGGACATTCAATTGGCCTTGGTGATGTAAATGAGCACGGAGAGTTGAATTATGCTATGCTGGCCAAAATATCCCAGAGAGGGGTATTCAATTGGACTTGGTGGTGTGCATAAGCATGAGTTTGGTTTTTTGTGTTTTTTTTTGGTTGGTTTGTCGTCTCCGTATCCGCTCTAATCGCATGCCGTGGTCTAGGCGAAAAAGTCGATGACATGGTGAATGGTGTCGTAAAGGGCGCGGTGCCAGTCCGCAGTGGAATGTGTCGCGACTGGCCCGCCGGTCAATGTCGAGATGAGTATAACTGGACCAGTCTGGTACTGGTTTTTCTTGTTCGGAGATATATATATATAAGGTATATATAGATATATATCTGTCGGCTCGGTGGGACTGGTGGGCTTTGCTTTCTTCGTAGGTGTGTTGACGCTTTTTCTTTCTCTGTTTTTTTTCTTCTCCCCCCCTTTTTTTTCCCTTTTTTTATTTTTTTTATTTTTTTTTGGTTTTTTGGTTTGGGTTTTTTTTGCCCTTTTTTATTTGTTTTTTTTTATTTTTTTTTCTCTCTTTCCCCTTTTCCCTTTGAATTTTGCTTGGTATCTAGTTAGGTATGTATGTTAGCAACCCGCATGCGTCAACGGTTGAGTTAGGAATGTGCTATGCTTACCGGTTGAGCAAGATTCGGTAGAATGCCCCGTCTTCCGACCCCGCGTACTTTTCCGTATATATACCTGCAATGGTTACGGCCATTGCTAACTCCCATGAGTCCAAGCATAGCATCGCCGTGCGACGATGAAAATGGCTCCTCGTCTCGCCGCTGCAAAACTCCGTCAGCTTAACAACACTCACCTCGTCTAGCACCGTATGGCCCCTGGCTGCAGAAACTCGGGACACGAGACCCCCAAGTAAGGTCCCCAGAAATCTCCCCCATTCTGCTGGCGCATACCACCCACACCAGCCGCCTGGTTGGAGCCGCACCACCCCCATTGCACGGCACCGCCTGGAGAGTTTGGGTTTTCCGACGAACTGACGCCTCCTTGATGAAGAGGCTTCCATAGGTTGTCCACCGGAACCAGGTGAGCACCAAACTCCCAACTGCTTCCTTGCCAGGACAGACCGAAATGAGACAGGTTAAACGAGATACATACCAAACCCTTTGAGTTGAATTCAGACTCAGAATGTCTGCGATCAGACGTTGCACTAGAGCTTGCAAAAAGCTCGTAGCGTCCAGTCTTCATCTCGCGACATTGATAGCATCACGTGCCGTCTTTCAACTCGTGGGACCCGGAGGGAAGCCTCGAGAAGTTCTACGTTCCAACATCTCGTCCACATCAAGTGCCGGCGCCAGGAATAGCATCGAGATCTTTATGCTTTCTGCCTTCATCTGCCTCCCCGGCCGCTTGGCAGGGGAAGGCTCAGGGGAAAGCAACCGGATCCCGAAACCATGACCAACCCCACCAGGAACAGCATGATCTTCTTGTTTTATGCCTCCATCTGGCTCCCCGCCAAGCCGAAAAAGGCTCAGGGGAAAACAATCGGATCGCTGAACCATCTGACAATGACACGAGAAACAGGACCAACATCAGTCCGTTTCATCACTTCCTTGAGGGAAAACTCAGAATCCACCATCATACATCCAAACTCTTTCCGACACAAGTACCGTCCTCCCCCGGCCGCTTGGCAGGGGAAGGCTCAGGGGAAAGCACCCGGATCCCTTAACCATCTCGGATGACAAAACAATAACGGGCACAACATGAACACACTTCCGCGCCAAGATCTCCTGCTTTATGTCATCATCTGCCTCCCCGGCCGCTTGGCAGGGGAAGGCTCAGGGGAAAGCAACCGGATCCCTTAACCATCTCGGATGACAAAACAATAATGGCCACAACATGAACACACTTCTTCTCCGCGCCAAGACCTCCTGCTTCATGCCTCCATCTGCCTCCCGGCCGCTTGGCAGGGGAAGGCTCAGGGGAAAGCAACCGGATCCCTTAACCATCTCGGACGACAACACAAAAACAGCCACAACATGAACACGCGACGACAATACAAGAACTGCCACAACATGAACACACTTCTTCTCTGCGCCAAGATCTCCTTCTTTATGTCTTCATCCGCCTCCCCGGCCGCTTGGCAGGGGAAGGCTCAGGGGAAAGCAGCCGGATCATTGAACCATCACCGACGGCAATACATCAACAGCCTCAACATGAACTCGCGACGACAATACAAGAACAGACACAACATGAACTCACTTCTTCTTCTCCGTCCCCGCCCTTCCCTCAAGTGAGAAAAAAACTCTGGAAAGATTCCACCGTCTGACATCAAGTGCCATCTTTGGTGTCGAGATCTTATGCTTTATGCCTTCATCTGCCCTCCCCCACCGAAACGGGGAACAGGCTCAGGGGAAAGCAACCAGATCCCTCCACCCTTTCCGGCACATAGCTCCCGTCATAGCGACGACATCATCGGGCTTTGTCTCCTTCCATTGTTCCCCTCTCGAGTTCCAGGGCGTGATACATACCTCTCCTGTCTCGATATCCACAACGGATATCCTAAAATGGTCTGCCCAGCACGGAAACAACCCGGTCCCAATCTCTTCCCTACTTCATTACCCTCTTCATCAACTCGACCCTCCGTCTCAACCCCCCTCCAGGCTTCGGCCGTGCGAGAGCAGCTTGGCTCTTCCCAGGCGGCCATGGGTGGTGCAATCCTAGCAAAAACAGGGTTAATTTCCAGAAACCTTACCCGGGGGACTCAACCTTCGTAACTGGCTGACGCCAGGGGCCTGGTGTAGACAACAGCGGGCGAGGTCGTCAGCTGACATGTTAGTGGAGCTTCGCAGCGGCGGGAGTCTTCAAAGCCAAATTCAATCGCCGACTTGATTGGTAGAGGTGGACGATGCCGGATACTATGTCGATCGTATCCATTGGACTGGTTGTTAATATTATTGCATGGGAGTTGCCAACATGGGCCTTGTCAAGCCCCAGCCAGGAATTAGGATGGTTATGGCCAGGGCTTGAACCCCTCTCAGTATCTCAGTGGCAAAAGCAAAACTCGAGAAAAACAGGAACCGATGCGAAACTCGACGATAATCGCCAGCCCCCCAGCGATAAACATCGTCATCGAAAAAAATGATAAAAAGCAACGCGAAACAAACTCGAACATAACAAATCAGATTTTTTTTGTGAGTTTTGTTATTTTCAAGTTTTTTTTGGGGGTTTGTTGCTTTTCCTGGGAAACAAACTCGAACATAACAAATCAGATTTTTTTTGTGAGTTTTGTTATTTTCAAGTTTTTTCTCGGTTTTCGTTCTCCTTTTTTTCCCTGCGAACCCTTTTTTTTTCGGGATTTTCATATTTTCGAGTTTTTTTTGTTGTTTTGTCTTTTTCCTGTGAAACAAATTTTTTTCGTTGTTTGGTGGTGTTTTCAAATGTTTTTTTTTTCGTTTTCTCAATTTTCCGGATTTTTTTGTGATTTTCTGATTTTCTGAAAGAAATCAACGCGTGAATAGCAACACACGAACCCGTAAAACGAAGAAAAACATAACACAACCCGAAAAAACACAAACAACTCGTTGCGAACCCTAGCGAAGAGGGTCAAGGGAGTGGAGATGTTTCGAGAGAGGGTGTAGGGTAATAATACGAGATTCGCGAGCCAAATCGGAGGAATCTCTTCGTTCGGAATACAAGCCCCCCCGAGCGAGTACTCCTGAGATTCCAGATTGTCGTTGGATTTGGCGAATCCTCCTTCGTAAAACGCGAAAGGCCCCAGGGTATTGAGACCGCATGTGTTAAAATGGTGAGCCTCTTCTTCCTGGAGTAACAGCCCCCCCGGGCCGTTATCCATGAGACTACCTCGGCGAACCTCTTCCCATAAGGGGCAATCAACAGCGGCAGTAAAGAAGGGGCCCCAGGGTATCGATGTCGCATGTGTGAAAAGGGTGAGCCTCTTCTTCCTGGAGTAACAGCCCCCCCGGACCATTATCCATGAGACTACCTCGGCGAACCTCTTCCCATAAGGGGCAATAAACAGCGGCAATAAAGAAAGGACCCCAGGGTATCGACGTCGTAGGTGTGAAAAGGGTGAGTCTCTTCTCCCGGAGTAACAGCCCCCCCAGGCCGTTATCCATGAGACTAATACCTCGGCAAACCTCTTTCTCATAAGGGGCAATAATAAAACGGCACCGACCCCAGGGTATCGAGGCCGCTTGTGTCAAAAGGGTGAGTCTCTTCTTCCTGGAGTAACAGCCCCCCCGGACCGTTATCCATGAGACTACCTCGACGGACCTCTTTCCCATAAAAGGGGTAATAATAAAACAGCACCGACCCCAGGGTATCGAGGCCGCAAAGCGTTAATAGAGGAAGCCTCTTCTTCCTGGAGTAACAGCCCCCCCGGACCGTTATCCATGAGACTTCCCCACCTCTTTCCCATAAAAGGGGTGATAATAAACCGGCACCGGCCCCAGGGTATCGAGGCCGCAAAGCGTCAGAGGAAGCCTCTTCTTCCTGGAGTGACAGCCCCCCCAGGCTGTCATCCATGAGACTTCCCCACCTCTTTCCCATAAAAGGGGTAATAATAAACCGGCACCGGCCCCAGGGTATCGAGGCCGCAAAGCGTCAGAGGAAGCCTCTTCTTCCTGGAGTAACAGCCCCCCCAGGCTGTCATCCATGAGACTTCCCCACCTCTTTCCCATAAAACGGGGCAATATTAAACGGCACTGGACCCCAGGGTATTGAGGCCGCGAGCCGAAGATGGAGGAACCTCTTCTTCCTGGAGTAACGGCCCCCCCAGGCCGCCATCCATGAGGAACTCTCTCTTACACTTCAGCTACCGACGGACACCTCGTTCCCATAACGGGGCCACTAAGAAGAGGAATGTAGGGTATCGAGGGCGCTTCAACTTAAAGAAGGGTGGATCTCTTCTCGCCGGAATAACGAGACCCCCCCGGGACCGTTATCCGAGAGATCCAATCTCGCATCTTTTATCAATAGTTTCAGCTGCCCCTCTTTCCCATAGCGAGGTAAAAAGAATCAGGAAAAACGCCAAGGGTATCGAGACCGCAAACTGCTTTCGGGATGAACGGACCCGCCTTTCCCTCCCACCCCCCCCTTCCCCAAGGGGGGGCGCCCGTTATCCATGATATTGTCTTTCATCTGCAGTCTTCGAAAATATGCGGATCCTCTTTCCCATAAAGGGGTTTAACCATCAGGAGAAGGTAATAATGCGCGACGTCAGAAGGGAGGGGTGTGATGTCTCAACGGTACGATCTGTCGAGACAACCTCCGTTCGTCCTCCGTCGCGCGAAGCCTCTTCTCTCATTATAATAAGAGGCCAAAGTCAGTCGGTGATGTTTGTCCCAGGGTATCGAGAACGGTCAGACCGTCTCTTTCCCATTATAAAGGAACTAAACTATCATCTCTGCTGACATATTCTCCATAGGTATGTATTTCTGATTCTTAGGCTTCGGTAACTTCAGCCTTTATCCTCGTTCTCTTCTTATTTAGAGCTCTTCATCATCATCTTCAGGGCCTGACTTGTCCGGTTTAGAATCCGGCAGCGACTTATTGACCTTGAACCTGATGATGTTACCCTTCTTCTCGGCTTTGGGCTCTTCGACCGGAGCCTTCTGCTCGGCTTTGGACTCGCCAGCTAAAGTCTTCTGAGACTCACCAGCGACCATACCAGCCGGAGCTTTCTGGTTGCCGGCGGTCTTTGAATTCAAAAGTGCCTTGGCTTTCGCTGGGCGCATAGGCCGGAGAGGAGAGGTCTTATAGGCCCGAGCGTTGAATCGGACCCTTCGCTTGGGGTCAGATGCCGCTGACGCGCCCTTGTTTGCCGGAGCCGATGGATCGATTGCCAGCGCTGCGACCTTGCTTGCCAAGCCCGAGGGCTCGCTTGCAGGACCTGCAGCCGTGCTTGCTGGCGTCGATTCATTAATGGCTAAACTTGCCACCTTGCTCGCCAAACCCGAGGGCTCACTTGCCGGACCTGCAGTCGCGCTGACTGGCGCCGATTCATTAATGGCTAAACTTGCGACCTTGCTTGCCAAGCCTGAGGGCTCACTTGCCGAACCTGCACCCGTATTTGGCCGAGGGTGAGTCCGTATTGGGATGTTGACAGACAACCCCGATGGGGTGTCTGGCTGCAAGGACAATGATACGCCGTTGGAAGGCTCGTCATCGTCATCGTCCTCGTCGTCGTCATCGTCCTCTGCGAGCAGGGTCTCCAGATCCAACCCTAGAGCAGCATATCCCAACTCCTCTTGTAGGAACTTGTTCACCTCGGGCATGTCATAGCCTTCAAGTTCTGGGATTGGCTTCTTCCGCTTTTCGGTAATAGTGATATTAGGTTCGCCGGTTGACATCTTGCGAAGATTCCGGTTCACCTTGGTAATCGAATTACCTTCAAGGAAAAGTTCAGACATTAGGTCCTCCATATCTTCGGAAGTGTCACTTTCTGCTTCGGGGTCCATCGGGGGTGGCAGATCCGACGAGCTTAATAACGGCTTTGGCTCTGACCAGGGGATCAGCGCCATAGAAGGGGATGCCTCGGGCTGGCTGCTGATAGAGCTTGGCGGCGCTGGCATACCAGCTGGCGTGGGCTTAGGGGCAGGCGTCGCAGGCTCAGGCATCTCAGGCAGGGGTGGAAGGACGCCGGGTGGAGCGTACTTAAAGAATGACTTTACACTGGAGGATGCAGCCGCAGCAGGAGTAACATTCGGTTTGACGGTGGGGGTGACGGCAGGTGCGTCTTCCATACGGGAATCAAACTCATCGTCAGACGCCTCCTCATCCTCATCGTCATCGTCCGTCGTTTCGCTCTCCGTGTCCCACTCATCGTCATCGGACTCATTCTGACCGTAGCGCCAGAAAGGCATCGGTTCCTTCTTGTCTGTAGCCTTCTTGTCTGTAGTCTTCTTGTCTGCATCCTTCTTGGTGGCATTCTCCTGAGTGGGGGCAGCACTCTTCATGGGAGGCTGTTGCACCGCCGGGCTCTTCGATAGAGAGGCCTTAGGCGTAACTCCTGTGACGGGGTTGCTCCCCGATGCCGACTTTCCGAAGGTGGGGCTAACCAAATTGCCAAAGGGGGAGCTTCCCAATTTACCGAAGGGGGAGCTTGCCACATTTGCAGATGGTGCTGGCGGAGCTACAGAACTAGGCTTCAACGACGAGCCCTGAGATGCCACACTTGCAAATGGTGACAACGGAGCTGCAGAACTGGGCTTCGACGAAGAGGCCTGGGTTGCCACATATGCAAATGGTGACAACGGAGCTGCAGAACTGGGCTTCAACGACGAGGCCTGAGATGCCACACTTGCAAATGGTGACAACGTAGCTGCAGGGCTAGGCTTCAACGAAGAGGCCTGGGTTGGCACACTTGCAAATGGTGACAACGTAGCTGCAGGACTAGGCTTCGACGAAGAGGCCTGGGTTGCCACATATGCAAATGGTGACAACGGAGCTGCAGAACTGGGCTTCAACGACGAGGCCTGAGATGCCACACTTGCAAATGGTGACAACGTAGCTGCAGGGCTAGGCTTCAACGAAGAGGTCGTGGGTGCCACACTTGCAAATGGTGACAACGGAGCTGCAGAACTGGGCTTCAACGAAGAGGCCTGGGTTGCCACATATGCAAATGGTGACAACGTAGTTGCAGGACTAGGCTTCGACGAAGAGGCCTGGGTTGCCACACTTGCAAATGGTGACAACGTAGCTACAGGACTCTTCGATTGAGTTCCCTTCGTTGTCGCGGGTACCGGAACGGGGCTTCCCGATGGCGCTTTTATCACTGGCGATGGTGTAGCTGCCGAACTCTCCCATGTCAAATTTGCGAAGGGGGATGGAGGAGCTGGGCTCTTCGACGAAGAGGTTTGGGCTGTCACGGTTGTGAAGGGCGAGCTTGCCACGGGCACATTTGCGAAGGGGGATGGCGGAGCTGGGCTCTTCGACGAAGAGGTTTGGGCTGTCACGGTTGTGAAGGGCGAGCTTGCCGCGGGCACATTTGCGAAGGGGGATGGCGGAGCTGCAGAGCTGTTCAAAGAGGCTTGAGCTCTAACGCCTGCGAAGGGCGAGCTACTCACTGGCACATTTGCAAACGGCGATGTCTGTAATGCCGGACTCTTCAATGAAGAGGCCTGGGCTGCCACATTTGCAAATGGCGACGGTGTAGCTGCAGGATTCGTCAATGAAGAGGCCTGGGCTGCCACATTTGCAAATGGCGATGGTGTAGCTCCAGGACTCTGCCAGGAAGAGGCTTGCGGTGTTACAGCTGCAAATGGCGAGCTTCCCACCGGCACATTTCCGAACGGCGATGGCTGAGCTGCAGGACTCTGCATTGACGAGGCCTGAGGTGCCGCATTTGCGAATGGCGATGTTGTAGGTGCAGGACTCGTCCATGAAGAGGGTTGGGTTGTTGCACCTGCGCGGTGCGAATTTCCCAATCCCGCATTTCCGTAGGGAGGGCTTGCCAAATTTCCGAAGGGCGAGGTTCCCAAAGTTCCGAACGGTGATGGCTGAGCTGCCGGACTCTTCAATGGAGTTGCCTGACTCGTAACGCCTGCAAAAGGGGAAGATGCCTGTGCAAGAGCCGCCGCGAACGGGGACGGCACGACCGTAGGGGTCTGGCACTGCTGCACTGGAGGAGTTTGGCATGGGGAGGCCTGCGGTGCACCTGTGGGGAACTGAGGAACACTCTGGGGGGGAGGTTCCTCCTCATCGTCAATATCCACCATATGATCATCATCACCATCATCGTTTTCGTCGCGTGGCGGACCGGTTTGCTCAGGCTCCATGTCCCCATCCCATTCCGTCTTGTCCTCCACCCCCTCCCCGGGCTGAAGCTCAATCGTCGGCTTTTCCTCGATGCCGTACATCTCATCAGATTTCGTAGGATCGAATTCCGGAAAAGAGACATGTTTCTCGACCGGTCTGAGCGGCCTATGCAACGGCTTCGGGACCAAACGGTGACGCTGCCACTTCGCGGCCTGTGGGCCAAACCGAATCCGCTTGAACGGCGCATCCATGATACGGCTCTGGCGTGAGGCCCGTGACTCATGGGTATTTACGCGCTTCTTTCCTCGAAGCACCCATCCTTGCCTCACTTTGCGGGCTGTCGGCTTCTTAGCTCGCTTCTTTATTTTGAATACCCGCACCACAGCCGGGACCGGCGCTGGGGCATTAGGATCCGGGGCGATGGGAGCCATGACAATGGGTGCCGGGTCCATAGGAGCCGGGGCCATAGGAGCCTGGGCAACCGGGGCCATGGCAATGGGTGCCTGGGCGATGGGAGTCATGGCAATGGGTGCCTGGGCAACCGGGGCCATGGCAATGGGTGCCGGGGCGACGGGAGCCTGGACAACAGGGGCCTGGACAACAGGAGCCGGGGCAACCGGGGCCATGGCAATCGGTGCTGGGGCGACGGGAGCCTGGACAACCGGGGCCTGGACAACAGGGGCCTGGACAACAGGGGCTGGGGCAACCGGGGCCATGGCAATCGGTGCCGGGGCGACGGGAGCCTGGACAACCGGGGCCTGGACAACAGGGGCCTGGACAACAGGGGCTGGGGCAACCGGGGCCATGGCAATCGGTGCCGGGGCGACGGGAGCCTGGACAACCGGGGCCTGTACAACAGGGGCCTGGACAACAGAACCCTGGGCAATCGGTGCCGGGGCAATAGGAGCCGGGGCGGGCGCTACTTCCAACTGCACCTCTGGAGCTTGCTCGACCGGGCGTTCATCAACGGGGTCGGCAGCTTTTACGACTGGGCGTTCATCAACGGGGTCGGCAGCTTTTACGACCGGGCGTTCATCAACGGGGTCGGCAGCTTTTACGACTGGGGATGCTGGCTCAGGGGTAGGTGCTCGTTCCTCCTCAACCTCGGGAGGTGGATCGACCCTCCGTGGTCTAGGACTCGGAGGGCGATACACCTCACGTGGAGGAGGCGGCGGCGGAGTCGGATGTTGTAGGAGCTCGAGAAGCGTCAGCGCACGCACCGGTCCATTCCACAGAGACGTTGTAGCGGGTGGTCGTGTGGACGTGACCCGGGGGGTTGGCTTCACTGATGCAGGGGCTGGTTGACGCGAGATTGTCTCCGTAAGCGGCTCTGGCGACTGACTTCGTCTCAGAGGGCGTCTAATATGCCCCGTACGAAGCTTTGGGGACGGAGCTCGTATCCGAGGGCGTCTATAATGCACAGGCTCTGGGGACGGCGGTCGTGCCCGGGGGGATCTAGAACGCACCATAGGAGGTGCTGGAGTGGGAGCTCGTGTACGGGGGGGTCTAGAATGCACCAAAGGTGGTTCTGGGGACGGCTCTCGTGTCCGGGGGGATCTAGAACGCACCATAGGAGGTGCTGGAGTGGGAGCTCGTGTACGGGGTCTAGAATGCACCGTGGGAGGTGCTGGGGACGGCGCCCGTCTCTGGGGGGGTTTAGAATCCACCATAGGCGGTGCTGGAGACGTATCTTTTGTCCATGGGTCTCTATATTCCACCTTCGGGGGTTCTGGTGACGGAGCTCGTGTCTGGGGGGGTGTAGAATCCACCGAAGGCGATTCTGGGGACGGCTCTTGTGTCTGGGGGGGTGTAGAATCCACCGAAGGCGATTCTGCGGACGGCTCTTGTGTCTGGGGGGTTGTAGAATCCACCAAAGGCGGTTCTGGAGACGGAGCTCGTGTCTGGGGGGGTCTAGTATGCACGGTAGGAGGTGCTGGGGTCTTGGAGACCGATGATGAGGGCTTGGATGATAAGGACTTCTTGAGTTTTGCCTCTCTCCACGATTCATTGAAAAACCGGGGCCTGACAGTAAAGGTGGGAATGTCTGCCAGTTGTTCCCATGGAGGAAGCTCTTCCTTAGCGTCTTCCTCATCATCGATCTCTGTATCGGAGACGGGGTCGGGTGATGATGACTCCGACGGGGGGGTCGTCGGAGGTGTACTTGGATGAGGTGGATCATCAGGGGGCTGGGGGTCAGATGGAGCAGTCTCCTCAGAAGGCACCTCTTGCGTTTTCTCGGATGAGAAGAATCGCAGTACAGCCTGTATGATACGCGAGACGTGCCATGCTATGGCCCGCATGGCACGCAAAGCATATCTTCGTATGACTTGTGCGTGTTCTGGGAGATTGTCCACAATTCGTGTGACTTGTTCAGAAATAGCGGCTGCACCAGCCCGCAAGATCGGGTAGACCAGTGGCGAGACTACTGGTAGGAGGCGGGGGGAGGATGGGGGTACCAACTATAACTGCGAACACGAGCGAGAGCTCCAAGTTGCTGTTGTTGAAGTTGTACTGGTAGTGGAGCAGCAACAAGCCAGTAAACAAGGCTTGAAGATATTCACCGATGTTGTAGTAAGCCACAGCAGCCGACAAAATCGGTGCATCAAACAAGATTCCCCGTATAGGAAACTCCATGGTGTCGAAGAGGAGGGCATAAGGACAGAATGCGTAAACGACCCAATGATCGGCGGGAACGTCACCACGCGTGGCTTCAGTAACTTCAGTCGTAATGAACGAGAAGATGATGACGAGCAAACAAAACATTGGGTTGAATAGCGACCTGATCAGCATGCTGGCAATCAATGTTAGTGGGATTGGAACGTGGATGGGACACGATCAACAGTATGTGGGGGACGCCTTAAGACAGAAGGCCAGTCGGGCTACTACGCCGAGACGCATCTTCATGGTGAAAAGGCGTTGACGAGGACGCGAAGGGGCATCCGAACAGAGGAAAAGGCAGTTAGAGCTACTTACTAGCTGATGAGGAACTTCCTGAGTGCACGCAACAAGTCCGGGAGGAGCTTCAAGAACGGCACCCGGACTCCTAAGAGCGGAATGTCGATCTCACTGTAGGGCAGACCTGTGAATGAAACGGTTAGAACATCAATTGAACACAAAGATGGACGCGACGCAACAGCGACGGCGACGACGACCTCGCGTCGGCAGCGGCGGCGATGAAGGTGGACATCTACTTACCTGCCGCCCATGAGGCGGGATTGGCCTCCTGCTCAGGCATCTTGTTGTGTTGTTCGTTCGCATAGACTTCGGAAACTGGTCTGCTGCGTCTTGTGCAAGAAGATGGAGAAGAAGAAGGAGGAGAGAGAGAGGGAAGTGAGGGAGCGGGAGTTGGAGGGTCCAGTTATAGTTTTCCAAAGGCGGTGAGTGGGCCAGGAAATCAGCCAGCAGGGTGAAAGGCAGCAGGAAAGGAAGGCACGAGAAATTCGGGATCAGGGCGGGCAACTGTTGATTGGGATCAAGACCGAGCAAACAGTGAACAAGGCAGGAACGTTGCGGCGGAATCACAGATCAATGCGGAAGGAAGGTGTGAGGTGCTTGCCTTGGTGATTGAGCTGGGGAGTTCTACGGGGAGGGAGCAGTGACGGCAACGTTTAGGTAGGTTAGCACCTAGGGAACTGGCAAACAATACTTAAGTCGCGAAGAATCTCGGTAAACACCCTCCACGCACGGACCGTCAGTGCTTCGTTACGGTCAGCAACCACCTGCCCTCTTTCCCTAAAAGCTCACCGTAGATCGAGTTTACTGGCAAAGAGACCCGGAGACCCACTGAAAGCCCGGACGAAAACAGGAAGCTGCCTTCCAATGATATTTCCACTTTTGGAATATACCTCACTGGAAATCTCAGATGCACAGTGGTAGATCAGAGGGTAGACTCGGAACCCACCTCTATTTCATCGCCTCGAAGCCCGGCAGTTGGCTACCATCTGGGCAAACACGGGACCGAGGACTGTTTTTACAGGGCTCAAGTCGATAAAAACACTGCCGTTTAAACACTGTACAAATTACAACCAGGCCAGGCAACATTGATACATTTAATTAATTGTCGAGAAACGCGCGTAAAAATACTTGTGTCCAATTTCTACAAATGGATTGACGCGCGGTTGCGCGCTCTCGACAATCGCCGAGACCACACATGGTCATCTTTCGACGACATTTTTTTATAGCATAGAATAAAGCCTCACGAACAACCATAATTCACATAAATATAGTCAATAATTACTTATATTCCTAATTCATGGTAAATTCCGGTGCCCATGTTCCCATCTTCTATCGGTTGACGTTGGTCGTCGGAGCCCCTTTAAGTCACGTGACGCGGATCTACCCGTATGGGGCGCGCCGCGACGGCAAAAAGTGCACCATTTATGGAAATTCTCCCGGGGCGCCTCGGTGTACCCCACCCTAGAACCTGTTCCATGCACTCTTTTGGCAGTTCGTTCGCAGCTGCGGTGACTTCCTCAAGACAATAGGCGCTGTAGGCACTGACTTAAGTACCTAACGTACCTGCTGGCTTGAACCGTGTCACTGCCCTATTCCGTACAATCTGAAACGAACACAGTGCGGCATCAGAGGAACGACTGGATGAACCGGCAATGACTGGAATCAACCACTTTTTCGTCCTATTCCTCTTTGGGACGAGTTGATTGCGTTCGATTGCTCTCTGCCTGAGGCATTCATTGGAATCACCGGCATTTCGCTCACCGCCTTTGTGCCATTGGCCAGAATTCTGCCGGCAGTATTTCAGGGGGAAGGAGCGACGAAAAGCAGGTCGGAGGAGGGCAGGAGCAGAGGAGAGTGCGCCTTCTAGATACGGCAGATCAATAACAATTTACGCCCGCAAATCACAGCGTGAAAGTTGCAGGCAGATCACTGAGAGGCTGATTGTGAGCACCACCGGCGGAGGACCTCAGGCATCAAGTCGGTTTACCTAAGTCACTTGTTGATAAGAGACACTTGAACCGATAAGACAGTCAGGTCAGCGGCAATTGATCGAAGACGATTCGCCCAGGGAGTTCACGTGATACTGATGCCCTATCTGTATCGAAGGCATCATGTGTGGGATTTGACGCCGGCGAGGCATCATGACTTGATTACAATGAGACGTTCCTCTAGATACTCGGTTTAGCAACGAAACGAAAAATATGGTCGATAGTATTGTAGAAAATATAAGCACATTGAATCTTGATTCTATTCGCTGTTTATGTGAAGTAATTTTCGGTAGTTTCGAAAAAACGCAGAACATCTCATGTAAAATAATAAATCGCTGTCAATATAAACCCGTAGATCGACGACTGCTGCAATTCAAAGTGAGGAGATCTGGGATTACCAGAACGGCTATGATGTCGACTAGATACGAATATATAAAACTGCTTGTTATAAAAATATATTTCACGAGAAAAGAAATTTTCGTCGTGTGTTGAAATCCGATCGAAAACTCAGCCTACCCGGGAGAGACGAGATCAAAAGGGCAGTATGCCGTGATATATTTTACAAGAAGCAAAATTTCATCTGTAAATTCTAATCGAGACGAAAAGAGATCATCAAAAGAGACAATTAAGTCAGAGTATCTACGGACATCAGTTTTTTGGAATTATTTATAATTTCAGCCCGTCGTAGAATTCCCATGTCTCTCCTTTGCCTCGGCGGTTTTATGTACGGCGAAGAGCTACTAGGAAAATATTTCGTCTTATAGTATGGATAGAAGATGCCCGTCCCCTTCGGGATTTGGGATGATATATTTGCCAGTATAGTCCGATGACTTCCTAATTTACTGAATATCTGACAGATTTGCTTTTGCCTCCGAGACGATCCACGGGGTAAGACGCAATAATACAGAGTCAGACCACGTTACTACAGCTCGTAAACAGTTCACTATCATCAGTTCCAAGTATTCCGTCCGGCCTCATTCACCCCTGAATTGGTCGAGCAAGGGTCGCGAAGTCAAGTTTACGGGACTTCGATACAGACAAGACGCGATAACGCGGGGTAAGAAATCATGCATTCGCTTTGAAGACACCGTTTTCAAGAAAAGGCCTCGAAACCAACGCTTATCCGCGTTTGGAGAAGTTATAGGAGTACGGCTGTCCTTCCAACTACCTAGTAGTCAACAAAAGTCGCTGTAGTGATGTTCTTCGCAGGTCCAACATCATTGCTTAGAGGTCACAGGTTCAGATACAGCTCCAAGCCATATATAAAAAAATCCATTAATGCGATCGTCAGGCGCGTCGAAGTGAGTCATTGTTAATTTACCCTAAGCAGGACGTAAAGGAGCCAAGGGCGGTGACGATGAATGCGATCTACGGAGTGACTCGACATATGCGACATAGGTTGAAGGAGCAATCATCGACATACTCGGTGCTCAATGAATGTAAGATTGTAGATAATATATTAAATAACTACTTCGACTGAGCTACCTATCTACTACACAGACTTCCCCGGACCCGTGCCTGGATGAAGATAGCGACGATGATCGCGATGTAGGAGTCTTGTAAGGGTATTGATGACCACCCACCCAAGTCATATGCGCGACAATACCCTGGTTCGCACGTCTATACCTCTCTCGGTGCCGCGCCACGATGGAAAGAAGCACGGACGAATTTCCGAAAAAAAGAGAATGAAAAAGACCGAAAGTGAAAGAGACCACCACGCAGGCAGCCGGCTTAAAGACACAATGAGGGAGACACAATCTAAGAAAGCGTACGGCATCTCCTTGTAGAGCATCATTGACGTCGACTACTGTATGAACGCTCGGGCCACGCTCGATACAGAATTGGCGAATAGATGGCCTTCAATGCTGCCACACGCGAGGTCCAGTACCTAGAGAAACAGATGGAATTTAGCGGACTGGTCTGTCCGGGTTTACGTCGAGCGCAGCAGCAGGCTGTTCATAAGCGACAGTCTACTGGAAAGCACCCTTCAATTTCATTGAAAATAATGGATCCATTCAACATTGTACGGTGCCGCCAACGGCCTAGTCTCGAATACATTGCTAAGCGCGTTTCATGGATGCTCCTCACTCGACAAGGCACTGTCCTTCACTGGAATTGTCATGCGCATCAAACACAAATCTTAAACCCCCGTATACGAATCAATCAATAGAAAGCTGGACACGTAAGTCAAAGACCATCATCCGAAACAGAAACTCCTACCGGCAACGGAGTCGGCCGCCGGTCATTGACACCACCGGCAATGTCTGACTGACACGTCGAGAAGTAGGAAGAAGTCCAAGAGCGAGCACTGAGCAGCGAGGAGCCGGCGTGGAAACATAGACCAGGTGTATGGCGACGGAATACTGCTACCGGACGACGAGTCCATTGAACGGCGCGGCGTAACCTTCGCCACACCCGACGGTACATGCGCGACGTCTCAGTCAACGAAGGGTGAAAGCTAGTACTATCGGTGGTCGAGAGAGGGATGATGTAACTGGGGGGATATGATGCTGGAGTCTCGACAATATTTGGTTCCGGTTGCTGTATGATCGCTGGTCTGGATTTGTCTCTGGTTTGGTTTGGTGTAATGGCATCAGCATCACATCCTTCCACCTTGGGCCTCGTCGTCGGCGCGATAGGCCCGGTGTCTTGCGTATTCCGTGATTCGACTGGCCGCCGCACGTTATGGGTGTCCAAAACACATATCGTGGGCCCTAACAGACGGGGATTACTGTGAAGCCGAGAATCAATTTTGGCTGTCGACTCTGTCTGCAACTGAGTGGCGCGGCGGTCCTTGTCGCTGGAGACCAAGGTCAGCATCAGTGTGTTCCTTTTCAAATGAAAAATCGAATACTCACCACTGCAGCAGCGTCAGAACCGCCGTCACCGACATCTTGAACCCTTGCAGTCGAGTCAACAGAGGTTTCAATGACTCTTCCTGGCGAGCCCAACGCGCCCTTGCTCGCAGCTGCAGCCGAGACTGAATTGACAGAAGCAACGAAAGACCGGTCATAAATCCCGTTGTTTGTCCCTCAGCGTTAGACGGAAAAAGGAGTGTAGTCACGCCTCGCACAGCTGCCTCGAGCTCGGCAAACAGAAGAACCCCGCCACGTAGAATCGCCAGAATTTGGTCAACGGTAGCAAGTGCATTTCCGGAAGAATCTCTTGTGGGAGACGCTTGGGTAAGTGGCTGGAGTTCGGATAGGACCACGCGCGTGCTCTCAATCTCGTCGCGCACACGCACAGCGATGGACGTTGTGACTCGAGAAGCCAAGACGTGGGGTTCCAGCAGCTTTGCGACCTCGTGAGCCGCAGAAAGGAGACCTACCACCGTAGTGGTTATACCGAGAGGGTCCATTGGCTATTCCGTAATATGTAATACACGTTCTTTGCTTATGGTGATCGTCGCGAACGGATGGAGTTTGGCTGTATGCCGTAAGACTCTGCCCCCATGTTTGATTTAAATAATTGCATAACGACACCAACGTCATGGTTTTTCTCACCTATGAGTAGATGAGCCTCTGCGGCTCTGCTGAAGCTGATGGGAAAGAGGGACTCAGTAGAGACGTGGCAGTCATCGACCGCTGCATTCCAGCAGAGTCGTCTCCATGGCACGCCTATGCTGGACCGATTGGCCGAGTTAATTGGAAGACGATAAGCTGCTGCTACGGGAGCGAATGACTGAGTGCTATCGTCGGTCAAAGTATGGTTGAGCGCCATGATTGAACCCGACTGCATTCGGATAGCAACCTATCACATCATGGATGGAAACATTGAACGGGTTGAAACGGTCGAAACCGCAATGGTCAATTGTTTGGAAGCGAATAAGATCCGGACGAGACGTGGCTCCTTTCCTTCTATTTGCTGCGGGATGGGTACGGAATAGTTCCATGCAGGCTTCTTTGACCGAAAAGACGAGGTTCTGTCCGGACTTGCCTCACCATTGAGAGAACTCGGATTACACAGCTTCCGAAAAGCAATGATTCTCTTTTCTGATAGGTTCCAGTTGAACAGACACTGAGATTAAGTCAAATAGTATGAAACACGTGTCCGCATAGCGACGTGTCATTTCATCTACGAATGTCGTCGGTAGGACTCTGGACTCTGGGTTCTCTGAGCGACACTTTGTCGTCTCGACTCTCAGCTCAGAGTGTGTGGCTGGTTCTATTCAGTAGCGGCTCCTTACGTAATAGGGTGGCTGCGTCTACATTTCCTATTGGCCAGCGCCTTTGCGGGCACCAGACCCAGACCCACAAAATGTCTTCAGCCACAGATAGCCACACTCGGTTTAAAGATTAATGCTTTTTATGTACATATCCCCGCAAACATCGATTCCAATCGATTCCCGTCTCGCCAACCTATCCCCAACTCTCCAGAACATCGAACACTCTGAGACACTGTATTTTCCCATGTTTGAGCACTCGAACCTCAAAATTGCTGGCCCAGTGAATCCGAATATTTCGAATTTAACATCTAATTGTTTAAGAAATTTCTAACTATCGGCAACAAACTGAAGAAATGTTTACTCGAAGGTTTGAGCATGTTGACCCGTGAACGACACCCGCGAATCGCGGTTGATCGAAACTCATGGCATCGCGTCAAGGCTTGTGAGACGAGGACAGAATCAAGCATCGTGATACCGATCACACCACGCAAATGGAACTAGACGCCGATTACATGCCGCCGTGACTTCTGGTGCCACGAAGAGGGTATGTTTCTCGCCAGCAATCATTCTCGACGCCATGATTTGGACTATGACAACCCATATGATGCATACCACGATCCCAAATAGCGTTCCGAATACCTGGAAGGTCTTCGAGGGCAGATTCATCCCCATCGTCAGTGTGGACATGGCAAATACGCCCAGGGAAAACGTGAAAGCCCACCAGCCCTGATTGAACGGTATTTTTTGTCTCGCGACGGATAAAACCGCGAAGAATAACCAGACAAGGCCAAAGCCCCAGAGGATGAGGGCCGTGACGAAACCCAAGGTGTACAGGATCTCTCCAGTCAGTATCCCGCCCTGTTGACTCACGACAGGTAAAGCGTCGGTTGTGGGGAAGACGCGTAATGCTTGCTCGCCCAGTTTCTGCGCCGCAAACCCGCCTTCGCCGAGTGGACCGAGGGGATAAAAGGTACTGGCCATATCCTCTGCTGGCGGGAGTTTCCTGGTAACCAGTCTCATGAAGTAGATGACCATGACGGAAAAGGCTACCGGTAGTCCTGCGCCGAGGATGGCATAACTCGTCAAAATTGTGATCAGAGCACGATCTGGATCGAGTGCCGCAGCGACTACACTCCCGGTAGCTGCTGCGACGATTGGTGCTGTTATGGGTAGGAGCCAGTTAGCATTCATCTTCTCGAGGTCTGTTATCCCTTGATGCTGGGTTTGACTGCGATGCTTGAGTTAGCATGAATCACAAGCTGACAGGTGGATGAGAGACAGCCTACAGCAACCACGACACGCCTAACGCTGTGGCCATGCTGACGGCTACATCGATCCACCAACATATCCACGCGATGTCAATCCAGGGCCCTCCAAACTTCGGGACCATGATCTTGACCGTCGTACTAATTATAGTCGCGAAGCCCATGGGAAATGCACCGAGATACATAGCTTGATCTGGGTCGCTGATCATCATGACGAACAACTTCGGATAGAACAGATATCGCAACACAGTCATCATCGTTATGACACTGAAAAGGAACACATTCGCGACGTAAAAGACGACACTGAGATGGAACAGCACAAGGCTTGCGTGCGTATACACCTTCGAGAACGCGAAGAGCAGATCGGAAACGATGCCCGTGCCCATCGTCGCGCCATACCACTTGAAATCGAAGTTCTGAACCAGCCGCAGAAAACCAGACTTCACCGGCTCGACTATCCATTCGTATTGCTCCTCTGATTCTGGCGACGTGGATAGTCGAGACGCGGACTCGCTCTCTTCATGTTGTTCGTCGAATGTCAGGTAATAGTTGACGCCAACGGGCTGATGGCCCGTGTCGAGCAGATGCGACGTTTCCCATAGTCCTCGGCCACCACTCCTGTCGATGTTATTGTTTTCGTGAGGCGAGACGACGTGAATTGTTGCCTTTCGATGTCGGTCGATACTCTGCGGTGCCCCTGCACCGTGCCTGAACGTGCTCATTCTGCCGGCTGCCACAGAAAGATTTCATCAGACGAAACATATTCAATCAATTCACATCGCTTGGAGATTTCTTACGATGCGTACAAGCCAACGATATTTAATCCCCAGATTCCTCCGAACCCGGAGTTGGCACTTACACACCATCGTTCTTGGCATCCGAGCATCTGATCTCTAGATCCCCTTTCCGTCATTGAGAGCCACACAACCAGACACGGGTGTAACCTTGGCATACATAACACGGCTACGGCGGAATGGTAACAAGAGTTACTCTAGATGTGGGCTCTGAGACAGACCATTACCTGTGACAGGTTAAGCCTGGAGGATCAGGGTGGTCATCTGTGATTTGGATGCGACGGTAGGAGTTGGAGACGTGCGAATGCCCCGAACCGACGTCTTCAGTTGCGTCTGATTATTGCTACTACTTGTGCGTAATTTGTTACCTGGTGATACTGTCATCAGGCAGTGTTAATGTTACCCAACCCCCCTCAAGGTCGTGAGGCCTTACCAAGATGAGCTGATCAGCCAGTAACTCCAACTTGATGTATGAAGATCTTTCAGAACGATAATCGCAGTCTTCTTACGAGCAGCGCATCTTCCCAGACTCAATCAGACCATCGTGGCATCTCTTTCGATCTCCGAGTCACGCGGTGTCTTGCGAGCTGAGACGCTCAGCTCGGCTTCGTGGATGTCTCTTGTCTCCCATCAACGAAACCCATGACGGTACACAACATCGACATCCCGAGTCCAAAGTTACACTTATCCAACCTAGTAGCTGCTCGACGATCTCGGAGTTCGAAGAATAGTTCGATCACATGCTTTGAGGAAAGGTTTAGATCGCGGTACGACTACCTACCTACCTTTGTGTCGTGGCAGCATTCACAGACCGTTTGACTACCTACTCAATATGGTACTTGAAGCGCAGTACTCGCTGTATCTCGCGAAACGAAGGCCACCAAGAGCAACCTACGATCTAATCTTTTCCGTACCGACGAATACCACTCTACCCAATCCACAGCTAACGAGCATTAACTAGCGAGAACCGGCAAAAACAGACGAGCCGTCTCCATTCTAGTTCCATCCGTAGACTTGGCACATCAACCAGCACAGGCCAAGATCAGGTGTACATAGCAACGGATACTGTATCCCAAACGGTACGACCCGCGGCAAAGACGGCATGTGTCACGCGACACTGCCGCCCCGGTATCGCGCTGGGCGATCAGACCGGGAAGCAATACGGGATACCTCTTCTGGCGCAAAGCTCTCTCCGACACGGAGATATGGACTTACGAGAGTAATAGCGGACGCTGAATTATCGGTATACTCGCAGGTGAAGGGTGCTTTGACCGGCAGGGTATCCGATAACCCACCCAAGCTGTGAAACGCAGATCTGCGCAATTCAATACATGTCGGACGGTCTACGTACTAAAGCTGGATCAACAGGCGCAAATACTGCACTCATTCGGTTAATTGAGTACCGTGCTCAACCGGTAGAGTATACGATGGCCTTTCTCGCCCGAGCCCGGGCTGTGAAACACAGATTGCGCTGAGTTGAGAGGCGGGTGTTGCCCATCACAATTCTTCCGTGCTTCAACCCTCGAACAAGACCAAGATAGGTCAAAGCAACTCCAGCCAAAAAAAACTCCCTACCCATCCCCCTGATTTCTCTGAATCACAACCCATCTCTCAAACACGCAATAACTCAAACACACAGCGACGTAACCCCTAGGTAACAATGTCAAATACATTGCCCAAGTCCTATCCAGCCAGGACGCTACACCTTAAATATAAGGAAGCCAAAGGCATCAAGTCTATCTCCTTGGTTATGCGAAGGCGACAATCCCGTACTCGTCCTATAACAGCCAAACTACCTATACCCGAGGAGAACTTTAGGTATGTCGCCAGCTACCTGTAATTGCCAAAGACTACCTTACCCCGTTGGTAAAAAGATCCATGATTCATCCATCCTGTCAATGACCGAATTATCGCCTTGCACAGCCAACGAGATAGCTAAGAGACCTGAACTATCGCGGGTATCTCTTTCAGCGATCCGTCTCCTGACTACATACCGAGGTATGTAGATACCTAACTGATCTTTGTCTCTCACTGTTCAGTACCTGATGACGGATGCCTGCCTACTTGTGTAACACGTTAACAGCTACTATTTCTCGAATATCTGGAGACTGCCTACTAAAGGTACTTGTAAGTAGAGAATGTATGAAATGCGCAAGATCACCAACACGCTGAAGATGTTTCCTCACTTCGACTATGATACCATCATAAACATACCGGTCCGGTCCGGCCCCACACGGTATCGGTCCCGAGCAATGAGACGGCGCAAGTCCGGAACGGTGGTATAATGGCCGTGCTATAACTTATTACCCACCAGCCCGAATCGGTAGGGTAGACGGTCTATCGGATTTCAATCAATTCCCACATGTCTTCATACATAAAGCCCGAAACAACTAACGCAAGAGCCGATGCATGTCTGAACCACAACCTCATGATACCATGGAAGCTTCTGTAAACCACACGCAAACTTACTAACTGTAGTATATCCATCAGTATGCCGGGACATCAAGCCGAAGATGAATCTTCATCTATACCACATCAACATCCCTAGTCTGTAGTATCCCCCGTCTCGGAATACTGCTATTCGACTGCGACGAGTCGTCGGCCCAGATCGTAGAGACTGGCTTCAACAGCACGCCCCCAGGACGGGTGACAAGTTCCATGTGAGACTCCTCATCTGCCTGGAAGCTATGAGGCTGAGAGGTTTCCAGAGTGCTGTTGGGTCGTTGGGGACCGCTACTGAAGGGACGAGTATTCGTGACGCTGAATTGGTCGCGACTCGGCATTAACCGCTCTTGTAATTTGGATATAGCACGTCCAAGACGGGCTGTGAGAGGTTGGTAAACAGGGAGACAAGCCGATAGTATCGCCACTGTGATATGAAGCTGGGAGAAGTAATTCCACGTGGTTGATCTGCCCAACTCTATTGAATATGCATCACCCGCTAGATATGTAGGTTAGGTAGTTAATAGTACTGTTCATTGCTTCATCCCCTTCGCAGGTGATTCACAGATACTGCGAACAAGGTAGTAAATAAAAGTCTTTCTTACAAATCAAGATGCCTAGGCGCACGATGTTGGTGATGAAGACTCTACTGTCATGTGAGTAAGAAACACACCTAGGGCATTTCGGGGACGGACTTACAAGGCGCCGAGAAGAAAGATAAATGCAGTCTTGACTTTGTTCTTCAAAGCCGTCTGGATTCTAAACAGAGCTCCAATTGGTAATATCAATATCCAAGCATCGAGGAAGATGTCGAGCAACAGGAAAATGAAAATCGCGCTGGGGCCCTGAAGCCAGGAAGTTGAATCTACATAAGGACTGGCAAACGCGCCGACAAACCACGCGGTTGAGATGCACATGGTTATGGTGGATAAAGTGCGATACGTCGGGGTCACGAAGATGCGGCGATACAAGAAACAGACCGACATTTTGACAGAGTATAGGGTGATCCATGTGATGAAGATGGCAATGACCCAACACTTGATCTGGTCAGAAACGAGAGCTCAGCAATCAGACTGCAGGAGGGGTGATACATTGGTAAAGAAAAAGAATTTCCAGTCTCTTCGTGATGAATCGAGTGTGACTGGCGGGAAAGCCCCTACAGTATCGCGTGAACATAAGCTCATAGTACAGGTATAGTAACTAGAATCAGATCTAGGAGACTCACCTAAGAGCGACACAGCCTGAACACATACATATGACAGCAACGCGACTAGTATCCACCAGTCATCTGCCCGTATACCGGCCTTCAAGACCTTCTTGCACCAGAAGCGAAGAACCACGGAAGTGAGGGAGATCACGAGGGTGATGGCAACCACCGCAATGTAAAGAGCTTCTTCATTGTAGAGGACCATCGTGAAAAGGATGATGAGATGCTGACAAAATGTGCGATGCGAGAAAGTCTTATGTTGTCAATAACAAAAGCGGTGCGTACGGTAGATTAGGTAGGCAGCATGCCGGTGCAGAGTGGAATGGAGTTGACGATTGCGATCGAGGAAATCGAGGAGGTGTGATCTTGAGAATAAAAACGTGGGATTCGGGAAGACTCCAAGATGTCAAAGCGTGTAAGAAGTCATCCTCGCTGATCGTCATGGACAGTACAGAAATGGTGGTCCTCAAGGCTGCAATCAATCAATAGCACGCTGAGAGATGCAGGCTGTAGCACGGCCAAAAATAACACAGCGATAAAGCAGACAATCTGACACCGACCGAAGCGACGAGTGGTCCAGAGTTGCAGGCCAAGCCCGTGGCCTGCCTCGATCTCCAAAAACTCATCAACTCGAGAAACACAGCGCGTCTTGACTGTGCAGAGCATGACGTGCGCGTGCAACCCGCAGTCCTCGCGCCGAGAGTTGCTGATGAACAATTCGAGGTGATGGGCAGAGTGAACTCGTCCCACACAAGAGAGGCTCGACTCGGTCGTTGACCATTGAATGCCTCAGCCTGCGCAAAATACCAACAACTTGCGTATCGCGTGCAACCCATACTCACTCAATCTCAGACAGCCACTTTGTTCTATCAAAGTGTCACGTCGCAGACTCGAGAGTCGACGTAACGGTTAAGGCCAATCCACAGCTCCTTTGAAAGGACGCCCCCGAGTAGAAGTTCCGACTTAAAATGAATGGAACAGAGATTTGGGAAAAGCTCTTATCAGCGGAAGCGCTTGCGTGTACTGCTCGATGCCATGTTGGTTAAGAGTTATTCGTTCGGATGGCCACGATTGCAGCCACATTGGCTACGATGTGAGCCAAGAATGCCATCAAGGGTGAGCAAGTCCCGTAGAGCAGTAGCTGACGCTAATCAAGGAGTGCGTTGATTGTATCTGCGTTTCTGCCACGATACCCTCAATGCGAAAAAAAAGGAGTGAAAAAAAGGAGTGATAATGGTTGTAGAGTCGATGAGTTGCTTCCGTTAAGCTACCCGACCGTGATGCTGATGTCGTCTGGAACCAAGCGTCGCTCATGCCCTCACCGTGCCCATTCTAACTTCCACTTCCAGCGTCGCTGCTGCTATCGTGATGGTGACGTCAATGGCAGGCAATGATTAAGAAGGAGCCATCGAAAATAGAGAAAGGGCCATCCACTTGGAGAGAAAGAGCACTTCTTCAACACAGACGGCATTGCTGAGGGAGAGTGCACCCCGTTGCTACCTGCTTTTCTCATCAATTTTCTGCCTGGTGCTCTTCTTCTCTTCTTCCAGCCATCATATCATCAATTCATCTCCATACTATCCTACTACTATCGACGTGTTTGTATGCGCTTTTTCCGTGTCAATCTCGCAAACTTGCTGACGATCTATCTGGGAGATCGCGGAGCTGGGAAGACTGCCAACGCCGAGAATGGACTGTCACAACGATCTGTCGACTGGAAACCGGCTCGAAACCAAGATGAACGAACTCTGCCGTAAGTTTCAATTAAGGATAATGAGAATAAATCTCATGTGAGCTACAGAATGTGTCACATACCTAATTGTCTCCGTCTTCACAGATCATGGATTTGCCATCACCAAAAACCAGCCGGTGTGGTCACAGACAGACACAGTGTACACACTGTAACGCTCTATATGTACCTTCACGGACATGGATTATTCAAAACTCCGACTCTTCCGTGACCTTTCGCGAATACTGTATCTTATCACCGAACCGAGAAAGCAAATCAAAACTTGATTGGTCAGTTTATTTCGATTCACTGCACATGTGTCACGTGATAGATACACCAACTAAAGAACTTTAGCGCGCGCCGTAATTTCCATCCACGCCACGGGCGATCCCATGTGGCGACGGGGGCCGTGGCACGCGAACCGATTCACCTGTCAACTTGTCGACAAAGCTTCCAATTGGGGTGGTTCTTCGACGTAATCCGATGGTGCCAACTCAAAGTGGTCTCTTTCTATTCCGTACACGGACGTCAGAATTGATTACGCAGGAGAAATTTGTGTGAGATATCAAATATGCGACTCATCACAAGGCAACACGGAGCAGTCTTCGAACCTCACGAGGTAGACATGCTCCGTTGTCCGTCGTCGGCTTCAGCTCTGCAAAAGGGGCCGGAAAAGATGTGAGATTTTAGTCTCGGTACCTATGTACTCGTATGGGGAGACTGGAATGGGAGCGAAGTCGAGACTCGGGACTTGGCTCTTCTTTTTGATACTGTTGACCAGATGATAGGTAGGTAGGTATGTCTTTTGGGTAAGTGTCTTCGGATGAAGGGCCCAGACCGAGAGGTCCAGATCTATTCCCTACAGCTGTAACCTAGGTATACCTACCCATCGACGATAGCGGTTGAACCCGACAAGTTCACGGGCCAGAACCGACCAATATGCACCTTTGACAGCTGCATGCCGATGATAAGGCGCTCGTGTACTCGTACGGTCTGAAGTCCTCGACAATTCGCAGCTTACGAGTACGAATTAGACTGCTACAAGAAGTCCGGACGGTGAAGAAAAAATCCAACTTCAGCTTCGCCGCGAGCATGCTGTCTTAACAACATGATTCATCGACATGTCATAATCCGTTCGTCAAATGAGGCACAGGTTCAGCAACGCCCACTTATTATCTGCCTGTCATGCGGCGTTCTCCACGAAGCATTGGCTCTCAACAGGAAACTGCCCGGGTCACGAGTTGTCGATGATGATATCTTCGCCTATGATACTGGTAAGATGAACTCTCTGAAGCATCCTTGCATTGAATCTTTCCATCTCAAAGGCGGCCCGATATCGTGCTCAATAGTGAACATGATGCGAAGGAGGACGCCGTGAGTCGAGACAGCGCTGACATTGTCGAAAACGAATGCGGATAATGAAGCTGATGGAGGTCAGCGTTGGGTGGGCCCTCAAGAACGAGAACGGTATGTGATGATCCACAAGGTCCCCAGCAGGTGGATGATAGATTTGGGTACGGAATACGTTCATCTGACCGGATGCATTTGCGATACCTAGTAGGTAGTAAGATACCTAGGAGGAGGGCATCGCAATTGAAGACCTCGGTTTTTACAGTGTGGCTAGTGCGGACAGCACGGTATAGGACACAGGACACAGCTCTGTGACCGTCACAGATGACCGAGACTGGCAGCGACTCGATGCGGAAGTGCATGCATGAACGAGATCGTCACATTCATGATTGTTAAGCTTTGAAATCTGACACCATCACGAGATGTGTTTGGGATTGACAAGTGCTGACCATGGCAGGTACGAATACCTACCTATACAAACCTCGGCCGGCGGTGGGTAACATGAACCCACCCACCCATCTCACTACTGCCGAGCGCATGAAGTCGAGCAACCCAGCCCCGAAGTGACGAACTCCGGACGAACTAGAACCCATCCCGGGGTCGGGTGTGAGTACATAAGACATTACCTACTGCGTGTCGCTGGTGAGATACGACACACCCGGGACGACGGATCGGTGTGCATCGCATTGCGGATCTCGGCTGGCGTCGGTTCGGTCGCACAAGCTGTCTCTGGAAAATACGGAATCCCTATTTCTGCAGGTGAGGTCTGACTCAGATTCGAGTCCCGGTGAGCCGGAACGCCCAGAGAGGTTGTGTGTTTTGTTTGTTTGAAACGGTTGCAGTGTATCTCGAGCTGCCGTGGAAGGTGGAATGACTGACTGCGCTGACAGACAGCTGGCCCAGGGCTTGAGACGAATTCCTGACTCTTGAATCTAGCCTCTGATTCCTCGATTTTGTGATTATGTGAACCAACCGAGGGTTACGAGTACGAAATACCTACCTACTTCTATTCTCAGAATATGGTTCGACCAGACGGTCTGGATGAGAGGATTACGCTACACACCTAGCTTGAGAGATTCTGAAAGTCGAGACTCCCGGTTTCGAATCTCTGAATATTACCTGGTTTGTGGTAGCGGTAGGGAGTTGGTAACTTGGTGAGTCTCGGAGAGGTACGCAACGAAGCCCAAGTAATCCGTACATACCCAATATGATACACTAACCAAACCCCCCTCATCACCTCCATAACCATTCTTCTACCCAATCCCATCCGTTTATTCCGAACTACCTCCCTAAGCGATTGATCGTAGGTAGGTATTTACTTAGGTACGAGTTACTACTCGTTAGACCCCATCCCCACAATGAACCGGTTCCTCACTGTCGCGTGACGAGCTCTCTTTTTGACAAACCGGGTTGTCTCAATTTGGGGTCTTCCATTAATGAACCAGAAGCCGTCCCCGGTCGCCGAAACTCACAATTCGGCATCGAGAGCCGGTAGTTGACCGCACTTATACCTCCCTGGTCGGAGTACCTAGCTACATCAGTACATGACCTGCTGAAGAAGCTCTCCTGAGCCCTGTCGGATGGATGGAAGCATGCATGGATGGCTGCATGGAATCCTGTGTCGCCGTCCTCGATATCCCGAAACCACGAGGCGCGAGGGACGTACCTACGACGTTGTGCTACGATAGGCACGTACATAGCTTCTAGGTAGCGAGCGAAATCCCTGCGTGCGTTCCATGCGCGGGTTGCGCGCATGCAGGGGATTCAATCGGGGCGCGATGCGACGCTTGCGATCAGCTGCATAGGGCAATGCCCCCTCCCTAGGGCCTACCGGGACCCTAACTCCGTGGACCAGCACCGTAGATACCTAGGAGATGAAGGATTTGGCGCGGAATATCCCGTCGATAAACCCATCTACGGCTTACAGAATACCTACCAGTTTTGCTGAATACCTACCTACCGGTAGTCCGTATCACCATCACGATCACGATCTACCTACCTATTCTTTTGGCTGCTACTTGCTATTTTCCGGCCCGCGGAGTTTTCCTCGCGAGACTGCGCCTCGACCGAGCGACAAGAAATTCTCAGCTTGCTTGCTTGACGCTCCGGTCAGTGTTCCAGATGCGGGTGAGTACCTAGGTGATTATGGGAATTCTGTCGCTACTTTGTCCATTCGATCGTCGCGCCGCTCACGGCATGTACGAAATAAGATTCTTATTCTTGACCACGGCATGGCATGGCGAGATTCCATACCCATGGTGATGGCTCTCACCGTCGCGACTATCCAGTATCGTACGAAGTAGGTAGGGTTGGCAGTGGCAATGGTGGTTTCCAGCTTGCAAATTCTGCCGGCCGGACGAGCTAGTGGAGATCGGATCCCTCAAGCCATGCTCTATCAAGTTACCAACATCAGCTGTCGCTGGGCTGGGTATGTCGAAACCGTCGCTTTGTTACCTAAGTAACCGACTGTCTACATACTTACCTACCTATATAGGTAATTCTGTAGGTAGTTGGTAAGTACTTATTGCGGCTCATGGCTCGTGCAATCGTTGCTTGTTGGGTAACTGGAGGGAACCGAGGAGTCGGTAACTCGGTACGTACGCCGTGCACCAGTCCACCACACTTAACTGCTGTACGAATAGTTGACCAACCAGCTCACCAACCAGCCAGTCTACACCGTTCTAGCACCGATTCCGTCGCCTCACGGTACGTAGTAGTAAGAGACAATGGCATATCACTAATCAGATCTCCTCAGCAAAAATTCGTGCCCGCGAGTCAATCAACCGCCCACCTACTATGTAGGTACCTAGTAGGTATTTTCTCTGGGGCAATGCATCGTTGTCAAGCTTGATCGTCGTCTTGAATTTTCTTTTTCCTCAACGTCTTTTTCATTGTTTGTGCGGATTATCCCGTACCAACTTTTCATAGATAGCCCTGCAACGACTGTAACAGCTCTGTAACCTCTTTTGTATGTGATAACTAATCCGGAATGTCGAAGTATCAGCCCCCCTGAGATTCAACAATCCCGACGAGATACAAGGCCAACTCCCGTCTTCACTCCCGAACGCGCGAACGCACGAACGCACGAACGCAGACTGTAGGCCTTAGGTAAGGATGTTACAGTGCACCCAAAAGTTCTCATGCCTGTCTCCTCCTTGTAGTCGTCAGTCCGTTAGGTATGTAATCCGTACGAGTACGATACTCCGTAGTGCTGCGACACAACCTCCTGAATCCATCCTTGCTGCTAATCTTTGTACCTACGAGTAAACTGACAACAACCTAGATACGGCATACGCCCAGAATCCCAAGAATCAGGATTGCTTTCTACTCGGACTACGCTTCATCAAATAGATCTTCAGCTGGATTACGCACATCTAGGTATCTATCTATCTTTCTGTAATCAAGCGTTGTAATCAAGCTGTTTTCTTCCGTAATACCTACGGTTAAACAGGTTAAACAGAGTATCAAGCCTCGGCTCCCCACATCTCAACTCATCCCATCCCATCCCATTCCACCTCACGGGGACACGACAACTCCGCAGCGTTACCAACCCATCCGTCACGTTGTCAATGGTCATGACTGACCGTGCAGTCGGCTCAACCGCCTCCCATCTGCCTGGGACTTCTCTATTTCCACGGATTACAACAGTACCTGGCAGGTAACAGGGGTAATACTATCGCACCTTCGCGTCCCCGAACCGCGAGGATGGATGCGTTGCATTGGAAAAGGTAAGCATGCCGATACACAGGACTGCTGGACGTCTATCGTACATACTTGCGTTGCATTCTCATACATGATACATCCTCTTTACTTTACCTGCGGATTACATACCTACGAGTAGACCTCATACTTTCCATCGTTTACGAGTATGGAATCCATGCCCTTAGGTAGCATCTTCTAATCCGTAGTCCCATTCCCATTCCAGCTTGCGAGCGTTGAACGGAGATCAACCGGGCAGGGCAGCAGCACCGCTAACTACTATAGTAACGAGACCCAGCAGCACAGCCAGCCGGTTCTACGAGTACGTGCGGGAATAGGTAGGTAGTACCTAATGTATTTCCCAGCGCCAGAAAAAAAAAATCCAGCGAGAAACTGCACCAGCGCTAACGATCCGCTTCGCCTGCATGGCTGCAATGCTGCTGCGTTTAGCATCCATCTCGTCGGCTTCGATTCAGCTGAATTGCTTCCTTACCATTATCACAACCTTCCCTACCCTTACCACGAGACCGGTGCTAAATATTTTCATGTGACCGGCCGATACCTAGTCCTTAGCCACCAAGCAGAAAACAAACCAGTCCCCGCCCGATGATCTGAAAACTTGCCTAGGTAGGTTCCGAGGAATGAGGTAGTGTACGGAAAAAAATCCATGCCATGACAAACCCCCAAAATTTACAGTTTGCGCCGTCGATCCCACCGGCTCGATGAATCAGAGATTTGATGGGCCATCCTACTTTTTCTACCTGCTAACTAACCCATTAACTAACAGCTATGTATGTAACCTACCTAGGTAGAAGTGGGTAACTAATCCGTAACTACCAGTCTAGGGTAAGTAATGAGGGTAACTGGTGGTAGATACATGATATCACCAAACCAGAACGGAAACCCTCAGCCGGAGCTCTGGCGGTCGCCGCGGCACGATTACGAAATACCTACTCTCCTACCCCTAATCCGTTAGGTACAGTTCCGTCCCTCCCTTGGGACTTACATCATGTATCTACACACCTCCCTAAGTCCGTACACTAGGTCCATCGATCGCTACCTAAAGGTCGGGACCCACGGTTAGTAGTGTCTACCTAATACGGATTACCTAAGTAATCCATAGGAGGAGACGTACCAGGTAGGGTAGTCCATCTACCGAGATCGCATCCCGGCGCTTGACTGAGCGGAGCAAGCGTGTCTATAGTACCTATGTACGATGATCACATCGTCCTCCCCGACTACCTACTCGTACATGTATATAATCATGTCCCCTTCGCCGTCGTAACGTGCCGTGTTTCTGAAAACTTCCTCATCATACAAGCATACCTACTCAGACACCACAGTCAGTCAGTTGATATAAACTGATATACGGATTATATCTATATTATACCCATACCGAACAACACACGCACTTGAGACATTCCATCCAGTCTCTCACTTCATACTCACAAACAGATTCTGATACACCCGCACACACTCACACACACAAAAACCATCATGGCTCTCACAAATGGAAACGGAAACCACGTCGAGTCGACGCCCGCTTGGGGCCGTCGCTTGATCCCTCACATCATCGACGACACGGCCAGAACAGAACCCGACCGCGAGGTCTTCTCCTACCCCCGGACCTCCGACCCCAAAGACGGCTGGCGTCCCGTCTCCTTCAAATTATACGCCAACGCCATCAACCGCGTAGCCCGCGAGATCACCAACACCTGCGGCGTTCCGGAGCCCGGCAGTTTCCCTACCATCGCATACATCGGTCCTAACGATCCCCGTTATGTCATCTTATTCATCGCTGCCGTCAAGGCCGGATACAAGGTCCGTAGACAGACCGACAGTATTTTAGTTACTATCAAGTTCCTAACCGAATCCTAGGCCCTTCTCATCTCACCCCGTAACTCCCAAGAGGCACAGCTCAGTCTCTTTGAGGCATCCAACTGCCGCTTCATGTTCTTCCCCAAATCGCATCGCCAGGCCGTCCAACCCTGGCTGCACGAGCGAGACATGAAGCCCGTAGAGATTGGTTCTCTCGATTCCTGGTTATCCGAGGAAGAAGTCGAGCACTTCCCCTACGACAAGACCTTCGAAGAGGGAAAGTGGGATCCCCTTGCCGTTCTTCACACCAGTGGCTCCACTGGTATCCCGAAGCCCATTGTCATCTGCCAGGGCATGCTCTCCAAGGGTGACAGCTACCACGTGACACAGGACCCCCAAGGGCGCAAGAACTTCATTCGAGCCGTCTGTGACGATATGATCGGAAACTACGTTCCCAGTGCGTGTGCTCTCACAAAACAACTGCAATACCTGGTAGCTCTCTTATCGACTGACCCTCGACTCTAGTGCCCCTCTTCCACGCCGCCGGAATTTACGCCTTCGTCACTTGTTCCATCTACTACGTGACTCCCACTGCGTTCGGCTTCGCTGAGCGTCCTCTCACACCCGACGTAGTCATGGAGTGTCTTTCCGTGCTGAACGTGTCGGGCACCCTGCTCCCGTAAGTCATCTCTCATTCTTTCCGAATCGTCATTGTTTAGATACTTACCTCCCATGCAACGTGCAGACCCGCCATCCTCGAGGATATTAGTCAACATGATCATTACATCGACCAGCTTCTCAAACTGAAAAAGGTTTTCTACGCCGGCGGTTCGTTACCCATTATCCGAAAAATCCGTTACGCGTTTTTTCGGCGGAAACAAAAAATGCTAACAGCTGCCATAGGAAGTCTGAACCCGGAGGCCGGAAACCGTCTAGTCGACAGGGGCATCGATCTGAACAGCATCATCTCCTCCACAGAGTATGATTCCTACTCTTGCCCGCTTGTTGGTGTTCGAATATGCGCTAACCCGCATCGCAGATGCTTCCCCTTCCCCATTTTCGAGCAACCCAACCCCAAGTTGTGGCAATACTGTAAGTTGACCTGGTTTTCCGTCTCCATTTTGGTCAGATAGATCCTAATCCCTGGTCTCTTTAGTCATTATCGACTCCAAGGGTTTCGGTGCCGACTGGAGGAAGATTGAAGGCGAAGATGAGGTTTACCGACTAGTATCCGTCCGCGATGTGAATGACCCACAGGGCTTTTTCTACACCTTCCCCGACATGGACGAGTTCGATACCGGAGACCTGTACAAGAAGCATCCCACCTTGCCCGATCACTGGACTTACGCAGGTCGATCTGACAGTGAGTTCATCTCCTCCAAACCCCTGGCTGCCTCGTGTCTGTGCTAACGCTTCACTCAGACATCATTGTTTTCTCCAACGGAGAGAAGCTCAACCCCGTCACCATCGAAGACATACTCACCCACCACCCCGAACTCAAGGGTGTCGCTGTAGCTGGCTCCGGTCGCTTCCAACCCTGTCTCGTCCTCGAACCCTTTGTCCACCCCAAGACTGAAGCCGAGGCCCAGGAGCTGATCGACCGAGTATGGCCGCTTGTTGTCACCGCAAACAAGCAAACCGTTGCGCACGGTCAAATTGGACGAGAGTTCATCATGATTTCGAGCGAGCAGAAGCCCTTCCTCCGAGCCGGCAAGGGAACAATCCAGAAGGCTGGTACTTTGAAGCTCTATGCCCGAGAAATCGATGAGCTATACCAGCACGCTGGCGAAGTCAGCGTCGAGGCTCCTGCACTAGACCTCACCTCGCAGGAAACTCTGGCCGAGTCGATCCAGAAGCTGTTCCAGACTCACATTGGCTTCGAGGGCACGCTTCCCAAGGATGCCGATTTCTTCTCGGCAGGTGTAAGTTTGATGATGTCTTGGAAATTTCGTATGAAGACCGAGACGATTATGCTGACTCAATATGCCCTATCTAGATCGACAGTATCCAAGTTATCAGTCTTTCTCGCCTCCTCCGTGCTGGATTGGAATCCGCCGGTTACCAAGTCGATGCGGAAGCCATCGCGACCCCGGCCATCTACACCAACCCCACCAGCAAGCGTCTGGCGGCCTACATCTTCTCCCACATTAGTGGAACTGTGGCCGTCAAGGACGAATCGCACGAGATCGAATGGATGAAGGCTACGTGGGAGAAGTACACCAGCGATCTTCCCAAGGCCACTCCCGGCCGGCCTGATCCTCTCGACGAGGGCCAGACTGTTCTCATCACCGGAACGACTGGTACGCTGGGATCTCACATGCTGGACAAGATGCTGAAGAACCCTGCCGTCAAGAGGGTTGTCTGTCTCAACCGCGGCGAGGACGGCGGTAAGAAGCGACAGGCAGAAATGATGAAGGATCGCAAGCTGGCCAAGGACCTCGACTCGAAGTGCACCTTTTTGCGCGCAGACATGTCTCGCGTGGACTTTGGACTTCCCGAGGAAATCTTCAACGAACTGCTTCAGACTGCCGATCGTTTCATCCACAACGCCTGGCCCGTCAACTTCAACATCTCCGTCGAGTCCTTTGAGCCACACATCCGCAGTGTCCGCAACATTGGTGACTTTGCTACCAAGTCTGCCAAGCGTGTCGCCGTTGTCTTCATCTCGTCCATCAGCACGGGAGACCACTGGGATGTCAAGGACGGCCTGCTCCCCGAGAGGCGATTGGAGGATCTCCACCTTCCCGGTGGCGGTTACGGACGAAGCAAGGCCCTTTCCAGTCTGATTTTGGAAGATGTGGGTCGCGCCGGAGACTTCCCGGCCGCCATCATCCGTGTCGGACAGGTCGGCGGTCCCGAGGCCGATGCGGGCTGTGTAAGTATTTTCTCTTTCCCCATTCATACGGCAAGAAGACACGCATGAAGCACGATGACTGACTCAACTTCTACCTACAGTGGAACAAGCAAGAATGGCTCCCATCCATCATTGCTAGCAGTGTTTACCTGGGTGCCTTGCCCAGCAGCCTTGGCGGCATGGACCGTGTGGATTGGACATCGGTCGAGAGCATTGCCGGTCTCGTTCTCGAAGTCGATGGTATCTCTCAGAAGGTTCCCGCCAACGAAATCAGCGGATACTACCATGGTGTGAACCCCCAGGCGACATCATGGGGCGAGCTAGCGACAGCCGTGCAGGCGTTCTACGGCAAAGAGCGCATCAGTGAGCTCGTCGACTTGAAGGAGTGGGTGAGCAGACTCGACAAGTCGAGCCAGAACGGAGACATGAAGGCCCTCGACAGAAACCCCGGCATCAAGCTGCTCGACACCTACCGCGGCATGGCGAGCGCCGCCTCTGGAAACGGTCAGATCATCTTCGACATGACCAAGACGCAAGCCCGAAGCCCTTCCATGCGCAACGCGTCGCCCATGTCGCCTAAGTTAATGATGCACTGGTGCAAGCAGTGGAAGTTCTAAGGTGGATTAGATCATTGATTGAGATTTTTAGCGAAGAAAGGAGTCTGGTCTTAATGGGGAGTTACGGAACGGAGTAGCATTGTTGTAAGGCTGTGTTGTGTATATGATGAGAAAGGCAGATGGCGACTCGGAATGAGACGACATCTTATCTTGTAAATAGAAATAAATAGGAGTGATCCATGGATGATACCTGATTTTGTATGGATGTACTTCGTAATCCGTATATAAATTAATCAAACAAAATAAATCATCGCTAACTGGATGTGGTTTACGACCTCGACCAAGTTTCGACCCGGCGAGCGGATTTAATTGACGCTGGCGACTCCTGTAATTTATATGGCGCTCCGCGAGGCAGGTGTAATAAAGACGGCACATGTCCTTCGAGGTTGCATTTGCGAAGTGTCTCACTTGCTCTTTTGCGAAGTCGATCTTGACTTTCTTACTGTACAGCCATGTACTCGTATGTACGAGCAAGTGCGGGACACTCAACAGATTTCGAGTACCTGAATTCGTAGGAGGTAGAAAATGCTCAACATGACGGGAATGCGTGTATATTGGATACCTCTCTCATTGCCAAACCCTTTGCTACAAAATGATACTCTGTCGCCGGAAGGAAGAGATGTAAACGGATGTTCTGCCGTAGATATGTTCCTGGATAATGTACTTGGAGATATCAGGCCTGGGAGATCTCAAGATCATCGTGCCTTACCCCAGAAAGTTCTTGTCGACGATGTCTTGGAGAAACTCAATGATCCGACAAGTGGGAGCCTCGATACCTGCATGACTCGGGTTCAACAGGATTTCCGATTGCATTAAGCAATGTAGTCTACGCAGTGAGCAGGGATAGTGCCATATCGAAGGTGGCTTGTGGCTCGTGCTTTCTCGTGCTCTCGTGCTTTCCATCCGAGCAAATTTCGGAGCTATCATGGACCTAACCTACAGGAGCAGGTACTACGACCATCGATCCAGTCCAGGTACTGAAGTGGGAGGGACTACCTCCGCGGACCCGGATAGTCTTGTATAGTTTCACCGTAGTCAGGAGAGCAGCTACGCGATGATCTAGCTGTGCCAGGTATCCGCCACAGTTGTCGGTACGTGCCCGCTCCGTACCGGCGATGTACCATCATGCCAGTTTTAGCTGGGCAAGATGGATGAATTTTCGACGTACATGCTGAAAAAATTACACAAACTTCTCAAGGTCAAGTCAGTTCTCAACTTAGCTCTGAGGACACAATCGACTGACCCGACGACCATCACCTCACCAACAACGCATCTCCAACTCCAACAACTGCCTACCACTACGACCGCACCGTCAACGCGAGCTCTACGGCTGCCAGCCTTTTGCCACATTCGACTAACTGCATCGTCATCATTGTGTTATACGGATAGATGAGATCCCTGATCCAATAGCCCGTTTTATCCCGTTCAAGTTGTCACCACTGCTGCCGCTGCTGCTCTGCCGCTGCTGTTACACGCAAAATCACTCTGAATCTGACGCTCGGCGGGTATTCTTGAGAATCCTTCCCTGCTGTCACTCTCCAACAATCAAAAAACACGCGAGCGCGCAGGCCATTCCCACCTGCCCTTTGCTTGTTTTAGACGTCGTCGACACGCCTCACCAGCTGTCTCTACCCTCCCCTCTCTCGTCTTCTCTCTGAGACCCCTCCTCGTTCCGTCATCACCACAGCCTTTCGATCATTCGATTGTCTCTGGAGCTTCGGAATAGTATCAAAAAATCGAAAAAAAATATAGTCCCTCGAGTCGTGGCATCTTCTCCGTATTACTGTGCTGACTTGTACTGTCTCGTACTGTACAACCCATAAGACGAGCTCCATTGCATCCTGACCATCAAGATGACTTCGAATCTTCCTTCCAGTTTCGCCTCTGCGGCCGCCGGACAAAATGCTTCTCGTGATGCAAGATCAGGTGGCAGAGGAGATGGACGTGGAAACGCGAGCGGAGAATGGTACGTGCTAGCTGTTTTTTTTGGCTTCGGTCTAGATGCCCTTGCCGTCGTCCCATCTTTTTTCTCTCTTTTTTCGTGCGTCTTAGGGGGGGTTTCGTTCTCTGCCACGTTTATATACCCTCACTGTCCTATCAACCTCATCGTCGTCTCTTGAGCTACCATCGGCCATTATCATGGTGCCGACCGCTTACGCATTCACACCCCCCTGCATCATGTATTCCCCGCACGTTGTCGCGTGCTAAGCTCTCATCACGCACATTTCCATCCTCGGCTCCCCCCCAATTAGGGCCCTTTTTCTGCGGCTACGGCTAGGGAGACTCTAGTGTTGCTTGCTAACTTTGTTGCTGATTCAGGTCGAGGCCGGCACGTACAATGAATGGCACTCTTACTTTCCGTCGCACATCAACGACGCCTTCCAGCCAAGCCTTTAGTCAACCGAACACCACAGAATCCGCCGCTGCTCCGGATGAACCCTCAACTACTTCTGCTATGCCTGTTGGTTCCACAGCTGTCGAAACGCCTGCATCCCGAAGGTATAGCCGTGAGGAAATGCTGTCTTTCCACCATACGCAACAACAGGGCACGCGCGCTCAGCCTCCTGACGTTACCGCTTTATTCGTGTCCAGTTGGAATCCCGGCCACGCGAACGGCGTATCATCACGTGGATGGGGCAAAACTCCTGATGCTCACGTGCTTCCCCCCGAGCCTGACGCTTGCTGGGACCCCCAGGGGTCTGCCAAGGCCATTGGCATGCAAGAGATGACGCCCGAGGAAAAAGAAGTGAGTTGGACAACAGATGCCAAGCCTGATTATCCATATTGTGTTTGAGTTTAGTCCCTAAACTGACTGCTATTCGCCTCACGATAGCTATTCGCGGATGTCAATTCTACCATGAAGCCGCCGGTCCAAAATAAGGAAGGCACCCATCCCACCGGCGGTATCAATGGTCGAAAAACTTCCGTCTCCCAGGCTATTTCCACCAACTTTGGTTTGCCCTCGCCTTCGAACACCTCGCGCCCGGGAACGCGACGTCGCGAAACTACCGATACCAACCCTTTCTCTGGTGGCGGTGGTGTCAATTCCCCCATAACCACGAGTCGCAGCAATTCCATCTGGTTAGACCGGAAGCTTCCCGACTCCAAGGAGGTTATGTTCGAGGAGCCTGAGGAGGATCCGGATGCATCGACCAAGACTAACCCGCTTACTGGCTTTCATCGCGGCACGCAGGCTCCTACAACGGCTTTTGGCGGCCCCTCTCCGTGGCAACCGTCGTCGTCGAGTGGCTTGACGACCCTTGGCGGTTTTGGAAACTTTGCGCTGCCCAATCTGGGCATGGGGGATAAGCGTCTAGGTAGTACGCGAGGCGAGAGTCGGTTGGCTCATCTTCTCCCTAAGGATACAAGCGACAATGCGACCTCTAAGTCTAACGAAGGCGCTCCCGCTGCTGATCCTACTCGACCTTGGCGCCTTCGTCCTCGAACTGATACCGATCCGTTTGGCGGCGATGAGAGTCTTTCTGGAAGCGCTGTCCTTGGGGGTGCTCAAGATACAACCTCTGCCGGCGCTCGCCCGTCCGTGCAAACGCAGTTGTTTGATACCCCAGTCAAGGGATCGGCCGGAGATTTTGGTATGTCTGGACTGAACCTTGGTGGACATGGTGATCAGGATGCTACCCCCTTGAGTCCTTCGGAGACGAACCCCTACCGAAGCCCGCCCGGCGATCGAGGTGAGCACGACGAGGCTTCCGACAAGCCTCAGGGATATGGAGGTGCTGCGGAATCCACGTCGATCTTTGGTGCCGGTGGAATGCCCCGTTCATTCCCTCATAACAACGCAATTGATGGAAGCGATCGAAGTCAGACATCCAGCGTCGGTGCGAAGGCGTATTCGTCTCTCGGTATGTCTGGTTGGCCGTCTGCTAGTACCCCGGATCGCGAAAGGGCGCCGTTTGGTGGCTTTGGAGGTTCACTATTCGGTCAGATGGGTGATTTACAGTCCCCTAGTCTTGGTAACCTTGGAGGTGTTTTCGCCCCTACTGCGAGCGCAACTGGATCGTTCAGTCGTGGCAGCAAGTTGGGTTCCCTGTTCCCTGCCGCTATGCAAGCGCAGATGCAGGCCCATGAGAATGAAAACCTGAATGATTCGATGCCTGACCCTCGCCAAACCAACCCGCTTGGCGCTATTGGTCGCAACCCTCTGAATGACCACGGACGTGAGACAGAGTCTCCTATGAGAGCTGGCAGAGGCGTCTTTGCAGGAATGTTTGGCGCCCAGGCCGATATCAATCGGGGACCAGCGGTTACTGAGCCTGTCATGCATGGTGGCATGTCTGCTGCCCCCGGCCAAAGCTACACGGCGACAAGCAATACTCCAAGCTATTCTGGCGTTCAGGCTTCTGATCCTCTTTCGACTCAGGCACGCACTATGGTGATGCCAGATCGCATGCGCTGGACGTATCTTGATCCCCAGGGCAGCGTGCAAGGTCCCTTCACAGGCCTAGAGATGAACGACTGGTATAAGGCGAACTTCTTTACACCTGATCTGCGAGTTAAGAAAGTGGAAGATACTGAGTTTGAACCACTTGGACAGTTGATCCGCCGCATTGGGAACTCCCGCGAACCTTTTCTCGTTCCTCAAATCGGCATTCCTCACGGACCTCCGGCGCAAGGTGGACCGTTTGCTCCCAACGCCAGCGGGGTCATCCAGCCTCCTCTCGTCGGCGCATTTCCTAGCTTCGGCCGGACTTTGACCGCCGAAGAGCAGAACAACTTGGAGAGACGCAAGCAAGAGGAGCAGTATTTGCTGGCTCGCCAGCGCGAGTACCTTTCGAGCCAGCAGGCGATGGGTAGAATGCCCATGCAAGGCATGCCTGGCTTGAACCATCATTCTAGTGCTCACAGCTTGCATAGCCAGCCGAGTTTCGGAAGTATCACGTCGCCGATGGCGGTGCCTCCCCAGGCCCCTATTGGCTCTATGGCACAAGCGAATTCTTTTTTCGATACGCTAGCCGCACGTCAAACCGCCGCGCACGGTAGCTCTGGTACAGGCCTCGATGCATTTCGCGAGGACGAGCTTTCTCACCTGTCCGGTTCCGAGCGCCAGGTGCTGGCTAGCATGCACAATACGGGAGCGTTAGGCGGGGACCTCCCTCAACAACAACCCATCAATCTCCACTCCTCTGAGCCTAGCTATCGCGCTCAGTTGCCAGCAGTGGCTGACCTTGTTGAAGATGGCGAAGGATTTCGCGATCGGCTCCAGGAATTCAAACAGCTTCGTGCTCAGCACGATCCCGAGACGATACAACCAAATGTGACGGCAGTGCCTCAACAGCAGGCAGTTGAGGAGCCTGTGCCGGCTCATCCTGTTCACGCCCCTCAAGTTACTGAGGCGCCCCAGGTGCCGGAGGCCGTAAGTGAGCCTGAACCTGTAAAGCAAGCCCAACAGAAGAAGAACAACAAGGAGTTCAAGGAATACCAGCAGGCCCAAGCTGCTGCCGCTGCCGCGAAGATCAGCGGTATGCCCATGCCATTCCCACCCCCCCCTTCCGGTACCCCTCTTCCGGCACCTGCTCCTCAGCGTGTCCGCTCCAACTTGCCCGAGCAGTATGCCAACAGCTCCCGACCCGACACTCCGGAGGTCGGCTCCGCGACTTCCACCCACATGCCGTCGCTGGCCCCGTGGGCCAAGGATGGCGGTGTCGAAACGCACAAGGGACCCAGTCTGAAGGAGATCCAGCAAGCCGAGGCTCTTAAGGCCGCCAAGGCAGAAGAGGCGGCAGCTTTGGCGCGACGAGCTATGTTGGAGCAGGAGGCAGCACGTGAGCGAGAGAAGGCCGCTGCCATTGCTCCGGGTCTCCCAACCACCAGCACATGGGGCACGGCGTCGCCCATCATTGCGGCACCGTCAAGCAGCCCTTGGGCCAAGCCCGGTACTGGCAAAGGCAATGTTCAGGCTCCGCCCACACCGACAGCAGCATCGGACAAGAAGAAGACTTTGGCAGAGATTCAGCGCGAAGAAGAGGCACGCAAGCAGCAGAAGAGTCGGGAAGTTACCATCCAGGCTGCACCGCCGGCCGCAGCCAACAAACGGTACGCTGATCTAGCTAGTAAGACGGGTGCTGGCAACGCCTCCAACAACTCTGCCAGTGGAAACAATGGTACTGCGACAGCAGCAGCGGCTTCTGGCTGGGCTACAGTTGGAGCCGGTGGAAAGGTCAAGGCTCCTCCTACGGGACCTGCGTCGCAGGTTCGTCCTGCCAGCTCGACGGGTCTGAAGGCTGTGGCCAGCGCGCCTGCTCCGGCTCCCCGTCCTACCGTCAAGACCACGATTACGACTACGGGTGGTGGACGAACCGAAGCCATGGATGAGTTCAACAAGTGGCTTCACAGTCAGTTGAGCCGTGGTATTACAGGCGTGACAGACAGTAAGTCATTCTAGGATCTTCAAGGAAAAGGGGAATGTTTTACTAACTTGCTTTAGTTGAAACCTTTGCGACTACTCTGATGGGATTCCCTCCTGTTGCGGATATCATCTCGGACGCTATTTACGCCAATTCCAAGACGATGGACGGTCGGCACTTTGCTCAAGAGTTTATTAGACGCAAGAAGCTCGCCGAGAAGGGAGTCGTAGAGAAGCAGCCGGCAAACACCTCTTCAACCGACCTGCAGACTAGCAGCGCTGGTGGCTGGAGTGAGGTGGCTAAGAAGGGCACCCACAAGGACACGGCTAGCGACTCTAGTTCTATTCAAGGTGCCAGCTTCAAGGTTGTTCCCTCTCGTAAGAAGGGGAAGAAATAGAGGACTGCAGCGATGGATGTTACATGGGGACGAGAGATGTTCAAGCAAGCAAGCAAGCCAAGTTCTCTCCTCCAGTGCGAGTTATGCGATTGAGTTGTATTAGGTATTGATCTGATTATGACTGCATTGCATTCCCTTGCCTACATTTTGGGACTGCTGATTAGTAGCAACGGGCGCTGTTGATGTTGTACATACCTAAGCAAGGGGGTGATGAATTACCGACTTCATAGCAGTAGTCAGAGCACGTTGAGTAGTCGAGGTATGTTTGGTCGTCGACTGCCTGCTTTCAACGTAGTGGTTATGAAAATCGACTAGATTTACTCCTATTGTTGGCAGTTTAGCTAGGAATGTGATTATTGCTCTCATTTTATTTGCAGTCTGCTCGTGATTCTCTTTGCAAGTCTATATTATGGTGTGAGTTGGATGTGAAAGGGGTAAAATGTTATCGAAAAAGAAGGGTGAAATGTTACAGAAAAAGAAGAGACACGGATAAATCCCGTATTAAAGTGGGTCCACAGCTGCCCCTCCCCCACCATGTCGTAATCGTAATTCCTGTTGCGATAAATTTCTTTTGCGATTGTATCGTGTAAGTCACGATAAGTTCCATGAACAACTTCAACATTCTCATATCCAACCGTTATACAAGTCAATTCGAGTCTCATTCACTCTTTTATAACCGTCATAAGTGTGAGATGAGCAGTACTAAACCATAAAACCTGCATACAACGACCAGAAAAAGATCACCACCATGGCCGTCTCAGACCAGGAGAATGAGATCTTCTCACCCTCCTCCCTCCTCTCCATCGAGAGCACAGCCCAAGAGACAAGTCTCACTCAGATCCTTGCCGAACCAGCATCAAGGGAATTAATCCAGCACTTCGTGCGCCGTATCGAATGCCCGGAAGCAGACCTGCTTGAGAGCTCATCACCGCAGACGGCACTCACCCTCGGCTTCGCCGCTCTGTCTGCCTTTCTCCAGGCTAACGTCACGGGTCCGACACTGGATGAACCTCGTCGAGTCGAGGCCGTGTTTCTCGAATATGCAAAGGTATCAACGATAGAACGCTTCCGCGTGCTCTGTCAGCGATCCCTGGATACGGACGGCGTCTCGCCGTACCCGCATATCCCGTTCATCGAACTCTTCTGTCTGGCGAGGTTCGTGTTTATCACGAGTGGGATTTTACCGACTACGTCGAAACTGCTTGCGTGGACGAGATGGAGGGTTTCGCTTTGGCATTATAAGTTGCTTACGCAGCCTTCTCTTGGCCCTGGGTCTCTGTATACGAAGAGTGGTCGTTGGACGGACGTTGCGACGTTGGAGGAGGCGATTCAAAGGAATCTTGTCGAGGCGGAGGAGGTCATAGATTCCTGGCCTGCGGACTCGAAAGTTTTGTTTAGACTGGAAGAAGCGAATTGTCAGATCCTTCTCGGCAACGACGGTAAGGCACGTCAGGCATTGCAAGATGCGACCAGTATCAGTGGATTCATATATGCGCTGTCCGGTGCCATGGGAAAGAGGACGCGGTTCCAGGATAAGAGTTACAGTCAACTTGTCGTGCTTGCGAAGAGTTTGAGACTGGATGAGAAGGAGGAGACGAAGGGATCTGCGCCGGAGATTCTCCCGTTGAATGATGATACGATTCTCGAGAAGATCGAGTTCAATCCCGAGGAGGGTTCCACGACGGATTCTGCGCTCCCGGTTGAATTGAAAGATATCAAGCCTGATCAACAACCCGAGTTACGACCCGTTGATCAGATTATTCTCCTCACGGAGGCGACTATCAAGGATACATTCTCCCCGTCTGATTCCTTGACTCTGGAGCAGATTCTTCCCTTTGCGGTCAGAGTCATCGACGATAAGGCCGTCAACTGGCAAATCTACACCCAAGCTCTTTTGGTTCGCTCGCGCATCGAGCTAAACAGAAGTCGTACCGTCGAACGTGGTGTCTTGCAAATGCAAGCCGTCGCAGACCAAGTCATCGTCGATACCCAGGAACCCGCACTCGCCCCTGCTGCACCCCAGGATGAATCCCCCGACATCCCCACAATCCAAATCACACTCAACGACGAAGTCCCTACTAACAAACCAACCTCCTTCCTCCCCGCCCCAAAACCCTCCGAATCAGCCTCGGCAAAAGAACGCCTCCAATACGTCAACGCCCTCGCCTCCCCGCCGCGCTGGCACTTAGAATCCGAACTCGCGTACGCCTGGACATCCGTCGGCTCTCTCGTCTCAGCCCTCGAAATCTTCAAACGACTCCGTCTCTGGCCCGAGGTCGCCCTCTGTCTGGCTAGTACAGCCGCCGACGACGACGAGAACGGACGCGGGGCCGGGGCTGAGGAGAAGGCGCGTGCGATTGTGCGGTGGCGGTTATTCCATCGTACTAATTCCACCACTACCCCTTCTTCTGAGAGTGAGGAAGACGACATCGACATCGACACCCTAAAACCAACAGATTTCTACGGCGCAGAACGTTCCCCCCCGCCTCCCAACGCGCCGCGTTTGTTTTGTATATTGGGCGACATGGAGAACGACGCGTCACACTACCTCCGCGCATGGGAGATTTCTAACCACCGATACGCGCGCGCGCAAAAGTCCCTCGGCGAACTCCATCTCCAGAATAAATCCTGGGACGCCGCGCTAGATGCGTACAGACTCGCCGTCGGCGTGAACCGGTTGAGCACGGAACTCTGGAATCGACTGGGCGATATCGAGTTACGACTGGGTCACTTCGCGGATGCGGCGGAGGCGTTTCAGCGCGGGATTGCGACGGCGAATGATGCCGTTGGCGGCGAGGATGCGCGGACGTGGAGTAATCTTGGCTCGGCGTATTTGAGTTGGTATCGGGAGGTTGTGGCGGAGGGGAAGACGAATGGTGCGGATATGAGGAGTACGATGCGAGCGGCGGAGATGGGACGCACGGGGACGCAGTTGTTGATGGATTCGCTGGTGGCGTTTAAACGCGGGGCGACGATTGCGAATTCGAATTGGCGGATTTGGGATAATGTTATTACGCTTGCGGCGAGTTTGAAACCCGTGCCGGGTTTTGCGGATGTGGTGTTGGGGGTGAGGAGTATTCTGCGGATTCGGAAGACGGAGGATGCGCTTGATGTGGAGATTTTGACGTTGCTTGTTAGGGAGGTTACGAAGGGTGTTGTTGCCGGGGGAGGGGAGGGGGTTTATGATCCCCCGAGGGGTACCCTGGAGAATAGTATTGTGGTGTTGTTTGAGGAGGATATTGTTCCGCTTATTACGGGCAATTCGGCCTGTTGGGCGCTTGTTTCGCGGTTGAGGGCGTGGAGACGGGATTTTGCGGGTGCGTTGGATGCGGCGGAGAAGGGGTGGCGGACGGCGGTGGGTGGGGTGGGGAGTGCGTTGTCGGCGTCGGTTGCGGCGTCGTCGTCGCAGGGGGCGAGTTGGCTTGTGGATAGGGGGGGGGGGGATGTTGTTGTGGCGAGGACGTCGGAGTTGGTTGCTGCGTATGAGAATCATGGGCCGAGGGTTGAAGGGATTGGGGAGAGGTGGAAGGGGAAGGCGAGGAGTGCGGTGAGGAGTGTGATGGGGAAGGCGAAGGAGGCGTGGGAGGGGGATGGGAATTGGGAGGTGTTGAGGGGGATGTTGGAGGATTTGCGGTAGTTCGTTCATTGTTTCTTAGAAGTTTAGAATTGATTCCATTTCACGATCACAATCACGATGAGCAGGAGAGGTATTAAACGTATTAAATTATCTAAACAACATACTGACAACGGTGACAAGCAGGTAAGCAAGTGAGGTAAACAAGCAAGTAACACTTTTTTCTTCTCCTTTCTCGATCTTGTTCTAGAGTCTTTCTGTGAGAAGCGATGAGATGAGATGAGTTAGAGAGAAGAAAGGAGACGAGATAAGATGAGAGAGAGCCCTGTCTAGAAATGGACGTCCCATCAACCGACAGCATTCATCACGTCGGGTTTGTATGTTATGCACACCGAGAATCCAACACACGTACACGCCAGACAACGCCTTTGACAACAAGGAAAAGAAAAACAGACCAGATAGGAGAGGGTAAGAAAAAGGAATTAGAAAGGATGACAATGGTGAAGGGTATGGGTATAATGCTATGCTCATCCTCAACCTCAAGCCTGTCCTGCGCGCCGATCACCCCCCCGTTTGTTTGACCCCGACCCGACCCCGAGCCAGACCAGCCAGACCAGACCAGACCAGCACCCCGAATTAGATGGTGTAAATCAGAGCAAGTAAGACAACAACAGACTGAACAACTAACACACTTCATGATCGCGTTGACCATCTTCATCCATCTTCGTTTCGTCCCCGCGGTACCCTTTTTTCCGTCGTCGTCGTCGCGCCTCGTTTCCACATACCGTACCGTACCCAACGTTTCATGCACACCGCGCTCTATGTATGCCCTGCGCCCTTTCCCTACGACCGACCGAACTCCACCGTTGGATAGTGATTGGGTAAGGAAAGATTTAATGAGAGTAAGTCAAAAAAAAGTAAACAAAACAGAGTAAGGTAAACGAGTGAATGAAAGAATGGGGTGTTCAATGAAAGTCCCGCATCGAATCGAATCGATCTCGCATCGCGCTGCGCGTCATCCGACTTGCTTGGTGTTGGCGTTCGTGATTTGTTATCGCGGGAGCCAATAAGTATCCAAATCGGTGCTTTCGTTCACTGTTCGGCGAAATTCGGTCTGTCGGTCGGTCGGATATTCTCGTGCGTTCAACCAAACCAAACCAGACAGTAATACCAGAAGAAGAATAGAATCTTGGCATCGACACTTCCATGCAACGTTTCGATTTCCCTCGCGCCATGGGCAGGCAGGAAAGTCCCAGACATGACGATGCCGATCTCCCTCCCGTGTCTCATGATCCAGGAACGCGACCGGCCTTTTTCTTGCGCTGCTAGTCCACATTGCTACAAGGCGTGTGTGTGTGTGTGTGTGGAGCAAGGATGCCAAATGGGGAAATGGACAAGAGACGAGATGGAGACCTGCGTCGTGAGGGGATTGGATGGGGAGTCTGCAGGTGACTTGCAGGGTTTCTTCTCTCTCTCTCTTTCTATCATCCACTGATCCGATTCGATTTGAGTAGGGGGGAGAAAAGGGAGGCAGCCATCGGCCATTCATTTGCGTCCGTCGTGTTGCGCGAGTGATCGATTCCATCATGGCTACCCTGATGGGAGCTGAAGAAAGAAAGGGATATGTCACGTCACGTCTGGCTGGCTGGCTGTCGATTAAAAAAGGGAAAGGAAAGGAAAAATGTAACGGTGACTCATGGTCATGAGAAAGTGACTCTACCTCACACGGAGGCAGGGAAGAGAGAAGGGAAGCAAAAAAAAGGGGATGACGAAAGAAAGCGCGTGAGTCGTTCGTCCGTCGCCGAATGACCGTCCATTCACCCTCCCCTTCCTTATTCACGATGCTCACCACCACTCCCGCCATACGCACCACTGCCATACACATGATGCTGTCCCTGTTGCTGTGAGGGTGCTTGGTTTTGTTGTGGCTGCGACTGGTGATGCTGATGATGATGTCCATACCCCGCCGTCGTCCCATCCCCATACCCATTCCCCTCCCACCGCGACGTCGCCATCCCATACCCCCCCGAATGATTCGCGTACGACTGCAGACTCGGCATGCGGATGCCCGCAGGCGAATGCGGCTTCAGGTTCGGCGAGAGCGTCGTGCGGCCTGTGTTGTAGGGGCCCCAGGACGACGGGGCGCCGGGGGGCAGGGAGCGCGGCGAGGGCGCCATGGGTTGCGGGTCGTGGTGGTGGTGGTGGGGGTAGATGGGGTCTGCGAGGGTCGGGGTGGGAGGGGCGCCGTAGAGGTTGGGGCTGGTGCTGCTGACGGGGGTGAGGAGGGCTGGGGGCGCCGGTTGTTGGGTGGAAGGGGGGTGCGGCGTGGTGGTGGCTGGAGGAGGTTGAGAGGGAGGCGGACTGTGAGTGTTAGTTAGGACATAGACAGGACAGCAGTGAGTTGTAGAGAGAGAGATGGGTGAATGAGTGAACGGTGTAAACAGGAAGATGAACAACGGAAGCGGGAGGACGGCAAACAGGGGAAAAAGAAAAGGGAAAAAAGGGAAAAGCGGATAGGAAGTCGTAGGCTTGTGTATCCCGATCTCAGACAAAAGGCAAACATGCATGAAAACGAGTGATGGGAAGAGACAGGGGCAGAGATCTTGTACTCACATATTTCGAAATAATCTTCTTCAACGCCGGCGCGAGAATCTTCCACGGAAACACCTTGACATCCTTCTCGATATTCCGCGGTTTCGGACTCGGAAAGCCCATGATGACCTTGAAGAACTCCTCGCTATCGGGCTTCGCCTTGCTGACGGTCAAGGGCCGAAACCCCTCGAGGTTCCGACGAATGCGATTCTTCTCCTCGACGTTGAACTTCTTCGGCGCGACGACGAGCTGCTCGAGCAGCGAAATCGTGTCCACGCTCGTCACGAAACATTCCCGTTTCTCCGCCCAGTAGATGCAGCTTATGCAGATACTATTCGGCGGTCTCTCGCTCGCAGACACGGGTTTGAACGTCGTCGACAACGTCGAGCCCTGCTGCTTCTTACTAAAGAGCACGAGGCGTCGGCCGTTCTCGCATTCTTCGGCCGTCCAGTTACTCGCCATCGACTCGAGATCTCCGTTGATCTTCAACACCGCCTTGGTCGAGTACAATGCGTACGGATTCATCGAGCCCGGTCCCCCCGCGCCCGTCGTCGCTTGGAGCGTGCTGGTGCGCACGAACTCCGGCGAACTCGATGTCGGGATGGGGAGCGCCGTGACGTTGGGGCGGGAGATGCTCGTGGCGTGGTGGAGGCCCGCGGGACTGCGCGGCGATGCGAGCGAAGGGCCGTACGGCCAGGAAGGCGTCTTGAGTAGGGGAGGCGGTCGGTAGTCTGGCCCGTATGAGGAGCGATGGTAGGTTGATAACATGCTGTTTGCGCTGGTGTTTGGGTAGCCGGCTGCGTCGTAACTGGGGGCTACGGCCTGGTGCGTCGTCGGGGCGTACCCGTACGTATTTGTAGCAGACGAGGTGGCGTCGACGAGTCCGTGTGTCTCTGTCTGGTGTTGGTGCTGGGTATGATGCTGGTGCTGGTGGGCATGGGAGTGGGCATGTCCATGCTTGGAGGGGTCTCCGCTCCGCTGCTGCTGTTGCTGCTGCTGCTCCTCCTCCTCCTCCTCAGGTGACTTGGAGTTCCGCCGCGTGACATCCTCATGCGGGCCCTCCGCACCCACGGCACCCACGGCCTGTGTAGTATCGTGATAAGTAAACGTGCCCACCTCGACACTCGCCAGCGTCTGTCCGTCGGCGCCCTCGACGAGCAATGACACCGGCACGTTCTCGCCGCCGACCCGCGTGTTCTCCAGCTGCGGCACGCTGCCGCTCACCACGTACCCGAAGCCGCTGGTGTCGCTGGCGTCGCGGATGGCGTGCGCCGCGCACTTCTGCGACCCGAAGCCGAGGAAGAACTGGCTCGTCACGGCGATGAGGTCGTACGGCGCCGACAGCTTGATGGAGAACTTGGTGCCGTAGACGCCGCTCGTCGGCTGGTACGATGTCACCGTCGGCACGACGGAGGACATGTACGTGCTGGCGGAGCTGTTGGCCGCGAAGGCGAGGTGGTTGAGTTGTGCGGCCGCTGCATTTTCGGACTGTTGCGTCGCGAAGGACGGTCCGCCGTAGGGATACTGGGGATCTTGGTATGATCGCGGCGACTCGAATGCTGACAGTCTCGTTAGTATCTTTGATTCGATCACTTATATGATGCTGACGGACGACTTACAGTGCATTTGGGGCGGTTGTGACTTGGGACACGACTCGATACCTAGGAGACCGGGCGGGGAGTCCCCATGAAGGTCTCCCCCGTTCGCTCTGGCCGCCGCTTCCTCCTCGTACCGGAGCGTGACCGTCTCAGGCGACTCGATCGCCTCGGCGTCGATGATTATCGGCCTCTGCGGGTGGTATTGAGGCTGTCAGTTTGTTAGTATCTGTCTCTGAACAACAACAAACGCGCAGGGAGAACAGCTGACTCACCTCGAAAAGCTTGTAGGTCGGGTAGTTAAACTTGACAGCAGACATCAAGATAGGTCTTCTCGCTCTCGCGGTGGTGAGAGCGTGTTTCTGAAGTTGAGGGGGGGGGGATGTGGTCGGATTTGTTCCAAGCGGGACGAACGAAACCAACACCTTGTTTCGGGAGCAGTGTTGCAGAACGAAAGTCAAGGGGGGGAAAGGTAAGCAGGAGAAAAGGTAGGATGAGAAAGGTTTGGTAGGTAGGAGGGATGAGAGAGGATGTATGTCTGGGGAACTCTCAGTCAGTCAAGTCAGTCAGTCAAGACTCAGGGAGGCGTCGATCCGTTATCTGCGTTGACTGAGAAGTGAAGAATGGAGGGAGATTTGCTCCGGACTGTTGGCTTGGTGATGAGGCGTGTCGCTGTACCCTTCTCGGCCAGCTTGTCTTGGATTTAGTCGAGTCTTATATCCTATGGGGCGATCCGCGTCGTTGCTTTTTTTTTCCCCAACGCTTGCTCTGGGCTCTTATAGGCTCTCTTCCCCCTTTCGTCGATAAAAGGTCGTGGAGTGAAACAGCGTTCCCTTGCGAGGTTGAAACTCGATGGTATGTTTTTCACTCTCTCTCCTTTTCTTGTAATTTATTGTGTTTCTGCTCTTCTCTCCTTTCGTTCTCTCTCTCTCTCTTTCTCTCTTCTCTCAACAATCCAGGGGGTGAGTTCGGTTTGGCGCCCGTAATAAAATGGGTGATTAGATCCGCAGGGGATGGAGGAAAACAAGAATAAGACTGGTTGTTGTAGATGCGATGCAGTTGCTAGAATTCGATCAGAGACTGCAGAACGCAAGATTCTAATATCCGGTTGCTTCTCCTGATTCTCCTCTGGTTCTTCCCCGTCTTCTTCTTCCTCTTCTTCTCCTTACGGGATGATCTGGACAGATTATTAATAGAAAGCGGCCTTCTTTTTTCTCGCCAGGCATGGGCGTCTCTGAAGAGTAGGCACGTTCACAGGGATGGTTGGCGGTCCCTCTTCACGCGTCGCTCATTGGCCCAGCGGGCGAACTTGACAAACTGATTCTGAGTCGGGTTTCGGAAACTGGAATCGTTGAAAACTTATTTCTTCCCCCCGCCTCAAAGAGCAAGTCATGCGCACGACTCTGGTGTCTGTCTTCTGTCTGTCTGTCTGTCTGGACTTCTGTGGCCGAATTAGTGGACTAAAAGAAAAATCGGAAGACGAGAGAAGACTCTCTCCCTCTCCCTCTCTGTCTGTCTAGTCTACTTGCTATCGTCATTCTCTAGTCTTCTCCGTGATGCCTTCACCGCCCACAGACACCCAATAGGAATTCAAGCTAAGGAACTGACATGACGGAAGAGAAAGGATGTGATAAATGACACGTGGGGAAGGGGGAGGAGTGCCAGCGCAGGGAATGCAGGAGATATCATCATCACCATCATCATCATCACGGGAAGAGAAAACGAACTAGAAAAAAACAACTAGTAGTGACTGACTGACTTACTGACTTACAACGATCCCCCAGAGGAGAAAGAGACGAAGCCGGACGGACGTCGATTGACACGGGAAACTGTGGAGCTATGATGCTGATGTTGATGCCGGGGGCCCCGTCGTTCTCTCGCTCGCATGCAGGCAGCCCGAACCTGTTCGCATGAGGTTTTGGAAATCCTGGAGGGAAAAGGGCTGCAATCGAAGATTCAAGGCAGGTAACCGGGGGAGGTTCGCGCGGTGTGCGTAATGGGTAATTCTTGTTATTCTTTTTTTTTTGTTTTTCGAAAACTGTTCGGAGCCCAAGGAGCCAGAGAGGGTGGTCGGTCGTTGTGCTTGGTTGGGGGGAGTTGAGCCAGTAAGATGGGCCACACACACTCACACACTCACACGGAGAGAGACCTATGCACACACACCAATAATACAAGGACCAACTACGGTTGAGCCAAGAAATTCAAGGTATAGGCAAGGTAGACAGACCGTTCGTTCTTGGTTGTTTTTTCCCCAAATAAAAAAAGAATACTTGCGATTCTCGGAGAAGGGGGGATACCGCCGGGGGGGTTGTGGACAAACGGATGAACCCGACTAGTTAGTAGTTGTTTTAGGTGTTCGCGCGAATAATTCCGTCTTATTCTTTTTTCGTCTTTCTCCTTCGTCTCCTTCTTTTGCTTGGGTCGATATGATATCAAGGATGAGTTGAGTTGAGTATGAGTTGGCTTGGGAGAAGGATAAGAAAAGAAAAGTGAGACGCTGTTCCTCAGACTGGGACAAGAGAGTGAAAGAGGAAACTTGGCGACGAGATGGGAATCAGGAACAGGTATAGATAGAATAGATAAAGAGTCAAGTCAAGCAGAGTCAGTCCGAAAAGCAGGGACGAGACATATAACCTGATTCTGTCTGGTTTAGTAGACCCCAGATTTGATGATGATGTATGTCAGGATGTCAGGATTGTCAGGATGTAGGTATGGATGGATGGTCTGGATGTATGTATGTAGGTAATAATGTAGTGTATAAGGCGAAGGCGAAGGCGAGGGTAGAGGCAGAGGCGAATGGGGGCGGCGGTACTCCGTAGAAAAGGCAGATCAGATACTAGGTAGGCGCACGATAAGATGGACAGGAACATGGACATGGACATGGACATGGACGAGATGAGACTACGGGATACACATAGCAGCGCACTATGGACGGGTACATTGCTTCTCGGCCGTTGATCACCCCCCAAGCCCTTTCGTTGCTTTCCAAACTGCCTCGTTTAGGATTGCCCCTCTCAACAAATTATTGAATGTAGGTATCTTATTCTTGGTTAGTTCAGGTCTGGATGAGGGAGGTGTAGGTATCTTGTAGATGGATGTATTTCTGGGTGCGTAGGTAGTCCGTAGCCGCGAGTGGTCCTGGTGGTGGAAGTGGACGTGGACGTGGTTGTGGCAGTTGGTTGTGGGGGGTTCGCATATGATGATCTAGGAGGTCAAGGGGAGGGGACCCCGAGTTTTTCTCGAATTGCTTATTTCTTCCCTTGTTTTTTTCTTCTTATTATTATTGTTCTTATTCTCGTTGTTATTCATTTAGTTATTTTTGTCCCTTGGAATAACTCATGCGCGTGTCTTCTGCGCACGTTGAACCCGGGGTGGTTGAATTGAGATGTGATGATGGACTACTAACACCGTATTATTCCAGTCAATGGCGGCTACGGCTGCGATCAAGTACTCGTAAATAATAGAATATCATCCTAGTATCTACTCGTACTCCGTAAATACCTCCTGGTGGATACTCCTTCATCCGGCCGCAGGGATGTTGGCCGTTAATGCCGAATTCCCAGAATCGCCAGTGTGTCTTGAAGGGAGCTGCAAATCATGCAAGGGTGGTTCGCGCTGAATGTGAGCACTGAGTACGAATACTAACTAGACTACGAGTAGACAGATGGATGGAAAGTAGTGAACAAGCAGGTCATGGTCATGGTCATGGCCCGTTTCTCGGTATGGTGGGCATGAAGCCACACCCTCAACGGGGGCTAGCGGGTCCAGAAAAGGCTCGCTGCCGGCAGACGGGGCAGACGAAGATCGTAGGCAATTTGGAACATTTCCAACTCCAGCACCCGGGTTGCTGGCCCCTCCCCAGAGTCATAATACACATGGAGAAAGAAAAAGGAGAGACACGGCGTCGACGTCCCAAGCCGAAAGGAGTAATTCAAGGTGAGGGAGACCAGGAGATGCAAAACAAGGGTGGACATCATCATCGACGACTCGGTCCTTCTAGATGGCGATCTCTCTCCAGCATCTCGAGTGTGTGGATGACGGCAGGTTTCTTGCCCTGCTTTCTGTCGATATTATGATATTATAAAAGATACGCTACCCCTTCAGGCAAAGTCGTGTCGGGCAAGACTGCTTCTGATATGCATACTGTATCATGTATCATGTAGCATGAGCATGTAGGAAGTAGGGAGTACGGAGTACGAGGAGGATGTACGAGGAGCATGAAGGCGAGGATGTAACAGGGTCAGGTCAGGTCAGGTCACGGTCTACGAGTACGGTTGACAGAGCGGATATCCAATATGTACTTCTGAATAGTGAGTCTGGAGTCCAGATTCTGGAGGCTTATAGCCGCACAGTCCTAGTCCAGTCCAGTCCAGTCCCAGGACCGGCCCAGTGGACACGGGAACCAAGCTGGGACGGGAACCCGGCTGAGCAGTAATATTGCTTGCTCACTTCACTAACACGGATCTACTCGTACCTAACTCCGTCCGATGACAGTTACAACTTACGAGTACTTCCGGTCCACGGATTACACCATTCTCACGATGCACGCTTGATGTCATAAAGGGGCAGTTGTAACTACGGTCCAGCTTACATATGTCACCGACTGAAGAGTCCGAGCCGACGATGGATGGATGGATGTCGACCAGATGTAACCTGTCATGAGGCTATCCGCCGTAGGGACTAGCGATCTGGAGATCCCATGACTGCCCGTCTTGCTTCTCACCACCCGTCGTCGACCACTCACCATCACCGACTACGACACTAGACTAGACACACGACACAGGCTGCCTTACATGACGCGCGCATCATACATATGTATTATTGTGAGCTGGTCGGCGTAGGCTGGTTGTCACTGGCGTAAAATGGATCACGCCCTCATCACATGGCGGCCGGACCATGTATATGTCATATGCAGAGTTATCATAACCACTTCGATCGATACCTCCTACTTGAAGTACGAGTAAGTAGATATGTATCTCTTCTGGCGGAGATGCATACTTCTCGGCACGCCCCACGATCCGAAGCGGGCGTTGGCTTCAATCTGGGGACCCTACAGACTCCGACAGAAGGCTTGATTCAGGCCACCGCCGACTTGCCAGTATTCCTTTGGTCGATATGGTCGAGTGGCTATTGGCCGATATCTAATCTACGTATGTACATTGTAACAAAACGGAGAGAGTGGCAAATCGTACATCCCTGGCTCACAACCCCCAGGTTGACAGGGAAGAAGGAGGACAGGGGCTTGGCTTGGCTGGCTTGGCTGGCTGGTTGGCTGGCTTGATTGTACCGAGTACTTTCTCCCTACATCGACGACGACGACGAATGTACATCCGTCCTTTCGTCCTTTCGTACATGCGAGTCGTCTGCATGTGCCGGTCGTCGATGTTCGTATCGTACAGTACTTCTGGTGACCCGTCGCAGAAGCATCCAAGTCGTGTCCCCGTACCTCTACTTCCTTTTCGACCCTCCCTCACCCTCATGCACCCGAAAGCCAGGATATGCTGGGGACGGCGAGTTACACAGTCCTTCCAGCGGTTGCACGTAGCGAGATTGCTCATCTCTTCGTCTTCTCACCTTTTATTACTTTAGGCCCAGGTCAATCAAGCCGCCATCGTCACCAGTGACCACCAGCCAGCTGTACGAGTACTGCTCACCTACCTTTTCTCATGTGTATACCTGGTTACAGCTTAGCTCTTACCTGAGCTCAGCTAAGGACAGGAGGCTTGCTTCGGAGTATCTCGCCGAAAGAGAACGGGGGGGATCGTTGCCTAAAAAAAAGGAAACATAGCCGGTAACGAGAGAGAGCTTGTACATAGCTGGCTGACGAGATAGATGCACGGCAAGAGACGGGCAGGCTTGCTTGACCGATGATGGTCCGTCGTCGGCCAGTCCTTGTTTTGAATAAGGCCGATGCGCATATTAAAGTCATAGAAAAATAGAATAAATAATAATATTACTCCTTATTTACGAACAGTCGGGGATATGAGCAATTTCTAGAAGAGATCGAATAATTCAAAGCAGGAATTCAGGATATTCAGAGAAGATGCTCTCACATTCTTGATTTCCCACTGTTGGAAATATCCGGCATACTGCATCATGTATGGAGTATGGAGAAGAAGAGGAAGCGCAGCCCATCGGTCCCCCCATGGATCTGATTGCAGGCGGGCATGACGTGTGGCTGAATACACGCCGGCTACGATCAGGGCATCTTTTATTTATTTACTTACACACAGTTACCATCTACTATCGTATTTACTATCATCTAGTCCTAGTCAGGCAGTACATTTTAACGGCGCTTGGCATCGCCTCGCATTCGAGCAGACACTGTGTTTCCCGTCTGCCGTTCGAGCCGGCGAGATGCGATGCGATGGGAGGCGTGGTACGGGCAGTCGGTGCCCCTACGTTCGCTCGGCTTCAGACTTCAATAGCTTGTGCTAGTTGCATCTGTATGTAGTCTGTAAGTATTCCGTAGATATTGCCGGGAGTAGATGCTATCTTGGTTAGAAAGAAGATCTCCGACATCTCCTAGCAAGCTAACAGCCGATCCAGATCTTCCAGAATCCGACGCTCACCGGTAGAGAGATCTGTCACGCACGATCTTCCCTAACGTCGACCTGATTCGTCATTCATGTATGTATGTACATACGTAGATCGTCTTCCATCGAACATTCTGCCCCTTTCCTATCTCTGGATAGCTTCTTTATGCCGGGTATTATTGTTGTGACGACTCATGAAATCTATCATGCGAACCGAACCGAACCGTGTGTCGTGTCGTGTGGGCGTGTTCGTAGGGATAAACAAGACGGACGAAATGCTGGCTGTCACGGCTTCTGCTTGCTTCTGCTTCTGCTTGCTGCTTGCTGCTGATGCGTTGTAACCACGATAGATACATCGAGTACAAGATCTTGACCAGCTTGTAAATGTACGGGGTACAAACAAGGGGGCATGGAAGTAGAGGTACGCAGACAAGTCGATCAAGTACGATATGTAGGGACAAGCGACCGCACCAGCCTGCATGTGATGCATGCGGATCTTGCCGCATCAGCTCAGACAGACCAGATCTTTGCAATGTACATCTCTTCTTCTTCTTCTCTCTCTCTTCTTTATGTTCTTGTTGTAACTACCACCTCCGCTACGAATACCAGCGGTCAAGTACATGATCGCCCTTGGCCCTTGGCATCCCCAAAGACCCCATCCTGGCTCGTCAGATACGCCACGCCGCCCTGACCAGCAATGATAGGTTACATGCCCTTTCCCTTCCAAGTACATTTGTATTATGATTACTCATGCGCTAATTCCCCAATCATTAGGTAGGATATATTGTGAAGCCGTATAGATACCGCGTTTACGTCGTTTGGCGGGGACCATTGGAGGGTTGACTGAAGAGACGGTAAGGATGGGCCAATAATGACATGAGATCTTCAGATGATAGAATCTCGGAAATAGCCGTGAATGTGATCACTTCACTCGACTTCACCGTCAACTCCCGGTTTCGTTGCTCGCTCGGGGTTTCCCTACGCTTCTGTCGTCTCGTGTATCCGTCGAGTTATACGGGAGAAATCCCATCGAGTGTATCCCATCCTATCGTTTTCTATCCCATCGTATCCCATCGTATCCCATCGTATCCATCACGGACACACGTTACACGCGTTCCTCGTCTCCAGAAACTACGGCCGTACATGGATGGATCATGGGGTTTCGTTTCCTGTTAACTAACGAACCCGTTAGTTATGTAGTCCATGGGTCTTTCGTCACGCCAGTCAGGTGAGATCAGATCCGTGACGGTATTTCCTGCGTTCAACCGTTTGGGTATGGGTTCTTTTCGGTAATAATGATATGATAGGCGGGCTGCGTAACGGGGCGAGGTGAAGCGAGAAAGAATACAGAGATCAGTTCAGCTTTCGGTTTGATGGATGATGGCACGACGTTACGTGACGGTTTGGAGTAGCGATGAAAGACGACGGAAATGTGGATGTCAGTTGTCTGTTTACGATGGACGGGCTATGCTGGTTCATTTGCTTGTGTCTGTCAAGTGTCAAGTGAGACACGATCTTTCATTCCTTCTGATGAATGGCATTCTCCGTTGCTGCTATTATTATCTCTTCTTGTAATCAAAAGGACATTGTCTACAATTCCTACGTCAACAACTGCCATGGCAACTAACTACCAACTAACTGTCTCCAGAAGGGTAACAATAAGGAAAGACAAGGATAGCCATTGCTCCAGACAAGAAATCCAGGTCCCAGGAACGGAGACAACGTGTCTCGTCTCGACAGAAAATTCCCCATGGGCATCCCATCCCATCCCATGGCGAAAAGCGGTTGGCCGCATAACTACCTCCTCTCGTACCCTCCCCTACCCTTCGTTACAGATTTGCGATAGATCTCGCTGTGGCACGTTGAATTTCTCATCCCGAGGAGCTGGGAACAAGTGCAATCGAGGGGATGTCATTGGGCAGGAAACTCTTGGGAAGGACTTGGGGTTTGAGATAGATGAGGTGAAGACCAGGTAACTGATCAAGTTATGTACGCAGCTGAGATCGAGAGCACCTGCGGTTGTGTCACTTGCTCTGTAGGGACGGTGCGTACGAGTCGAGTCTCACTCTAGCTTAATCCATCCCATAAGAGATCCTCCGTCATTAAGAAGACTGGACTCGTCATCATAAGTTATCACGGCACGGTTCTATGTAGGTAACTCCTCGAAGATTCAAGAAGTATTCGATCCCGGTCTGTGTAGCATCTCCAGACCGAGTGGATAGGGTCTTTTGTAACGGAACAGAACCAGCATATCCACGTCTTCCAGAGAAGACTCTGCTTTTCGATGGAAGTTCCCGGCACGGATGGATGGATCATCGTGAAGACTATTGGAAAAGAACAGCAGCCCCAGTAGAAGACGGGCTTCCATGCTTCCATCGATACGTATGTACTTCCCGACTTTTTGTCGCCAGCCAGGGGAATCTCCGTCAGATCATGCCGGACATTTTTTGCCCTGGCCCAGATCTCTGTTGCCATCCGCCGTGCGTACCTTGGAAAACCCTGGCCATGCCGCCTGCTGCCTGCATACGTGCGTCTATGTATGTACCTACCTACCTATTCGAAGGATGCCTCCCCTTCCCTTCCCCTCGCTTTCGTCTTCCTTCCTTCTCTTCCTTCTGCTGCAGCCACAGAATGGGTAAAAAATGGACCAGCTCGGCTCAGACCGAAGATGGGCGTCATCGTTAGTTGGGCTATTCTCTCCATTTCCTTGTGAATGACAGGGTTTCAGAGGCTATTTTGTCTGACCCAAGACAGACAGAGAGACGGAGTGTGGGCAGTACATGGCCAGGTAGACAAGGGGGGAAGGAATCCATCTTGAAAAAAGGACATGGCGGTGTCAGGTCATACGTACATACACATACACATACGCACATACGAACATGCAGCAGTTTTGGGGCTTCGAAGACCCGTCCCGTCGTCTGTCCGTCGGTCGATGGATGGATGGGAGTTGCGTTGCTTAATTGCTTTGGCTATTGACGAGGTCTCCTTGCTGTGCCGGACTCCGTGGTCTCGTCATATTGTGAAGCCGGTCTCCTTACCTACCGAACCATGAAAATGATACTCATGACTCTCAGTTAGGACCGAATAGATCCATAGAAGTATTCTAACAGAAAGATGCTCGTAACAATTAGGCACTGGCCAAGAAAGGTAACGGCAAACGAGCAACGCGCATACCTGCACCGAGATCATGCACGAACACATCTCGTCCCCGTCACAGAGATAGATCTCGTGAGCCTTTTTTCTCTCCTTTTCTCTCTCTGTCGAGTGAGGCAGCACCGCACATCGCTGCGCTGCACCGATGGACCGACCGACCGACCGACCGACCTTGATTGAACCCGGCGGTTGGAAGCCTGCAGCACCACTCGAAATGTCGTGCAACGGGGACACGACAGCGCCCACTGCGGTCGACGTCGACCAATCGTAGAAGTTCGGGACCCACGATGTTTTTTCGGTCTTTCTTTCTTTCTCCTGTTTGTTGCTGAAGTAAGGAAGACAGTGATGAATAGGAGAGAGTATGTAGTTGGTGGTGGTTATGGTCTACGCTGGATTTACGAAGGACTCGACGATGGGTTACGGTGGCGTTTTGGCATGCAACGTTGCTCGTTTGCTCGTTGTTTGGTTTAGAGGGTTGTGTCGAGAGATCTGGTATCCGGGGGTCCATTCCCTTGGGACTTTCATTTCGGGGGTGCGACGTCGCTGTTGTAGAGGTGTAGATCTTATACAAGAGGTAGTAGTTTGAGAGATAGAAGCAGGTTTAGATGTTGGTTTGGTTAGTTGAGTCCTAAGTTGAAGTTGAAGTTGAAGTTGTAGTTCCTTCTGCCCATCTTCTTCGACTTCAACAACAACACTCTAACCAACTAAGTAAACATCGACAGACACATCACTCGTGAGGATCAGTAACATCTCCTAATGTTACCCCATCCGACTACTCGTCTCACTACCTTCAAGTCATCGTAACAGCAACACAGAGATACGTGCAACCCCCAACCCCATCACCACCATCGGCCCATACGACAAAACAGGCAAGCATTCGAGCGAAAGAAAGCACGGAATACACTGCCTGCCCAACGTAACACGCTGACGTCTCAAATCTCTGTCTACTTACTTACTTACTTACCTGGTAATAGGTAGGGGATGTGGTTACACGTCTCACGTCGAACAATGATCAGCAGCTCGTCCGCGGGATCTCGCCTATCCATTTCTTAGCTAGTTACTACAAGATTCCAAGTGAGATGTCCTGGTAAGGTTACGCTGGCTTTACCGAGACGCTGGGTCCTGTTGTCTGGCCTTGTGGACTCAGATTTTCTTCAGTGCCGCGTTGTATCAGACGGTCGAGAATACTCGTAAGCAAGGAAGTGAGTCAAGTCAAGTCAAGTCGACCAGGGGACCCGTAGAACCATTGCGCTGCGGAACGGCAGGTAGCCGTCCGACGTACCTGATCTCGTCTCTCGTCTCTTTCGGTTTTGGTTTACGCTCTCCTCGATCGGGATGTCGTACGCCGAACCCTTTTTTGTGTCTGTCTGTCTGCCTACTTAGGACGGAGAGAGATAGTTACCTAGACTCTTTTTTACGCCCGTAAAACGACATGAATGCTGTGGTATGACCGTAATGGGTATCTGAGGTGAGGCAAGGTGAGGTGAGCGATGGTGTTGCCCCGTCGTCCTCGGTGTCGATGATAGGATGGGATGAGAGGTAACCAGGAGACTGTGAAACGAAAAGAAAGCAGAAAAAAAAGTACGAAAATGGAAGGACATTGGATGATGGACGTAGTCCTTTAATTCATCTGTCATATTCTCTCTTTTTTGGGTGGGTCTACGTTACGGTCCGATTTGTTGCTCGTCTGTCTTGTGACTGCGTCTAGGACTTTTAAGCCTCCCTTTTCATTAGAGGGGAGGGGATAGGGATAACCAGGGTGATGGCGATCTCCGTAGCCTTGTTGGTGAGGGAGGGTCTGCTGACGTTGTGCCGACGAGGGACCGACGAGGTAGGTAGAGTGAGTGTTACTATCAGGGGTTACGGGTTACGAAATGCGAGATGGAAGAAGCACGAAGAAGAGAACAGCTCGGTAATCTCGACAAGCGAAAGAGTCACGAAAGATACCTCAAAAGCGCCAAACGCAACGACGTTCTTGACATTTGACTCGGATGGCTACGTGGACCTGACCTGGTCCGGTCTGGCTGAAAATCTCATCGAAGGAAGAAAAGCCATAGAAAGAAGTGAAACAAGTTTACCGGTGTTCTGGGACCGGGTTCGCAGGTTAACCTGGTTACTGGTTTGATGGGGATCCCGGGCAGGAATGGTACGAGTACGGGTTGAATGGTTACGGTGTTTACGCTGATGGGGGATGGGATGGGATGGATGGATCATGTAGGCTACCGGGTCCGTGGATCTCATGATGTCTTTATTACGTCCCTTCTAGATTGTACACGGCCAGCCATTTGGAAGCCTGCGATCCTGGGAGACAGTGAATGGATAGCCATCGCGACCTTACTTGGATCTACTCCGTATTCTTTCCATGAGTGATCATCCTTACTATGACGCTATTCAGAGAAGCAATAACTGACCTGGAATCAGTACAGCGATGACCCCTCGAGTCCAGGCAACAGAAATGAGATCTCCGGCAGGCCAACCCTCTGAATAGAAAGACAGACGGCAGAATGTACCAAAAAGTGGCTCAAGCCCATCCCTGTGAGGGAGAATAGCTGAGTCCGAAATGTCTCAGATATCCGCGAGCGCTCTTCCCCACGTGGGATTGTGTGCTCGGTGCTCAGACTGTGCTCATCTCACTCTCACTGCTCAGTGCTTGACAGTAGTGGTCCCTCCATCACCTATCCGATCATCACGTTCTGTCCAGTCCAGCATGAGTGTAGAGAGTGGTCACGATATCGTGGATTCATGCGTTGCAAGATTTGCCGAACAGGATCAACGTCAGATCATCCATCCATCCACCCATACCCGTCCCAGACAGTATACAGAGAATATTCCATGATCACCCAGCTGGTATCGAGGTAGAGAACTACTGCTACTGACCAGCCCCGCGAAGGCATTCCAAAAGGGTACGGCCCAATGTATTCCGCATGCATGTAGCCGAGAACCAGACATCCCATACGGATTACAGTACATTACATGTACAGGGGGTCGTGCTTCTGGATCGGAGTCGAAGGTGCTGCTGCTGCTTGCTTGCTTTGCTTTGCTTCGATCGATCCGGGGGGGATAGCAGAGGCGAAAGACGGACGGGCGATGGAGCTTGCTTGCTTGCTGAATGCATATGTCCATCCATCCATACCTACCTAACCTACATACATACATCCATACCCACATATTATATAGGGGATGCTCGTATTTCCGGGGCCCGTGTGACCATCGCGAGGTACGCCACGAAGGCAAGAGGAGATGTCTGCCTAACAATATGAATGTATTCACGACCATTGGATCCATGAGGCGAGGTATCTATCGTTCAGACTTGGGAATGAACTGCGAGGATCAACGTGTCGTGTCGAGAGCTGTTTGAAGCCAGCTCGTCTGCCCAATACCCCTTGTTCCATGACGACCTACCTATCTTCCTAGGCAGGCAAGCAGGCAGGCAGGAGATACGGGCCTATTGCGGAGGAGTCCCTCGCTAGATATTATTACTTCTCAGACAAGGGGAATCCCAGTCAAGTCTACACGAGTCACTCGCTGCTGGACTGCCTCCTTCTCCCCCCTACCTGACGAAGCGAACTCACCTCTCTCCCAGCTTAGTTAGTCCGCCCCTCCGTCGCAAATGTCCATCATCGTCTGTCACTTTTTCTTTTTCGTCTCTTAGCTGGTAGTATCCTCCCTGAGCTGCTGTTTTGGGCTTAAAGGAGGGAGAAGAGGCGTCGTTGATCGGCGAATAAGGGCGTCTTACGCTAGATAGATACGATAGATAGATCTGCGATCGACCGTTCGTTCGGAAGATGAACTCACCTACATACAGCCATCCATCCATACAGACACGTACATACGTACATATGTGAGTTGATTAGTTGACCGTGCTAGTCTGCTGATCAGTGGCAGTGGCAGAGAAGCCCCCCCCCCCCAACGCCAACGCCTCCATTTTCCCCAGAACGGGGTTCTAGATAGGCAGGGAGACTTTGGTTCCCGACGATCACGGCTTGGCTGGGACGCTGGATTTGTTGATAGATCATAATCAGTAATCATGACATTATTATACGAAAGTCTTGCCTTGCGTTGACTTGTGATGGATGGATGGATGGTGTTCCTTAAAATAGGTAGTTGGATATGGGATTTACCGACCTTGACATCTCCAGGAGTAAATACCGTAGAGGGACAACTCACTGCAACCAGGGTCCTACTTACTGATGAGACTGTCTCTTGTCTCCTTCGAGTCCTCGATCCCGGGTATTCGAACTCGTTCTCGTGATGTTTATTCCATACGTCAACTACTGCCTACCTAACGTACCGATCGCATGTAGATGCCAGAGACGGAAGCCCCGTCATCCAGTTACCATAGCGAATGCGAATGAGCCTTCGTTAACAGGTTTTTCTCCTCCTCTCCTGAATTCCTCCGTAACGAATCGCAGCGCGAGGCTTGACGTCATGACTCATAAGAGGGAAGGGGATGCGTCGATAGCGAGTCGGTGATGGTCACGAAGTGGGTTCGTTCGTTCGTCGACTCGATAGCAGACTATGACCTGGGTAGAGATTACTTGCTCAGAAACCTGCAGCAATCGGCGATGTCATCCATCCATCTACTATCTAGTGACTGTCTTCGTAGGTACTGCCGAGTGAGTGAGTGAGTGAGTGAGTGAGTGAGATGTCATGCCGAGTTGGCATTCGTGAGGGCATTCGGCCCTACGAAGACCTAGACCGTGAATAACAACTCTCGTTTCCTGTCCCGGTTGGGTAGCAATGCAAGGAAAGGACGGTCAGATGATCGCGGCTGCATATACACAGTCCGTAGATATGTAATGGTATGATTCTAGGCGGAGTTTTTTCCAAGCGAGTGTACATGCTGTCTTCATCGCGGACTTGCCTGTTGTAGGTGGCGGCGTGTCAGTCAGTTTATCTCTACGGTATGGAAAGGACTGCCACATTTTGGTATTTTTATCTCTGTAAGCGAGACTGCCATATAATCAGGATTATGTGAACTTCAACGGCGTACCGTGGGTTCGTGAAGCGTGGTTGACGCAGTCTCTTAAGCATGACGCCGGGACTGGTCATGAGATGGATATGTTGTCCTAGAATTTTAGCGAATAGATATATGAATAATAAACATGATTTATATTGAAAGGATCTTCGAGTGAAAAGGGTTGTTTGTGATACGAGTATCACGGAGGTTCGCCTTCGAGTATGCGTGGCTCAGGAGGTCGGGGGATTTATCGACGTAGATTTGCTGATGGCTCGACCATTCTCATGCCATGTTAGAAATCCATTGATCCTCAAAATGAAATATGACTATAAATAAATCATTTCAACTCGTGTTGCTTCGAAGCGAGCTATGGCTGCAACATACCATGGCAGCTGTTAGGTGAGAATAATGATATATAACCACCTGCCAATTAGTAGATAGGAGATCTTCTGCTGTTGCCATGACTGAACCACGAGAATCGTCAGAGAGAGATACTTGACGACACTCGAAGACGACAATGAAACCTCAATATCGGAGTAAAGTCTCGCGATTTCGAGTTTTTTTGGTGTCGCGATAGAAAGGAAGATGCTGTATTCGGACATATCATAACTCTCGGTAAGGGTGAAAACTCCCGACTCAGGCGAGTATCTGACTGTCTGATTCCGATATGTCGATTCGATATAGAATATGGCACCGTATACTATTGATGTATTTCTCACAATCGATCAAGCTCGAGAATGGCTCATCAAAGACTCGTGAGGTCCTTTGAAAGTTGAGGTAGTTCACCCCTTCCATTCAGTCCCAAGCGACAATGCTTCCATCGTCTATATTTTTCATTGGTAGATAGACATACAAAAACAGATACTAATCCAGCCGAGTATCTACATTGAGAATTAAAACTTCCAAGTTTCGAAGAATGGGGGAATCGTGAATCGGCGCGAGAGAGTCTCGCGTTCAGATCATCTCGACCTGAGTATATAGATCGTGATAGCCTCAACAGGTCCCTGTGAGATCCCTCTTCGAAGATCTCTGTGTCCTGTTGCAGATCAGGGGGGGCTCCCTTGACCCATGGCTATTCATGAAGGGTATATTTTGGAAACGATGAGCTTTCGTCGACACAACCGGCCCGCCGGAGGATAGGGTGAGAGACGAATCATCTCTCATTCGACCCCTTCTCGTCTTATATGCCCACACTGAAGCCAAAGGATCCATCAAAGACATCCAGATCGTCAAAATCCACACCTCCCCGCATAGCCTTAAGAATATTCATCTCGGGCGTATTTCCAGACGGATAAAACGTCAAGAGATTATCCATATCCTCATCCGTCAGCGCGCACAGCTCATCCCACGTATACGCGTCGCTGACCTTCGTCATCCAGCGCATGCGCTTCGGCCCATCGGCGACATCAGGCGCCATCTCGCGCAGCTTCACGCGCAGCTCGCCGATCCGCTCGATGGCATTGCCCACGCCCCAGGGCAGGTTCTTCGCAATCCACTTGCGGATGCTCGCGGCGAGACGCGGGCCTTTGCCGTTCGTGCTCACCATGATCTGGAGCGGGCCGTCGCGGTGGACGCTGCCGAAGTAGAAGTCGCATTCGGACGGCACGTCGGCGATGTTGGCGGGGATGCGGTATTCCTTGCAGAGCTTCCAGATCTGGGTCGACGCGGCCGGGTCGTCGACGGCGACGAGGACCATGTCGGGGGCGTTGTAGGTCGGCGGTAGCGACTTGAGGTCGCCCGGCTCGAAGACGCGGTCGATGTGGATGACCTCTTTCCGGTTCACGCGGTGGCGGACTTCAGGGTTGAGGCCGGAGGCGGGGCAGACGACGACGACAACGGCATCGGCATTGAGGACGTTGAGGATCCTGCCGGCGGCGACCTGGTGGAGGGCATGGTGATATCAGTTTTGTTTATTCGGTATATTTATTTATTTATATTTTCTTTTTTTCTTTTTTTTTCAATTGACACGGAAACGGATCAACAACGACAGAACGGGACTGACCTCGCCGCCACCGACGACCAGGACGGTCTTGTTCTTGATCTGCCAGGCCAGAATAAGACTCCCTCCGCCTTGGACGATGGGGAATTCATTCTGCTCGTCACTGGTCATGTTGGCTGAATGCTCATTGCCGGCGCAACGCAATTGCAGCAAAAAAAAAAGTCTCGGATCGCGACACGTGAAAGTGTTCCGTACTTTACTCGCGACTCGTATTCCGGACAAGCACGAGTAGTATTCCGTTAGGTGGTCGGTAATCCGTAGGTACCGTATGCCGTATGCTCAGGGGTATGACCTACAGGAACCGCGCATAGAGAGCAACCGGCGGAGTCTCCCTTCGGTGCGATTGACGGTGATTTGCTGGTTCTAGAAACGGATTTCTGACACTAGAAAAAGGCAGGTCTGGATCGTCTGCGCCAATGACGTCGTCGCAGGAACTGTTTGGGTGGATCGCGTTTGTCAGTGCCTTCTTGTTGCATTTCTCCGATTAATGCAACAGTGCGCAGTAGAAACATGCATTTCACGAGTAATAGCTAACTCTCAAAGTGTATGCATGTAATCTGTATTTGGTGCAAGTGGAAGTGAACGGGAACGAACCGCCCTCGGACGTGTCTGCTGAAGTATCAGTACTTATTGGCAACGCTATTGAATTCGTAAAACTGAAGTATTTCTACATCAGATTCTCACAGTTCTCACATCCCCCGCTCTTTCCCCCCTCACCCCTACCTATCATTTGTCACTGGATGCCCCCAACTTACCTAATCACTGACGGGATCTCAGTGGTCGAGATCGCTGTGGGGTCTCTTCCTACAGCGTCATCAGCCTTGCATATTAACATGTGCCGACCAATATCATCGAGATGAGGGCGACATACCATGTGTGCATCCATCAAATCATAGCGGCACCTCTGACTAGGGGTCCTCCTACCCGTTACAGCGCCCCATCGTTCCCATCGTTCCAATCCGCACCGCTACTCTCACTCTTTCCTCTTCCGTAGCCTCTCCTCGACTTGCCGAAGCTGCCGTATTCGCTATCCTCCCCATCCGCCCCCTTCTCCACCGAAGGTGACCCCCCAGATGGCTCCATCTCAACCGCCAATCTTGGTGTTGTAGCCTAGATAGCCTCTCTTTGTCCGCCATGTCTGGGTCTGGACGCAAACTAGGGGGCGGCAGGGTGCTAGGAAGCGGGAAGGGCCTCGCACCCCCCGTCGCCCCCGCCCTTCACCACAGAAAGAGGGCCTCCAGTCCATCCGCTCTCTCCGAGACTGCTTCTGCTTCTACTGCTGCCTTCCCCTTGCCGCTCCCCTCGCCTTCCCTGTCGCCGAGTACCTCGAGCCCCTTGCCCGACACCGCCCAGGACCTGACTTCCAACATCAACCTGTCCGGTCCGAGTGACGCCACCCGCCATGCGAACTCCAAGCTCGTGTGCCCTATATGCAGCGAAGAGATGCTGACCCTGCTGCAATTGAACCGTCACATCGATGATACTCACCAGGAGTTGCCCGAGTTCGAGCACGACCAGGTCAAGTCGTGGATCGACAAGCAGGTTCTCAAGGCGAAACGCTTCCAGCCTCTCTCTCTTATAAACCAGAAACTACGAGGCCTCGAAGTTTTCGAATCCAACGAATCCTTACCTCCTCCGCCGCCCGTATCGCTACGTGTAGTATCATCGTCATCGTCGCGACCAGTTGTTCTCTCCGAGCCTTCATTCGATCCCGATGATCTGATCACAACTTCGCATTGGCAACGGTCCGGACTCAACGACATCTGTACTGATCCTGCCTGTGGCAAACGACTCGGCGCAGTCAACGGCAGCATCAATTGTCGACAATGTGGGCGTCTATTCTGCGAGGAGCATACAATGTACCAGATGAAGCTATCGAGATCGGCCGCTCATGAGCCGGTCCGGGGATACTGGTACCGGGTTTGCGAGACGTGCTACAAGTCAAGGGAGGGTTACAATGACCACAGTGGGTTGATTCAGGATCACACGCAGCACTTTGCTGCCATACGGAGGAAAAAGGTGGATAGACAGACGCTGGAGATCTCGCGGCTTGAGAAGCGGCTTACGAAACTGACGACACTGTTGGCAAATCCCCCTGCCGAGATGCCTGCTACGAATGGCGCGAGCATCATGATGTCGTCCGTTTCTTCCCTGAATGGCCAGCGGAATCAGCGCAAGATCCTTGAACAGTCGGTCGTGACTTGGGAAGAGGACGCTCAGGTTCCACGGTGTCCCTTCTGTCAGCAGGACTTTGGATCGTGGACATTCAGACGCCATCATTGTCGCGTTTGTGGAAAGGTGGTATGCGCAGACCCGAAGACGGAATGTTCGACCGAGGTAGGCTTGAACGTGGACGTGGCGAATACCTCGGTGCCTGCGCCCTCCGAGAAGGCCGATGGCGGCTCCGTCTACATTGACCTACGCATGTGTCGCGACTGCAAAGGCACCATCTTTTCGAAGCGAGACTTTGTGGATTCGGTGCTACAAAAACCGCCGGATCAACGAGCATACGAGACGTTACGACAGTTCGAGCGAGGCATTGAGCTGCTTTTGCCCACGTTTCAGCGATCCCTCGTCCCGTTGCAGGACGAGAACAACCCTCCGACCCATGCCCAGTTACAAGAGGCTGCCAAACTGCGAAAGAGACTTACCGACAGTTTCACCAAGTACGACGTGGCAGCCAGGCGCATACGCGACATGAAGACGGATAGTAAGACGCAGCAGCGACTCCAAGTTGCCATCTACCAGGCTGCGTCGTCGTTCCTCCACATGCACATGCTACCGTTGAAGAATCTCCCTCGCATGTTGAAACAGAAACATCGTGGCGGTACTGCGACTAATGGCTCGCATGGCGGTAGCCATCGTCTCGGCCCCAATCCCAACTGGCTTGGTCATACGACGAGTCCCCTGCGCTTTGGAGACGTCTCGGAGACGGCGAGCCAGACGAGCGAGGGCAGCACCGTGATTTCGGCGTTGGAGATAGAAGAGAAGGAAACGAGAGAACGTCTCATCGTACTAGAGGAGCAGAGATACATCGTACAGACGATGATCAACGCGTCGAAGGGAGCTCGACGATTTGAGGAAGTGGGAGCGCTCACGCGGAACATCGAAGAACTCGATAAGGAGATCGAGACGGCCAAGGCAAAAGTAAGCCAGGTAGAAGAAAGATGGCAGGGGCTATATGCGAATGGCGGCGCAGTGCCTCCTTAAAACAACCTTACTATTTACCAACCTGCCTACCTACCTCATAATATACCTACCTATTTATATTACCTTGGGTACATGGGCGAACATGACCTAAACGATAAGGGACGAGAGACATGGGGTGTACGGAGTAGGTATTATCATCATTGGGCATGGCATGGCATCAACACGGCATGGCAAGGCGTTGGTCAAGTACATTGGAATTTGTCATTCATCAATCGGTAACGGAGTTATGGACAAGGCAGTCGCAAAGAACAGCATTATCGTCGTCGTCGTCGTCGTCGACGTCGTCATCATGGTCGCCGCCGCTGCTACAATCAGCATTATATTACCTGTACACTTCGTTCCGTACGGATTACCTACTCTTTTTTGCGAATAGAAGAAAAGCAAGCAAGTCACCCATTCCCAGTCATTCCGCCGCCCGCTTCTAATATCCGGGCTAGGGATTTATGAAACCCGAAGGTTGGAGCTGCGCCGACTTCAGATACTTCTCATGCCCCTTATTCACCACTGGCGGGACCTTGACAAGATGATACACTTCAACTGTCTCATGCCGCACGAATGAAACAATGGCCCTTTGGTCGTTCTTTATCCACGTATAACAATCCCCAAAGCGATCCCATAGCTTCTCCGGAACCCTACGGCCTCTGAAGCGGTGCCCTCTCCAAAACTTGGGCACTGTCACCTCGTCTTCCTCCGTCATGAGTGTCCCGTCTAGCAAGACTGGAAGTGGCCCCTTCCAAGTCCGTATATATTGATAATTTACAGTATACTCGTCGATATGTGTGTACATGAGCTTGAAGAGGGAATGACACGTCCTCTGCAACGACCCCGCGCTCGCCTCCGTCATGCTGACGCAGATTCGTGATGGTGAGATACGGAGCGGCAGACGGGAGAGACAAGGACCATACGCGCCTACGCCGGTGAAGCCTCGTTCCCACTCTGGGCGGTGGTCAGATAGGATGCGTTTGTTCCGTTCTTCGTCGGGGAGGCTGAAGCTGCAGTTCTCCACGGAGAGAACCAGGAAGTCCTTTCTGTCGACCTCGATATGCCGGTACACCTGGCGGTCGACCAGGTGTATCGGAAAATGCATGGGATCACGAGGACCCCGAGCCATGATTTGGTGGTCTCCGGCACGGACGAAGAGGCCGCACCGGGGATGTGTGAGGGTTATGAGTGCGGAACGGGAGCGGGGCAGGGCACAGACAGTGCGGGCTTCGTGACAGGTGGCGCGGATGGCGTAGCGGGTTTGCCAGGCGGAGGGGTCGTAGGCCGCGACCTCTTCGTCCGTGTCGGTGATGGAGAGACGGCGGAGGTCGAGGTAGCAACAGGGCCTGTGAGCCGGGTGGTTGTGGGGGTAGACGTGCACGTTGAAGAAGTTCATGTTGGCGGAGGAGGCGGCCACGCGCCAGATCTGGTGCCGGATCTCCGGGGGGAGGTGGGCGAATGTGAGTCTTGGTTTTATGACGGTGTTGTCGTTATCGTTGTCGTCGTCGTCGACGGCGGTTGATGCCACGGGTTGCTGTGACGTCATGGTGTTTGTTGATGCCTAGAATAGGTCTGATGGTGGTTTATGAAGCGTTGAAGTTGTAAACAGTTGGATGCAGACTCGGTCAATTGAAATAATGAACGAAACAAGTGAAATCGTCTTGTGAATATATCTCTCGGCGTGTCTCAGAATAAACCCGAAACGACGTGACACAGATTGCATGCAATGTCTTCCTCGTTGTGTAACCAGTCGTAGGGACAGTGTGTGTATCAAGTAAGTACTGTAATACCGTAATTTACCGTACTTTGATGACGTGATACAGTATTCCACACTGTCCTTCTCTACAAACTCACCCCACCAAATTCAATCCGGCGATTCGTACTTCCTTCATCACGACTTCGCCATAACAGAAACGCAACAAGAGTCAATTGTCTCCGTTCATCTGGGAGAGACGTGTCATTCGGTTCGTAATTACGGAATCTAGTCTTGAATGGCGTAGAATTTGAGGCTCTGCTCTGCAGCGACGCGTCTTGTCGTTCATGACATTTCTTCTACGCTTCGACTATCGCCAACTACCTACTTGAGATCAACGAACATACATACAAAAAACAAAATGCCCCCCAGAAAACGCGCCCGCGCAGCTCCGGACCCGGACCCGGAACCAGAACCCACAACCTCCGCCGACACCTCCCTCCTCACCACCACCTCCTCCTCCTCCAACTCCGACCTTCACTTCCGCTTCTTCAACACCACCTTCTCCACCTTCCGCGTTTCTCCCCTATTTACAGGCCAACAACCCCTCACCGACCCGGGTCTAGCGATTCTATCCCGTCGCCTCCGCGACACCCTCGTCGGCGACGTCGTCCGCGGCGTACAAGTCGGGCTCGAAAGCGACGCAACCCTCGGTCGTGCAGGGGCTCTACTACGCGTGGAATGGCGACATATCAGCACAGAACCAGTCTTCACATCGGAGAGAAAAGCCCTCTGTTTAGAATTAGAATACGAGAACGTCACATTTAGCGCGTTACTCCTTCCCTCCCTTCGCGACGACGATGAGGACGAGGAGGAGACAAGGAAACAACCATCCTGGATCCCCGGTACGCGAAAACGCAGACCTGACGATGACGAGTTAGGCGAGGATACGGAGGAGAACGTATTCACATCCTACCCCCTCCTCCTAACGCGTCTCCCAGCCCCCCTGAAATCCATCCTAACAAACTTCCTCACAACCGTCTTCGACTGCCGCATCACCCCCTTACACCTGGGCACGCGCACCCTGATACAAAGCTGGGAACGCAGTCTGGACGATATCCCCGCGAAAAAAGACGTCGCGCTCACCTTCGCGTTCGAATTACCGCCGGATGTCGGCAAAGGCAGCGTCGTGCCCGGGTTGAAGACGATGGATGTCGTCGTGCCGGCGGGGGAAATCGGGCTGTTTTTTGCGCGGGGGGGTGCTGTTTCTTTTACACAACCCCCACAGCAACCATCATCATCAAAACAGGTCAAAGCACCAAAAGACGAAGAATCCTGGTCCTGGCGAAACCCCGATACCGCCCGGACACCCTTCACCGACGCCCTGGCGAAATACATCGATCACCATCTCGCGCTGGATATTTTCCGTCCCGGGGTAAGGGTGGTTAGGGTTGTGTGTGATGCGTTTGCGCTTTCGGATGGGCGGGTGAAGGTTTTTGCGCCGGGGATGGGGACGGGGGCTGTTGAGGCGTTTGTGGGGATGTTGGTTGGGAGGGCGGAGGGGAGGGATTGGAGTCGGGAGGCGGTTGGGTTGGCGGGGTTGGTTAAGTGAGGGAGACGGGGTGTAGGATAGTGGTAATGATAATATGATACCATGATTTTATGAGTATTTGCTGGTTTACGGGCGAGGTGAGGTGAGTAGAGTGATATGGCAGACAGATGCAGTTCTGGTGATGCCTTCAGATACCGAACTACAGGCGTATAAACCTACCTATACAAGCAGATGAATCGAATTAAATGCAATTAGATCGAATGACAATCAGGTGTCTATTCAATTACGAAACGTGTAGAGTCACTCAGGGGTAAAATGGCAACTCACTCATCAATTCAGGGGCCCCTTTTACGGTCAACCTCACTTCATGTCTCAATGAAATGACAGTTCGAGTGGATGAGATGTGATTTGATTTTCAGTTTCATCTAAAGTCTTCATCTCATGCCTGTTTTCATCTTATACTCACATCTCACTTCGGCTAACTGTGTAGGTATGTTGAGTCGTCTCATCTCACCCCTATCTTACAACAATACTCAGATCCAGACTTCATCAAACCCATCAACATCACATCATGACTTGTCTAATCCTAACGAGCTCTTCCCGCTCATTTCTTTCTGAACCGCATTTATGCAGATTATGTCCTCATCGTGACCTATTTCTCACGGGGTTGAAACGATAGGTCCAGTAACCCACGAACTGCGAATAGGGGTAATGATCTTACCTTCACTCGCCAACACTTGACCCATCCCATCACAAATCAGATCAACATGAATCACAAAAACAAGAAGTCACAAAAACAGAGAGTCAAAGCAAAAGGTAGTTGTCATTTGTCAAGCATAACTAGTGTACGCCACGATTGCATCACGAGACCTCATCATTCAAATCAACGGAGAGAGATCTTAGCCATCGTGAAGTGAGGTGTATATACGCATCGCCCCAGCCAAATGCCATCAAATACCTTAGGTACAAGTACAGTACGGGGAGTTCCGGTCTGGTATAAGTAGTAGTAGTGGAAAAAAAGGAAAACTCCCAACAACGGAAACAAAGTGACATACATGCCGTTGCATCAACAAACATATCATGCTAGCAAGACGATAGGTTTGATACCTCTAGAACCGCCAGAACATTGCCAACGCCAACCTGAACTCCTTTCATAGTCGTGGTTCTTCCAGTTGAAATGAAAAAAATGTTGGTACTCCTATCCATGCATCGGATCAACGCCGCCGAGGAATCTCCGTACTCGGCCGATTTCTAGTTCTCCCTTTTCACTTTCGACGGCTCTCACGAGGCCATCCAAAACTCCGTCCACTTCGTCTTCTGATATTCCTGCACACAAGGCCACGACCTTGCGGTACTTGATTTCAATATCCTTGCTGCGGCTCTTGAGCGACGCAACACCCGTCCTAGTCAACTCTGTGCGGTTCTTGAGGGCCTGGATACGAGCACGCAATACCGTGGCGCTGGGAATGGTTCCGTCATCCATTCTCTCTCCCGGAGGATCACCAAGAGCCGGAAGAGTTTGGAGATCTGCCTCCCACGATAGACTGCTCTGATCCAACGGTCCTTGGCTTTGCTCAATCTTAGTGAGCCGTTTCTGCTCTTCCTCGCGACCGCGTGTCAGATTGACTAGCTTCTGTCGGGTCAGAAGCTGTGATCTCGCAGCTGCTTGCAATGATTCCTGTCTTCTCCGCGCATCGTTCAATTGGGTAGAAGTTAATCGTAATGCCGAATGGAGCGCGTCAAGATCGGCTTGCTTCTTCTTCATATCTGCTTGAAACTGGTTTGAAGTCTCATTGAGGAGATGGGTGATGGCTAATAGAGGCGTTAGCATCACATACTGCCAGGAAGCATAAGAGAAAAAAAAACTCACAGGTGACAATATCGTCGCTGCTCTCACGGCTCATGTTGCCGTTTCCAGTCATCCTGACCACGCCATCCATAGGATCACGGTGCAGCATGTTGTCGCCATTCTCATCACCCACTCCGAAATCAGAAGGCCGTAATCCCGCGGCATTGGCGATGTTGGGGTCGGCTCCGACCTCGAGTAGCTGCGAAATAATACTTCGATTGCCTACTCGAGATGCAATGCCGAGCGCCGTATCGCCCGATTTATCCTGTGCGTTGACAATTTCACTCATGAATCGTCCAATACCCATCTTTGGTACGACGGGCGTATTTCCATTGGTGGTTGTTTGGCTGCTGGGGGCGCTCCCCTGTCTTACTACCCATTCGAGCAGGCTCTCTAGGTAGTATCTGCTAGAATGACTACGTCCTTTGACAGCGCTGGCCAGAGCGATGTGGTGTAAGACAGTGCGGCCCCGTTTATCCCGAATTTCGATTGTATGGCCTAGGACGTCGAGCAACTCCGGGAACGACACCTGCTCTGAGTTATTCGTGACTGCTGAGGCCCGCATCAAGGCTGTTTCACCAGAAGCGTTCACCCGACAGGGGTTCGCACCAGCCGAAATCAAGGCTCGCAAGAGCGGCATTCGGGCGAGCGTAGCTGCCCAATGCAAAGCGGTGTTGCTCGCGGCATCAATTGGCGAGTCGAGGTCGACGGGACTTAGAGAACGGAGTATGTCCATCGGTACGTGGTCATTGTCGTTCGAACCCTTGTTATCCATGAACACACCCATGAGTATACCCCTTTTATTATCAGCCTCGCTACTGCGATCATACCTCAAAGGAGGTAGGAAATTTCCGTCGGGGTCTTGGACGTTAATGCCAACCTGTGAGTAGGAAAACGAGTCGTTGGGTTCCGTAGGCGAGCCCGGAAAATTGCTGCTATACATCTCTGCAGATTGCGAGCCGTAACCAAAGCCTTCGGCAGGAGTCACAATTCGTTGGCGTTTCCGTGGCGGCTCATCGCCCGTCAAAGCCGGTGTGATTTGAGTAGAGTATGCAGGGTCTGCTTCGCGGCCATACTCGGAGGCAAAGCTCTGCTGAGAGTTTGTAGGGGGGATCTCGTCTATATTCTGCATCGAGGACTGACGGCTGAAACTCGGTGGTCTCGTTGGACCATTGCGGCCCCTCGGACCGGGTGAATCAAACCGGGCCTTGCTAATGGCAGCGACGGCGTTAGACGCCGTGCTGGAGATATTCTTAAAAAAAGTGCCCGCCAAACCATTCGAGCGCAGATCATGGCCTGCACTATACATGCGTTTCCTCTGAGCGGCCATCGCCTGTTCCTTAGTCGGTGTGTTGAGGTCACCTCTGCCGGCAACACCGCCATCCTGGCCCATATCGTAGGTCAAGAGCGGCCGTAACAACTCCTCGACATGGTACTGCTTGCACACCTCAACACCTCTCTCGAAACGAATCCACGTGCCCTGGTATTTTCCGTAGCCGCCTTGGACTTTTTCGTGCTCGCCGGTCTGAATCTCCTTCTCGAGAATTTTCGTACGTTTTCCCTTTTCTATTCGGGCGACTTTCAATATCTGTGTGGCATTGAGCCAGCTATCATTCCGGCGTCGCATAACGGCTATACCATTGACCTCCATTTCGTAGACATCGACACCAGAATACACAGCCTAGGGAACGAGCTGTAGTCAGTATACTGGTGGGCTGAGGTATGACAATCCAAACAATGGCGAGCAGAGGATTATGCGACTTACGGAGTAAATAATCTGCGGTGGTTCCTGGCCATTAAGTCTAGGTAGATCAGGTAACTGGTGCCGGGGATATGACGGCTGAGGCTGGGACTGAGTCTGGCTCATGGTGAAGGACGGTTGCGCAGACGGTTGCGACTGTGGTTGGGACATCTGGGGCAAAGGAATATCTCTCGGGGCAGCATCAAGGCTGCCGCTCCGGGCGGCTGGGGCCAGGGGCGGAGGAGGTATGGTGGAGAAGGATCGTTGATGAGAGCTGGTGGCCGGACGAGAGGAGGAATTAGAAGGTGCGATTGCGCCGCCCATGACTGTTTGAATTGCAGGGTCGGCGTCTGTGGTCTGTTGATGGGCAGTGACGATGGCTGAGGCCATGAGGACGGGTATCGTGGCCCGAGAGGTGTTTAGTAAGGGATGTAGTAAGGCCAACGACAGTCAAGGAGGCAGCTGAGGACGGTCGACGGGGTATATGTGGGTCGAGCGCAGTCTGCGATGACGTCGGGAATGGTCTTCGCAAAGGGTGATCAAGGAGTTGCTCCCACTACATATGGCGATAAGGTCCGGAGTATGCAGTGTTGACAAGTCACGAATCGAGGCGACAGGCCGAGGGTAGGCACATAGGCCAAATGTAAGAGACTAAATGTAGAGAGGGTGGTGACGGTGAGTGAGACAGAGGTCCAGCGACACAGGCGCATGCATCGGCTGGCAGGGTCATACGAGACTATATCGCAGATAATAGACAAAAGTCAGAAAAACAAAGAACCGACGTCGATCTAGAGGGAAGCAGAGAGTAAATGCGTACGTATTCATGGACTGGGCAAAGGAGGCCGCAGCAGTTTAAAGGCGCGGTGGTCGTAAAAAGGGAAGGGTTCGGGAATGATTGATGCTACTATGACGGATGACGATGGCTCGGGTGCCATCCAGGAACAGAAGAGGGCAGTGTGAAAAATGGCAGTAATCCGTCAAGGTAGTGTAGGTAGTCCGTAACTGGCGCCGATCAGCACATCGCCGGTGCTATGCGCACAGATTTAGGGCGTAAGCCGTACGGGTCGCAAAGTGAGAAATGAAGCGGCAGCGAGCAGTGTCGGGACGTCTCGATACGGGCGGGATGGAGTTGTAGCTGCTACCGTCTACCATCGACTACTCATGCCGGCAGATGGGATGGGATGGAATGGGATTGATTGGAATGAACCAGGGACGACAGCTCTGGACAGCAGCTTTGAAACGCCCGTCCAGGTCGGGGATGCTTGGCATAGACGACAATCAATTAAAATCCGAGTATTAGGAATAGTGCCGGCCAAGGGTGATGGACGTGTCACTTTCGTGGGTGGACGCGTGAAGAGACGCGTTCGGCTTCAATAGTGAATGGGATTGCTCTGGGGCTGGACTGGACTAGAAGAGTGGTCGTGTTGCCTGCGTGGAAAGAGAATGCACCGACTCCGATTCTTCTCCCCTCTTTGCCGTGCTCGATCTTGTCTTGGCTTAATCTTTTCCGAGGTGAAGGTCCTGATTGATACTTCATACAGTAATAAAAAAGAGGAGTCTTTCTAGTGTACGGAGACGAAAAAGGAAGAAGACGCAGGAAGCAAAAGTGCCAGCGTCTGGATTGACCAAGTCGATTGGCTGTTTTTTCGGCGTCTAGCGTTCAATCACGAACGGGTCTGCCTCTGTTAGTGCATTTTCGGCGGACAATTTCACGAGATGCTACCAGACATGTACTAGCCGGGGATTCATACAGTAGGTGCCCGAAACCCAAATTTACTGTATACAGATCACGTCGAGCAACTTTTACGAGAACTCAACGTATCTCAACACGTCATGTTTTACTTTATACTGTGACGAGTCTTATTCCTCCGCGTCTAAAGTTACAGTTCGATTATGTATTTACCCGTACTTTCATGTGCAGGCTACCTCAAGGATCGCCTTTGTACTTGCCCGCTTCACTTTGAGTTACTGAACGGAATGGTAGGGGCGATGCACAGTACATGCAAGGTACCTGAGCGCCTGTATTGCAGCTTCCATGTGCTCCCATGGTCGGCTAACCTCCGGCAATTTGGGTACCTTCAATGAACGTCCAATCTTCACTCGCACTATGTGGAGCTTCGGATGGAAGCTTCGAAGCTGATAAGCCCCGATAAGAATGTGGGCGTACGGAATAGCTGCACGCTCTTTAGAGGCTCCCGTCGTGTGATTTACCTCCACGCCAACACGCTCAACAACACGTGCCGTGTTCTAGGCAGTCCTTTAGAATATCCCATCATCCACTATGCCTCTTCAGATCCCTCATCCCACGACACCTCTCCATCTATTCCGACATCTACTCCGAGAAGCCACCTACCTCCCGAGTATCTGCCGACCATGGGTGACCGCTCGCATTAGGTCGCGATTCCGGACGTGTCGCCACGATGAGAAGCCAGCAGGCCATATCAAGGAGGCCCATGCTGCTCTGCGATATCTGCGCTCTGCTAATACGGGCCATCTTCGCCGCTTAGAGCGTCTCTGCTACATGGCCACTGGCCGTGTCGGCAGGCGAAAGCGCATCCTAAGCCAGTCTCTCTTCCGCTCTCCCCCGGCCGACGCAGACGAATTAGATGAAAGTCGAATCGAACTCTTGCCTGAGTCAACCTCATCAGACGAAACTCCTGCTGCGACTAAGCCCAAACATTCATGGCTTGATAACTGGTCTCTCGATAAGGTGGGCGTCCTGGCGCGCTCCCAATTCAACCAGCAGCAAAAGCATTGGCCCGCGCAAATGCGCCGTACGTTGGATCCGGCAAGACGCACTAAGGGCGAGAACTGCTTCGGCAAGCCGTACGGTCCTAAACGCGTTCAAAAACAATTGAAGAAACATTGGTCGGGTGTCCTCGGCAAACTACTACCTCCGCTACCTCAGGGTGAATGGGACCATCTAGCGGCCTTGGCTACAGGTGACAGGAACGTTCCTGAGCTGCAAATTGCGCCGAGAAGGCCCGTCGCAAAGCCTATAAGTGATGACACCACAGTTCAGGAAAAGAAGCCGACATGGGACTGGACGCAACATGTGACGACGCCAGCACGTGTCCTCGAGCGAGGATCCAGCCGGAAGATGAAGACTCTCACGGGTGAGGAGGACCAGGACCCTCGTGGCCACGGTCGCGCTATTGGCGCATTCGTCATGAGTCCACGGAAACTCCAGCGACTTTACGGACGTCTCTGGGAGATGTCGCCTACGGTCCAGTCGGATCCGAGCGGGAAGAAATTGTCCGTGACATGGGGAGAAAAGGAGGTCAAAGCCTCTCCTGCGACGAAGAGGGATCATATATTTTTTGATAACGTCTCAGCAACTTCGGCAAGCAAGAGAAAGTAAAGAGAATATCGGAATGCGCGTTTTGTTAAACAACATTCCTGAGATGAAGGAACAGAATGGTAATATTTCTTTCCTCTATCTAACACATGCGCTTCGAACGTCAATAGCTCCTGGCTAGGTACCTCGTCCGGTCTTCGCTCGAACGTTTCTCTAACGTCGACTCTACCTCGACGATACAAACAACCATACCCTTTATACCCGTTACCCGTTTAACTCCTTAGTCCAACAGGGTCGCCAGCTTGGTCAGACCCTCATGTTCGACGCGCATGCCAACCCACTCGTTCATAGCGCGGGCGCCAATGGACTCGTAGAACTTGATGCTGGGCTCGTTCCACTTGAGCACGCTCCAGTCGAGTCTGCCACCGTCCATGGCAACGACCTCCTTGGCCAGCTCAACGAGCAGTCTCTTGCCGTAGCCCTTTTTCCGTTCGGTCGAGCGGACGAACAGGTCCTCGACTACAAGATACTGAAGTCAGTATTTATATTTTTCTTTTACTTCTTTTCTCTCGTCCAGACGATATGGAGGGAAAAGGGAAAGGAATAACTGACGGTAGATACCAGCCTTGGCGCGCCACGTGCTGTAGTTGTAGAAGTACAAGGCCATACCGGCGGCTACGCCCTCCTCGTTGAAGAGGATGAAGCAGCGCGCCGGGCGCGTGGCGGTGATGGGCTCGGTGTTGGGCGCGGCGGATGTAGACACGACGTTGTCGGCGGCGAAGGCAATGGTCGCGTCGAGGGTGGCTTCGGTGGCCTTGACCTCGTCGATCGCGTGCTCGTAGTCGGCCAACTCGCGGATCAAGTCCAGGATGACGGGAATGTCTGATCGGATTAGCGACTGGTCTTTGCGACAGTTTCATAGGAGGGCATGTGATTACCTTCGCGGCGGGCGTGCCGAACGGTGCAAGGAGAGGGGGCCATTTTGACAATTGGTCTTTTATGATCTGTAGACTGATAGATTCAAGTCAATTGAAAACCAAGAACACAATAATCACGAGAAATATGTCCAGGAAGGAAGGAGATATGTAATCCGTAAACCGTTTAAGAACAAGGAAAGCAATCCCTTTCTCAAGTGCCGGTTTTTTTCAAGGGTTAAAATTTCACCACTTCCCTACCCGGTCACTACTACCTAACTATCGTCATTATGGATCTACTCGTACCTACCTAGTGTGCGCCTTGGACATGGCATGGTGGCGGGACGGGAACGCGGTGGGAGGGGCAGGGCAGGCAGCGGGCCATTGCCTCACTGCGGCGCCGTTACCGGATATCGTGTGATAGCGCTAGGGCGAAGCGCTGGTGCTAAAGTGCGGGGGATCGCTGAAACTGGATGCGCAGAGGATGAGATTTTTACGAGATTTACTCGTATCCTCAGAAGTTATGTTTGTTTGGTTGTGGAACTGTGAGTTAAGTGGTCGCGATGCTTCATATGAGATGATTCTGATTTTGCGACTCGTTTCTCGATTCAATCGGAGTTGTTCCGAAGTATGCGACAAGTTCCGAGGTCCCTTCTGTGTCGCGTGCATTTTCATGTGATACAGCCAGTGGTTTGTTCCTCGAGGGTAATGCGATTCACACTTCTATGAAATGGCTTGACATGACCACGGATCATGACGAAGCGCAGTTATACATCAGACCCTCCGTGAATATGTTGAAGTTCAATACCCAGTATGCGCCAAAAAGAATCTGCTGAGAAGTGATGCGCCTCCGGATGAAACAACCGTTCATATGCGCTCAGCTCAGAAGACTTATACGGATCATGAGAGGTGAATGAGAATCAATTATTCTCCAATGGTATCACTAACCTTCTATCCGACGCCATGACTTCAACAAGCCATCCAAACGATTAAACCAAAACAAACATCACAACTGCCCCAACTTACTTGCTCGCAAGTCCCACCAAGCGTCTAAACGCCGTATTCTCATAAATAGGAAACGCCCCAATCATCGAGACATCCTGTCCAGGCGCCGAAACCCCATGCTTCCCCATCGCCAACTCCGTCGTAAACCGGCCCAGCTCGGCCGTCGGACTATGCATACCGGGGAACACATTCTTGAACACCGGCGCGAACGGCGATAGCAGTCTGTACGCCATCGACGGCGTGGGCAGATATGCCTGCACGGCCGGGTTCGCGCTCGCGTCGACCATGGCCGGCCGCACGGAGCTCGTGTGCATGAGCGGGTTCGACTTGCGCAGGGCCGCGAGGGCGACTTCGGTTTCGCCCTTGGTGCGCGCGAAGATGGCGCTGAAGCGGCCTGGTTCGGTGGCGGCGCCGTGGCCGGAGATGTAGACGAAGTTGAAGGGTTTGTTTTCGGGGGCGAGGGTTTGGAAGGCGTCGGATGCGGCGAGGGCGAAGTCTTTTGTGATTTTGACGTATTCTCTGCGCTGGTGTTAGGGGTTGTGGTGTAAGAAGGGAAGAGGGGGAACACACTCTTTGCTGACTTGGGTTTGACTGATGCCGACTGTTATGAGTTAGCGACGTTTCGTTCGATGCGACGGGAGTTGTTGAGAGTGCTTACGAGCCCAGACACAACCCTGAGCGCCCTTGAGCTGGTCAAGGACAGAAGAGTCGTATTTCGTAAAGTCCTTGTGAATGATGACGTTGATTCGAGGGTCCTTCGCGTCTTCGGCCATGGCGACTGGTCTGCGACTCAAGATGGAGATCTTGGTCACGTCCTTCATCTTGATCATGGCGTCGAGCACGCCTGAGCCAACAAGGCCCTATGAACGGGGTCAGTCGCTGAGACAACAAGGTCCTCATAGGGAAAATCTTACAGTCGCTCCTGTGAGTATCAAATGCATCCTGTCTGCGTTTGCTGTGTTTGACGTCAAAGTTGAGAAAACGACTCAAGTTCGATGAATTCAGAAGATCAGACGACGACTTTCAACTGTTCTGACAGAATATATAGAAGTGATATTACTGATCGAAAGCTATGAATACCCTTCAACGTCAAGAGGGTGTATAAATAATTTACAGATTCCCGATCGTCCATTCGTGGGCTCATTCATCACGTCGAAGACCTCATAAAAACATGGAATCCGCGGACGGAATTTGGCTTATTTGCGACAACTGCCGGTCTTATCTCCGCTAGCTACATATGCTAGGGCTACCTAGTCTGACTCTGAGGCCTGGAATAGTGCCGAGATTCCAAGAAAAGATGTAAGAAATAGTAAGAGAAGGATTAAAAGAATGAAAATAAGAAAGATAGGTAATCCGTAGAGAGTCGGCAGGGGAGCTGATCATGGCATTGATTGATCGTTTACCGATGGTGCATGCAGGCTGACGGCTGATGGGCTGAAAAGACATGCGCCAGAGACGTTTCAGGGGTAACTGTGCATGAAGCCGGGCGAGTTGGAGTTGGCCGGGGGATTGGATATCTCGTGGTAATGATACCGTTTGGCCAAACGGTAACGAGAACTGCCGTTTGATGAAACCGGTTAAATCCGGTCAACGTACGAAGTATGGAATTGGTGTTCATTCTATTCCGTACCTGAGAAGGTGAAACCCACGATCGTACGAATACGGAGCACTGACGGGCAGACGTAAACCCCCGGCCGGCTACCCGCGGTCCAGATTCATACCCGACGTTAATCGCACCTTTTGTCGTTTCTCTAGCGCGACTATGCAGTTAGCGCAGCGTCCTGTTTGAATGCCCCGAGTCCCGATATCGTCGTGGTGACAGTGCTCGCAAACTGTACGATGTCTGCACCTGACTTGACGTCGTTCGCCTGACTCTTTGCGCCTGCCTGCTGTTTGTCAGAGGTTCCTGCCTGAGGGACCGACCTTGATGGCACAGCTCTGATCGTAATACCGTACAAATACCAACTCTCACACAGTCCGGACGACCTGTGGCGCAAACGGCCATTATTGAATGTTGCAAGTCTCAAGTCACGTTTGAAAGTGTGCCCGTACGGAATACGCCCGCCCCGTCGTCGTACGCACGTCCATCCTCCCAACCCTCGCGGCTCGCGTTTGCCGTGATCCAGCCTCACAGCCTCCCATAATACATATACCCCAAAGGAAGTAAATGTGACTCCCGAGATAGTAAATAGTGATCATCGCATCCTACATGACTCATTGGGATCCGAGTTAACTCGCTGTCATGTTCGCTCGCTCCCTCTCACTGCGCGACCTCTGCCATTGCTGCCAATGCTCCGAACATCGCCCATGGCATTGAATGACGAGTCCAAGGACAAGGACGAGGAGCGCTTGGCGTCATGTTTCAACTGCAAGAGGTCCAAGGTCAAGTGTGTGCGGCCCGACGGCTCCACCACCTGTGCTCGTTGTATCCAGCGTAGTCTTGAATGCGCCGCGCCCCTCTTCCATGTTGGCCGCCACAAGGGAGTCAAAAAGTAATCAGCTCTCCCTTCTATCTCTATCCGTTGCTCCCGTTATGCTGACGCGTAGACTGCCCCAGTAAGCACTCGGGCCTCGAGAAGGCGGTCTTCCAGCTTGAGCAGGCCCTTAAGCGTCACCACCCTGCTTCTGATCACGTCCAGCACTCCGACCAGTCGGCCGAGCTGAGACATCTGCTTCAGAGGAGTCGGCGACTTCTCAATGCCGAGCGAGGCCAGAAACAGATAGGTCCGGCTTCGACAAATAATGTCCGTCAATATGATGGTCCGGCTTCCTCTCCTCAGGCATCTACTTCAACCTCTCGCGAGACTCCATCATCGCAGTTAGATTCACGCGAAGGTGGTTCCATCTCCCAGACCGTCAGTAATGACCAATTGAACTTGGACGATGCCGAGAATCCATTGCAATTACTGGCTAGGACGTCTGAATTGCTATCCTCCATCGGTGGCCATTGTTCGGCGGTCTCGGGAGGACATCTGCCAAGCAAGTCACTGTTCAACCGAGAGAGAATGACTGAAACCGGTCACGATGACAACCTGCAAGTTTTTTTCGGTAGCTGCCGACCCCGTCTTGACATTGGCCCGGAACTCGATCCCATTGAACTGGGCCTCCTCACTTTGCCCGAAGCCGAAGCTTTGTTCATATAGTAAATGAGACTCCACGCATCCCTGAGCTGAACACCCTTGGAACTGACACGGCATCTGCAGCTTTTATGAGAACCTCGCGCACACGAGATGGGGGATTGACCCCATTTTACATACCGTTGACTTTGTGCGACGACGCTCCGCTTTCCTCTTCACGTCTATCGCCACCGCCTCGGCGCTATTTTCACCTTCATTAGAAGCATTGCACAGGCGACTCTCAAAACACCAACAGAAACTTGCCGACCTGGTCATAACCAAACGGTATAGGTCTGTCGAGATTGTTCTGGCCTTCATGGTCAACATCCCATGGCTCCCTGCGGGTGAGCATTGGGCCGATGACGAGACGTCGACATATATGTCCATAGCACTCAACGTTGCCATGGATTTGCATCTAAACAAGATTATCCTTCCTTCGTCACCTGATGGGTCACTGTCGCGTGACATTGGTCCCACATCGGACAAGATTTCATCACGCCGTGCGCTTAGGATTGACGGTTTTGCTGATATCGACCCCGAGAGTGAGTTGGGTAAACGGCTACTACGCAGACGAGAACGAACATGGTTATCTCTGTTCGCATTAGAAAGAGGGTAAGTGCTCCTCGAGTGTCAGAAAGAATTGGTAATTGACATATGACAAGTGTGTGCCTGGCTAGGGGAAGACGTTATGTGCTGCCTATGGGGCCACTCATTGAGAATTGTGATCAATGGCACATGAGTGAGCTTGCAGATCGCTGGGATGGCTCTATAGTGTCTGTTGCTGTGCTCCGCAGAGATCTGGTAAGTCAATTGCGCATCCAACTTGTGTGATTAAGTTGCTAATCGTCTTTTTCAGGAGAAATTACTCGACACCCTCCGCGCCATCTGCGATAGCTATGTCAATGGAATCAACGAAGCGAGTATAGTTGAGAAGTATGTTTTGCCCCCCTTTTCTTACCTATTTCAGCGCTGACGCATGACTACCAGGTTGAAAACCGAAATCACCATGTTCTTCAACAATTGGTATCAAACCTGGCCTCTACAAATAGGGGACCGAGAGCGTGAGTCTGGTCTACTTTATTGTTTCCCTTGGAATAGTCTACTGACAAACACAGAATTCACTCTCCCCCCTTACGTCGAGATTCTCGCCTCCCACACTCGTCTATCCACCTACTCGAGCATAATTAACTACAGCACTGCCCCCGTCAGTGCACGCCATTTCTTTCGCTCGGCAGGTCTATCGTCGGCACTTAACGTACTCCGCGTTGCAGTCCAGGGCGAGAAACAACTCCGCTCCATGCCGAACAACACGGCCATTATGATCTCCTTTGCCGCGTGTTTTGCGCTGAGAGTGAGCTCGGTTGCAGACGGTAGGGGCTCGAGTCTAGCACCAAGTATACGACTCCTGATTATGCAGACGATCGACGTGTTAGACAGGATCGGTTCGACACCTATTCAAAGACGGGGCATATCCTGTCTCTTTGCTGGTCAGCTCAGAAAGATTCTCAAGCTCGCCTCGCGATCGGCAGAAACAGCGCGTATGTCCCCTGCCGACAACGTCATTACATCAGAAGTTGGAGCCGTGTATCCGAATCCCGCGCAGCAAGTCATGGCAGCGCAGCCTCAAATACCCACTGGGAGCATGCCATCTGAGTATCTCTCGTTCTCGACCATGTCAAACGACCAGCTCAACGAGGCGATCAACAACACGGACGTAGGACTCGATGCGCTATGGGAGGATTTCCCGTTCCAGCAGGCGTCGGAACTGGAGTGGATGGATTGGGGCACTTTTTCTTGATTCGTTTCTGCGTTTACGTGATTAGGGGTCTTTACGGTATGTGATTAAGAAGCACGGTTACATGAGTTTACATGATTTACGAAGGATGGTCGGAAAGGGAAGGGAAAGGAAAAAAAAGGAAAAGGAACATACGGATAACAGGAACACGGAGAATGACTGGGGTACATGTATATTTATCGGCGTTGAGGGATGAGGAAATATACCCCGTACATGATATTGTCACTCTTACCTGGTTGCAAATGGTTTGCTGTATTTTGAGTGCTGATGCTCATACCAGAACCATTGACGGACCAGTTCTATTCTTCGCTTACAGACATGTCTACAACAAGTCCATTCAAATGAATAAGTCATCTCCTAACAGCCAGACTTATGAGTTCTTGTTTTCTTCATCTGATCATTGACCGGAGATCCGTTCCACGTTCTACGTTAGCTTACAAGAATAGGTCGCCGATCATGAATCAGAATCAGAATATAAGTAATCCCAAAAAGCACCCAGCCTCGGTCCAACAACAAAACCGCGAAACCACGAGCATAACTCCAAATCTCAGATCCTCATTAACAAAGAGATCATTGTCTTTCCAATACTAATCACCCTGACAGAAGGATCCAACTATTATTATTGTTGGTCGTTCCGAAATCCCTAACCCCCTTCCACGCCGATTCCATGCCCCCATGACATCACGCCTCCGTCACGGCCATAAATCAATCCCCGACAACACACACCCGCGGAAATGCGACGTCCCTGTCTCCCTCGCTCTGCCGTTTTCTCTCGGGGTAAATAATATATCAGATATACTACTACATACATACTCCCGAGTCCCCCCAATGGCTTGCTTACCTTACTTTCTCCAAAAGAGATCTGGACTCGTGATCAAAAATCAGTCAGTCACAGGTAGATTCGTAAGAGTGCACTCATCATGGCGCAACTGACACTCTCTTCGTCGTGTTTTTCGTCTGCATGTGCGATTCGCAGCACGTGTCGTCTGGGTACGCGCACAACATCGCGTGTGTCTTTTCCAAGATACTATTCCATTGCGAAGACGAGGACGGGATATAAGGTCTTCAAGTCCGCCGACGACGCGATTGACGGCGTCAAGGATGGCGATGTCGTTCTCAGTGCTGGGTTTGGGTTATGCGGTGTACCTGGTATGATATCCCCCATCCCATCTCTTCCGTCTTTCAGGATTGTAGTAGACTGACTGACGGAAAAGACACCCTAATCCAAGCAATCCACCGCAAAGGCCTCAAGAACCTCACCGCCGTCTCCAACAACGCCGGCTCCGGGGGACACGGGCTCGCGCTATTAACGGACCACGGTCGTCTCGACCGTATCATCCTTTCCTACCTCGGCGCAAACAAGTCCCTTGAGAAACAGTATTTGACCGGAAAGGTCGCTGTCGAGCTATGTCCGCAGGGCACCATTGCGGAGAGATTACGCGCTGCTGGGGCGGGGATACCGGCGTTTTATACGGCGACGGGCGAGAGTATTACCCCTTTTCTTTCCATCATTTCTACCCCTTTTCCAAGTAAGGAGCTGACGATAGTAGACACATTCCTCCAAACAGGCGACATCCCCACCCGCATCACACCCGACGGGATCCTCGAAAAGGGCAAACCCCGCGAATCCCGCGTCTTCAATGGGAAATCGTATATCATGGAGACAGCACTGCCGGGGGACGTAGCCATATTGCGCGCATGGAAGGTTGATGAGGAGGGGAATTGTGTGTTTAAGTATGTCCCTTTTCCCTTTCCCTTTTTTCGAGTCCCCCCTTTTCACCCTCCCATAACTCCTGAGCACTCGTGCTAATGACCAAAAGATACACAACAAAAACCTTCGCCTCCCTAATGGCAAAAGCCGCCCGCCTCTCCATCGTCGAAGCCGAAAACATCGTGCCAACCGGCACCCTAGACCCCGACCACATCGATCTACCAGGGATCTACATCGACCGCATCGTCCCCGCAACAGCCCCCAAACGGGCCGAAGTCGTCAAACTCGCTTCCCCATCCTCCTCCTCCTCCTCCGAAACGAACACTAGTTTAGACTCCCGCTCGCGCATCGCCCGCCGCGCCGCCCGCGAACTCCAACACGGCTTCTACGCCAACCTCGGCGTCGGCATCCCCACCCTCGTCGCATCCCATATCCCGTCCGACCGCACCGTCTGGCTGCAATCCGAAAACGGACTCCTCGGCATGGGGCCCTATCCATCTACCGAAAACGACGCAGACCCGGACCTCGTGAACGCCGGGAAGGAAACCGTTACGCTACTCCCCGGTGCAAGTACGTTTGATTCCGCTGAGAGTTTCACGATGGTTCGGGGCGGACATATTGATGTCGCGATCTTGGGGGCGTTCCAGGTTTCTGCGTCGGGTGATCTGGCGAATTACATGGTCCCGGGCAAAATCATCAAGGGGATGGGCGGGGCCATGGATCTTGTTTCGAATCCGGATAAGACGAAGGTCGTGGTCGCGACGGAACATGTGGATCGGAAGAGTGGGAAGAGTAAGATTGTGCAGACGTGTGAGCTGCCGTTGACGGGGAAGGGGGTGGTGAGTTTGATTGTGACTGATATGGCTGTTTTTTGAGGTTGATCGGAAGGGGGGTGGCGGGTTGACGTTGATTGAGGTTGCGGAGGGGGTGGAGGTGGAGGATGTGAGGAGGGCGACGGATGCGGAGTTTAGGGTGAGGGAGGTTTTGGGGAGGTTTTGAGGATTTGAAGAAGTTGGGTGAAGGTGTTGGACAGGGATTGTATATAGATCAGCGCAGTGATTTTGTGAAGTATTTACGGCTCGTAGAGCATTAATGGTATATACAAACCGGGTATATCTAACTCGTATAAACAGAACCCATCGAATATAAATTATAAACAAGAAGAATCATATCTTCACTGCTTTCATAACTTCGGTCTAATGCCCGGCGCAAACGTCGTCCCCTCACCACCACCAATCGCATAAACCAGCTTGTCTACGCTCTCCAGTAACCACATGTTACCCTCGTCACTGGCCAACCATTCACCCCCTTGGACAGGCTGTTCCCCCTTCAGCATGGGCACCCCCATTCTCATATGCCTTCCTCAGTCCGAAAATATGCGAGACAACCTGCGGACTAACACCCGTCTGTGCACGCAAACACGCAATCGCTACAAGCGATGTCAGGACTCGTCCCACAGGCTCTGACTTCCCGGAATCGGGCGGATTCGAGAGTAAGTTCGCATAATGTCCGTTCAGGATATGTACCGGTAGATCCGGATGGGATTGCGCGAGCTTATCGAGGAGTTTCGTCTCGAAGCCCGCGTAGACGCTGTCCCAGAGATTACGGCCGTCTTTCTTCCGGGATTCGACATTCGCGGGCGTGATTTCGCGCGTTGGTGTTGTGGAGAGTTCAGAGGTCACGTTTGGGGGTAAACTACGGTGGAATGCGCCGAGGACGTTGATAGTACGTGGGATTCCGTTGAAGGAGATGCATTTGAGTCCGACTTCGCGGATGAGTTCGGCGTTTTGTACGGGGGTGCGTTGAGGAGTAGAGTTGGCGAGGTTGAAGATTGCTGTCATGGCATCGGGGCAGTTGAGGGTTGTCGATACGGCAGACTGTGCGATTGGGTTAGTTGTTTACTATCTATCGAAAGACTGCGCATGATGGTCCGTACAGACACGGTCACCCAGACGGGCAGACCGAGGTTCTTCTCGCGCGCATCACTGGCGAGACGTTCTATGGCCGGCTGCACAAGTGTGCCAGCGCGCGTATAGCCCGGTCTGGCATGGGTGGCATTGATAAGGGCCTTGACTGATTCAGAGAGTTTAGACATGTTGGCGTCGGGAGGAGATGATGAAGGGGCTTGGGCTTCGGCTTGGTTGTCTTTCGCTTCCTCAGCGTTTTCTTCCTTTTGGGTCTCGGGAAGCGCCGGACGAGTCGACGCCGCCATGAGTCGAGTTCCGGTCTTTTTACATACAAATCACTCTAAGCTCGCGCACGTGAGGCATCCGGAAAAAAGAAGGCAGCGAATAGAAAAAGCAGCGGATTGTTCACGGACAAAATAGAACGTCCGAACGGCCCATGTTCGAGGTCAACGGTCTTGGCCGAGGATGGCAATTGCGCGTGAGATTCCTTTGGAGACTTCGGTCATTGTTTTCCCGTGGGGAAATCGCCGAGTCTCTTTTGCGCCACGGTCGACTAGCCCGACTGCGGCCTAGCGCAGACGCTAAATCAGTAGTCTTCCCCGCTTCCGATGTTCGGCATAAGGAACCGAATTGGCGCCGAGTTAGCGTGCCTGATGCTCGGATAGGTGCAATACTGGGTGTGTGCATATATAGGCAGACTCGGATTCTCTTCTGGATCTTTCTGCGCCGCAATGAGACTCGAGACGAGAGTCTGGATCAGGTTGAACTTGGTAGCGATCCGAGGTTGCATTGGCAACGTGAAAACGTTTATTCAATGTGCAGCCACGAGACGACCTGAATTGATCGACATTCAGACATTAACTCGTTCATTCAAGTACAGACAGACTTTTTACGCGTGTATCTTCCAAGATACGCCTCCTCCGTCACGATATCAGCTCGTTATCTCTCAGGTGAGAAATGCAACTTTAGCACGGAACATGCACTCGGCCTAAACCGTAAGGTAACACTTTTCAATGCTTCCTTGCTCTCAGCTCAACAGGACTCTTTGAGTGGCAAGAATTATTAACCTGAGATAACCGTCCGCAAACTACCTAGGTAAATAGTCTTATCAAGCCGTTTCACAGAGTCTCAGTTCTCACAATGTGGAGATCGTCATATCATTCGCATGAACTTCATTGTCTCTCCCTGTCTCGTCTCGGCGCACCATCTCTTTCTGTACTGAAGCTGTTGGGATCTGGAAACCTATCCAGGTATGCGACGGGCTAGGATCAAGCTCAACGAAACCCTGCATGCATATGTAGTGCCACCAACCGACATGGTGCCAGTACGAACGAGGCGACGAATGCGACGGGGAGAGAGGGAGTTGCACGAATTGCGAATGGTGAGTGTACTCGTAAAGATAATGGAGACGTGAGAGACAGCTGGCGTCGACTTCGCGGTCGAGATATGGACAGAGTACGTGCATGCAGCAGAACGGGAGGTTTAAAGGTGCACCTGCACTTTACGGATTACACTCGCATCACAGCTTCTGTAGGTATACGACGCCCCTTCCCATGGAATAAGTACCTGCCATGTATCGCGGACAAAGGACAAGAAAGAGAAGGTCGTAGTTTCCAATCTATCTCTCTTCCCCACAGTCTTATTTTGTCTTTCCTCTCGTGAGATTCGTTCCTACCTCAACACGTCCACGGGCTGCGTCACCACCTTCCCCGCAAGTTTCATCTGCATCTGAACGAATGAGACACTCTTTCCCTTATTACTAAATACGTCTGACCACGCCAAGAGCGACGGAGACGACCTCGAGTACTCGTTCATTTGTTCACTGTTCTCGCCTTTCTCTGCAGGCGCGCGCATTCTCTCTTCTCGCCTGCCATCCTACCCAACGTGATCAATTGAAGCGCACGCGATGGCTGAAGTGACTCCAGAGGATAAAGACTCCCGGCGTGAGAGCGACGCTCTGGAAGTCGTAGAGAGAGTCGACGAGGAGCTCGCGACTGGTTTTGACAAGAGTCTGGAGAGACGAGTCTTATTCAAGCTCGATACGAGGTGCTTCTCCTCCTTCAGTCGCATATAAGTGACCAATACTGACTTGAGAAAAGAATCCTCCCTATCCTCGCCGTCCTGTTCCTCTGCTCCTTTTTCGATCGCACAAATGTCGGCAATGCGCGCCTTTACGGCCTCGAGACTGAGATTGGTATCACGGATCATCAGTATGATATTGGTCTAGCCGTCTTCTACGCGACGTACATCTTCGGCGAAATCCCAAGCAATCTGATCCTGAAGAAGGTCACACCCAGTGTTTGGCTGCCATGTCTCACCTTCTTCTGGGGAATTGTTGCCATGAGCACGGGCTTTGTGAAGACCTTCCCGCATTTTGTCGCTGTGAGAGCGCTTCTTGGGTATGTCTGCTTACTATTGTTGGCGCAATGGTTGTGACTAACATTCTTTGTAGATTGTGTGAAGGAGGCTTACTGCCCGGAATGGTGAGATTGCGCAATCATCGTCACAACGAGATATCAGGCTAATAGTATCAGATCCTGTATCTCTCGAGTATTTACACCCGTGGTGAACTCGCAATTCGAATCGGAATCTTCTACACCTCCGCTTCGCTCTCCGGCGCATTCTCAGGTATGCCCTCCTACCTCCAATATATCAGGATCTTAGCTAATAGTAAGGCAGGTCTTCTGGCACGCGCAATCTCTGAATTAGGAGGACGAGGCGGTCTGAGCAAATGGCGATGGATCTTCATCATCTTCGGTCTTTTCGTAAGTCAGATATCACGACTCTAAACTTAGGGGCAAATTCTGACGTTATGACAACCAGAGCTCGACTGTGGGCTTCACTGCGTTCTGGTTTCTTCCAAATGGCGTTTCCTCTGCTCATTTCTTCACCCCTGAGGAACGGGAATGCGCAATGCGTCGCTTGCACCAGGGCTCTACTGGCGGTCAAGCGAGGTCAGTGACCCATTATAATCTTTGAAGACGCATTGGTTGCTGACAGTGTTGTAGAGAGGAAGAGAGATTCGCATGGTCCGAAGTAGCCCGTGGCGTCTTCAATTGGCAGACATGGCTCTCTGCGTCTGCTTACTTTGGAATACTCAGTGGATTGTACAGTTTCGGTCTCTTCGTATGCGCCCATCCACTCCAATCCGATAGATGGTTAAGTAGACTGACAAGATTAGTTACCGACAATCATCCAAGGTCTGGGCTACACTGCGAACGATGCCCAACTCTGGTCTGTGATTCCCTATGCCGTCGCGACCGTGTTCACTCGTAAGTCCCCACAACCACTTTAATGTGATCTCCATTAACATTATGCAGTCTGTACAGCCTACCTATCCGACCATTTCAAGGTCCGCGGAATCATCATGCTCTGCTCGCTCCCCGTTGCCATCATCGGGTATGCTGTGATCGCAAACACGCATATCACATCCGTGAAATACGGCATGACCTTCCTCATGGCCACGGGACTCTACAGTAGTGTCCCGCCTGTTCTGGGATGGCTTTCGAACGTATGTATCTCTTCAACTAGGAGAAACGAATATAAGCTGACGACGACAGAACTCTGCTGGACACTATAAACGCGCGACAACGAGTGCCATGCAACTTGCTATTGCCAATGCGGGCGGGTTCGTCGCTGTGTTCATTTACCCCAAGGCGCAGGGTCCTCAATACCATAAAGGACATACGATTATTCTTGGTCTGCTGACAGCTGGATGGTTCCTGTAAGTACCTAAACACCTTTCTAAACCGAATCATTTGAATGCTGACTGAATGCCTAGGGTCCTTGCCAACGTCCTCTACTGCTGGAAAGTCAACCGCGACAAGGCGAGTGGAAAGTATGAAAAGTATAGGGGTTATCATGATGACCGACACCCTGATTTCAAGCTAGTTCTGTGAAAAGGTGGCTTCTATCGTTGAGTGGGATATAGAAAGGGGTATTTTAGCAAGCAGCAAGCATGTGATCGAGCAAGCGAGCATGGTTCGTTCTTGTGAAATTGATGGATAGTACCTCCTATTATGATGATGATGACTGACGATGAAGAAGAAGCGTGTCTGTGAGACTGTCTTGTATTCTGTACGTCGGGTAGTTGCGATCTCACGACCTCATGATACCCCGTTCTTGCCCAATCAATCTGTTCTGCTACTGATCAGAGAAGGTCCACCTGTCATGAAACTTTCCGGAGATGAGATCACAAACTGGGAAGTCAAAGCCAAGGAGAGTTTTGTAGGCGCGTGGATGCAGGCAACGGCAAGGGACCGAGAGCAGGAGTCAAGAAAAGGCCACGGAAAGACACCAGCAAATTCCATCGACTCTCTCGTTTAAGTGGCCGCACAGTCAACAGGGAGTCTACCGAAAACAATCACGGTCAAAGTACGCCACATCGCAGAGTCAGTAGTATTCCTCTCTGTGCTTGGAGTGGTGTATCGTCTGAGTCTGGGATCGCACACCTGTCTCCACCGCTACGACGCTCAAATCGGCGAAGAACAGGATGTCGTCGGTCGGTTCGGACTCTGCCTTGCGGGTAGTTCGCAATATATGCTACATTGGTGCTGGCTTTGTTGGTTCGTGCCGTCCATCTTTGGCTGCATGTTCAGGCTTTGGCTGATTGATCATGCCTTGTAACAACATACAGGCGGTCCTGCAGCTGTACTCGTGGCGAATCGCAACCCGGAGATCCGCGTCAATGTCGTCGATAAGGACAGTGAACGGATTCGAAGATGGAACTCGAAGCATCTGCCGATCTTCGAGCCGGGCCTACGCGATGCTATGACGCGCACTCCGAATCTGTTCTTCTCCGTCGAGGTCGACAAGTGCATTAGCGAGGCAGACATGGTCTTTATTGCTGTGGATACGCCCACCAAGTCGACTGGTGTGGGTGCCGGATGCGCGACGGATATGGCAGCTTTTGAGGCCGTCACTGTTGATATCGCCAAATTCGCTCGCGCGGGAACGATCGTCGTCGAGAAGTCTACTGTCCCGTGCGGCACTGCGCGGCTTGTAGAGAAAATGGTACGTTGAGACCGAGATCGAGCTCGGGCGTGGTTATGGCTCCTTGTAAACCGTACTCCCTATTAACAGGCATCGGGTGTCTAGTTGGCGACTCATCGTCCCGGTGACCAATTCGAGATACTCTCGAACCCGGAATTCCTGTCGGCGGGAACGGCTGTGTATAATCTTATGTACCCAGATAGGGTACTCATCGGGTCGTCCAAGACTGCTGCCGGTCACAATGCTGCTCAAGCCCTTGCTGAGCTTTACGCCGCCTGGATCCCTCGCGCACGTATTTTCACCACAGATGCTTGGTCGTCAGAGTTATCCAAGTTGGTCGCAAACGCCATGTTGGCCCAACGTGTCAGCAGCATCAATTCGATATCTGCGATCTGCGAGGAGACGGGCGCCGACGTGGAGGAAGTGACGATTGCGGTTGGTCTGGACCCCAGAATCGGCTGCAGGTTCTTAAGGGCAGGCATTGGGTTTGGTGGCAGCTGTTTGAAGAAAGACATCCTGAGCCTCGCTTATCTGGCCGACTCTCTCGGACTTGAAGAGGTGAGTGAGTATTGGCGCCAAGTCGTCAAACTGAACGAGTACCAGTGCGACCGTTTCTGCCGACGAATCATTCGTTGTCTGAATAACACGTTAGTCGACAAGAAGATCACAATCCTCGGATATAGCTTCAAAGCGGGCACGTCTGACACGCGGGAGTCGCTGTCCGTGGCTGTCCTCAAAGCGTTGCTGAATGAGCAGCCTCGAGAAATCGCAATCTTCGATCCCTGCTGTAACCCTAAGATGATCGGACGTGACATTGACTCGCTTCAGGTGAATACCGCTCAAGGATTCATCGTGGTCTACAAAGATGCCTACGAGGCTTGCGCGGACAGCAACGCCGTCGTTATTACGACGGAGTGCCATCAATTTAGACTCCCAGGTCCAAATATGGATTCTGATCGAATCGCCCTGTCGTCAGACAACAGCACGAATCCGGACGGTATTTCTGTTGAAACGCCGTCTATAGCAGGCGGTCTCCTATCGGCAGATGGCGATGAACTAGGCTGCGCAGACGACTGTCCGGAATGCGCGCTCAGTACGTGTGGGTTGGCATCTGAGCAAACTAGAGAGCTGGACTGGAAGAGGATTGGGGGTCTTATGAAGAAGCCCAAGTGGCTGTTCGATGGGAGGGGCAGTATCGATCCCAACGAGATGGCTGCGCTGGATACGGACATCCAGGTGGAGCGCATTGGTCGTCGGGGATTTTAACTGAGTAATACTTTGCTGGACTTGACCTTGCTTCTTCAACACAACTGTTTTTCTTTACCTTACAATCTGTGTTAAGATTTTTGTGTGCGAAGTACTCGTACGGATGGAATCTCTTACCGCGCGGCAACTGGCTCCTTCGGGTTGGTCCCCAGGGCTGTTTCGTATGTATCTCTATCACGCCAAGGGCGCTTAAAGGCATGATTATCATGTCCTTCTTCGTCGTTAGTTGCAGAACATGAGACGACGATGATTATTCCGTTGCCGATTGAATGTGACGTCGGGCGAATCATTGATGGATGTGAAATTTGAAGTTGTCGTTGTTCTTGGTGTGAACCTGTCATTCTTTTCTTCTTTTGATTTCTCGTTTTGTGTTCTTGTCTTTTGACTTTTTTTCTCTCCGTTTGTGATCATTTCTTCTATTCTTTCTTGAATTTATTGACTTCATCGCGAAGTCAGTCAACCTCGTTACCTGCAGGCAGGTCTTCTTCTCTTCTCTTCGCTTCGTACATTCATTCATCTTGATCAACGGGCTGAACTGAGGTGCTGGTCACTCATATCAATTACCTACCTACGTTCATTCGAATCGAACTGTTTATTCAATCGAGCTGGACTCGAGAACATATTTACCACATACCTACCTACAACATCTAAATTAATTCCACGATATATACCACGCCGTATCTACGGAATACAAACTTACGAAATGACGACAACCAACAAACGCACCCTCCTAGTCTTCATCCTCCTCGTCCTCTCCCTCCTCGCAGTGCAAACGCACGCCCTGCCGAGCGGTCTCATCAGCCACCACATCCCTCCACAAACTCTAGAAGACAAAACAACAACCCTAGCAAACACCATCCTCACAAGATCAGTAATCCCCAAAACACCATCAGACTACACCCAAGAACCCGCGAATTGCACCACAAACTGTTTTAGCAGCAGCAGCAAATTATCAAAATTCACCCAAGCCCAACTCGCCCAGCAAAACATCACAGCCTCCCTCTCCGCCGGCCAAACCCCCTTCGTCCTCCCCGGCACCCAAATCCTCATCTTCCCCATCGCCCTCGTGATGACGGGGTTCTGGACTTTATTAGGAGCAGCCGTGTATGGAATGGGTACGTACGAGCGATATCAGTTCCGGGAATCGTATCGGCGACGGAGGGAGTTGGCGCGGATGGTGGGGGTGAGCCGGACGGGGACTGTGAGGACGGTGCGGAGGGTGAGGTCGAGGGGGGAGGAGAAGGAGAAGGAGGAGATGGTTTGGTAGGGTGGGGGATGTTTGGGTGTATGAATTACTGCCTACTTACCTGGGTAGAAATGCCTGATTCGATCAGGATATCATTGACTGAAGTGTTATAGAATTTTCTGTGCCATTTTGGATGTTGATGGATTTTCCTAGTACTTCGTAGATTCAGAAAGATCGGAACCGGTGTAGAAGCAGTGCTTCCGTTGTCAGTAAAAAGCAAAAGCAAGTGGAACACGACAACACCAGAGATCGCTAAACTATTCGGTTCTCTTCTCATTCGATCCCCTTCTTTGCAAATTCGGTAGGAATCCTTCAATACCACCGGAGCGATAAACTGGCTCAGAGCCACATTCAGCATCCGATGCTGGCATCGTACACGTCACCTGCGTATTCCGTATTCATACAGCAAACGGCGGCAAACGAAAGCAAGCAAACAAATCTCAGCAGGGATCACGATGAATCGGAAGTACATCTACACCTGTGTACGCGTAGAAACCGTTGTTTCACAGCAGCTTGTCGAGTCCCAGAGCAGAGCGAGCAGACTTCTGTCAAACTTCTCGTCCGCGTTGTTTTACGCGACTCCCGGATCCATCCCAACTCTTTCGCCTCGAGTGTAACGCCGTCACAAAATGTCGAGGCTAGGACTCCTCAGCAGAATCTCTATCGCAGATGGACTTAACGCGTTCCGCTGCGACTTCGAGGCTCGTCACAGGAAACCCGACTTGTCATCGAGTGAATCGGTCGATGGACTCGATAAAGAAGGTAAGTGAAGGCAAAGATATCCTACCTCAAGTCTGCAAATCTGATGCTCTAACACAAAGATATCAGACTTACGGTCTCTTGCATGTGATCTGGTAATCTACCTCGCGGATCTGGTACCGGAGACAGCTAGTGCTTTTGATGAAACAGTCACAACAGCACTCTCTTCGCTCGTCGCCAAGGGCAGTGAGGTCGATCACCTGAGACCACTGCTCAAGGCAACGCTTGCGGATGAGCTCGACGAGAGTGCCATCTGGGAGCTTGTATCGCAAGCTCTCGATGGCATGGAATCGAACCCCCCTCCAGAGATTAGGTCTTCTTTGGGAAACTTGGTCACCCCATCCGAGATCCCACGGAATATTGGTTCGCCAGATCTTGGTTTACTACCAGATGACGACCAGGACTTCCAGGTGAAACCCTTTCAGTCTTTTCGAGATCGTGAGACGCCGTGCTCGACTGCATCGCAAGCTAGCGACGGCATGGACACCATACCCCCTCGAATAATGAGCTCCTCCTTAGGAGACTACATCGCCACATCCGAGGTCCGCCGGAATGTCGACCCGTTGGATCTTGGTCCATTACATACTAATGACCGGGGTTTCCATGCAAGATTCTTTCAGTCTCTTCCGGGTCATGAGAGGTTAAGCTCGGCTGTTTTTCGAGAATGCCAAATGGGCCCTGACCCCCTTTACGATCCCAAAAGAGGCTGGAAGGGATGGCCTGGCGGAATCGTACCAGATGAGATGGCGGTTTTCCAGTGGTTCGAAAACATTGCGATGCAGTTTAGGGACATGGCGCATGAGCATATCGCACCTCGAACGTGTCGTCGGCCAATAATAGTGGCACAGCTGGACCCGCCACTCCCGGGATCCCATGCGCCGGGACCCCTCGTATCGCACATGCTGAACTTTGGCTTTATGAGCCACGTTCCCCCCCAAATTGGAATCCCCCGAACTGGATTCCGACTTTGACTGGTCGCAGGTTCTCATTCTAGGGCAACTAGAGAGCGATCTCGGCCCCGATATAAACGGGTCGCCATGGATGGGTATTGCGGTATACGCACGGATCATGTTCGCTCGTCAGGATTCTCGCCGCTTTATTCTGGGCTTCACGATTTGTCGAGCTGATATGCGAATATGGCTATTCGATCGACTTGGCATACTGGCTTCGGACTCGTTCAATGTTAATACTGATGGTAAGCGGTTTGTGGAGACTGTTCTCGGATTCCTCATGATGAACGACACTGAGCTAGGCTTCGATCCTACAATCATTTCGTCTGGCGCCCAGAGGTATATCGAGATAAAACGAAATAGGCGCACCGAGCGTCTCATCATTGACGGAGTCTTGCGAAACACACGATGTGTCGCTGGTCGGGCCACGATATGCTGGAAAGCCCATAGCGAGACCAACCCCGGCGTATGTTTCGTGGTCAAAGACTCGTGGCAGGACCCGAGTCGACCCGAGGAGGGAGAGATGTTAAGACAGGCAACGAGAAACGAAAACGTGGACTATGTTGCAAGACATTATCATCATGAAACCGTTCTCGTCGAAGGCGGGATTGACGACGTGTACGGGACTGTCCGCAGGAATCGGGTAGTCTCAACGAATCGCCGGCAAGGTAAACGAAAATCAGATCCAGGTCCACCAGCTAGTCGTTATCCACTGCGCAGCCGCATAAGCATCGGTACAGCAACGGAAGTGACAGAAGAAAAGCCAGAAATAGACCCAACAGAAGAAGAAGAAGCTCTGCCATCATCCAATCCCTACTGTTCTTTTTCGATGGGCCAAAAAGCGATTGAGAATCGGCATCACCGACGAGTCGTCTTACGCGACTACGGGAAGCCAATCTATACAGCCACCTCTCATGCAGCCCTGCTTTCTGCTTTCGTGTGCTGCCTCGACGGCCATCAGTCTTTAAGAAAATACGGCGGCATCCTTCATAGAGACATTTCGGTCAACAACTTGATGATCAACGAAGACGAGAACAACCCGTCCTACCCGGCCTTCTTGATTGATCTGGACCTTGCTATCAGTGAACAAGATGATCAGAGCAGCGGTACCAAGGAGCCGTTTGGCGTCGGCACGCGGCCCTTCATGGCTATCGGCTTGCTGAAAGATGAACCGCACTCATTCATGCATGACCTGGAGTCATTCTTCTGGGTGCTGTTCTGGATATGTACCCATTTTCATGGCCCGGGTGAAAGAGACAATTACCGTCCTGAGCACGATGAGTGGGAGTTCATAGAGCGTCGGACGCTTGTCAAGGCGAAACTGGAGATCCTGAGTGACGAGGATTTCCAAGAGTACACCGATGACTACTTCACGCCATACTATCAGCCCTTGGGCCCGGTGGTTGGCAAATTACGAGAAGTCGTCTTTCCGAATGGTAGAAGGTGGAAGACAGAAGATCCAGGACTGTATTCGCGGATGAGAGAGGTTCTGATAGAAGGCCTGAAAGATCTGCGAGTGGTTGCAGCTGTCAAAGAAGAGGAGTCGGATTAGAAGTCGCGTCGGGACACTTTGCAGTCGTCACCAGGTGCTTGCGACTGCCATACCGTAGAGTTAGGAATCATACAGGTGTGTACCTACGTGTGTCGACCGAGGACACAAATAGATAAAATTGAATTGATGGATATCTCGTTCAGGTCATTCTGTGAGGAATGAAGAATCACTTGAGAGAATCGTCAGTGTCTTCCGTAGCCTATGAAATCGAGGTGGGTGCGAACACCACCGCACTGTTTGTCTTTGGAATTCGTACCGTTCTCGGTACAGAGATAACTCGTTACACTGTTGATGCTTGCTAGACTGGCATGTATACTGAACGCACGGACCAAGTGCAAGGAAAGAGAAGATTATGATGACGTAATCGATTAGGAGGAGACATAGCTAGCTCGGACTCCGAGGAGACCGAAGAAGAGGATCATCACCAATACACATACACATTCTCGTTCTTAAAATCTCAAAATTTCTGGTGGTCCCAGTGAGGCCATCGAGCCACAAGCCGTTCATAGCCAAGACAGACTGAAGTCCTCCGAAATTCATTCACGAACTGCAAGGCCGACACTCACCCGCCTTCTTCTGCGAATCGAAAGGCGCTTATTTACAAAACAACTGAAACCCGAAAGGTATCGAGACTATTCCGGACGCTGCGAGTCCTGCTGCGACGACGCGTTCGTCTGCTGTTGAAGAACTGAAACTGCTGAAACTCGAAGCTGAAAAAGGCACTGCGAAGCCTCATTTATCTGTACTTGGACTTTACTGCGAGCACTGCAAGCTCTGATATACTTTGAAAAGAGACCAGTGGAACTCGAATCCACCAAGAGTCAACTCGTTTCAAGCATCATGGCAAGCGTCCAGCCGGATCAAGATCAGGATCGAGTGACGGAGCTGTCACTGCAGCTTGAAAGAGATCTTACCATTTCATCTGAGAAAGAGGAACCTCGAAGCGGAAACCCTAAGCCACTCACGACGGCAGTCATGACGTCAACTGGGAGAAGCTCGTAGCTTCAGGGCATGAAGTCATTGCCACAGATCATGACGCTAAGGAGAAACCGCTAGCCATTCAACCTGAAGCTCCAGTCGGAGGACCTCAGGAGAAAGCAAGAGCAACACGAGAAGAAGTTCCCTCACACGCGCATACAACACCCATACCTGTAATGCTGTTGTCACTACACTCCCCAACCAATCCATCTTCATCACAAGTCATTGGTTCTTCATCAGCTCAATCTGGAGAAGTCGAAAGCTCGAAACCCTCCTTGGCAGCCATTCAAGTACTGACATCTCTCTCTCAATCCCAAATGCAAGGACTGCATGCTGATGTTATGCCCGTGAACCCTAGCGCCACCCTGCCATACGCTGTAGCAGACCCAGAATCCGCACAACAGCAGACTCTCATTTCTTCTGACACCGACAACTCGCCACCTCTCGCCTCGGAAACATTCGGCCCATCACCATTCCAAGGAAAGGACGCGGACAAGTCATCATCCATGGAGTCAGAACCGCCTCCCGACGCACCACCACTCCTTTCGGAGCATCATCGTGCAGATGGCTCAGCTCCACCGCCTTTTCAGGCACAAGCGACCCAGGCAGCTCCCCGTCAGACCCCTTTGCCGCAGCCAATCCAGGGCTTCAACATGGGAGTTCCTCCCGTCCCAGACTCGCCGCTACGGGACACTTTCGACGGTACAGAGTCAGCAGGCAGATGGCTCACGCAGCTTCACCTGCAGTTCCGTCGAGTAGGCTACAGGGATGCGGACATTCCCCCAGCTGAGGCCATCTCAGCAATCGACATGCTCTGTACAAAAGAAGCCGCTACCTTCTTAGACTCAGACCAACACCTGCGAGAGATCATCGACCGAGCCGCGGAGGGCATGGGAACCCGAGATGGTCTTCTGCGTCTTGAACAGGCACTCAAAGACAAATACCCCGTGCGACCAGTGGATCTTGAAGACTTGGATGATCTCACTCGTATCGCACAAGGCAAAATTGAGCCACCGGCTCAATACCACACTCGCATTCAAAACGCACTTCGGCAAGCCGGAGGAAAGGATGTGACGAATGCATCCGCCACACGCACTGGCGCCGTGACCGTGTTGACCGCCGCAGAGGCAACCCTCCTGAAGACGGTGATCAGCGGATTTGTTGACGGACTGGCTGACTTCAAGCTGCGGCAGGAAGCCCTGGGAAATCGAGCCAGGAGTGCCAAGTCGTTGTGGCAGTGTTACGAAATCGTGAAGGAATCACAGCGAGTGCTAGACGAGAAGAAGAAGGCTGAAGACGCCGAGAGAACCCGGGCTGAAATCGAGGTCATCCGCAGAGCACTGGACGAAAATCCTGCCATGACAGTCGGAGACGCAGTGGCACGATGCCGGGCGCAGATGCCCCCACTGACTGTCTCCAGTGCTTACTCTCATGCCAACTTTCCTACCACATATACTACGTCCTCAGCGCAGTATCCTGGCATCATGCCTCAGTCAGGTGTACACGCGAACCCAAACATGGGACAAGGACTGTCGTCGTCTGGCCCACTCGTGGGGCAGATCGCACCACAGACGCAGGTAAACCCAGTACAGTCGAATGCCGGCTTTCAGCCGACCTTTCAACGACGCCCTGACCTTATTTGCTTCAACTGTCAACAGCCAGGTCACTACTCGACTACATGCACTAACCCACCTGCTCCAAGCGCAAAAGGGCGATTCGGAAACACCGCACCACTTCCAGCCAAGGAAACGTCAAAGCATCCACTCGTCAATGGCACCGAGCGACTTAATCCCTGGTGAAAAGGCATGCTTCCGCTGCGGTAGTCGTCAACACTTGCAGACCAAATGCGATGCACCTCAAGCGCAACTGGCTGGCCTGGTGGGAAACAAGCTCTATCTCAAAGGCATGATGTATCCAGCCGCCAGGTATCGCAATCGCGGCCTTCCTCAGAACGAAGTCCAGTCGCGTTCTGCACAACTCTTCTATGATCAATTTCAACTGGACGACCTAGACGAGGGTACTTCTAGCATCGACGAGAGAGAAACGACGCAAGTCTCTTCGCTATCTGCTCAGCTTCAGGAAGTAGTCCCTGCAACATCTCGCCCCGAAGACATTGCTGAGTTTGTGGCTGAGCTCGAGTCACAATTTACGGTCTTGAAATCGTATATGGCGCAGGTTACCGTGGAGGACGAACCGGAGCCACCCTCGAAGAAGCGTCGAAACGACGGGACCGCCATTCCGATCATCGCCGATCAAGAGATCGCTAGCCCGTCCAACTCGCAGGACGACCCCGAGACACTGGGAAGGTCCCCCATTCAAAAGGCTGCCAGCAAGTCGAAGGGCAAGAAAAAGGCACGAGCGCGTGGGAAGGATGAACCCCTCAAGCCGCTCATGGAAATTCGAGGCAGACGCGGCAGAGGCCCTCTTGACTACAAAGCGCTGTTGGAAAACACCCCAGTCCAAGTCTCACTCATGGACATGCTGCAACTGAGCCCAGACTTCATTCGCAACATCAAGCACCTGGCCGTCAAGACCTCTCCGGCAAGGGAAGCTGAAAAGACGCTACGGCGTTACGCCAAAATGAAATCGTCACACTTTGCATCGAACGCGGCGGCCGTGCGCCTCGCGGAAAAAGCCTATCGAATCACTCCCACGCTGAAATACATGAAGAATGACAAGCCTGCCATACATGAACTGAAGCCTCACTCGTGTCAGGCTGACCAGGGAAGCGACGTGAATCTCATCCACCCACAGCTTGTGACTCAGCTGGGTCTGGCCAAGATGAAGCTGAAGGACCTGGGACTTCGTCGAATGTCGCTGCTGAATTCCTCGGGCAAGTCAGACCGCATTGAGGAATTTGTAGTCTTCATGGCCACCGTGAAAGACATTACCCGAGCCGTGTGGGCAATCGTGCAGCCAGCCGGCGGCAAAGACGATGTGCTCCTCATCCCTCGGCCTGCCTTGGCTCTGGGACGTGATGGCAAACTTGGATATACGGGGAAGTGCACTGACTATAGGTGACCCCACGGCAGGTGAATCACCAGTGCAAATCCAAGGCCCTCCCATGGCTTTTGGTACCACGCACAGACTGGCCCCGGCCTCACCGGCACGTGGTGGCGAAGATGAGTCAGGTTCCTCGTCCGAAGAATTTTCAGACTCGTCGGAGACGACGTCTGACTCAGATGACGTGGATACCCCTTCAGAGTCGGAAAACTAGCTTCTCCAAGTCGACCTCGTCAAGTCGGTAAACTGACGAGAGCAGAGTTATCGAACTCTCACCAGCATAATTATATGTCCTGGGATCAAGCTCCGGCACCTAGACTGCTGACACAAAATCCGCTTAAACAACGCTACCGCTCACTACGTAACATGGTTACTCTCGCACAGCATGACTCCGTCCGAAAGCCTGAACAGCCTGCTTCTGGAAATGATGGACTGGCGCCCATGCACCCTGACGCACCTCCATACTCTTCGAGGCGGTTTCCCACAGACAGAAGAGTTATCAGGCGCCATCCTACTCCCGCCATCGAAGTCTCCGATGCTGACATCGAGGCATGGTGGAAGGCAGAAGGCCCAAACTTCGGCGCGCTGGTTCCCGAACATCGCAAGCTTCCCCACATGCGAGTCTCGCACGCATATCGCGACTGCGGCGCACACTCCACCGCTGACATGGCCGTCCCAACGGACCTGTACGTCCACAAAGTGAGGCTCAAGCCTGGCACGAAGCCGTGGAATCGATCCAAGCGTCGTCACTGGTCCAATCCACAGCTGTACTGGCTGGACAAACTGACGAGGGAATGCCTGGATACCCTGGCATGTACGAGCCAACGGTGACGGCGAACGGCGAGCTCTCCAGCTGGACCGCGACCCCAGTCCTCGTCAACAAGGACAGATTTGACAGATATACAAATCCTGGAGGAGATCGTGAAGTGGAGCCCAGATTGACGATCAACTACAGCAAGGTGGAAGAAGACCTGCCCGGGGACAAATCTGCCTCTCTTGGCGGACGTCCACGCCAAGCTGTCTGATCCCCGCGTGAAATCGCTCTCAAAGTTCGACCTCAAGCACGGATATTGGTCAATTCCGGTGCATCCGGATTATCGTCACATTCTGGCCTTCGAGATACCTGGCTTTCCACAGCTGCAACCCACTAGGATGCCGCAAGGCTCGCAGTCTTCAGGCCATTCCATGACAGAGATGATGCGTATCGCACTCGGATCAATTCCTTCTCCCAATCCTGAACCGTCGCTTATAGCACCCTCGTCACCGCATGCACTGGTTTCGTGCACCGAATACATCGACGACGTTTTCGCAACCCATGAAGAAGTCGGCGAGCAGCTGGACTGGATTGAGCAGCATTTCCTGCCAAGAATCCTCTGGTCAAAACTGAAGCTGTCCTTCAAAAAAGTCGATGTAGGCTGTACGGAAATAATCGCCCTGGGGATGGAGCACAAGACAGAAGGACGTGTCAGTATTCTGCATGACCGAGCGAAGAGACTGCGAGCATGGCCCACTCCCACGGACCAAACTGGCGTGCGCAGGTTCCTAGGCGCTCTAGGACCTACTCGGCGCTGGATACGAAATTGTTCTGAAATCGCCAGGCCTCTCAATAGGCTACAAGGAGACGTCCCTTGGACATGGGGTGACTCCGAAAGCCTGTCCTTCAGCCTCCTAAAGCAAATGTCAGCCTCAACGGTCGAGATGCACGGCCTTGAACTGGATCGGCCAGTCGACATGTATTCAGATGCATCAGCATATGGCGCGGGCTGCTGCATCACTCAAATTCAATCCGGAGAAGATCGTTCGCCCTGGCCACTCCTCTACGACAGCTTCCTGTTCTCAAAAACGCAACGCAACTATGGAACCTACAAAAGAGAGCTATGCGGCATCGTGGAGTTCGCCCGGCGGCACGAACGGTACTTTCGATCACAGACTCCTTCAATCATCCACACGGATCACAAACCCTTGACCTTCTTCCTCTTCTCACCAAACGTAGAAGGCATCTACGCAAGATGGGCAGAAGAGCTGAGATCCCTTAATATCCGAATCGTTTACATTGAAGGATCCAGAAACCGCGTGGCCGATGCCCTCTCGAGAACGATCTTTGAAGATCCCGAGTGCAGAGACGAATTTCCAGACCTTGGAAAGATGGATCGAGACTCTCAAGCATGGATCTGGAAAGATGGTGCAAGCGGATACGAAGCCCTGCTGAAGTCACTCGAATCCAAGAGGAAAACGGAGCTCATTGACTCTCTGTCACAACGAGCACTGCAAGCTAGTCAAGCCGAAGACGCGCCGGAACAGTCCTGGACCACGAGGATGGCCGCCATCTGGAACTGGTCTGACAATGGAGATCGGGGATATCAGAACCAACTACGGCAGATGGCAACGAAAGACCCACACACGAAAGACCCACACGCGATGAACTCCTGTGCCGAAATTGCTGACGATCTCCTTTGGAAACTGGTGTCAATGAACTCTGACCTGCAAACCGAAGCCCCAGGACCGGAGCAAATGCCCGGCTCATCTCTGGCGAGCGGACACCCCTCAGCGGAAGAAGAGGAAGCAACACACACAGACGACTCAAGCTCCCGTGCATCCATCTCACTGGACAATGACAAATCATACGCTTCTTCAAAATGGTATTCAGACGTGTGGAAGTTCCTGAGCGGAGAAGCAGAGCAACTGGGCAGATTGGGGCTGGTCTCCCTCACAAACCGGTGCAAGGCCTTCCGCAAAACTCAAGACACACTGGAGCACCTGAGACGGGGAGTCTGGAGAAGATGTCTACTGCCTCATGAGATACGCGATGCACTTCGCCTGGCTCACGATGAAGCAGGACACTTCGCCCCACTGATCACGCTGGCCAGGTTAAATCGTTCCGTCTTCTGGCCGACAATGAGAAAAGACGTCATGGAGTATTACAAAGGCTGTCTTCGCTGTGCTCGTTTCAATCCAGCCAAACCGAAAGCTCCTGACCTGCCGGTGACAATTTCGGAACCCTTCCAAGTGGTGATAGCTGACTTCATAGGACCCTTTCCTGCGTCAGAGAGAGGAAACAGACATATCTTCTGCATCGTCGATGCCTTTAGTCGCTACGGATGGGGATTCGCTACGGAAAAATGCGACGCACCAGCCGCCAAAGCCTGTGTTCTAGAATGGAGGAATCAAGTGGGGACGACTCCTCTGGCATTCTACTCTGACCCCGGAAGTGGCTTCTACTCCAACAGATTCAAATCAGCACTTCGAGCCATCAAAATCTTTCCTATCAGCGCGCCCGCAACCTCGCACAAAAGCGTCGGCCTTGTGGAAGTTCTAAACCGCATCGTCCAGTCAGTGTTGAACAAACTCGTCGACTCGAGACATCCCGACGACGCCCCTGAGTCAAATCGAACCTGGGATCAAGAAATACCACAAGTATTTCGAGCAATCAACGCAAGGTACATTAGCCACATAGGCTTCTCACCTTTCGAAGTGGTACACGGACACGTCCCACGCGGAGACTTTGAAATCGAATACCCTGCGGAAGACGAACGAGTGATGCATGGATCGCTGGCTGAGCTGCAGCTCGCTGATGATGATACTCACGCCGAACTTGTGCTGCAGCACGTCGCACGACTGCAGTACGTCACAGAGGCGCTAGCGTCAAAGCCCACGAACAAGTGAAAGAGCAACGAATTAATACACACAAAAGTCGAGACGTCGCAGTGAAGACAGGTGACCTGGTAATGATTCTACAAGAGAGAAAACAACCTAAGCTGACGCCCAAATGGCGCGGACCCTTTGTGGTGATCAGAAAGGTCGGCAGACTCTCCTTTACCCTAGCCAACTTGGACGGCTCAGAGCTATCTCATGAATATCATCTAGACTCGTTGAAAACGTTTATTCCTCGAACCGGCTACCTGAAAGGACCAGACGATCCTGACCTTCCTCAGCGTGTCACGGTGAGGCGCGCGAAATCAAAGCACAAAAAGGACGGAACAAGGAAAGGCAAGGAAAAGGCCACGCAATGAGCTTCGTTCCTGGCTGAAGCGCAGCCCAAGCAAATACAACATGATTCAAATAATGGAAACACGAGCGAAAGGTTCGGGAAAGTTGGAAGACCGAGGACGGAAGCTGAAATATCGAGAAGGGAATTCTTGGACCTGTAAATGCATTTCATAGAGCGCGGGCGCTCACTTTCCGTTGGGCCCCCACTTGCTAGACTGGCATGTATACTGAACGCACGGACCAAGTGCGAGGAAAGAGAAGATTATGATGACGTAATCGATTAGGAGGAGACATAGCTAGCTCGGACTCCGAGGAGACCGAAGAAGAGGATCATCACCAATACACATACACATTCTCGTTCTTAAAATCTCAAAATTTCTCATAGAGACTAGCTTCATGAATTGCTGCATATACGGAAGCCACATATGCATCTATGCAGGGCAGATTTAGCGACTCCACTCGAACCGTTTTAAACGAAAAAGTTTGAAACTAGGAGGGAAACCCCTACGGAATTCCTCGTGCTAACCTCCTAACCGTTAACAATCCATCCCATCAACCCAATCCATTAAGTGCATCCATCCATACCTTACCATTTTCCCCTCTGTCATCAATCTGTTCCCTTGCGCACCTTTGCCTGGCGAGGGGATCCAAGGTGGTATCGATAAGACTCAAGATATTGGTTGTCCGGCGCCTCGACGATTCACGCCGACCACATTCGTATCGTCTGCCCTTCGCCTTTACCCTCTCTTATCGTCCGTTTACTCTCCCTTGGGAGAGCTTCAGGTCAGGCTCTGGGCCAGCTCTGCCAGCTTTGGTCCTTTAGTCTACGGAACACCAATCTTTCAAGTGTCCCGTCGGGTCTAGTTACGTCTAGATACATTTGCTTGTATCTGCATTGGGCACAGACAGACAGACGCGATTCTTCTTTGTACCATCTACCTAGGTAGTATCATTCACCATCGCTATCGTCATCGCAATATATCTGCAGATTACGGATTGATCTTCCTTCCACCACCATCAGCCAGCTGCCTACATAGCCGTTGTTCGCCATGGCCGACGAAGAAATCCAGTCTCCCGCACTGTCGCGAACCCCCCGTCGTAATGCGGACCGCCGCACACCTCGCTTCAGCTGGAACCCCGCCTATGAAGACACCTTCTTTAGATCATTGTGTGAGTCCATGCAGATGGGCTTCAAAGACAGTCACAACTTCAAAGCCGGCGCATGGGAACGGGCCGCCGTGGCTTTACGCGACCGGCACGGCGCATATCCCGAGAAGAGCCACCTTATCAACAAGGCCGACAATGCCCGTAAGAAGTTCCGTATGTGGCGGGGACTCAGAGAAGATCCCGACTTTTTGTATAATCCCGTTACGCGCATTGTGACTGCGAGTGAGGAGGTTTGGAACCGACACTTCGAGGTAAGTCCCGCGTCAGGCTCCTTCCTCTTCTTCTTCTTCTTCTTCTTTCTACTTCTCTTCTCTTCTCTTCTCTTCCTCTCTCTACTTGTACAGCTCCTAGCCAACCATTACATGTGTTTTATAGAAGGAACCCTTGTCAAAAGCCCTCCGCGGTCGGCCTTTTGACCACGAGAACTACATGGAGATACTGTTCCCCGACGTCGTCGGATCTGGCGGTGCCCCTAAGCGCCACATGAAGCCCAGACGTAAGAACGCTGATGGCTCCATGCCGCCGCGTTCGGGTGATGCCGACACGTCCACTCTCGATGCCAATCAGGAAGATTTGTCGCCCTCGGCGTCCGCTGAGTCCCCTTCGTCTTCCACTGTTTTTCAGCAGACTCCCCAGAACCAGAATTCGACATTCTCCCAGACCCAATTCCAACCGATCCAACCCGCAGGTATGCAGCAGGCCACAGCCTCCATCTCTACAACCCAGGCGTCGCCTCAGCGCCCAACCTCTACAACGATACCCGGTCGTTCCGCCGTCGCGAACAACAGCGCTTTGACCCCTCCGGACGAGACTGCAGCCAATTCGCAGTCGCCTAAGCGCCCCAACCCCGACCCGACCACGGGCAATCCCGAGAAGCGCCGAGGCAGGCCTTCTCGATTCGCTGCTAGCTTCTACAATCAGCAGACCCCCGCGACCGCTTCATCTTCCGCCGCGGGTCCTTCCTCGGGCCAGCTTGTCCAGGTCGCAAACCAGTCCGTCGGATCTCCGGCCCTAGTCGAGAGTGGCATCCTGTCTTTCGCAGAAGTGCTCAAGGCTCGAGCTACGCCAAAGTGGTCTGAACAGGCTGTCGAGATTCTGTTCCGTGACTTTGCCGAAGAAGACTTAGATCTTCAGCTTAAGATTGCTGAGAAAGCTCTGACGGATGAAAACAAAGCCATGGTCTTTGTCAAGATGACGACGGTTCTGCGCCGTCACTGGATCAGCCGACTTAGAGAGGCCCACATGCGAAACTTGGGGTCCGGCAGAGTTGGTGAGGAGGCTTCTTAGGAATGTTACATCCCGGATATCTCGGGAAACATTCTCAAGATTCTGCCATATCGGTTGCTGATCCATTGTCGGGGTAATCGTTTTTGCTTGCTGGCAGGTACCCATGAGAAGAAGAAGAACCCTTTGATGAAATGCATTTGTTTCCACCACGTCCATCCTTTTCAGTCTTCTCTCGGGAATCGCACGTCAGATGCGACCTTCACTTTTCTCCGAGTGCTGAACAAAAAGAAAAGTGGGCGGATGGTATTGTTTACGTTTATTTTTCGCTTTTGCTTATATACCCCTGGGATGCTCGATTACGGCTTTGAGGGCCGGGCGAAGAGAAGGCGTCGGAAGAAAAGAATGATTCCCAGTTCATATAACAAGACAAAACACGATTGTGACCCCAATTCGTGAAGGAGGCATGATCGATGCTGTCTCTGCAAGAATCATGAGCAAGTGGGATAGGATAGGTGTTGCCTGCTGCCTACCTGTGTACTGCCTATGCCTACCTACTTTACGAGACCGACACGAGCTGTCTAGGTGTTTCTATCAATCGCTATGGTGATGTATCGCTGTCACAGGGTGCCGTGCTCAACCTCATGTCAGTAGGATCTCTTTCCTACCTATGTAGTAAGTAGTGCCTGGAGGGAATGTCACGATGAGTCGCTATTACTACACGCTACATGGGCAATGAGACAGACTGATAGCCTTGACCTTGGTCGTCCTTCGATCACTGGTCATTGATATGTAGACGTGATTTCTCTTCAGGAAAGGTAAACAACAACCTTGGACGCACCTTCAAAGCCCCTGAATTCGGAATGCAGGCAACCGGGTCGGGTACGCTCTACGGAGACCCTGCTCTTCGCCCTATTGCCGTCAAGCAAGCAACGAACATTGTGTACGAAATATATGCTACGAAAGGACAGTCTCATCCGAATCCCTCAGTCGGAACTAAGGTGTGGATGGTGTTTGACCTGTCAGACCTCTCCAACATGCATTCACTCGCAGCCTGCCTGCCTTCACAGTTACATTGAAACCACCCCATATTGGAGACACGCCGCACGAGCTGTACGTAACGTTGCCACGTTCCTTGGCCAATGCTTAGCAACATGTATTTTACTCGGTCCCACGATCTTGTTGGATAGATCAGTTGTTCGTCTGATAGTTCGGATTATTTGGTATTCAGTGTAAGTCATCTCAATCATCTGAGTTAACAGGCAACTCACACAGCCAAGAGTATATTAGTCGATTATGTATGTATTCTACTCTCTCCTAACTCAATCAGTCCAACAACCATCCATCTCAATCTTCTCTCTCTGGTATATCCTTCACTTCGAAACAATAAACACTATCAAAACAACAATCAAAATATAACAACACACAAGAAACCACAGTCCAAACCCCTAAACCAAAAGAAACCACTCCCTCTCCCCCTCCACCATCTCCCCATCCATAACCCCATCAACATACGCCTCCCCAACAACCTCCCACTCCCCATCCCCCCGTCCCCTAAGCACAAAACACCCATTAAACCCATCAAGCACAACAACCTCATCCCCTTCCCTCATCCCCCCCCGCCCCAACCCCACCAATCCCCGTCTCGTAACAAAACACCGCTTATCAACCCACCGCAGCAACGCCTCCACATACGGCCTCGCATGAACCCCTATCTCGCTTTCCCCGGGGGCACGTATACAATCCTGTAATCCGTGCATAGTCGCTTCATACCGACTCTTTGTACTCGAATCACCGCGTACCAATCGTCCATCTAACACGATCTGATCCGCGCACGGAACGCGCCAAACCAGATCCCCCATTTCCCTCGTCCCTCCTTCCTCATGACGAACGATCCGTCCCGCAAAATGCACCAACTCCCTCACCTCCATCAAAAATGCAAGTAACTCCCCATGCGGCGCCGACCGCGCAAGCAGAATCTCCCTCGCGGACGCCACACCCGTCCGTGTCCTAGGAACCCAAACCCTCCCAACCTTCCCCACAACACCCAACCGTCTCCCCCTGACAGGAAGCGTCGTCCACCCATCCACGAACGGCGGCACCTCATCACAAAAATCCGTCTCACCACACGCATTAAACACAGGTAACCACGGCTTCGCCTGTCCCTGACAACACAAACTCTCATAAATCGTCGCCGAGAAATCCGGGACCCAACTCGGCAGACCCTTAATCAGTTTCGTCGCGGGCTGCGCCCAAGCCAGGATATCCGTGAACCCATTCTCGATCATCCGCTTCGTCGTCAACGTGTACGTCTCCTGCACACTCAGCGTATAATCAGCCACGATGTAGCTTTTTTCCCTCCCGTTCGCAAACCCCATGAGTCCGTAGATCATATCCCGTGCGTCACTCGCCTTGGATCCCGTGGGGAGTTCCTTGACGCAGAAATTCGTCATGGCGATGCGCAGCGAGACGACGTCGAGTGGATAAATCGACGTGTAGATGATAAGTCGATGCATTTCCGGCAAGGAAGGGAATCCGAACGCGAACTTGGCCAGTTGTTCGTTCCGCTCGATTTCTTCGCGAAATGGACGCTGCGAATGCATCAGATGGCGCTGGAATGATTCCAACAGAATCAATGCCCCCGCGACGACCTGCGAGGGGAGTCGACAATGTCCACACACGTAAAACAGATTCTTCGCCAGATACACCTCCTGCAACACCCATATCCGCGACCAAAACCCCCTTGCACTGAATGCAGCGTACTCCTCCACGGGGAACCTATCGACAGCCCTCGCGAACAAATCAAACAACACATCCAGATTCTTCGCGAGAATCATCTCCAGATCCAGCCGTCGCTCATTCAACCGTCTCGGCCCGTCCTCACCCGCCCGATCCCAGAAAATCTGTCCCAACCGCAAAAGATGCGCAAACAAGTCCTCCGTCGACGAGGTCTCTGTATTCCGCTCAATGGGGCCCAACCACGCATACACGAGCGCGGCATTCGCAAAGATCTCACCCATGTGCTGCACGAGGCTCGATTTCTCTTTATCGTCGCGCTGGTTGATGCAGATGGCGTCGGCCCAGACGTAGGCGTCCGGATTCGACTTCTGGATACTCGATAATGCCTGCCTCAAGTTCGTGCGAATAGAAACGTTTTCGCCGTTTACGTGGATACTGCTCGTAGGCGTCTCGGGACCCCAGACGTAGGAGAGAGCGATGTATTTCGGACACGTCGCGTACGGGAATTCCTCAAGTGTGTACTTTAGCGTTCCACCGCTGTGTTTCTCATGCGATACCGTCAATATAGGCCGTAAGAGACGAATCGTCTTAAGACAGGTATGCGGTTGTTCTGCTATTTTGGCAACAACGGCTGTTCTATTCGGTGAGAAGGATGGGAAAGACGGGAATCGCGGTCCTTCCCAGACGAAATTCTGCTGGCGCGCCATCTCGTTGAAGGGGGCGTGCACATGTGTTCCTATCCGACTGGTAGTAATATGCGATGACGATGAGAACGTCTGCACGCGTCGGTACTGCGTCGCGGGACTCTGCTGGAACGCCATCTCGTTAAACGGAGCTCTCACATGCGTATTAAGTCCGTGATCTTTCCAGGCAGGTGTGTCCTGTGTCGTCGTCTCGTCAAGCGCTACGCGTTTGCGCTGCCGCTCTTCTTCTGCTTCTTCCTTCTGTTCCAGTTGCTCCATCAGGCGTTTCTTCTTCCGTATCTGCTCCTGTAGCAGCATCGCCTGCATCTGTGCATCTTGAAGCTCGTGAAACTGCCTTTCACCCCCCGTGCTCTCCATTGCGCCGTTCTGACGAGGATCTATCTGACTGTAAGTTATATATCTGCATGTAGTCAAAGAAAAGAAACCTACAAATTCTCCATCCGGGTATATCGTCCACCTCCCCACGTGTCGCCGTCCAAGCGTGACATGCCGATCTTGCCGATCGAGCCCGACGACCAGCGGCCTTCATCGGGTGCGCCGCTGCAGTGCGAGGTGAGAATTGATCCCGTGACACATCATCGTGGGCCTCTGGCATCGTTTCTATGGATTTTTCAGTATTCTCCGATTTTTCAGTATTCTCCGAGATAGGACGATAAAGGGGATATTATTGATCAGCACTACTCTAGGACCTGACGATGCGCGATAAAGAGCAATTGAAGTGGTAGATTCTGATATGGTTGCCAGGTGAGACATTGTCAATACCAGGTACGTTAGGCAGACGTATTTAATAGAGTAGACCGGGAGTGTCAATAAGCAAGGTCATGAGGATGAGAACCAGGATCCGAAAATAGGTCGTACCAAGACACTATATCGTCCCAAGGATCTCCGACCATCATTCGATCGCATCTCGGCACGGCATCCATACCCAAACCGTTCATGCCTTACCTTTACCGGAATAGCCAGACAGAAAATAAAGAGTCATGAGCGTGTCCGTGACTGTGATTGGATTAATCGTCCACTTTTATACTATTATATCAGGGGATAATAGATCTCATGTATGCGGGGCAGGGGCAGCTGTTGACATCCATGACATGACTTGGATACGGCATTACATTGCCAATCGCCAGTTTTCGTGGGCTGAGGCTCAACAAGTATATAGTGACATGTCCCTTGGTGAGGAGAAGAAGAAGAAACAAAACAGTGTTGACGCAGAAGACACCTCCGACCACACCGAGTCACGGGTTGTCTGAAGCGCCAATGCAGAAGCACTACTTACAGAAACAAGGAGATCCAGCCAGTAGCCATTCGTTGAAACACCTAACACAGAATATCAAAGCACACACACTGCCAGAAGATCTGAATGACAGGCTCCTGCACACGATCGCATACAGCCCAGCACCCATCTGTACATCACAAAAGAAGACCCTATAGCACTCTTGCTGAATCGATCGCATTAAACCGAGTGGATTAAATCGGTATTCAGGTTACGAATGGTTTGGCAGGATGGATGAGAGACTCATCGTACTGAATCTCACGGTCGTATGCGTCGTGTCGCGATCGTGTTCACTCGTGGCTTTTATTAATGCTATAGCACCACTACATTAGCAGTGCTCCCGCCGCATACACATCAAGGCATTCTTCACGCCAGCGCACATACTTCGCCAGGCCGGCCTGAAAGAGGCCAACGCCAACGGCAAGGCCCGCCCCAAGGCCGACCTTGCTCCAGGTGAGTTCACCACGCTGGAACAAGGTCAGTCCCTTGTAACCAAGGAACGAGCCAATGCCAATGACGGCAACAAGATTCACAATACCGACACTGCTGGAGCCTGAAGGCCAATTGCCCAGGATCCGAGCAAGGAAACTCTTGGGGACCCGAGGGCCCACAGAACCACCTTTGGCACTGTGGTTATGGTTGTGGGCGTGATCTTGCTCCGCACGGACACGCTTCTCCCTGTGCTCGCGGTTCTTGCGCTCCTTCTGCGTCTCCGTCTTAATGTCCTGCTCGGAGAAGTCTGCAGGGACGGAGACGACACTCGGTGCGTCAACGTCGACGAGAGAGACAGTCGGGATGCTCTCGTCGGTGACCACCTGTGGTGGTTGAGGAGCTGCAGCCTGCAATGAAATGTTGTTAGCACTTCTTTCTTCCCGCGCTGCATGCATACAATGGATTGTGCGAATCATGTAGTAGTCCTCGATTCCAGACTGATTGTTACTATGCGAGACATACCTCCTCGGGAGACTGGTGCGCGCCTGTCGCGGCGACCTCTGCGTACGACACTGCACAAGGGTTAGTCGACGTCATCCAGCATAGGATACGACGGACGATTCAACGCGACTTACTTGTGAAGAGATTAACAATGCAATCTTCTTCCTTGTTGTATATACCGATGCGCGCAGCAGGGTAGACAATGATATCTTTCGCGAATCGTTGGAATTGAGATTGGAGCTTGACTCTGTCTCGCGACGCGATGGATGCGAAGTTGAAGATGGTCAGATGGTGGGATGGTTGGATGGGGAGAGAGATGGATGGATGAACAACGGAGGAGAAAGATGACGAAGAGTGAGTCCGGCGGAGGCAGTTTTTTAATGGTGAATAAATATATTGTTTGTCCCTTCCTTATTACTCAACCGAGCAAACTGGGGAAGGCACGATTCCTGCTGTGTAATAACAACAGCATACCTAGCAGGCAAGCACGCCACAATTCCTCTCCTGCTCCTGCTGCCTCTGAATGCATTTCACCCGGTGGGTACGTACGGGGGTACCTTCCTCTCGGTATGTTTGTCTCACAGGTGAGATCTCGTTCGGAAGGAGCAGCGTGAATGCTGTGTTAGTATTTCGTAGCGAGTGACGTTCCTGAAGTCATAGTCTCGACAGCGACCTCCAGGAGCTCCCCCTGCCCTAACCCATGCCGCTGTGACGTCACCATGCGCCCCGCAGACACCGCTAAGCCCTCTAAAAGTGGACGGGAACGGGACGTGAGGTCAGTCTGCGCTTACCTAAGGCGATTCAACCGGCCGGCATTGCTAGAGCGAGGGAGCTGCCGGTAGCTCGTGAAGCTGAAGCTGTCCAATGAGTTAGAGCTCTGACATCACTTCACGTCGAGTGAGTATGTTTTCTTTGCTTTTCTTTTTCTTTATTTTTTTTGGTATGTAGGGGAGTTCCTATCTGGACAGACAGATAAAAGTGTTCTGCAAGTTTCGTTCACTTCTTCCCGTTCTGATCTATCTCAATCGATGTTAGTCTTCAGAGACCGAGGAGAATAACCGTACATGATCAATTCTGCTCAAACCATTCGTTCTACCTAATATGGTAGAACCAGAACATGAAGCAAGTCGACAACATTTAAAAGATAACGGTCATCTAGATCGCCCATCTAGTAAACATATGTACAAATCAACTCGAAGAAGTAGTGTAAACAAACGCCCCAGCGCCTCTATGATCTATGTTATAGACAGACGCCTTTTCGGGAGTTGAACGCGCGCTATTGGTACAGGCAGGAGATTCGACAAGTTTTATGAGCCCCTTTAGTTGGCGGGGGACTCAGGGACTGGCTTAGCCTCCTTGGGTGAGGATGCGACAGCCTCAGCTTCGGGCTTGGATTCGATCTTCTTCGCATCGGACTCGGTAACGGCCTTGGTCTCGGGTGTGGTCTCGGTAGGCTCAGCAGAGAGCTCCTTGGCAGCGACGGGTTCGGCCTCGGTACCGTTCTTCGCGGCCTCGTCGTCATCGGCTAGCTCCTCGCCGTAGACCTCAGGATGTAATCTGAAGCAGTCCTGCATGTGCCTGTTCTCTCGCATTAGTACACCCATCACAACTCATATCGCAGCAAAGCTCAGACATACTGGAACTTGTCAATGCAGTCCATGCCCTTGGGCTCCTCCTTCGAGTACACGAAGCAGCTGAAAGCAGCCTTGAACTCCTCGCCGCAAGGGCCATGCGCCATACCGCCAAGGCAAGGGCAATCCCAGTTGATCTCGCCAGTCTCGGGGTTGAAGGCACCCTGCTGCGCAGCCTCTCCTTCTAACTCGGCGGCATCTTGCTCGACTTCGACGACCTCCTTATCGGAATCTGAGGAGACAGCAGGCGTCTCTACGGGGAACTCGGCCTTGGGTTCGGCGACGATCTTGACTTCCTGCTCGGCGGCAGCCTTCTGGCGAGCAGCGGCTTCTTTCCGCTTCTGCGCTACTATCGCGTCGACGGTGGGGAGGTCCTCTTCGGAAAACTCGGGAGGGGGCTGAACGGTGTTGACTGCAGTTACAAATCGTAGATTAGCGCATGTCCTTTACGAAGAGCGACGGGGAAGTTGTCGCATACGTCTAGGCTCCTCGGCAAAGACAGCGCCGGTGCTGTAGTAGTAGACGGCACCAATGGCGATCGCCCATCTCGCGGTCGAGCTCTTCCAGCCACGCTTGGGAGCTTCGGAGGAGGTCGAGGCAAATCGGCGACCGGATGCTGCGACAGAACGGCCAAGGGGCCGTGCGATCCGTGGGGCCGCCCGTAGCGCTGTTCTGTACATGGTGTGACGATGGGTGAGGTCGGGGAGTTATCGAGGGGACGAGCGACGCGACGATGCGGAGGAATTGGTTCTATTAAGGAAGACTGTCAAAAGGTCTAGGTCTTTCGGTGCATGCGCAAAGAAGAAACCAAGCAAGATCTCCGGTTTGTAAGCAGCAAGATGTGCTCTTCAATTGTCAGTAATAATCCGCTGCGAGGTACGGGATTACCATTACGAATTAAGGTCGGGCGACGAAGGAAAAGACGCTAAGAGAAGTTGCTGGATTTCTTGAATTTTTTAGCTGGGATTCGCTGAACGCCGTGTCCGTGATGTATCGGCACGGTGATCCGATGCACGCCGATAGTGCAGATGCATCGGGGATACGGTGTAGACACTGTACGGAGCGCATGCACTTCAGACTCGAAGAAGTTCCGTTGTCCGACTTCGACTTTCATCCCTTTCACAACTTCTTGCGAGTGTTCAACGTTGCGCATTGCTTTCACATTATGAACGGCTCAAAATTTGACCTTCAGCGAGAGATCGTTACCATTATGAACCCATATCCTAACACATCACAATATGACCACTTTACTCGTACGCAACCAGACCTGCCATGGCGCCCTACGATACATCGGTGATGAGATGGCGCTAGTGACCTTCCAAGACAGCTCGAAGATACGTAAAAATCCTCATTCAATTCGATCGCGCTCCTCAAGGTTTCAGGTGACTAAGCATCTCACATGGCGTGCTATCTCTGCTGAAAGCTGTGATCTCACGTGTCTGTTTCTGTGATCATCTTCTGTGACATTCATATCTGTCCGACCTTTTCACATGCTTTCTTGATCGGTTGTTTGGATTCATAACACAGGTTGAGTTGACGCAAGATCTCATCTCATCTCACCATGGCTTCAACAGACTCAACGCCGATAGAATGGCATCCTATCAGACAACTTCTAGGTGAACCGGGATATGACTTCTCCCTCATTGTTCTGCACCAGCCTATTCATAACCCTGCGTTATTCAAGGACCTTTGGGATGCCGGTATGTCAATCTCTCTTGAAATTACTCCCCATGTTCATATCCATGCTCATATCCATCAGCCAAGTCCAAGATCGCAGCAGATGGCGGCGCAAACCGCATCTACGACTTCAGCCAGCAGCACTCCTCACCAAGTGATGATCAATTCGTAGGTTCCCTTTCTCATCTGCCAGAACCTACCGATCTGACAGCATCATGAAATAAAGAGAGACCTCGACACCATAATCGGTGACCTCGACTCTCTCACCCCGATCTCCCGCGCACACTTCTCCCGCACAAACATCATCCACGAAACAGAGCAGTACTCCACCGACTTCGCCAAAGCCGTGCGCCACGCACGTCGCGAAGCCCCCGGTCGAGACCTCATCTGCATGGGCGGACTAGGCGGACGCGTGGACCAGGCCCTCAGCCAAATCCACCAGCTGTACGCGTTCCAGAAATCACCCACCTACGAAGAAGGACGCGTGTTGCTCATCGCTGATAATTCGGTCTCTTTCCTTTTGAAAGGTGGGAAGACGCATCATATCACGGTGCGCGAACCGGGGTTGAAAGTTGAGGGTCGGAATCTGAAGGAGTACGCGGATCCGTTCACGAAGTATGTGGGTATTATCCCCGTGGGCGAGCCCGCAAGGATCTCGACGAAGGGATTGGAATGGGATGTGGAGGATTGGTCGACGAGGTTTGGGGAGCGGATGAGTACGAGTAATCATGTCTTGCCGGAGACGGTGGTTGTGGAGGTGAGGCCGGATAGGGATGTTTTGTTTACGATAGCGTTGAAATAGGGGGTAGAATTGGGTTGAGGGTGTTTGGGGTTTATTAGGAAGTGATACTTGATGTGATGAGTTGTGTTGTTGTTTTGTGTATGCGAACTTTTGACTTACAGACGGATGCAATGCAACATGACGGTACTACGTTCCCGTGCCTGTGAAATCTTGGCTGTTGTTCTGTTCCTGGCAGGAGTCCAAATTACCCCTGACGGTCCAGCCAACATATAGAAAATGCCCAAAATCTACAGTCACAAGCGCAAGAGACACGATACAGCAGACACGTCTGATAGCTGAAGTTATGAACCAAGTTGACCTCGCCTATGCAATCCTTCAAACGCCCGACTCCTCGCTATGAACCAAAATACCCCTGAACCAGCTCAGACCGACCAAGAATCTCAGTCTCCCCCTGATACGAACTGATAAGTATTGCCATTCTGCTACTACCGCAAAAAGTGCAGCACCAACCAACAAAACAAAAAGAACACCACCACCCCGCCCCAGAAAATCCACTTATCCTGCCTCGCCCTCCTCTCAATCATACGAATCGTATCCCCGCTGACCCCCAGCGTATTCGCAACACTATACAGCCTCCGCTGCGTATTCTTCAACATATCCCGCTGCGCCCCCAGATCGCCCAGCACCGTCTGCCCGCGCGCAATATACTCGTCCAGCGCAGAGTTCGTGCTCGCGAAGAAATTCTGCTCCCGGATCGCGTGCGCCTCGCGCGTGTAATCCCCACTGCCCATGTTCATCTGGCCACCACCGACAATCCCACCGCTCCCGTACCGATTCGTCGGTACGATGGAGGGGGGTGCCGCGGCCGTGGCGTTCGCATAGGGGTTCTCCGGCGTAGCTGTCGTGAAGGGGCGTCGGCCGAGGAGTTCGGAGCGGTTGGACTCGTGCACGGCTTCCTCGCGCTGCGTCTTGAGGTGCTCGAGCTGGGCGCGGAATTGCGTGAGTTCGCCGCGGAAGTTGCGCAGGCGCTCGTTGGCTTTTTCCTGCTTTGCGACGTTGAGTTCTTGTTTGGCCAGGCCGGAGTACTCGTCTAGGGTGCGGGAGAAGGCGGTCAGGGAGGCGGAGAGGGAGCCGAGGAGGGCTGGGGTCGGGGCGCCGGTGGAGGAGAGGGTGGCGAGGTCGCGTTTTATGGAGGTAGATTGCTTGAGGGCGGAGTTGAATTGGGTGTTCTAGAAGGACGAGGGGTTAGCCGAGACGATCTGGATGTTGGTGGCGTGGACCCTTACCATCTTGGATCCTTGTTGTTTCTTTAGCACGGGGCAACAGCCGGGTTTGTATTGATTGGGGGATAATGGTAAGTGATGCGCGGAATGATTTTATTTGCGGTTAAGGAGCATAGGACGGTAAGGTAAATATCCTGAATATCACTGGACAACTGGTCTTCTCTCTGTATGGAGTAATCTGATAGTAGTGACTGTCTTGACTCTTGAGATGTTGAAGCCTGCGAATTCAGAAATGTGCATCTTCATAGCCGCTAACTAACACGTAGCTGCCAAAGCGAGTCAGCCAATCATACGTCACACAATTCGCCTTACGTAAGTCCAAAAGTTACGTAATGAGCTGCAACTTTGACGTTCGCCTCATTCTTTCAGGAACCCCTCTAAAGTGGGGACTCTCTCTCAGGTTCCCGTCTCTCTTCTCTCAGCAGACGAGCTCGACTTACATTTCCAGAAGAGAGTACGAAGTTGTCTCACTCCCACTCGTTGTATACGTGCCACCCGAGTGAAATCGTGTTGTAAGCCGGCATGGCCGACTCGAGGCAATAAACCACGCGAGAGATTACAGAGTGAGAGTGCTTCTGCCTGGGCACCCGCACATATCTCCGTGATATACCCGGGATGCTCATCCAGGCATGTGACAGTCAGACGGGAGTCCGTGGTCCTCAGGTCGGCATCCCTCCGAATGTATCTGTATTCGATTGCTTATTACTCAGCGGTGATAGCTTCATATTGGTAACTGCTTGTACGCACGTGAGTACGTGATCTAGCAGGGAGACTGCATACGGGTGAGAGAGGGAAGCGGAGAGGGATGCTTGAAGCCCAATGTTTTTACGTCGCAGCAAACATCTGAAGATCGAAGTACGAGAACTGGTACTTCTGTCTGCTTGTTAGACAATCTTGCCAGACAAGCGCAGAGAGCAGATGCCAACGTTGTCACCACAGTCACGACTCACTGCGTACAAATCAGTCATGCAGCGTCGATCGACATACACCAACTCAGCTCTGACACCTACTTTCTTAATAGGTGCCTGATAACATGTCAACGGGTTCTCGTTCTGGTTTATCTCGTGCCGCTCGTTCCGTCCATCAGGTCGTGTCAGGCATTCCCAGGAGCTGGACACTTCGACAGCCTGGCCCTAGGATGCAAGACTGACGACTGGTTGCTGCCTGAATGCAGTTTGATGGCCATCAGTCGTGATGTGCCTGCATGGAAATGCTTAGTTGCTTGTTTCCCACGGGTGACTCTTTTCCGGCCTGTCCTACAGACTGGAAGTTGTGTCCTGTCACAATCCGATTTGCTCGTAATTGCGTTCCATATCATTTTCTGTCAGTCACCAGCTCTGCACCGGTTCGACAACAGCGTTTCTAGGCCGGTCGATGTCTCAGAACCATGGCAGCTCGTGGATAATACGTGGTGGATAGAATTGTCAGACCGTGTTCAACTGGCGCATGTCCAGCCTATGATTTCGTCGACGCGTAACCTGCAATTTCGATCTGCATGGAATGAGGTGATTCCTTCTACAGATCTTGGTACGAGCAGATGGAGTAGCTGTCAAGCATGGGCTTCTGGCGAGTAGAAGCTCGCATGGCAACGTAATCTCTTGAGTGTCTACGCAACAGTTTCAAAGCTTGAGTAATCCAGCATTTCAAACTCACGAGTGTGATTCGCGGATAGATATTGTCGTAGCCCTTGCTCACGGACGGCCTCAATGGCGCACACAACAGGACGTGTTTAGCCGACGGAGGTTGCCTTGATCAAGAGCCGAAAACGGATTTATCATCGTAGGGCGCTCACGGGAAAAAATCGTGGGCTTTGGAGAACGGGCAAGCAACGGGCCAATCACGGCTGACGGCATGGAAAAAAACTCACTCTGACGATGGGCTTCCGGCGCCACGCCCATAAAATTCTGAGCTCCGGACCGGACAGGGACGCTAAGGAGTGCCGGTAGCCTTTTAGCTTGGCGCCCCTTTTTTCGTCGTTCGGGAGCGATCTCGTGAGACAACGCCGGTGAAGATCAGACATTTCGACATTGCTGAAATAGAGAAGAAAACACCTGTTTGATGTGATATCATCTGCTTCAACTCGGAAACATATAAACAAATCCAATATGATATATTCTCCTCGTAAACTACCTCTTGTCTTTCAACAGACCTTGATGTCCGTCTGTTCCGTCTCTTCCTGAGACATCGAGTGCCACAACACCGGCTCCGGAACGGCGGATCTCACACGAGCAGGCACGACGTGCGCGCATTAGGTGCATCGGTTGACGTCCGGTTCCTACGGTGAGACGTGCGAATTGCCTCTTCTGTCACACTAGTCCGTAGAAGGGAAGGTGTCGCCGATCGGCGAGCCTATCACGCGAGTGGCAGCTAGCCGAGCTCGGCTCCGGCACCCCGAGACTCGTCACTCTTTCACCACAAGTCGCCTGCTCTCGCTGCCTCTCACCTTCTCAAAGAGATGCTAGTGTCGTCTGCGCCTGCCGTCGGGGGGATCCATGCACGTAGCCTGCCATTCTTGCCCAGTTTTACCCATTTTTTACCCATTTTACTAATGGCCGCTCCGATCTTCCCTTCCCATTCCCTCAGGAAAAAAATGTCTGCAAGAGAATTCCCCGTCGCTCAGATTCTTTGCCTTGACCATCAGCGAGGCCGAACCGGACCGGAGCCTGCCATGCTCGGGATAGAGCTGGAACAGTAAAAGCTGCCATTCTCTTATAAGCTTGTATTCCCTCTCTTAGTATTCTTATTGAAATATCTTTATCCCATGTATATTCCATATCATCATTGATTTCTTATCTAACCATCTCCATCCTCATCGTCGCACGCCTCTGAGAATACCTAGCGTGTACATATTCTTATCACCGTCCTTCTTCGTGCCGTAGAGATGTCTGGACTACCTACGGAGTCCACGCTGCGCGAAGATAGTCGCAGCCAAGACTCGGCAGAGCGAGGCGAGATCGACACGAAGGACAATGTCAACGAGAAGATAGTCGCGGAGGTGGCTCCGACAGTGACAGAGCCGAAAGCCAAATATACCATCTACTCCAAGACGGAGAAGAGACTGATCGTCTTTGCTGCTGCTGCCGGTGCCTTCTTCTCGCCCTTGTCTGCCCAGATCTACTTTCCCGCCCTTGATGCCTTGTCGCGTGATCTCCATGTTTCTGTGACGCAGGTCAACTTGACCGTCACCACTTACATGGTAAGCTGTACTGCCAATTCTCTTCCTGAATTCAGCTATTGATTGTTAGTAGATCCTGCAAGCTATTGCCCCCATGTTTGTGGGTTCGTTAGCAGACTCGGCTGGTAGACGTCCTGCCTACATTCTCTGCTTCATCATCTACATCGCAGCCTGCATCGGCTGTGCCTTGGCGCCCAACTACGCCGCTCTTCTTGTCTTGCGAGCCTTACAGTCTGCAGGCTCCAGTGCAACAGTCTCTCTTTGCCAGGCTGTCGTATCCGATGTCATCACGTCTGCTGAGCGTGGTTCTTATGTCGGTATCACCTCCTTACCGAGTATCTTGGCGCCTTCACTTGGTCCCGTCATTGGTGGTGTCATTTCCCAGTATCTAGGATGGCGTTGGATTTTCTGGTTCTTGGCCATATTTGCCGGGTCTGTCTTGACCCCTTATCTGCTATTCATGCCGGAGACCTGCCGATCCATTGTCGGAGATGGCTCAATCCGGCCCCATGCCTTTTACCGAACATTCTTTCAATTGCTGAAGGATGCTCTCCAGAGTAGGAAATCGGTGGATGAGTCTGATAACGAAGCAAAGGGCGAAGCAGCTGGAAAGAATCTCCGCATTCAGCGACCGAAACTGACTCGAACTCTGCTCATCTTGTTTGAGAAAGAGATGTTCCTGCTGCTGATGTATGGCAGTTTGATCTTTGCCGGATTCTACGCCGTTTCTACCGCCATTCCAGCCCAGTTCTCTCAACTTTACGGTTTCGATGGTGTCAAGATCGGTCTGATCTATCTGCCCATAGGTATCGGCTCCATCGTATCGGTCTTCATCGTGGGCAAGTTGGCGAACTGGAACTACAGACGGCACTGCATCAACCTCGGTATCCCTTACGACCGCAGTCGCCAGAACGACATGTCGAACTTCCCCATCGAACTCGCCCGTCTTCAGATCTGCATCCCGTTTCTCGTCTTGTTCATCCTGGATCTGATTGGATTCGGCTGGGCCGTACAGTTCAAGGCGCACTTGGCCGTCGATATCGTCCTGCTTTTCCTCTTTGGATTCTCCATTGTGGCTCTGTCTAACATCCTGAGCACCATCGTGGTCGATATCAACCCTGGCGTCGCCGGTGCCGCAACCGCCGCAAACAACCTTACTCGATGCCTTGTCGGAGCTGGTGCTTCGGCCGTCATCAACCCGCTCATGACGGCCATTGGCTCTGGCTGGGCATTTACTATCATCGCACTCATCTTGATTGTCTGCATGCCTGCCCCATATCTGGTTATGCGGAACGGCATCCGATGGCGCAAGGAGAAGATTCAGAAAGCCGAGTTGAAAAAGCAGCAGAAAGAATCAAGATAAAACTGAGAGAAGAGAATAAAAAAAGAGAATACGGGGACGGGAGATGATGATGAAAATTGATGACACTAACTAACAATCTAGCTGTGTAATGAGGACTGTCACGTCGTGGATGTTACATAGCTATCGCTACCTACTCACATTTAGCATGAAATGAACGAGGAGAACGAGGAGGATAATGTTGTTTGTTATTATAGAGCACTTACATAGATTATAGATTTGTATATAGTAGAGCTAATACCCTTTTTGTTACTTTTTACACTGCCTGCTTTATGGATTACATGACCGATTAAGCGCCGTTGTGATCCTGATGTTGACGAGTGGTGTTGGTGACCCGTTGCGCATCAGCTGGATTCAGCTCATGCACGCCTTCCGATGGATGGACCTCCACTTGATTCCAGACTTGGGGGTTATTTTCTACCTATTTTTGGGTGCTCTGTTTCAAATGGGTTGGTAGTCTTTTGTACGGAAATGCGGTTCATGGTTGAAGCTGTTGTTGAAGTGTCATGTTCTTGTCTGTCTGCTTCTTCTGGGTGGTTATGTTTCGACGACATAAGAAGTTCGCAGTGGACGTTGGATCCTGTTTGTTGTTTTGTTTCTCCGTCTTACTTTGGATACCCCATAAATGATACTACTCTACATACGTCCAGTCTTTTGCCATACCAGCATCTGAAAGATGAGACTCACCTAGAGGTACTTACGCACCTCCATTGCTGTCGAGAACAGAACCTACCCACACGAGAAACAACAACTCCATTTACGATACAGCCTCCCCTCCAGACCCCACGCGGACGATTTCCCGAATACATTCGAACATTCCACCCCATACATCAATCCACGCCAAGCCCCAATCTCAGCTCCCGATACTTACGACGCCCTTTTCCCAAATCGGGAATTGTTTGTAGGATTACAACAGGCTGAGTTGTATACGGATGACAGGCTGACTCAGAGATCCCCTCATCGGTCGAAGCCTTGACAGGTCTCTACCCTAATCCGTAATAAGACATGAACAGGGCTGTGATATGCATGCCCCTCCTCGTAGGATCAACGAGGCGTTGTTCGCGTGGAATATCATTGAGCAGGGTAAACGCGCGCGTACTCATGGCTGTTTGTTTATGCATACACGGAAGAAACCCTGGTGGTTTATGCGTAGCTGCAGATGATGGATGGATGCGAAACATGGCGTCGGCGGGGATTGAGGCTTATACTTATCATCATGGGGAATGAGGACTGATGTTGGGCTGAGATATATCTGCTGATAGGAACCGGGTGCTTGGGATGGATACTTACTTACTTACCGTGAATGGTGGTTCTAGAAGGTAGTTAAATGAGGCATGTCGGCCTGGATCGTGGTTGAATAGACTATCCCGTTCTTAACCAGCTTCATCAACGAGCGTCTTATATAGTTGAACACCACCATGTCCCAAGTTACGTTCCTCCTACTAACCCTCCTCGCCCTCATCACTCTAGCCCAAGCAACACCCACCCACCAATTCGACCATTTCTTCCCCGGGTGGAATGCAAGGATCCAGGAGATCCTGAGAAATGAGTGCAAGGGCAATTACACGCGGTATAAGACGGGGAACTTGACGGGCGCGACGGCGCAGGGGGCGCTCGTGAATCCGTTGGTGGGGTGTATACTGGAGCAGTTTCCTGAGTTTCGGAAGCAGGAGTGTAGGTACTTTTCATACTTGGCTCCAGGGTTGCAGGGTGGTATTGGTCTGTGAGTTGAACTGACAGGAGATAGTATCTGTTAGTGCTGTTGTGTTAGGCTTGATACCGACCCTGCTACAGACGATCGGAAGTCCCACGGTCGAGACGGCATTCGTGGGGCTTCAGAGTCCGTTGCTGGGATTTTTGTTGTCAGCAGGCACGCCGGCACTGTCTTGGATGAGAACGGAGGGATTCGACAATGCTATCACGACGTTCCTGAATCCACCCAAGCCAGAAGACAACGATGACGAAGATGATGACGAAGACCAAGACGACAAAGACGCCAACGATGAAAACAATACATCAACTCGTTACACCATCGTCGAGGTAATCGAATACATCCTCGTCATCCTCGCCGTCATCAACGTCGCCGACCTCGCGCGTCGTCTCGGCGTAAACGCCGTCGCCATCTTCGCACCAAACACCATCTTCGGCGTTCCCCTCTGGACCTACCTCGCCGTCCTCATCCACCTCGGCGGCGTCGCAGCCGTCTGCATACGCGTGCGGATCAGCCCTATCCACGGCGCACCGCTAACGCCGTACGAAACGGTCGCGCGCTGGATCTCGCCGACGGCATTCCAGCGTGTCTACAGACTGGACCGGCAGAAATGGGGCCGATGGCTGCGGGGGCGGTACGTGTTCTACTCGCTCATCTGGCTCATTAATATCGGGAGTCTTGTGCAGACGGCGTTTGGCACGCTTGTGTTGTCCGGACTGCTGTTTTTCAGTCTGACGGACTGTCTGATTATTTTGGGTCGGTATGTGCTTAGTACGCTTGTTTGTCGGGCGGTGGTGAGCTGGGAGGTGTCGAAGATGAGGGCGAGGATGGTGGGGAGGCCGGGGTTGAGGAGGGCGAGGGCGTTGAGGGGGGGTATTCCGTTGGTTAGTGTTGGTGGTGAGGCGGAGCAGAGTGCGTAGTCTCTTATATGAGACTTGAGATGTTGTTGGATATAAGTGATTCAAACTACATATTAGGGGTCTCTGTTGTCACCCTGAATCGGGTGACTCTCCTTGTTGAATAGTTGGGATCATGACCACAACCTGGTTCAAACTTGCATCTCTTCACGGAGACTCAACACTTCTCAACATTTCTGAGGTTCAGCTGCATTGCAAGCGTTGCCATTCATGAAGTGTTGCTACGCTGCAACCTCATTGTGTTGAGCGGTCAGGTCACGTCTCATCATCTGGAATTCTCACTGCAGACTGCAGTTCAAGATCCACTCAAGCGCTTACGGAGTAACAACTAGGGCAAGGAACATCCCGTAATCCAAACGGATTCCAGCGCGTTCCTTGCAGTAGTTTGAACAAAAGATGTCTGTAGTGTCGATCATGAGGTTTGAAATGGTTAAGACGATGCACGACAATAGGGGATTTCCGGAGGGATGACGGGAGTGATTGAGACGGGAAGAATTCACTGGTGAGTTGATTGGTGGGCTGATGCCTAACGAGCAGATGGCAACACCTGGTATCGGTGAGGAGCACCAGGTGGCAATTAAGCCGATTCTATCCTGTTCGGATGGATGTACGTACTTCGTATTTTGTAAATGCATGTGAATGTACGGAAGATGCGGTAAACAATGCTTCTTCCGTTGCAGATGCTGTCCTGAACCTCGAAAGACGCGGTTCGGTCATGACAAATCGTTCATATCAGACAAATCCAAACCGAGGGAAGTGAAGACAAACACCGACTTCTGATCACTACTCCGATTCTTTATGTGGAATGGAAAATAAGTGCATCGGGCAGTGGAGTAGCTGAAAAAGGTACCGCGCTTACCCAAGAGGGTAGCATCCATTCATTCAAAGGAAGTGAAACAGTTCTCGGGACGGAGAATACTCGAAGAAATACAATGTGAGGCTCCTACGGATTACTCGATGACTTGAATATGATAGACAGTATTTACCGGTTGCTGCCGTCAAACGAATGACGTGAAATAGGTATCGTACATCAGATGAAGGTCAGTGGTTATGCCCCGCCGGTTAGCGTCTCCATTCGACATAACCGGGGACCGACATGGAGTCTTGACGGAGCGGCGCGAGTCAAGTGGCCTTCAACAACCCGTGCGGATCTGCCGAACTTACCTCGGTAGGTACGAAGTACGTACTTTTGGAAGGTGCGCCTACGAGACGCTTTCGCACACTAACCCCGAGCTGGCCACCTTCTCTTTCTTCTTTTATCCCGATCGACTGTTCTTCTTTCTTTCTTCTCCCGTCGATACTACTAGTCGTCCAGCTTTTCTCTTGCTTAGCAGTATCATTCTTCCCCATTGCCACTCCCGGAAGACGACAACATGGCGGCCGAACGAGTTTCCTCCCTGCTCAAGCACCTCTCGCCCAATAGCCCGGTGGCGGCTATGTAAGTAACAGTCCTAGCTATATAGACTAGAGTAGCAATTGACATCTGCTAGCCTTTCCAAGAACCCCGACGACATCGTCATCACGACCGCCATCCGGACGCCGCTATGCAAGGGCAAGAAGGGTGGTTTCAAGGACACGAGCCTTGAGTACCTCATGTTCGCCATCCTCGAGAAGACCCGCGAGCGCATGGGTTTCGCGCCTGAGCTCGTCGAGGACATCTGCATTGGAAATGTATGTCTCGATGGAATGAGAGAATAAAAACGATAGAATGAAGAACGACGGCTGACGATATCCAGGTCTCCGACGGCATGTCCGCTTACAAGGCCCGCATGGCTACCCTCGCCGCCGGCTTCCCCAACACCACCAGCGCCAACACCGTCAACCGATTCTGCTCGTCCGGTCTCAAGGCCACCGCCGACATCGCCCACGCCATCGCCGCTGGCTCAATCGAGATCGGTATCTCCGCCGGTGCCGAGTCCATGACCATCGGCACTGGCCCCACCCCTCCCTTCGACGACGAGGTCCTCCAGCGCAGCCAGGAGGTTCGCGACTGCGCCCAGGCCATGGGCTGGACCAGCGAGAACGTCGCCCGCGACTTCGGCTTGAACCGTCAGGCCCTCGACGAGTACGCTGCCGAGAGTTTCCGCCGTGCCGAGGAGGCCCAGAAGGCCGGCTGGTTCGACGACGAGATCGTTCCCATCACCACCAAGGTCAAGGGCCCCGACGGCCAGATGAAGACCGTTACCCTCACCAAGGACGAGGGTATCCGCCCTGGCACCACTGCTGAGGGTCTCGGCAAGATCCGCCCTGCTTTCCCTCAGTGGGGCCCTGCGACCACCGGCGGTAACGCCAGTCAGGTTACCGACGGTGCCTCGGCTATTGTCTTGATGAAGCGTTCCAAGGCTGCCGAGCTCGGTCTCCCTATTTTGGCCAAGTACGTCGGCTCGACCGTTGCCGGTCTTGAGCCCAGAATCATGGGTGTTGGCCCCACCGTTGCCATCCCCAAGTTGTTGAAGAAGTTCAACCTGACTGTCGACGACTGCGACGTTATCGAGGTTAACGAGGCTTTCGCCACCATGGCCGTCTACACGAAGAACACCCTCAAGCTCGACTACGCCAAGATGAACCCCCGTGGTGGTGCTATTGCTCTGGGCCACCCTCTCGGTGCCACTGGTGCCAGACAGATTGTTACCGGTCTGAGCGAGCTGCGCCGGACGAAGAAGAAGATTCTGTTGACCAGTATGTGCATTGGAACTGGTATGGGTATGGCTGGATTGTTTGTCAACGAGCAATGATGAATGTATGTCTTCTACTTTCTATCTCAGCGATATATAAACGATTGGTTATGTTATTATAGATGTTTAATGTGATGCGGTACTGATGAGGCATGAAATATTCAGTGACAGTTGGATGTCTCTTGAGCATGTGAAGTCGGTTTTGAAATCAGTGATCATGTATTAATTCAAGAGATCTCTCGTTCAACCCCTTTTACCATCCAAACGCCTGGTATCTCGCTATCATGCAATTAACCCACAGTCTCATTCCTGAATATCAACCAATACTCTCACCTCACATAACTAGAAAACTCGCCACCACAACCAACACCACAAATCCAAGCCCCTCAACACCCATCTCCTTCCGTCCCGCCATCCCAGACAAAGGCTTCACGCCCGTCGCACTCCCCCCCAAATACCACGACCCAATATCCGTCAACTCACCCCCCTTATTCAACATGGCCGCGTTAGGCCCCACATTACTCACGCTGGCGCGGAACGAGCCGAAATAGCTGTAGCGCGCGACGCTGGCCATGCGATCGAGGTACTCGGCCGATTCGTTGAAGAAGTCCTGTGTCGGACGCAGGTCTTGGTGGTCGAGGCCGTATTCGGTTATCCATTGCGTTGTGTTGGGGAAGCTTTTCGGCTGTTAGTTAACTCTCGGAGGAGAGAAGGGAAGGGGAAGATGAGAAAGGGGATATAAGAAAAGGGGGAAACGCACGCAGCAGCATACTCCCCCATATGACTCGCCAACCCCTCGAAATTCCCATACCAATGCAATGCTACGAAGTCGTATTCGCATTCTTTGCCTTCTTCTTTCGCTTCTTCTTTCGCTTGATTCCCTTGACTACTAAGAATCGCAGAACAATTCCCCAAAAAATCCTTCAACCAAGGAATCCCCCCCCCCCCGCCCGTACAAGCCGGTAATCCGGCCTTCACCCCCCTCGCGCGCAACGGCACGATATTATCTACCCATATCTGCGCCGCGAGCGAGGGGGCGATGGCGCTGCCGCCGTATTGGGGCCCGCCGTCGGGTTCGTTGAAGGTTAGGACGTGCGTGATTTCTCGGCCGCTATCGAGGAGGGAGATGACGGTGTCGAGGAAGGAGGTATCGGGTATAGGACCCCAGAGCATGGGGACGAATTCGAAGGTGGATTGGGGGTGGGAGGTGAATGCGGCCGAGGGGGTGGATTGGTAGTTGTAGTACCAGGTTAGTGGGGAGGAGGGACGGACCCAGATTGTGTTGTCCGTGGGGTGGTGGGTGTTTGGGATGAAGACGAGGCCGCGTTTGGATTGGGCGGTTGTTAGGGGGGGGGGGAGGAGGGTTAAGAGGAGGAAGAGGGGATGCATGGTGATGGTGTTGTTGTCTCTTCTGTTGTGATGGTTAAGGGGTGGCGATGTTGGTGAGTTACGTCTGGTTGTGAGATTCTTTGGAAGGTGGTGAAGATATTATCACATATGCAGGAAAAATCAGGGTCCTCGGAAGAAGATTTTGATAAAAACCCGATGAAAAAATAAAGTCTCGGTGTGTAGGACAGCCATCACCGCGAAGAGTCTCGTATATAACAAGTTGCCACAACGACGACATCGACAGAGCTGATCGATATTGCAACCTTGGCTTCATTATCACCAATTGAAGATGTCCAGCTGAAAATATTCATCCATGCCACGCCGTACGACGAACTGTGTGTATAACTTATGAACGCCTTCATAAAGGGACCTGTCACAATCACATTTGAAGTCGGGGTGGTGATAGGTTGGAGATCCCGACCTGCATGACGGTGCGGCTTCCGATCTGCATTTCTCCAATCCGATTCCCGTGCTATCGTATGGAGATCTGGACGTGTCCTCGATCTGGCGGATATTAAGATGGACCTTGTAAGCAGATCGCAAACCAGAGACGGAAAAGATTTGGGACGGATGAGAGCCTGGTTTTCCTACCCAGGGTACATAGTACACGTGAGGCTGTTTGTACATCGTCGTTGCTGTAATACCTCTTACACGTATTCGTGAGATGGACTCACAGATGATCAGATCGTAGTTGTAAAAGGGTCTATTGTATAATACCCAAAACCAACAAAATACAGAATAATCCAAACCCCTGAATCGAAAAAAGAAGATAATAGTACGACGTATAGAAATCACCCCTCGGTCAGATTATATATCTTCTGCACCTTGTGCAGGATATCCTCATGATCCACCTTCAAATCCTTCAACAACCCATCCCCAAACCCGAATACCCACCCATGCACAATCGGATACTGGTGCTTCGCATACGACTGCTGCACCGCCGCCGTCTTCAGCACGTTCCGGCATTGCTCCGACACGCTGAGCTCTACCAACCGATCGTACCGCGCCGTCTCGTCCTGGAATGTGTCTAATTCCTTCTCGTGCAGCCGGTACACGTCCCGGATGTTCCGGAGCCACGGGTTCAAGAGACCGAGGTCCTTGGGCGTCATCGCGGCCTTGACGCCGCCGCAGCCGTAGTGGCCGCAGACGACGATGTGTTTCACGTGCAGGTGCGTGACGGCGTATTCAATGACGCTCATGACATTGAGGTCGGTGCTGACGACGAGGTTGGCGATGTTGCGATGGATGAACGCTTCGCCGGGCGCCAGGCCGGAGATGAGTTCGGCGGGGATGCGCGAGTCGCTGCAGCCGATCCAGAGGTATTCGGGGCTTTGGCCGGCGCTGAGCTTGGTGAAGAAGTCTGCGTCTCGGTCGCGTTGTTCGGCGGCCCAGGCGCGGTTGTGTTCGAAGATGCGGTCGTGGGATTGTTGGAGATATTTGGATATCTCGGCGGGGGCCATGGTGTCTGTGAGGGTGATTGGGGAGAAGAGACTTGGGGGTTTGGAGGAGTTGCGGGTTGAGGAATAGGAGGAGAAGAGTCTGGTGGTGATTACGGGGTGATGCCGGGAGAGTGATGATTTCGAAGATGCAGAGACAAGAGAGAATGGACTGTGGCTGCTGACGCGTCGTCTATGAATCAGCTGACGGATCTCGGTCTGGAGAGCGAAACGGTTCATGATGATGATCATATGGAGTTATATAGAGATGATCGCAAGTCGTAGCATCAAGGGGAAATACCTATGATGAATGAATGCCGGACGGGAACCCTGCCCTGTTTGCGTCTGTCGTTTCTTTTTGCGCCTCGCACAACCAAGATTGAATGAAGACCCTAGATTGCGACTGATCGGGATGAGATTGCTGTCGAAAGCCACCCTTATTAGTTTGATTGGCGCAGTTACACATGCATAGATATGTAGATCTATGCAATTGGCTTGTAATTGACGTACCGGGAATGGAATTGGTTGAATCGAATGGGAAGAATATGAGACAGACTGGCTGTTCTCGTCGTCGAAGTCGTCGTTTGTTGAGGTCCGGGTATTTGCGACTTGCGCTTGCGACTGCGACTGCGACTGCGACTTGCGATCAACGCGATGAAGGACAATAAGAAGGTGTTAAGGGTATCTATATCTTATACAATACGAGCAATGGTCATAAAAAAGATCAATGCTTTCTCATGGGCGTCGTCTTTCCAATATATGTAATTGATTGGGGAGAATATGAAGTTGTTGAATCGAAAGTACAGATACGAAATACATGGCAATGACTGATAGACACACTGACTGACGACTGACGACTGACGACTGACGACGGACTGCTCGGTCATCGGTCATCGCTGTCTTCCGTAAACGGAACTTCCAGGCGTGAGATAACAGTCTCGGCACTAGCCCAACAAAGGCTACTGCCATCTCCTAGCGTGCATAGGCACGACCAACCCCTCAGCTATGACGTAGGGTAATTATGGCCAGCCGGGGAGTCGGGGGAGTCGGGGTCCGGGGAGTCCACACACGTGCTCACAGCAGGGGCTCACTGCTTTGCTAGGGGTCCATGTCCCCTGTAAATGGCCCAATCGGTGGGTCAACCTTATTGCTCCCCGCGTCCTGTCGCGACGACGAGCCAATCAGGACTTGCCCACGTTGCTGCCGGTATCTTGTTTACGAATGGGTTTGACATCGTCGTAAACATTCTGTTGTTTCGCGATGTCGTTAGCGTTGGCCGATTCAATGACTCTTCTTGTGACGAAAAGGAGGTTGGTTGAACTTGTCTAGCTCGATTCAACATTGGACGAGTTGGACAAGTTGTGTCGACATCCCACGTTCCGATGAGTTGTAAGACTCACCAGTTGAGACTCTCCAGTTTGTCCAACTCATCGAAGACGAAGACTTCAGACGAATATCTTGTTACACTCTGGGACGATGTCTGAGTACATGAACCGGAGAGTGATCGGTCATGACAACTGGACTGTGAATTTCCAATGATGTCTCTTCAAGCATTGCTATTGCCATTACCATTACTCGAACTAACCTCATCTACTCCTGTCAATCCCATCTGTTAACCGAATGCCTCAATGCTTTTCATGTCGTTTACCCAACTCCAGCCATGTTTACCTTGACCCCTCGTGAACCCCTATACATGTCCCTTCTCAAACACCACAACCAGATCCATTCCATCACCTCTCAACAAAATTATAAACCGGATACAAACTCGCAACATACCTCGTATTCTTACTAACCGCAACACAACAATGCTCCCCTGCCCCTGTCTCCTGACTATTACTACTAACCTCCCACCGAAACCCCTCCACCTCCCCCGGATAAAACTGCCAATACCGCAACTCGGGCCTCCTAACCACCCGAAACGGCAGTCCTTCTCCATTAACCAGACTCTCACTCTTATGAGAAACAGAAGGCAGATTATGAGAAAGAGAAGGTAAAACAGGCGGCAACTCAACCGTATAATTCGTCTGTCCCTTCCTCCGCACCTCGATGCGCGCCAGCGCAGCCGCGAGACCGCGCTCCGGTAGTTCGCGCCAGGGACCGCGGTCGTAGACGTCGAGGGAGATGCGGAGGGTGTGCAGACAGGTTGTGGTTTCTGCGAGGGCGGTTAGGATTGCGTTGAGGTGGTTTGTTTTTGTCGTTTCTTTCTTCTCCGTTCCCTCGGGAACGAAAGGCAGGAACCAGTGAAACGGCACGCTGAGCGTGAGGTCGAGGTTCCGGATATGTTGGAGGAGAGGTGTCGAAGACGGGCGCACGAGGAAACGGTAGGCGGAGTAGAGGTCGTTCAAGATGAGTTTGTGCGTTTCGAGGAAGGAGGCGAGGATTTCGGGGTGCCTTTTTACCGATAATCAGTTCTTCTCTCTTTCTTCTTATATGAAGGGGGGAATACGGAGACACACATCTTCTTACAAACGACCATCAACGCCCCCAAATCCGTCCGATCAATCCCCGTCGGCTCCCCGTGCTCCACGCGCTCCTCGCACCGCCAATGCCGCGGCCCCCACGTCGACGCGAGTCGTCGCTGCCACGAGAGCAGGTCGCCTGTGCCGCCGGAGTAGTGGATCAGGTCCATCTGGGTCTGGATGAGGTCGGTTTTGTCGTTTTCGTTTTGGTCGTTGTCATCGTCATCGTTGTCATCGTCCGGGTACATGACGCAGCGCGTGTGTATCCAGCGCCCGTTCTTGAAGTGTAGGTGTCGCCCGTGAGACTCGTGGTACATGTGGTCGTAGCGACCTTGCCAGACGTGCGCGTAGATCATTTTGCGGAGTTCGGGGGGCAGGGATTGGAAGAAGGGGCTCTGCTCTTGTTCGTTTAATGACAGTACGGTTTCTGCTGAAGAGGTGTCTGTTTCGATGGTGATATCTTGTGTTGTTGTTGGCGTGGGTGATGCGGGTTGTTTCTCGTTTGATATTTCGTTTGGCGACGACGGGTGGGTGTGGATGTGGATGTGAACATGGTGTCGACCGGTCTTTGGGAATTTCTGTCGAAGGTACGACTTTAGTCGTGACGGGATGTCGAGGGCCATGTTTGATTCGAGTCTCGGTGTTATCGATGGAGATGCCAAAAGGGTGTTGTCGGTTCTTGAATAGGGGCGAGCTGGTCTTGATATCCAACACTGGGTCTTCCGTGTCCGGCCTCACCAACTTATTATATCCGTACTCAACTAACACAAATGACCAGACAAGAAATGTCGTCAATCAATAAAACGACCGTATGATGCGCTGCAACAACCACTCAAGCCCGTAAACTCCCAACCCGTCCGTTCCGTTACGACGTTTTACAAGTACGTGATCATGACCAAGGTCCCCTCACTATTACTACCCCAAGAGAGACCTCACGGGAAGATTGGGGTAGGTAGGTCTGAGGTAGCAGACCACAGCTCTTTGTTGGCTAGCCAGCCAGGTTGACGACATAGTTACGCTATTACAACGTGATATCCCGAGTCGCCGTCCTGTGGCATGACTCGAGGTTTGTGTACGTCAGTCGTATTCTGTGTTGTTTCTCGAATCTCGTGTTTCCGCTTCTTACGAGGACAGCGAGTGAGTCCCCTCCAAGGCTGAGATATGTAGGCGCGCGTCAGTTGGATGCGAATTAACGGCCAAGACAGTCATTCTCCAATGTAACCCCCAGCCGGGAGATGTACACGGGTTATAATCTTCTCATTCTTTTACTGTAAGAAATACCTACCTGCCTGCCTGCCTATCGGATACTTCACATCTCCCCGTTCGCACGTACGTACACAGACCCCCCTTCTTCACGACGAATCATACCACTTAAAAGGTAGGTCGATAGGTAACCCCATTCAAATCCCTTCAAATCCCAGCGTTCAACCAACTACTCCTTTTACACGTACAGAGCAAAATACGCCTGCGATGTGATTCGACCCCACGAGACTCGGGGTTCATCCTGTGCATCCATCCATCCATCCACCCATCCATCCATCTCTAGGCCAACAGCATGATAAGCGAGCCACACTCGATGCAAGTAATATATCCTGCAGGCAAGCAGGGAGGCATGGATAAGGCCAACATACCCAAACAACCCCCCACACCAAATGATTAGTAGATGGACGGGATGGTCGAGTGTAGGTAGGGGGGCAAGGAGGTAGCGGTTCCGTTGCGTCGGTATCCAATCAGAGGGAGTGCGTTGCGCGGGATGGGCGTTGTTACTGGTCCGGGTCTTCGTCGTGTCTCAATTGGAATCTCACTTGTGCATGCAATGCGTTTTACAAGGAAGTGATTCCATGTGTCCTTGCGAGATACGACGCACACACGCAAGCACGCATTTTCTTGCCTTGCTTTGTCTAAGCCCTATGGGAGGATCGTCTTCGTCCATGGTATAGAGATATGCAGGTCATCCGATCCGATCAGCTCGTCGATTCATTGAGGTGATTGCGAGTCTGATGTAACGGGGTCAAGCGCACAAAAGGGGTTCTGGAATTTGAACTCATCTTCTGTGCGATACTTTTCATTCATACTGCCGACTCCGAGCAGACAGAATGAGCAGCACAAACCCAACCTGTAATAAATGACCGCCTGTGTTTGTATGCTGTAAGTTGTACGATGCCGTCTCTGTCGTGTGACTGTATCAACGGCTTCATTTACCTGGTCAGATCGATTACCGGGCAGTCGATGCAACATACCAGAAGCACTTTCTGCACATCATCGGATTCGGGGTGCATCCAGCTTGATGTGATATCGTTTATAGTAGTCATGCTATTTTCTACCCTATCAAAGGGACTTTACTCTTCCCCACGAGGCGAAGATGTCTGTTAGGAAAGGGGTACAGTCATCGTACATACATACCTCTTAGACAACTTCCCTTCCTCGCGGGTTCTAGCCATACTATCAACAGATCCAATAAGGGAGGAATATACCAGGTTTCCATGTCGGCTGTGAGCTGGCTTTCGGATCTCCAACGCCATCGCCCTTGCATCACCCTCGGCTTTCTCTTGAAGGTGTACATAGCCTCAGATCATGTCCTCGTGCGTAATGCAGCCAGTCACTGACAACCGTGCTACCTATCCCGGCATCGGTATCCGCGTGTGCGCTACAAGGATATACAGATCCATTCACGGAAGTAGCCGGCAACATAGATTCAGATAGGGAAGACTACAAAGCAGGGCGTGATATGATTAGCAATTAGATAGGGGTAGCTAGGCTGAAGCTCTTGACAATACGGATTGTTCTAAAGCAAGGCTTGCGAGCTACCAATTAGGAATTTGAACACACAGCACGAACCATTTCTCGAACTGGCACTCCGTGCCGTCCTCCTTAAACATAATTAAAAAAAATCAAAGTATATATCATCGTCATCAGCCTCCTCATCATAATCTTCGTCGTCCTCATAATCTTCGTCGTACTCGTGTTCCCGGTAAGTGAAAGCCGCCTGCACTATCGTGTCGTCCGTCATGACCGTAATGGCACCGTAGTCGGGCTCATTACTATCTGACTGGTTCCCTTCCACGTCGACGTCGGCAATACTCTCGACGTCCTGCCCCAGCTCCTCGACGAACGCGAGCAGATAGTTGCGCTTGACATAAGCCCGTCGAGTGCCCCAATATCTGGTGGCGCTCTTGACCATGTCGTGCGAGGACTGGCGCCACGCAATCTTCAGTACCGCGCTCATATATGTCCACCAGACATATCGCGCTCTGGGGCGTGCGTCTGTCAGGAACTTAAGCTTCCTTCCATCAAGATCCGCGATGGTTCGAACTCCCTCGCACCCAACAACCGCTAAAACCTCCTTGTGGATGGCCGGGTTGGTCTTATCAATGACCACGACTTTGTAGTCTTTGATGGGCTGCGACTCCCACTCCTTGAGCCGACTCGTTCGGGCTTTGTCGTCGAGGGGATGTTCGGGGTCGGCCGGCTCTATGTCGACATCAGGGACAATTGCTATCAAGCCTTTGTCCAAGGCATCCTGCACTCGATAGTGGACGAAAAGGCCATTTAACGGCGAAAATAGCTCGTCTGATGCACCCTCACCGAAAATGAGGTCCATGGATTGCATTTGCCTCCATGGAAAAAGGTGGGCGGCGTTAATTACTCGGCACTCGCGCATAATCTGCAGCACGGGATCCCAACGGTCATGATCCGAAGTGCCAGGATAAACCGGTGTGCCAGGACAATAAGCTCTAATCATGGCGTCCGCCATGTTTCTTTGGTCGGAGATGTTGCGACGACCAATACCTGCAGGCAAATCTAACCCGAGTTTTGATGTTGCAAACAGCCTTAGGAAGCACTCCCGTGCTGTTTTTGCCCTGTCGAAAGGCAAATTTTTCTGCTTCCGGACGAGTAACTCCAGTTGCTCCCACCCATTGTACTGCTGTTGCATTTTTCGAGCAGATCTTTGCTCGCACCAGTTTGCTCCCGGGTTGCTATTTGCGAACTCGGCGCGGTCGAGCTGGGACCTAGCTACAAGCGCGTTCCGTTGCAATTCTAGAATTTTGTCAACCGGGGCCCAGAACTCGGGGTCCATGGACTCCGAATGCCTCAACTTTGCTTGCGCGCACTTGATACTCCATTCGGCTCTCGTGATGAACCTTTGTAGCTTTGGTTTGATATGGTGGTCCCATAAAGCCTCAACGCAGCCACAGCGAGGTGGTGGATTGGTTTCCACAGGCATGATGCTTCAGTCTTGATGATGTTTGGAAGCAGTGAATCTTCGGTGGTGTATATACTATTCCGTAGAGCACGGATATATAGTATAGTATAGATGTATATAGTGAGGCTGGAGTTGAACTCGTTCTCTTGAATTGATCGATTGGCAAGCGTGATAGAGCAGAGTAAAAGAAGAAGGTGAGAACTCGGGGAAAGATGGGTGAAAGTTTTAAGAGTATTATGGATTTTTCCAGGTGGGTGTATTTATAAGAGGGCAGAATTGCAAGAATACGTACCCGTCGACGGAATCTAGCTCGTGGGTTGCGACTCCCTCATGTAGGTGGCATACAGATGGTTCACACACGCATGCGAGGAGTTAGATGACGCAGTTAGTAATTGCACCGTGAAATTGCACACAGACCATGATCGTGAGAAGTGCACTTTGTACAAGGTTTGCCTTTTCAAACCTTCGACGCGTAAGGACGTCACTATCATGGGCAACGGGAAGGCGCGTCTGTCCATGCTCTGGCCATTGCCCGACCTAATGTGCTATCTTGAATGTTCTGGAAACTCTCTCGGAACACCGGCCCGGAGAGCAATATCGCCGCGATGGCGACCTATGATGCTGAACTGAGTACGGATTATTTTGAGAAAGTGCGAGTCGATCATTATGGAGGCGCACGGCATCCGCGTAGGTAGGCAGAGTCGCAGACAGTTGTGTGCACGGGGGTTAAGGGCTTGGTGTTCTCCCGGTTTTCTAATAGTACCTACCTAAGCACATGTTACGATAAATGGATTGAGACTGCAATGTACAAAACAAAGTGTTTGCACTCACACCTTGGTGTACCGATCTACAGGGTGGTCGTCGTCCGGAGTATGCCAGGGGTCACTGTATAACAGCTGTGTGATGTTGTTCTACTTAGCGGTCGGCATGAACCCCTGAGTATGACTTCATTCTGAAAGATGGAGCTAAGCAAGCAGAGATATCTTCAATCAAACACCGTCACAAGAACTATTATCAATGCATATGAACAAGTCCACGTCGAAAGAAGAGAAAAGAGATCCGGTATGAAAGGCTTGGTTGATTCAGGCACCACATTACCGGAATAATTCGTAATCTCGTAACGGTCATTCTGTTTTTGTATTAAGAACAAAGGGAGAAGAAACCAGGGACCTCAACTGATGCCCCTGTCGTGAAATCTCGATACCACGGCTCCATTCTCTCGTTGAGAACCAAAGTGACCATTCTGGTTGAGTTGTTGTTTTTTTTACATGCCAAAATTTCCCCTCAACCGCCCCCTTTTCTGAAGCAAAATAAAAAGTATCATCTCCCGGCGACTGACCAATGAGTCATATAGAGCGAGAAGCTCTACCGACGGTCTAGTAATGCTTTATCAAGACACGATACGACCTGTGTGGTGTCACGTTAGTACGATCGCCACAAAAGAAAGGAATCACAACGACGAAAAAGACTTACCTCTGAATTGAGTACACCCTGGTTCTCGAGGTATTTACCGAGTCCCCGCACGAGGTCCATCTGCTCCTCCAGCGTCAAGCCCGTGATCGCAAGCTCCATGACATTACCATAGTTGAGCTTGTGCTGGGCAATGAACGTCTGGTAGTACACAAACGCGAAGAATCCCATGATGAACTGACAGTCCATTCGGTCCGTCATACCACCGTGGCCAGGGATGGAATCGCCAAAGTCCTTGATCTTAAAGGTTCGCTTCAGACCCGAGGCAAAGAATCCGCCAAAAGGAGCGATGAGCGAGGCGAAGGTGGCCAGGATAATGGTGTGCAGTCGCATGGGTTCCGTCGTAAATGAGAAGCTGGTGCCCTCGGGCAGGAAAAACAGGTAAGGCAGGGTGTACGTGTGCGGCAAGAAAGCCGGGTTCGGTTCGCAGGAGAGGCCGGTGAGAACGTTGGCGCCGAGATCGTTGACAGGGCAGATGAAGTACTTGGAGCGCATGAGATAGTTAGTCAACAACACACCCCAGGCAACAGTCATGATCCAGGCACCAAGGAAGCCCTCGACCGTCTTCTTCGGCGAGAGCTTGATGAGTTGTGTGCGGCCGAATGCGATACCGCAGATGTAGGCGAAGATGTCGTTGCAGATGACGAGGGACGCAGGCAGGAAGAACCAGATCATGCCCTCGAACACGTTGTTCATGACAAAGTGAGCCTGAACAACAATGAGGTAGAGGGCCATATGTGTCCAGGCGAAGTTCGTGAACTGGAACTTCAGGTGGCCAGCCTTGAGGTTGGCGACGAAGAAAACGAAACCAATGACGTAGAGCACGAAACTAATGAATCGGTGATGCGTGGCGAGCGGCAGCAGGACGCGGTCGACGAGTACGATATGCTTGAAGTAGTAGATGACCGACTCGCCGTAGAGGAAGTACATCGTCGTCACGAGCCAGTACCAGTTGAGGCTCTTGGTGGGACGCAGTTGTCTCGCGCGACTGGGCACGCTCGCAATGGCGATGACCTCCTTGAAGGAGACGATCTGGACGATAGTGATACAGCCAATAATGTAGATGTGACCGGAGAAGAGCGCAGTGAAGAAGAGTCCGATCATGACGAAGGTCCAGAAAGTGCGCGTGAGGAAGTTGGCCTTCTTCTTCTCGTATTCCGAGGGCTGCGGCGCTTCGTTCGTCTTCTATAGGAAACGTCAGATTTTTCGATGCTCCGTATATTTATTGACCAGAGGCCAATATTTCATGGTAACCAACGTACCTCACTAATATTCTCAAGCTGGGCGGCCGACGTGCTTCTCGTTCTCACAGGCGACATGGAAGCACCGTCCTCGCTCACCTCGCTCATGCTGGACCGTCTACCCTCACCCGAGGCATGGCCGTTGGCAGCTCGGTTTGGGAAGCGAACCCCGCGGCGTGGTTTCGTCATGATGCCCAGAGATATGCGAAGGGGTCAGAGACGGAGGCTTCTCTTCGCGACGACGACGAGGCCTACACGACCACGATGGGCGCCTCGAGGAACAGAGTAGAAGCCCGTAAAACGTAACGTGTTACCGAATGTTTTTTACGGGCGATTCGTCGGATCCTGGCGATATTCTGCGGTCAGCGATTCAGTAGACGGACGAACAATGAGGGAAATATCCTACCTGGAGCAAAGGTCTGTAACGGGATATAGGGAGGGCGTCTGGTCTCTCAGTTCAATTCATTCCCGAGGAGGTTGATTCAATCATGATCTATTATGGCTCTGATGTCCGGACGGAATAGTTTACGAAGTATTCCGCATGGGCGGCATCCAATTGCAGCTGTAATCTTTAATCTTATAAGTGGGGTATGCTTGTGATATTTATGTAATTGGCAGGGATTATCGTCTTGAACGGTATAGCTACATACCTAATCCGTATTCCCGTGCAGCCAACCAAGGAACGTGAAAGCACGATGGCCGTTTTGTAATCCGTACCGCACCGGCGGAGAGCTTACGTCCGGCCCTAGTAGGATTTTAGGAAGGGTTTCGAAGTCGAACGACGTCTTTGAATGCACGCTTTAGGCCTCATCCAGGCTAGGCGCACCTGGCATCACTCCGAGTCGTGAGCGTCGCTGCAGTCACATTCCATCCTTCCATCTCATCTCAACTTCCCAAGACTGTTCATGCTCCTGCAGCGCTAACGAACGAAATCTTCAGTCCGAAGTTCGCGGTAGATGCTTAATTCCGTACTTGCATAATTCCAGAATGCACGAGCTAGATCCGTAATCCGTAATCCGCAGATCCGTCCACCTTGGCGCCTGAAGCGACGAAATTTCGCGTCTCCTCCGCATTCCATGGCACATGACAAGCAGAAAGCGAACATGGCTATCACATGTCAGACATCTACAGCACTAACCGTGAACATATTCAAGGCAGCCACCTATCAAAAATGCTTCATCGTAGTCTATGGTATCTCTGTTCATGTTTCTATCTAACTGTCTACTCTTACGAAATACATCTACGCAGCAGATATTCCGTACAAGAGAAGTACAGAATAATGCGAATAGAACACACATCATGCTTCAATTCCAATCCTAATTCCTCTCATTTGTACATGGTATCTCTATCTGTGGTGTGCATGCACACACACGTCGCCAATCATCATGCCTGACCCGGGTATTTTCATCATAAATCCATTTCCTACCTCCCATGGGATGGTAGTCTGTCCCAATTCCTGGCTCCTTAAATAAAACACAGCGGTGGCCAACCCAGAAACCATCATTCCCTTTTGTTTAAATCCCAACATGTTTCCCCTCGTGTTTTGGAGGGAGGAGTACCAAGAGAGCAATAGTAGAGCTTTCAACCACTGAAAAACTCCCCAAGTTCTTCTCCGGCTTCAGATGTCACTACCATCTCTAGCAATTCGTGCGCCAATTCGGCAGTATCCTCCGGAACGAGGTCGTCAGCGAAGTTCAACCTCGACAAGCTCAACAGGTATCTTTGTGAGCCGCCCGGTGTCTTGGACAGCTTGGCCGACATGTCAATTGGGCCGTCACTCGACGGACTCGTGATAAGCCCATGAAGCAATAACACAGTTTGCGCCACCAATGTCTGAAGCCCGAGTGCCGCCCCATCCTCTCCGGCAGATGAATACTGCATGTCACCATCGTAGAGCCCGTCAATGCAGGATGACAGAAACGTCACCAAACGCGGTATAAGCAACTCGTGCTTCGCGAGACGTGCTAACCCAAAGGGACTTCGAGTAAACGCATTGAGCGTCTGCAATATCGCATGTCGTACTTCCCGGAGCTGGAGTTCGTCTATATCCCAACGCGGCGGCGTCTCAACTAGATGTATGGACATCCGGTCAACCAACACTTGCGCCACATATTCTCGGGACTTTTCTGGGTCAATGGGTCCGATACTATCGGGTAACACCGACGTGTCCAAAAGTCCCAACGTTGCTATGAAGTCCCCCACCGGCTGCTTGCGATTCAGAAGCATCAGTATAAACTGGACATGTACCGAATTCCAAAAATCGGCAGCCGACGATGTGAAACTCCCATTAACCGAATCTGACCACTGGCAGCCCACCGCAGTCAGATGCAACAGTGTCAAGATCTTGGTCGTGTCAATATGCTCACGGAGTTGGATGAAGTCTTCATCCTTGGGGTCGCCTGGGTTTGAGTTGGGGTTATTGAATCGAGGGATGGCCACTTCATAGCAGGAATCCATGGCCACGGGAAGCAGACTCGGAGCGATGTAGGGCGCAAGTGCCACAGTTTGTAGTTGTAGAACGAGAGCAATCAGCGATACGAACTCGGCAATAGGAACCAACTGCAGTCAAATTAGTTGCATTAGTTGCGCCTCCGCACCCGACCGGATTCAGGGGCAAGGCACACTCACCAAACGCTCCTTATCCTCCACAAGATCCTTTTCCTTTCTACAGGCATCCCACAACCGAATCACCTCCAAGCAGAATTGAACAGGTAACTGTTTAGGATCATAAGGGTCGTCAGCCGAGCCAAGTTTCTGTAAGAGAATGGATGCGAGACTTTCGCCGGGCGAAGACGGCAGTTCATAGTTAGACAGGAACTCGAACGTGAGCGGCCGACCACGGCCAGAGTTATGGTTCAGAATTGCTCCCATGTGCTAGAAGTCGTAGGATTAGCATGAGATGGTCCGGTACGAGAATTGAATCGAACCTTACATCGAAGAGACCGAATCTCTGCGCGGTGAGTGATGGTTTCAGGCCAAAAACTTCGTCAGTAGTGACACTGCCAGCATCTACCATGACGACATCTGAATGCGTCTCAAGAGGCATGGCAGGGCTATCGGGTGCACGCTTCCGCTTGTTCTTCATTGGCGTCCTCAAGATTTTAGCAGGAGGCTCGACAATGGAGTTAGCCACTGGACCGGCAGTCTTGGCTCTTTTCCCCTTACTGGGGCTCACAGCCATTTCGACATCTTCAAAACCATCGGAAACCCCCCAGGTCTTAGCTGCAGGGTTCTTCTTTGGTGTGCGCGGTACATCCTGGCTACCGCGTTTGGCACGAGCAAACTCTTCCTTTAGATCTCGTCGTGTGAACTCGAGCTCCGTGACCGCGGACTCTTGGGCCGCCCGAGCAGCTTGGGCGGCTCGCTCATGCTTGGCCAATTGTTCCGCTGTCGTGGTCTTGATCGTCTGAAGCTCACGCTCGTGATCTTGACGTGATATCTCCAAGCGTCTCCGTACAATACTAATTTCCCCTTCTTTCGTGGTGAGCTTGGATTTAAGATCCAATATCTGCGCCTGCAGGGCAGCAATATCAGGAGAGGGCGCTCCATTCTGACGAAGCGCCTGGGACGTCTGATACCTGGATTCTATCAATGGAGCAGGACGAGGCAGAGGCGGCGGTGCCTGGGAGACCTGATACCCATATTGAATCGAAGGAGCCGGACGAGGGAAAGGCGGCGGCGCCTGGGACATCTGGTGCTTGTATTGGGTCGATGGAGCAGGTCGAGGCAGAGGAGGCGGCGCCTGGGACATTTGGTATCCGTATTGGATGGACGGAGCAGGACGAGCCAAAGGCGGTGGCATCTGACTCGTCAGAAACTTGGATTGGGTCGATGGAGAAACTCGAGGCAGCGGCGCTGGCGGTGGCGGACGGCCAATCTGGCTGGCAAGAAAGCCTCGGTTCTGGGTTGAACCTTGCTGAAATGCTCGCGAGCCCATTTTTATCGAGAGGGAGGCAGTGGACCAGTTGGCCGGATCGACGGATTGCGCGTGAAAGTGGCTCGCTGGGGCCATAGTGACAGAGTGCCTATGCCAGGCCGCATCTCGCGATGACTGTTGGTGGTGAGCTAGTTCCGGCAGCAGTGAGCCACTATCTAGCTCAGGCTGAGAGGGCCCATTAGGCCCCAGCTGCGGATCATCATCCTCGATGACAACAACGACGGCATCGTCGAGATCCTCGTCCTCCACGTTATGCACAACATTGTCCGGTCGCGACTGGAGGAAGAGCGGTGTCGGGGCTTGGATGGTGGCTAGGGCCTGGGAGTCGGTAGGATAGGGTTTCTGAGCCTGAGTGAACTGGATGGCATTATCTTCCAGCTCCTGGAGCACATTGGCGTTGAGGGTGTCGAAGTCATCGTCTGAGAAGTCGTCCATTGCGACTCGCAGAGCCAGCGACTGTCACAGGTCGGCCCATTGGCAGCAGGATTTCACGCGAATTGCGAAAGCGCTTTCACAGAAAGGCTATCGCAATGGCTGAGTAAAGAGAGAAGCAAAGGAGAAGCGAAAGCTGTACGGGTTATTATGAGCCAAGAAAAAGCAGTCGTTTGCAGCTATGTTGAATGCGACGGCTTGTTTTCATGAAATGATCCCGGACAGAAAACGCAGTGTGCAACAACGGACTCGAATCCGTAGGTACTCGTGAATCTTTTGGTGGGGTCATCGCGAGTGGATCCACATAGCCGATTAGACCGCGTAAAGTGTTGAGCTATGCTTGTATCAGCTATATGCATCTAGGAGACCATATGGATGGCATAACACAAGGTTCGATGCTGGTGTCGACTGCCGAGTCCAATGATTTTGGCTTCCAATTGTGTTCGTGAAATCTGGAAGGTGAGAACCATTTGCCATGACGTATACCTATTGAATGTCGTAGCAGCTGAAGATCGGTTGTGTGCCCCCGATGCAGTTTCTTGCTTGTGCTTTCTTTTCCTTGTCTTTACGCGAAGGTCCATCGTCGAATCGCAAGGTCATCGTCCTCTCGCGGTGCGACCGTGTACAACATGTGCTTCCTTCACGATGAACACTGAAAATTGGGACAGCTCACCGGTCACCAGGTCGGTGCGAGTGTTGCGTATCCGTACATCGATTGCGCTACACCCGCTCTCCGGTCGTTGGTTCTAGACAGATGCACAGGCCGAGCACAGCAGGCGCGGTGTGATCGGGATGGGCCGCGCCGGCAATGTTTTCCTGCTCAATCTCCGTGGATTAAGCGTGATTGCTGGTAGTGAACTCGGATGGGAATCGATGTGGCGGGGGATATATAACCTGCCGGGCGACATCGCGGCATCGTCAACCTCGCCTGTTTCTCAAATCATGAATGTAGAGTGAGGAGGACACTCTTGAAAACGCTACGATGAGAGTATTGCAGGTCGCAGCGGTCGTGTTGACGAGCATTGGTCAGTCAATGGGTCATCGTTATCTAACCGTCTTTCCACTAACACGAAGGAAAAGCACTTGGCGAGACAAGTATTGCGCCGTGCCCCAATATTGCCAAAGAGCTCTATCCTTACAACACAGCGCCGGGATGGTCGTACCGCAAGGTAGGAGACGGACTCAAATCCCCTCGCGATCTGATCTTTGATACCGAGGGTCGACTCCTCATCGTTCAGGACGGAGTCGGTCTAAGCCAGCACACCGTCGATGACCATGGATGCATTACAACCACGCGTCTCCTCGTCGCTGACAGCAGTCTCAATCACGGCGTTTACATGACCCAAGATGGACGAACCCTGTACGCTAGCTCGGCTGAGTCTGTTTTCCGCTGGGCTTATGATCCCAACACTGGTGAGATCACGGGCGGTCCAGTCACAATAATTACGGGAATGGCGACATCCACTCATGTCTCGAGAACGCTCATCGTTCCGCCTCACCGTCAAGACCTTCTGGTCGTCTCGCACGGGTCCGATGGGAACATTGATCCCGATACGGTCAACTCACACACCGCCAGATCAGTCGTGAAGGTCTTCGATGTATTGTCTGTGCCTGACAGCGGTTACAACTTCACGACTCAGGGCTGGAATGCCGGGTTTGGACTCCGCAATGAAGTTGGCCTTGCATTCGATGGGAATAACATGTACGGACCAATGGCATCATCTTGCTGTTGATTTTTATATGGCCGACGAGGTGGATTACTGACACTCGATGTAGGCTCTGGGGCGTGGAAAATAGCGCCGACGACCTGAATCGCACCGTCGACGGTAAAACGACAGACATCCACACCGACAATCCGGCCGAGGAGCTCAATTATCTCGGAGACGTCGCGACTCCGAATGATAACTGGTACGGGTATCCGATCTGTTATACGGTCTGGAACCCCGACGCCATAAAAGATCGCGTCTTCCAGATTGGTGACCAGTTTGTCCAGACGCCTACTGCAGATTTCAACGACGACACATGCAAAAAGGTCTCCGTGGCGCCTATACTCAGCTTTGCAGCACACTCTGCACCCCTTGACTGCAAATTCGACTATGACTACGCCAACTTATTCGTCGCGATGCATGGTAGCTGGAACCGGCCGACTCCCATTGGATACAAAGTCGTCACGGTGCCTTTTACTATGACTGGGCAAGGATCATATACGCCTGCCGCTCACTGGTGGGACAGAAGGGCCACGATCGATGTGTTTTATCCGCCCGATGAGAGCAAGTGTTCGTCGACTACCTGTATTCGCCCCGTTGGCTTGGCCTTTGACTCGCAAAGACGCCTGTTTGTGACGAGTGATTCGTCTGGCGAGGTGTTTTTGCTAACTATGCAGTCGGAGGGAGATGCGTAGATGGCATTCTTACGTTAAAGTATTTCATATTCAGGTATTTGTATTTCGTATTCCGTAGTTTTTATCTATCATTGATAGGATCAGGGGTCGTTCAATTCGTAGTATTCTGTTGTTACCTATTCGAGGGGCTTGAAGTCCGGACGAGATGGCAGATACAAATGATGCGTCAATTCCTCTCCTGTCTGTACGGAATGAAGAGAAGTTCAAGATTGAGCTCAAAATCTCATAACCAAGTCCTAGGTAATCTCTGTGCCATCATTATCCAGATCCCGTAGGTATGTTGTAGCCCCTAGGTCGCAATGTTCGGTGCTAAACTAGCCCTCGGATCCTTCCGGCTCACCGGCGTCTGCCATGTGGGACTGACTACGGATTACCGTACGCTAGAAGACTGCGCCCAGAGATTTCTTTTTTCGTTCTCATCTCTCTTTTTTCATTTCTCTTTTTCTTTTATCTTCTCCGTCTCCTTTTCCCTTCCCTCAAACATCCCGAAATTCAGAAACCCTCTCCCGCGCATTCTTCGCCTCTTCCCCGACAAACGAACCCGCCCCCTTCTTCTCATCCAGCGCTTCATCCAGTCGCTCCGCATCCTCGTTTCCGCGCCGTCCGATCTGATGCCAGGGTAGCTCGAACAATCTATCCATACTCTCGAGTGACCGGCCTCCCGTCTCGGGCACGAAGAACCATACCCAGACACCACCGAGCACGGTCACAGCCGAGAAGAACCAGAATGTGCCCTTGGGCGTGATACCGCCTAGTTCCGTGGGTAGAAGTAGCACGGGCACGGCGCGCGCGTTGCCGTATTGGTTTGCGAAGTGGAGGGTCATTGCCAGAGATGTCGAGACGGCGCGGATGCGTAAGGGGAAGAGTTCGGCGGTGAGTAGGTACTGCATGCTGTTCCAGCCTAATGCCCAGCCGACGCCGGAGATGAAGATCATGGCGATGGCGCCGCGGCTTGCGGGGATTTTGCTGTCGGGGAGGACGAAGCTGTCGTCGACGCCGAGTTCGGGGACCGCGGTGAGGAAGGCGGCGACGTAGATGATGGAGATGGCGTTGAGGGTGATGCCGGTGAGCAGGGCGCGCTTGCGGCCGATGACGTCGACGAGGAAGAGGGCGCAGACGAGGGCCGCGATGAATTTGATGATGCCGAAGATGCCGCTGGTCAGCAGGGATTCGTTGGTTCCCGTTATGCCGAGGAGTTTGAAGAGGTCCGGGGCGTAGAGGGTGATGGAGCCGGAGCCGCTCCATTGGGACAGGAGTTGCACGGAGAGGGCGAGGTAAAGACGGTAGGCATTGTTGGGGATGAGGAACATTTCTTTGAGGATGCCGGTCCAGCTGGAGCCTTGGGTGGCTTCCATTTCTTCCTCGAGGGAGGCACGGATCGCGGTGATTTCGCGCTGGATGTAGTCGTGGTCTGGGGGCAGTTGACGAATGTGCGCCATGGTTTGGATGGCTTGTTCGTGTTTACCCTGCTTGATGAGGAAGCGTGGGGATTCACTTTGGAGGAAGGTGAGGAAGAAGATGAGGCCGGCGAAGATGATGTGCAGACTTGTCGGTACGAGCTGGAGAACATCTCTGGTTAGCAGGCGGTTCTGTGACTACCGTTGCGCTTGATGTTGGATGGATTGCGACTTACCCATCTGCTGCTGGTTGTGTCTCCAAGATTGACCTGCGCGCCGTAGTTGGCGAAGTAGGCCAAGACAATTCCGAGATACACGCAACCGGTGAAGACACAGGTGCAAAGACCACGGATCGATGCCGGCGCGATCTCAGCGATGTACACGGGTCCGACAACGGGTGTCTGTCCAACACCGAGACCAGCGATGAAACGACCGGCGTACACGGCACCGAGACTCTGTCCATGGCCCATGAAGATGGCGATACCCAGGATCCAGAGCAAGCACAGCTGTCGTGTAGCCCAGACACGACCGATGCGATCGCACACGACGAAGGCAATCATGGCACCGGCGACGGAACCGACTTGCACCATGGCCGAGACATTGGCTTTGATGTTGGCCTGCGCCGTCTTGTCGTAGCTGTCATAGTTGATGGAGGCCTGGAAGGACTTGGAGTCGAAGGCGCCGCTGATCAGACCCTCGTCGACACCACGTGCAGCACCGAGGAGACCAAAGGAGATGACGGCGAACCAGAGGCGCCAATTGAAGATGCCCTGGGGTTCGCCGAGATCCTTCAGTTTGAAGACGTTGACGGGTTTCTTCACACCACCGGCCATTTTTGCGGTGATAGAAGCCTAAAGGGACTTCAGATTATTCAAGGTAAGGGGAAAGAGGTGTGCAACCTCGAAAGAACAACGGGTTGAAGACAATTCTTGTTCTACATAGGGGGACCCTTTTTATATGCACCGAGACGTTTTGACTCGCTCGAGACCGGGGTCCCCAGGTCTTGGGAGCTGACGATCACGTACTCGCATGTTGCTGCATGGTGGTAGTACTCTGTTCTCCCCCCCCCCCGAGTCCCAACAACTGCCGTGATGGCTGGATTTCCGAGGGTTGATTTTTTTTTCTTTACCCGTATCTCTGCGCAGAGGTAACATGCCTATACGCTACACCCCAGATTCGAGATCAGACGCGACGTTGTCGTGGATCTGGGAATACCCTGTCACTTATGTAGCGGATTCAGCCCGTCTCTAGTACGCTACCGGTAGGTAAGTCCATGATGTTGCAGCAGGACTAGCCCTTTGCAGGCGAAGGCATGAATGGACCTTGCTCTACCAGGTAGGTAGTACGGAATACTCGCCGTTGTTGGCGACACCTCACGTTCCCCCCAGTTTACACGCTCCGGCATGAGTCCTCCGCACCCTGCAAACGGTATAGGTAGCATTTTGTAGAATTTTTCATATTCCGCATTGGGCAGTTGTGAAGTTGCTGTTGCTAGCTTGCATTGAACGGCTTTTGCTTCATGTTGTGAGCCATCGAGAAAATCAGAGTTGAATTGATATCAACGGATTACAAAATTCAAAGAGAGATGACCAACAACAACACGATCATTGGGTGGATGCGTGGCGGGGAGAAGTTCGCAACTGGAGAAACCCGCCAGTGGTGAATAATCTTCGCTGAGCGGAATTACCCCTGTCGTGATCGCCCTTTAGTCGAGTTGGCAGCAACTAGTACTTCGTAGTTGTCTTGTCTGAAGTCAGCCAAGGATGGTGGCTGGAGTATAACCTGTTTCTCCTCATAGCCTGCAGCAGTGTCGACCATTATTGATGTCTTGGAAACCCGAGGGGGAGGGTGGCCGAGCCTTGTCAAGGGAACCACGTTGTCGGTCCGCAGACTTGGCTTCGTGCGAAGGGCCGAGCCAAGCATGTTCCGTAGCATGTGGCATTCAACTCAGATGCCTGAGGTAGTATTCGGTATGTATTCGCTGCAGTTGTCTAGCTGGATGGTGCCGGGCAACGAAGCAGTCTGTAATACTTCGTACGCAAATTGACGAGACATCTGCTTACCTGTCTCACAGATTGATTCAAGGATGTATATCAAGGGCTACACTCCGATTCACCCTGGATTGGGACTTTTCTCCCTGTTCTTAACAACTGTAGTGTCGAGTCGAGTTGAACACTTCGATCAGGCATTTGTTCAAACCAGGTTGAGAAGTCTGCGCGAAGTGGCGCAAATGGTATAGGGATGGCGAAAACTTTGGGATTTGCAACGGAAACATATCTCAAAGGCAAAGCCACAAGGCCTGGATGATCGGTCATATCGGGGATATGTTGCGACTACGAGTGCGACGCCGCGACGCTGTTCGTGGATTAAATCGAAAAGGTCGAAGCTCATTGCAACGACCTTGGCGATTCTCCATGACAGGATTTTCCCGTCGACCCCGCCTTGGGCATCTTTGTCCAGATACACAATCGATATAATTCCATTGTATCCCGACAATGGCCCGGTTGGATGATCCAGATCGAGAGTGAATCTCAATAATAGGATGTTGACAAGCTGCGGAAACTCGCTGCGTTTCGTTTGCTGGCTTCTTCATTGGCCTTCCTCATTACTCACTCTCTAGGTTGCACAACAGATGAGGACTGCAGTCTGAATGGGATCTATTCGCAGGAGAAGCAAACATGTATCTGCGATGCGGGCTGGCGAGCAGCAGACTGCGGCGAACTGGACCTTTACCCGGCACCGAGATGGACCGGGTACAATCACACAATGGCACGGGACCCGACTTCTATACGAGTAAAGAGGGCGCTGGGAATTCGTCATGGGGAGGCCACATCATCCAAGACCCATCTGACAAGAGCCTGTTTCACCTCATCACGTCTCAGATGGCGCACGGTTGTGGTCTTGGTGGCTGGAAACCATTCAGTACCATCATCATCAGGGCCGAGTCGAGGACGGGCCCGAGGGGACCTTACACGTTCGAGCAGACGCTGTTTGGGACATTTCATCATAACCCGACGACAATTTATAGTCCGGCGGACGCCAAGTACTTACTTTACTGCATCGGGCGAGAGATAGAGACTCCGGAGACATGCACGTCGCAAAAGCTGAACAACACGATCTAGCTGACCAGCTCGGCGGACCTGCGGAGTTGGGAGCCGCTAGAGGCGCTCCTAGACGATGTCACGAACCCCGCTCCGTGGTCACTGCAGTCGCTGCAGACGCAGCTGCAGAAGCAGAAGCAGAAGCAAAAGCAGACGCATGAAATCCTGCTTGGCGTGGAGGGGAACATCATTTATAGAGCGCATGACTTCCGGGGAGCCGGGACCGTATGATCACGCGGTGGACCCAAACATCTCAGAGCGACGCGAGGATCCGTCGTTCCTCTGGCAAAACAGGCGGGGTCACTGGCATTTTCTGGTGCATTACGAAAACATGATCGACATCGACCTGGGACTCAAAGCCCAAGGGGCCGCGAGTGGGAGCACATCTCTATGCGAGAGACTGGCAAGGTTCCTGGACGTTCAACAGTAAGACGCTGGCGTACAACACGACGGTGGATTTCACGGACGGCACGTCGACGGAGTACGAAATACGATCGCCGAGAACGTCCCAAGCTCTCCTTCAGCGACAACGACGAGATGACGCCGCTCTACCCGGTCCACGGCGTGCAGGAGTCCGACCAGGCCGGTAGTTACACACTCATCCAGCCTATCGGGGCGGGCGCCGAGGAATGCGGATTATGAGAGAAAGCTTGGCTTCGCGTGAAGAGACGAAGAGGCGAATCTAGACTCGATTTGTTCCGCCTGCTCGGGTTACCCAACAGGTCATAGGCTGATATGTATTGTGAATGGCTGAATGTGCAGAGCTGATGATGGTGTTGTACGTAATCCATGCCAGAGTCGAAGGGCCCGGGTTGATTGGATCACTGGCATGGAATACCTATCTAGGACGCCCACGAGATCTGGCGAGTGTGGTATGAGTCATGAGAATGAGGGCGAGAGGGGAAGCATCAGCGCCGGCGCAGGCGATATTACGGCGGTTCTATGCAGATAAGCCGTGTATCTACGCGATTCACTTGATACATTTGACTGTCTATCCGCATGAAAAACATACGATACATCAATAGATAGCTTGATATCGATGGTATTCGAGTAACAGATACACAGATAACGCGCGAATCACGCGTATTACGAATATATTGTATGCATCATGGAGGTATCACAATATACGGCAGAAAACAGGAATTGGCAACCGCGAACTTCACTGTTGACGATGAGAAGTCACCCGTCTTTCGAGTTTCCTCCCTGCCTCCAACTTTTCTTTTCTCCCTTCTTCAATGTACATATGTCATCCTTACCAAGTCGACCACTCAACGTTCCATCCGGTTCACCCATTTGCCTCCCAATACTACCGTCTACCGTCCCGAAGGGTGCAACCCGCGATATCATGCAAGGGTCTCTTCAGCAATCGGGCTTGAACCGGCCCCAGCTTGACCAGCCTCTAGTGTAAATCCATAAATCCATAAATCCGTCGGGTCGCTTTCCATACGTGCAACCCCCACGAGTCCAGACTCCACGACCAATGCGAGCGCAGCCCAACAACCCCGTAGTTCGTGCTACTTTTTATATTTATACCTATCCTCACCTTCAGTAGGTATCTTCCGTATAGTATATCTGCCTGGAGCGCGTTGTTCTGTCTTAGACGGAAGGAATCGAAGAGTGGAGAGGACTCGCCGGGTATAATTTGGTGGACGGACCGGACTACTAGTCTGTGATAGCCGCTCACAACCCCTCCATACCCCTCGCTTCGTCTCAACAATTCCGAGGTCGCGTTGTTTTGAATAGGCGTATTCCATATACTGCCTACCGACTGACCTCAGTCGGCATCGACGGCCATGGCTTCCAATGATCGCGCTCCGTCAAATCCCGGCGGCCTCCGCCCGAGTCGCCCGGGGTCTCTGATGTCTTCGCGATCTTCGTCTTTCCCCGCCAACCCGTCAGATCGCTCCGGGCCAAGTCAACCACGGGTCAACAATGGCTATGACGAGGCCTCTTCTCTCCTGCAACACGAGCGCGCTCATGATGGACCTTGCCATCATGGCACCTTTTCGCCTCACGCATCTAGCCCACCTCTTCCTCCTTTGCGATTTGTCGACGCCGAGCCCGAGAGTGAGTCTCTGCTCGACTCTTCATGCACAACTCTGAGCGACCAGCCGTCGACCAAGAGACCTTGGGTGAAGGCTATCACCAACAAGATGAAGAGCAAGAAAATGGCAAAGACGAGCGCTTTGGCTGAGCAGCATGGCATCGAAGACTCGTGGTGGATGTACTTCTCTTACTATGTGCCATGCTTGACCTGGATGCGCGCTTACAAGTGGTCCTGGTTTCATGGCGATCTCATCGCGGCCATTTCCATGGCTTCCATGTACTTGCCCATGACCTTCTCTTTCGCCGAGAACCTGGCACACATTCCGCCTATCAACGGCTTGTATGGTTTCGTCTTTGGCCCATTTATATATGCGCTTCTGGGTAGCAGTCCCCAGATGGTCGTTGGTCCTGAAGCGGCCGGATCTCTACTTATTGGATCGATCGTCAAGAATAGTATTGATCCCGGCGAGGAAGACAACGACATCTTGCACTCCAAGGTTGCCGGTGTCGCGGCTGGTCTTACTGGTGCTTCCGTGTTCATTCTGGGCCTGGGTCGATTCGGCTACATAGATAACGTCTTGAGCCGTCCGTTCCTGCGTGGCTTCATTTCCTCCATTGGTATCGTCATCTTCATTGATCAGTTGACTCCTGTTCTCGGCTTGAACAAGGTGGCGCATTCGCTACCCAACGTGCTACACGGCAGCACCGTCGAGAAACTTGAATTTGTGTTGACGCATCTTGGAGATTGGCATAAGTTGTCTGGTCTCGTTGGTATCGTGAGTTTTGTGGCCATCATGGCGCTTCGGTAAGATTCCTCCTTTCGTTTCTTTCTCAGTCAATCGATCACGAATTGACGCAACTGTTCTAGCGAGATCAAGCGCCGACTACAGCCGCGATATCCCGGCGTGGCCTATTTCCCTGATCGTCTTCTCATCGTCGTGCTCTCTGCTACCTTGGCCTGCTATCTCGACTGGGAACACCAAGGAGTTGAGGTTCTCGGCAAGATTGAGGCAGCATCTGGCCATATCTTTACCTTCCGCAATCCTTTCCAGCTGTCTCATATTTCCCATATACGTGATGCCATGGGTACAGCATTCTTACTCGGTATCCTTGGTTTCTTCGAGTCTTCCGTCGCTGCCAAGAGTCTGGGCGATGCCGAAATCATCGAAGGCATGCAATTGAGTCCGAATCGCGAACTGATTGCGCTTGGTGCTGCCAACATCGTCGGTGCCTGCTTCATGGGTCTTCCAGCCTTTGGAGGTTATGGACGAAGCAAGGTGAACAAGTCAACGGGTGGAAAGAGTCCGATGAGCTCCATCTTCCTGAGCATTGTCACGGTCATCTGCATTGTTTTCCTCCTGCCGTGGTTTTACTTCATTCCTGTGAGTTCCGAGTTCCCCCTTTTTTAAGCTTTCTCTACGCCCCTGATCCTCGTCGAAAGGCAATTCAGTCAATTCCATGTCACTAATCATTTTTTTCTGGTATTTCAGAAACCCGTCCTTGCTTCCATGATCATGGCTGTCGCCTTTTCTCTGATCGAGGAACTTCCGGAGGACCTAGTCTTCTTCGTCCGAATTAAAGGATGGACGGAGTTGTCTCTCATGGCCGTGATTCTGCTCGTTACCGTGTTCTTCTCGCTCAATCTCGGCATTGCGATCGGCGTAGGCTTATCCCTTTTACAAGTGGTACGTCACGCTACTCGTCCTCGCATCCAGATTCTAGGCAGACTCCCCAACAGCGGACGTTTCGCCAATGCAGAGGAACACCCCGAGGAGGTTGAATTTGTTGAGGGATGTCTGATTGTGAAAATACCCGAACCTTTAACGTTTGCCAACACCGGCGACTTGAAGGCCCGTCTGCGCCGGCTCGAGCGCTACGGAACGGGCATGGCACACCCGGCATTGCCGCGTCTCCGCCCACGCGACAGCAACCGCAACATTATCTTTGACATTCACGGTGTCACATCCATGGACGGCTCGGGCACGCAAGTGCTAGAAGAGATCGTCCGCGAATACCGGGAGCAAGGCGTCAGGGTGTTCTTCAGCCGCGCGCCGAGTCGCAGCAACAAGGTGTGGAAACTACTAGAGCGGAGCGGCATTGTGGCGCTTGTGGGCGGCGAGCAGCTGTTTGTCGACGACATCAAGGATGCTTTGCGCATGGCGGAATCCATAGAGGTAGATCCCCGACGGGAACATAGCGCTGATGAGATATCCCGGGTGGCGTAGTGTCTTTTTCTTTCCCTTACCTTATATATATACCAAGATCGTATGTACGATAATCCGTACATACAGTTCGAATTCGTATGGAATACGGATTTTACAGTTAGGGAGGCAATCGAGTCGATCAATTCCCATCTTTATGCATCACGGAGTCAGTCATTGATATCCCCCCGAGATAAGAAGAGGAGGCGGCGTCTACAGGCGTAAGACTTTAGCGTCTCCCTTTTCATCCTGATTCTCTCTGAACTGACTGATTCAACATCTGCATACCTACGTGCGTTTGTAGTAATCCGGTCTCCGTAGGTAATCCGTAGTTCTACCTACCTGTCTAGTCGCCGCCGGCCAGATCAATCCAACCAGCCAAGTCAGCCAGTCCGTAAGACGGAGCCTAGCGGAGACACCGGCTTCAAGACCTAACGCGATCGACAGATCCTTAAATCTCAGACTGACTGACTTACCACCTACGATTACTTACATAGGTAGTAACCGGTCTATGGCGTCGTGGCACCTACCTACCTACCGTATCGTTTGAGGGTTTTTCTTACTTGCTTGCTTGCTTGCTGCTATACCCGCATGGACGCCCGCACGGCGTCGTGGCGTGGCGACGGGGAATCCGTCCGCTCACCGTACCTACCTGCCGTATTGGATTGGATTTACGGTTTCGGTTCAGTCGATTCGGTTTGTTTCGAGTCGAGTCGTGAGTTGGTATGGAATAACGGATACGTACCACCGACCACGGCAATCCAGAAGAAGACTCCGATAGACGTTCTACTAAACCTTCTAGAACCCTTCCGAAACCATCGGGTTGCGGTCGGGGAAGGAAGGAAGGAAGGATGGATGGATGGATTTGTAGTCCGTAACTCCTCACCTTACTCGTACAGAGCAAGTAATCCGAGATACGTCTGCTGCGCCGCCTTGTGCTTCACTCCATCACATACCTACCATCTGAGATACATACGTAGCCCTCGTTGCCTGGAGCCGGATGGATCTAGCACGATCTCGGGAACCTCCTTCGCAACGTGCCGAGAATCACATGTGATTCCGACCCCTCTCCCCTGGTCTTCGTCCTCCTTCACCTTTTTTTTCCCGCCCGGTTACTATGCATGCATGCCAGTGATGAAGACACATGGATCATGGCTAGGAGTCGAGAACCCCGCGTGCTTTGTTTTGCATAGCCCGGTTGCATAGCCACAAGGAGTAGAGTACCTAGGGTAGTGGGTGGCGACTTTTCTTGGCTGCTCGTTGATTCGAGTCGACTCGACTTGTTGGGATTGATTGTTCTTCGGTGATGCGGGCAGTTGTGTTCAGTTCCGTGTGCGGAATATGGCTGACCTTGGTTTGTTGAGGGCTTGGCTTGGCTGGGGATATGAGGGATAGGATGATAAGGGCTCTTGGAAGGTGTTTGCGCCTCGGGGATATCATCTGATGATGGATTCGTGTTCGGGTTGATGATCGTGGACCATATTGTCACTGGGAGGCGGAAGTAAAGGCGAGTGATTACGGATTCATGCTGAGCTGGCTTCTCTTTCGGATCATGGACCTGGTTGGTATTGGCGGCTTCGACAAGGCTTTGGCTTTACTGGAAATCGAATTTACACATGGACGTCGACTGTGATATCGATTTCTACAACATGAGACGCGGTATCACGATTGGTTGGCGAGTCTGCCTGACCAATAGGTAGATCTTCAGCCGCATCGTTTCTTCGAGGTGGAAATACGATACGCTTACAGTCACAACGACAGCTGTCCTATCATAGAACATGACCTACCTACCATCGACATCTAAGCCGCAATGGTTCCAAATGTTTATACGTACGGATTACATTACGGACTATGTCATCGTCCGAAAGTCGACAGGGGGAGGGTGAAACGACCTTATCAGATGCGAGCCTTTCCACGCCGCGCCTGACTGTACTCGGCATTTGAGTCCTTGTCAGACGAAGTTACGAATTACTGGTCCTCGACTTGCTTACCTATCATCTGTCATCTTTACTGGCGCAGGGCTGGAGGTGCCTATGTGTATGGTACGAGTAAGTGGTTCATGCCATGGACTTTCTCGACGCATGGAGTTTACGGCGGCTTGAGTCTTGCTTCCGGGTGGTTGGTCGTGATGATGATTCGTTGGAGGAGTGAGTTCTATCATCTGAGTAGATGAATGGGTAGATAAATCTGAGTGCTTTTGCACTGCCTCGTCTACCTGGATGGATGAACTGGTCACTTCATCATCACGCGTGGCACGTACGTACGGGATACTACGACAAACCTGTATTGTAATCCGTAAGTCAGTCAGGACCTTTATCTCCGTTCCCACGGAATGGACGCCAGGAAATGCATAGCCTCCTACGACTGCGTCAACGACCTCATCTTCTTCACCAATACAACTCACAGCCAAGAAGATCACTCATCTCGTGATGCGAAAGAAACGCCTCGGCAGTTTCGTGTCATCGACAGCCAGCCAGTCAGTCCCTATCGTAAACAATCGCCGAGATTTCTCTCTCTCGACTCGACTCGACTCGTCTCGTCTCTCGTCATTTTCAATCCCAAGGGCCTAGACTAAAAAATCTCACTAATTTCGCTCTGCCATGCCTTGCCATGCCATGCCATGCCAGGCCAGGCCCATCGAAGTTCTCGACCGGGTTTCGTCTAGCGTCTGAACCAGCAGTCTCGCTTAATCGATGAACCGTTATTAGGCCGGGCGTAGCGTGGCGGTAGCGTTCTGCTTCTGCTTGGGCTTTTTTTTTTGTTTTTGCTTGGAGCCTTGGTCTTTGCTGGGTCTTTGCTTGGGTTGAATGGCCATTGCTTGGGGTTGTAACCGTTCGCGAGTAATTCCTACTGAGTAATCCGTACTAACCTGATGGAAGACCCGGACTTGGACTTGGATCTGTACTCGTAGCCGCTGGGTCCTCGCTCTCTGTCTTTCTCCCTAGACCCGATGGGGGTGTTGGCGGTTCGGGTTCTAAGGATGGTAAGTGGGCGTGGAATGAGGTGTTGCGTCACATCGCATTCGGGTTTGTCGACGACGAGCCGGAATAGGTAGGTGTATCCATTCTTTTTGTAGGTATTCGTTGTTCTTTTTCGCTAGTCTGTCGTCAGCGGTTTTCGTTGCGCGGTTTGCGATGATGCCTATGCCAGATGGATGGATGGACGGGCAGATGGATGAACGGATGGATTCATCTCGCATGCTTGTCTGCTTGCTTGGCTGTTCCGAGGTGATAAGGAATGGGCAGGCAGGAAGAAACGAAGACACGCAGCATGAGGGGGAGGGAATATCTGGAGCACTAGAGAACAATTATCACATGATGGACGTGCCAAGGGGAGAAGCTAATGCATCCACTATCGTACATGCACAGGACGAGGTCTGAGTTGATTAGAGAGAGTCTTGGAAGGACCTTCAAGGTGTCGGGACTCGGGAGTTCAGGTGTGGGTTTTTGGGACACGCGTTTGAGGACTGGCTGGCTGGCTGACTTGACTTGACAGGGGTAATGCCGCTCTCACTGTGTGGTAATCTGCAAGAACCCTTTACGACCGAGGATGCGGTTCAGGGCTGAAGGAGACGTTATATTTAACTGGACTTCTCTGTCAGCAAGCAAGCAAGCAAACACGGAATGAATAAATAAAATAAAATAAGATAAATAAAATCTACGGCTCGGTTAGAGGCGCGACGCGACGTTCGGACGGGAAATCCCTCGACGTCTGATGCTCGGATGAGATTCGAGATTGGGAAGGATGCATTCTCGCTCACCTTCAAATCTGGGAATCCTTGACAGCCAACGCCAACGCCAACGCCAACTACCTACTTCCCAGGCAAGGCAAGGTAAGGTAATCCGTAGATAGACAGACAATCTGTAATCTGCAATCTGCAATCTGTAATCCGTACGAATGAAATGTCCATGTCTTGTTGTTATTTTGAAGCAGCGCCCAAGACAAAGTCGGCAAGGTGTCTGGCACCCTGCACGATCTGATTGGATCGTCAATCGTACACAGCCTCAATCTAAATCCCTTGGCAAGCGAGCTACTTGCTGGATTGAAGGTGTTGTGCATAGGAAGTATGTCGCCATCGTTCGAGAGGGCTCCCGTTGGTCAGTTCGTGGTCCCGGGTGATTCATCTTACAGGAGTTGACAGCAGAGAGGGCGAGAGTCTCGGAGAGAGAGAGAAAGGGGCTCGAGAACCGGAGAACACTCGTCGTTGCTGCTCCTCTCGTCTCCTGAGATTCTTGAATGCATCCATCCAGACGACAGCGAAGGATCCGGGAGACAACTCGCCCGAAGAATAATGGCACCGATGATATCAGGTCACTACTAGCTGGTACCTAGCCTAACACCCCAAGTGCATTGGCGCCGTTGCCAGCCAACCAGGATGCCCTGGTCGAATAATTTCCGACTTCCCAGATTTGGCACATCATAAGACGTAGCGTCGATTTTGAGCAGGAGACTCGAGAGACTTGCGTCCCCGTCTAAACGGTCTAGGTAAACAACAGCGGCCTCGGTGTCTGGAGTACCGGTACTGGCGAGGGTCGTATTTGCCGCATTTTTTACTGTAATCCGTATCGTTACTCTCCCTCTCTCTCTCTTTCTGTCTTCTCTCGTTTCTCTCTTTCCCTTTTACTTTAGTACAAGAGGGTATTCCGTAGAAGGGAGATCCGTGTTTTGGTTCTTTTTTTGATTTTTTGATTTTTTGATATTTTTTTTTGGTTCTGTTTTTTTTTTTCTTCTGGTTGCTATTTGTCCTTGATTTGTCGATATCCCCAGGATCCCTCACCCCATCAGGGAACCCCGTTCGGTTCGTTGGTTGGCATTTATTTGCACAGCCTCAAACTCGCGTCCGCTTTCTCTGCCTGGGTCTTCCAGTCAAGGCTCTCTCGCTATCTCACTCACCCACCCCCCCCCCGAAACACTTTTGCCTCTTCCTTCCCTGGTGGATGGACTGCGGCGAGGCAACGCGTAGGCTGCCTGTTGAATAACTGCTCTTGTGAGGGTCAGGCCTTGCCATTTTATCGGTCTTCCTCCGCGGGTACACTAGGCGTTTCCCACACCCCCCCTTACCGTTACCGTACTCGTACCGGTGCACAATTCGTTGCCATCGTCATTCTCCATCCAGTCTTGTGTTGTGTTGTTGCCCTTGCACACCCCCTGCGGATACCCTCGTGGAGGCGAAATACATAGGCGGAATCTACACTACCTACCTACACTATCCGTAGACAGACAGATCTCGGTACCGCTTTTTTTGATCAATCAATCAAAGACAACTGCCTACTCCACGCTTCTCATCGGATCTACCTATAGTGCCGGGCTATACTGTACTGTACTGCCATCTGAGAAGAGGTAGCCAACCAGCATCAGCCCTGACGGAAAGGAAGAGAGAGAGGGAGATAGATCCAGAGAGATCCGGAGTCTTCGCACGAGTACGGAATAGTGCCCAATCTCAACCTCAACTCAACTCAACTCAACTCAACGTATGTCCCGGAAACGTGGCATCGGTAGATCTGCTCCGTACTAGCCAGGGCTTCCACTCACTGCCTGCCCTGCCCTGCCTAGCTTCTTTCTTACATCGCCATCATCACATCACATCACCGTTGAGGTAGACTGGCCGTTATCGTTCAACCTCATCAACATCCATTTGCGAGGCAGCACACCAAAACAACCTAGTCAGAGTCAGAGGTCAGAGTCACGCTGAGGAATACACAGCCCGATACCCCCTCTTACATATGACCTCCGGATCGCCCTTCGAATGTGGTCGTGTGCTTAACTCGACTGCCATATCATAACTCCGTGGGGGATTCCATCTCTTCATAACTCACTCATAAATCTTTTATATCTTTTTGTTTTCATCACGACATCTCCTTGTTATAAGTCTTTCATATAAACACACAGACAGAAAGACAAAAAGGGACTTACCGGCAATCGCCGACATCATGGCCAGCGATAGCTTAGCCCCGCCTCCGTTGGCAACGGGTGCTCGACCACGGAGTAGAACCACCGACACTCTGGCCCCGACATCCCTGGTCGTCAACGTCAACCCGGGAGGCCGATTAAGGAGTAACACCACCGACATCACACTAGACACCATCCGGCCGCGAAGCGACACCCTCGACACCATCACACCGGCAGGCTCCTTCATCTCCAGCACCTCCAACCCCTTTCTCACCCCTTCCGGATCCGTCGTCAACCCCTTTCTCACCCCGGCTCAGTCCGATTGTGGATCGAGCGTCATCGAGGTCGATCCGGAGTCAGCCCTTGTCCCCGATCCCGGCACCGAGGCCGACTTCAAGGTCGTGGATAATCCGTTCGCGTTCAGCCCTGGTCATCTGAACAAACTACTGAACCCCAAGTCTCTGGTTGTGTTTCGGGCATTGGGCGGACTTGCGGGTATCGAACGGGGTTTACAGACCGATGTCAATGCCGGTCTGAGTCTGGATGAGACGACTGTTCACTCGACAGTCACGTTAGAACAGGTTATCAAGAAATCGACGGACGGACATGCCGAGCGACGCGGGGACCCGAACGCGGGTGCCTTCGCCGATCGGACGAGAGTCTACGGCGAGAACGTCTTGCCGGCAAAGAAAGCGACTCCGCTGTGGGCGTTGGTCTGGAATGCGTTCCAGGACAAGGTCATCATTCTCCTGACGATTGCTGCGGTTGTATCGTTAGCGCTGGGTCTGTACGAGACGTTGGGTGTGAAGCGGAAACCGGGCGACCCCCCTGCTGTCGACTGGGTGGAAGGTGTTGCGATTATTATTGCGATTCTCATCGTCACGTTGGTCGGATCGTTGAATGACTGGCAAAAGGAGAAGGCGTTCGTCAAGCTGAATGCGAAGAAGGAAGACAGGGAGGTCAAGGTCGTCCGATCCGGCAAATCCTTCATGATCAACGTGCACGAGATCCTCGTCGGCGATGTCTTGCATCTCGAACCCGGTGATCTCGTCCCCGTTGACGGTATCCTCATCAAGAGCCACGATCTTAAATGCGACGAGTCCTCTGCTACTGGCGAATCCGACGCGATCAAGAAGACGTCCGCCGACCAGGTCATGGCCGCCCTCGAATCAGGCGCTAGCGCGAGACATCTCGACCCCTTCATTATCTCCGGTTCCAAGGTCCTCGAGGGCGTGGGTACGTTCCTGTGCACGTCCGTTGGTGTGAACTCGAGTTTCGGCAAGATCATGATGTCCGTCCAATCCGAGGTTGAGGCGACGCCCCTTCAGAAGAAGTTGGAGCGTCTCGCGGTCGCCATTGCGAAGTTGGGTGGAGGTGCCGCTGTTCTATTGTTCCTCGTTCTCCTTTTCCGCTTCCTCGCTGGCTTGTCCACCGATAACAGACTCCCGGCTCAGAAGGCCTCGACGTTCCTGGATATCCTCATTGTTGCCGTTACCATTGTCGTGGTGGCTGTTCCTGAGGGTTTGCCCCTGGCTGTGACGCTGGCTTTGGCTTTTGCTACTCAACGGCTCCTGAAGGAACACAACCTCGTGCGTGTGCTCCAGGCATGCGAGACGATGGGTAACGCCACGGCTATCTGCTCTGACAAGACGGGTACTCTCACCACAAACCGAATGACGGTCGTCGCCGGTACCTTCGGCCAGTCGAACTTCGTGAAGCCCGGTGATGACTCTGGCATGAATGTTTCTCAATGGGCAGCTGAAGTCCCCAAGAACACGAAGGACATCCTGGTTCAATCTGTCGCCATCAACTCTACTGCTTTCGAAGGAGAAGACGCAGGACAGTTCGCCTTCGTCGGTTCCAAGACCGAGACGGCTCTCTTGCAATGGGCTAAGGACCATCTCGGCATGGGGTCCGTTGCAGAGCATCGCGCTAATGAACAAGTCGTCCAAATCATCCCCTTCGACTCGACTAAGAAGTGCATGGGTGCCGTCATCAAGGTTGGCTCGCAGTATCGTCTTCTCGTTAAGGGAGCTTCGGAGATCCTCCTGAGCTACTGCAGCACTAAGACTGATGTGACCACTCTCGCGAAGAGCCCCCTTTCCGTTGACGACCGCATGGAATTGACTTCTACCATCGAGCAGTACGCCAAGGGTTCCCTTCGTACTATCGGTCTTGTTTACAAGGACTTCTCCCACTGGCCCCCATCTCACGCCGAGATCGAAGACAACCAGGTCAAGTTCGCCTCCGTGCTCACGGATCTCGTCTGGATCGGTGTCGTCGGTATCCAGGACCCCGTCCGACCCGGTGTCCCCGAGGCCGTTCGTCTCGCTCAACACGCCGGCGTCACGGTCCGCATGGTCACCGGTGACAACGCCATCACGGCGCAGGCAATCGCGACAGAATGTGGTATCTACACGGACGGACTCATCATGGAAGGTCCCGAGTTCCGCGTCCTAAGCGACGAGGACATGAACAGGATGATTCCCAAACTCCAGGTCTTGGCCCGTTCTTCGCCCGAGGACAAACGGATTCTGGTCGCGAAGCTCAAGGCGCTTGGCGAGACTGTGGCTGTTACGGGTGATGGCACGAACGATGCTCCGGCGTTGAAGACGGCCGATGTGGGTTTCTCGATGGGAATTGCTGGTACGGAGGTTGCTAAGGAGGCGTCGGAGATTGTGTTGATGGATGACAACTTCACGTCGATTCTGACTGCTATGAAATGGGGACGAGCTGTCAATGATGCGGTTCAGAAGTTCCTTCAGGTGAGAACAGACAGAATAACGTACCGATAAAGGGGGAGGCAGCCACTAACAGAGTGAACAGTTCCAAGTCACCGTCAACATCACCGCCGTCTTGGTCGCATTCGTTTCCGCTGTCGCCAATCCCGACATGGAATCCGTCCTCACAGCCGTTCAGCTCCTCTGGGTCAACCTCATCATGGACACCTTCGCCGCCCTAGCCCTCGCCACGGATCCGCCCACCGAGAACATTCTCAACCGCCCACCATCGCCCAAGAGCGCTCCATTGATCACAACCACGATGTGGAAGATGATCGTCGGTCAGTCTATCTTCCAACTCGTCGTCATCTTCGTCCTGTACTTCGCCGGCAACACGATCCTCGGCTACGACGCGAACAACGCCACTCAACAAACAGAGCTCAACACGATGGTCTTCAACACGTTCGTCTGGATGCAGATCTTCAACGAGTTCAACAACCGTCGACTCGACAACAAGTTCAACATCTTCGAGGGCGTGCACCGGAATAAGTTCTTCATAGGCATCACTGCTCTCATGGTCGGCTTGCAGATCGCCATCGTCTTTGTCGGTGGTACTGCGTTCTCGATCAAGCCTATCAACGGTGTTCAGTGGGCTATTTGCCTGGTTGCTGCGGCTGTTTGTCTGCCGTGGGCCGTGCTGCTTCGTCTATTCCCCGACGAGTGGTTCGCCGCCATCGCCGGAGTAGTCGGAGGCCCGTTCGTCATGGTATATAAGGCCTTTAGAAAGGTGTTTGGAAAGATCGGAGGCGTCTTCAAGAAGAGCAAGAAGAACGAGGAGTCAGAGGTAGACCCCGAGAAGGCCGACCATGTCATGGCCGAGCCTGTTATTATTACTGAGGACACGACTCCTCGCATTGTTCTCTCCGGCGGCTCGTCGGAGGAGATAAACGGAAATCCCACGATACATGTTCAGGATTTAGAGAGAGGCCCGTCGTAAGAAGATGGGCAGGTATATAGAGATTTAGATAGAGCAATGTGTATATGTATATGTATATTATTTTCAACCCGTCTTCACTGACTTGAGGCTGCTTTTCCATTGTGATATTTGTGTGTTGAAGGTGATGTTCCGGGTAAAAGAGCTCAGTGGGAGAGTAGGTAGCTGCGATGCTGGCACGAGTAATGTTAAGGCTGCTTCTATGTATGCGCGGTGCGAACGAGTCAGGAGGTGTGAAGGGGGGTACGCAATGAGGGTATCATGTGACATTGCGTAAGGACCACAACCGAGGGCCAGACTTGATACTGATCTTGTTGCTCGGCATGACGTGGATGCGTGATCGTGAAGGAGGACTTGACATCCTGCGACGTCTCAAAGAATCGGCTTCATCATGATACTTTTGAGACAAAGTATCAGACTCTGTCCAATGTACGGCGCCACATATATCTTTCCAATCAAGACGCGCTCACTTGAGACTCATGTCTTACTGGTGATGGTGCGTGTCGATGTTCTGACCTCAGGCATCAACTCTCTCCTATTTGAAAAAAAGGTGTCGATCCTATAACCAGGAGTTATTCCTCCGCCAATGCGCCAACATCAGTCGTCATCCGTAATGTTCGCGCATTTGTTCGAACTTCGCCCGACCTTGCGCTGCTGGTGGAATCTCGTACAGCTGAGGTGAGACCAGGTCAGCACTCACAAACGACAGGGGAGTCTCATCAACCCCGGCAGAGACATGTGAATGCGTATAAGTGCAGGATTCAGACTACCGCCCATTTAACTGTATGCAGGTAGGAGCATGATGTGAGAACCAGGTCTGTCCGTAGTCAACTGGTGAAGCTGGGCCTGCAGGCTGCATTCCATGGAATTAACCAGGAAGGCAGCAATCAAGACTGAAAAAGAAAAGCCAGTTAGCGTTGACCGGCCACTGCGAATACAGTATGAGCTGTCAGTCATCATAAGCAAGAAGGTATGTGCATAGGGGTGAATGAAAGGAAGCAAGCTTATGCAAACACCCTTGCACACTAAGACTATTCGACGACCATCGCCTGTCGCCTGTCGCGCATGCTTCTCGAAAATTCTCAAGACGAATGCGAACGCGGGACCCGAGCGCGGAGTTTCGAAACTCCTGTTGTCCTCACGTTCGATATCTCACATCGGGGTCGGGGTCGAGCCCAGAATGCAGCTCCTCACCGGTTGCTATGGAACCTGGATGCGAACCCATCCGAACCCATGAGCATCGCGGCATGCCACCAGAACAAATGACAATGCCATCATTGTGCCACGTGAATTGGAGTCTCAGAATGGCGGCAGTCGATCTTGGATGCTTCCTATCGCTCATCGCTATCGCCCTCGCCATCGTATTCGCACAGCGCGCTTCTCGGCGTTTTGTCTGTCTCGTTGGAGTGGCTTGATATTGTTGTCATATTACACAGCATGCTTGTTATGCATATCGAGATCTGAATTGTTGTCGACCATATGCATCGCACCTCGGCCGAGCAGGTTACCCGTTCATGATGTCTCGACTGGTGTTTTAATATCGCAGGAAGAAAGAGACGCGAATGCATCCAATGCGGGGAGAGAGGGTCGCCACTTGCGGCGTTGCATTGTACTTATAAATGAAGTATATGAAGCAGATGACGAGTGCAATAATGGGAAGCCGACTACAGGGACTTACGCATGTCGAAGATCAAACCCACCTCTATTTCGTACTTCGTCGTTGTTGGTGATAAGCCCCAGTATGGACGCAACTCTTGACTTGCTCAAGCCGAACCACCTCTACTCCTGGTGTGCTCTCGGCTTGGCGGTGATATCATTTGTATATACCCCCTTACACTCTAGGGAATCGGTCCTGATATGTGCTTCTGACATCCGGAATTCTAGTTGCTCGTCTCATATCAGAGGGATCCCCTTTCGAAAGTCCCGGGACCATGGTATGCACGATGGACCGGAATCGTCGCGTGGTATCACTGGTTGGCGGCGCGGAAACCAGCCTATATTCACGATCTTCACCTCAAATACGGTACGCAGCCGTCCATTTTTCGACACTTATCGGGTGTAGAACTGATTGTCCTAGGTCCTATCGTTCGGGTCGGTCCTCGTGAAGTATACGTCACCGATCCACAGGCTCTCCGGGACATCTATGGCATCAAACACGAATTCGTGAAAGACAAATGGTATATGGACTTCGTGCCGTTTTCGTCCCAACTCTTCAGCGCCATCGATATAGAATTGCATAGACGGTACAGGCGATTGCTTTCTGCGCCGCTGTCCGAGTCGAGTATCAGAAGCTATCTCCCGCAAATCGACGAAAAGTTGGGTCTTGCTATACAGCGGATGAAGGATGAGTACGAAGCACGCGGAGTGGCAGACGTTTGCAAATGGTGGCTCTTCTTCACGACCGACGTGATTGGCGAGTTGAGTTTCGGAGAGTCCTTCAGGATGCTGGAAAGTGGAAAGGTCAGTGTGACAATTGTTTTGTGATGCTAAGGGAGTTTAGTTAATTTGATTTGATGGTTAGATCAACCAGTATGTTGCCGACCTGCAGAATGTTGGCGTAATGGGATCATACCGAGTCGCCTTCCCCTGGCTCTTTAGGATGTGCACGCGCTTCAACATACCGCTTCCTCGACTCAAGGAGGCCAGCATGATGGCCACACGCATGGGCAGATACGCCTACGAGTCGATTCAGCGTCATCGAAGACTCGTGGATAGCGAGGGCGCGACTGTCAAGCACACGGTTTTCACCAACGTCTACAAGGCACAGGGCGATGAGAGCATAACTCTCAAGGAAGTGCAAGACAATGCGGAGGGTTACATCATCGCGGGAAGCGACACAACGGCAAACACTTTGACATACCTGGTCTGGTGGGTGTGTCGCCATGAGGAGGTCAAGTCGAGACTGCTGAGAGAACTCGAAACGCTCCCGGGTGACTTCACCTATGAACAATTGCGACTTGCCCCATATGTGGATTGTGTGATCGACGAGACCCTGAGAAGATTCCCGACGGCACCCTCGGGTTTGCCAAGAGAGGTTCCTGCAGGTGGCGCTGAGTTGTGTGGTTATCGTATCCCGGGCGGTTATACCGTGACAGCCCAGAGTTATAGCCTCCATCGCGATGAAAATGCGTTTCCGAATCCCGAAGAGTTTGATCCATCCAGATGGGAACATCCAACGCAGGCCATGAAGAATGCATTCATGCCTTTCGGAGCTGGTTCGAGAGGTGAGTGCCCTCCTTTTCATCTGTCCGTCGTACCGTAAAGCGATGGTAACCCGACTGACTTGTTAGTTTGTATTGGTCTGCATCTTGCCAAAATGGAACTCCGATTGGCAACAGCTCGCTTCTTCAAGGCTTTCCCCAACGCCAAGATGTCTACACTTGAAGGCATGGACGACGACGACATGATTCCCGAGCTGTATTTTTTGTCTGCCCCGCGGGGACATCGTTGTCTGATTGAGCTTCAATAAAACCCCTGGGTACTTTTTGAATCGTCGATCATTTAGCCGTGGGGCTGGACATTAGTAGGTATTATTCAGTAGTGTTGTTGTGTTCTGATGGTCGCAACAGCTGAATTGCTAGGCAGTTGTTTATACGATAGCAACTCGGAGTTTCGGGTTAGGAGGATTCTGTCGGTTTTCGTTATTAGGTAGTTGGACGTTGACGATAATCCCTTTTTTGAGGATTTGTAATGGAATTCGATAGTAATAAAACCGAAGAAATTCGATGTCGCAAACAAGAGGAGACACACTCACGACTTGTTGTTTATTCCGTACCATTTTGGAACCGAACCATGTGAAATTGTATCATGGATAATACCGGTAAACCGGCAGTTCCGTCGACAAGGGTTGTGATTTGTGAGTCGAGGTTAGACAGAAATGTCAACTTTACCGGTTGTGACAAGTCTGAATATGGGGGAGGTTTGGCGGTGTGAAAACGTGGTTAGCATGACAGTATGTATTTAAGGACGCCCCACGGAGCAGGTTGCAATCCGCAAGCCAGGTTAATTATTCGTATCGTGACCATCGTCTGCATCTGCAATCCAATCAACGGTCGCGATTCCACCTCGACTTTCACACACGATGCCTATCCCGACGGCATGGTGACAGATAGGCAGGTAATAGTCAACAAGCGCAGCCGCCCCGGTTATGGCATCGTTCTGAATCCTGTTTTACACCACGTTTATTGTGGCAAAACTCGCACCTGCTGGTTACCTCGAGGGCCGCAGGCTGGTTCATGGCATCCCTGACTCCTGAGTGTGTGGAGATCTATCGTAATGAGAACTGTGCCAAGCTATCCCTCACTTGGGGATACTGCAGACTGCAGTGGGCACGCTCACCGTGCTATGTACGGATTCGGAAGACTGCGCTTCACTCCCTTTTCCTGATCGTCGCTGCGAGTCTAATGCGTGGTTGCTTACCTTACATATATGAATCGCATTCTGCTTTCCCATGAGCATCGGCTTCTAGCACTTTTACGGATTGAAATCAGCAAGATTCTATAGTCTTCCGCTGTGATCAACCAGACCTTCGGGATAAGGCAGAGTCGCCGTGGGTCTCTCATCGTAGAAAAAACCGTTCGCCTACATGGAGCTGGTAATCCAAGATATCGTTTCAATACAAGATCAGACGAGTTTCGATGACCGTCTAGATGACCGTCCAGATGAACATCCAGAAGACCGTCCAGAAGACCGTCCCGTAAAGCGAGCCGATGGTCGCTATGACAACGTCGACTTTCGCAAAGCCGCTGGCTTTGAGTTTCAGCCGATAAAATGCGCATATAATCGCCGAGATGTGCTTCTCTTCGTGAGTTCTCCCCGGTTCGCACTGAACGCTCCTCCTACGTAACTCCATCTTCGACAGAGACCATGGAAGAAGTTTTGTTGACTAACACTTGGATGATGACCGTGATAGGCAAGTGCCATTGGCGCAACAGCCGACGAGAGACATCTTCTATACGAACTGCACCCACGATTCGCCGTTTTCCCGACTTTTCCTGTTAATCTGGCATTCAGTCAAGTAGATCAGGATGCCTTCGAGTTTGTGCCTCACACGGCCGCGGAGCCGGTACCCGGAACACCTCCATTCGACCCACAACGCTCGGTAGAGGGCGAGCGCGGAATCGAGATTGTCAACTCGATCCCGACGAGTTCGGAAGGGCTCGACCTCGAAATCCACAGTAAAGTCGTCGGCGTGTACGACAGGGGAGGCGCCATGATTTCGGAGCAGGTACACGAGCTCATGGATGCCAACACGGGAACCGTTTACGCCAAAATGACGAGCACGGAGTACGGCATAGGACAGGGCGGATATGGAGGTCCGCAGGGTCCTATGAAGCCAGCCATTCGGATGCCGGCGCGTCGACCGGACGTTGTTTACTCGTTCAAGACGACACGAGAGACGGCGTTGCTCTATCGACTGTGCGGCGACTCCAACCCCATACACGCGGATGACCAGGCCGCTAAACGGGCAGGCCTCAAAGCTGCCGTTTTGCAGAACCTGTGCACGTGGAATATCGCAGCGCATGGACTGCTGCGAGCAGTCGCCGAGTCAAACCCCGCGAAACTCAAGGCTTTTGGAGCGAGCTTCAAGAGCGTAGTCTACCCGGGCGACGAGTTGGAAACAAGGATATACCGCGTTGGATTTAACGGGATCGTTGATGATTATGTCTTCGAGACGATTGTGAAGAGTGATGGGCGAGTTGCGCTGGCGAACGGTTATGCGAAGATCTGCCATCGGGCAAGCAAGATGTAGGCGACTTGGTTGAGATATCAACGGGTATTGATTCTCTCAGGCTTTACGGGCGACACGCCGGGGGGATGACGACGCAGTCGCGATATAGCAGCGCGATTTCTTCGGCCTAGCGAATCGATGGCAGATTTGCTCATGACCTACCTCTTGGACTAGATCGCATTCCACGAATGTTGCAATATAGTACTTTGTTTTCTGTCGCATCGTGAGCAAGGCTATCGCAAGAAACGACTCGGGCATAAATAAGCCTTTTCTTCCTCTCATGAGGAATAGGAATCCGGGTTCTCTGGGACCATGATGGATCATGAACAGCCTCCTTGCCGGCGCTAGGAGATAACAGGTAGGTAATCAGTAAATTACCACCTCATTTGCGCATCCCCTTGACCATCAGACAAGTCATAGATCGCGGGATGTTTCGCAGTATCGTCGGGTAATATGCGCTTATGCAAGCACTTTAAACCACAGTCATCGACCAACCCCAAATTGTAGCTCGAACCAGCATGGTTTTGTTTGTGGCATGGAGGCATAATGGTGCTGCTACGGACGTGAAGCGATATTGCGTACTCGTACATGAAGATGCTCATGATTGGAGGGAATGATTGTCCAGGATGCTCGAACGGGTGGGCAGTTCGTACCTGCATGTGGCTGAGAATCCCTGCGCCACATCATCGGTGGCTCATGCTATCCATATCGTACGAAATAGAATCGTAGCCGCTGAGCGTCGCGGCAATTGTAGACTTGACGATCTTCTACGTGCATTCTGCCAACATGTAATCCATATTCTTCATCATGTCCATCTAAGAGAATCCACCCGAGAAAAATTCCGATCCTGCTCTTTTGTCATGCTGTCGATATTAGTCAAGTCATTCTTTTCACTTCATAGTTAGCACCTGTCTTTGCAGATCTTCTATCCGAATCCGTCCCTCTCTCTCGCTCTCTCTATCTCTCCTTCTCGCAGCATCGTCAACCATGGCGTCGGAATCGCGGTTTACGTCGCAAAACAAGACGACACAAGAGCGAATCTCTAATAACACCGTCGGTCTCGTGGCCCTCTCTGATTTCCGTAAACGTCGCGCCGAGGTTCTCGAACAGCAGGAACGCGAGGCTCGTGAAGCCGCGTCCTCGACATCCGCGCCAGATCGCTCTTCGACCAGCACGCCGGACAACGCAAAAGGATTGGCGCCTCCTACGAAGAAAAAGAAGAAGAAGAAGGTAGGAGGTGCTAAGCTTTCGTTCGGCGACGACGAGGACGAAGAAGACAACAATAGAGATAAGAAAGAAGATTCTAGTAGCAAGGAGGAGTCTAGCGAAAACACGAAGACCACCAAACTGAAGGTCAATTCATCTGTCTCAGTCGTCCCGCGCGCCGTCACGAAGTCGGCATTGCGTCGTGAAACGGCCGAGAGAGAACTGCTGAGACGCGAGTTCTTAGAACGGCAAGAAGTAGTGAAAGCCACCAAGATTGCGCTTCCCTTTGTGTTCTACGATGGATCCAACATCTCGGGCGGTACGGTGACTGTGAAGAAGGGAGATTTCGTCTGGCAGTTTCTTGATAAGAGCAGGAAAGTCGGCGCAGATCTCGGAGTTGGTGAGAAGGCGAACGCTCAGAGGGCCTGGGCACGCGTGGGCGTTGACGATCTAATGCTCGTGAGGAACAATGTCATTATTCCGCATGTAAGTTGGTTCATTCCCTTCGTCTTTTATCTTCTGACTGTCACTGTTACTGTCGCCAAATTTTAAGAAAACAGAACTGATGACCAAACGAATAGCACTACAACTTTCTATTCTTCATCATGAACAAAACCCTGGGACCAAACGGCACCATTCTATTCAATTACGACTCCGAAGCCCCCAAACCGTCAGCCGATCCCGTTGCCTCCAATGATAGCGCCGCGCAGACCCTGACAACCCCGTCAACCCCGTCCACCGCCCAGACCCTCGAGGGTGCCTCCGACGACCCGACCTTGACCAAGGTTGTCGACCGGAGATGGTATAGCCGAAACAAACATATATACCCCGCCAGCATGTGGCAGGAATTCGATCCCGAGAAGGATTACCAGAAGGAGATCAGGCGTGATCCAGGTGGAAACACTTTCTTCTACGCCTGAAAGACGGTATCCTCCAAGGGGGTGTATAAACAGATGGTACAACAGAAGATGATGACCTGCTACCCCGTCTTAGAAACTGTGTCGCCAACAATGGTTGAGATCTGGTTTCCCTCTGCTTGGAACTTACAGTGGATTTTTTTTTCGCCGAAGATGCACGATTGGATCACTTCGCCCACCACGCCGAGATAGCGAATGCGCCGAGAGCCAAGATACCCCAACCAGGCCAGAATATAACCAGGCACAAGTTATTGCCGCCGCCGCCGAGAATTAGAGTAAAAAACTCGAACTCGATCTTTTTCCGCAGTCGCCTCGCGTGTTTACTATTCCAAAGACCGCACGTCACGCGGCTCGAGAGTCGGATGGTGTGGTAGAGCAGGCCTCTCACTGCAGGAGAGGTTGGCACGGATGTGAGGCGGGCTAGGCTGAGGAGTTTTGAGAACTGGTAGATGAGGGGCATCAGGGCCCCGCTCAGTAGCTGTTGAAATTGGCTGGCAAGGTGGATGGCATATGCGAGAGTAGCGACGAGCCAGTGTTCGCGGGGACAGACGATGACCGGGTCCCTGGTCGACGCGGCCAGAATAGCCCCAGTGGGCAGAGGGAAAGCCATTCTCGAGGCTTCTTGCTTCAGTCTAAATATGTGCAGCAGATGTTGTAGCAGCAGCTCCGTGCCCACCCAGGACGACCGACTAAATACGGTTGGGTAGTGGGATGAAGTTGTGGTACGCAGTAGTACGGAATAGAAAAAAGTCGGACGAAGCGGATTTATGTTCGTTCAAGTGCTGTTTCCGCAGAAACGCTGGATAGGAGTCATCGTCATGGACATTTGTTAGTATACACAGGTGGCATGGGGCAACCAATACTCTGGGCGACACCGCACGGTCTTATATATAAGTACACTCGTCAGAATTCACGATTCCCGCGAGCTTGCGTGCTGGTTGCCGCTATCTACTGTACGGAATACCTAACTACCTCGTGGTATGCATCGCATTACTTTAGGACGGACTACGAGTACATACACTACCTACCCCCTGGACAAGCTGACCCACCAGATGGGACTCCCTCCACCCAACGAATCGCTAGAAGTCTTCGGCAGGCAGGTAAAACAGATGGTCTGTCTGCTTAGGGACTCTTTTATGTGGTTTAGCAATCTGGTTTGGCGAGGGAGTGGCTTGTTCATTGGCATATAATGTTCGCATTCTATGGTGATCTCTGATGCGTACGAGTACGAAGCACCGACGAACTATCACCGAGAGTTAGGTACGAGGATTCTGCAGGTACCAGTAGGGAGGTACGGAGCATAATTCGTCAAGACGATCTATCCGTACGTCCCTGGTGCCAAGCACACGTGGTTCATCGCATCTCGCAGAAACCGGAACGCCATCAACCCAACAATATTCCCATGTAGGCACGCACGACACATCGTGCATAGTACATATTACATGATACTAACATACTTGTAGATGTCAGTCCCTACGTACCTTATTGTCCACCATTTTCTCAGCTGTCCAGCCTTTGCCACCTACTACTACCTACCGGAAGCAGGAAGGCAGGGTAGCAGTCAGAGGCAACCGTTCAGCGTTCAGCACTTCAGTGTTCATCATTCAGCATTCAGCAACCCTTGGGTAGCGTGGGTAGCGTAGTATCGCCGTCTCAACGTCGCTGCTGTTGGGGGACGCTAGACTAACGAAATACCTAGGTAGCCCAGGATACGAATGAATGAGAATGAATGAATGAATCATGAGACCTGCATTTGCCCGACTTGCTGGATTGGAATTTTGAAAGATCGGGAAGCCGGTTTCACCGCCTCATGGCCGGGACACGGGGAGGCCATTGGCTAACTGGTCTTTTTTCGTCTTCTGCGTCTGCAAGCCAAGGGACTGACTGCATTCGACTTAGGTACGTACGTTTGTACCTACTCGTACACAGATCCGGGCCAGGGGCTGCATGCACACGCCAGTTACCCAAAACGTGCAGTGCCGTGGGTCGTGATTGGTTCTGGGGACGGTGGGCCATTAGTGCACTAGGGCCACATGCATGTACGACTGAAAAATTCAACTTTAAGAAAATTAAAATCACAAAACGAGTGTACAATTTAAAAAAACTTAAGAAGTGTCTATGATGATATTTTCAAATTGCGACATGTATTTGTAAATCTCTCATAACTTCAACAGTTTATCATATCTTTGCGTACGAAATGCCACCACATCGGGCTATAACAATTGATGACCTCCATGAGGAGGTTACCCAGATGTACGAGCAACGGCTCCCGCTTCAAGAGATCATTGATTCCATTACCAATATGGGCTGTACATGTAGTATGCGTACGCTCAAGCGTCGTATACAGCAGTGGGGACTTCAGCGCCGTGCTCGATCGGACACCACTCACAATGAGGCTATATTAGAACGAATTCAATTTCTATTCTTTGTTCGAGGTTGGAGTGATGAGTCAATACAAAAGGACCTTCAGCGAGGAGGATTCCCACTTGCCAATTTGCGTACGATTCAACATATGCGTCTTCAGAATGGGATGAAACGTCGCTACCGTACGGATGAAGAAAGAGATGAAGCCATTCAACAAGCTGCCATTTGGTTAGAGCATCACGTTCAGACAAGCTCAGCCGTACGCGGGTTTGGGAAAAATTATTTGTACGAGTTCATTCGTACGCAAGCAGGAATTGTTGTGGGCAAAAATCAGATCTACCAGTACTACAAGTCCAGATGGCCAGAACAAGTACGTCAACGCAGCCAGGCAAATACATACCATCATGGAAAATTTGTCGTGCCCGGACGAAATTTCCTGTGGTGCTTTGACGGGTATATGAAGCTACAAAAGATGGGTATCGAGGTTCGTACGCACTTTCATAACCCTAACCCTGACCATGATTTTGATGTCTGAATATATAGATTTATGGGTGTATTGATGCCTACTCTCGCATGCTCATATGGATCTACGTCGGGCCTTCAGCTTGTACAGCCATAAGTACACTGAAACAGTTTTTGCGTACGATTAGCACTGCTGGTGTACGACCTCTGTTCACTCGGTCTGACATGGGTGTTGAGACTGCCCTATTTGCCGGAGCACGAGGCCTTTTAGCTGAATCGGATGGGACTGCAATTGCGTACGAAGGCCCAAACGGCGAAGAGAGAATTCATCAGCAGGGCAATAGGCTATCGTCATGTCATATCTGGGGATCAAGTAAGCAGAATCAGCGCATTGAATCTTGGTGGAGAATTCTGCGTACGGGATCAACCGATCGATGGGTGAAGTACGCGGACGAGTTGAGTACCACTGGTCTTCTAAACACATTCGATCAACGGGACCTCATTGCCATATATGCAATATATGGGCCAATGCTGCGTACGGAGATCACAGAATTTGTGAATTTGTGGAATAATCACCGCATTCGCCGACAGAAAAATCGACCATATGTGCTGTCCGGACGACCATCCGAGATATATGAGAACTCGGAGGTGAACTGGGGTATACCCATTCCTGAAGGCTCCGGTACAGAGGCTCTGTTGCGTACGATGATGGAGCCATTACAAGAGATTGAGATTGATGCCTTCTTTCCTAGTGAAACAGAAGATTGGTGCAACAATCAGTTACAAGATATGGGCTTTGATGGCATTCTGCGTACGGAGGAAGACCACAAACGCCCTCATCTACGCCATTATCTCGAGCTTCGCCGTCGCGTACGCAATCACATGGCATCAGGACAGCTTCCCCATCTCTCAATTACTCCTCATCCAATGGGGGGCTTTGATGAATATGTGAGTTAAACTGGCATTTATTGCGTACGAAAGCTAACTTTTGAAGATGGCACTGCTAGAACAAAACCACCCTATCCTGGAAAGGGAGAACGAACTACATGGAAATCCTATTCCAGATGAAATGTTGAATGGAATCATGGCTGACCAAGACGAAGAGTAGAAGACAGGTGTTGATGTGCGTACGAAAAGACATGGTGAAGTCAATATTACTGTGTTTTGGCCGAAAGCTCAGGTAGCATCCGTCTTTTCTTCACGCGTCGAGCGATGAATGCATCCTCCTCGTCCGAGCTTGAAATCGCGTGTACGCTTTTGTTTGTGGTGTCAGCCGATGTATCAATATTCCCATTATCCACAAACAATTCTTCCTCCGGCAGTGAGTTCTAAGATCAATCAGTATTATTAGAATAATTGGCAGCATTCGTACGCACATCTTGAGGCAGATCCCAGTACTCCTCCATTTCATTTGTCATGTCTGCTTCTGGTTCATTGTCTGTTTTGTAGCTAGACGTCGTATGAGAAGCTATAGCAATGCTGCTGCTGAGGGGTGGAACTTCCATTGAAACCGAGCTTTGAGTGGGCTGCGTACGAGTGGTATTTGTGGCGGGGTTCTCTGTCTCTTGCTCGGTATGCCTGTACGCTGAATGTGAGGAAGTAATCTCCATCATCGGGTCACTGTGATCATCGGTTGGGGTAGGCGCCTCATCCGTACGCAGTGGCTCTCTCCAGGCATGGATGAAAACTGTGGTGCGTGGGTTGCGAGTAGATTTTGGATAAAACACCCCTCCGACTCCGAAGAGATCTCGTACAGATCGACCTGAATCACCCGTACGCAAAAATTGAGAGATGTGGGTAATTGACTTCTTAGAAATACCAGCGACAACCTCCAGCTTGTAGTCTGTATTGAAGTAAATCTTATGTTCGTCTCGCATTGCTCGGCGTACGAATGACTGCAGCCAAAAAACTTCAGAGGCATTCAGATTCTCAGGTGAGCACACAAATTCACCAAGCTGATATTGGCCTGATTCCACGTTAGTTTATAAATATACATCAGGGATTTCGTACGCAACTGACATAGACGTCGAGAGCCATCATGAATAAGCTGCTCTTCTTCGAGGAAAAACAAAGACTCCCACAGCTCTATATTAATATTGATAGCCAGATGTGGCTGGCGTACGATATTTTGTGCGGTGGTTTTGGTGACTTCGAGGTTCTGTTGAGCTGCCTTCATTCCTTTGTGGATGTGGTCCACACGTTCATATGAGGTGAAGCCATGCGTACGCGGTTTTGTACCGAAGCGACGTCCATACGCGTAGGCAGATGATGGAGTCGTACGCAATGGTGCAGAAGAAGGATTATTAGCTTCTGGTCCAGGCACTACAAGCTGTGATGTAGCCCATGACGGAGTTGTTGATGGCGGTGGAATCCAGGACTGCGTACGGATAAATGACGATGGGTGGTCCTGACTCCAAGGATCCATGGCTGCAGGGTGTGGTGTACGAACATTTGAGACCCCAGTTGGAGGGAACCCTAACGCACCGGGATGCTGTCTTTGGAATGAGGATTCATGGTGCGTGGGACCAGATGTAGTGGTGTTTTTCGTACGCAATTGTTCCGGTTTGCCACCATCGTAGTTAGGCACCTCCCATGGCGAAAGGCACGCCGGACAACTTGTGGATTTGGGGAACTGCCTTTGAATGGCTTCATGCGTACGATGTTCGCCTCCCCAAGCCTCAATCGCTTCACAGAACTTGGGCAACGAGCGTCGCTGCATGGCTGCGAATACCTGCAGACAACACCAAGTTGATGTGTGCGGAGTTGAAGATGGGAGAATTCTGTTTGCGTACGGTTATAACATGGTAATATTTGTGGTGTGCAAGTGAACATACATTAGTAATTATTGAAGTCATTAGCATGAGTCGTACAATGTAAATATTTTTGTACAATTCTTAAGTCTTAAAAAAAAGTTTCCGTCAACTAGTATGCGTACGAAAGTTTAACTTTGAAATCGAGTTTTGAATTCATAAAACGCAGGTGGCCCTAATGCACTACTGGCCCTCCATACAGCTCTGGTCCGGAGTCGTCGTGAACATGTGGAATTATAAGGGACCTTGGCTATAATTCTCAGAGCCCCTCTTGGTGCTCGTGGTGGGGTATCCCCGTGATGTAACTCTACCCGTATTCTTGGTAACCGGCGTGCTTCTTCTTCAACACCGACAAGCTGCGCTGAGGTCTGTTGATCTGTGCACCGAACGTGCAAGTCTCGAACAAGAGATGTCCTTCTCTCTAGGACGTCGTTTTATGTAAAAGCGCTGAGTTGTCTCGCAATATATCACTCGCCAAGCGATACAGAGAGCGTTCGGAATCGAGCCCACCACATTAGTGTCCCACTAGTAAATACATGTTGTCTGGTTCACTTACACGATACCTGCCTCGACAGCGATGTACCTACAGATAGTGTAGGTACTCGTACGGATCCGTACCGGCCTACGGACCAGGTAGGGACTTGCCTACGACGACGGTGGGCCATTAGTGCACTAGGGCCACATGCATGTACGACTGAAAAATTCAACTTTAAGAAAATTAAAATCACAAAACGAGTGTACAATTTAAAAAAACTTAAGAAGTGTCTATGCTGATACTTCTAAAATGCGACATATATTTGTAAATCTCTTATAACTTCAACAGTTTATCATATCTTTGCGTACGAAATGCCACCACATCGGGCTATAACAATTGATGACCTCTTTGAGGAGGTTACTCAGATGTACGAACAACAGCTCTCACTTCAAGAGATCATTGATTCCATTACCAATATGGGCTGTGCATGTAGTATGCGTACGCTCAAGCGCCGTATACAGCAGTGGGGTCTTCAGCGTCGTGCTCGATCGGACACCATCCACAATGAGGCTATATTGGAACGAGTTCAATTTCTATTCTTTGTTCGAGGTTGGAGTGATGAGTCAATACGAAAGGATCTTCAGCGAGGAGGATTCCCAGTTACCAATTTGCGTACGATTCAACATATGCGTCTTCAGAATGGGATGAAACGTCGCTACCGTACGGATGAAGAAAGAGATGAAGCCATTCAACAAGCTGCCAATTGGTTAGAGCATCACGTTCAGACAAGCTCAGCCGTACGCGGGTTTGGGAAAAATTATTTGTACGAGTTCATTCGTACGCAAGCAGGAATTGTTGTGGGCAAAAATCAGATCTATCAGTACTACAAGTCGAGATGGCCGGAACAAGTACATCAACGCAGCCAAGCAAACACATACCATCATGGTAAATTTGTCGTGCCCGGACGAAATTTTCTGTGGTGTTTTGACGGGTATATGAAGCTACAAAAGATGGGTATCGAGGTTCGTACGCACTATCATAACCCTAACCCTGACCATGATTTTGATGTCTGAATATATAGATTTATGGGTGTATCGATGCCTACTCTCGCATGCTCATATGGATCTACGTTGGGCCTTCAGCTTGTACAGCTATAAGTACACTGAAACAGTTTTTGCGTACGATTAGCACTGCTGGTGTACGACCCCTGTTCACTCGGTCAGACATGGGTGTTGAGACTGCCCTATTTGCTGGAGCACAAGGCCTTTTATCTGAATCAGATGGGACAGCAATTGCGTACGAAGGCCCGAACGGAAGAGAGGATTCATCATCAGGGCAATAGGCTATCGTCGTGTCATATCTGGGGATCAAGTAAGCAGAATCAGCGCATTGAATCCTGGTGGAGAATTCTGCGTACGGGGTCAACCGATCGGTGGGTAAAGTATGCGGACGAATTGAGTACTACTGGTCTTCTAAACACATTCGATCAACGGGACCTCATTGCTATATATGCAATATATGGGCCAATGCTGCGTACGGAGATCACAGAGTTTGTGAATTTGTGGAATAATCACCGCATTCGCCGTCAAAAGAATCGACCCTATGTGCTGTCCGGACGACCATCGGAGATATATGAGAACTCGGAGGTGAACTGGGGCATACCTATTCCTGAAGGCTCCGGTACGGAAGCTTTGTTGCGTACGATGATGGAGCCATTACAAGAGATTGAGATTGATGCCTTCTTTCCTACTGAAACAGAGGATTGGTGTAACAATCAGTTACAAGATATGGGCTTTGATGGCATTCTGCGTACGGAGGAGGACCACAAACGCCCTCATCTACGTCATTATCTCGAGCTTCGACGTCGCGTACGCAATCACATGGCATCGGGACAGCTTCCCCATCTCTCAATCACTCCTCATCCAATAGGGGGCTTTGACGAATATGTAAGTTAAACTGGCATATATTGCGTACGAAAGCTAACTTTTGTGAAGATGGCATTGCTAGAACAAAACCACCCTATCCTGGAAAGGGAGAACGAACTACATGGAAATCCTATCCCAGATGAAATGTTGAATGGAATCATAGCTGACCAAGACGAAGAGTAGAAGACAGGTGTTGATGTGCGTACGAGAAGACATGTTAAACTCAATATTACTCTGTCTTGGCCGAAAGCTCAGGTAGCATCCTTCTTTTCTTTACGCGTCGAGCGATGAATGCATCTTCCTCGTCCGAGCTTGAAATCTGGTGTACGCTTTTGTTTGTGGTGTTAGCCGATGTGTCAATATCCCCATTATCCACAAACAATCCTTCGTCCGGTGGTGGGTCCTAAGATCAATTAGTATTAATAGAATAATTGCCAGCATTCGTACGCACATCTTGAGGCAGATCCCAGTACTCTTCCATTTCATCTGCCATGTCTACTTCTGCTTCATTGTCTATTTTGGGGCTAGACGTCGTATGAGAAGCTATAGCAACGCTGCTGCTGAGGGGTGGAACTTCCATTGAAACTGAGCTTTGAGTGGGCTGCGTACGAGTGGTATTGGTGATGGGGTTCCCTGTCTCCTGCTCGGGATGCATGTACGCCGAATGTGAAGAGGCAATCTCCATCATCGGGTCACTGTGATCATCATTCGGGGTAGGCGCCTCATCCGTACGCAGTGGCTCTCTCCAGGCATGGATGAAAACTGTTGTGCGTGGGTTGCGAGTAGATTTTGGATAAAACACCCCTCCGACTCCGAAGAGATCTCGTACAGATCGACCTGAATCACCCGTACGCAAAAATTGAGAGATGTGGGTAATTGACTTCTTAGAAATACCAGCGACAACTTCCAGCTTGTAGTCTGTATTAAAGTAAATCTTATGTTCGTCTCGCATTGCTCGGCGTACGAATGACTGCAGCCAAAAAACTTCAGAGGCATTCAGATTTTCAGGTGAGCACACAAATTCATCAAGCTGATATTGGCCTGATTCCACGTTAGTTTATAAATATACATCAGGATTTCGTACGCAACTGACATAGACGTCGAGAGCCATCATGAATAAGCTGCTCTTCTTCGAGGAAAAACAAAGACTCCCACAGCTCTATATTAATATTGATAGCCAGATGTGGCTGGCGTACGATATTTTGTGCGGTGGTTTTGGTGACTTCGAGGTTCTGTTGAGCTGCCTTCTGTCAGGGAACTGCAAGGGGTGCGACGAAGTCGACGATCGACAAAGTAAGTCGGACCTACCCGGGAGCTACCGGGTAGGTCGTTGCGAACTTTGGTAAAAGCACGGACCATAGGGACGTAGATAGCTGGACTAGATAAGGGGTGCACAGACCCTCGCGCGGGCCTACAAGGCGCGTTTCTACGCGCCCCGGCCGGCGCGGCCACACTTAGCTAGATCATCATCATTACAGAACTCAGTATTACCATTTCATGAAAGCACACCAGTGACTATTTCCGTGATAAATGGTACGTTGAGTTGTCACGGCCTCGGCGGTCGTGAGGGACTGAGGGACCTACCCGGTAGCTACCGGGTAGGCGGGTAAAGAGATGGAGCGGAGGAAACCAAAGGGGCGGGTCACCTACCCGGTGGCTACCGGGTAGGTCCGGCGAACCTTTCGGCACCTGGCGACGGGGCGCAGCGTGGCACGGACCCGCGCACCGGCGCTCGTGCCGCACTTAGGTAGATTTCGCCCGCCCGGCCTGTAAACTAGCGTTTCTTCTCCTTCTTTCTTTTTTTTCCTCAGCTTAGTTAATTTCTACACACCATACCTTCATGTACCAGCACTGCCTGGGCTTGAGTTATCGTGATTCCTAACATTAACTAAGCTCATTCCCGATCCAGAGAAGCCCTACTTCTCTAAAAAGAACGACAGATAGATTGATTGATTGATTCGTCGCAGAACAGCTACACGACAGCTAGATTTCCGACGAGATGGCGCCCACTACGCGAGCCGCCTCTACGACTCCTGAAGCCAAGACGCTTCAGTTGATTGAAACCGACGCCCTCCTTGCCCTACTACGCGACGGAACGGACAAGGACGGAGCCCTTACCCCCCCTACGCCAGCAGATGGCAAAGAACGACGCGAAGTCGGCCGGAAAACCCAGCCAGAATCCCGAGGCACTTCGAGAAATTATGTGTCCTGCCGGCGTCCCCGCTCCCGCTCGCCCACTCTATGACCGAGGACTCGATTCTCCTCGACATTTCGAAGCGCCTGGACGGCCTACACCTTGCGAACCGCGACGCAAAACAGACACCGACCCTACCTGTCGCCGCCCTCACGAAACAGGGCCGGAAGGGTATGCGCCTCGAGGGCACCCACCCCTGTCGACGTCGAGAAGTTCGTCGAGATGGTGAACGAATTTCCCCAGCTCATGTTCGAGGAGGTTCGCGCCCGCTTTCTCGTTTCCACTGCAGCTACTCGTACTGCCCTTGATCTAAACGAGATAGCCTGCCGCGAGGCTGCCGAAGCCCCTGGAAGCCAGAGAAGCCGTCGCTGTTTCGGGCAAACAAATTGACGAACTGAAACAGGCAGAACTGACGAGAACCAACGTGATCCCGGCCGCGGAAACCGACGATCTCCTCCAAGAAATGGACGACACAATTCATACCCTGCGAGAAGACATGGCGTTTCTGGTCAGAAAGAATCGGGACCTCGAACGGGCTTCTGTAACCCGTGAGGACACCCCACGCAGCAGCGCCACCGACAGTAACCGAGGGAGGAACGAAGCGGTCTTCGAAAGCCGACAATCCTCCCGTTTTCACGAAGGAGAAACCGGCAGACGGAAAACCCGAAGTGAAATTCAAGCAGTGGTTTCTTCTGCTGAAGGCGAAACTGACGAAGAACGCCGACCATTTCGACACAGAACAAGACAAGATTTCGTACATTGTCGGCCGAACTGGTGGCCAGGTCAGTGAGGGACTCCTCCCATTTGTCGACAGTGAGAACGGTCCACCACTACTTTCAACGGCCGACGAGGTGCTTGAACACTTGCACAGCCAATACCACGACCCTAACGAGTACGAGGTCGCCAGGGTCACGTACCGCGATCTACAGATGAAGAACTCAGATAAATTCGCGGAATTCCGCCTGGAATTCGTACGCTGGGCAAGCCAAGCTCGCGTAAGCCAAGCCGATTACAAACGAGATCTGCTCGATAAACTGCCGCGTCGCCTGAACGAATCGTTCGTCCGAGAGGCAAAGAACGACGCCGTCCGGTTTACCGAATTTTGCAGTATGATCCAGGAACTGGACTTCCAGCAGCACAAGAATTTCGTGCACGCCCTAAGCCGGAAAACTCAGGCAGCAGGCCTCGGTCGTTCCCATTCGACAGACGAACCAGATTCCCGGCGGAAACGCAGATAACCGTCGCGCCTATCCGGCTACTCGACCTGGTTATTCCACCGCTCGACGCACCTACCCGGCGGGTAACCAGCAACCAGGCGACGATACCCCAACCATGGGACGTGCTGCCGACGGTCGCCCATTTTACCAGAAACCAAATCTCGGACAGGCCAAGCTCATGCTTTCCAGAGGCCTCTGCTTTACATGCCACCAGCACGGCCACCGTTCGGCCGAGTGCCCGGCCAGAGGGGATTACGAACAAGCCAAGGCGGCGAGAATTAATGGGTTCTGCGAGGCCGACCCGGAGACGGGAAAAGACGAGGCCCAGGAGCAGTAGACTCCTTTCCTGGGCCAGAGCCGGTCACAAGACCTTTGGGGATTCAGAAATGTACCAACTTACCCTTCGACTTTTTGTTGGGTTTGTTGGGCGGTAGTCCGTTCTTACTTAACTGTACTCTAGCTAATAATGGACTTACGATGACCACCCAAGCCTTGATTGACACTGGAGCAGACGCGTACTTAATTATTGACAAGAAATTCGCGAAACGCGTAGAGAAATACCTCGACACGCCCTTGACAAAAGGGTTCAACCCAATTCCCGTCGCGGGTTACGATGGCCAAAGCCGGCAAACGATCGAGCAGGCTTTGTTCGCGCACTTCCGCGTACATGGGAGAACAATATCGAACGCACCCTTTATTTTAGTCGACATGCAGAACGACATCATAGTGGGCAAGAAATTCCTCGCTCACCACGACCCTGTGGGTCGACTGTAAACGACACCGGCTAATTTTCCCGCCTACCTGGTGTCCCGAATCCCGGCAACGCGAGATACCCATGGACGAGGCTGGGAACCTACTACAGCGTCCCGATTTCCAACAAGATGCAGAGCGGCGGGAAATAATGATAAGCCAGGAAGACGAAATCCTCCGACAAGAAAGGGTTCAACGAAGAGAAATCGACGTCAACGAGCAGATAGAGCGGCCGGAGAAGCCACAGGCTGCGTACCGACCTCGAATTCTCGAAGAAGAGACGAGAAAAAAACAGATTCCAATGGACCTACCCGGGAGCTACCGGGTAGGTCGGCCGTACCTCGGCCAGCGGACCCTACCCGCGAAGACTTACGCAAAATGCAGCGTCAGTTGGACGGACGGGAGGTTGGACGGCCCTCGACAGGCACCGACGCGCCACGTAAGGGACGCGGAACACGACAGGAGGGGCCGCGCGACGCGCAGGGGCCGTACACGCTGACGCGAGATTCCATTGGCTGGTACAAGAAAAGGCCAGTACGCGTAGCGTCTCTGGACGTCTCCACGTTCCAGAAAATCGTCGAACGAGGGGACACCGATTTTCATGCGTGCCGTAACATTGCAGGAGCTGGACGCGAGGATTTCCGAACTGAAGATGACGACGACGGCGCCGGACGAAGCCGAGCTCTTAGCCGCATGCCTGGAAAAGATTCCCTCATGCTATCACGATTACCTCGACGTTTTCAGCAAAGCGGCGTCCGACGAACTGCCACCGCACCGTCCCTGGCGTCGACCACAACGTGGAAATCGATGGGAAACCCGAATCTTTGGGATATAGTGCACTGTACAAAATGTCGCTCGAAGAAGCTGAAGCATGTCGTACCTACATCCACGAAAATCTCGCCAAGGGATTTATCGAGCCGACGAATGCACCCTGGGCTGCTCCCTGTGCTCCTGGCACGCAAAGGAGACGGCTCCCCTGCGTATGTGCGTCGACTACCGGAAATTAAATTCCCTGACAAGAAAAGACAGATACCCCCCCTGCCATTAATCGACGAGACATTGGCAAGGGTCGGACGCGCCAAAATCTTCACCAAAATCGATATCCGTCAAGCGTTTCACCGGATCCGGATGGCGGACGACGCCAAAGAACTGACTGCCTTTCGGACAAGGTATGGCGCGTACCAATACAAGGTTTTGCCGTTCGGCCTTACGAATGGGCCGGCCACGTTTCAGAGATTTATCAACGACACACTGCGGGATTTTCTGGACGATTTCTGTACGGCGTACATTGACGACATACTCATCTATTCTGAAAACGAGTTAGAACACGCCGAGCACGTGAAGAAAGTCCTCGGGCAGCTTCGGAAAGCGGGCCTGCAAGCGGACCTGAAGAAGTGCGAATTTTCAGTGCGGAAGACGAAGTTCCCTGGGGTTCATAATTTCCACCGACGGCGTGAGCGTCGACCCGGACAAGGTAGAAATCGTGGGAGCCCTGGGAGACCCCCTGCGGAAAACGGAAAGGCACTGCTACGACGCGTCCGATCCTTTTTGGGGGTTCTGTAATTTTTACCGAAAGTTCATCCGGGACTACGGAAAAATTGCGAAACCCCTGAACAAACTGACAGGCACCGGCGCCGATCTGACGTGGACGGACGCATGCCAGAAGCGCATTTGAGGCCCTGAAAACTGCGCTCACGACGGCGCCAGTGCTACACCATTTTTCGTTCGACAAGGAAACCCCTGATGGAAACCGACGCGTCAGACGGCGTGGCGGCCGGCGTGCTATCGCAACGAACGAGTCCGGACGAACCCCTGGCACCCTGTGGGATTTTATTCCGAGACACTGCACGGTGCCGAATTAAATTACGGGATTCACGACAAGGAAATGCTGGCTGTCATCAAGGGCCTGCTCTGCTGGCGGACGGAGTTGATCGGTCTGCAACGCCAGAAGCCGTTTACAATTTTGACCGACCACTCAGCCCTGGAATATTTCACGGTGAAACGTGTCTTGAATTTGAGGCAGGCGGGCTGGGCAGAATTAATATCCCAGTACAATTTCGTCATCACGTACCGTCCCTGGTTCGAAAAACACAGTGGCCGATATTTTATCGAGGCCGGAAGAGGACCTGAAGACGCAGAAACAGAAGAGAGATGAGCAGCGTACCATGGTGCTGTTCAAACCGGTGTTATCGGAAATTTCTGCGGGACCTACCCGGTAGCTACCGGGTAGGTACAGGCGACCAGGGCTAGCGGCGGGCGCCGCCGACCCAATTCTCGTTTGCGAACTGGGAAACATGGAACCGCCTGACGTATCGGGAGTGGCATTGACGGACGCACTACTGCAAGCCAACCGGGAGTCCGTAGCGCTGGCGGAATACCGCGAAAAAGCCGGCGAGCTGGAGGACGGAAATTTTTTCTCGGTTAGGAGACCTGGTCGTTTATCAAGGTCGACTGATCGTCCCCGATGAAAATCAGCTCCGAACCAAGTTGATTGAGGAGGCCCATTGCCGAATCGCAACAGCACACCCCGGGAAGAACAAGACAAGCGCAGCTGGTCGCCGCACGATATTGGTGGAAGGGATTACACGGCGACGTCGACCGATACGTCGCAAATTGCCCCTGTCGAGCCAGCAAAGTGCCACGAGACAAGACCCCGGGAAAGCTGCAGCCGTTAGCAGTTCCGGACCACCCACGGCAATACGTGGTGGTGGATTTCAAGAAATTCCCCGAGGACTCTGCAGGGTACAATATGATTTTCGTGGTGATCGACCGGCTTTCAAAATTAACCCTGGACCAGTCCCTGCCGAGACACCGTCACAGCTGAACTGGCGGCAAGATTATACTACGAGGGGCCATTCAGAATTCACGGTTGGCCGGAAACAATCACGAGTGACCAGGGCGGACAATTCGTTTCCGCCTTTACCGACGAAGTTTCCAAGCTTACCGGCACGAAATTGAGTTTTCGCGTCGGCCGGACACCATGAAACCGTCGGGCAGGTGGAAATCATGAACCAAGTACGTAGACCAGCGGTTACGCCCCTACGTAAATCATTTTCAGAACGACTGGTCGAAGGCCTTACCGGCCCTGGACGCCGCACAGGCGTCCTTACCACACGCCTCCCTTGGCGGACTCAGCCCACACGAGGTTTTGACGGGTCGAAAAATGAGAATGAGTTTCGATTGGGAGGCCAGAACCAAGAACCTTACCCGGTTGCCGGTGACCGAACAATTAACCAGGGAAAAGGCGCAGGAGTTCGGTCAACAAATACACGACTACGTGGAAACGGCCCGGCAGGAGATGACACGCGCCCAGGAAAAGATGACGGCGCAGGCGAACAAATCCCGTCGGGAACCAGACTTTGGGATGGGCGACTTCGTCTACATCCTCCGGAAAAAGCGGCGAGCAGACGGACCGGCCCAGCGACAAGCTGGACTACCCGATGACGCGAAAGCCCTACCGGATTCTGGGGTACAAACCGGAGAACCGGAACACTTTCCTGCTCGAATTGCCCGAGACATGGAAGGGCTCCCGCTGGTTCCACGCCGACCGACTGCGGAAATACGCCAACACTCCGCTACCTGGCCAGGACTACGAGCGACCGGCCGGAGAACCCGTCGATCTCAGCGAAGACGTCGAGGAATTCGAGGTGGAAAAGGTGATATCGTCGAGAATCAAGAACGGAAAATTATTCTACATGGTGCAATGGAAAGGCTGGGACCCGGACGACACCCTGGTACCCGGCGTCTAACTTCAAGAACGCGCCGATTAAATTATCCGACTATCACAAAGAAAACCCCGACGAGGCAGGGCCACCTAAGCGGTTGGAAGAGTGGAAGAAGGCGGCGGCCCTGGAAGAATTCGACCCTGAACACGACGACGACGACCGGCCGGCGCGACAATCGGTTCACCAGAGAATGAGGCGTCGGTTCAGGTAAGGGACCCATTCGAAAGACTCGGGACGAGTCTTTGTGGAGCGGGGGGATTGTCACGGCCTCGGCGGTCGTGAGGGACTGAGGGACCTACCCGGTAGCTACCGGGTAGGCGGGTAAAGAGATGGAGCGGAGGAAACCAAAGGGGCGGGTCACCTACCCGGTGGCTACCGGGTAGGTCCGGCGAACCTTTCGGCACCTGGCGACGGGGCGCAGCGTGGCACGGACCCGCGCACCGGCGCTCGTGCCGCACTTAGGTAGATTTCGCCCGCCCGGCCTGTAAACTAGCGTTTCTTCTCCTTCTTTCTTTTTTTTCCTCAGCTTTCAGTATTACCATTTCATGAAAGCACACCAGTGACTAATTCCGTGATAAATGGTACGTTGAGTGTGGTCGATCCCTTGTCTTCTAAGGATATAGAAGAACTCGGCATACGTGCGATAATTAAATCCGCGTCTGCTATACGCTTACCGGCGCTGCCGAAGGGCCCAGCAACGCGCGGGCCGCAGCCTCACCACCGCGGGAGGTATACAGACAAACGGGTTTCAATTCCCTAGGAAATCGGTCACGGTACGCCCTGCCGCCTACCTTAAAAAACGAACGTACACCTAATTCCGGCGACGAACGAACCGCCGAGGTCAAGCAATCAAAGAAACACCTAATTCCAGCAGCGAGACGCCGCTGAGGTCAAGTCACCAAACGAACCTCGTACAGACAACGAGCCGTCGACGCCCGCTTCCCGACAGACGTTAGACGTCGCGCGAAGCCCGACCGGCTCTGCGTAAGTGCAGCATTCGAAAGAGCGGCCACGCCGCTACCCGACGTGCCACGGCACCCGACAGCCTGGCCGCGCGCTGTCGCACCTACGAACGAATTTTCCGACAGCCCCCCCCATCTCACTACCCTTCTCCCGCGCGTAAGGCTCTAGCACGACCGCCTCCCACCCAAATCTCGTCTAAGGCGAGGGACATTTCACACAGTCGCTGGACAGAGCTCCCATTTCCCCGAACTCCCCACCTACCCATTCCCATTTTCGTTTGCGAAACAGTCGAGCGTGCGTCTGTTTCGGCGCGCCACCGCCGCCATGGCGGACCAAACACGCCAAACGCGCTCCATGAGTGCCCAAGAGTCGTCGAAGACGCCCGACCCGGCGCCCGACGAAACACAAACAGAGGACACCCCGTCCGAATCTCCTGAACCCTCTGTGCCGCTGGAAATTATCCAGCAAGAAATAAGAAAGGAAATCGGACGAGCAAGAAAGGAATTCGATCAAATGATCGAAGGTGTAAATATGAAGTTTGCAGCCCAGGACAACCGCATGGCTGAATTCGATGAGCGGGTTAAACAGAATGTCAGGGAAACGGATACCCGCCTGAACGCATTCGAGGCCCAGAGAAAGGAATACGAGGCCGAAACCCGAGACATGCACAAGCAGATGATGGAGCAACTCGTCAACCTGACGGAAAAAATGAACCAACGACGGACGTCGCGGGGATCATCCTCCCGTTCGTCCAGAAGCTCGCGAGGACACCGAGATTCCTCCCCGACAAACGAGGAACGACACCGCTCGCACCAAAAATCTGCAGACACCCCGGCACGCGAAGAAAACCGGGAAACCGCTACGCGGGGCGAACCCCCTGCGAGCACTGAAATTCGCCAAGCGTCGGTCGGCAATCCGACCCACCTACCTAAGTTTTCTGAGTCCGGTGACGAATTTCTGCAAAGTTCCGCTCCAGCTCTCGACCCCTCTACGCGAGACACAGCTCGCTACACGTCAAACGGAGCAGCTGAAGCAACGGGAGAGGCTGTACGCCCCCGACACTCTGCAGAAGGCCGAAATCCCTGGCTCGAAATCCCAGGCCCTACAGACGGATTTCCAGGCCGGCAAACACTTAGCCGAGCCCCCTACGGTAACAGGGACCGTGTCGAACGTGACACTATGCAGAACCGATCACGAACCCCCCAGGAATTCGCATACCATTCCCGAGAAACCGTGACACGATTCGACGCCCCAAAAATCAAGAAGTCTGACATCGGAGAATTTAACCCCTCCTGCGAGGATGAAAACGACGACGGCATAATTACTGATGCCGGTAAAATTAAATTCACCGATGTCTACGCTTTCAAAGATAGGGTAGAGTCATTCCTGGAGGACGAGCACACAGCTGCGGCAAACGAGACCCAGATCTTGAGTATTTTCCAGACACTGCTGGGCGGCCAGGCAATTAACTGGTGGAATAACGAGTTGACGTCCGAAAAACGTCGCAGTATGCGAGTAAGAGGCCTCGAAACCATTATCGACGCCTTGGTGCTCCGATTCGCTATGCAGCCAGGCGAAGCCACCTACAAGTTCAACCAAGGCCGCCTAAAATTACGGCAGCTCCTGGAAAACGATTCCGCATTGACTAATTACTTACAACGTAAGTTGCGGTATGCCCGAGCAATGGGAACCCTGCAGGAATCAAACGAGAACTGGCACGGCATCGTGCAGCAGATTTGGTCCACTATGGACCTAAAAATCAAACGCTACCTCCGCCCACCGACAGCAAGGGATACGCTGGAGGAATACATGACGCAGGTGGAGATGGCAAAGCCCGTTCTTCTTTCGGCAGCACGAGACGAAGAAAAGAAGAAACCAGGGCGGGAAAAACCCGAGAAGAAGCTCCAGAACAAGCGGAGCTCGGAATTCAAGAAGAAGAAACGCTGGCTGAGCGACGAGGAATACCGAGCCAAGAAGGAGCAGGAGAGAGCCGCCGCAAAGGCGGAGATAGTAAACGTCGCGAAGAAAGCAGCAAGCCACCGGGACGACTCGCAAACGTCGTCAGAAGACACAAGTTCCGACGAATCGTCCGGAGATTCACAAGGCAACTCAGCCTACATGGCAAACGAAGGAACTGACGCGGCCCGATACAGCGACCTGCAGGCCCTGCCGGTGCCCGCGCCGGGCGCAGACGCAGCCCATAACTCGTTTACGCCGCTGAGAGCCGAAATGCAGGCTACGACGCAATCCCGGCCTACGCCAGTCTGTTTTGATTCAGGTGCCGCGACGAGTGTGATATGCCGTCACCTCCTCCCATCGTTGGCACACACTACGAAGACCGAGAATCGCACGATCCATGGCATAGGACAAGTAAAAGTAGCGGTAAAAGAGAGCGCCGCCTTCACAATTTATTTGGTAGGCTACGACGAGGAACGTCAACCACTACTGCAGAGAATTGCGGAAACCGCATGGATTGTCGAGGGACATATGAACCCTCCCCTAGTGCTCGGAAACAGCTTCCTAAAACCCATGGGAGCGAAGCTGAATTACGAGACAAACGAGATCACGTTTGCCGCCGTACAAGATTTTACAGTCCCCTGTACGTCCCAGCCCACCCAGCGAGACCCAAAACCCGGCAACCCGGCACCAAACGAACGCGTCACGACAACAGACGCGTCGGAAAACACAACCGGCGGTAACCAGGTACGCGGAGAGTCGCAGGAGGGCCGGCACACTGCAAAGGAAACCCTACCCTTGCTGCCGGACACGAAACAGGGCGACGGAATCCACCAAGCAGGCGAAGGCGGAAAACATCAGACGAACGTCCGTTCAGATTCTACTGCAGACGCAAAGCACGCAGCGGACAGCCGCAGCAGAGCGCAGCGCGCGGTCGGAACGGGAAATCAAACCGACGCACACGCGACGAACAACGCGAGATCCCGCTCCAAACAACGGAACGGAGCGATCGCCCAGGCCACCGCCCTGGGGCAAGCAAACGACGGGGAACGCTGCGGCAAACCCCTTCGATTCAAGCCCCAGCGATGACGAGGGCGTCACGAATTCTTTTCGTCCGCGGCACAGTAGGGCCGGAAAAAACAAACGGCAGAAGACTACGTCAACTGCCACCCTACAACACCGAACGACGGAGCAAGAAAACGCGCGACGCGTCGAAAAACAGACGAAACCGTTCGATTTCAAGACGACGGCACCAAAAAACAGCGAAAACAAGGGCGACCACCTAAAGACAAAGAGCGAGACGAAATCTCGCAAGGAAAACGCCTGCGCCGACGAGGCCGACGATACGAAACGAACGTTTTGAGAGAAAAAGCCAGGAGGCTAGTGATGAGGGCATCACGTTTTTTCCTGTGGGCCGGCATTTGTCAGGGAACTGCAAGGGGTGCGACGAAGTCGACGATCAACAAAGTAAGTCGGACCTACCCGGGAGCTACCGGGTAGGTCGTTGCGAACTTTGGTAAAAGCACGGACCATAGGGACGTAGATAGCTGGACTAGATAAGGGGTGCACAGACCCTCGCGCGGGCCTACAAGGCGCGTTTCTACGCGCCCCGGCCGGCGCGGCCACACTTAGCTAGATCATCATCATTACAGAACTCAGTATTACCATTTCATGAAAGCACACCAGTGACTAATTCCGTGATAGGGTCCTCGTTTGATGGAAAGGGGATAGCCTTGCCGTCGAATGTCTGCTAATGCTCAACAGCAGAGATGGATGGCCCGTCGGATGGAGCTCCATACTCTATGCTGATGGGCTCCTTTGGTGTGGCCTTTGAGATCTCAGCCCACTTACCTCTGTGAGGGTTCCGTAGTTCCTGTTCCTTTACTTGCTGAAGAATCTGACTGATCACGAGCTCGTCAGAGGGCTCAGAAGCCACGGATTCATCTCCAGAGCTGTGAGCCTGTATGAGCTTCCGAGGAGGGTTCTGTCTCTTCAGGATCTGATATCTGTGATCCAGCATCTTGTCTCGACGATCAGCATCTCTTTGTACAGCTGGATCTATCTCCCTGTCCCGTTTGCTCTTCTGGGGAACCACAATGGCAGGGGAGAACTTGGCCAGAGCTGGGGAATCGTCAGGCCAGATCAATCTTTGCTGAGCACAGTCAAGGAGGATGTTGTGCTTCGCTAGCCATTCCAGGCCTACCATCACTTCCGAGCCTGTCTCAGTGACCCAGAAGCTCTGATTCTTGAATCTTCTTCCATCAATCTCAAAGTCAGCTATGAGATGCTGTTTGACTTGACCAGCTGGTAGGCCACGGTAATCAGACAAAGTTAAAGGCTTGTCTAGGTCAATGAGACGTACATTGAGCTGTCTCTTAGCTCGGCGAGCGAGCTTCCCACTGATCATCAGAGAGATCTGTGCTCCAGTGTCACATAGGGCAGTAGCTTTCATGGCAATATCGAGGTGCTGAACTTGAACAGTTTGGGTAAATCGGAACCTCTTATTGCAGCTCTCTACTTTACCTAGTGACGGTAGATGGACTGCCAAGGAGTCTTGTGGCAGTCCTCCTAGTTTTCCGAGTCGGAGCTTGAGGAGGATGAGTGAGAAGCTCGTCTTTTGTGATGCTGAGTGCCAGAGACATGTTTCTTATCCTCACACTCTCTTGCTAGGTGGCCCTTTTTACCACAGTTAAAGCAGGTTCCGTCATCCCAATGAACCTTCTTCTCTTTGTCTGTCAAGGCACGGCCAGCCTTGCTTGAAGTTACAGCCTTGTCTGAATTGTACTTGGCTGATGAGGTCTCCTGATGACTATGAGCTCTTGGGGCCTCTCGAGAAGCTCCTGATCTCTTCTCCTGACGACGTGTCACGGCGAAGAAGGACAGAGTGTAGGGACAGGCCGGCTACAGTATATTCTTCTATGTACTAGAAACAAAAGCTTAAGGAGAGAAGAAGGAAAGCTACGGAGGCGGCCGCAGGGCCACTTGCTATATACACAGAAAACATACAGGCTTCTCTCCGTTTGTCTGGCCGTCCCATCCTCGTGTCTGGCCCGTCGGAAGAGGGCGAGTGTTTGCGCACCGCATCCGAGACCCTTCCGTGTTTGCGTGAGACAGCAATCCCATATCATGTAATGGATGTCTGAAAGGTCTCCCTTAGCCGTGGTGCGCTTTCCGATCGGATCCTACCAGGAGCTGTAGCGGAGAGCGGCGGCGAGGTTCGTGATCGTGAGGGAGGGTACTGGGTGTTGCCCGGAGCCGGCCCTCACACCACCCCCCCGGGCGGGGAAGCTCGGCGACGTCCCGGAGACGAGCGCACAACGTCGGACCCGAAGACACCAGCGGTGTTCGATATGGTGGCAAAAAATAGAAGCCAGATGACGGCACCCTGCTGTCATTGTGCCGTTGCCGCTAGGGATCAGCGGTGCGGGGGCTTGCGTGGCCTGGCAACGGAGGTCCGGCAGGTCGCCAATGGTCTTGCCTGGCCGCCAGCGAGGTTCGTGAAGGTCTATAAAAAGGGGGGGGTCCCCCCTCTGCTGGCAGGGTCTGCAACTTCCCCCAGGAGTCCTGCGTCTATCAGCGCCAGCGAGGGTTACCGAGTCTTTGAACAGCTGCGAAAGCCTCCGAACCGTTCCCGATGTCGTCGACGTTGTCCCGTGCGGATTTCTTAGAGAAGTGGCAGTTTGACGAAGGGGCCGGGTGGGAGCACCGAAATCGCAAGGTGGTCCGTCTGGGCCGCGAGCGCGATGCGGAGGGCCCCGCCACGGGTGGGAGGTCCTATCAGCAGGTCATCGTCGAGGCCAATGAGCCGTGCGCCCAGTGCATCCTGCGGTCTGCGAAGGATCTCCGCCTCCTTTGTTTGGCTAAGGAGACAAACTTGAAGCGGTGCACCAGCTGTTTGACACAGCACCAGACGTGCATTTCGGTGAGTGGCCCGTCCGGCTGTTGTCGTCTAACTGACTCCGCCAGGTTCCGGAGGAGTTTCGAGGTGTTGCGCAGCGCATCTCGATGCATGCTGTGTTGACTGCCAAGAAGGCCCTTGAGATTTATTCGGTTGCGACGACCACGCGTAAGCGCCGGAGACGGGTGGAGGATGCCGACGACGACGAAGAGAACTCAGGTGCCGGTGAGGCTGACCGCGAGCCCTCCCCAGAGGAGGTACGGGACCACCCTGAACGATCGCAGCCCAACGCTGTCAAGGAATTTGGGCGGATGCTCCACGTGTTGGAGCAGGCCACCGTGGCCTTCCGGAAGGCTCTCGAAGGGGAGGCGCGATACCAGGCGTCCCTTGAACAGAAGACAGAGGTGGCAGAGGTCAAGGAGGAGATTGCGCTGCTGAGGAGGGCTGTTGTACTTCTGTGCGAGGTTCAGCAGGTAAGTTAGTCGGCGGGCCCCGGAGAAGTCCGCTAAACGTCGCGCAGGCAAAAGCATTGAATCAGCCGATGGATGACAGGGACTTCGAGGATGCCCTGCATGCCACGGCACCCTCTGAACAGCAACAGAGTCGCGAGTTGAAAATCCTGGACCGCCGGCTGACTTCGTTGAATCGTAACTTCACAGAGCCGTTCCGCGGAGGCGAGTCGGACTACGTCGCCGACATGCGCGAGCAGGGTGTTGAAGTATTCCCTGCGGTTGAAGTCTCGTTGGTGGACGACAGAGGGGGCAGTCCAGGCAACCAAGGAGTACAACGCTCCTCCCGAGTTAGAAACGAAGTCGATCCGTGCCAGCCGCCAGGGTTGCGACAACATTCCTGGCTGTTCCGGCTGTTCAACACGTTCAGACTGCACCGGCGCCCACCCAGCCCGTGGAGACTCCCAAGGGGAAAGGGCGCGGTCGGAAGAGGGCGTAAGTGCGGCGAAGACCTCCGGTGGTGTTGCGGCGTTTTAGGGGCGTTAGGTATGGAAGGATAACATATATGTTTTCGTAGAAAAGTAAAAAAACCAAAAAAACACGTAAAAATAAAGAAGTCCCTGGCGGGTAACCGCTAGGCAAAAACGAACATCTCCGGTCCTGTTGCGCACTCGTTCCTAGGCCCTTCTTCGGCGTAGTGTTGTACTGGTCCCAGCCACTGGCAGGTCATCCTCTGGCGTGGCTTCCAGAAATCTATCTTCCGCCGCAGCACGAACCCATTCCGTGAGCCGCCGAGGCGGTCCAGGCGCGTCCGGATACTCGTCGTGGTATGCTTGTATGGCCAGCGGTGTGTTTAGAAAGTTGCTGGCAGGATACCACGTTGGGTCTGGGTCATGCCCGGTCCAGGCGGCGCGATACTGAAGCTTTCCGCGGTTCACGCGAGAGCTGAGGATTTTGCTGACCGACCATTCTTGTTCTTGGTTCACGATCAGGGGGGGAGGAGGGTCCAGCAGTTGCCCTGGGACAGGGTCGTCCCGTGCCTTCACCAGGCGGGAAGCGTTAATTATCCGGTGGACCTTGGAGGACTCCGGAAGGTCAATCTCGTACGCATTGGGATAGGGGTTGGAAAGCACCTTATATGGACCGGCATACGGGAAGTCCAGGCCATCGTGAGGACGGTCAGTTTGCCAGTTACCCTTCCGGACGTAGACGAGGTCTCCCGGGACCCAGTCGATCGGTCTTCGGTGTTTGTTCGCCTGCGTTTTCTGGGCCTCCTGGGCTTTGAACAGATTGGCCCTAGCCCATGTAACTGCGTCTCGCCGGCGTTGAGCAATGGCCTGCGCGGCCGTCCGGCTGCTTTTCTCGGACGGGGGAGGGTTGACGGAGCGGGAGGCCCAGTCAAAGGTCATGCGCGGGAGGAACCCGAGTTCGACCTCGGATGGCGACAGCCCGGTGCTTGCGTGAGGCTGCGTGGCCATAGCGAAGTCCAGACAAGGGAGGAGGTCGGACCAGTCGTCCTGGTGGTGACTGATGAATGGCCTGAGCTTGGTCTGGATGAACTGATTGACGATTTCAGTTTGCCCGTCTGTCTGCGCGTGCTCGGCGGAGGACCTTCGGAGCTCGACGCCCGTCAAACGAGCGAGTTCATCGAGGAAAGAAGATATGAACTGCGGACCACGGTCGGAGACCACCGTCTCGGGGGTCCCGTAGATGCGCCAGACATGCACGAAGAAGAGTTGGGCCAACTCCTGGGCTGTACAGGTTTTGTGCGTGGGCAGGGAGAAGGACCTCTTGCCCAGGCGGTCCACGATGACCAGTATGGCATCATATCCTCGTTTGTCTTTGGGCATGGACTTGAAGTCCATGGAGACGTTCTGCCAGACTCGCTCGCCGATCGGAAGCGGTTGGAGCAGCCCGGCGGGACGTTGATGTACAGGGGTCGCTGCGTTTGCAGTCCCGGCAGTTCCCCACGTATCTATCGATGAACGCCCCCATGCCGGCCCAGGCGTAACGTTCCGCAAGGATTGCACGCATCTTGTTACGGCCTGGATGGGCTCGAGACTTTTCCCCTGTGAACTTCATCGCAGAGCCTCGTACGTAAGTCGGACTCGTCGGGAACCAGGGAGGCGGCCCCTTATCCAGGACCAAACCGTCCTCTAGAGTGTACCTAGGGTCCGACTTGGAGGCCTTGTCGCGTTCCAGGTGTAGCTGTGGCGAGTGTCGGTTGGCGGAGAGGATCGCGTCGATCAGGCGAAGCCCTCGCAAGGTGACGGCTTCCGGTGTGTCGCCCACCAACGCCAATATTGAGGCGTCCGCTACCAGCGGGTCCTCGTCGGAGGCCACAGGAGCCTCGCGCTCATCGACCGCAAGTCCTCCGTTAAAACGCTCAGGGGGGAGCAGGGTGATGGACCTGCTGTGGTCCTTGATGGCTTTTTGCGTGGCGAGGTCCTCCGCCTTACGGGAGAGAACGTCCGCCACGAGGTTCTGGCGACCTGGGCGGTAGTGCAAGAGGTAGTCGAACTGGGATAGGTGTTCGCTCCATCCGGCTTGCCTCGCCGTCAGCTTGCGCTTCGTTCCGAAGTACTGCAGCGCCTGATGGTCCGTGTAGATGTCGAAGGGCGCGGTTAGGGATACTAGCATATGTTCCCACTCGCGGGTCGCCGAAATGATTGCGAGCAGCTCCTTGTCGTGAATGTAGTAGTTGCACTCTGCCGGCGACATTGTCTTCGAGGAAAAAGCCACCGGGTGCCAGTGACCGTCCGGGCCCCTTCTGGGAGAGGGCCGCCGAGACCACGCCGTCGGAAGCGTCGGTTTCCAACTTGGTAGCACGGTCTTCCTGGAAGTGGTGCAAGAGGGGAGCTGAGGTGAGGGCGAGCTTGAGGTCGTCGAAGGCTTCCTGGCACGCGGCGGTCCATTCCCATTTGGGCGCGGCCGTGAGACGGTGCAGGGGCTTGGATATCCTGCTGAATCCGTCTATGAACTGGCGGTAGAAGTTACAGAATCCTAAGAACGACTGCAGCTCCCTCACTTTGGTAGGTATCTCCCATCCGGTGACCGCCTCGACCTTCCGTTGGTCTACCGCTACTCCTGCGGTGGACACGATGTATCCCAGGAAGCGGGTTTCGGAGACACTGAACTCGCTCTTCCGGATGTCGACCTGAAGACCTGCCTCGCGGAGCTTCTGCAACACCTGGGAGACGTGTCGCTCGTGCTCGGCGGGGTCCTCCGAGTAGATGAGGATGTCATCTACGTACGCAGTGCAGAAGGTGTCCAGGTAGGGGAACAGTGCCTGGTTTATGTATCGCTGGAAGGCCGCCGGGCCATTGCTAAGGCCGAACGGTAGCACGCGATACTTATACTGACCGAGGCGGGTGCGGAAGGTGGTGAGGTCTTCCGAGGCAGGATCCATACGTATTCGGTGGAATGCCTGACGGATGTCCAGCTTTGTGAACACGCGGGCCTTGGAGATGCGTTCCAAAGTCTCTCCGATGAGGGGGAGGGGGTAGCGGTCCTTCTTTGTGTCCGCGTTGAGGTCCCTGTAGTCGACACAGAAGCGGAGCCCTCCGCCAGGCTTTTTCGCGAAGAGGACCGGGGAACCGTACTCTGCGGCGCTGGGGACTATCCATTCCTTTCTGAGGTTTTCGGCCAAGTATTCGCGGAGCGTGGCGAGGTGTTCCGCGCTCATTCCGTATAAGGGTCGAGTGCGTAGGGGGGACTTCGGGGTTCTTTCTCTCAATCTTGAAATCTATGGGCCGATGGGGAGGCAGTTCATCGCTCTGCTTCTTCGAGAACACATCGGCGAACCCTCGGTAGACGTCGGGGAGCTTCTCCAGGATTTGGGCTTGGGTGGCTGGGTCCTCTTGGGAGAGGGTATGTTCCAGTTCATAGTCGAGCTCCTGGATGGAGAAGCAACCGCTGTCGATGAGACCTTGTGCCGGAGATCCTCGCCGGGACCCGAGCCTGAGGCCTTTCCCAAAAGCTGGGCCCGATATCACACAAACGTCGAGGTCTAGCTTTCTTGGCTTGGGTGGTTCTGGTGAGCGGCGGCGCTTGGTCGGCGCAGGGAACCGGAGGGAGTCGGAGAGGTTACGGTCCATTTTCCGGTAGTTCTCTCGTTGGTCCTTGCTCCAAGAATTGTCCGTGGTGATAGGAAGGGACAGTTCACGGATGCCGGCGTCGATCTCGGCTTGGTCCCACAGTCGCTGGCGACGTTCGAGGTCCTCCTGGCTTTTCCGGTCTACCGGCTGTGGTAGGAGGCGGGTGTATGGGAGGACTATGTCAGAGCGTGCTCCCGAGTCGGCCGGCAGCCACTTCGGAAAGCGTAGGCGGCAGTTGGCGATGTCCAATTCGACATTCATGGTTTTGAGGAAGTCGAGACCTACAATTAGTTGGTGGGAGGAGCCACCTCCCAGGTTAGCCAGCATAAAGGGAGAGTCTCGGAAGACTCTGCCGCCAATCTGGAAGTCGGTGTAGAAGTAGTCTTGGAGAACGTCGCACTGTTCTCCTGTGAACCCTTTGACGGGGAGTTGGTCTTGGAATTGGGTGACCTTTATGCGATGATGCCGGAGAAGGGGCGCAAGGGCCCGTCGATCGGCTAACAAATATGCTCCTGCACCAGTATCTACAAGTGCTCGAAAAGAATAGGCGATTCCGGAGCCTCTCAGGCGGAAGGTGGCGGACACGTGGAACTTGGAGCCGCCAACCAGATCATAAATAGAGAGGGGAAACCGTTTATTAAATTCGACTATCTGCTGTATACTGGGGGTAGTGCCTTGACCGGAGACTTCAGTCAAGGCTCGGAGTTTTCCGACACGAGTTCTTCTTCGTCCTCCAACGTTCCCTCATTATCTTCCGCTTCTCCCTCTCCTTCAACCAGCGCAACAGCGGCGGAGCGTCTCGGCTGAGGGCAGTTAGCTGAGAGGTGGCCCGGCTGCTGACAGTTGTAACAGGTCAAACCCTTGGGGGCGGTAGAGCGGGCTAGGATGGTCTTCTGAGCTGCCGGACGGATTGCGGAGGTGGACGCGGAAGGTCTGTAAGGGGCCGGAGTCGACGAGCTGGCTCGAGCGAAAGGAACAGTCCTGGTTGTCGAGGTGACTGGGGTTCGCGAGGCCTTCGCCCGATCCCGGCGCGAGATCTCGCGGAGTTGCTGGTCCATGGTGGAACAGTACGCACGAAATGCAGCGAAGTCCACGTTGGAATCCACGTAGGCAGGCAGGACTTGGCGACGGAGAGTGGTGCTTAGCTTCCGGTTCATAAGGGTCTTCCATTCGTTCCGGGCCGTTCCGGACTTCGCCGCCAGTTGGACAAAGAGGTTACCAAAGTCGAAGAACGTGGAATTGTCCATCTCTAAGAGTGCCAGGGAGTCGCGGGCTTTAGCAGCCTCATCAGGGTCCGAGTAGACCTCCTGCAGGAACTGGTAGATCTGTTCGCAGGTGGTGAACCGTTCAGGATTGCTAAGTTCGACGTATGGCCGGAGGATATCGGCGGCGGGCGCGTCGATGAGGGACTTGAGCCAGGAGAACTTGATTTCCTCGTTCGGGAAGGAATGGGAGAGGACCGTCATTTTGTCGTAGGTTAGGTGCATCCAAGTGGCAAGGGTTGGTCCTTCGCTGGTGCCGGTGAAGTGTTTGGGGTTGTCTACGCGCACAACATGGCGGCGGTCCTCCGGAGGGTATGCGGGCTCATCCAGGGCCCCAGGGGGTGGTGAAACGGTTGTAGGTCATACCCTTCTCAATGGAGCTGCGAATGGGGGCTTTCCAACTGGGAGATCCGGTCGGAGAGCTGAGCGATGAGGTCGCCGAGTTGTCGCAGGTCCCCCGGAGACGGGCGCCCTGGAGGAGGAACGGGAGGACCCGGGTCCCCTGGAAGTACGGGTGAGAGCCGTCTGATAGACCAGGGAGGGGTGGCATGTCCTGGACCAGGTTGTCCAGCGTGCGGGATTGTTCTCGGTCCCGGCGGCCTCGGCCGCGACCTCGCGAACCTCGGCCGCGGCCTCGCGAGGGAGTGTTGTTGGTAGGTTGCGGAGGTGTGATGGCTCCTGCCATTGTGGCCTGAGGGGCCGTCGATTGTGCGCGGGCCGCTGCCCGGGTGGTGCGCTGGGTTCCTGACGTTTCCGGAGCCGGGGGCGCGGGAGGGGCATCCACGAAGGCTGCCTCTTGGTGAAGCTGTTCGTTGGCATCCGACATGATGCCCGAGTGTGAGTGAGGTGTTTTTTTTTTTTGTAGGTGAGGCACCGGAAGACGTAGGCAGGGCTTCGTCGGAGAGGTGCTGTGGGTTGGCGAGAAATGCCCGGATTGATCCCTTGGTAGGCGGAGCTTCCTAGGAGCGGTCCGGAGGTTCTCGTAGAGCAGTTACCAGGCAAAGCTGGGTGACTGAAGGAAGCTTTTGTTTATGTCACGGCGAAGAAGGACAGAGTGTAGGGACAGGCCGGCTACAGTATATTCTTCTATGTACTAGAAACAAAAGCTTAAGGAGAGAAGAAGGAAAGCTACGGAGGCGGCCGCAGGGCCACTTGCTATATACACAGAAAACATACAGGCTTCTCTCCGTTTGTCTGGCCGTCCCATCCTCGTGTCTGGCCCGTCGGAAGAGGGCGAGTGTTTGCGCACCGCATCCGAGACCCTTCCGTGTTTGCGTGAGACAGCAATCCCATATCATGTAAGGGATGTCTGAAAGGTCTCCCTTAGCCGTGGTGCGCTTTCCGATCGGATCCTACCAGGAGCTGTAGCGGAGAGCGGCGGCGAGGTTCGTGATCGTGAGGGAGGGTACTGGGTGTTGCCCGGAGCCGGCCCTCACACGACGCAGCTTGCGGCTGTATGCATACTCGTGATTGTACACAGCCTTGGTGACCTTGGAACAGAACTGCTCATAAGTGATGTCTGGGTTGGTGCTTGCTTCAAACACATCACTTCCCAGGTTCATGTCAATGTGCTGCCAGAGAATCTGTGAGAACTCTGTCTCTGGGAGCTTAGACTTTGCAGCAATATGGTTGAACTTGGAGATGAACTGGTGAACATCACTGCCAAGCTTGTAGTAGAGCTCGTTTAGCTGAGCTCGGGCTCGGACTGCTTGGTTGGGGTCATGGTAAGCTGTGACCAAAGCTTGCACCATCTCAGATAAGCCAGTGTATGGACGAGTCTCGGAACGGAATCGCGTTTCAATGGCTTTCTCTGCATCTCCCTCAAGCAAGGACATCAGATAACGCATCCTGCTCTTCTCACAACGGAAGTGTCACGGCGAGGAGGGACGGATTGTAGGGACAAGCCGGCTACAGTATATTCCTCTATGTACGAGAAACGAAAGCATGAGGAGAGGAAAGGAAAGCTACGGAAGTGGCCGGCTGGCCGCGCGCTATATACAAGAGGTTCCTACCTCTCTGGCACCTCTGGTGTCCTATCCCTCCTCCTGGCTCCCGCCCGCTCTATCCTTGCTCCACGCAAGGGAGAGCTTCGTCGGATAGTGCCTGCGGCTTCCGACCCTTATCCGAGACCTCTGCCGTGTGTGCGCGTGAGACAGGGTGAAGTGTTTGTCTTGTAGCAAACAACTGTCTGGCCTCGCCGTGACCTGCGCGCAGGGTGGTTCCTTGCGGGACGACCGGAGGGCGTCGGCGAGGGTCGCGATGGTGAGGGCGTAGGGCCTCCATAGCCGGTGTTGCACTGGTGTGGTGGAGAGCCTGGCGTGCGCCCTCACACTACCCCCCCCGGGCGGGGAAGCTCGGTGACATCCAGGAGACGAGCGCAACGTGCCCGCAGCCCCGCGGCTGACCGGCCACTCGTCCTGGTGGGCTATGACGTGTAGGGGGAGTCATACTTGCGCGCGCGCTAGGAAGCATCGCGGACGTGCCCGGCGCCCTGACGTGGCCTGCCAGGCGAGGTGCGGGTGGAGACGGCGGCCAGGCACGGGGCCGGCAGGGCCAGCAGGGCTGGGTATAAAGGGGGAAGGCCCTGCCCCTGGCTGCCGAATGCCAACTTCCCTCCAGCAACGCACCCCCTCTCAAGGCCATCGAAGGCGAACGCAAAGGTAATCCGAAACAGTCCGAGGTCCTCCAGATGTCTACGACGGTGTCGCGTGCGGAGTTCGTGGAGAAGTACAAGTTTGACGAGCGCGAGGGTTGGGCGCACCGGAATCGCAAGATTTCGGAGGTCGTCTTCGGAGAGCCAGAGGAAGAGGGCGGCGCGCGCACGCGGAGCATCGCGCCGGTCGAGATAGTCGCTAACGAGCCGTGTGCCATGTGTGTCATCCGTTCCGCCAAGGACTTGCGACTCATCTGCGTGTGCAAGCCGGATTCTCCCAAGCGATGCGCTGGGTGTCTCAACCAACACGCTACCTGTATAGCGGTAAGTTGTCGTGTTTTGCGTTTGGCGCCCCTGCGGCTGACGGCGAAAGGTTCCGCCCCCGTTCCTGGGTGCTGCGCAGCGCATCTCCCAGCACGCGGTCCTGACTGCACAAAAGGCTCTGGAAATTCTGCATGGTGTGCAGGCTCCCCTGCGCCGTTCCCGCCGCAATGCTGCCGCCGAGGATGACGACGACCTCCCGGCGCCTCCGGCGGTCCCCGAACGTCCAAAGGACGCGGACATCAAGATCTTCGGCCGTATGCTCGAAGCTCTGGACTTGGTCACCGTAAGTTTCCGCCACGCCATCGCCGGCGAGGCGCGATACCAGGCCGCGCTCTTGCAGCGCACGGACGTGAGGGAGATCAGGGACGAGTTGACAGCGTTGCGGAAGACCGTGCTGTTGATGGTTCAGGTTATGCAGGTAGGTGACCGCCGGAGCCCGGAGGACTCTCGCTGATCCGTCGCAGTATTACACGCTGAAGATGCCAATGGACATGGGCGAGTTCGAGGAGGCGCTGAACCAGGCGGCCCCCTCCGAGGATCAGCAAAGCCGGGAGCTCCGGGTCCTGGACCGCAGGCTCACGCAATTGGCCAAGGCCGATTTCACGAAGGGCACGCCCAACGAGCGCAACTACCTCGCAGAATTCAAGCAGCACGGCGCCGAAACTTTCCTGCGACTCAACTCTAAGTGGTGGACCTCCGAGGGCGCGCAGTTGGCGGTGCAGAATTTGAACGCCCCCGTGGAGCTGGAGACGCAGTCGATTCGCGCGAACAGGGCATTGCAGAACATGCCCATGGTGGTGCACCCCCCGCCTGCCACAGCCATTGGGCCGACGCAGCAGGGCGAGACACTGGCGGAGTCCCACGAGCCTGCTCAGAAGAAGCAACGAGTGCGCAAACGAACGTGAGGTGGGCGGAGTGGTGCGTGTTTTTCCGGAAGCAAGGCGGCGTTGGGCTTGGTGATTTTTGTGAAAAAGGACAGCAGTTAAGGAGATGTGCCATGTAAAAGTCAGAAAACCCCCAAAAAAAATTGAAAATTTTATACAAGTCCTGGCGAGCGATCGCCAGGCAAAAACGCAGCGTTCCGAAGTACCGGCGGTGATCCAACTGCGTGGAGGTCGTGTCAGGCCCTGCGGCGCCGTGTGGGTGGTCCTGGAGTTGTGCCCAGGGCAGGTAGGTCATCTTCATACACTGGATCTAGGAAACGGTCTTCGGCGGCCGCGCGGACCCAGTCCACGAGGCGCCGAGGCGGTCCCGGAGCCTGCGGGTTGTCGGCGTGATAGGATTGGATGGCGAGCGGTGTGTTGAGGAAGTTCCTGGCTGGGTACCAGGTCGGGTCTGGGTCGTGCCCGGACCAGGCGACCTGGTACTGAAGCTTTCCGCGACTGATGCGGGAGCTCAGTATCCTGCTTACCAACCACTCCTGTTCCTGGTTGACGACCAAGGGGGGTGGAGGGTCCTGGGCCTGCCCAGGGACTGGGTCATCCCGTGCTTTGACCAGGCGGGAGGCGTTAAGTACTCGGTGGACCTTGGAGGACTTCGGCAGGTCGATTTCGTACGCGTTCGGGAACGGGTTAGACAACACTTTGTACGGCCCTGCATAGGGAAAGTCCAGGCCGTCGTGAGGCCTGTCAGTTCGCCAGTTACCCTTCCGGACGTAGACGAGGTCCCCCGGCACCCAGTCGATGGGCCTCCGGTGGCGGTTAGCTTGGGTCTTCTGAGCCTCTTGGGCTCGCAGTAAGTTGGTCCGGGCCCAAGCTACTGCGTCGCGCCGGCGTTGGGCGATGGCCTGCGCCGCCTCGCGACTTTGCCGTTCCGTCGCGTGTGGCTCGCGGGTCCTGGACTCCCAGTCGAAGGTCATGCGGGGGAGGAACCCTAGCTCGACCTCCGACGGGGACAGGCCAGTGCTTGCGTGCGGCTGCGTGGCCATCGCGAAGTCGAGGCAGGGCAGGAGATCGGACCAGTCATCCTGATGGTGGTTGATGAAGGGGCGTAGTTTGGTCTGGATGAACTGGTTTACGATCTCAGTCTGGCCGTCGGTCTGCGCGTGTTCGGCGGTGGACCTGCGGAGGTCGATGCCTGTCAGGGCGTGCCAGCTCGTCGAGGAACGCTGACACGAACTGCGGACCTCTGTCGGAGACTACCGTCTCGGGGGGTGCCGTAGATTCGCCAGACGTGGGAGAAGAAGAGGCCGGCTAACTCCTCAGCAGTACAGCCTTTGTGGGTGGGTAGGGAGAACGACCTCTTGCCCAGGGCGGTCCACCACAACTAAAATCGCGTCATAGCCCTTCTTGTCGCGGGGCATGGACTTGAAGTCCATGGAGACGTTCTGCCAGACTCGTTCGCCAACCGGAAGCGGTTGGAGGAGGCCCGCCGGGCGTTGGTGGACGGGGTCGCTTCTTTTACAATCTCGGCAATTGCCCACGTAGCGGTCTATGAAGCCTCCCATCCCGGGCCAGGCGTACCTTTCCGCGAGCATCGCGCGCATCTTGTTGCGTCCCGGGTGGGCACGAGATTTCTCGCGGTGTACTTCATCGCACAGCCGCGTGCGAAGTTCGGATTCGTCCGGAACCAGCAGGCGTCCTTTGTCGAGGACCAACCCGTCCTGTAGGGAGTAACGTTGGTCTCCAGCTGCTGCCTTGGAGCGTTCCAGGTGCAGCTGGACGGAGTGACGGTTGGCGGAGAGGATCGCCTCGACCAAGCGGAGACCTCGCAGAGCCGTGGTCGCCGGGGAGTCGCCCACCAGCTCCATGATAGCCAATTCTGCCGCGATGGGGTCTTGGTCGGCCGCGTCAGGGACCGTCGGCGGGAGTGACCGTAAGACCTCCGTGGAACCTCGCCGGTGGCAGGAGAATGATGGAGCGACTGTGGTCCTTAATCGCCTTCTGCGTGGCCAGGTCTTCAGCTTTTCTGGAGAGGATGTCGGCTACTAGGTTCTCTCTACCAGGCCGGTAGTGCAAGGTGTAGTCGAACTGGGAGAGGTGTTCACTCCACCCGGCCTGGCGCGCCGTGAGCTTCCGCTTAGTTCCGAAGTACTGAAGCGCTTGGTGGTCGGTGAAGATATCAAACGGTGCGGTCAATGATACCAGCATGTGTTCCCACTCGCGTGTCGCCGATATGATGGCGAGGAGCTCCTTATCGTGGATATAGTAATTACATTCCGCGGGGGGACATCGTTTTTGAGGAGAACGCCACAGGGTGCCAGCAGCCATCCGGGCCCTTTTGGGAGAGGGCCGCCGAGACTACGCCGTCTGAAGCGTCGGTTTCCAGCTTGGTGACACGATCTTCCTGGAAGTGGTGTAAGAGGGGAGCGGAGGTGAGTGCCAGCTTGAGCTGTTCGAACGCGTCCTGGCATTCGGCGGACCACTCCCATTTGGGTGCGGCGGTTAGGCGGTGCAGGGGGCTTGGAGATCCGGCTGAAACCATCTATGAACTGCCGGTAGAAGTTGCAAAAGCCTAGGAAGGACTGCAGTTCCCTGACTTTGTTGGGTATCTCCCAGTCGGTGACCGCCGCAACCTTGCGTTGGTCCACCGCAACCCCCTGCGGTGGAGATTATATATCCTAGGAATCGGGTTTCGGTGACTCCAAATTCACTCTTCCGTATGTCGACCTGGAGGCCTGCGTCTCGCAGTTTCTGCAGGACCTGCGCGACGTGATGCTGGTGCTCGGCGGGGTTCTCCGAGTAGATGAGGATGTCGTCTACGTAGGCGGTACAAAAGGTGTCCAGGTAGGGGAACAGGGGCCTGGTTGATGTATCGCTGGAACGCCGCCGGGCCGTTGCTAAGCCCGAACGGGAGCACGCGGTATTTGTACTGGCCCAGCCGCGTACGGAAGGTGGTGAGGTCCTCTGAGGCGGGGTCCATGCGCAGGCGGTGGAAGGCTTGCCGTATATCCAACTTGGTGAAGATGCGGGCCCTTGGAGATGCGTTCCAAGGTCTCTCCGATCAGGGGAAGGGGGTACCGGTCCTTCTTGGTGTCTGCGTTGAGGTCTCGGTAGTCGACGCAGAACCGGAGTCCTCCGCCGGGCTTCTTAGCGAAGAGGACTGGTGAACCATATTCCGCTGCGCTGGGGACTATCCATTCCTTCCTGAGGTTCTCGGCCAGGTACTCGCGGAGCGTGGCGAGGTGTTCCGCACTCATCCCGTACAGAGGACGGGTTCGCAACGGCACTTCTGGGTTCTTCCGTTCGATCTTGAAGTCGATAGGGCGATGAGGGGGCAGTTCATCGCTCTGCTTCTTGGAGAATACGTCGGCGAACCCCCCGGTAGGCCTCGGGGAGCTTCGCCAATATCTGCTCGCGTGTTTCCGCGTCCTCACCAGCGAGGGTCTGCTCCAGTTCGTAATCCAGTTCCTGAATGGAGAAGCACCCGCTGTCGGTGAGACCAATGTTCGGCGAAGCGTTCCGGGTCCCGCGCTGGAGCCCGCGGCCGAAAGCCATGGCGGATATCACACAGACATCGAAATCCAGGGCCCCTAGGTTTCTTGGGGAGTCTAGGTGAGCTTCGCCGTGGGGCCGCAGGAGGTCGAAGCAGCCCGACCAAGTTATCCTTCATCTTGCGGTAGGATTCCCGGAGGTCGTCATCCCAAGAGGATCGTCGGGTGGGGGTTCTGGGAACGGGAGAGGGTCGGAGGGGCCCGCCGACCTGCGACAGTTCTCGTATCCCGGCATCTATTTCTTGTTGCTCCCACAATCGCTGGCGCCTTTCCAAGTCAGCCTGGCTCCTGCGGTCTATGGCTTTGGGGGAGAGCTGCGAGTAAGGGAGGACTATATCGGTCTTCGCGTTCGCATCCAGCGGGAGGGCTTTCGGGAAGCGTAGCCGACAGCGTGCGATGTCTAGCTCAATGTTCATGGCTTTGAGGAAGTCCAACCCCACGATGAGTTGGTGGGAGGTCCCTCCTCTGAGGTTAGCCAACATGAAAGGAGCGTCTCGGAAGACCCTGCCGCCTATTTGGAAGTCAGTGCAGAAGTAGTCCTGGAAGACGTCGCACTGCTCGCCAGTGAACCCTTTGATGGGTAACTGATCCTTGAAGCGGCTTATCTTGAGGTGGTGGTGCTGGAGAAGGGGCGCAAGGGCCCGGCGATCAGCCAGCAAGTAGGCTCCGGCCCCAGTATCTACAAGAGCACGAAAGGAATAAGCGATTCCGGCGCCTCTCAGGGCGGAAGGTTGCGGACACGTGGAACTTGGATCCGCCAACCAGATCATAAATTGAGAGAGGGAAACGTTTATTGAATTCGACTATCTGATGTATACTGGGCCCTGTGCCTTGACCGGAGACTTTAGTCAAGGCTCGGAGTTTTCCGACTGTTGTTCATCCTCCATAACCTCTTCCTCCCTGAGCTTCTTCTAGGGTGTCTTCGCCGTCTATGACCGCCAGGGGCTCCGGAGCGTCGCGGAGCGGGGCAGTCCGAGGAGATGTGGCCAGTTTGCCGGCAGTTATAGCAGGTGACTGTCTTCTGGGGGGTTCCTTTGTAGAATGGTCTTCTGGGCGACGGGGCGAATAACGGAGGCCGTGGGAGGGGGCGCGCGGGCGTGGAGGTTGGTGGTCGAGCGTAGGGGACCGACCTGGTAGGAGCGGCAGGGGGCTCGAGAGGCCTTCGCACGATCCCGGCGAGAGATTTCCCGCAATTGCTGGTCCATGGTGGAGCAGTAGGCTCGGAAGGCCGCGAAGTCTACGTTGGCGTCCACGTAGGCGGAGAGGACCTGGCGACGGAGGGTGGTGCTGAGCTTGCGGTTCATTAAGGTTTTCCACTCATTCCGGGCCGTTCCGGACTTCGCCGCGAGCTGTACGAAGGAGTTGCCGAAGTCGAAGAAGGTAAGGTTGTCCATTTCTAGCAAGGCGAGGGCATCCCGGGCCTTGGCGGCCTCGTCCGGGTCCGAATAGATTTCTTGCAAGAACTGGTAAATCTGCTCACAGGTTGTGAAGCGATCAGGGTTGCTGAGCTCGACGTATGGCCGGAGGATGTCGGCGGCCGGCGCGTCAATCAGGGACTTCAGCCAGGGAGAACTTGATCTCGTCATTAGGGAAGGAGTGACTGAGCACAGTCATCTTGTCATAAGTGAGGTGCATCCAGGGTGGCCAGGGGAGGGCCCCTCGGGGGGTGCCAGTGAAGTGCTTAGGGTTGTCAACGCGCACAACGTGGCGGCGGTCCTCCGGGGGGTAGGCGGGCTCTTCCAATGCTCCTGGAGTAGTGAAGCGGTTGTAAGTCATGCCCTTCTCAATAGAGCTTCGGATGGGGTTCTCCAGCTGTGCAATGCGGTCGGAGAGCTGGGCGATGAGGTCGCCGATTTGTCGCAGGTCTCCGGAGGCAGGCGCGCGGGAGGACGAACGGGAGGACCCAGGTCCTTGGAAGTATGGGTGAGAGCCGTCCGATAGGCCAGGGAGGGGAGGCATGTCCTGGACCAGGTTGTCCAGCGTTCGGGAATGCTCTCGGTCCCGGCGACCTCGTCCGCGACCTCGCGAGCCGCGGCCGCGCCCTCGCGAGGGAGTGTTGTTGGTAGGTTGGGGAGGTGTGATAGCCCCTGCCATGGTGGCCTGGGGGGCCGTCGATTGTGCCCGGGCCGCCGCCCGGGTGGTGCGCTGGGTTCCTGAAGGCTCCGGAACCAAGGGAGCAGGAGGAGCATCCACGAAGGCTGCCTCCTGCTGGAGTTGTTCGTTGGCATCCGACATGATGCCGAGGTCAGAATGTTTCTCTTTTTTGTATAGCGAGGACACCGGAGACGTAGGCAAAGCTTCGTCGAGGAGGCGTCAAGAGTGGGTGAGAAGTGGCCGGATAGATCCTTGGGTAGGCGGAGCTTCCTAGGAGAGATCCGGAGGTTCTCGTAGAGCGGTTACCAGGCAGAGCTGGGTAACTAAGGATGCTTTCGTTTATGTCACGGCGAGGAGGGACGGATTGTAGGGACAAGCCGGCTACAGTATATTCCTCTATGTACGAGAAACGAAAGCATGAGGAGAGGAAAGGAAAGCTACGGAAGTGGCCGGCTGGCCGCGCGCTATATACAAGAGGTTCCTACCTCTCTGGCACCTCTGGTGTCCTATCCCTCCTCCCTGGCTCCCGCCCGCTCTATCCTTGCTCCACGCAAGGGAGAGCTTCGTCGGATAGTGCCTGCGGCTTCCGACCCTTATCCGAGACCTCTGCCGTGTGTGCGCGTGAGACAGGGTGAAGTGTTTGTCTTGTAGCAAACAACTGTCTGGCCTCGCCGTGACCTGCGCGCAGGGTGGTTCCTTGCGGGACGACCGGAGGGCGTCGGCGAGGGTCGCGATGGTGAGGGCGTAGGGCCTCCATAGCCGGTGTTGCACTGGTGTGGTGGAGAGCCTGGCGTGCGCCCTCACAGGAAGATTTGACGGTCTTCCTCTAGTTTGTCAGCTAGCTTTCCAAGCCAGTTGTCGAAAAGCTCCTTGTCACCCTTGAAGTGGCCAGGATCTGAGCCACGAGCCTTGGACTTTCGATTGTAGCTCGACGATTCTGAGTTCACGTCATCTGGGTTGTCGGAAATGGAGGCAAAAGCAGGCCAGGCTGCCATGCCAGAGGCCCGGAAGGAGCCTCCTCCAAAGGCACTCTCTTGAGTGGCATGGGTATTAACTGTATCAACGGACGTGGCACGATGATTGAGCTGTAGCTCTCGTTCGAGTCGACGAATGGTGGCTTGCATCTCGAGGATGAGCTGAGAATGGGAGGCTGGGTCTGCCATCTCGTGTGGGGAGCTCATCACGGATAGTGGGGAGCTCTCTCTTGTTTTGTCTTCTGGGTCTTCTTCTTCTGGGTCTTCTTGAGTGTTGGTAACTCGTTTCTTAGCCGGCGCGGCGTCGTTGCTTGAAGCAATTCGTGCACTTCTTCTTGGTGCAGGAGCTGCAGACGAGGAGCTTCCCACGTCTGTCATGGAGCTCAGTTTCTTGGGTTCTTGTGTCTTAGGTCTTGGGTCTTCTTCTTGGGTCTTGGGTGGTTTATTTGGCGGACGCTAACCACAGCGAGAGGGGAATCGAGTGACGTATTTAGATGACGCTCGTCAGCGAGTCTGGGTGAGTTTAGAGTAGTGTTATGATCATGTAGCAGGCTCTGACACTGTCACGGAACACCCAAGGGGGTAGAGACCTACCCGGGAGACAATTAATTACGGTACCTACCCGGTGGCTACCGGGTAGGTCGCGAGTGCCTTGGGCGGACGAAGGATAAAAAGATTGTAATTAATAATCCGTAGTCCGTGCGCCGCGCCGTACCTATTAGTGAGCGTCTACCGCTCACGTAGGCCGGCGCACGTACTTAGAAGAATCATCATTATTATTACTATCATTACTATTTACCAATATCGACGTGACTATTTCCGTGATAAATGGTGCCGTGATACGATGATCCCTATTGCCTCAGTAGGACAACCTGAAGCTTTACGCCGACGCGAATAATTTCATTCGCGATTTGCGCCGACGCGACGACGCCGTCGCGAAAAAGGGCTCAGCAACGCGCGAGTCCTCGTCACCAACGCGGGACGAAAACACATCACGACTAGGTTTTAATTCCTAAGGCAATAGTACGGTACGCCATGCTACTCACCTTAAAACTACGAACGCGATTCCTATCCATCGATTCGGGACAAGGAACGGACAAGAAGGATCGAAACCAACCGCCGCGACGACGCTGGCGCTTCCGACGACCCTAAAGGAAGCATACGACACCCGACAAGAACCTCCGACTTCCACGAATTCCTACACCTCGACGAACGGTCGCCGCAAACAATACCATACCTCAGAAGAAAGCGCGCGTTCGCCGCTCTGCAAAGAGTCCGTCGCAGTAAGTTTTGACGAAAAAACTGAACCGACGGGAGGAAAAAAGAAGTCGGTCGATTTTTGTCAGCCTCGTCAGACAGGCTGGCGATCTCGCCCGCGACACGCGTCAGGTAAACAGCAGTATCGCGAAGCGCACGCACCAAGCGCACGCACCAGGCGCACAGACAATTCTAGAAAGTCGTAGAAACACACACAAAAAAATAATAGTACTCTACGAAAAAAACCCTAGAGGAGATCTCCCACACACGACCACTCCCACACATACCGTAACCCACAACCCTTCACAATAGTCACGACACTGAGCCCCAAAAACCCCAGCACGCCATCGTAAAATCTACATTCCGCACCCCTTTCGTGACGCCGTAATTGTTTCCGACATTGCCAACCCGATCGGAAACGAACATGGAAGGGGCGCACGCGTTCTGGCAGGCCCCTGCCATCGGCAGAGCCGGAGTCTTCGGACGACGCCGAAAGCTCTACGGCCGCCGGTAAGAAGCAAGGAAAGCCAGGCGAAGAAAAAGAGCTTCGAGAAGCGGTACGCCAGGAAGTCTCCCGCGAAAAGGAGGTCTTCGACCAGCTATTTTCAACCGTGAATATGAAGTTCGCAGCACATGACAATAGAATCGGCGACATGAACGAGACATTGTCAAAGGAACGAAAAGAGACGGAGCAGCGGCTCCAGAAAATCGAGCAGAGCATACGGGACCAGAGAAAGGAGTCCCAGCAGATGGTCGCAGATATGATCGAACAAATACAACTCCTAGGCACGAAGATGGAGTCAAAGCGATCATCCAGACGATCATCCCGACGCTCCTCTAGAGCATCACGAAGATCCGAATCGGCAGGGCCAGATTCAGACGTCGAAGAAATTCGCAAGCCTAACCCAGTTACGCCTACCAATGACTTCGACGACGAGGCTGAGCCCCACCGAGCCCCGAGTCACCGGAGCCACATCCAGCCCACCGTCCCCTTGCTGGAACGGATTCAGGAACAAGAGGAAAGCGATAAACGCAGAGGACGGGATACCGTCCACCCCAGATTCACCTCAGTCCCGACACAACGCGAAGCGTCGCAGCAGGACCCCGAATTACCGGGAACACTGCCTACTACACAGACGCAATTCCCAACATCATACTTCTTCAGGCGAAAACCGCAGAGAAGCTCCGAACCCACCGAAAACCCACCGCCCCCAGAGGAGCCGTACCGACACCCTACGTACAGACAGAGCTATGCTGACACGTACACCGACACAAAGAGTACGGCCGGTTCTAAGCTGAAAAAGGCAGACGTAGGGGAATTCGACCCCTCGTACGCCGATGAAAAAGACGACGGGATGGTGACAGAAGGCGGGAAGATCAAGTTCACCGACGTATACGCTTTCAAGGAAAGGATTGAATCCTTCCTGGAGGATTCCTCCACAGCGGAAAACAACGAAGCTCAGATCTTGAGCATATTCCAGACCCTTCTGGGAGGACAGGCCGTACGATGGTGGAACAACGAGCTGACCGCCGACAAGAGACGTCGGCTGAGAGCCGAAGGTCTACAAGCAGTCATGGAGGCCATCACGGTGCGCTTCGCCATGCAACCCGGCGAAGCCACTTACAAATTTAATAAAGGCCGACTGCGAATTACCGACCTACTGCAAGATGATTCCGCCCTATCTTCTTATGTCCAGCGTAAAATGAGATACGCTAAAGCTATGGGTTCTCTACTGGAATCTAACGCCAATTGGCACGGCATAATGCAACAGATCTGGTCCTCGCTGGACCTACGAATTAAGCAGTACCTCGAACCGCCCCGGCGTAATCAAACGCTGGAGGATTACATGACTTTGATCGAGGAAACTAAGTCCGTACTACTGTCCGCAGCCCGAGAAGCCGACAAACCAAGATGGGATAAGAACAAGTCCGAGTATTCTCGTAAGGAGAAGTCGGACAAATGGCGAAAGCAAGCGTCAGGGATAAAGATAAATCCACGGAAGACGCGAGCAAATCATACGAACGCCGTGAAACACCATCGTGGAAGCAGAAAGGGACGGACCGTAAGAATAGTAGAGAACGCCGTACCGAACGGTACGAAAAAATACAGAAAGGAGAAGGACAAGGTTCAAGTCGCAGAGAACCCCCAGGAATCTACCAGTAACGAGACGGACTCGTCAGATTCTGACCAGAGTCATTCCGAAGATTCGGACACGGAAGCTGCATTTATGGTGACGGACTACACCCTGACATGCGAATATTGCCAAGAAAAAATTCGAGAAACCCCGTGACAAGAAAAGTCACACGCAAAAATGCACAAGACGGGCTAAGGAAGAAATTCATGCTCCAAAAAAACTCAGTGAACGACCCCGGAATTTGCAATAACTGTCACTCGAATTTTACGAGCAGGAATGAATTATTTCGACACATCGAAAATTGCAAGGGCGAAAATCCAGCCCAGACCCGCGACAAGTCAGGACACGATCAGATCCAGCCAGAGCTCAGACGGGCGCCCGAGAAGATCTCGGAGCCGGACCCCACCCAAAATGCCGCACAGATTGCTTACACCTACCTAAAGGTGGACATACGTGCTCGACCCGAATCCGAGGTTGTCTCCGTGTGTCTCGACACGGGGGCAACCCGGAGTGTCATTAGTAAATCCCTCCTGAGGGAGATGGAGCATTCCATCGAACCCAGGAGCGGAAAGATACAGGGCATAGGGAAGGGCCGTATTAAAATCAAGGAATGGGCCACGTTCCAATTCTACATGGACGGAAAAAGCCAGCAAGGCGAGCCCGTACTCCTCAAGATAGAGGAGTCGGCGTGGGTGGTAGATGACGAGATCTACCCATCCCTATTGTTGGGAACCAATTGCCTGGGGCCCCGGGGGGGGGGCGAAAATCGATTATGAAACACAGGAGGTCGAATTCGCGACCATACCCGATTTCATAATTGATTTTTCGTACGCAACCCCGAGCCCGACCCTGCATTCGGCGAGTGTCCCTTCAGCGAGACATTACCTTACCCCCAGGACGTTCCATGCTGGTACCCGTCAGCTACAAACCGTTGCCGAACGACAGACAGTTCACCTTTCGGCCCGCGCACGAGGCCGCAGTGGAAGCCATCGTGACATCTACGACGCCAGGCGTCGTACCCCTTTCCAACATGTCGAACACAGCAAAATTAATTCCCAAGGGAACGAAGCTGGGATCGATCTGTGAGAGCGACGGATCCCCTTTGCAAAGGACGTCTTGGAATAATTGTGTCACCGCGGCAATTGTGAACATGGTCAACGAAGGCGCAGCAGAAATAACGGACACCGTCGTCCTAAACAAGGAAATTGAGCTGACGCCAATCGTCGAAGCCATCATAGCTGGTACCGATGAAACTCGGCCCCCGACCAGCAAGTCAGTGGCAACGAACGAACTAGTCGACTACGTCAAACGGCTAGAGACAGAGTGGGACTCCGACCCCACCATAACTGTCGATACCCCCTACGCGGAAGGGATCTTTCTGCCGATCCCCAAGCCCGAGGAAAATTCCGAGTTGGAAAACGGCGCTTCTGATGACGCAGAGACACAGCCCAAGCCTCGTATCCCGGAGGTGGCGGCGTCTCTGGGCATCAAGAAACCGTCCGAGACAGAGGAAAAAGTACTCGAGCACGGCCAGACCGTTTACACTGGGGAAAACTCTCCGGTGCAAGCGATCGAAAATCTGATCGAGCAGATACCTTCGATCTGGGTCGACCAAGGGCTCATCGACATTCCAGTCGACGAGCAGATGAAAGTGCCCTTGGTTGACAACTGGCAACAGACGAAGTTAAACTCACGAGCTTATCCCCTCAGTAAAAAGGATCGCGAGATCCTTGATGGAGTCTTTGACAGGTTACACGAGCAGGGGGCGCATGGAGTGGGTCGACGGCCCATGTCCGTTTGCGCACCCGACCTTTGTAGCCTACAGACACCATAAGGGGAAGGTTTCGACGCGACCAGTCGTCGACCTGAGAGCGCTAAATAAGGTAGCGGTCCCTGACAACTACCCATTACCGCTGCAAGCAGAGGTAATAGCGTCCCTCAGGGGGGAAGAAGTATGTATCCGTGGTGGACGCCACGTCCTTCTTTACCAGTTTGCTGTCCATCCCGACTACCGTGACCGTTTCACGATAATTAGCCCGCGGGGCATCGAACGGTCCACGGTAGCCCTCATGGGATTCCGGAACTCCCCGGCATATGTTCAGCGGTTCATGGACAAACTATTGAAGCCAATGAAAAAAATTCTGTCGTGCGTTCATAGACGACATAGTAATTTTTTCAGACAATGCCCATGAACACGTTGAGCATCTACGCCGAGTGTTCGAACTTTTTGGGGACAGGAAGATCTCCCTGTCTCCTAAAAAGTCGTTCCTCGCGTACCCGTCGGTGGAGCTCCTGGGATTTCGGGTGGACGCTCTGGGGTTGTCCACGACAACAGAGAGATTGGACGCGCTACGGTGCATACGTTTTCCAAACCAGCTCAAGGCCCTCGAGACGTATTTGGGGAGCACAGGATTTTTGCGCCCACTATTACCCTATTACGCCCAGTGTTCGGAGCCGTTACAGCGACGGAAAGTCGCCCTGCTTAACGAGGGACGTAAAAACGGGAAGGTGGAAGCGAGCAACCCTGGTAAAAGGGCTGCATATTGCCGGTCGGCGTATTATGAACCAACGGACGAGGAGAGAGCGTCGTTCGAAGCTGTACAGGAGTTGGTGACGAATCACAGAATTCTCCACCACCACGACCCAAGAAAAACACTGTACATGCAAGTCGACGCGTCCCTCGAACGCGGGTTCGGCATTATGCTATTCCATGTGAAGGACGGCTACAGCTGGACACCCGGGGACACAATCCCCAACACACAGGTGTTGCCTGTGATGTTCCTAAGCCGATGCCTCTCGCAACCCGAACTGCGATATGGTCCCTCCGAAATGGAGGTGACCTGCGTAGTTTGGGCTTGCAAGAGGCTGAGGACGACGATAGAAGCTTCTAGGGACCCAGTGGTTCTGTTGACAGATCATTCGGCAACGAAGGGCATTCTGGACCAGACCAGCCTCAACACATCGTCTACGGACCGAGCCAACAAACGTCTCGTCAACGCGTCTATATACCTGTCCCAATACGGGCTCCAGGTATACCACGTACCGGGCCGCCTGAATTTCGTGCCGGATGCATTGAGCCGTCTACGGACGGTACATGATAAAGAAAATGCGGACGGCAAAATTCAGCGGACCGAGGGACGCGCCCATCCTAGACACGATTTGGATGGGGACGGAGGTCATGATGGACGACGTCCACAAAGAAGAATTTTTGGTCGCATACCGCGACGACAAAAAATTAAAATCTATCATGGACGACCTCCGGCGGGGGGAAAAAGGCGAGGACGCCTTAAACGTTTTCGTGCCCGGCCACCCATTTGAGATCAAGAACGGTCTCCTGTACAACGTGGACCGGCTGGGAAAAAGACGACTTTGTGTGCCGAAAAAAATTAATACCGGAGGTATTACGAGCAGCACACGACGAGAGAAACCATGCAGGCAAGCATCGCATGACGTCCGCGTTGCAGACGTACGTCTTCCAGGGAAAGACGAAGCAAATAGCGAGCTACCTAGCTCACTGCAACGGATGCCGCCTAAATGGTAACCAAACGGGCAAAACGCACGGAAACCTACAGCCGATCAGACCAGAGAACACCCGGCCAATGAGCACAATAGCCATGGATTTTATTACCGACCTACCTAAAGTGTCGGCAAACGCGACTCCGTGGCAGCTGGAAGGGCACGGGGAATATGATCAGCTCTTGACGGTAACGTGCGCCGTTAGTCGAAGGACCCTACTGATCCCAGGGCACGCTCGATACTCTGCAGCCGACTGGGCGACGGCCTTACACAAACAACTGATTTTTAGCGGACTGGGGAATTCCGTCAGGAATAATTTCAGATCGCGACGCCAAATTCACTTCTGAATTCTGGAAAGGTTTGTGGAAGGCGCTCGGCACAAAGCTGCTCATGACAACGGCATATCACCCACAAGGCGATGGCTTATCCGAGAGAAAAAACCAAACGGTAGAACTGGCAATTCGCCACCATGCGTTCGACGCCCCGGAGAAAACATGGGTGGACCTAATCCCTGCTCTCCAGTGGAACCTCAACGCCGCATGGTCGTCGAGCCTACAAACTTCGCCACATGAGTTTCTCTACGGCTTTCGGCTACCGGCAGCCATGGACCTAGCCGCTGGAGTGGCCGACGAAACGTCGGACCTGAGATTTCTGCGTGAGCAAATGCGAAGGGACGCGGAGTACGCCATGGACCTGGCGGCGGCTAAGATGAAATTGTATTACGACCGCCGGCACCAAGCCATTGAATTCCAGCCCGGCGAAGAGGTGTACCTGAATTTACACAAGGGCTATCATTTACCGGGACGGCCATCGCGCAAATGGAGTCAGCAACGGGCAGGCCCCTTCAAAATCGTCAGAAGAGTCGGGCGATTAGCCTACGAATTGCTCCTACCGGAAACTTTCGACATCCACCCAGTGGTATCGGTCGCTCACTTGTCCCGAGGACGCGAAGGCGAAGACCCTTTCCACCGTACCGTACCGGCGCCCGGACCGGTCGACGACAGCCAAAGCGACGAAGAAGCGGGCGACTCGTACGAGGTGGAAACAATCGTCCAGCACAGGCCGAATCGTTCGAAGGACGGTTTCGACTATTTGGTCAAGTGGAAAGGCTACGGCCATGAAGACGATTGGTGGCGTTCCGAATGGCAACTCCGGTCGGCCAAAAGAGGTGGTAAAGGAATATTGGGAAAAGAAAGGAGGGCGACCCGAAATTAAGAAAGAGGTCGCTAAAAAACAAGGAAACCGGCGCAGCGACAGGCTGCGTAAATGAAGAAGACGAGGCACGCAGCGAGGGACGCTGCAAACATTTTTGGTGCCCGGCACTTGTCACGGAACACCCAAGGGGGTAGAGACCTACCCGGGAGACAATTAATTACGGTACCTACCCGGTGGCTACCGGGTAGGTCGCGAGTGCCTTGGGCGGACGAAGGATAAAAAGATTGTAATTAATAATCCGTAGTCCGTGCGCCGCGCCGTACCTATTAGTGAGCGTCTACCGCTCACGTAGGCCGGCGCACGTACTTAGAAGAATCATCATTATTATTACTATCATTACTACTTACCAATATCGACGTGACTATTTCCGTGATAGACACCTTGTATTGATGCTATGAACAAGGACTCTAAACTGGAGAAGAAAGAAAGAAAGAGAACTAAGTTTACATGAGTGGGAACCCTTCTTATACCCTGCGTCGCCCGGTTCTGCGGTGGGGGACGCCATAGCTCTGTGGTGGGTGACGAGAAGCTCTGCTGTAAGAGACCAGCTGGTCCTAGCGTGAACTGTGAACAAGCGAGCTCCGTGGTGGGCGACGGCGAGCTCTGTTGCTGCAGATAAGCTGGTCCTAGCGTCAACCATAGATAAGCGAGCTCCGTGGTGGGTGACGACGAGCTCCTATGTCAAGCACTGGCGGAAGAGCTCCTGAGATAGTGATGACAAGCTCCGTGATGGCGGTTGCTGCTTAGCCATTAGGCAGAACCGTCACAGGGAGTTTAGCCGGACTTACTCCGAGCGGCCACGTATCCTAACCAGTCTCCGGTCAGCCTCCGGCTGCCCCCTACTCCGCACGTGACCTTCCCCCCTAGTCCGGCTGGCCCCATTACAATTCCAGGCCGAACTCCAGGCTGAAAATCTTAGTCAAATCACAAGCAGAATTGCAGTCCAAATGGCAAGTGTTCTTCGCATCTACTAATCCATACTTCTTCTATTGACTCCAGTGCCTCCTGCTACAGCCTGCCTACCACCCTACAACTACGGTAGCGATCTCCGTGCCTGTCAACCCTCCGATAGCCTGCCCTCACACACCTCCACGCCTGCCTAGAATGCGTCTGCGACTGCCCTGAACACCTCCACGTCTACGCCACTGCATATCGAAAGTGCCGGATCTCGTGATATCACTGTCATTGCCAATAGTTTCTCATCCAGAAGACTCGCGATGCAGATCTGCAGCAAACTGTCGTCGACGATGTCTTTGATACCCCTCAATTCACAATACTTCAGGGAGGGTAACGGCCAGATTCTCCGGCCGCCGGCGTGTTCGCACAATGTGAGGCTCCTGTACCAGTATAAGCCTGTCTACATCAACAAGATTTGTGTCTGTCAGCCAGAATGCATCCAATTCCTCGACCTCAATTGGAATAGTTCCCATCTCCAACTTGTGATGAATCTCGCAAAAGCACATCAAGTCATACTGCACTGGCATAGTGCAGATATGATGCGAAATTGGTTGGAGATAGGGTCCCCCTGAGTAAGCAGATACCTTTGCGCACGCTGATATTGATCATTCAGCAGCTCAACTGCATAATGCGTGCAGCGTAGCGGTACATCTCCTAACCAATATCGGCGAACGAAGTCGTATCGCAGTCTTTGTCTGCTTATATCCAACAATGCGTCGTACAAGTCCACCATTTCAATTACCATTGTTCTGATCGATTCTTCGAGTCGTGGGAGGTCACCACGGCTGGACTCTAAAAAGCGCTTTAATAATCGATGGTTTGACTCAGTGGGAGATGTGGTACGAGCCCCTTAGTTTCTGTAGCGATATGCGAAACAGTTGGCTCATTGATCTCGAATTGACACATATGTGTTCTGCATATAAATTACAAGACGTTCCTGGTCATCCGCAAACTCTCCAATGAGCCGCGTCCAAGCCGAGTTGAAGTCCTGCTCAGTAGCTGCATAAGCCATATGTGACCAGCAAAGAAGTACTCCAGATCTGTTGTGAGGGATGACTCTTGGTAAAGTGGTGTTTACATTCATAACTGTTTGTCTGGCTGGAGCATTCAATGCCTGCAGCTCCTGTTGATTATTGAGTTCAACAGTGTCATCCAATGTGCTGAGTTCATCCTCTTCTTGTGTTGACAGCCTGGTCCATTTGCGTGCAGACTGTAATATGACATTTTTGTTGATGTGGAACAAACACACCTGCTGCTGTGTTCAGGCAAAAAATGGAGTAGCGGACAGGACAGCCTTCAAGTCTTTGTCATAGTCTGTCAACACCACACTAGGTGGAGGAATGTCTGCTGCTGTAGCAATAGACACAAGCTGTGTGATCATCCATGTGTAAGATGCTTGTGTTTCATCAGGCATTAAGCCAAAAGCAATGTTGAACACATTCCCTGGCTTGGTGTTTGTATAACCAGTTATGTTGAAGAATGGCATCTTATAACGGTTCGTTTTATAAGTGTTGTCCATGCTTATCACTTCAGGGAACTGTTCCCATATCTCCAGGTTCTTGTCATATGACCATATTGCTGAACGGAGTCTTTGTTGGCCTTCTTCGTACTGAATGCGGTGTTCGACACCATTTTCCGTTAATGTGCTAATGAAGGCCTGAGTTGCAGTATACCCTTGCAGATGCTCTCGACGAATTCTGAGCAGTTCATTGTACAAGTCTTCCCGTGTTATAGGATGGTCCTGAAAGGCAATTCAAAAGGACGTCAATATCTGTTGCAGTCTCATTCCCAACACTGCCAATCCACGTATGTGGCGTTTGTGCTTCTTGTTGAGACGTCTATGCACAGAATGGGAGGCCGCTGGCAGAGAGGGAGAATGGTTATGTTGGGACCGATCACTCAGTTCGAATATCCAATCCGATGTATTGTTGAGTGCCTTTATTTTGCCTTGCCACGTACAGTTGTTCTTTGTTGTGGAGGTCCGCCTCACTCCGTGACCTTCGGAGGCTCGTTGTCGGTCACGTTGGCACATTACACTGTAAACAGTGGGTTGCCCATCACGATATCGGCGGCCTTGTCGACGGACTATCGCAAAGCCGTTGTCTTTTGCAAATTCTTGTATGGAATTATACAGAGTGAGCATGTCGGGGGCGGGATTGCCCCCGTGTCCGCCCTCCGGAGGGTTCGGAATTGCTGCAAAGTTACCCATGATGTACGGCGTAGAAGGGCAGAAGACTCGGTAATGCAGACCAGTATTCTATTGAATCATGTCACGGCGAAGAGGGACAGAGTACAGGGACGGGCCGGCTGCAGTATATTCTCCTATGGACTAAGAAACAAAAGCTTAAGGAAAGGAAAAGGAGAAGCTACGGAGGGGGCCGCAGGACCACCGGCTATATACAAGACGTGCCCGATTGTCTCCCACTGCGTGTGCTGCTGTTCTTGTCCCTTTGCACTCGTCGGATGCGGGCGCGTGTTTGCGGGCGGCATCCGAGACCTCTCCCGTGTTTGCGTGAGACAACTGCTCCCCCAGATGTAAGGGATGTCTGAGAGTCTCCCTTGGCCGTGGTGCGCCATCCGACCAGTCTTTTAGGGTGCGCGTCGGAGGGCGGCGGCGAGGCTCGGGATCGTGAGGGGGGGTTCTGGCTGGGAGCCCGGGACCGGCCCTCACATATCATCAGATTGGTCGTTGAGGTTAGTAGGTACGGATACGTACGTGCTTCAGATAATTCGCGCAACTTCGAATAACTTGGCTGTGAATTGACTAGGATTTTCAGCCTGGAGTTCGGCCTGGAATTTGCGTAAGGGCTACCTAGGCTGCCTCGCAGGTGCGGCAGGCAGCTGCAATCGGCTTAAAGAGTGCCTGGGTAGTCACTAGGGGGTGTCCGGCTAGCAATGCTCTAAAAGAATTACTATCCACTGTATGCGAACCCAATATTATATACGCGCAAGATAATGCTCCTACGCATACAGCGCGTATAGTACTGGATTGGTTGCGTAATTGAGCTGAGGAGAATGGTGTCACCTTGGTGGATTGGCCTGCTTATTCACCTGACCTCAACCATATTGAGAATGTGTGGAAACTGCTTAAGGAGCGCATCTGTGAGGCAGAACCAGGTCTGGCCACCATGCCTAAAAATCAGGCATCACTAGACCTGCTACGCAGGACTGCAATCACTGTCTAGGAGGACCTGCAGCCAAGGATGCTTAACCACCTGGTGGCTACTATGAACAACAGGTTACATGCAGTAATTGATGCAAATGGGTGGTACACCAAATACTGAGCCCAGAGAAATTGGTACCATTAAATAGCACTGTTTCTCACGTACAAGAAAACACCATTCGTTTTATTCTATCGTCATTAATGAAGCAGATATGTGCGTTGGAAGTTGTAGGTCTCAGTGGTGAGGATTCGGCGGCGCGTCAAGGTTCGGGGAGGTGCGCTTCATTTTTTTCCAATGACTGTACGTACAGATTCGTGATCCGTACTTCATACTACCTATTGATTCTTGTCGGACATGTCTTAGTAGCTGTCCCTTCCCATGACCCCATTTTGTTGAAATTGTTGCCTGTATTCAGTGTGTGTGTGTTTGTACGGACTAAACTGCAGGTGTACGCAATATCGTACTTTATATAAATTAGTGTGGCAAACAAGCCACAAACAAGTGGCCAAGCCACAAACAACAAACAAGCAGCCCGTGTATGCTCTAGGGCTATGTCCACTATCCCACACACCCCGTCGAGAAGGTTCAAAAACAAATTTGTCTTAACCACTCTTTCAATCATTCGTTCAATCGCATGTTCAATTGCACGTTCAATCGCATGTTCATCACGATGCCGTACACTGCGTCCATCACGTCTTCCTCCTCTTCAGGAAACGTCGATATTCCCAACGTCTTGTCAAACACCCAGCTGACCACTCAGCCGACCACCCAGGCTACTAACCAGGCAACTACTGGGCCCATCACGAACATTATTGTCGCAATCTCGGCTCGCCGTGCTATTTCTTCTTCTCGTACACGTTTTGGAAGGGTCAGAGCTCCCAACAGCTCTGACCATGATAATGGAGCTTCCCAGCCTGTTTTGGTAGCTCCCCAGCACCCTTTGAGAGCTCGTGATGTACCCTGCTTGAGATGCACTCTTATTGCACTCAGGGGACGTTTCAAGAGCATTTGTATTGAGACAGGTAGATGCAGACAACGTTTTGGAAGGTGCGTGTTGATCCAGCGATATAATTGGTCAAGGCATGTTACAGCCCGACCGATTCGGAATAGGACAGGAGAGGAGGAATTCACAATCGGTAAATAGGAATTGTGGGTCCACCTTGGGCATAAATACGCCCTCACAACACCCAGATACGGATCCGCGATTTAAAAGTACTGCGTCCACATTAAATGCATAAAAAGCCATACATGAATAATACAATAAAGTGAACCCATAATCCTTACATATTGCAGAGAGAGGCTACGAGAAGAGGCTGTGTTTCTACGACTAACACGGCAGTTGACGATACGTCGGGGATATTACGACGACGAGCCACCTTTTCAAACATAAAAATAACAGAAAACAAAAGTTGCACTCATACACCATGCTATTAGGCTAGGCTCCTCTTTCTTCCGTACATTGATTCAATGCGGTGACGTTGAGATATCGTCAAAAGCACGTCGGCCGCCCGTATGAGAGAAGGTAAATCTCCAGGCCCCCTCAAAAAAATCTTCCCTTCTTTCTATTCACTTCCTTTTCGGCATCTCCTTGTTTACTTCACGAACCATGCCTCAAGCCAGCAACAGACCCGATTACACCCTCAATCTGCTGCAGAGGCCTGAAGCCATGGGCCCCCCCAAACGAGACTGCCTGCTCGGTCTGCTGGGCAGCGGCAGCTCATAACTTCAATCCGGCCGCCGGCCACCTGTTCGGGGTACAATGCCGATTCACTGAAGCAGGTTCAGCACTGTGTGAGTTGTGCAATAAACGCAATGACACCTGCGAAGCTGTATCGTCCCCTCCCCGTACCATCGACGTCCCGTTTAGCTAATTGAAGATAGGTCCATGGGGTGATGAAATTTGACGAGGTTCGCGTCGTTGAACTTTTACAGGCTTCCAGATTGCTGTTCCACGAAAGGGACGTCCCTCAACCAGCTCCGGAGGATGGCGTCGCGAGAGTGCGAGAATACGACTGGCCGGAGGAGATCCGTTGTGCTATCGCCACAGTTCAATTGCGACTGGTTGTTGCCTTCGTTCACTCTGTGAACAAGCATACAAAGTTTCACCACATCAACGTTCCGTTGAGCGCTCGTGGGGAGGCCGCTATCAAATACAATAACATTCTACACCAGCACGATCTTCAGTAACGCTCTGGCATTGCTGCCCTCAAACCCAACTCGGTAGGTGTCCATCTTCTCTTCATCAGGATTTCGCTAATGTAATCCGTACAACAGGCCAAGGCAACCAAGACCAAGTATCAACGCATGGTCATGCTCCGAATGACCTATCGTGACAAGGGCTACCAACACTGGTCTTCTGCTGTTTTGGCCTTTCGAGATGAACTTCGCCGAGCCTGCGACAGAGACTGGAAGAATCATTGTGAAGAAGCACTTAATACTGTGGAGGCTGATGTGTTTGCTTTTTAATCGACGGGTAACCGTCCCCTTTCCTCCATGGGACCAAGTATGTTGTTGATTTATTCACGGCTGTAAATGGCAGTTAGTCGTAGTCTGCTTTCTAAATAATACTCGTCGTTGTCTTTTCGTCGGGATGCCACATTTGCGATCAACACACCTGTGAATACGAAAACGAATCGTGGTCGTTTCGGCTGACGCGTCAGCTCACCACCAAGTAGGATATTCATGCCAACTAGTTTCTAGCTTCAATTTCGTCAGAGTGGCCGGCGCTTCGTTGGCGTATCGTATTGCTTGTTGACATTAGCACGTACGTTCAACGTCATAAACCACAACACCTTCGACGCTGGGGTGAAATAGAAGCCTCTCTCTGGTAAAATAGAAGCCTCTCTCTGGTATTACTTTGCAGGGCCCCCATCTTCTCTACCCTCTGTTCTTCAACTTCAACCGGCTTGCCTGCAAAACCTCCCCGTTACGATTATCTCGAACATTAGTACTGTGACGGTTCTGCCTGATGGCTAAGCAGCAACCGCCATCACAGAGCTTGTCATCACTATCTCAGGAGCTCTTCCGCCAGTGCTTGACATAGGAGCTCGTCGTCACCCACCACGGAGCTCGCTTATCTATGGTTGACGCTAGGACCAGCTTATCTGCAGCAACAGAGCTCGCCGTCGCCCACCACGGAGCTCGCTTGTTCACAGTTCACGCTAGGACCAGCTGGTCTCTTACAGCAGAGCTTCTCGTCACCCACCACAGAGCTATGGCGTCCCCCACCGCAGAACCGGGCGACGCAGGGTATAAGAAGGGTTCCCACTCATGTAAACTTAGTTCTCTTTCTTTCTTTCTTCTCCAGTTTAGAGTCCTTGTTCATAGCATCAATACAAGGTGTCAGAGCCTGCTACATGATCATAACATGTACACTCGTGTTGAGCTTCATCGGCATATCGACGGCAACATGTCAGACGTAGGGCGTGACGATTCACCAATTCATTGCTACCTGATGTGCCTTAGGAAGATCTCCAGGAAGTTCAAGACAGCTGATGGCTTGCCTATCTTCATTCCGGACTGTAAACCATCCGCCGTCGACTCGTCGAAGTGTCACGTATGTATGAGGAAAAAAAGAAGAAAGTGGAATGTGAGCAAGTAAGTAAACTCGTCGCCGAGTTTCCGGTGACGTATCGTTGACGTGCCTAAATTCTTGAGCTCATGACCTTCAACTTTGAAGGAGTGAGGGCCATGTGTGACCTGTTGTTCGACTTCTTCAAGCTCCAGTTTGATGAGGAGGGCGACCTCATTGAAGAGAACGGCAAGGCCGTGTGTGATGTCCCGGTGGCCCTCCGACTAAACCTTGCCAAATTGCAGCGCAAGGCATTGATTCTGTTCCTTCACACTGTCTCCATGCACCGACGTGTCTACCACCTTACCCACACTGCAGCTAATCATGCTGTTCACTTCCACGCCGTATACTAATAATTGGCCGAACAACGACGGGCTATCATATTACTTAGATGCGTTCCATTGACTTTACCCGCCGTAGATTCGCCATAGTATCGTTCAAGTCACAATGCTTACGTCAATGCAGACTCGTGATGAGCAACTAGAACAAGATAATTTATTGCAGCTTCGCCTCATGCCACGAGACCCATACTATCTAGCCTGGTCGACGGGGATTCGTAACTGGTTCGCCACGGCCCGGGTGGTTCTGGAGATGCATTTGGCGTCACTGGCTGTTGAATTTGACAAGCTGGTTGAAGATGGCAATAGTAAGGAATACTTCAAGTTCTATTAACGGCGATTGGTCGATAAAACGACGATGGCTTGACGGGACGGTAGGATATATGGCAGGATGGTAAGATATATGACGGGACAGTAAGATGTATAAGCAATCAGAAATAACTTACAATTTTCCGTTGTGGTATCATCGATTTCTTCCTCTTCTGTATCCCCCTGGGTCTGCTGAGCCTGCTGGGTTTGCCGGGTCCGCTAGGCCTGAGCCTTCTCTTGGATTCTTAATCTTTTCATCAACGAGGACAAGGCGGGTCCTTCACGACGCCTCCTCGGCCCGAATGATTGTCGACCTTCAGTATATTCGTTACCGCCGTTGCATTCCATAACCTTTTGAATGTGTTCAGGGATTGGTTCAATCCAACCCTGTATTCTGGACTGCGGGAGTTCATCCCAACATTGCAACCACCTCGAAGTAGCATCCGCACGAGTCGTTGGTGGTCCGTAGAAGGTCGTTGGACGTTTCATAAACCACCAGCAAGGCTCAATGGCATTGAGGTCAGGAGAGTTGAGGCACCAGGCCATTCGTCGTACATTCGCCCTCGAATAGAAGCGGATTTGAGCTCGGTGGCTATGACTCGGAGCTTTGTCTTCTTGAACTACGGTATCCAGTCGAGTCTTCATCGCTTCGTGGGCGAACGGAAACACCTTTGGGTGCAATATCTCCTTTTGATATCTCGACCAGTCTATTCCATCGCCGTCACCTCCATCTAACAGATCATTCTTCGTGGTGTAATTCCACTTTGTTCTAGTTGTCTTTTCGCCACATGCCCATTTGTCTGCAATTCATTCTTCTTGCAGGTCTGCCCACTCCTTGCGATTCTCGTCCTCGAATTCGTCGTTGAGTCAATGAATTGCCATCAGGGATTAGGCTCTCTCTTCTTTAGTCTCTGGTTGCCACCAATGGCATGGACCCTTCAAGTCATAGGTGAAACAGCCCCAAAACATAAATTCACAGTACCCCTTCCAATGAACACGTATACAATGTTTCGTCACGCTTTCATGGACACGTCGCTAAACTCGATATCCTCCTCGGCGAACATTGAAGAGAACAGATGTTTCGTCAGTCCATATAATATTCTTCCCATCCTCCAAAGTCCAGTCTTTGTGTTCCAGGCACCAAGCCAGCTGTTCCGCCCTCATATCATCGGTTAAACCTGGCTTTTTTCGTCGCCTTTGTTTTTGCAAAGCCATCTCTCTTCAAAATTAACTGGATCATCGATGGGGAAACCTTGAAATCTTGCCGTGCCAACTCTGCTGAAAGTGCTTTGACAGATTTTTCTCAGCCAGCTTTGGACTCTGTGACTGTGTCCTTCACTTCATCATGGATCGTCGGAGTATCTACAGGAGGGCGACCACTCTTCGTCTTGTCAAACCACTCGTCCTTGACAATGAGGTGTTTACACTCTGAGTCAAAGCTATTTTTGATTGCTTTGGCATATATACGATTGATCTGCGACCGGGAAAGCTTCGAGACTTCGGCAATTCGTTGATTAGAATACCCACCAAGAGGTGACTTCATGAAAGTGATGATGGCCTGAGTAGCCACATCGGCATGTGGCTTTCCCTTTCTCACTCCATCATTCTCCATGTTGAAGATACAAACGAGCCATCGACAACTCGCTCACTATCCGTCTGACGAAGTTGAAAATTTTACTTTATTGAGTTTCAGGCTATAGATTATCTGTCAAGGGGCCGTCATCTGTTAGTTCCCGAGGTTGAGCGCCAATAAGGTCAATAGTTCCTGACATTCAGCCGGAATTTCGGATTAATCACTAGTGTTTCCATCGATTTGGTCAGATCTCGTTGAAGGAGCAGCTACGGACATCCTTTACTCTAGATACCCCAAAGGTTTACCGAATACCATACATTTTGCGATTCCCAACAGCCTCAATATTCAATTTCGTTTTGGGAAGCAGATTGTCCCTTCTCTTACGCGTTACAGATCGAGAATGGGTCGGAAACGCATTGAAAAGGAGGCGGTGAGAACGCGAACCAAACTTCGCAACACATTGTTCACGATGCCCAACAACAAACAAAAGTCCCCCCTTCATATCGTGATTTTTGGTGCTAATCAGGCATACAAAGAAAGGATATGAAATTATTAGATTATTAATTGGAAGTTGATTCGTCAACTGATCATTCGCGTGTTGTTCTTGGTATTGTTGAGGTCCCCGATTTGGTGTTAATTCGTCGGATACCCGTCGAGGTGACGCGTGAGGTCCCTGAACTCTCTGACACATACGTCGGGACCTAGAACAGATGATCAAGTGGGATTTTGGTGGGATATTGCGATGGCCCAGTGTGCGAGGTTAAAAGTCGACTTTTTGTAGAAGTCTCGTCGAAGTGCCTTTTCTCCTTTCTTCTCCTCATACCTGGCACAACTTGTCCCGTCGTCTGTCCATCAAGTCTTCCTCATTGACTCAATTAAAAATGGAACACAGCTCTCAACATGACGAACAGCAGCAGTCCGATATGCTGGACTTGTATATGACCTGCAGAGATACCGTCATTCTGTAACAAGTCCTTCTTGAGGAAAACCTGCAGGAATATCTCTTCTCGCCAGAATTCAATGCTGCTCGCCGAGCGAGAAACCGTTCGGCGGTGATTCATTAACTTCGCGGGCTACAGCCTCCTTCCCTCCGCGCTGCTGAAAATGCAGGTTAGTGTCCATCTGATCCCATTACGTAGATATACCAATGAGTCGGCGATTCAATTAACATATCTCCGTAGCTTCACAAAACGTCCCTGTCATGCCCAGTGCAGGACACAGAGACGCGGACGGACCTTAACAGGTTCGTCGACGAAGAAAATGGCTCCATTAAGAAGTTCAACAATACCACCCCCGCCTCCTCCTTCCCCGCCGGCCATGTCGACCCCTCAGGGCAAAAAAAAGAAGAACTCGGGTCTGCCCACGATCCGCCACGACCAGCGACGACGTTGATGAGCCCCTCGCCACCAACCCAGACGATGTTCCCGTCTCCGCCCCCGCCTCTGCCGATGCCTCTGCCTCCGCTCCTCTTACTAAAGAGGACGTCGACAGCAAGATGGCGACCCGACCCAAACGGTTCTTCATTCCCACATTGCAGAGCGCCAATGTCAATAAGCCCTTTAAGATCCAAATGCCAAAAACCACCAGTGGTCTTAAAGAGGGGCGATAAGAGAAAACGGGACGACATCGAAGACGACGGTAGTGATGCCCAAACCAAGAAGTAACCGAGACGTGGTAATATCGTCGAAGTTTCATTGCGGCATCGCCATCCCAATCTTGTAAGTCCGAATTATCTTTGTCGTTTGCCAGCCATTTACTTACCTTTTATCTAGATTCCTTGTTAACGTGGTAAAAGCGTTACGAGTCTTCGGGTCTTCGTCGCTGTTTGGGAACACATTGTTGTCTGGGTCCTTAACGCGGTAAAAGCAATACGGGCCGCCGGGTCTTCGTCGTTATTCTGGCCACATCTTCAAGCTCCCTAACGTGATAAAAGCGTCAATGAGCTACAGTTTTCTTTGGTCAATGTCTACGGTGGTATGAGTTTTTTTATTGTTTCAGGTCATCCAGGTTACGCCATGATTTCTTCAGCCCCGGCAGGAGTATTCTCCTTTGTATGTTGGGCGGCTGTTGCCTTCTCTTCACTTATAATGGTTCGTCGAGAGGCCGTCGTTGAGCCAACGTCCTTTGTAACTCCGGCAGGATCAGCCAGTTTTTGAATTTTGTATGATGGATGTCTCTGCTCTTGATTCATAATCTGGTCATCGAGTAAACATCGTCTTATCGATTTGGTTTGTAGATGAAACAACGGCTGCGTATGAGCGGATGTCTTTCAAAATAATAAACTCTTCCTTGATGCATCGTCAACATCCCAAACAATTGCCTTATGGTTGCTAGGTATGCAAAAAGTGAGATAATCCATCGGATTGCATTTACAGGCTTGTATGCATTTACAGGCTTGTATGCATTTATTGTGGACGCAGTACTTTTAAACTGCGGATCCGCAGATCGCACGTAAAAACTGCGGTACTCGTAGTCCGCCGTAGTTACGTAATCCGCACCACGTGCGATCAGCCCGTAATCCGTACTCATGCCTGTTCCCGTCTTCGAACTTGTCTGCTTTACCCATTGTTCCCAGGCCAACAACAACTGTAATCCCTACTTCTAGTTACGCAAACTACCTACCTCACGGATTACCTTCCTATCCTCAAATAGAGACAGAGACAGAGCCGAGAGTGGTGAGAGATAGAGACCGCAAGATACTCATTGTACTATTCCGTAGACAAGTGAGACAAGTTCTGGTTAATCAATCTGGTTCAACCGGCACTCAATCAACCCGTTTGACCACGACAAAGGCTTCCCTCACGAGTTTTGCGGCGCCGTCATGCCTCCAGGCCGTCCGCCGAAACGGCCTGGCGAGACGCTTATCCCCCTACCCGATCGTTCAGGCGCTACCACCTCATCGACCGCGAAATGCAAGGTGCCACGGTTGGATCGCGGCGAACGATCCAGTCGCGCCGACTTCTCGAGCGTCGTGAAGAGCAAGCTTCAGTCCTATACTCGGACTGGGCAAGCCTGCGACCGCTGTAAGGTGTGTGTGTGTGTGTGTGTGTGGGTGTATGTGTGTGGGTGTATGTGTGTGCACATGTGTGTGTTGTATGTGTGCTCGTGCGCGCGTGTGTGTGTGCCGTGCGCGCGCGTACATGCGTGTGATTTACAGTGTCTACATATGTGGTGCCGCGTCTCTGCGACGACCCGCGCCCGATCCTCGAAGGGGGCGCACATCTTCATTGTCCAGTCCATGTGTCTCCAATGTCCTCGTCTATTCCTGGAACTCCTATCCAACCGGGTTTAATCCCCCCTTTTACCATGTTCACGTCGGATTGGCGGTGCTTCATCGTCGGGATTCGCGCTTTCTTTCTGTCTTGACGTCTTGTCTCCGGGCGTGACCACGCGCGTTAGTTACAAGTGAACATTCAACGTGTCGCGTCAACGTCTTGAGTCTCGCCCGCCGTAAAGAACAAGAGCCAGTTGGTCGAGTTTCTAGGTGGCCTTCTTCTGACCGTCTCCTTACCCGTCCGCCATCTGTCAGGCTAACACGCGCTCGCAGGTTCGCAAGATCCGATGCGATGCCCTCCCCGAAGGCTGCTCCCACTGCATCAACCAAAACCTCGAGTGTTACGTGACCGATCGTGTGTCTGGGCGGACGGAGCGCAGAGGGTATATGCAGCAGCTCGAGCGCGAGAACTCCGATATGATCCATCACATACGCGAGTTAGAGAAGATGCTTCGGGACAACGGCATCGATATAAAGCCGTGGCCTTCGTCTTCCTCCTCTTCTGCTCCGACGCCGGATGATAGCGCCGACGGCAATAGCACTAGCCATAGCCATAGCCATGACAATGACAATGACAATGAGACTGAGCATGATATCCCGGATTCGATCGCGTTGCCCCCAGGCGACCCTCCCCAGCAAATCGAGTCTGATGCGTGGTCCCAACCGAGCCCGGCTGTTTGGACAAAGGATCGCCCTGCCACCATGTCCATGGCCCCCGTGTCTCATGCCTCGGCTAGTTCACGGCCTGCCGATGCCCATCTCGGCGTTGCTACCCACCCGTCGCCCTTGAGCTCTATCAAGGGGACCGCCTTGTCTATCCTTGGAAGTACTATAGATATCGGGTCTTTCGATGTGCCGGACATGGACGAGCCCTCGCCTCTCGTGCAAGATGTCTACTTATACAATAAATCTGTACAAGCGCTGCGACAGTCGGCCATGAATATCAATCAACCCCCTGATGTCAAGCTGCCCCCTCGCCAGGACGCCTTTACCTACGCTGAATGGTACTTCGTAATCATGTATCCTTTCCACCCGGTTCTGCATAAGCCTAGTTTCATGGCCCTCGTGAGTTCTATTATTCTTCATATTCACCGTCAGGGGCTCTCTCTGGCTGCATGAGCTGGCTGACCGTCTCTAGCTGGGGCGACACTACGACGACCTCAACTTCAGGCCGAGCCCCGCTGAGGAGGTCATGATCCACATGGTATTCGCGGCGATTTACCTCCAGTATGGCATCAGGAACCGCGAGCAGCATCCGGAACAGAGAGCGCATCTCAACGATCTGTCTAACAAGCACTACCACTACAGCCTGAGCAAGTTCTCCTCGCTATCAGCGTCGCGGTCTCTCAAAAACTTGCAAGCGCTGTCCATGCTGGTCTCCCATACGATGCGCTTTCCGAAGCCCGATTCCAGCAGCATTCTAGCGATGTATGCCGTCAACGTGGCAATGGAAATGGGATACCATCGAAGCTGGAAAAGGCCCGGCGACAGTACGAATCTTGAGAACGAACTGCGCAAACGCGTGTGGTGGGTCATTCTCTCCACGGCGGTGATGCTGAATGGACGGATGGGAAGACCCATGCCCATCAGACTAGAAGACATGGATGTTGAATTTCCCCAGATCATCCCTGACGAGCAGCTGACAGAGCACGGCGTAAACACGTCTATACCTGGACGATGCGAGTACGAGATAGGGGTTGCCACATCGAGGCTGACCACGCTATATCTGGAGATGTTTGCGAACATTTACTGTGCGAAGAAGGATCCCAAGCGGTATATTGCCGTTGTCGAGGGGCTCGAGAAGCAGCTCCAGTCCTGGCGGGACCATCTCCCAGAAGGACTGAGGGTAGCCAACTCGCAATCACCTGAGAAAGAGTTGAGGATGTCGGCCATCTACGCTGATGTGTCGGCGCTCGAGTTTCGTTTGTGCCTTAGGCATCCATCCGTGGCGGTCACGGATGATGCCGAGCTTCTGGCGACGAATACGCGGATCTGTGAACAGACTGCCAAGGCCATGCTCCAGCACGCTCGCAAGCTGTATCAGCTCAAGTGTCTGGACACCACATGGTACTGCAATGCTGTATATGTCGCGGCTATATTCTCCGACTTGGTGGCGCACTGGGAACGAAGATACGAGACGACAGCCGCTGAGGTGCAGTCCCTCCGTGAGGACATGGACGCCTGGCTCACCATCTTGGTCGAGACGGGCACTCTGATGGGTGAGTATCTCTTGCTTGCAATCACGAGCTGGCTGTGGTGTGCGGCTAACACTCCACGTTAGGTTCTGGCACTCGCCTGCGCGATGCGGTGTGCTCCATAATCGACCGCACGATAGCTTGGATCGAGCGGGATCGTCTTCAGAATGCCACTAACGAGTCTCTCGGCCGACAGCGTGTCTCTCAAGAGGTCGTCAAGCAAGAGTCCCATTCGCCATCGTACACGACGATGACCATGGATCCGAGTGGGCAGACTCCCGAGCGAGTGAACGGTATGGATTCAAAGGAGCATGCAATGCCATCAACTAACAGCGACTTCTACTCGGGAACAGCCGGTCCTGATTCTAATACTTACCAGCCCCTTAGCTATACGAACACGTCTCTGAATGCATCTAACCCCATGACGTTTTGCTCCACGAGCCCCTATATGTATACTCAAGCCGAAGGACAGGCTTCTGCATCTCAAGTACAGGCCCGGACACAGGCTCAGGCTCACTCGCACGCTCGCGCTCACGCTAATGCTCATGCTCATCCGCAGACGCAGAGACAAGTTCACTCAGAGGTACACATCGCTGACCACAACTCCTTGGCTAACTTCGTACCGCAAACGACACAAATGTCGCAACCGGAAATCATGTGGCGCCCGCAGTCTTCCGGTGGAAATACATGGCATGACTGGACTGCCGCTGTCGTTGACAATCAAGACCGCTATAGTGCGAACGCCTTGATTTCGCTGGGCGACTCGGCTGGCCATCGCTCGTCGACCGATGTTCTCGAAGGACGCAGTGTCAACGGCATGAATATGGGGACGATGAGCATGAGCAATCCCACCATGACGGCGTCAGCCCAGTCTCAATGGCCACTCTTGCTGTTCTCGGACGGTGTTGGGGGTGTATAAATCAATTGTGTTTCATTAGGGGTTATGGGTACCCTTTTTCTCTACGGCTCTCCGTCTTCGAATATCCTTCTCTATGTTCTTTCTCTCTTTCTTTTTCTCCCTCTCCTCCCCCTGAATTCCAAAAGAAGCATGGCGTTCTGGCTACCCGCAGTAATATAATCAAAAGAAAAGGGCCTTATCACGGGAGGTAATATTTGGAATGGGAGTTCAGCAAACTTGGATACCTTGTCGTCAGTCATGGAATACTTTGCCACATCATATCAACGGCACCTTGGATGTCGACTGTATATCCTTTACACATACTTGACACAGTTTTTGTACATGAGCAGTGCCTGACGGAGCCACTCAGCAATTTCATTAGACGGAAATATCATAGAAGGCACATTATTTTCTCCGGCGACATGATGCAGTCACTCGACCGACACTCCATCCGCGCGAAGTGACTCGCCAGCATGATGCCTCGTTCGCCGCGAGTAATCTGTAAGAGAAAAAACTAGCAAGAGGGCCTCCCGGCCGTAGCTCTCACATGCTAGGCGCGATGCTACCGCAAAGCTGAGACACGGGATGCCTACATATGATACTAGGTACCCTAGATAGGGGGCGGTTGACTGCGGCGGCGGCGCACGTAAGACATTGTCCGACGACAAAAGAAGAAAGCCAGATCGGGTGTACAATCATGCAAGCAGCCGCGCCGCATGCACCCAACACGAGTGTGTTCGCTTTCGACAGGTGATGCAGGGCAGGATAGCACACCTGGGAAGGATGCATTTCGAAAGGAAACGGGACGAAGCTATGTGATGGGGATAGGATATCGATAAATGATTCGACTTGATGATGCACTCATTCCATCCCCCACCAGATGTCGGCATCTTCTATGGATATACTATTCATCAAGTTTCGACTGCCTCGCCATCCACCAGATCACCACCGACGTCTGCGTACCTACTTCCTATGGCCAGTTGCAAGAAGCCAAGCGAATTACCGAGATTCAAGCCCACGCACACCCTATCCAGGGGCCAGACCAGTGACCCCAGCATCCTGACCACGTTGTGGTACAAATGGACTTATATAGCCGGACAGTTGACAACTTGACCTCCTTTCTGCCCAGACTTTGCGGCGAGGCAAACAGTGAAAACATCACGATGTAAGATCATTCCATCGAGCCTGGGTTTAGAACCGCAGAAACACGCGAATTAGCTCTGTAAGTCCGATTGACCAACATTGTGTTTGCACGACAACCAAGCCAATCATCAAGTCGACCATCTTACTCGTACAATGGCAGATATGTCTCGCTCAGCAGCTCGTGCGATCTACGTAAGTCTGCTTGCTTAAGCTGCCTACACATCTACGCCTCTCATGTTGCGGACCAGAAGGGGCGGCAAGGCCATTCGGCATTGCTTGCCCCCTCGCCCAGACGGGTGCCACATGTGAACGGTCCCACGGACGAATGAGCAGCCCGTGTCTCGTCAAGTCTAAGGTTGTTTGTAGTTCTACAGGAATACAGAAGGATGTCCTCGACCATCGATGTGCCACGACCTCGAGGACACGTGATGGATGAGGCCAACGGGCCGTTTTGCGTGGTGTGAGGTTGGCTGACGGGTCTTCCAGGTCTTACCCAGACCAGGTATTTATTTACCCTGAGAACCCCCCGGCCACGAGGGAGGCGTCGAGTCTGCAGATCAAAGAGGCGGCCCTGGCATTAGGTATTGCATGGTTAATATCTACAAGTACCTAATCCATGGACTCTGTTGTTTGTTTACGATATCAGTATCGTATTTCGTTGACTACAATCCGGGGTCTTCGCTACACATCAGGGGTGTTCTTCGCTGATCGCTCCATATTCGTAGATGAAATACGTAAGATCAAACCTGTCTAGTCCTGCTGACCACGTCATGGCCCTATCCTTACTGTGAACAGCACATTCAGCTGAATCACAGGCGGTAAACACTAGGTCAAACGAGGTCTCACTTCTTACCTATTACTGACCTGTATCATACGGTCAACTACGCGTGGGCGGTGAACCGGTTACCGGCGACATATGACTCTTGATAGTACGGATTAAAAAAAAGAGACTACAGCTTCATGAAGAGAGATCATAAAGCATACGTACCTAACGGCTCAGGTAACAGCTAGGAAAGCTCATGGACGAGTCAGGCCCTAGATAGCTCAGCACAGACGATCATCGTGTTAAACATGGCCATGTGGGACAACCCCAGATTCGAGGAATCAAGTTCTACTACTCTAGTGCGCCAGAGCGTCACCTTAAGCATGGCGGTGGGGCGAGGGGAAGAGAGCGAAGTCAGGGTGAAGAAGATCACATTGATCGCCCGTGAAACAGTCTCAATTTGATACGGATTGTCCATGTCCCCAACCGCGCCAAATTCAGCACGTCGTGCATATAAAGCCGGCAGTCGATCCGTTCCCAGTCGACGCCTCAAGTCCAGACCAATCCCTTTCATCTCCCACCGAGTAAGACATCACTTGTATTCAACATATCGCACCTCGCTTTCCACTGCTCTTCTAATACTCCATTCGGCAGAAACTAATACATATTCCGTGATTTCCATCTTCATTGCAAGAAAATCAGTATCCATTCAAAGTCAGACTTCAGATCCCATCGTCACAATGCACATCAGTCTGGTCCTCGCTCTCTGTCTCGCCACCTTCGGCGTGGCAGCTCCATCCCCAATCCAACAGAGCAAGACAAACGCCGATTTATCAGAAGGCCGCCGACTCGTGACGTTTGTCATGTCAGAGCCAGACTGCCCCTCGATCAAAGACTACTGTACACACTGCAACGGGTCCGTATACAGTTCCATTCCCCCTTTATCTGTGACCTCAAGGCTTGCATGACACACACTTGCCCCTTGCGAAGACAAGAAAAACATGGCACGTACCTGATTGTCTCGAAGTAATCATCTGACAAGTCTTAGAAACTTCTATTGCGAAACGGATCCGAGATGCGAGTGGTGCTGGGAGCACGGCGGTTTTAACAGCACCGCATAAGAAGGTGTCTGTCCTAACTAGCAGTCAGGATGTCATTCCTACGGTTCTGAGCGGTTTTATGTTGTTACATTAATGATCTCCTCATAATGTTGAATCAGCTGGTCTTTCAAATGGGGGCATATGAACGGGGGAAGTCCAAGGAAAAGGGACAGGGGTCGGGAAAACGAAACGAGTTTTCGAACACGGTCTCATCACAATATTGCGTGTTGAAAGGAGCAGATATCATTTTTGGTACAGGCATGCATACTATCGTCGCGAATCAATCGATCATCTCTCAACTTTTCTCGTGCATTTTGGATGAAAACGTCAGTTGCCTTCATTCAACATAACACGTCTTGTATTCCTCAACACCCGGGCATGGGGAGTCGAAGAGTATGCCGCGGGATGAGTTGAGAAGATATTGTTGCGCTTCGCATGGCGCACGACGACACCTCCGGCATCGCCTCTCTTTTCTGCTAATATACAGTCATTATATGCACATTGGGAGCTTTGCCCCGTGGCCCATCAACACTCAATGGACCCGCCTCGTAACACCGCATGCAAAAGAGTCGGAATCATGACTCGATGCGCCCCAGCTAATGCAGTCAAAAACACATGATGCTTGCGCCCCTAAGGAGTAGAGTGTGGCAGGATGAAGAAACCCACGGCATACCAGTCAATGGCCACATGCGCATGCAACGCCGACGTGAGATTCTCACACGAGAAGACGTCGCACGCATACGCCCCGAATCTATACGATTATTCTTTTTTGTAACTCACCAACATCCGATGATCGTCCCTCTTTACGAGCTCTTCGGCTTCTCTGATCCGTCCGAGGAACCCCATGGCTTGAACCAGCTGGTAAAGGACGACTTCATGCTGTTCATCGCTTCAGCCTGCTGCTGTTCTTGCATGTCTTGGGCATCCTTGAGCCATTGTGCTCCATTCTCTCGGATCTGAGCCTCCATCATCTCGTAGTGCTTTTGGCCACGTTCGCGCACGATATCTTGCAGCATCTTGCCCTGGGCAAATGCTTCTGAAGGAGAAACCTCACCCGGCGCAGGCTGCATCATGCTCATGTTTCCCTTAAGTCCGAGAAGGTTACCCAACGCACCCATGCCAGAAGGTCGTTTCGGCTTCTGGTTCTCATACTGCTTCTGGAACTCGGCACGGGAAATCGCTTCACGACGGGCGAATTCGGTGGGAATATCTTTGCCCTCGAAAGATTTGAGCACTTCTCGAACGTCCTTGTACTCCATGGCAAAAATGAACTCGAGGAAAGGGATAAGGGACACGAGACCTTTATCGTTCTTGTCACCTTTCCAGGGGGGCAGGACGATGGCATTTTGGGGCTGGTTCTGAACATGGGAGTGTTTGGTGTCGATGATGATGACTTTCGACAAGTCACGGTTCAAGTACGAGAGATCCTGTCAAGATTGTCAGTCGTCAGCATGGTCAATGGTGACTTGACATGGTAGCAGCTCACCTTCACAATCTCACCGTCCTTATACTTGGTCGCCTCTCGGTACAGTGGCCAGACGATGAACTGGAAGGGATCCAACTTTCGCATGATGGGTTCTCCCATGGCAACAGGAACGCTAGTAAACAAAACCAATTCGTAGTATTGGCTGAGGTAGCGCAGGAAGTAGTCGACGCCCGGGCGCTTTGCGACTCTCCAGCCGTGCTCGCGCGTCCATTCGCTATGTACGAGCATGTCTTCGAGACTAATGCACAGAGTGTAGGGTCGTTCGAACATGGGATGAGGGTCGGGCAGCAGCTTTTCGAAGGCAGGCTCGCGATAGTAGTCGGTTACATCGGTCATACGGGCCACGGCGCGCTTCCACCACAAGGTGGGTGACCAGCCGCTGGGAATATCCTTGTGAATGGCAGCTTCTTCGTCGTCCCACTCGCGACCAAGGTATGCCAGGCCCGTGATGCTGCCGACTAAAACGGCAAGGTACATTCTGTTGGCGAATTGAGCCCGTCGCTTATCGGTCGAGCTCATGTAAGCGGAAGCGGGGAGCTCGCCGCGAGGGCGACCACTTCCTTCAGCCTCGCCCTCTTCGGCATTAGGCAGTCCCGACTTCTTGGTGGCGCCAGCAGTCTCATACTCGAGAGTCGACGGGATACCTTGCGTTAGATCGGGTAGTGAATGGAGATCTGGCGGCGGAGTAGTGGCTGATTGCGCAGCTTCGGAATCGGGAGAGGGCTGCGCATTCGAGGACGACGCATGGGAGTCTGATGGCTGATTGGATTGTGAGCTGGATGTCTCGCCGTCTGGGCGGCTGTCTTTCGCGAATCCTCGGATCCACAACGTCGACGGCGCGGCACGTCTGGACAGCGCGCTGGCAGACGCGGCGGTTTGCTGAAGGGGGAGCCGCGCAGAACGGGCGATGCCCTGCGCAATGGCTCTAGACAACATCGCGGCGAGTCGAGTCCGATTTCTGACAGGATGAAAGAACGAGCCGTGCTAACAGTTCAGGTGGACCCAGGGAATTGCTTCTCGAGGCAAGAGGCGCGCCGTGATGGATGAAGTGACGGAATTACTGTACCTGAGAGCTGGAAGTTGGCGGGCAGGTAGCTTCGGTACTCTGATTTGCGGGAAACTTTTTCTTTCCAGATTAGATCGGCATGGCAGCTTCCAGCTGGAGCAGTTTGGCAGGTCAGGCAGGTGCGAGGTACCTTGTACATGCCAGAAGACGGACCAGATGTCCGAATCGGAGATTACTCAAGTATCCTGCTAGTTTATCTACTTTGAAGCACTGCAAACTTACTTGATAAACCAAAGTATTCCTGTTGCTTTGAGACCTTGCTCTCGACAGATTCAACAGCCACATTCACACTGTTCAACAACGTCATCACAGGCCATTAGTGTGGCTTGAGGGGTATTCGCGATGGGGCGTAGGTAGCAGTACAGCTACAATTCGCCATAATTACCGCCGGTTGGTCGGCCATTCGTAATCCGTAATCCGAACTTGAACTTCACATCGAATAAACTGCCATCTTCTTGAATGCCTGCTTCTGCGAAGTAGGTGGGTGGTACTGTACCTCGTCCCCTCCGTGAACCCCGACCTTGATCGTTTCCTTCTCTGTCCAACGGCGCAACTACCTTTCGCTCCCCTTCATTTTTTCTTGTTTCTCTCTGCCTCCTCCTCACTTGAAGCTCACCTGCCTACTTCATACCTTTATCTACACACACAGCTCATATCAAACCGCATCGTCAAACTACGTCTTCTACCTTCCTACCTACCTACTGTATTTGTCTCGTCCACCATGGCATTCGAGAGTGCTGCGTTTTAGAGGGTGGCTGTCAATCGGATTACCAGGTTAATCGACGATGGCACCACCCTCGAAGATGCCATGCCCTGTTCCATCGTATAAGCAACTGCCCTGAAGAGCAAATCGTGCTACCCATCTACCCTACCTACCTCCCGCCTACCGCCTACATACTACTAACCAGAGACTCCCACGACACCATCACCCAGCAACGCTTTGGGGCTTGTAGCAATACCGCTGCTACCTCGACTCCAATCTGGACTCATCTACGCATTACTCCGCACGCTCGCCATATTAACAGCCGTCGTGTGACTCCAGCTGGTGCAAGTTATATCTTCGCCTTCCCCTGCCTGAGTCGCGTAGTCAAGCGCAGTCGGCAGCCATTGAAGAGTCTTCATTACTGTATCGTGGAGCATCACAGCGCCCGAGACTATGGGAATTCGAAACGCCGGTGTCGGTAGAGCATCGCGTGCTGCCGGTGCTGTCCCTCGTGCTGCACAGGCTGCATCTCTGATCGCATCCACTGCTCCTTCCACCATATCCACCCCTCCCAGCTCACAATATACCTCAACTCATGCTTCGCAAGTAGAGAACGATCTCGATAGAGAGATCGACAACCTTCGTCTCGATGCTCTCACTCTCGAGCCAGCTTCATCGGGTGGGCCGAAGCGTAAACAGGCCAAACAGAGGCCCTTTCGCTTCTTGGATCTACCCGCTGAGTTACGCCTGAAGGTCTATGACTATCATTTCATCAATACTGGACATGTGCTCGACTTGGACCCAGAGAACTACAAGCGAATCCACCAGAAACTGGCCATCCTACGAACCTGCAGTACTCTCTATAAGGAGGCATCTCACTTCTTCTATAGTACCCGTCGAGTTCGAGTTTTTCCCACTCACCCTGGTCGTTTTTTTAAGACCAAGAAGCCTCTCCTTGCCCGTCTCAAGACTCGTCAAAGGGAGTGTATTGGCTCACTCGAGCTGCGACTCGGACCCGGCTGGAGCAAGCCTCCTCGTGGTTGGGAGGTCAACCCGGCATTAGGCCTTAGCCAATGCATCGGTGTCACGAAGCTGAGCGTATTCGTGGAATGCGACCCTGGAAATGATATCTTCAGAGGCTTTCGCCAGCCTGGTGGATTCTACGAATCCTTCTCCAAGACGTTGCTTACCGGAATCCTCGAAGAGATGCCCTGGGTCAAGCGAGTCGAATTCGATGCCTGGTCCAGTGTGAAGAAGTCCGGTGCCCTCGTGACCGGCTTGATCGACCTTGTTACGTCGCGCGGCCTACAGATTTCCTGGGGTCCCGAACGTGGCTGGACCGACGCAGATGAGGTGGAACCGCCACCAGTATCAAACAATTTCGCCCCTCTTGATAGCCTTCTCAATACCACCAATAACGTGTTGGTGCTGGCATGAAGGGCCAACGAGCGTGTCTGATGCGACATCCAAGCGACGAGTTGTTTCAGGACATGAGACAACCTCGAGCGTTGAATTGCCCTTTTTGCCAAGCTATTATCTATACCTGTACAGATTTTATGCGAGTCGCGGGCTACGAATTTGATGCCTGATGAATGGATGCTTGATCCGTGTTGCTGTCCTGTTTCGTCTTCTTGGGAGTTTTCTCTTTCCTCCCGGTGCTACTCTCACAGCTCATTCAGATCAAATGCCGGGGAGTCGACTTATTCTACTCAATCAAAATTGTACATACGCCATGTAGTTGCCATTGAAGATACCAAGTTGTTAACCGACTGTCTTACTCCGAGGTAGAGCATTGAGAGTACCTAATGATTCCGCCTGCATGTGCCATGAACTGTGAGTGAGTGCCTGTGAACGGGGTTTCATCACAAGTCATTTAACCCGTAATTGTAATCCGTAATCCGTGCGCCGTTTCAAACGGAGAACCCCACAACGCCGCCAGGGCTCTTATCGAGATACGCAATTCCGTATTTCGTGCCTAAGCCGCTAAACTTGTTAATTGTGAGGGCAAACCTTCCCGGTTCATATCTCTACCGACAGATTCTACGACTTATCACGACCCAACCACGACTCTTTTTCTCGACAATCACGCGTTCTTCGTCCGACAATCTCGCCTATAAATAGCGCATCACGGCCAGAAACTACACATTGCTTGTATTGCAGTCAACCAGCGACGCAGCCCTCATACTGCGACGACAAAATGCCCCTCGACACCTCAACTTACGACCTGGCGCTCCTGCGCGTCGACGGCCGCCGCTTCAATGATCTGCGCCACTTGCACGGGCAGATTCGCACTCAAGCTGCTGCTGACGGATCATCATATCTGGAGATTGGCAACACGAAGGTGATGTGTGTAGTTGAGGGCCCGAACGAGGATGGCGTCAAACGGCGCACTCTGGCCGCGTCTGCCACGACGGTGTCCGGAGGGGCTCACGGCGCTGATGTCGCCGTGAGTATTGTTATCGGAGGATTCAGTGGTGTTGATCGCAAGAAGAGAGGCCGGAATGATAAGTACGTTAGCTGTGGTTTTCATGCCTTGGCTCTGTTTTCTCTTTATCCTATATATACCTGGCATCGGAGGTGGCTCGGCGATTTGCCTGTTTGCACCAACTTGCGCCAGCCCTTTTTGCGTTTGCATAAGAGTGTGTCGCAGTACAAAATGCGCCGGTTCTGCTTCGTCTGTATCTTATATCACCACTCAGCCATGACTCTCTCATATCTCGAACACAGCTAACCTGCTACTGCCAGACGCGTCCAAGAGCTTCAGGCCACCATCGCCAAGGCACTCGCCGCCAACCTGCACGTCAACCTCTACCCACGCTCAACCATCAGTATCTCCATGCATGTTCTCTCACAAGACGGCTCATTACTTGCCGCCCTCATCAATGCCGCGACACTTGCACTCGTTGACGCCGGTGTACCCATGACCGACTACCTCGTGGCCTGCACAGCTGGCAGCACATCCGCACACGCAGCCGGAGACGAGAACGCCGACCCCATCATTGATCTGAATACCCAGGAAGAACAGGAATTGCCTTTCCTTACCATAGCCACGCTAGGCGCTACGGACAAGGTTGCCGTCCTCGTGTGTGAAAGTCGCGTTCAGATCAGCAGACTGGAAGGCTTGATGGCGCTAGCTGCGGACGGATGTAGGTCCATGCGCAACTTCGTAGATGAAGTTGTTCGCGAGAAGGGGCGAAAGATGGTGGAGGAGGGTGCGATCGAGAAAGGAGCCAGCATGGGGATGGATATAGATGATGCTTGAACTCTGGGGCACTAAAACAACAGTTGAATCTACCTCCTATTACAGTCACTCACACTTGGGGAGTTACCCGGCGCAGCCGAACCCGAATTGAACTCAAAGCTGAACAGAGGGATGAATAGTAAGTTGATTCTTTTTTTTTTTATTGAATTATGGATTTGAAGCAACCTGCGTCATGTAATTCCCGCTAACATCGGTGATTGTTGTTTACAGTTCTTCGTGCTTGGGTGCCGAATCGGCTGCCACGGTGGCAGGCTCTTCCTGTGCCGCCGCCGACTCCTGAACAATCTCACCTATGACTGCCTCGGGCAGTTTCTGCTTGGGGCCTTCATTCATGCGAATCGTGTCAATCCAACTCTCTACACTGGCGGGGCTGAAATCGCCCACATATCTTCGCGACCATCCCCTCTTTGCATTTACAGCAACTAATTCGACCTCGTCCGTGAGCTCAAGGCCTTTGAAAACAGGCGCAATCTCTTCACTGTCAGTGTGAACCTCGAACGCGGGAAAGACCTGGCGTTTGGCTTGCGCGTGCTTGTGCGCAAGTTCTGACAAGCTGGTCAATGCCTTCTGAGCGGTCTCGCCATGAGAAGCGGGGACAAAGGCCAGAATGCAGATACGGGCTTTGGGATGCAAGCATTCATTTGTCAGGACCTGGGAAGATGTGATGACAGGTACCGGAGTAGCAGCTCCGGCTGCTTCGGAGTTTGACTCGGTAGTTGGAGGCGCGTCAGTCGCCTCAGATGACGCTGATGTAGCCGTAGAGGTAGTTTCAGGCGAAGGCTTGGATGCGCTGCCCTTTTTTGTCTTTTCCCTTCTTGTCGGCCTTCTTGGAGTTTACTGGCGCAGGGTCGGGGTTCGGACTGCCAGCTTGTGACAAGAACTCCAGCATAGGGGCCTTCTTCATCTCTCCCTCATACACTAGACCGGTCTCCTCTCCACCGGGCAGTAGGACCAAAGTTGGGTAGGACGTGATGCCAAATATGTCGACCGCCTCCGTTGCCTTATTCCGAACTTGCGCAAATGTGATAACATCGAGGAAGTCAATGGCCAAGCTGCGTAACAATGCGCTCGTGGTGCCCTTCTCGGTGAATAGAATTGCCTTGGCGGTTTCGTTGTTGGTGGAAAGGAATGTCTCAATGTCCTTGTCGGTGACACGCTTAACGTGGTTGCTGATCTTGTCAACTACAGCATCGACGATAGCTTTGGCGGATCGAGGTCCTTGGTAGTCTTCGACAATGGGCTTTCCCTTCTTCTTGCCTGGGCGCACAATCTTGAGCGTCGGGAAGCCCTGAACACCCATAGCACCACACAGCGGTTTGTTCTCTTCTTCATCACAGTTGACAGCAGCAACCTTGGCTAGACCATCGAGGTTTCTGGCCGCCTTTTCGTAGGCGGGCTTCAAGTTTTGGCAGTGGCCACACCATGGCGCATAGAACTCGACAATCTGGTTAAGAATGGAGAAATGGTATTAGCGGCAAAACATGATGCAGCGATTTCTTATAAGAGCTTACGGAGGTGTGGTTCGACTTGGCGATCAGTCGGTCATAATTCTTCACATCCACTTGAAGAACGGGCGAGTTCTTAGTGTAAAGGCCGGCCTGCACCGTGGGGAGGGCAGAGAGGAAAGCGACCGCAGCAACAGCAGCGGTCGGATTGAGACTAAAGTAATGCATGATGCCGACTTTGATGCCGAATGGTCGGAAGTCACGTTCACGAGTCGTCCGCGATTGAGTGTGAGTGAGGCGCAGATGAAGATTGAAGTTGTTCTTTCTTGTTGTTGTGAGATGGAAAGTGAGAAGAATGGGCACCGAGAGAATGGAATTGGCACCAGAGATAGGCCCCGGCAGATGTGAGATAGTTGGTAATGACTTCCCAAACAGACTGCCCGTCACTTCCCCGTATTTGACTTGTTGAGGAAAGACCACGGTGGAAAGTCGATTGCGCCTTCCAAATCCTGTAAAAAGAACAGGTAATCCGTAGCAATTGGCCCTCGGCACGCCGCCGCGCGACTCAAATCACATCGTACTTACATAATTCACATTAGTAAAATAGGTTATGCAAATATCTGGCAGTAAGTCTCGGGCTTAAGCAGCTATCGGGGCCCTTTATAGCCGTTCCGCTCGTCATACCCGCTGGCGCTGCCTTTCACGGTGCTCTCCGAGGGTCACCTTTCGGAAGAGACGGCCAATCTATGCCCATGCATCAATCGGTAGGACATTCAACTCAGTCCTGCTTGTGCGCCTTCTAAATTTTTGAAATAGTGGCTAGTTAACTCGTGAAAAAGAACATCAGCTTCGAGCAATCTGTTGCTGGGTATCGTGACTTCATTCAATTCTCTTCTTAACCCAGCGTATTCCATCCATCCGAGCGCTTTCAAGCCGATCTTGCAGAAGCTCCTCTTCCTGCACAACCGTATTATACTTTTGACTTGGTCCATACTCAGTATCTGCTACCATGCCGCTACCAACGATCGCAATCCTGGACGATTACCAGGAGATTTCAAAGGCTCCCTTCGAGCGACTACGCACAGCCGGATATGAGGTGACGACGTTTACTGACACTCTTCTGCCATATAACCATCCAGATACGCCCCAGGAGGCTAAGGCTGCTTTGGTTAAGAGATTGCAGCCGTTCAATATCATCTGTACGGTTTTCCTACTTTCCTCCCCAGATAGGGCTCCGGTCAGATCTAACGATTGTAGGCACCATGAGGGAACGGACCCCATTCCCAGCAGAATGTGAGTATCTCAGTCGCCCGCTACTTTCCCACATGTCGATAAGGTTACATAAAAGCCGCATCATCACAGATTCCCAAATCTGGCCTGTAAAAATAACAAGCAAGTGTGCTGATAATTTGACGATGAAGTGGTCAGTCTGCTTCCCAACTTGAGGTTGCTACTTACGACGGGGATGCGGAACGCGTCAATCGATGTCGAGACCTGTCAGGATCGCAGGATACCCGTCGTGGGCACGACGAACGGCAGTCAAAGTGCTGGCCCCGACAGTACCACGCAGCACTGTGTAGCGTTGATCTTAGATCTTGCTCGGGGCATCTCTCGGGATGATGCTATCATGAAATCTGGTGGTTGGCAGACCAGAAGCGCCGTGGCACTACCAGGAAAGACCTTCGGCACGATCGGTCTGGGTAGACTGGGTGTCTCAGTCTCCAAGATCATGCATATGGCCTTCGGTATGAAGATAATTGCTTGGAGCGAGAATCTGACGCAGGAGGCAGCGGATGAGAAAGCCAAAGCCGCTGGACTGCCAGTACATGACGCGAATGGCAACAAGACCTTCAAGGTCGTCAGTCGAGACGAGCTGTTTAGCACGGCGGATGTGGTCAGCATCCATCTCGTCCTCTCAGAACGATCGAGAGGTCTTATTGGCACGAACGACTTGAAGAAAATGAAGAAATCGTCACTCTTGGTGAACACTTCACGAGGGCCTATCGTAGATGAAAATGAACTCCTCGAGGCCGCGAAGAAGGGGCTGATTCGGGGCATTGGACTCGACGTTTATGATCTTGAGCCTCTGGCCCAGGATAGCGAGTGGCGTACGGTGAAATGGGGAGAGTCGGGAAGAAGTGAGGTTGTCATGACGCCGCACATGGGATATGTTTCGGGTGATGGCATTGAGGCATGGTATGAACAACAGATTGATAGTATTTTGCGCTGGCAAAAGGGAGAGCCTCTGGCGACACTGCTCACTTGAGACTTGGAATCATGGAATTCGTACCTAGGTAGTAGCACTCAGGAGACTGAATTGTGTTGTTTCGTGAGGAACATGATGTACGGAATACGCGATGGACCGTAATATGAAGTTTTTGTCCGTAATGTGTGTCTAAACGGAGTTTCATCTTTCTTCCGTTTAGTAGCATTACGTAATGAGGATCTCCTTACATGTGACTTGGCGGGGTATTCTCTCATAGCGGGCTAATTATCCCAGAGTCCCTCGACCTGACATGGATCATTATTGGCAGACCCCCGATCACTCGTACACTCACAACACCTTCAACACTGCGTGATACTATCGCGTGTTTATTCTCGTTTACATCTCAGGGCTCAACCAACAGAGTGCCATCTTATACGTGTTCTGTTTTTGGCACACTCGGGCATTTGAGTCATCATACCATCCGACACGGCAGCTATCATTCCCCGAGCCATTTCTTGACCACCGTATAGACTCTCATCATCATCGTCATCGTCGTCATCACCTCTGCTCGGTCCACTTCAGCCTTGAGAAGATGGCGTCCAATATCCCACCCACGCTGAAGTCGGTGGGCATTACACCTTTTGTCGTTCGGGCTATTCAGCTGGAGAGCGCAAGACCGGTCGTTTCCTACTGGTGTACGATATGTTCCTGATGAGATGGCGTCTGGCTACGGAATAGTTGCTGACTGCCACAGGTTACTACTGGGCTGTGCAACAGATCTTGAAAAGTCAGCTTCATAATGCCGACCAAGAATGCCTCCAGTTTACCACCAATATTATGGACAAGTTGGAAGAGGTGTGATCTCGCCTCCCCCCCCTTGACATTTTACCATTGGAAGTGGAATGACTCGACGATTGCTAACCTCTTCACGTCTATAGATGAAGACAAGTCAGGCTGATAATGATACTATTTTGGATGACGTTGCCGGTCAGGCATATGTCGAGCAGTTTGCTCAGGAAACATTCGACCGGGCACTGAGGCCATTGAAAGCCAACAAGGTCACACAGTCAGCCACCCCTTGACCTCTTAGCCCCTTAATGTCTTCTCGATATAAATACCAGTATCATGCGTGGGTCAGAGTGACTAACATCGAAGATCTAGACAAACTGCCACAACATTCGAGGCTGCTGCTACATTCTTCCAGCTTGTTAACATCTGGGGTCAACCCGAGCCGGAAACTCAGGAAAAGATTAAGTACGCCAAATGGAATGCTGCGCGCATATTGAAAGCCATAAAGGAGGGCAAAGATCCGAACGAGTCGAATCCCAAGCAGGAAGAAGCTAAATTGGAAGAAAGCGATACACAGCTAGATCCAAACGCGCTGGAGGCGGAGTTGGTCGGCCCCGGTCAATCCCTACGAGCTACAGTAGAGGAGGTCCCTGACGACGGAGGCGTGCCTTCTCATGGCCGAGATTCAAGCTATTCCCTAAATGCTGCCGTTCCGCCAGTCTCGGCTCCAAACTCACCCCCTCTTCCGAGCGTACCAGCACCGGAGGTGGTATCCCCTATCGCGCCTCCTGACGTCCCATCACAGGAGCCAGGAAGCTATTTCCCAGTCACGGCAGAAGCCGATGAATCTTCCCTCGACCTGCCATCTACTACCGGTATGCCGCCCCCTGGTCCCATCAGTCGTGACGACTTCGAATCGCCACCAGAGATCCCGAGCCCTAGTTCACATCGTCCATTAATACCCCCTCCATCCGAGACCTTCGGTTCACCCCATATCCCATCGTCTTCCCAGGACTACTATCATCAGCCTCCACAGCATCCGGGGGCACCCTCAGCACCTTTTATCCCTCCTCAGCAGCACTACCAACCGTCGCAAGCTCCCTCGGCGCCACAAAGCTACCAGACCTCATACGTGCCACCAGCGGCACCGCCGACGGCATCCCGTCCTCCTCCTCCTTCGGCGCCGGTGGTGCAACAAGCTGGTGGCAACAGCGGGTCGACGGGCCCCTATAACTATGATGATATGGCCATAACAAAAGCGCAAAAGCACGCCAAGTGGGCGATATCGGCGCTGAACTTCGAGGACGTCCCGACAGCTGTGCGAGAGCTACAGGCGGCACTTGCAACTCTGGGAGCCCAATAGTGGTAAGATTTGCTCCCTGAAGAACAATTTATAATCTGATTCAGTTTCTTTCAAGACAAAGAAAAATACATGCCGATTGAGGAAAAATAGAAAAAAAAACTCTCATGGGAAGCAGCATTGATTGTGATTCGTAAGCACCAGGACGTGTGCTGCGGTGTAGGCAGCTAGCTCATTGAATGATATCTCGTCTCTTCGCTATGCTTGAACGGCCCCGAAGCCGTTGACCATCTCTTAGACTCGAGATCGTAGAACTGCGTAGAAGATCGGCGCCGACGATACTGAATGGTATAGGTAATCCGTATACTCCGCCTGCTTACATATCCCATATCAAAAATATGGTCAGTAATCAGGTGAAAAATTCGAAGCTCAAGGCTCGCCCTTTTATCCATCCACCGACAATACCTAGGTATCTCGACATTGATTAATGATCGCAGAGAAGATGCCTTCCTCCTACCAGTCCAGGCGTGATAATTATTAATCTGGAGCCTCGGCAACATACAGTAGGATGGTGCTAGAGCGGAAACTTGCCAAAGGCGTACTAGGTACGTAGGGAACCGGCTCGAGTTCTAACACCCGCTAAAGGATGGCTAGGTTAGAATGGTGGTGTTGTCGACCCCTCCCTAGCTATCCATGGTACTTGGCACTAGGCGTTGTAGGTGTTGACAATGTCGAGCAGACGGTTCAGTGTGAGAAGGACCGCTCAAATCTCTGCTTCATCGAGATCAAGCATCAAACCAGACGAGCGAGCAGTGTGCTTGAAATGGCTCTTTTAATCTGTATTACCTGTACCCCTAGGTTCACACCTACGACAACAAAGTCGGAGAAATCGACTTGATAAGTCACGGCAAGGTTCAATGGCTATCACAGTCGAGGCAATGTTAATGCTATATGCGAGTAGGCCGCCAAAAAGTGTTGTCTCATTGAACAATCGAGCACGATACTCCGTACCGAACGTCAACGCTTGCAGTCTGACGAAACCTCTTCCGTCAATCATGTGACGCGCGAGATTCTGTCTCGTTCTGGCCATATGATGAGAGAGAGACGTGGGTATGTGCCAAGTCCAAAGGAGGGGAGAAAAAGACAGCCTCTGAACCCCCGTACCTAGCATCCCCCCGCTACAGAGAGGATTCACAGGAATGCTGAACTAGACCGGCAATTGCTCTGTTACATAATCGAAATATCTGATGGCCCCAAGGGATTAGGAACGCTGTGGAAGATCTTGACGAGATTCGCTAGGTGATCGCCAACTTGGAGACCTGATTCGACGGCACTGATCCCGTAGCGTTGTCGCAGGAGTTGATTGGTAAGAACTGCGGAGTATGAACCAACCAGCCTAGACATTCAATATCATTCAAGATGGAGATGTGCGGATCATTCCGTAGATCGATGCGTGGTAGAATATTCCGTACGATATGGGCATCTGCCGGTAGTAGATGTAGAACCTTGATGTCGGCGGGAGGAGTGTACGCAGTCAGAAACGGGCAAGATCGTGGAGGAGTTCGTTGGAGGCAGCCCTACGAGCGAGATTCTGAGCGCACACACGTGGCTTGACTGCATGGCGTATGCAGGGTTATGTAATGGGCCCACAGTTCGCGCGCTCGCGCTTCCATTCTTAGCTTCATCCGAGGTTGCTTGGCCCGAGGATCCACTCCCAGCGTAATCCGGAGTGGGTCCTCGGTTCACTCGAAGTGGGTCTTGCCTAGGCCCTAGGCCGATGCGGAGGAACAAACTCAATTGCTTCCACTTCTTTTCCATCGTTGAATTGAAAGACAATCGACTACCTTGTAACTGTCGATGCGAAACGAGGTTGCCGGTTGCCAGCTCTACGTAGTACGCAGAGATCGCTCTACTGAGACCTCAGGGGACACGCAACCACTTTTACACTTGCCGGCATATTACCATCACATCGGGTCATAGCAACGCACGGAATACTACCTTCACATGATCCTCTAGGTAAACAAGACGTTGCTATGACGGTAGGACGCCATCGAATGATCCCGTAGTCGCCGTCTCGCGTTCCGTATAGGTACTACTCCATTCTTGACTGCGGGACAATCGGCGACTATCAATTAAAGTAGGTCTCCAATTTCGGTGTCGTCAATCGTTACTCGTGGGACTGCTGATAATCCGTAGGTGCACAAACCATCGAAGTCTTCGCTCGAATACTCACATAAATGTCGTTATATCAACCGTCTCGCGGGCTATGTTTACACATGCGCAACTCCGCTGTATAGTGTTTCTACAGTCGTATGAACTGTCAAACTGTTTCCTAGGCTCCTTAATCCGTATAGATCGACTCTTGAATCACGGATGATCAAAGTCCTAGCATGGAACTACTGCCTAGCACTTCGTAGCTTGCGGCAAACACTTGCATCTAGCGTGCCAACAGACTCCCAGTCCGGTGGTTTCCAGGCTTTATACCTAGCCACTAGCTAGGAGGTAGGTAGCCTAGGTGCTTCTTTAATCCTAGCCAGATCTGTATGTACGGATTACGGATTCGGGGATGATGGACCTCGATTGTTGCACGCAGAAAGCTCTCTTGAACAGACCAACATTCCGTACGAAATACTTCGTATGAACATACGGAATACAGATCGCACTTTCATCATCGATCGACCCTCGGAGCAAAGGAGAATTCTATCGTAAACAGATCCCTCTGCCTTCTTATGGAATCTCAACTTGTAGACCGTATCCTCATTCTCATCGTATCCCTCCTGACTCGGTTTTCTAACAATAGCAAAGCGACTTGTAGGTAGGTAACATGCTACTACGAAATACTAATCCGTATGGAATGCTACTCAACTTTCTTGCCCTCCATCTTATCGATCCCCGCTCTTCCTTAGACCGAGACTCGTGATAGGTAGGTAATAAGAGCGCTGCATACATACGATACCTACACTACAAGGTAGTAGCGTGGGCTCCGAGCAGTCACTATTTTGATGAGTAATTAATTAATGCGGCCTGCTAATTCCCACTTGACAGTAACCACAGTCCACTCCTATTCGCCGTCCGTGTCGCGTCCATGTCCTCTACGGAGTTCCGCAGCTGAGTAGTATCACTCCGGCAACTTCTTCCATACGGAAGACATGTCTGCGGAGTTGAAAGACTACACATACTAGTTTCGTTCGATTCATAATATCTTGCTCAGTCAGGAATTTCTATTTTCAAAGGGCACTTATGCGCTAGACATGGCCTCTTTCTGGTTGGTCCACTCCTTTACGTCGTCGAGGGCCGGTAGTCCGACATTGCGCCCACCATCATGGCTAGAAACTGCCCGGTTTATCAGCATCGCATGAGTTTCCGTAGACTCATTACACATCTTCTCACGACGTCGTCAATTGTCTAGGTAACCAGCTACCACGTCATCCTCCTGTTACAAGCAGTGGATTCCATCCATCCCCCCTCCGAGGCATCTGTTAGCTTAGCGTTAGACTATGACTCTGCTTTCCAATCCCATAGTTGGGGATCGACGGTCATCTACTATGGGATACCTACTCTATTTGCAGTATGCCCATGGAAAGACCTCGTTCGATCGAGGTCATACTCCCTCCCTGGTATCCGGCACACCACATCTCGGATAACCATGCCTAGTGCCATCACGCTTAGTGATGGGGAACGCGTGGACATGATCCTCTCCATCTTGTCGCAGCCGGGACCTCGTGCATATAATGCGGCCGTGGTGTCGCGGATTTCCACTCGTCCATCATCACCATCAACAACTCTTACATCTCACTACAACTCAGTCCTCTCGACTCACAAGTCTTCGATCTTATACATCTATCCTCCTCGCCTAGAGCCACTGTCTTCACATTCATAAGACCTACCATCATTATCTTATTCAAACACTCTCATCGATACCATGTCTCCTCACGCCACCACCGCTTCTCTTCCCAAGACCTACAAGGCCGCCGTTATCGGCAAGGCCAACGCCCCTCTCGAGGTCAAGGACGTCCCCCTAAGACTCCCTGGCCCCAACGAGGTTCTTGTCAAGGTTATCGCTTGCGGTGTATGCCACACTGACGTCTTCGTCGTCGCCGGTGCCCTCGGCGATGTTTTCCCCCGTATCACAGGCCACGAAATCGTCGGTGACGTCGCTGCCGTCGGTGAAGGCGTAACCAAGTTCGCTCCTGGCGACAGAGTCGGAGGCGCATGGCACGGAGGTAAGTCCCGTTCCCCTACCAGCGACAATCATCATGGTGTCGATAGGAAAAGACAACAGACTAACACACTCAACCACAGGTAACGATGGCTCTTGCCGCTCCTGTGTGCACGGCAACCACCAGCTGTGCGATAACGCCCAAATCACTGGTGTTTCTTTCGACGGTGGCCTGGGAGAGTATGTGATCTTGCGCGCCGAGGCCACTGCCCGCGTCCCCAAGGACATTGACCCTGTCCAGGCCGCTCCTCTTCTCTGCGCCGGTCTCACCACCTTCAACGCCATGCGCAAGCAGCACATCGAACAAGGCAACATCGTCGCCATTCAGGGTCTCGGTGGCTTGGGTCATATGGCCGTGCAGTACGCTAACAAGATGGGATACCGCACCGTCGCCATCAGCTCAGGCAGCTCGAAGCGCGAGTTTGCCGCCCAGCTTGGCGCTCACGACTACATCGACACCAGCAAGCAGGATCTGTCTGCCACTCTGCAGGCGATGGGTGGTGCTGCCATGATTGTTGCGACTGCCCCGAACCCGACCGCCATCGGCGGTCTGCTCGGTGGTCTTCAGGCCGGCGGTAAGCTCGTCGTCTTGGCCCCCATTGGCCCCGTCTCCTTCGACACCACCCCCTTGGTCATCAAGGGACTTTCCGTCGTCGGCTGGTTGACCGGTAATGCCCTTGATGCCGAGGAGACTATTGCCTTCTCCCAGAGACACGGCGTCAAGTGCCTGGTCGAGTCGTTCCCTCTGGCGGACGTCAACAAGGCGATGCAGGCCTGCGCGACAGGATCCGTCAGATTCCGGGCCGTTGTCACTATGTAAGGAATGGAGACGAATACACTGCGATTTGATCCTTGGGGAAGGGGGGTAGTTCGGCGTTGGAGGCGCATGGAATCTGGTTGGAAGCTTTGTAAAATAGCTGGAGATGCTGAGAATACGCCATAATGAATTTCATTTGTTATCAGAGAGAATGGTGTCTATCATCGAAGCCCTTGAATTGTAACGTGAAATGGTTTTCCGCTGTCTCCTGTATGTGTACGTTCTGCTTCCTATCAAGTACTCAGTTGTATTCAACGTATCAGCCGACACTCATGAGTTCCCACGCATTTCACACATAGCATAACGATTAGGCACTCAATACCTGATCAGTTCCAGCACAGAATTGAACTTAACTCGAGACTAGGTGGCCAGTCTGTCCCATGCGAACTGGAGAGACTGCCCGCGTTACCTATCCGCAAGATTTCGGAACCAGGGAGCATTTCACCCTTAGCAATGTCCGAAGCGGGTAATCCGTGATGGAGACCATCGATGGTGTAGGACGGCTATTGAGACCGGCACCTGGCCCCTCTGTTCAACCTGGATCCTTCATGTCATTCGAGGGTGTCGATATCCGATCCCCACAGCTTCAGGGCAATGTTTGCACGAGGCAGATTTTGAGCTGAATCCTGGCAGCGAAGTCAACAATCAACAATCAACGAGGTCAATGGTCCCTGCTTTGCACAGAATTCGCTCGCCGCGATTCAATATGCTTCTCAAGTAGGGAGGTAGATAGATGGCATAGAGCGCAGTGGCGACACGTTCTTCGTCTTATCATAGGTATTCCATCGCTTCGGGCCCTCAATGCTGGACAAGACTGGTGACCCAAAGGCGCATTTGAGAATCCGACGTTCTGCCTGTCGTCTTCCGTAAAGCTGCAATGGACATCTGGGGATGATCCCGGGAGGACGAGGTTTGGCTTCATGGACGGTGCGAACTGTCGAGTCTGGACTCGCAGGAGGCTTACTGGACTACGACGGAATAGGCTTAGTCAGTCTATTACATAATGATCCTGCATCCATGATTAGCGTCAATTCTTCAGCGAATCATCTGCTGCGTCGGGTAAAAGCGGAGAAGAGGCCCCAGTTACTACCCGGCGCCAACCGATCTAAGCTGGCTGCGCGTCATCGCAAGCTGTGCCGCTTTGTCTCGTCCCAGAATAAGCGCCAGCGCGTCGATCGTGGGCGTCAAAATCCAGGCCATGGTGCGACGACTCTTTGCGCTCGTTGGAAGCGCTTAACGTGAAGAGACACAATTGGCTTTTGTAATCTTTACAGGCTCGACCTCTTTGATTGCCAGTAAGTATGAGTAGAAGCACAAAAGGGGTAGGTAGGTGAGTACGAAGTACCTCCTATGTAAATGCCGTTGTCGCATCGCAGCAAGTTGCCGTTGAAGATCAATTGGCATCAAGATCGGCCGATATTAGGCCTCACGCAACAAGAAAGCAATCTATTCACCTAGTCACTTAAACCGGACGTCATGGCGCAAAAAGGGCCTCTTTCCAGGCTCATACCACTACTGCACATCCTCATCCTCATGACCTTCCTCATACTAGCGAATCCGGTCTCAGCAACACAGATAACGACAGTGACCATCACCGTGGCGCCTCCGATTCCCAGCAAAGTACCCCAGTTCACAAACGACGCAAAATTCACCTCCGCCATCCTAAACAGCACGAATTTCTACCGCAAAGCCCACAACGCATCCTCCGTCGTCTGGAACAAGACCCTCGCAGCCTTCGCCACCGACTACCTCGGCCGCGATACCGATTGCCGCTTCGCACACTCGGGCGGACCCTACGGTGAAAATATCGCCATCGGCTTCCCAAACGCCACGGCGAGCGTCGAGGCCTGGGGCAACGAGGGCGCCAAGTACAATTACCGTAGGCCCGGCTTCAGCGAGGACACGGGTCACTTCACGCAGCTTGTCTGGAAGGACACGACTGATGTGGGTTGTGGACGGCGGCTCTGTGGTACGAGCGGGTGGTTCCTTGCCTGCGAGTATTGGCCGCGCGGGAACATTATTGGTGCCTTTCGCGGCGAGGTTGATCGGCCCAAGCACAACGCTGCTGCAAAGATATACCTTCCTGGGTGGTCTTTTCTTCTTATGATGGGCTTCATTACCGTCGGGATATTGCGGTAACAATATGCGATTGGAGTGTTTTGACGTTCTGGATAGCGAGTATCACACAAATCTTGGGTCGATTTACGAGTGTAGGTAGTTAGATAATAGGGGGAATAGGGAGCGGGTGCTGGTTTTGGTTTTGCGTGATGGAGAGAAAATGTTGTATATACTTGGGATTGGACGATATTTCTTGACCTGGCATATTGTTTATATATATTCTTTATGTATATTATATCAATGATGTAATTATCTGATACATATATAATGCTGCTGTCTCAATTTCTTCTGGTATAAGCTGGTTTATCAATTTAGTCTCATAGACATGAATATTTTCATTAAGAATGTAAATGGTCATGTATGTGTACCATGACTCCTTACTGTGTTAGTTCCAGCTGCCCAGCCGGTGCAGGGAAGGGACCGTTCTCAGCCAGAGGAAAATTGGGCGTGCCATCCTCGTTCCAGGTGAATCGCTGTATCCGAGCGGTACGATAGAGATCGGCCGGTGGAACAGGTGTTGTCAGGCCATGGTAAACTAAATAATCCTCGGACCCATCGGGTGATGTTATGAAGGAGGCATGGCCGGTGCCATAGACCCCGGCTGTCGGGTTCTGGCGGAACTTACAACCCTTTGTATGTTTCTTCCAGGACCGAGGGTGCATGGGATTGTTTCCGACGAGCTCTAGCATTCCCAAGCAGTAGAACGGCGTATTGACCCGGGCTGCAGAGTAAATGATGAAGTTTTGTCCCGTCTTGGGGTTGGTGAGTTGTTGTGGCCCTTCGTTTGTTGCAAGTCGCGTACGTCTCCCGTGCTAACAAAAACAAGTGCTCAGCTTCGGAGTAATAAAGGGAAATGTTGTGAGATAGCATGGGGATAGGGGTTCCGATGGCACTTACGGGAACCTGTTCCCAAGGCTGGTCTGGCACACTGATGATGCTGCGCTCGAGGAATGTCGACTTGACAGTATAGGGATTCGACATCTTGGTAATGCAGAGATTGGAGGGCCAGGCGGAATACTTGTGTTCCCAGCAAGAATAGACATGGTATAACTGGTGGTCATACTGGAAATATGTCCCATCAATGGCAAATTGATCATACGTGTCCAGCATAGGCTTCAGCGCATAATTGGCGGTCCATGGATCCGGGCCGTCGGCAGCTAGTACGAACATGCGATGATTCACGGCCTGCGCGGATATTCAGGTTAATCTTTGTAGTCGAGAAGTCACGCTGATTTTCCTTTTCACATACCGGACACTCAAAGGGGCAGCTAGCCTCGAATAGGGGTATGGGTTTCTCGCCATCGGGAGAAGCCGTGAAAATCGCATACCACGACCCTGAGATGTTGTGTATCTCCGGTGCCCATAAGCTCGTTGACCAAGGTTGTCCAGACTCGGGATCGGGATTGAAGATGGCTCGTGATTCTGCATGGTCCCAGTTATCGGTGAGATACCGTGACCGTCTGAGGGTCACGTTGGTATTTGTCGAGTACGTGAACAAGTAGTAGCTTTCACCACTGGGATCGGTGTACCTCGTCATGAAAGGGTCGCCTAGATTCACAGTCATAACGGGGTTTGAGTACGTGGCATTGGTCGTCTTGTTCGTGCCCACGACGGCGGGATCCCATCCTGGCGACGTGCCGAGGTTAGGATCGAAGACTTGGGGAGTGACAAGATGGGCTCCGAGACCGAGTACAAGGGACACCGTCTGTTCGATTGAAACCCGTCTCATGATGTCTTTGGGTTGGGTATGGTAGAGTCAACGAGGTCTTGGATTTGGTCTTTGCGCTACCAATTCAGACGATGAAGGACAATCTGGCTGAGGAGAGGGGGCACGGCGGGTATCAGATAAAGCAATGGAATCATGGAGTGCAGTAATAGTGAGGGACAACGTAGTACATGATCGCAATGCGTAGAGAGAGAGGTATGTTAGGTAGAGATTGGCTGTGATGTATCATGCTCGGCTCGACGAATTGAGCTTCGGGTATCCCGTCCTCCCCCGCAAGATGCCCCTCCACGTGCTTTAACGATGGTCATCTCGGCATCGGAAGAGTGGGCAGGATCTGGGCAGGAGCGACGAGATGGCTTTGTGTCATTGTTACGCCGGTCATGCCGCAGGAGCTGAATACGCAAAGTCTATTGCGGATGGATTATTCGCAGTCTCGTAATCTTCGAGGCTATTTGACAAACGGCAGCAGCGATGCCACTTCCCATCGGATTACGGAATAGGAAGTCGAGACATGGAAGGTTTGGACCTCCGACCCCGGACCTGGACCTGGCACTGGCACTGGCATAATCCGTCCTGCTTCGATCCCCGTGCCTGACCCAGATGCTTGGTTCTTCGGCTTCTGCACGTTAACGGGCAGCTGTCTTGCCGCATGTGGCATTGATTTCCCGGTAGTCGTATTGGGACCATGCCATAGATGATAGACGATCTCATGGAATTGAGCACATCGAGTCTCAGCTTTTAGTGATCAAGCAAGTGATGGAAGTCAGTCGGTCTTCAGGCTTCATAAAAGAAGAACCACAGGCAAGTGAACAAGCAGTAATAAACCGTAATAACAACGAGACCTACCCACCTACCTCGGTACATTTCCGTAGACCTTTCTTGGATCGCCGAAAACGCGGTGTGTCGATATTGAATATGGCATCACGGAATTCCTGTTGGGGTGCGGAATATTACTTGCAAAGGTGACGTACTGTATACCCCGGGAAGATACTGTGCTCGACCTACTGATTACCTCGTATTACGGCTTCCTTGTACCACATAAAAGGCCTAATCTGTGCTGAGGGGACAGTACTTAGAAATTACTTTCGTACTGTATTTTATATCGGTTCACAAAACGCTAATGAATTTCTCGATACACACACATTGCAGAGCGCCTCACTCCGATGGGGAATCGTATACTAAACATAAACAAACCAGACTTTCAAATGAGCGACATGAATTGCTTGGTGCCTTGCTTTCAGTGAATTCTTCGTGTCGATCGGGCAAGTCGGGAAGACGAAGCAGACCTCGCATAGCTTCCATCTCCCGTGCCATCAAGAGTACCGAGACCACGACTGTTGCTGCTCGACGTGTTTCCGCCAAACGAAAACACTCGGATGCCTCCATCCGACATTCCCAGTATGGCAAAGTTTTCGCCTACTAGCGACGCCATGATGCCGAACGAATTGGGGAAGAATATGAACCTCTTGCCGTCGCGTGTGATGTGTAGTCCCAAGTCGTCTGTCACGATGCGGTATGGATACCTTCTGGGCGCCCGAGTGGTAGACGCGTCGTTGAGGGATCGAGCGCCATACAAGGTCATCACATAGTCCTCGAACCGAGAGTCGAACCATATCTGCATCTGTGTTCCGGGCAGTCCCTCGACTTTTATCACCGGGTGCTGGTCGGATTCTTTGCCCGTCTCTATGTCGTAGACTTTGAGCACCCTGTCGTATCGCCCATATGACACCACGCGTCTTGAATCGAGGGAAACCGCCACGTTGAACGGCGTATGATCGACTTCGATTGTTCGCACCAACTTCCAGTCAGACCCGTTGTTTCTGCCTGCATCTGGCGTCCCTTGTTGCCATATCAAGATTCTCTTGTCTTCTCCGCACGTTACGAGACGTTCGCCGTCAGGTGAAAACGCAACACCCGTAGCATACTCGCCATCGCTGTTATGAGTGAGTTTCGCGACCTCTTCGTTGTTGCTTCCTATCCTCCATATACGTACAGTCCCATCATCGGAGGCAGACGCCACGTATTGTTCGTCGTGAGACCAGGCTGCGCACCTGACCCAGTCGTCATGACCCAGGAACTTGTTCATGATAATTCCAGATGGAACCTTGCAGACGCCCACCGTCTTGTCAGCAGAGCTGGTGAGCAGCATCCCGCCCTTGGGCGAAAATGTCATCGAGTATAAACTTCTGGAGTACCCGAAGTCCACCTCCTTAATGACTTCGCTGGTCTTGATGTCCCAGAGCTTCACGTGCCCGTTCAAATGCGATGTCGCCACTCGTCGCCCATCCGGGCTAAGAGCCATCTCATTCACGGGCTCTGTTGTCTGAGGCTGTTTCCCGCAATTTTCATGGTTTTCGAGCTCCCAAGCACCGGCGTACCACATATGCACAGCAAAGTCGGTCGATCCGGTAGCGATGGACGCGCCATCGGGGGAGAATGCGGGCGAGAATATGGTCTGTGACGATTGCGACGTTGCGTTCCCTACTTTGCGGCCAGTTTTCATGTCCCAGATTTCGATGCAGTCTTGCGTGCAGGACGCTAGTAGCGACCGTGTTTCGTTGGGGAGGAAAGACACCGAGTTGATTGCGGGAAGACCAGTCGCCTCGATCGTATGGAGGGGACCACGTCGTTCCGACCCTACCTGCCAAACCCTGCCAATGCCATCATCCGAGCCTGATGCTATTAGCTTCGAGTCGGCCGAGAATGTCACGCAGTTGATAGGCGCGCTTCCGCCCATGAATATATAGAGTGGCTTTGGACTGTTCCTCAGCTCCCTCCGATCCACGGCATATTCGGCATATCCCTTCGACGAGACGTCGTTTGTAGAGGACCTATCTTCCTGATTCTGATCTCGCTCTTTCATCTTCTTTGCATTCGTCTGCGGGTCTGCTTCTTTACAAATGCTGTTTATACTCCAGACTCTGACCTTTGCGTCGTCGGCCCCGGTGGCTAGAAACCGACCGTCTGGCGAGAATACCACCGACCGTATAGTCTCATCGTGGAGGATAATCTCAGGAGATAGCTCTATACCTGCATCCTTCAGCTCGGCGTTGTCATCGAGACCCTTCATGTCCCAGATGTCTACACTGGAGGAACTCGCCACCGCTAACCTTCTGGCATCCGCCGAAAATGCCAAGGAGTTAATGGAATTGGAATAATTCAACTTCTTGAGCAGCCGGCCGGTATTTCCATCCCATAGCGTGACCAAGCGATCTGATCCAGCTGCCACCACGCCGCCCTTCGACGGCCCTCGTCGGTTTGAAAAGGCGACAGAGTGTATCCAGCCCCCGTCAGCCACCAGCTTGTGTTGTGTCAGCCCTGTCTCAACGTCCCAGATGCGCACCGTTTCGTCGTCAGAGCCCGACGCGAGTAGCCGCCCGTTTGGCGAAAATGCTACACTGCGGGTCCAATCATCGTGTCCTAGAAAGACGCGCGCGTCACGGCCCCAATGCTGATGCGTTGGCGTTAGCATAGACAGCCCCGGCAGTGTTTTGCTGATCCAGAGGCGTCGGATGAGACTTTCTTCAGGGCAGAAGAGCAACGTGTTGTGCACCGGAACGCCCGCTGGGGTCTGCGTGGATTGGTGCAGATAGATGAAGAGCAATGCATCCCGAATCGTGGCCTGCACGGTCGCTGGCGCTGTCTTAGCCTTACGTGCCTCCTTTCCTGAGTTAGTGCGCATTGCTTGTTGGAGACGTAAGTCTACATTTCGAAGCTTGGCGGCAGCAGCAGAGAGTTGGCTTCGCAAAATAAGCTGCTCGATCCATTGCAAGAAGTGGTTGGCAAAGAACCAGTGGAGCTTATCTTGAATATCGGTGTCTCTAGACAGGTCTACTATCTGGCCGAGGTGTGTGATCCAGTGTAGGAGGGAATAACTCGTCTCGGTTCTCGCAGTTCCCGAGCTCCCGCCTAGGGTATTTCCAAGGTAGTTGAGGCATTCCTGGGCGAGCTTCGAATGTCCTTTGGAAGTGCTTGATTGGTCGAGTAGGTGGCTTTGAGCGTACGTCTTGGCAAGAGGATGTAGGAACCAGATCTTGCCTTCAATCTCGCGAAGGAAGGCAGAACACTTTCGCAAGATGTTCCTGATATCAACCCACTTGCCCAGTCTCACGAGACTTTCGAGCTCATCAATTTGTATGGGGCCGTGCAGAAGAGCCATGTTCGAGATGACCTGGATGCAAAGGCCCCCGTCCCCACGCGGCAGGCGACGGAGGCTACCATGCACGTACTCGTACAGTTCTGCAAGACTCCCGTGTGCTTTGACGTCCTCTACCACGTCCATGGCATACCACACCTCATCAGCCCGTAGTGCTGCGCACACTACATTCACCCATAAGTAGTTCCTGAATGGCTGTTTGCAAAGCCCTTCAACCACTGCGTTTTCGAGTTCGCTGTCGTAACGTTTCTCGATTGCTAGTTCTTTCACTCTCGCCTCGATATAACTGCTTTGAATCGAGTGCGAGTCAAAGGAACCATTCTGGAGATCGAGGTGAAGGTAACCTTTCTGCTCTCCTGCTCCACCACGAAGCGCGGTGATGAGTGTATCTTCACTGTCTAGGGAGACTAGCCATCGTATCTTGTTCGACATTGCTAGCGACTGGGTGACGAGGAAAGTAAGCTCTTCCATTCCTGGCCGATCGGCGTCTGCCGTGTCAGTGAAGCATTGGTCAAGAGCGTCGACAATCAGATACGTCTCTTTGAGTTCATCGTCCTCCAGCATCTTATAAAAGACAGCTGATATCGCGGGAAAGTCTCTGGGATGGTGGAAACTGTCGCGGTTAGTTAAAGCCAGCTGGTCTGTCAGGTGCCGTGCTAGCTTCGGCTGGGCTTCTAGCATGAGCCAGATGATGCTGCGGAGGGCGGCAGCGGGGTGGTTGTTGTGAGGACGGTTATGGTCGAAAAAGAAGAAGGACAGCTGCCGCGAATCCTGCCATTCACTATGCACTTTGTCGGCGAGCAGCGCCTGCACAACACCCGTTAGGAGCATCGTCTTGCCCTGTCCTGGGCCGCCGGTTACACATAGTAACCGGTTTCTGTCGTCGTCTTTGCTCCAGTTGCGAAACATCTTGTACTGCGGGGATGAGTGCAAGGCATGGTAAAATCCATGTGAAGGTTCTCGCGGATCGCACATCTGTAATCGAGGAATGCTGCGACGAGGGTCCACTACACCGAGTTTGTCGAGTAACTCTCCTTGCAAAGCTTTGTCTGACGGCTCGGCATTGTCTTCGCCTTCGTCGTCCTTTCTTTTCGGCTCAGCAGACGGTGTCGCTAACTTCAAATCATCTCTTGCGGCGCTTACGACTCCCTCCAGGAGGGCCTTGAAGCGGACCTCATCAAATAGGGGCAAAGCGCGTTCTGCGGCCATTATGGTCTCCAAACCCCCGCGACGAAGCTTGTTCACGTTATATATCACATTGCTTGGGAGGCCGAAATCCAGCGCGCTAAAGTGGATGCATACCATCGCCATTAGGTATGAAAGCACACTTTGGTAGAGGAAGACGATGGATTCCCGAAGTTTGGATTGTCCTTTGTTACCGTTGTCTCCCTCATTGGCTGCCTCCTCGAGGAACATCTTTGATAGGCGGCAGTACCACTCAATCCGCGAGATGACATGGAGAACACCAGCGCAGTCATCCTCGCTTGATTCCATGGGATGCAGTAGGACCTACCGCTACCGTTAGCTTCACTCTAGCAAATCGTGCCCTACCATGTCGGTAACCGACAGCGATAAGGGGTAGGTCAACTTACCCTTTCAGCGGCGTAACATGCCGCAACCCATACCGGAGTGGCATCAGTTGGTGTCGACTCGATGCTGCATCGGAGGACGTCTCGTAGCGACGTCCCCGGGCTACTCGACGCAACATCGTTACCAGTGGGCGAAGCTTTCTGTTTTGCTTCCTCTCCTTTGGCTAGCCAAAGATCTAGCATTTCCTCCATCTGGAATCCCCTTGCCTTGGACGAACCCGCACTATTCAGGTTGTATTGAGGGTCCGATGTGGGCCCTTGCGTTGAGGAGTCTGGACCGTTTCGCTGGGATTCAGAAGATAGCACTGTCTCATACCAGATCAAGAGACCCAGATTGTCGGTTCGCAAGGTCTCGTAGACCTCATCCCAGAGCGACTTCGATACCTTTCGGGGAATCGCTAGTTGCGGCTGTTCAGCGAGCACTTCCCGATTCTCACTGACGTTGGTGTGGTTCAATTCCTCCTTATCCGAGATTTTCTCTCCATGGCCCGCTGATTCCCCTGGCTCATCTTGCGACTGTGGAACTAGTCTTTCTGGTTGGCGGTGTGGTTTCTTGTCGATTGCCGGAACGGAACGGCGCGGATCGGACGCTGCAAGTGACAGTGAATCGTAACGCGTGCTTATTATGCTTGCTTCACCTTGCGATGGTGGAATGTTGTCATGGCTGCCCGTTTTGGTTTTGAGGGTTCCGGGGATCGCCCATTCGATCATGCGCTTCACTGCCCTCGATCTCGACCCGTCCGGCCGTCTGAAGTGGCCACCTTGACTGAAGTGCTCAGGCATTACGATTGCGAATTCATATGGCTTCGAGCTTGCAATATTTCGACGAGTTGATTTTTCTATCTCCAACTGGGATCTATCGTGAAGCAGGTCCCATGGCTTTTAAATGCTGCCCAAGGTCGTATTTCTCACAGCCTCAATATTACTCCGACCTACCTTTCTGGACAATGTCGTATAAAGGACCAGTTCCTGGATTCCAGTCAGTCAGTTTGTTATGTTGCATGCCGAGAGCGGTTCCAGCGAAAGAACTGACAAAGGTGGTGTCACATTCGAGTACAGCCATGTATTCATGAAATGTGATAGCGCCCTGCCCACCCAATGGAGGCTCAAGCGCGGCAAAGCTACCAATCGAAGCCGGTCGAGCTGTCCATTCTAGCCTTGTCACACGGCAATGAGAAGACCGTGACGTGGAAAAGATCATGCAAGTCATACCCCGTGGAGGTGTATCGCCGCACGTCTGATGCAAATTGGGAAGACGAAAAATGTGGCAGCATGACAATAGAACAGCCATGACTGCGAATCGAAGTTGAGCATGCCTTTGTCCAGACAACACAGGCCGGATAGAAAATCAAACCCGGCGGGATCAGATTCCCTCCAATAACTTCTTTTTCATCCTTGTCTAGAAGATAGCTGGCTAACATACATAGCAGAGCTTACATTGTCAACCATCACTGCACAGACATGATCTATCTGTTCGTGACTCTCCGTGTCTAGGCCAACATCGCCCGGCTAGGGGCCATAGGCTGGAGTCCATCCAGCACTCCTTCAGGATCCAGCACGCTGTGCAAGCCTTCCCTTGCCATCAACCCTAAGTTGTTCTCGTCTATATTCTCCAGCAGCCTTTCCGCCCCATGCCCCTTTTGGACTTTCATGCTTGGATCATAATAGACGGCCTCATCTTCCGGTTTGCCGAGGCGGAAGGCTCGGCGGATACCATTCTTGATGTCGTGAATGACTCCAGCCTCAATTCGCATGTCAAAGACGCTACTAAAGGGAATGGGCTTATTGTCTTTGGTGTGGTTGCGCTTCACAAGGACGGCGAGGTGGAACTGCGGGCTGAGACCGTAACTGTGCATACGAAAACGCCTGTTAGCAATCGCCAGTTCACTGGGGTCTACCACGATTGAAGGGCAAAAGTGATTACTCGGTCAGATTGTTCTGTTCACAAAACCAATTGACCCCATACACCCTGTCATTCCGAACGAGGTAATCGGCAGTGCCACGATCAAAGTGATTGCGCACGTACTTGCTCGTGATCTTCGTGGAGCCCTCCAAGCCCACGCTGAGGACCTGCTGAGCCCCAATAAAGGCCTTGATCGAGTTGGAGACCTGCCTCGTTTCAGTGGTTACATTGTTGATCTCTTGCTCCACGAACGGGGCAAAGGCAACCACCTCGGGATTGGCCGCCTCCCCGTGTGGTGGGCCATACTTGCGGTCCTCATAGAAGGCGAGCCACATGCGGGCCGACTGAATGCGGAAGTTCCTCGCATGGCAGTTCAGTCTTACGGCGAGAACAATGAGGGACATGGGCTGCCTTTTCTCCTTCGTCTCCCAACCGTGGACGACCAGAACCGTCTCGACGGTCTTGCGAAAGCGTGACTTTTCTCCCGACGTGTGAATGAACCGCCTCTGCCACCGATTGTCCTCTGGGTTCTTTGTCTTGAACGAGCCGAGCGTATCTTCAAAATCGGGGTTGATCTCCTCATAGAAGGCGTTTGAGTCGTCTTCATCGTCCTCGCTGCTGCTACTGTCGCCTCTGCTGCCTGATGCAACATAACGGTCAGATAGAGGAGATTTCTCCTCCTCATGTCGTGCCATCGTCTCTGTTTCTTTGCATGGTATGCCAGGATACTGTTGAGCGAAACGCCTTTCTGGTGGAGGTCATGCGAGCTGTCATAAATGACCAGTAGGTATTTAATGGGTGCTCAGCCTACGTGCATACATGGTAGTGATCCTCCGTCGCATCGGCGGTGGGTCGACATGCTCGGTAAAAGGGAATGGGGACGTCTGCGCCCGTGATGACTGGCTACTGGTCGGCCACACCACAGCTCGCTAATCGCGGGCGCTACCCCGGGATTTACGGAACCTACCCGTCGATTCCGAGATCCAGTTGCCAGTGACTGACATGCCTATTCCGTACATTGGGAACTAACTAGCTATTCTACTTGTACCTCGAGGTTACTGTGCGTACATTCATCGCGTCCGTGTCGTGACGGGCAACCGATCTTTTTGGAAGCCATCAAAATGGCACCATGGATAGGACCGGTGCCGTATTTGATGGCTCACCGTTCGTCCTTTTCTCCTCCAGTCCGCCCAGCTATCGGGACGCCGACTTTCCGTCAAAGACCCAATCAGCAACCTCATCTTGTACGTGCGTGAGCGCCGACTTGCTCAAGATGACACAATCACAAGGGCCTCCGACAACCCTCCTCAACTACTTCGTCTTCAACCGCAATGCCACTCCCAGTAGAATCTGGCAGGAGTTGGATAAGCAGCAAGTCCTGAAGAATTCCAAGAAGCTATACCGGAAAATCGAAACTGCTTTAGATGGTTACCACGAAGTAGAACACCCGACACACGATGTCGTGGTGAAAGAGCTCAGGGATATCCTACGAGACGATCACATCACGATGCAGATCCTCTTCGAGGTATTAGCACAGATCGTCAACGACGATGGGAGCTTCGATGAGGATCAAGACTTCATGGAGTCTGAGTCTCATATACACGCCTCCTTAACTATCGTTAAAGCCTTATGCAGCATCTACCCCCAGGTAGCCTTCGAAGAGATCCAGGCGCAAGAGGGTAAAAGCGACCTGGGAGACGGCTATACTCCTTTCGAGGTCGCCTCGAAAAAGGGGTATACGAAATTCGTCCAGGTGATGAGTGACGAGCTCGCGAATTACAACAGAGCCAACAGCAGGAGGAAAGCAAACGGTGGTGCGGGGACACGTGAGGACTTCTACCTGAGGCGTAAGGACTCGTTAAAGAAAGGGAGGGATGCGGCGCAGAAGCACAACCACCGCCTCGTGATTCGCACGGATGCCAAGACGGCCTTCGGTCTGGCGGCGGAGAATCTACGGCTGGGAGTTTTGAAACTCTTATTGCAGCACGAAGCGTTCAAAGACGAGAAGCTGGCAGATGTAAAGAGTCTCAAAGTCGCCATCCGTCGTACGGCGGCGAAAGCATCGCCAGCATCTGAAGTGTCTGAGGGGAAGAATTTTGACGGCCCGGACTTGGAAGCGTTCAAATTTATTCTGGAGAGAACTCAGCTGACCGAGGACAATTACACAGAGATCTGGACGGAGGCTGTGACGAAGAAGTCGGAGGGGATCATACAATACCTACTGGGGACGAAATCCGCCAAGTTCGCCACGCACATGAGCGCACAGATTGTCATTCAGAAGGGAACGGCTGAGATGTGGAAGTTGTACAGCAACAGCGTAGGCGACCGGCTCAGAGATATCGTAGCTCAGGGATACCTGCTGCATACCGCTGTTGAATATCTCCAGGCGGACATCGTGAAGGCGATACTGGAGACTTTCGGAAGCGTCGTGGAGGTGGCGAGAAAGACCGAAGACTCCACGGGCGCTGAGCATTTGGAGTACGCCATCGAATTGCTCACTAAGAAACCAGAGTCATCGGATCTGCAACCGGGGTCCAACTACATGGAGATCCGCAACGCGCTGCTAAAAGCCATGATCCGCAGTTCGAGTAGTGACCTTGGGATCAAGGAGATCAAAAGCATCCTCAGAAGAGCGAAAGGTGAGTACCTATATCTATTCGGTGTTATCCGCCTTGCTTCGTATCAACATGCTGACTGAAGAACGCTTTAACTAGTCGATGGTGAGTTACAATGAATATCTCAGTGAAACGAAATTGCTAACGCGATGACAGTCAACGGCATGTGCCTCCATCTGTCCAACGTCAACACGGGAGAGCAGAGCTTCACCGATTATGTTGAGTGGCTCCAAGCGCAAGATGATAATCAGAGCAAGATCTTCAAGTTTGAGAGCATACTCAAGTATGCCAAGTTCCCTGATTTGAACACTCAGATGGCAAATCAGATCCACGATGTAGCAGCCTACATGAGGGGCTCGCACTCGGAGATCCGCATGATGTTTGAGTGGCTTAGGAAACGCGGAGTCACCGAGGTATTGCAAGTTTCGGTGCCGGACCGCTTGTTCTGCCCCCACTCCGACGAAGACATCGCAAGCTGCGTCGACGGCTTCGCAGTACGCGTCCTGAAGTGGAGGAAGCTTGATTTGTACCTCGGGAGCATCCAGGAGAAAGAACACCTACGAGAACTCCATCTCTACAGCAGCGGTAATCCGTCGGTACATGACCAATGGTGCCAAGAACTGCCCAAGTTCACCAAAGTGAGTCCCTATTTATAGGCGCACCAAGGCAGTTGAGCATTCCGTACTGACCCAGGAAACGCAGTTGAAAAGACTCTATGTATACGTCGTCACAGTAAGCTGATCCGCCCTCAAGGCAATTCTGAGATGAGTAGTGACTAACGGTCAATTTTGTTGGCAGAGCGTTCTCAGCAGCGATCGTGTGCAAATAGTCAAGATGGATCTTCAATCTCGGCTAGAAAAATTGAAAGCGAGACGTGACACAGATCCGACTTCTACTCCAAGCACTTGCCGAGCGCTCCGTAAAGTCGCCGTGGTCGAGTTCGACTGGGCGATGGATATTAAGGGGAAGGTGTATCGAAACCTGGACGAGATGTACGCAATCCCCTTGTTTCGTTGTTGATCTCAGGAGACTAACTGGGTGCTAGTACGAACGATGTCGTCGGCTCGAACCTGTCCGCATTCATCGATAAGTATCGTAGCGCAATGGCTGCCCGTCGCGCCAGGGGCCAAAAGAGCACGATGACTCGCATCGCGCTGATCGATAGCGGAGTAGTAATTGTCGGTGGAAAACGCAATGGGCACGATAAATCCAGAGCTAGTAGCTCCAACGACAGGCTTCATGAGTCGTGCCTTGATAGACACAGTCATGGCCATGGTCATTATCAAATGTCACGGCCTAACTACGGCTCACCCCGTGGAAGCTGGCATCAGCTTGCTCGCGACGAGGAAGCAGCAAATGACATGGATGGCCAGCATCGCACGGGATGGACAGACGATCTAGCCATCCGTGTAGAGGCCGGAAAATCATTCGTGACAACGGGCGACAACGAGGAGCAAGTATGGTGGCATGCCTCGGAGCCGCACGGGACGCAAATGGCTCGCTTGATCTGCTCTGTAGATCCATATTGCAAGCTGCTCATTGCCAAGGTCGCCGAGACAAGGAGACCAGGGATCTCAGCAGATCTAGTTGCCGAGGTAAGACAGTTTCCGAAGAAAATTTGCCCTGTCCCGTGAGAACTATCATCGCTGACATTGACCCCAAGGCCATCGACTGGGCAGTTGACCAGAACGTCGACGTAATCTCGCTCAGTCTCGTTACGTACCCAGCCAGTCAGAGCATGCGAGACGCAATCCAACGCGCCGAAGCGCGAGATATTGTGATTCTGTCGAGCTCAGTCGACGAAGGGTTCAAGGAAGTAAAAGACACGCTGCAACAGAGCAACGTGAAGCACAACGTCTTGACCATCGCCGCATGCGACCAATGGGGCAATCTTCTCGATCGAAGCCAAAAGTCGGGATATGATTACTGCTTCGTCGGCAACGACGTGAAGGTAGGCCAGGTACCGTTCCTGAAATCGCCAGAATCGATCAGCGGCAGCTCTGTGGCGACGGCAATCGCAGCTGGCGTCGTCTCCCTCATCATAGCCTTCTGTAGACTTGCTAGTGAGGATAGACCCATGGGAGACAGGTGGCGGCGGAGTATGGCGGAGCGGAGACTCAAAGACATGGCTGAGACGGATCATAAATTCGTTGTTCTCGAACACCTGTGCGGGAGGAAGAAAGAGCTGAAGAATGCCGACTTTATGACGGAGTTGAGGGCTACCTTCAGATACTGAGCATGGACGAGGAGAGTGAGCATTGGGTTTTCGGCGTTGGTGGGCAATCCAAAGCATGAGTACCCCCTGTGAATTGATTTCTGAATCGATATCTTGCAATCCATGACATCTTGCTCTTACTCTTTCATCTCATTTTCAATATCGATCTATTGTCTCTCATACTCGTATGGGTAGTCTCGTCGTCAATTTATAAGCAGGGAGAGCAGGCAATCAAGTCACTCTCGTCCCTCAAATGATGTACATAGTAAATACAAAAATCGTCTCATACAGAAATTATCATCTCATTCGCCTTTCATGCCCTATTTTTCCGAGTTTTTCTGATCCGTCGCCGTTTGTTTCTCCCACATGGCATGGTAGCTGCCCTTGAGCTCCAGAAGCTCGCTGTGCGTGCCCCGTTCAATCACCTTGCCGTTGTGCAGCACGATGATTTGGTCGGAGTTTACGATTGTGGAGAGTCGATGCCTGCAATACTATCAGCTTCTCGTACTCTTTTGTCTTCATAGTAAATGATCATCGGAATAGGATCGGATACGTACGCAATGGTTACCGTCGTGCGGCCTGCAGTCACCCGCTCCAGGGCCTCCTGAATCTGCCGTTCCGTGTGCGAATCCAAGGACGCAGTGGCCTCGTCCAGCAAGAGGATGCGCGAATCCTTCAGGATCGCACGTGCGATGGCAATCTATCATCAAAGCTTAGCCAATACACACCTCTCATAAGATTCCCTGAGAACAACTTACCCGTTGACGCTCACCACCCGACAACTTCAGTCCTCGCTCTCCCACCTTCGTGTTGTACTGATCTGGGAAGGCCATGATACGCTCGTGAATGTTCGCCGCTTTGCACGCTTCGTAGACATCCGCCTCGGACGCCTTGGGGTTCGCGTAGAGCAGGTTGTACATGACGGTGGCGTTGAACAGAACGGTGTCTTGTGGGACGACACCAATATGCTTGCGCACTGTCACTTGCAGTCAGTAATCTCCTTTCTTAGATGTCACCCGTCCCGGGTTGACTCGGAGGTCGTGGAACCTCGTCATTATACCCAAATCTCGACAGAGCAATAACAAGAGAAAATACTCACAGCCGTCCAGCTTCAAGTCACGGATATCATGACCGTCCACAGTGATGGATCCGCCGGCGACATCGTAGAACCGAAATAAGAGCTTCAAGCAAGTTGACTTGCCGCTTCCCGACTCGCCAACCAGGGCAGTCTTGGTTCCCGGCGCAACAGTGAAGCTGATGCCGTGTAGAACAGGCTCCTTGTCCTGGTAGGCAAAAGTGACATCGTTGAATTGAATCTCTCCTTGAGCTGAAGGGAGGTCCTTGGCATTTGGCTTTTCCACGACTCCTGAAGTCTCGTTGAACTGGATTCTAGTATTAGACTCGTAGTGCTTCAGCTGGGATAATGATCGGGGCTCACCAATTCCAACATGCGCTCTGCCTCAATCAGATTGTTCTGGAGCATCGTGTAGAAAGTACCGAAGAAATTCAGAGGCGCCTGCAACTGAGCGAAATACGTTATGATACTGACGAAGTCGGATACCGATTGCTGTCCGTGAGCGATCTTGTAAGCGGAGACAACGACAATCATCGCCACACCGAGTGTGAATATGGAGCTCTGCGTCAGATTGAGGAGATTCAAAGACAGTTGAATAAGACGCTCGGCCTTCTGATATGTAATGACATGGCCCTTGTACTTTTCCGTCTCGGCGGGAACGGCGCAGTTGTGCTGCACCGTTTCGTATGCCATGATGGCATCAGTTCTATCCCAGAGTCAGCAGTGGTGGAAACATAAATCTGACAGAACAATACTCACTTTGTAGCCTCCATATCTCTGGCCTTGCTCGCCATGTCTCTCCTCTGCTTTCCGCGGAACTTGGCCATGTAGATAGTCATGAAGATATACGACCACATAATGACGAGCACGATGAGCGTGTAGAAGGCATCGTACTTGAAGAAGAAGACGACAGAGGCTACGAAAATGTCGAAGAGCATGGGGAAAACCTGGAACAGGAAGTTCTCGAGAAAGGTGTTGATGGCGCTACCACGGCTCAGGGCGCTCGTGACTTCGCCGATGCGCTTGCTCAAGTGGAAATCCATAGACAAGCCGATAACGTGCTCAAACGCTGCGCACGACAATCTCCGAAACAGAGACTGGGACACCGGAATCCAGAGGACGGACCTCGCGGCGCCAATGGCACCTTGCTGGCCTTGCAGACCACGGTAGACGACGTAGAGAATCATCTCTTTGTAGGGGATCTTGCCGTATCCCAGGGCATCGACAAACACACCGAGCTGTAGAGGCACCAGAATATTGACTTGAATCGTAGTTAGTATCACATTGCTTTTCTCATATTATTTGCATTTGCTTTTTCTTTTTCCTCCTCTTCTCTCGGAAAAATCGTGGGGTAGTAGGTGCCGGAGAAACGTGATTGTAGCCAGTGGAGAAGTCGCTGCTCCGAATAGAAAGTGAAACTATTGAATAGTATTTACTTACCGATTCGCTGAGCAATCAAGAGGAGAACGCACAGCAGCACAGTGGCTTGATGGAGCGGTGAATTGGACGGCCTGAGATGTGTCAGACCTGCATGAATGACATATGATAGTGCTCGAAAAACAGAGAGCTCACCAAAGGTAGGGGAAAAGCACGCGAGTGCCAGCAAAGTAGTCAAACCAATTCGACTTGGACGGGTCGCGCGTCGACTTCCCATGAGGCTTTTTTTTCGGAGGAGTGCTGCTGCCACCACCGTAGCCGTTCGTAGGGCCGTCTCCATTCTCCAGAAGCGGTCGTCGTTCAGATGCACTTCCCGGCTCGGCTTTCTTAAGTTCATACTCCCTACGAGCGACGAGAGTGATCATGAGCAAGAACAGCACAACACGGGCCACAGCAAGCCCAAAGAGGTTGTTGAGCAGTGACACTGGTGCTTCGATGAGCTGCTGCTGGGTCATGCATACGGCTGCGATGACGCCCTCGATGAGCACAGCAACAACCCAAGCATAGCAATGTGGGACGGTGGGAGTCCACGGTCCATCCGGATCAGGCAGAAGACCAGTCAAGAAATAAAGCACCACGGCGATGTAGGAAGCCTAAGAAGGTCAGCAATGGCCATACATGCAGTATTAGATGGCTTGTTAGTAATAGTCCACGTACCAAATAGGCGCTGTAGGGGAAGTTGGCTTGAACATCCTGACTTTGAATCGCATTGAAGGCGGCGAGAACAATGCTGGCCAGCTGCGGCAAATATCAGTTAGTGGCAATGGCCGGCGAAAGAAGAGATCACGAAGTGTGCCGTCGACGACTAGACGTACAAATAGCGGCGTCAGGGCGAGTTGCAGCAGCCAGACGCATCTCGCGTAGAAGCGGCGGATCTTCTCGACGTTCTTCTCGTCGGCCTTCGGCCCGTAACCGGCATGCTTGTATCTGTAGCGCAGGACCTGGGAGACGAAGAGCGTTGTGATAAGACCGCACGGGTAGAGATAGAAGCCAATGGATAGCCCAAGCCCCACGTTCGTCATCTTGAGGCGGGTTCCAGTAACCACGACCTTCAACCACTAGGCTCGCCAGACGACTTAGCAGAAGAGGAGACCAATGCGGGTATCGCAGCAGTTATCTCGGTAGAGTGGGAGACACACTAGTCGATGAGGCAAGACGGCCGGCGGTTTTAAGTACAAAGTTCTCGACTCGTCATCACGTGATCTCTGCGCCGTCTCATGCAGCGTAATCTACGAGATACGGAATACGGAATGCAAATACTTATACGTGACGGCCGCGAGTGCCATGTCTCGTCGCTGGCATGATTCAATTGACGGGAATGAGTAGAAGTGAGTGAATGTGAATGTGAATGTGAATGAATTCTGCATGTTGAATGCGAGTGCCCTCAGTCAAATCAAAAGCGTCAATGATGTATCTACAAGTGACGCCGGTTGGCGATGACGTTACCTACGATGCAAGTCGTGTAAGAAGCACGGCAGGCACTGGGTAACCGTACTGTACGTTACCGTACTGTACGGATTACGAGTACTTGTGCATTCACCGTAATCCGTAACGTCTCCATCGCCGTTTCCGAAGAGGCATCCAGCGCCGAAACATTCCGCATTCCGTTGAATTGCCTACGGTTGCCCCCTAGCAACAGCGCCTAACCGCCTCCATCACTGCAGAGTCGACGGCCCAGCGCTAGCTAAAGTACATGTGACCCCGCGAAAACCGTGTGACTTGCCTGTGAATTCGGTCCTCTTACGTACGGAATACTACGTCGAAAATTGCACATAAATTGGTGACCACGTCGCGAACATTGGCATCTGCCCACAACTCGGTATTCAAGTTCAGATCTATGAACAGTTGTTTACTGAATTGGTACGCAGTAACTACAAATCATCAAATTGTCAACTTATATAAGTTGTGTTCATGAATGGCCTCCTATCACTTACAACTTCAATTGATTCACCTGTCTGTTTACTGCAATCCGTAACGAACTTCCCCGTTGATTTTATCATTGGTGGCCCTACAGCACCTTGTACGACTTCATGTGCGTTCCCAGGGTGCCTACATTGTCAAACGCTCGACCCTTTGTAATCCGTAACCGATGAGGGCTCGGATCCGATTCGGTCTGCCCGTCAGAACACCTCCCTTGTCACAACAGGAGCATTCACAACCGAGGAAGTCGGGTAGCACTGAGAGTTGCCGACAATGAGCATAATTATTGTCTCTTATCATGTTAATATTTGTTGCAAGTGCGCTGGCAAAGAAGAATCATTTTCTCAAGGGCAAATTACCTCCCTCGATGCCATGAAGGTAGCCAATATTATCTCCGAATCACTGGTATAAACGCCAATATCTCCAACCCTTAACACGCCAAACCATGAAGATCAGGACATTTGAAAATGCTGCCGACGCGACTAACATCGGCACTAATTGATGATCAACTGCACTCGCATCACGGATGGCACGAGGTTATATTGCACGATGTGGGCCGAATGAACTGCTGGTCTCTACCGGATCGGCCTTATTCAGTAGCTAAGAGGTAGCGGTCCCACGGCTCCAACCGGGTGTGTGGGACGGCGAACGGTCCCACAGATCGGATGCCGGAGTGCTTGTGTTAGGTGCTGGCAGTTAGGTACTCCGTAGTACGGAATATAAGAGGATAGATGTATTATATTCAGTAGTACTGTAATAATTTATATGTGACGGGTTGACGAGTGCATGATAGTCTTGATGGCAGGTTCATGGTCAAATCCAGTTGATAGGCCGTAGGGTAGGGTCGACTTCCACTTCGTCACTCAATTAAGCGTAAGGCGAGAAAATTCAGCTTCTGTTGGCCGGGTGAAAAGTGTTGGAGTTTGTTCTGGTCGATATACCGAGAAACAAGGCAGGTCGTTACACCAGGCACAGAGTGAGAAATGACTTGCCACAATGTCTCGGTTGATAGATTAACAGCAATCAATCCAGGAGTATCGAAAATAAAAGGCACACCCGCCTGTGAGGTGCCATTATGTTTTTGTAGTTGTTACCGCGTTGCCCCTGAAAGTCGTAACAGGACGCTTCTTGGCAATATGTAAGCTTCTCGGTGGGCTAGCCCCTGGCCATGACACCGGCCCTCCACCCTTAAGGCTTAAGGCTCCGATCTCCTATTCATTATCTCATTCGATTTGAATACCAAGATGAGAGAGCCTCTCATCTCATGTTAAGCTTGCAAGGTCGACGCTATTGTTCTCAGAAACGGGTGCGTCCCATATTCCGGGGCGAGAGCTTCAATGTACTCGATTGACTTACAGACGAGCCACCGTCCGATATATCTAGTATCTCACGGAAATCTTCCGAGTACTATCTCCGCCCCGTCTCCATACCACCTCCGAACCATCCGCTCGATCTTGGCAATCAGTTTCCCTTTTTGAGGTTTCCTTAACGCCGGCCCCTGAGGGCTTGGCATCTGCGTCCCGGGTCCATCCACACGTGGGAAGTACAACGTATGGTAGCACCGTGAGATAGACTTGGCAGACTTCAGCATCCAAGTGCCGGTGGCTACGATGGGCTTACACTAAACTAGTTGCCTATGCAGGGTAGCTTGATGGATATGAGGTAACGCAGGGCGCGACTCCGGTCTCTATAGTTCATGACTCCATACTTGACTATCGCAACGTATTACCTACGTAGATGCTAAGTAGTTCTTTTCTCGTACGAAGTATATTCAATCTCGACGATCTTTCTACAAGTCCTCATGCAATATTATAGATGTCTATCGCATGATCAGCATGTGTGTCTTGACAAGAGGATCGCATCCAAGGGTCGCGATGTATCAATACTTGCCAGGGATACAGTCCTCGATGCAGGACTCGATGAGCATGAAGGACTAATTATCATCGAATTGAGTCCCGACTATATGTCATCATGGGCAATAAACATGAACTACCATTCGACCCCTGACGAAGGCTCACTCGATGCGTCATGCACAGCATGCCATGCAGTAACATAAACGACAGCCTTTTAGTCAACCGTACGCCACTCTCCACATGAAAGCCAGGTCGTATCACCTACGATGACATGTACCTACGTGACAACGACTAAGTGGCAAGATCGTACCTTTACGTCACTCCGCTGGCGGATCACCGCCCAATCCTCTGCCCCTGGGCGGCCTGCCTAGAGTCTTAGACAGCTGGGGTTTTTCAGATCCGGTATCTTATGTTACATTTTTCCCATAGTGAATCATTGTGTTACATCTGGCTGACCTAGATGGCGTTCTTCCTGTCAGAAAATTTTGTTCGTCGTGTGCGCCTCTCTTCAGATCTTGGACTGACTCGAGTATGTATCCTGAGTAAGATCAAGCGAGTCATCGGGAAAAGAAAATATGAATATGTACGACAACGAGCGCAAAGCCCAAGTTCGTATATAAGACCAATCAATTCACGATTACTTACACAACAGAGCCTCAAGTAAGCTAGGTCTCACCGTCGCTTCTCTCCGACGCCGTGTCCAGGCGCCAGCTGCCTCTCGACTCCTGAGTCGCGAGTCACAACAACTGGCTCTCAACCTGTCAAGCTTCAAGTCCCGGTCCACACAAAAGCCCGTGTACCTAAGTACTAGTTAGGTTACTCTGCCACTGATAATCATCAGTATTATCTTGTACGCACGGGCTGTTCAGGCAATAAGAGCATCACATATTAAAGAGCAAACCACATCTTGACAGCTTTGAACCGTGATAATTAGCTGAGTCGCTGGTCAGTCGTAGCCAACAATTGGTTCCGATTGACTGGTCACTGTTGGTTTTCTCGTTAAGTCCTGCGAAGTCGTGGTGTTAGCTGCAAACGCGGAGCTGTCCAACGTCGATGCGCTGGACAATGATAACCCAGACCCGGACTTTTGTCGTTTGCTCACCACTGAGATTAGCAGACGATGAAGAACGACAAGGCTTGGTCCAAATTTTCTGATATATAATCAGAAAAAGGGTCCAATATCATTACTCTACGGTAAGTGTCTACGGGAGTCAGCAATGTACCTTCCTCCGCTAGGCACGTATCCGGCACGTGGTGGGCCCGTAACGCCGGACCCGTCCCCCGCAGCTAAAAGTTGTCGGAAAAAACCGTCGCACTTCGTACCTAGGTTTCTGGCTTCCGAATATTGTCAAACTAAACTATTTTTAGTTCAACAGATAGAGCAGAATCTGCTCTTTCTAATGAGATATTGAGATTTTGTGAGAGATTATAATTGCACTCGTAATTAATAAAAGAAGAAGGTGACTTTTGAGAAAAGTAGTGAGTGAATTAAGTACTCGTCGATAAGTACTACTGAAATCACCCTATTTCTGACTGAGAATTCTGCTCTCCGTTAATTGTCAAACTTAAATCTTTTCACACCATTGAATAGAGCTCTTTTTACTCTATTGAATGGAGTATTTGAAATTCCCGAGAGAGTTATGGTTCAACAGTAATTGAGAATAGAAGTGAGTGACCCTTATTAAGTACTTCCTCGATTAATTCGTTGTTCTTCTTCTGTTCCTCATTAGGGTGATGATGGGACCCCAATTGGTCTTATATGACATAAAAGTGGGTCTTTGCCACATGGAGTACTCCACACCACCTAAAAAGTCAATCACGCAATACGTTACGTGACCCCTGTTTTCTAACACACCCCCTCAGAATTAGCCATAAGATGGGTGATTCTGAACACTTTATCCTCTTATTCACCAAGCCTGATCACTGGAAGTTCGCAAATAGTATGCAAGATACTACTACTACATCTCCCCTTCTCATTTGGGCTGGTGGTTCTCAAACTTTTGGACTCCAAATAAGGGATTCTCCTCCCATGAGTGTGTTTTCCATGTTTCTAATTTCTTCAATGCTGAGTTCTTTGACTCTCCTCTCTGACAGCTTATCTGATATATCCATGAGACCAAGTTGTCTCATAAACACATTGTGCTTGTTAGAAGGGAGGACTTTCGTTAAGCCATCAGCAATCATGTCGATCGTGGGAGTGTACTCTACCACGATGGTATTTCTCTGAATCTCTTGTCTCAGCCAATGGTTGTGAATGTCCACGTGTCGTAGCTTAGTCTTGAGAACAGCAATGTCCTTCTGAAGTAAACCAATCGTTTGTTGGTTGTCGCATTGTAGGCGTATTCTTTCTTCATCAAGAGTTACCCCTAACTCTTGTATAAGTCGGCTGACGAAGAGCGATTCTTTAGCTGCTTGAGAGATGGAGAGTAGTTCAGCCTCGGTAGTCGATGTCGTAGCTGTGTCTTGCTTGCTGGCTCTCCATCCTATCGTTCCTCCAAAGAGCTTCATAACGTAGGCTTGGGAGCTTTTTCTATCCAAGGTGTTGTCGGCAAACGAAGCATCACTCGCAGTGACGAAGTCATCTCCACCCCCGAACTGTAATCCATACCCTTGAGTTCTTGAAAGATAAGAAAGAACTCTGTCTGCTGCTTTGTGGTGCTCGGAACTCGGATTGAGGTTGAAGCGTGCAAGTCGTGAGGCTGCAAAAGCTACATCTGGTCGAGTAACCACAACAGCATAAAGGATAGATCCAATCTTTCGTTGATAAGAGTGAATTGACTTGACGGAGGCAAGTTCTTCGTAAGGGAAAAGCTCTTGAGAGCTCATAGGTAAGCTCGGTGTTGACTTGTAGTCGGCTAATCTTGAGATTTTCTCAATGTATGATGATTGTGAAAGCCATATCAACTTCTGTCGACGGTCTCGTATCACTTCCACTCCTAGAAACCATTGAAGATCATCACCTCCCGTGAGTTGATAATGAGATCGTAGATCTTCAACAGCTTTAGAAGCCACTCGTTCCTTGTGTGAAGGATAAGCAAACACAATGTCGTCAACATAGAGAAAGATCAGTACTCCTTCCTGGGTGTAGCAACACGGCTCGTGAGGGACGGGTTTGAAGCCTATTTTCTTGAGTGTGCTCGTCAATTCTTTCTGCCATAGGAGTGGTGACTCCCGTAGCCCATATAAAGCTTTTAGAAGCTGGAGTCGTACATCAGGGCTTTCTGTACCCCGGTGGGAGTTTCATATAGATTTCTTTATCGAGTTTTGCATTGACAAAGGCATTGACGGCATCGTATTGCTTCAACTCAAGATCAAACCTGGCTGCTATAGCGATGAGGGTTCGGAATGAACGTCCTGCCAGGGTTGAGGCGTAGGTTTCTTCTAAACCTCCCGTTGGTTGCTGATCTCCTCTCACCACAAGTCGAGCTTTGCACTTGATGAAGTATCCATGCTTATTGAACTTGTAGATGTAAACCCACATACAGTCCAAGGTAAGTTTTCCTTGAGTCGTCGTGATGTCTACCTCAGTCCATGAAGCCATCTCCTTATGGCTTTCAAGGTGAGCTAATTCTGCTTGACGAAATCCTTCACCGAGTGGATGATTCTTAAGCTCAGCGTGTGAGGATGGAGGTGGTGGAAGTTCTCTGCGATGTACTTTGTCTCCTGTCAGTATACGTTGCTCCACGGTCTTTAATGGAGGAGTGAACTTCTCTGTTCGAGTTTCTTTGGTATTAACCTCTGCATCAGAGGGTTTACTATGCAGACGGCCTGGCTTGTTAATGATTTTCATTAACTTAGCCTTATTGACCGGCGTACCATCCAACGTGCCCTTAATAGTGCTTAGGCGTCCTGCACAGAACGTGGCCTCCCAGCAGCTACCTTGGTGCACTCTGGTATAGAAATCAATAGGCATCCCATTGAAATCATGCTCAGATTGTCCAGAGTTAGATCCGGTGTGAGAAATCTCATGGTAAACATCATCCCCGGTGTGTAAGATGTGCTCGACGTTTTGGGTATTCAAAAGGTCGCAATCTGAACCCGCCTGCCTGATAGTATGTATGAAGAGACTCACAGGCTTTTGTGAGTCCGGGGGAAGCGGAGGAGTTGGATTATCAACCACCAAAGTCTCGAGTTGATCAGGCTCTTGTTTGTGAGGTGTATCCTTCTTGTCCACTTCTTCACCCCCTAATGTGAGAATCTTATTCTCAAACTCTGGTGTGGCATCCACTTCCATGACGGTGTTATCATGTTCCAGAGTTGGATAGGTATTAAGAGTTTTCCATGAAAGCTCTTCTGCATCAAGTTGAGTGAGGAGTTGACGACGAGTCTCAGAGGTGAGTTGCGAAGCATCAAGCTTAACCTTATCAACTGTACCAGAGAAAAACTGACTCTCGTCAAACACCACATCTCTTGTTGACACAATGGTATTATTTAATGGATTCCATATTCGGTATATGTTAGTTGAGTCATACCCAACTAAATATCCAATCCATGCTTTTGGGTCGAATCTATTGAGTCGATCCTGCTTGAGCTGAGCTTTTGACGTTAAGGCATATGCCTTACACCCATATGCTTTCAAATGGGCTATTGATGGCTGTCGGCATCCAATCGAGCCATCTCTCAGCATGATGTAACGGTGAAACCTCTCATATGGGGTTTTCCAGTTGATGATATGCTTAGGTGTTCGGTTATAGAGGTAGACAGCAGCTTTCATGACTTCAGGCCATAGGCTTTTCGGGAAATTCGAGCTTAAAGCCATGGCACGACCTTTGTCCTTGATGACACCCCCTATTCTTTCAGCCCCTCCGTTCTGTCCTTGTGTGTTGGGAGCTGAGGGTTCAAATGAGATGTCATGTGTCGGGAAAGCTTCTCTCATCGTCTCTAATCCTGTTTCGTGTTGTAGGATCTCATTGTCACATTCAATAACCTCAACCTTAGTGGTATAGCGGTTATGAATATGTCTTATGAGCCTCGTGAGAGCCTCTATCATGCTCTCGGTCTTTCGGTCTTTGAAGTAGTGATCCCACACATACCTCGAGTATCTGTCAACTGCTATCATCATAGAGTTGTCAGAGTAAGTTGTCTTCTCAAAGTCGTGAAAGTCAATAGCAATCCTGACTCCTGGTTTGTCTGGACGCTCTCGTGGAGTGCGACGAATCTGCTTTCGTAACTTGGCTTGAGCACAAGCATCGCAATCCGTCATCTTTATCTCTGCGTCTGGAGACCTGGAAAGAATCACTCCTTAAGATTCTTGCATGGTATGTCGCATAGATTCGGGACCAGCGTGGCCGAGCCGTAGATGCCACTTATGGACATCTGCTCGGTTGGGCTTCTGAATGGTGTATGAGTTGAATCGGTTTCTTCTTGTGTAGAAGGCTTGTCGTGTAAGTGAAAGAGGTAAATACTCAAGAACAAACTGATCAAAACGACGTTGAAGACGGCAAACAATACTTTCATCGCGTCGATGTCTGAGAACAGATGTTTTTGGTCTCATGTCCCACCAATACCCATCTTTCATGAGTTGTTGAAGAGACACGATGTTTGTTGCAAACTGAGGACAAAAAGCAACGTCAACGAGGTGCATAAGAACCGGCCCTTTTGGCCCTTGTGTATTGATGTCCACTTCACCATATCCTATTATAGAGATTCGTGAATCTCCTGCCACAACCACGTCTCCTTCGTTGCTGGACGAAAGTTGTTGAAACGAACGAGCTCGTTAAAGATATGAATGGTTCCTCCTGAATCAAGAATGACGGAATTCTTCAAAGGATAGTCGGGTTGAGAAGGCTTATAGGAAGAACGTGCATTTGTTATACCCGATATATAACAACTTCCTATCATCCTGTCGGCCAGTCAGAACTCGGGCTTAGAAGAAGTCGGCTTCTTCTGCGCTCTCTTGTAGCCACTGAGTCTGTTGACCTCTTTGGATAATTCCGAGTCCTTCTCAAGTGCTTCCTTGTGACGCGGGTCATATATCGCTAAAGACCTGACCTGTAAGACAAGGCGTGACGATAGTCTAGTAACGGACTGCACGGGATATGGATCAATAGCTAGAGGCGCGGAACGTAGTTCAATTCAGCTTATAATTGATTATGGTCGCAAGGCTCGCTATGCTTCTACTCCTCCTTCCTTCTCTAACTCTCCGGGCTTGCGACCCTCTTTATAACTCTCTCCTACGGCCTTCGAAGGGCCTATCGTAATATCGCTATAGCGTGGTCGGGCTTGTTATTTGGCTAATTCCGATCACCGGAATAGCTAATGTCTCGAGGGCGTTTGCTTTCGTTGTTTGGTTCGTGAGTCACCACGGTGGGAGTGTGTGTTCTTGGGCTTTGAACTCTGCTTTCCCATATACCCACCGACCCCACTTAGGAGTGGGGGCACGTGGGAGAGTGCTCAGCCCCGCTTAGGGCATTTCCGAAAAATTATTAGTATGGTGAGCAACCCACGGACCCTGTGGAAATGAAAGTCCTCAAGAGATTATTGATGACGTCTTAGTCGTGTGAGACTCGGGATTTGTCCTGAGTCTAGAAGGGTCTTTCGGGGGACCTAACGATAACCGTAGGGCTCCTCATTGGCTTGTGCAAAGCCCGAGAGCCCGAACATATAGTGCGATGTCGGCAGTGTCCTTCGGGGACGGGTAGTTCGGCAGGACGCCCCCGAATAGTGATGATACCTGTAAGCCTCTGGAACGAGCTGCCGTAGAGGGTGAGAGCCCCGTGACAGGATATCATCACAAAGAGCCACGGCGGTTGAGCCGACATGCATCACCTCGTGTCGAGAGCGCGACCTCCATGGCTCCTCCGGGCTGACCCCCTGCGGGCACAGGCAGTTATCTCCCGCCTATCCTTCACACTCAGCAAGGATCATATATGGGGCAACAGGGCATCAGGCCTTCCGCGGATGCATGTCTCGCGAGACACGATGACGTGTCCGTGTCTCCCGCGATATGGCCCAACCATCGTGACGAGGGAGCGTCCGACATCGTGCCTGTCGACTGGTTAGCATCGTGAGCCATGTCCCGGCCTTAGCCGTGTGACATCAGCTCCCCCTTTCTCAAAGGGCGTCTCGACCGATATGTTAAACCTTGACCACCGACCATGTCCGTCGTAATTAGAGGGGCCGCCGCAGCCGAGAGGGACTATGCGTAGTGTGGAAGCCAGCTAACGTGACTCTCCTTCGGCACCCGAAGGTCCAGCAGCATTCTGGCCCGGGCCTCACTACTCAAGAGACAATAGCCATCGCGGAGGCTCGCTAGTGAGCCTTCTCTGAGCTGCCATCGGCTTAGTGAATATGGCCACTACTCGGGGGGAAGTGAGACAATCGGCTATCGGCTTAACACATCGGTATAAAGAATAGTACTTGTAATCTCAGCTCTCGCAGTCATGGGCCTGATCACGGACGTGGCTCTTGGGCTTAAAGAGAGACTCGCTTGTGAGCCTTCCATGGAACCACCGCTAGACATGTTGAGAAGAGAATCAAGTACTTTTCATAAAAACAACTAAACATGAATCAGCATATAGTCTAAATACAAAGGGACAATCTGAACTCTCCGTCTTAGCTATCCTCCTAGCCCGTAACCCGGCTATGCCTCGGCTTCGTCGGATGCCTGGAGTGAAACTCGCGCAGGGCATCCATCGCTCCTTCACTATCGAAATGCTCGATAGGTTCCCAGGTCCAATGCTTCTTTGCCGGCCATCCTTCCCATTTCACCAAGTACTTGACAGTGTTCCTGACCTTCTCAGAATCCATGATGGCATCGATCGTATATTCCTCCGACTCTATTGGTCCTGCCTCTCTCAGTACTTGCATTGGATCCGGTCGTCCTCGGGAACCTTCTCGGTGCGGCTCAACAAGCGAGACGTGGAAGGAATTATGAATTCTCCATGTCGACGGGAGCTGCAATCGGACTGCAGTTGGCGAAATGACTTGCTCGATCTCAAACGGGCCTAACATCTTCTTGTCGAGCTTCTTGGCTGGCCGCTTGGTCTTGATATGTCGAGCGTTGAGCATAACCAGGTCTCCTTTAGCGTAAACAGGGACCATCCTTCCTTCTAGCATCGGCCCAAGCTTTTATCCGTTCACGGCTCTTCTCTAGGTGTCGTTTGGCGTCTTCGTGTACTTGAATCATCCAGTGGCTGTAAAGTTGACTTCGGGATTGTGGACTTCTTCGATTTGCGGGTTCGTAGCGACAGGGATGATATCCGTAGTTGGCGTAGAATGGCGACATTCCGATAGAGGCCGACGATGAGTTGTTGTAAGCGAACTCGGCGGTAGGTAGTAGGTCTTCCCAGTTCGACATCTCATAGTTGACAAATGCGCGGAGGTATACTTCCAAAGTCTGATTGAGACGTTCAGTCTGACCATCTGTCTGTGGGTGGAATGCCGTACTCATACGAGGCTTGACTCCTACGAGCTTCAGGAAGTCTTGCCAAAGATGAGCTGTAAACCGGGAGTCGCGATCGGATATGATGTCGAGGGGGATTCCGTGAAGCCGCCAATACGTCCGAGCAAATATTCTGATAAGGTGCTCGGTGGACTTTTCGTTGACCTTCAATGCGACGAAATGTCCCATCTTAGTGAAGGGGTCTACCATCACCCAGATAGAGTCACAGCCGTTAGACAGCGGAAGGTCGGTAATAAAGTCCATCGCTACCGACTGCCAGGGGCTTGTAGTGCAACTGCATGGGCTGTAACAGGCCGTAACTCGCATGCTTTGGGGGAGCTTTAATTTCTTGACAGATACGACATCCTCGAACGTACTCCCGAACTGACTCTTCCAGCTTTGGCCACAGAAACTCCGCGTGATGAGCTCCGTTGTCTTATCCATACCGAGATGGCCAGCAATTCGTGTGTCGTGTTCGGACTCCATTATTTGTCGACGAATTTCCTCCGGTGCGTATAGTCGTTGCTTTCGGTATAAGACGCCATCGACTAATTCCATATCGTTACCGAGGCTTTTGTACGAAGGCCTGGTATTCCGTGTCGCTTTTGGCTGCAGCCTTTACTTTGTCGAGAAATCCCTGTTTCCATGGCTGTACGGGAATACTAGCGATGCGTGCTGAGGTGACCAGGGCACATGCAGACCCTCGAAACATGGGGACCTGTCGAGTTACTGAAGTGTTTCTCTTGCAAGACCGACGTTATCGGCTGGTCTTCAGCTCCCCCTTTCTCAGGCCGATGTTGGGGCAGTCGGGACAAAATATCGGCCTTTTCGTTTTGTTTGCCGGGGCGGTAATTAATGACGAACCAAAAGGAGGACAGTTGCTTTGCGACCACCGTGCCTGTCTTCGGTTCGGGACCTTAGCTGTCACGAAGTAGGCGAAATTCTGGTGATCGGAGTAAACTTCGATCTGATGCTTACTTCCCTCCAGGATAATGTCGCCATTTGGCGAACGAGTCAACCACAGCCAGAAGCTCCTTGTCGTGAATCTCGTAGTTCATCTCCGCCGGGTGTAACTTCCGAGAGTGATAGGCCACCGGGCGAAACTTTCCGTCATCGCCTTTCGAGAAAGGACGGCACCGAGGGCGAAATCCGAGGCATCTGTCTCGATGTGGCTAACTTTGTCAGGGGTCGAAGTGGGCGAGGACGGGAGCAGTAGTGAAGCAACTCTTAAGCGCGAGAAAGGCAGCTTCGAGCTTCAGGGGCTCCACTTCCAAGAACGAGCGTCAGCACTGTTAGCATCCGTAATAGGCTTCGCCAAGTGAGAGAATCCTTTGATGAACCGTCGGTAGAAGTTGGCGAATCCAATGAAGCTCTGTGATTCCCTCGAGGTCTTGGGTGATTGCCATTCCAATATGCAATCGACCTTGTCTTGGGACATGCCGATGCCGTTGATGCCCACATTGTAGCCAAGGAACTCTACCTCTTGAACTCTCCATCGGCACTTGCGTGGCGCAACTGCCAGATGATTATCCGTCAAACGCCGGAGGACCTCTTTGACCAGCCGATCATGGTCCTCCACTGTGTCTGCATAGATAAGTAAGTCGTCGAGGTAGATCAGTACTCCAGCATCGAGCATGTCCCTGAAGATATGGTTCATCATGGACTGAAAGGTAGCCGGCGCGTTGAGCAGTCCCATAGGCATGACGTTGTACTCGAACAGGCCATACTTGCAGCGGAAGGCAGTCTTCCACTCGTGCCCCTCCTTGATTCGTACCAGATAGAACCCGGACTTCAAGTCAATCTTAGTGAACCACTTAGCTGACCGAAGCCTGTCCTGTAATTCTGATACCAACGGGATGGGATATCGAACAGGTATGGTCCCCTTGTTGCATCCCCGATAGTCAACCACCGGGCGTAATGGATCCTTGGGGTCCTTCTTCTCGACGAACATTAGTGGCGCGGCACACGAGGACTCTGATTTCCGAATTTTCCCCTGTCTTGAGCATCATTTCCAACCAGGGGTTTTAGCACTGCGAGCTCTCGTTCACTCATGGCGTAGAGAGGGACCAAAGGGGGGCGTGAAACCTTCGCTTGAAGTCAATCGCATGGTCCCATGGCTGGTGGTCGGGTAACCGGCTGGCTGCCTCCTCGGACATTATGGGGACAAACTCCCGAAACTCTGGCGGCACGGCCTCCAGACTCTTCTCAGTTGCTTCCTCTAGTGATTGTCGGTCGTCGAGAGCCTTCGAACCATCTCCGGAATGGATGCTACGTGAATGACCCCAGGCGATTGAGTCATTACGATGCTGCTGGGTACGGTGTCGTTGGCAGTGTTCGGAGGCAAAACGAATCTTCTCGGATTTGTCGAAGAAGTATGACGGGGGGATGTTCCTCTAGCCACCATTGGGGCGAGGATGATGTCGCATTCTGTGTCCAATCCACTGACCTCAAAAGCGATACGAGTGAAATGGTCATCTTGGTGACGGAGGACGAGACTATCCGTGAAGTATTTTTCCAGCCGTAGGAACAGGGCTTGCCGTCAAAACCAACTGTCTCTCTCGGTTGCGTTCGGCGTACCAGCGGCAGTCCCCATTCCTTGGCCTTGGACATACTCATGACAGGCACGCTGCTTCCGGTATCCAGAAGCACGCTTTACCGGCTGCTCGGTGGCGTTCCACAAGAGCGTCATTGTGACAATAGGGCGAGATCCAACCTTGGGTTCTGTCGGCGGGGCAGGTGTTGTGTCGTTTGAAGGCGCTGGGTATTTCCGTTTCAAGGCAGCGATGACACCCTTATCAGGCCTAGATGTCGCACGGGGGTGTGTCGTGGAGGCCATTTAAAAATCCGAATCGCTGTCTTCATCACTGAAGGTATTCAATGGACCGGCATCTTGCATGGCGTCGTCCGATTCCATAATGTCAATTGCGTCGATGCGGACTTTCTTTGAACTGGGCTCCGTTTCTCCTTCGTCGTCGGAGTCGTCGCCTCGCACTCTCTTCCCAATCGCAGCGATTTTCGCCTTAGGTTTAGGCAGTTCATTGCCTTCTTCATCTCGTGCGGCATAACATGCTCGGGTGAAGTGCTCTGGCTTTCCGCATCGCCAACATTCGGCTCCGGCTTTCTTTCTTCGTTCAATAAGGTCAGATCGTATGCCTTGTAGCGCTTCTTTAGTCGTCGACCACACGTCTTCAGCCATGGCGCGGCGAGGTTTTGACTCAAATGTCTTATGCCGGGGAGCGGCGAGGGGACGGCTGGACCGTTCGCTTTGACGATGTAGCTGGGTCTCGAGCGAGGCTTGGGTTCATCTGCATCATCTCGTATAATAGGCCTGCTTTCTTAATAGCTTCGAGGAACTCATGATCGCTGGCTGGAACGCCGCCGTTTTGGCTGTATAGCATCTCGCCAATCTTTCTGGGCAGCGTCTTGATGATGTGGTTGCGGAAGGTCGTGCCGGACCACTGAACCGCGATGTTCAGCTCCATCATGTCTTGAAGGTACTGGCAAATGTCGTTCTTGTATTCCATGCTTTGCATTTTCTTCGCATTCGATATTCTTCTGCTTTGTCGGTAAATCGTTCTTCGAGGGCAGCGGAATAACTGGCATAGGTGTCGCTAAGCTGCATGGACATAATCTGCTCGACTCGAACTCCATGCCACATCTGGGCCTTGCCGGTCATCGAGGAACCGATCCGATGGATGATTTGGGCGTCGGTGTCGAAGGAGTCGGGAAAGGCCTTGATGTATGAAGTAACTTCACACCACCAGGGGCTTGAATTTCGATAGATCTGTCCCGTCAAAGCTGGAAGGCCTGCGAACACTGGCGGCAGCAGCCTTCGATTTGGCTAACTTAGAGATTGATTGTGCCATGAGATCAATGGCTGACTGATTCGACTGGCGAGTGTCTTCCGGCGTATGGTAGACGTGATCTCCCTCGTCGTCATTGTCCGGGAACTCCGGCTGTGCTCGGTAGCGAGGGGGACCTCGTGGTGGCACTCCACCACCAAACCCCTGAGGTCATGGGATACCCGGGCACGGCTCCAGACATGGCTGCCCGAAACTGGACATGAGCGCTTGTCAGCCGTGGACTTAGCGCGCTCCGACAGCAGATCATGCCCCCCGAGAATCGAGTGTAGTCCCGAAGAGGTGGACTGCTTTGGTTGGAAGTTATGAAACTCATGGCGATTGTCGGATAACATTGGGTCGTGGGCTCGAGACTTTGTCCCTCCGTGACGAGTGGGCAGCTGGAACAGTGAACCTTCTCGCTGTCGTGCGGAGCTATGAGAGCTGGCAATACTTTCGACAGTTGGGCGTGGCGCGGTGCGTGAAGCCGCTCGTCGTCTGATCGATTCCATGATCGATTGATTGTCAGCGGGCGGTTGGCTTGAATTTGTGCGTGAACTTCGTTGATAACATCGTCGGTGTATCCCCGAATGTCTTGTAGCTGACGATGCATCTGGTCCGTCATTTCCTGCGGGCTGATGAAGTCTCGTGCCAAGAGATCAGCAATTTGAGATTCCTTCTGAGTAGCCCATGTTGAAACATCGGCTTGAAATTGCTGTTGGCGTCCCATGTCCTGTTGAAGGCTCACGATGTCTTCTTGCTGTCGGGCTGTGGCTGAGATCAGCTGGGTAATGGCTTCGCCACGGGCCTGACTATCCTCCGAGAAAGCGGGCAATGGCTCCGTAAACCTCTTTGGCAAAGGCGTTGCTGGCTTCGCTACATTGCTGACGGAACTGATCAATGAGGCTTTCTGAATTGGCCGTGTTCATCCGGTAGGTAGACATAGTAGCAGTGTAAGCCGTGCATAGCTGGTCGTGCTGTTCTCGTAGCTGGACAATGGTACTCCCGATGGTCTTCCGACAGGGTGTTGGGCATATGCGATCACAGCTTGGTGAGAAGCCAAGAGCTGACGATTGATTTCGGCTGCCCACGCAGGTGGGTTGTTCAATGTGTGAGCTCCCGTTAACGGCGGTGCATCAGCCATGACCACGTCAAAGGCCATAGGGTCGTAGACCACAACGGCATTGTCGTTGCTTTGGGGCTGAGGGCGTATGTTCCGACATGGTGATGGTGGGCTCAGTGGGTGTAGTAGAGGGCAATGAAACTAATAAGCGACGGTGGTCTTGCCGTAGTAGTTGTGGGTATTGGGATAATAACTGATGAAGTTTGAAGAGACAAGTCGTTTGCGAGGCTTCGTCCGCAGACATAGAGATGCTTGTAAAAGCGACGAGCTTCTTGCGAGGGTAATCAATTATATGTGACGCGGGTCATATATCGCTAAAGACCTGACCTGTAAGACAAGGCGTGACGATAGTCTAGTAACGGACTGCACGGGATATGGATCAATAGCTAGAGGCGCGGAACGTAGTTCAATTCAGCTTATAATTGATTATGGTCGCGAGGCTCGTTATGCTTCTACTCCTCCTTCCTTCTCTAACTCTCAGGGCTTGCGACCCTCTTTATAACTCTCTCCTACGGCCTTCGAAGGGCCTATCGTAATATCGCTATAGCGTGGTCGGGCTTGTTATTTGGCTAATTCCGATCACCGGAATAGCTAATGTCTCAGGGCGTTTGCTTTCGTTGTTTGGTTCGTGAGTCACCACGGTGGGAGTGTGTGTTCTTGGGCTTTGAACTCTGCTTTCCCATATACCCACCGACCCCCACTTAGGAGTGGGGCACGTGGGAGAGTGCTCAGCCCCGCTTAGGGCATTTCCGAAAAAATTATTAGTATGGTGAGCAACCCACGGACCCTGTGGAAATGAAAGTCCTCAGAGATTATTGATGACGTCTTGAGTCGTGTGAGACTCGGGATTTGTCCTGAGTCTAGAAGGGTCTTTCGGGGGACCTAACGATAACCGTAGGGCTCCTCGTTGGCTTGTGCAAAGCCCGAGAGCCCGAACATATAGTGCGATGTCGGCGGTGTCCTTCGGGGGACGGGTAGTTCGGCAGGGACGCCCACGAATAGTGATGATACCTGTAAGCCTCTGGAACGAGCTGCCGTAGAGGGTGAGAGCCCCGTGACAGGATATCATCACAAAGAGCCACGGCGGTTGAGCCGACATGCATCACCTCGTGTCGAGAGCCATGACCTCCATGGCTCCTCCGGGCCTGACCCCCTGCGGGCACGAGCAGTTATCTCCCGCCTATCCTTCACACTCAGCGAGGATCATATATGGGGCAACAGGGGCATCAGGCCTTCCGCGGATGCATGTCTCGCGAGACACGATGACGTGTCCGTGTCTCCCGCGATATGGCCCAACCATCGTGACGAGGGAGCGTCCGACATCGTGCCTGTCGACTGGTTAGCATCGTGAGCCATGTCCCGGCCTTAGCCGTGTGACATTCCTTCACTGCTCGTTGAATGAAGGGACGTGCTCGCCACCCCTCCACTGCCTTCTCGGGGAAGACATACCAGCAGTCCTCGAGACTGTGGGGACCATCACACACTTTACATACTGAGGTGGTGTTTCTTTGCTTCTTGGACATCAGGCCTGCTCCATAGGAGGTTCGAGGCCTCTTGCCATAAGCCTTCTTCTCAGTCGTGATGAGCCTCTCATTCTTCAGTTCTTCTTCATCGTCTTCTTGACTATTGTACAAGGGGAATGCTCCTTTGATCTTCTTTGGTTGAGCCCCAAAGATATCAGGACGGGAAGCAATGTAGTCTCGTAACAAATTAGCCAGCTTCGTATGCGTGAGAGTATCGTCGTCGATCTCTTTGGCGTAAGTAATCCTGACGGAAGTCGTCCATTCACGGCAGACCAGACCAAGTGCTTTCTCTAATCCCTTAACAAGCTTGCGAGAGGCATTGAGTTCAGTGACTCCTCGGCTAATACCAAGGTCAATCACCTCTTCCCACTTCTGAACCCAAGCTGTCATGTCTCTTGGTAGACGAGTGAGCTGCTTGTTGACGATGGCATCGTATGACTCGCTGGACTCTTCCTTGAGACGTGCTGTAGACACCACACTGACTCGTTTGATGGCATCGTAGCGAGCTTCAACCTTCTCTCCAGGTTGAAAGAGAGTGCGTCGGTAGTGAAGGCTGACAGTTTCAACCATCCACTTGCTCAGAGTCTGGTAATTCTTCTTGTGGAGATCGTAATCTCGCTTCTTCTGAACGTAGTCATTGTAGTCAATCGTATAGTACTTCAACGATCTCCCTGCTCGGCAATAGATCGAGTAGCGTCAGCAGCTTGCTGTCGGGTTCCGTATGCGGGGCCACCAGCTTCGTCGGGACGATCTGGCTTGATGGGCTTCTTTGGCCAGGGTTTTCGGTCGTCGGTAGGCTGTATGAACTCCCATAAGTCAAGTTCATCAGCTTGTGACTGGAATTCGTGATCCCAAGCATCAAAGTCAGAGGGTTTCTCGAAGAAAGGAGTCTCTGTCTTAGATGATGAGACCTTCTGGGTAGGCAGAGTGGTCGTAGTAGCCATAGCGACGATTGATTCCTGCTCAACAGTAGAAAAATCTGCTATGAGACTCTTAATTGTCGGAAAAAACCGTCGCACTTCGTACCTAGGTTTCTGGCTTCCGAATATTGTCAAACTAAACTATTTTTAGTTCAACAGATAGAGCAGAATCTGCTCTTTCTAATGAGATATTGAGATTTTGTGAGAGATTATAATTGCACTCGTAATTAATAAAAGAAGAAGGTGACTTTTGAGAAAAGTAGTGAGTGAATTAAGTACTCGTCGATAAGTACTACTGAAATCACCCTATTTCTGACTGAGAATTCTGCTCTCCGTTAATTGTCAAACTTAAATCTTTTCACACCATTGAATAGAGCTCTTTTTACTCTATTGAATGGAGTATTTGAAATTCAGAGAGAGTTATGGTTCAACGATAATTGAGAATAGAAGTGAGTGACCCTTATTAAGTACTTCCTCGATTAATTCGTTGTTCTTCTTCTGTTCCTCATTAGGGTGATGATGGGACCCCAATTGGTCTTATATGACATAAAAGTGGGTCTTTGCCACATGGAGTACTCCACACCACCTAAAAAGTCAATCACGCAATACGTTACGTGACCCCTGTTTTCTAACAAAAGTCCCCCTACGGAAGGCGCTAGGTAGATCCTGGTTAATCGAAGCGGATTCGACCGTAATTAGCACGTGAGATATCGGGACTAATTAACCACCAGATCGGTGCAAGTACCGGTACTTAACTCAGATTTATTGTGAGCTGTCGGCATGGGTAGGACTTGAATACGGAGTACTGAAAACATAACTCGGCCGAGCTCCGTAGGATCTACCCATGTTAGTGAGGGGAAGTTATACCCAGCTTGATGTGACTGCGCTGAGGGGAATCTTTCGATTCTGCTGCGCTGTCGAGGCACCGCGATGAACGATCTCGGTTCCAAATTAGAAACCCGTTAGGGCCCGGGGCTTGCGTAGCGCCATCTTGACAGCTTTAGCAGCGCCGAACCAATGCAGTCAGTTAGACCGCGGCACATTCCGTACTGTGCACAGTTGCGGTAGACGAAGTCAACCCATTAATTATCAAAGTTGAAGAACCGTTAGGGAGTTTAGAATGTGGCATTCAAGGTTCTCAAGCGGTAGGGATGAGGAGAAAGCGATAATATGGATCATCGTGGGCCCCGTCAGGATAACTTTCGTCAACATCTGTAATTATTCGATGCCCTGCTCACGGATTACGCTACCGGCGTTTGATCGGAAAGTAATACGGAGGTCGGATTTAGACATGTTGACTACTCGAAACATGTGCCCGATCTAGAAATAATTGTAATAATCACGAGGCTGACCTCTGGGATCGAGAAGGTCTTACTATGGAGATGTTGGTCTGTGGTGTTGCTTTTACTTAAGTCCGATCTCCCGGACTTACATGCCGTGTCGAATACAAGCTTTTCTCGTCTGCCTATCCCGCCCTTTACTCTGATAGCTCTTCATTGGCGTCGTACCCTGGGTTACGGTTATATCGGCCTTCTGTCTTACCTCGCCTATAGATGCTGAGCCGCATGGACGGCTCACCAGGTGAGCCTCACCTGGTGTATGCGCATGTGTATTGATCACCTAGGTATATCATCATCGCATTGTCGAAGCCGTATGTTTTCCTAGACTTTTCCCTCGTAGGTCTGGATCTAAGGCCGTCACATGTTCAGCGTTTTCTGTCTCTCAGGTTACATAGTGTATCTCCATAGTATGAACAGCACTAGGTACGAAGTATTCACTTAGCAGTCTTGTTTTTATACTCGTACTGCAACTAAATCCTTCATGCAAGGAGGGCATCTCGCCCCATCACCTACGCCGTCCTAACCAAGCTGCATCGGCCACCATGTCGTTTACATCTTAGGCCAACCTCCGCGGTTCATCCCTCCCTATAACTTCGATGAGTTATAAGTTATAACTTATAACAGACAGGTACCTGCTACTAACCAATGATCCGAGCAGGAATCGGATTCCAGGGTACAGAAAAGCAAATATCTCTGAGTTGTAGTTACCTTCATATACGAAGCACGCCACTTCAACTGGCCACTCACCATCGCCACACAAAAGAGCGGGCGTCGTTCAATTAAGCATCTCGACCAATCTGAAGCCGGATCGACACACGGAGTTAATTCACGTCTCTGGTTGGACACTAACAACTAGATACTACATAACATAAAGTCTTCTTGCCAGCAAGTATGTACAAACTATCTTGCAAAAGTGCGCCGCATCGTCTAAATGGCGGAGAAGTCTTACAACGGGGATATCGTAGGTAGAAGTCGGATAAACACAAGAGCTAAAAGAGCGGCTCAAGGTCAGCGATCCCTTGGTGTCTGATACCTAAGCTATCTCACCAGGGACTCTCTCGGTCTGGGTAACTGACTCTGGTAAGATTGACAGACATCCAGATCCGGTCCCATGTCGATGGGAAATCCTCAAAGCTTAACACCAGCTCTCTCACCTATGTACACTGCCTTCCTAGAAAGGTACCTATGTGCATTGCCTATCTAGGACCGAACAGGCACGTCCTTACGATATACTCAAGGTGCAACTAATTTACCACGAGACACCTAATTAGCCCACGACTTCCCCTAGTTGAGACATCCCCGGGTTCCTAGGCCGGGACCCAAGTTGGTGAGGGATCCGATAGGTAATACCTCACAGCGTAGACTTGCGGCACGGAAGGCATGAGTACCTACTCAGGCAAGGGCACCTATGAAACTCACCTAGGTGATGAAGAGCTGCTTCTATGTCCGCCACTGCTCCCGGACCCCGAGAATCAATCCTCCCTCCTCCTCCCCTGTTAGTCAAGTTCTATAGCCGGCCCGAGACTCTTACGTCCGGAGCTAGGCATTACATTCATGATTCGACACGATGCCCATGAAAGCTGTCCATCAACAAAACAATATCACTCTCAACTAGGTAAATCCGGACAAGGTCCCCGATCGGATGCGGAATAGCTTCGTGATTAAGAGAAGACGCTACACTAGGTACATAACGCCAGAATCCATTCGGCGGAGAAGAAGCCTTTCGGGAGGGGATCCCGGAGAGGGGAAGAAGCCACCAGTCCGGGAACTTGCGTAGGGCCTACGCAAGCGCGGGGCCTTCATACTCGTAGCTTTGAAAGGAGCTAGGTGGAATGATTTGTTATTAATGGGGTTCCGTACATAGATGGGGTTGATGGGTCGCCGCTCGGACGTCGTCCGCAATTGTTGGTGAGGTCCCGCTCGCGATGAAATAGGGCTATAAAATGTTTTATATTGCCTCGATGCGGATTATAGTACCACGTGTTGTGTCCATTTTTCAAGCTATAAGCACTTGGGTTCGGTTGTGAATTGTTGGTAAGCTCGTTAATGTTGTTATCGACCTTGTCTGTCCATATGCCATAACACTGTATACACGGGGCTTGTCAACGTTTCCGATACTGGCCGTACATGTAGTCAAGTAAATCTAGTCTACTGAAGCTCTTTATCGTATCTAAATCTATCTTTTTGACGATGAATCTATCACCCCGTGTGGGAGTTGATGGCGGTGTTAGTAAGTGTTAGTCAAGCATCGCGAGTCGTAAAAAATAAATGCAGGTATAACCCATCTTCAAGAAACAGACCTAACGCCATGCCTCAAAAACAAAACATACAAAGGGGATATCAAAATCTTTCCAAACAACAAAAAAGCAATCAAAACGCCAACTCATAATCGTCATCATATCCTTACGCATCGGCCTTACCAGTCGTAAGTCCAGACATACGCCAACTATCGTCCCCTTCTACCGAGGCCCCTCGCTCCAGCAGGATAGCAGCCATGTCCGGTCGTCCAGACATAACCGCCCGTTGGAGCGCAGTATAGCCCGAGCTATCCTTGGCATCCAAGTTAGCATTCGGCTGTCGCAGTAAGAATTGCAGAGTATCGATGCTGCCGCCAGCGACAGCAAAGTGCAACAGTGGCGCCGTTGTCTCCGGTAGTGACTTGCTGCCATCGGGATTGGTCAGGAAGGTCGAAGTGGTCATCGACGAGCTTCCGGATTGCGTGTGCGTTTTTCCATTCTTGTCGATGGCTGACCAGCTGTCTACGCTGTTTAGGTCCGAGTCCGGGGATGTGGCGTACGGTGTCAACGCGGGGACACCATCCCCTATTGAGAATACTGAGTCGGTATAGTAGAGAGAGCGCTCTCCGTTATTACTGAACATGTTGAAGCTGTTGTATATCTATGTCAGTTAATTGTCAGTGGTTGTGGTGATGGAGTTGCTTACCTGGCCAGTCCCGGTAGTGTTCCGCGTCTCTCGGCAGACTGAACATTCCAGGAGAGCGGATGTGAGTTATGGGACGGGAATCCGGCAGATATGCTATGACTCCTCGGCGGTTGAGGATGTTGCTGTGTCGAGCTCGGAGCTATCGTTGTGGTGACCGCCCGTGGCCGGCCACCCAGTGTGGTAGGCGCTGACAGTTCCGGCATGATATCGTCGTCCATGGCCGGTAGCGGCGAGAAATAAGGGGGCGTAACGTTGAAGGGCATGGAAGTGGGCGGACTATCATCCGAGATGAAATTGCAAAAGTCCTCAAGTTTCTCGATCCCGTCTTGAAGCGACCATGGTTGCATGCAGTCATACACGTGTGGTGGAGATCCGTTCATCAGTGAAGCTGGGTCTCCACGATGGGCCATCATCGTGTCCTCTGAGCTATCACTCCTGCTTCCCGAAACCAATCCTTGATCTCGAGGGGACGAGTTTGAATGATTGCTGTTATTAGAAGACTCTTGCAACTCTTGGAGCTGTTTCTTGAGCTTTTCTACCTCTTTTGACCGGTCGCGCATATTGCGTCCTATAGTAAAGTATTAGTTAGTAACAGGATGAGGTGCAAGTGGGACTGGGGATCGACGTACGGTAGGCTCTTTGTGCGAGGCGGTTCTGGATTCTCCTCCGCTCTGCTGAGTTTGGTAGATGCCGCCAATCCTCGTCTGGCTTCATCAAGTCCGCGTATGAGGTCGTTAGCGGACGACCGCTACGTGGTGGCATTGTCTCTGCCATCTGTGTCTTCTTGCTGATGGCTCAAGCTGTTGTGAGAAAGGCAGTAGCAGTATGGAAGCTTTTATATAGGAATTCAAAATCCCGATGAATAAGATATAAGCTAGAGAAGCAAGCAAGGGAGCTCTTGGGCCAACTGTCTATGCTAGCCAGGGGATGAATGATGAACGTGGCGGCGGATCTATCCACATTTCTTTCACGATGGGCAGGCGAAGGTGAAATATATTAGTACCTAGTCAGTAAGATGACATGAGAAAGAGAGACATGGAGCCTTACTATTTCGAGTATCTAACCTATATTATAATCCGCAAGTACTACACCCGCGGAGTATACTTACACGACAATGTAGGTAGCGATACTGACATCAAGAGGCAACGCAGATGCGTACATGATAGAACTCGTCACAGTGTGGGATCCTTCGCTGGAAGGATTATGCACTCGCGCCCCTAGTTAGCCACTATCCTGAGCTGCTATCCCGCAAGTAGGGGCCCATTTGTACTGATACTACCCTCGTGGTGGACCGTCACACGCGTTGGGTACCTACCGAGAGCGCAGTCTGCGGTGTATGAACGCCTCTTTGAGCATAGCAGGCATGCATCCGTATAATCCATGGATAGCAGGACTCGCTATAGCCACCGGTAATAAGTATCGATTTTCTGTGTATGTATGTACAAGTAGAGTATTCCGTACTCGTAAAGTGTTGGGCTATCCACCCCGGCACCCTGTCGAGGTCCGTCAGACTTTGATAGACCTTGTCAACTGTTAACTGTGGGTATCACCTTGTTGTGTAAGTGCTCGTAAGAAATCCAAGGCCTCCTTATTCACAACTCACTGTCAAAAAGTCGAGTAGTTGCCATTGAAGATCGGGGACTTACTTAGAGTCTTTACCATGAGTTACGAGGGCTTTGGGTGCAGAGAGTTGTCAAAGTCTTTGTGTAACCTGAGATGCACTTGCGTCCCAGCAACTCAACTCATGCGGTTCTGCTGGGTGTTTAACTAACATATTACGGAAATCATAATACGTCGTATACCTAGGTGATTACTTCATGCAAATGTGCGGACGTGGTTCAACTTCACTGCATTGTTATGAGCACCTACTACCTACTTCGTACAGCCCAGGCATACTTGTAAAGAGCCAAAAGAGAAGAGTCGGCGCTATCTCCTAACCCTGGCGGATGCGTTTCGAACGTGGGGATGGTTGCACAAGAGGTGCAGGCCATCAACCCTGGACGGGGCCGCATCCGCGCTGACCATTCCAGAAACATAGCAAAATCTCCGGGATGCTGATCCCGGATCAGCCCACGAAAGATCCGTCTAAGCCGTCCGTGATAACCACCGCCACCATCAGTCATGTGAATTCACGATTGCTAGCCGACGCGGCACTACCCCGTACGGTCCAGACACTACTGTACGGATCATGTATCCTACGATAGTTGTTAACTGTTCGGAATGTCTTTGTGGCGCTGGCTCGGGAATCGGAATGGCAGGTACCTCGACATGCAACGTCTTGCCGTGCCTTAGCGGTTCATTAAAGACGGACTTGGCTGCACAAGCCTACAAACAAACCGGACAGCGAAAGCCATTTTTATTTCCTTCTAATTTGGTGCTATCCATCTTCCTGACCGAGATGGATTTCCCGCAGGGATTTGTTGAGAACTGTTGAATTAGATCTTGAGATTTGTATTCCGTACGTCCCTCCGGAGTCCTTGTTGATAACCGTTCTTTGTATTCTCAACCGACTACGATACTTCATCGAATGACACCGGAGCCCCTATCTCAACGGTTTCCCCTCAGATACAAGAATCCTGAGCAGAATTCCCTTACATGTGCCACTTCACTCCTGTGAGAGCCCCAACTTATACGGATGTCCTTATCCCAGTTGTCCCACCCCCGTGGGCCATCTTATAGTAGCTTCTATTTTCGGTAGGAGGGGCTTCTCAATGGGCCCTGTAATTGGCCCGCTCACAATCCGTAAACGGCGCTGGACAGCACCTATCGCTTCCAAAGATCTGAGGACCGACTGTGCTGAGCGAGTTCCTATCCTCGAAAGAGCTCTGAAAGTTATCGGAGAGGATGTGTTAGGTAGTATCTCCTCGATATCTCGGAACGACGACTTCGGAACCCTGGGACGGTCAACAACAAACCCAGCAACAATCAAACTGCAGATCCGTGCTTCGATCAACCAACGAAGATCATTATTATTGGGTCGACGGATCACGTCCGGCGAAGTCTGTCCGTCGGTAGAATCTCGCTATTCCGTATCTTCGCCTGACTTTCGCTCTGCGCAGACATATCGTCAAGGGGGGGCCTCGATGCATCCATATGGGTCCATGGCATGAGGAGTCCGGCGGACCATGTTACCGTAATACGCGGTTAATTAGCATAGAAAAGAGAAGAGAGCATGTCTGATGCCCGGATAGGTAGTCCAAACACCAGACACGGCCAGTATACACAGCAAATTATGGACATCTTTATACCGCCAGGGTTTTCTTTTTCTTATTTCAAGCCAATGAGATCTTTTCAAGTTATATTTCCGAGAGGCCAGCATGGCCTTAATAGCAATTGATTAGAAATACGGAATGCATCGAACGGTTATAGACGTCGGAATTAAAAGGACATGCGGTGCGGAATGAAGTTATCAACTAAGGCATCAGGCAAGCGAGAGGACTTAACATGCATATCAAAAGCAACTGTGTACTTAATTGTGGGATTGGTATAAACTCATGCTGCCGAATTCCGTATTAGTTGCAGTTGAGATTCGAAGCGTGAATATAGTCCGACTAAGTCGTTCACAGCACGTTGAGATGCAATGAGATGTGCATACTTCAAGTGGAGAGATACGTTGACTTCAGTAGTTATTATGATGTAGACATTGACGACTTTTTATCCTTATGATAATGGGATAGGTACGCCGGAACTACAAGAAAATAAGAGCGAATCGCGTAGGTCGTGCAAAATGCCAGCCTGGTTGCTCCCGGGTAGGTAGTCTCGGCTCATTAGTTAGAACTACCGGGTAGGTCAATGCTCAACGAACGAGAACATCAGGCATGGACAACAATGTCAGTCAATTTCTCTTTCTTATTTAAAGCACGCCCAGTCCTTTATTCCTATATGGTGGCCCGTTAGCTGTTACTTGCCCGGTCTAACACTGCTTTGCCTGCCTTAATCGGAACTACCAGAACCCATTCCCTAGACTCTAGATATCTCCCTTACAGTGCCTTGAACTTCTCAATACGTCCCTTCACCAAATCGGCTCATCAAACAATCTCCTTTCCATAAAGCCCTTCATCACCCGTCGTCGCGCTCCACTCCGGCCCGAAGCCCGGAGATAATCGTGGATGCCCGGCCCCGGGATGATGAGAGCATGGCGTCACAACGGGACGGACCGCCCAAGGTTTCCTCCGACAGTCAGCCATGTGTCCCAGACGCGCTGCAACTACATACGTACCTGAGCGATGCGTTGTCCTGGTTGCAATGAGCTGCACTGTGCCGTTGTCTTACACGACCGTGGAACAGGGTCACTCTACCTCCGACACCAAGCCTCAAGGCATTACCCTCATCCATTATCTCTTACTCAGAATCTATACCAGTATCTTCTATCTGCACAGATATACAATTAACAGAATTGTCAGTCCTGAGAAACATTGTTCTTGTCTTGGCCGACTAGTCTCTCCCCGAGAACATTTGAGCAAGTTCTTTCCCAGCGCCATCCCCGCCCCCCAATCCACGCAGAGCCATCTTGAACGAATAGTAACTCATCCACGCACGATCTGGTGGGCTGATCGAATTGCCCAATTTGTATTCCAACCCTCATATCATTGGACGAAAAACTCTCTCATGCCACGAGCGTCGCTCGCTTGCTTGTACCTTACGCATCTCCCCCTTACTCCTCGTTCAAGTGGCGGGTTCTACTAGACCCTGATCGCCTTTATTCGTTCATGTTTGTCGGTATCTAGCTAATGCGAATGAGATGTCGCCATCACCAGAACGCAGTGGACTTGTGTTACGAGCACGACATTTCTAGGGGTCTAGATTGTTGTGAGACAGAGACGATACAGCTTGGCAAAAGTAGGAACTCCTGGGACAACTAAACGTCTTCATCCTTACCGCCTCTTCTGAAGTATGCCAGAGGAGGTTTTCGGGTATAAATCCAGCTGTGCGCACGATGTTTGAGATGATGGCCGTCCGCCCTCCACTATTATTCGTGTGCTATTCGACCCCGTGATTGTATTCCGAGGTCGTCAGGTTTCACCACTACCAGGACCACCGCTCAACATGCATCTCATTTTCCTACTCTCCTTCGCCATAATCGGCCTGGCACGCGCTCACTTCCACGTCAAATACCCGTCCTGGCGAGCCGACAGTCTCACTAACACACAATACAACCAATACGACTATCCCTGTGCGTACCTCATTCCATTCCCACCTACATATCAACAACCACAGACCTCAACACAATACGCTAACAACAACAGGCGCCGGCGTACCCTACGGCATAGGAAACGAAACAGAATGGCCCCTAACAGGCGGTGCCTTAGCCGTGAACCTAGGCCATCCCTGGACCTACCTATACATCAATCTCGCCCTCGGTGCAGACTCACCCAGCTACAACATCTCTCTCACGCCTCAACTTCTTAACGTCACCGGAAAGGGCGACTTTTGCATTCCAGCTGTCCATGTCCCCGTCAATGTCACGGATGGCCAGAAAGCGACTCTTCAGTTTGTCACGAATGGGGAATCGGGTATTTCGTTGTATAATGTCGGTCAATCCTACTGTGTGCTTGACTTTGATCATGTTAACACGTGTGTAGTGTGCGGATATCGTATTCAAATCTAACGCCCCACCTCCTCCGACCGGAGTCTGCACAAACGACACAGGCGTGACGGCGACTATTGTAGGACAAGGCACCGCAGCCACTCCGACATCTACGCCGCACAATGGTGCACCCTCTGGAGCATTAGGAGACATGTCCCAGGCGACTATTCTTGTGGCTGCGATTCCTGTTCTGGCACTCGCGGTACTGGAAGGTCTATGACGAAGGTGGGAGTAGAGCATTCGCTGTCTATCTACCTAATGCTATATAATATACGAGAAGGGAATGCTGGCAAGCTTGCTTCTAATATTCAACTCAATGAGATGTACCTATGAGATATGTCTGGGGAGAACGGTAGTTAGCCTAGGTATGTCAAGATGTCGAGTTATTATATTAGTAGCCCGTGAGAACTCACCCTTAGCTGTAAATCAACACTACCTTGCAAAACGCAAGCTCTTTGTATGAAACCGAGACTGAATCGAATCAAACCATGCATGTCCCTGCAACACGTGCAGACTGTATCCGGACCTAATCGCCATTAGACGCTCACTTCACGGGCGTTGCATCCCGGTCTGAATGCAACTCGTTCATCACTCTGCCCATTGTCACACGCTGTAGTGGGTTTGGCATCAGCATTTGCCATACGAGGGACTCAATCTTGTCACGTTGGTTGAGTTGCCCTCTGGCTTCCTTGATCTCAGTTAGCCATTTCTGCATCTGCTCCACCGCAGAAGGAGAAGAAGGAGAGGGAGAGGCCCTTGGCAACCCGGGTCGTCGATGCAAGTCCGCAATCATCCAGTATAGTTTCTTTGGGTGCCCACGGAGCCCACGCGCATCGGGGAAGGGGATCTTGCGCAAGACATAGAGCATTGTCACGCCAAGTGCCCACACATCCGAAGCCGTGCCACGCAGCTTTTGTGCGATGAACTCCGGCGGCACATAGTACGGCGTTCCACCCTTGGTGGCAGGGTCGGTGGTGTGCGTCGACATGCCGAAGTCACAGAGCACGGCACCTCGGTCTTGGGAGTACAGTATATTGGCTGGCTTGATGTCGTTGTGAATGCGCTTCTTCTGGTGAAGGTAATGCAAGGCGCCTGCAATGTCCTTGAGGATGCGAACGGCATCTGCACGGCTGCCAACAAACTTGTCCGTGCTGATGTCACGCCAGACATTACGGGCAGCCAAGTCCTTGCCGTCAACATGCTCCATGTACAGTGACAAGTACCGAGCGTCGCCTCCGTATAACTTGACAATGGAGTCGTGCTCGAGATCTTCCTGGCTTTGATACTCGCGAAGCCAGACATCGGCTTGGCGAATCACATTCCGATAATTCGCATCTGGGGGGTGCGTATCCGACGGTGACCCGCCGGTTTTGAGGACCTTGACTGTGATAACGCCGTCGGGAACTTGAGAATGCTCAGCTGTGAAAACGCAAGAAGCACGGGTCGTAGCAATCTCATCGCGTTTCGTCAACTTATATCCGTCCATCTCGCGATCCCCAGGAATCGCGACGATGTCATCTTTCTGGACCTCAAGCAGCGCATGACCGTTGGGAATCGCAATCTCCTTTGTTTTAGGCGCATTGGCATAGGGAAAAACGAGAGGATCATCTTTGGGTCCTAGGAAGACGATAATGTCTTCACTTCTCTTGTGGGCGTCGTCCGTGCGAAGCTTCTTCTCAACCACTCCATTCTCAGCCGCATGTTCATCTGAAGATAGGGATCTTTTGCCCAACCGGCTCTGTGTAGTCTGACTAGGGGCAGACGTGGGCTTGGGAGTCGTGGACTGTGGACTCTCCGACCGGGCGTGTCGGACAATAGGCCGTTTCTCCAGTATTCGAAAATCAAGGACGGGAATGTCAATACTGATTCTCCAGGTGCCTGGTGACAATGTCCGGCCTTCCTCCGGGTAGATCTCCTGCTTGAAGTTGGTGTCACTATGTAATGAAGATCTCCTGGCCAGTGCAATTGGGATATCCGATCTATTCAAAAAGACCAACCCGTCGCTGGCTGGGTCGTAAAAGAGTTCACACCAGAGGGCCGGCCGGCCTTCCTCTTCGACCTGCGACATCCTGATAGGGAACTTGATGTCTTTTGAGGTCTGAGTCACAGCCAGGACCTTGGACGTCGGTTGGTCGGGGTCGCCCACATCTGTCCCCAAATCGAGCCACTGGCAACTGTCAATGCAGGGACTGACGGAGCGACTGCTTGTTAGCGGCCGCAGCAGTAACCGAAGTCCTTTCCTGTAGTCTTCTTCACGGATCACCAACTGGTCCAGGGGGACATTATGATCTTGGGCTTCGCAAAACGCCTCATACTCCATGGTTTGTTCCAATCGCAACTGTATCTCATCGGCAGTGAATGGCTCCGTTTTCTCTTCGGACGGGTAAACTTCAGCAGCCATGATGTTGACGACGGGGGACTATACCCAGACAGCAATATATACCAGTTTTATAAACGACAATGGTATGGCTTCCACAAGACTGGAATGAATACGACCTGATCACAGCGTAATCCGTACAGAAAACCGGGCTTAAAATGACTGAAAAGGAATAGGAAGCGAAAGTACGAAAACGATCAGAGGAGTTGGAACCAAACCTCACCTAGGACGTCAAGGGAAGTTGAGAGATCAATGGCCTTGCTTAGTCCCGAGGGCTATGCTGATAAGTTGAGATTTCACCATCAGATGAGCTGTCCTTGAGACCTCCAGTACCGGGTCTCTTAACCAAGCGGCAGTAAAGAGAACCATCGAAGCAGTCAGAAGCCCGCACGACAGAAAGGGCATGGAGTACCTACAGTACCTGCTGTTGTGCGGCTGATCCCGCTAGAGATGAGTTCCTTCGGTCGCCTGCCTAGGCGTCACCCCCGGTCTCTTACCTTCACCAGCCAACCGCGCGCCACAGGTTAGAGATACGGGTTCCACTGGGCGCGGCATATTAGTCACTTTGGAGGACATCGCCCCAGTTCGTCCACACTGCCTTGAATTGCCAAGATTACTTGATAAGGTAGCCATTCCGTGTATGTAGGTGGTGTACGAAGGAGAAGGTGGACAAGTAGGTAATCCGTACCTACCTACTACCTACTCCATTCAACTCGGGGCAAAGGACCGGGCTACGAAAGAGGTGTAACCCCTTCCTTCACTCCTCTCTCCTTGCGAGTTAGAGGCCATGCGTAGGTAGACACGGATACCTGTTGACAATGAGAGGTGGGCTATCATTATCGTTGGCATACACCGGCATTCGAAATGTTGATCTCATCGCACACATTGCTCTCCGAACCTGGGTTAAGACCAGTATTCCGTAATGTGGCTACTCGTACGGAGGGAATATTCCGTAGACAGGGGGTCATTTGTTCAGTACGGTATCGATATTGTAATGTGTGCTAGTCTCGGGTTGGGAGTGACTGATCTCATAAAGGTTTCGTGCTCGACAACGTCCATAGGGAATATTGGCACCTGGACTCGACGGGTCTCACTCAAGACGTCGTCACAAGGCAAGAGGATGCTCACCAGGGAAGAACGCAACCGACCTTCGTTCTTGTGCAGTTTTCGCCTGATGATGTGCCGTAAGCCGACTTCGAGCAGGCGAGGATGTAATACCTGCCTACGGAATCCTCATAGGGAATCCTAGGCATTTCGTGTGGTAGAGACTCGTTACTCGTACGTCCCAGTGACCCCTCCCAGTCCGAAGTGGTACCACGCATCGGCCCAGCAACGAAACAGAGGAGCGGACATGAGGCCACTGGAGGTGTTTAGCTTCAGCACCCTCTCGAGTCTCGACCGAGCAACCTCCCGAAATGATTACAACTCCCAAAAATGAGGAGGGCATGATAAATTGCACACATCATGAACCCTCAAAACCGCTAGAAAATAAAGACCATGAGCAGGCCAGAGTGGGCTTGGAAACGAAAGACACCTGTCAGGTTTGCTAGGGCACCGAAAAAGCCCAACGACGAAGACTCCCGCCTGCTGTAACCCGTAGTCATGTAGACCCAGGTATCTCTTACTCCAGCTGACCACTTGTCCAGCTGACTCTCTGGCCACAAACAGGTAGCAACAGGTACCTACACCACGTCGACACCTCCCTGCAGTTGCACGAAATCTCCTTAAGGGCGGCTTTTCAGCCCAGGTCCGAGCTTTTTGCTTGGCTGTACCGGTACCAAAATGCTGGGGAATCTGGCGTCTTCGAACGTGAGATGCGCGAAGGACTGAAGTATTCTACTTTGAGTGGCGTTTTTTGAGCATTCTGATTCGACTGTTTCGAGTGCACGGACCTGGGCTGAAAAGCCGCCCTTAAGGAGATAGTGAGGGAAACCCAAGTACGAAATAGGGCTGGGGCCTGGAACCCTGTTCTGTCGACGAGTACCTACGAGTACTCGTAGGGCCCTAGGCGTTCTGTTGTCGCTCTGCGAAGGGGGCCAATCCTACGCTGAGAGAGGAGAGCCGGAGGGGAGACGTGCACATGTGTGTGAAAGTGCTTGCCGACGGCTGCGATGATAGGATGGAATCCATGCAATCCGCTTGTCCGCTTTGCAGCATTTCATGCAGTGAGCCGAACTGGTGTGCATCGCTGCCCCATTCTTGTCTCTCTTTCGAGCGCGGTGATTGGTGCAATATCGAGGGATTTTGCCCGTATTTGGCTAGCTGCAGGTGGCAATGCACAATCTAAGGATAGCGCACTTACATAATATTGACGCAGCGACCGGGCGAGAGCAGACTAAACCCAAAATGGTTGTTGTTTACGCCGGAATACTGACCAAATGGGATTAGCCTCGTAGTAGTAAATAGATTTCACTAGAGTGTTTGTTTGGCCCCTTCCGTGACCGTCTCGTCAAAACGCCCAACGGAAACAAGGAAATGGCTGAAATGGCTGAAATGGGGCTTGGCGCTATGCCTGAGGCCCCAGGCCCTACGACGGTATGGCTACCGGCGATTGCCCACCGTCTTTGTCTTCGCCCTTACCCCATCTCTTCTCAGCACCAACATCGAACCATCACCATCCGTACAATCTCCTGAGCGTCCCAACCACGAACATACAACTTGCAACAATCATACGTGTTTTAACGACACCCGCTTTGAGACCTCAAAACCGTTCACGAATACATAAATAAACAGTTGATTTCTCAAGATGGCCAACATATGTTGCTTCTAGATTGTTTAACAAACAACAAACAGCACAATCACAAGACTCCCAATTGAACGAACGAAAAACCACCACCTGATTTACGTACATAAAGAACCGCGAACCGCAGCACGTCCGCTGGGCAAAATAGCTGCATCATACATAAAAGGATCAACGAATAGCACAGCAGGCACGAAAAAAAAAACACACCCTACGGATTACCTTTTAAGACCGCGAAGCGACACCCAGATTACCCAGACCCCAGATTTACCCCGGACGAACAACTCTCGCGTGGCCAGTTCCTTTTCTGTCACTAGTCCGTCTGCACCCTGATCGCGAGCATGAACGGGCCTGGTAGTAGTTATTCCTGGCACGCTTGGAAGTTTGGGATGAAGAGGGAAGACCTCAACACCAAGCTCCATGATCAGTACAACACGATCACCCTGGCTATCCAGGATCCTGATGCCTTTTACCTCGACGTCTGCGAGATCTCCCAGGATGCCACCAACGTAGAAGACTTCCACCGTAAGCTTGAACTTCGCAAGCAGCACCGGCTTGATCAGCTGAATTCCAGTCTTCAGTCGGCATCCGTTGAGATCATCGGAAACCCCGAACTCATTGGTACCAACCAATGGCAACATGCCGTACAACTCTTTCGTACTCGATCTTTCGACTCGCTGGTAAGATACTTCGCCTCGTATCTGCCCGAAGATCACGCGTGGTACGCGCCAGATCCGGACTCTTATACGCCGTTCTTCGATGAGTTAGACGATTCTACCCCTATTCTAACCCATGAACCGGCGTCATACACAAGTGACATCTCGACGAAGTCGATTCCAGCAAGTCATCTTCCTCCTTCCCCTCGATCTCTTACCATGTGCTCGGATTCTTCTGGCGCCTCCACCCCCGCTAGAGCATCCTCGTTGTGCGAACCAGAACCAGAACATGAAGCCGAAGACGTCACCATTCAAATGGCGTTGAACACAGATTATGAGTATGATACATCCCAATGGGACGATCCTGATACACCTACGACGCCCATGTCTGAAGTGTCAGGAATGAGCTCGTTTGGATACTTTGCGGAAAAGCATGAAAAAAGCCATATGGCAGGCGATCAAAAGACACCGTCAGCGCCGTCATATCCGGATGAGGCGTCAGATATAAAGACGCCAACACTTGCGGATACCTGTTTACGTGAAACGCCGGTGAAGTCGGCATCAAAAGAAGAAACGAAATCAACTCTTAAAAATACCCCATTAGAACGGCGGAGTTGTCGGAAGACGCCAGCGTTGTCACAGATACGACGACTGGATCCTGGACGCATACAGAAACGTCCCGCCGACTCCCTTCGTATGAGGCTGCGAAAAGCCGCAAAAGATAGTTAGCCCGCCGTTGGCCAGGAAATGGCCCTGTATATACGTTGGAATATTATATATGTAAATGATGTTTGATGACTCTATTTTGTTTTGTTTTCTCATGATCAGGTATTACCGTGCTAACTGCCAGGCCTCGCATTATATGCCACCTACACTGCGCTGATTACACTATCTAACGAGACCCGTGACTCGAATAAGAGAGAGTACATCCCTCTCATGACTAGACGGCAAGTTGATCTGTTCATCATCGGTCAAATGATGTATTTTGACCATGACGACAGCTAGTGCACATGAAGCGGACGGATCGACATAATCCACCTCAGTGTCTAAGATAAGTAGGATTTGGTGCCCCTTAAAAGTGTTCAACCAACTCAGAACTTGTGATTCACAACAACTACCTCCTGTTAATACTTTGAATTCCCCCAAGATGCTCCTAATCGAAACAGGTCCAAGGATGGCCGACGTAGCCAAGCCTCTTACAAATCCTCCATGAGGTCATCGATCACTAGCAAGGTAAGATCGAGCACAAGCAGTGAGGTCATTGGAATGCGTATAAGGCAGGGACCTATAGGGAATATCGCTCCTAAGCAACCACGCTTTGGTTGTTCTTTCCTTGGTCTTTTCGTATAATTTTCGCCTATTTTTCACTACACAAATATTGTTTCACAGGTAAAAGATCTTTCCGGCTCTTCCCTGTTATTACCGTTTCAAACACCACACAAATCACACAATGCCAGAGACTCTCCGCGAGAAAGCAAGTAAGAAGCTCAAAGGCCCCGACGCGAATCCAAGCCAGCTGGGTGACCCCATCAGCATCAAAGCCGAGACGAGCGACACCGTGCCGACGAAGGACGAGGCCGGCGCCAAACCGGCCGAGGACACCGACGACAAAACGTCGAAGGAGAAGGCGGTGGAAAAACAAGTCAGTCCGAGTCAGATTGGTGGTCCGGGCAGTCCGGAGAATGAGGCGAGTATTGAGAATAAGGCTGGGCAGCGGGACTCGAAGCTGTGAGGGTTGGTTCGGGGAGTATGTCCCGGCTCTACTTCCGTGATCTCATCGGAACCGCCGTACCTACTCGTATTCCGACTCCGTTCGATGGCAACGGTTAGGTCGGTTCAGACGACACGAAGTCTTGCTTGACCTCTAGGAGAGGAATGATCCACGGCCAACAGAGTACAAATTCATCAAAAATCAACATGTTGCCTTACGTATCATTTGTCTATCTCCGGTGCGAGATATGATCTAATCGTAATTCATACTCTTCGGCCGGTCCCGTTCGCGGGGGTGTTTTGCAGCGAGAGTCTTCCGCTTCGTCGCTGGATACTCAAGGCGGCCAATTCCGTCATCCCACAGTCGATGACCAGGCGGTTCGGGGCTTATCGACCTAGAGATTTACAGCTCCGTATGTGAATGTGCAACATGTTCGGAGCAGTCCTGGTATCACCAGATCGCGGAACCAAAAGCGGAAGCCCGCGCCTCCTTAAGGAGTCCCGATCATACGATCTATAAGTCAACCTCCTAAGATGTTCGCGGTCAAGTGTCGATCACTTTAATCACTGCTCAGGTATTGCAGTCACCATCATTTGAGGACTCAATATACTGGAGAAGAAAGGAGTGATAGTGCTCATCTGAGTTCACCAAGATACCGGCCCTTCAAATCCTAAGATCCAAACGCGTCAGCAGCTACTTCACGTTTACACCCACATGGAGAATATACCAGCAAAGAGATTCCAAAGATACCAGCTGACAAATTCCTAGGTTTGTACTCTGAATAGGTAAGTTGTTGTGTACTAGAAAAAACGGGCACTCCGAGCATCACCACCCGAGATTCACATGTGATTATCAACGCTACAGCTTACGCTCCCATCCTCCCTCTGCTTCGAAAATTCTCCCAACTGCCTTAGACACCGCGAGCAGATGTCTGTCATAGTAACGGGGCGCAACCAATGAGAGCCCAATGGGCAAGTCTTCGACGCCCTTGAAGCCTGGAATATTGACGACTGGCGTATGAAGAGCCTGCGGATGAGACAGTGTGTCAGCAGACGCATCTTTCATGTGAACCGCCCCCTTCTCATGACCTACCGTCCACATGGCATTAAAAGCTGGGCTCCCCGTACTATCAGTCCCTACAGGTGCCTCATTAACCACGCTAGGGGTGAGAATAGCAGCGTACCGCCTTGCTATGGCGTCGAACTTGGGCCGCAGTGCAGCGAGCCCGTCGTATGCTTCCAGCTGCGCTGCACGGGAAATCTTATTCACGTTCTCAACATGTCCGACGAAAAGCGGCGAGAGCTTCTCCTTCGCAAGCCTGTACTCGGGCAAGAATGTGGACCGGCCCTCGCTATGGACTATGATGCGCTGCCATTCAGGTGCGCGATCAAACTCGGGCGGCAGCTCGATCTCCTCAACCTCGGCACCGTGACTCCGTAGGAGCCGCATGCTGGATTGAAACGCCGCGACCGTTCCCAGGCCAACTTGAGGCCATACGACAGTCTTCGTGACGGCAAACCTGGCACCTCTCACTTTGAATCCGTATACAGGGGCTTGATCATCCGTAAGCGCAAAAGCGTCGGCCATGAGTTCCAAATCCTCAACACAGCGCGCGAAAAAGCCAATCGTGTCTAGGGTGAGTGAGTAGATTTTCAGCCCTTCACGACTGACTGCATTCCACGTCGGTTTGAATCCGTAGATGCCAACGAACGAAGCAGGACGGATGGTAGAACCACCCGTTTGCGATCCCAGTCCGATCGGGGCCTGAAAGTCTGCCACGGCCGCTGCCGATCCGGAAGATGAGCCGCCCGGAGTTCGTGCGGGGTTATGGGGATTCCGAGTCTTGGGTCCGCCCTCGGTGGAAGCGAACTCGGTTGTCGTTGTCTTGCCTATGGGAGCATGAGCAAAAGGGGGAAAGTCTCATCCCTTTTGACTACCCCTGCATCATGAGATCTCACCCACCTAGTAGCAATGCGCCCGCCTCGCGCAAAACTATGATGCACGCCGCATCAAGCGCCGGTGCATTCCCTCGGTAAATGGGAGAATTATGCTGCGTCGGCATGTCTTTTTGCAATGAGCAACGAGCCATGTCACAAGCGCCATCGTGTGTTCTAGATACCTTTTGTGTAAATGATGTCCTTGACCGCGATCGGGAGCCCGTGTAGTGGTCCTCTGTCGCTCATGGGGATTCGATCAAGTCTTCTGGCTTCGCTGATGATGTACTTTTGATCCAGATGCTCCCACGCCTGGACAACGGGATCGCGCTCCCGGATTCGCGAGAGAAGGGATTGAGCATATTGTTCAACGGTCAACGAACCATCCCTTATGCGCGAGAGCGCCTGGGTAGCGGTTAACCTGTAGGAATCCATGTCGTTGAATTCGCCAAGACAGGACGACGAGCAGTCTTCAAGTTGTCAGTAGGCCAAAACCATGCCGTTTGACAGATACATAGGTTGATGAGAATATGGATATTTTCTGATTGGAAATCAACACGGCAGACGGGTTTCTTCGTTAATCTGGGGGTGGCGCGGGTCCGTTGGAGTCTAGAGTCGCAAGCTGAAGGGACTGTCTGGACTCCACTCTTGACATCTCCATGATGAATTCATCACGATCCGCGAAGTGGTTGCAACTCTCATGAAGTCCGAACGCTTTCGATACGGATCAGACTCCATAAAAACCATGCCCCTGTCTATTCGTAGTTACCAAGACTTACTTGTATCGAGACATCGCTATCTCGAGGCACTTCCGGCTAGTTCGGCCGAACTGGCCCGTGAGTCCTGTTGCCGGGTTGGCGTCGCGCCATCACGATTTGCTCGGTCGAATCCGGAAGGAATCCAACTCGTTCAGGAATCGGAAACAGCTGGCATGCTAGCGTCGGCAGTTTTTCACAGCGAAGAGGTGGACCCCCTGGTACCTACGGACTAGTAGTCTTACATAAAAAAAAACCGAACCGAACATCATTGCTGACCATCTTCTATGAATTTCTTTTACTATCACCTGCCGGATCGACAACACATCCGGGGTACGGGTTACGGCCTATACCAATGATGTGCGTCCATCAGAATTGTTCGTCATTCGGTTCGCTACGAGTACGTGGTTTGAAATCACCCCCCTCACCGGCGTAAGTAAGCAAGCAAGGAGACGCCAAGGAGGTCCCTTGACCTTCAGTGACGACTACCCAGATAGGTATTCACCACCGGCATCGGAACACTATAATATCATCATCATCATGCATCAGTCTCCGTATGGAAGGGATACATAGCTGTCGCGGATTTAGCCATGAGAGTCCAGTCTCCTTACGGATAGTTCCTTCTAGATAATACATGCAGGATGACCATGATCTCGACCCTCATTCTCGATTATTGCCGCTTCACAACCAAGCAAAGATCTCCAGACTCACTACCCATCGGGAGACAGACTATGTACATCTCAAAACATGATCGTTTGTCGTGAATCACGTCGTCGTCGATATCTATTGCGTATTTTCTCAGCAACGAAAAATAGGGGTAACATGTGTGTTTGTAATCCTCGAGACTGATCTCGATGAATCCATGTAGAGAATCCGCATCATGATGCACTGCATGCTCGGCACAGATATTAATAGCAAGATACTATATGCTGTTTCACGTCAGCTCACCGATGCCTCTGGCCTCTCAACGTACGGGATAGGTACTCTACGGATTGCAACTTACCTAGTGTTGAATCTAGGCGCTTTTTCCATTTCCAGCCAAGGTATTACCTGCCAACCCTCCGATGTACTCGTTTCAGTAGGGCGTGTGGAGAGAAACACAGCTTCTATGATATCCACTTCGTTAACCCTGCCGGAGCTGGGTTCGGCTTGAAGCAGAATTTCTTGCGAATTCTACGTGAGCCCGGTCCAAAGCTGAATAATTCATACATGGAGTGGATTCATCGTGTGAAACTTCGGTTTGTAAGTGAGTTGATATATTAACGTGTAATCTGATTATATATAAATATGAGTCCCTTTGCTATGAATCACTTGTGTTAACTCATGCTATAATCCAGATCACATTGTACATACAATTCCCTCGCTTCCTCACATACTCGAACCCTCGACTTCTTCAACGTATATATTTCTCTGTACTATATTCTCATAAAATTAAGCCAACATGACGAACCTATTCAACCCCCTGAAGGTCGGCACCATGAACCTCGGTCATCGAGTGGCCATGGCACCGCTGACACGCTTCCGCTGCGATGACGAATGGGTTCCTCTCCCCATGGTCAAAGGTAAGCAACAATACTCCAATCATCCCCAGTCTCACCCGCTGACCCGTTACAGAATACTACCTACAACGTGCTTCCGTCCCCGGAACCCTCCTCATCACAGAAGCAACCATGATCTCCGAAACAGGAGTCAGCAGAACCAACGACGCCGCCCTCTTCAGCGACGCTCAGATTGCCGGCTGGAAAGACATCACCGACGCCGTCCACAAAAAGGGCTCCTTCATGTACTGCCAGATCTGGCATCTCGGTCGCGCCGGCTTCCCCAAAGTCCATGAAGCACGGGGCACTAAATTCCTATCCTCCAGCGCCATCCCCATCGAGGGTACGGATGTCGTGCCCGAGGAGATGAGCGAAGATGAGATCCAGCAGGTGATCCGCGACTTCGGCACCGCAGCTCAGGCCGCCATCAAGGCCGGTTTCGACGGCGTCGAGATCCACGGTGCCCACGGCTACCTCATCGACCAGTTCACGCAGGACCTGTGCAACCAGCGGACCGACGCCTGGGGCGGCAGCATTGAGAAGCGAGCTCGTTTCGCTCTGGAAGTGACCAAGTCCGTCGTCGACGCCATCGGCAGCGAACGCGTCGGTATCCGTCTCAGCCCCTTCAGCAAATACCAAACCATGGGCATGGAAGACCCCTACCCTCAATTCGAGTACCTCGTCAAAGAACTGAAACCCTTCAACCTCGCCTACCTCCACCTCGTCGAGCCGCGCGTCTCAGAAGACTTCGACAACTCAAACACGAAGCACACCGTCGCCCCCTTCGTCAAAATCTGGAACAACCAAAGCCCCGTGCTGCTCGCGGGCGGTTTCGAACTCGACTCGGCGCTCGACACCGTCGACAACATCTGGAAGGACTACGACGTCGTCATCGCGTTCGGGCGCTACTTCCTCTCGACGCCCGACTTAGTCTTCCGATTGAAGAAGGGCCTCGAGTTCAACAAGTACGACCGCTCGACGTTCTACACGTTCAAGGAGCCTAAGGGTTATATCGATTACCCCTTCAGCGAGGAGTTTAAGGCCGAGGTGGTATATTAAGTGATCAGGAGGGGGTCGCAAGCATAAGAACTGTTGTATTTAAACCTGTATCAGTGAAGAGAAACGCCATCTTGTATATACTAGAAGATAAACTAGAGTTGTATATTTGTTACGATCCGACCCAAAAAGCCCAAAGCCAGTCCAAAGACACGTAAATGCATGTAAATCTATCATCGCATTGAAACCCGTATTTGTCCAGTTCTCTTCCTCCCAACTACATAGAGTATGTACGATTAAAGGTACTGGTTTCTGACCTGGCGGATATAGCTTACAGAGATCAGAACTGATATCAACTCGGCCGTACCTAGGTCATGAACGAGAGGAAGAATTGTGTATAGTACGTATAAATAGGGGGGAAGGGGGCACAAAGGGTCAACCGCTCAGAAGACGAGAACTGTTTAACGGATACGAATAAACCGACAACAACTTGACCCAATGAGCGCGACTTGTCGATTAAAGCGATCTCTTATTGAAAAAAATTGAGAACGGAGATTTCGCAGTAAATTTGTTATTTTTTTATTAAAACTTTTCTTTTCAATCCGGACGTGCATGCCAATCCCCCGGATACTATTAACACAAACGTTTCTGATTCATTCACTCATGAATTCATTGTATTGCATGCATGCTGAACACCCACTGAAGACCAAGTCAAAGTATTGCAGTTCCCTCCCTGTAAACGCCCGCCTCCCCCTTTTTGAGCTCCTGTTCATAATGCTTATCGGCCAAGGCGAATGACGCCAGCGGCAATCAGTTTGCGAATATTGCTCGCTACAGCGGGGTTGCGCATGTGCTCCTGAAGCGCCGCAGGGTCAGACTGGGCTTGTTGAAGGATGGACTGCATGACAGGATCCTGCATAATGCTCATGATCTAAACGAAGGACATTAGTACACAAGCTTCACACAATCACGTTCGCATTCAACCTCATCGGGCTTCTTTATTACTCACCTCAGGATCCTTCATCAAGCGCTCACGGGTCTGCTCCTCAGTTTCATTCTCTCGGGCTGCGTACATAGCCTGCAGCGCCTTCTGTTGTTGCTGGTCGATTTCCCGTGCATTAGCCTTGTTGTGGTGTTGGTTATCTACTTCGGTAGCCTCATTGCAAGCGTCAATGCACTCGGAATACTTGCGCATGCCGAAGTAAATCTGCGCCTTGCGGATGTAGGCGCGGATGAACTTGGCGTCCTTCTTAATGGCCGTGTTGCAGTCATCAAGCGCACTGGGAAACTCGAAGAGCTTGACAAAGGCCGCAGCACGGTTGCTGTAGCCACGAGGATCCTCGGGAGCACGCTTGATCATCTCGGAATAGGCTGCAACGGCACCCGGGAAATCTTGCTCCTTAAACTTCTTGTTGCCCTCTTCACGAGCCTCCTCAGCCTTGGCTGGGTCAATGTAAGCATTTCGGTCCGCCTCAACCTTCTTGCGCTCGGCAGCGCGAAGCTTGTTAACGGTATCGGGGGTTCGGTGCTCAGTGAGCGACTTCTGGTAGTTCTCAACAGCCTGGGCTAGGTCACCCAGCTTCTCATAAGCAGTTCCGATACGAGCATAGGACTTGGCAATCATCTTGAAATCGGCGTAGATGATGCGGCCCTCCTCAATCGCTTTAGTGCACGCTTCGATACACGCTTGGTAATCGCCCTTTTCGAAGTGGGCTGCACCCAAGTTGTTGAGGTAAGTGATATCCTTGTGTAGCTCCCACGCCTTGGTGTAGTGTGCGATGGCCTCGTCGAAGTTTCTCTTCTTGTAGTTTTCTGTGCCTAGAGCCTTCTCCTTATCGGCCTCTTCCTTCGCCTTGGCCTTCTCCACAGCTTCCTCGTCTAGCTCAGGTTCAGGCTCAGGCTCGGGTGCCTTTTCGGGCTCGGACCGGGTGGTGGAGGGTTTCAAGTCAGGCATCTGGACATCCTCCTCTACTTCCTTGGAGTCCGAAGATCGAGGTACCTCTCCTATGTTCGCGTCAAGGCCCAAAGCGACGGCCATGACCTGCATCATTCGAGGGTCTTCGAACAAGTCTTGGGAAACCTGAGGGCTCTTCTGCAGCGCCTGAATCTTGGCCACGAAAGAAGGGTCGGCAAAGTAACTGCTTGTCTTGGGGTTTGTCATGAGTTTTTGGAGGAGGTTGGGGTCGCTAAAGATATTGCCAAGTCCACCCATGGGGTCGTCGCCGGCACCTGTTCGTCTTGTGTGAGCACTCCCTGCTTCATCAAGAAGTCGGATGTGTACATACCAGCTGCCTGCTCCATGGCTCTCTCAACAGAAGCCAGGGAGCTCTTGAGACCGGCATTGTTAGGGTCGAGCTTTAGACCCTCTTCGTAAGCAGTTTTGGCTTCTCTCAGGTCGCCAGAACCGTGAAGAGCAGCACCCTTGCGTCCCCAACCCCGAGGCCAGTCAGGCTTGATCTGTGTTGTCGTCTCGGCATCGTCCAAGGCCTTGGTCCAGTCTTTCTTGGAAGCATGGGCAGCAGAGCGGTTGCTGTACAGGACGTGGTTCTTCGGATCCAGCGCAATGGCCTTCGTGAAAGCGTCGCTACAGCAGAATTAGTTGGGACGATCTAAAGTAAGGCGCGAGAGGTGCGGACTGGAATGGCATTGAGGGTTTCTTACATGGCTTCATCGAAGTTCTTGGCGGCCATGGCACTGTTGCCCAAAGTCTTGAGCTCGTCTGCGGACGCCATGGTGTTTGCGAGGAAAGACAAGCGATATTGTTGAGCGGGGTGATAACGGTCAGATCAAACCAGCAAGTGAAATTCTGGAGAACACGTCTCGATTCCGTATTGTTGGGTTGGGAGAAGAGGAGCGACTCTTTGCACAAACTGGTTTGCGATCCAGAGTGGGCAGTGGGCAGATGATGAAGAAATACTGGCCGGGCTGAGAAGCAGGTTCGAGAGCTTTCTATCCAAGTCCACTGGCAAGAATTGGTGGGGTTGGCGGCATGTAGTAGGTACCTATTTCGTAGGTCATGGGCCATTATTCAATGGCCCAGCACTAGAATCTCAAGGTCCTTAAGGTACCGCGCAGGTGGTAGGAGCGTACCTCCTAAGGTAACGGATTAGTGCTGCTACAGTGTGCGTACGGAGTACGTCTTCGGGGACAGTATGGGAGCTGCCGTGTGAACTTGCATCCAGGACAGTGTGCACTCGTATCGTACGGTACGGAGCACGGTTCACGAAGCTGGCACATCCATGACCACACTGGGGAAGGTTGTACTTGTACCTACCTACGCTAGGCCTTCCGTACCGTGCCTGCCAGGTTGGTTCCGCAGGTCAAGACGCGATAAGACGATTCGCGTCTACGATAAGGGAATATTTCTTGTCGACTTGCCTATCAGCATTTCTTCGTGCAGACCACCTGCTTGCGGCGCATCGCGGGGCCCTGCCGATAATCCTTTAACCAGACAGGCTTTCAATCATAGTGCATGCGTGCCTACGGATTACTTCGTACATGAGCCCGGTCATTGATCATTGAAAATCATTCTTCGTCACTTTGCCATTTTTCACATCACTGGTCCTGCCATTGGCCAACTCGCCGTGCGCATTGATCAATCCAAGTACGAAGTCATCATCACTGTTACCACTTTGCGACTTACACGCCTTTCTTCTCACTTATATACCCATACTCGCTATATCGCAGTCTACAAAAATCGCAAGCAGACGTCGCGATGGATGAGGCGACCTCGGCGCTCAAGGCGCAATTATATGCGGCCTGTGAGGAGGCTTGCAGCAGTGATCCCGACCGACTCTTCACCCAGGAAGACCTCACTGCCCTCGATGTCATCCCTCCAAAAGACATCAAGAAGCTGCTCCAGATTATTCAGATCTTGACGAACGAACGTCTCTTTGCGCCAGTCACTCTTCACAGCGGCCTAGCCTGGCGACTGCGCCCTGCAGCCGAGGCAGCCAAGTAGGTGCCACTTTCTCCGCATACCTCTGCCAATACTTGCGATATGTTCCGTGATGTACTGACCCAGCCCTTGCGTAGATACAAACTACTCACCAGCCATGATCAAATTCTGGTGTATGAGATCATTGATGCTGCCGGCGCTGAGGGTGCCTGGCAGCAGGATATCAAGCGACGGTTAAACGTCCAGGACAATGCCCTACGAAAGGCATTGAAGGAACTGGAGACGAAACGACTCGTCGTGCAGTTCACGACGGTCGAGAACATCTCCAAGAAGATGTGGATTAAGGCCAACATCAAGCCATCATCTCGCGCCACCGGCGGCCCATGGTACACCGACCAGTTCCTTGATGAAGCCTTCATCGAAGCCCTGCAGAGTGTCGTCATGAGCTTCATCAAGAATCGCGGCAGTTATCTGAGCAAAGGCACCAGAGCCCCCAGTCCCCTCCCACCGAAAAGAGGAGTCATCAATGGCGCCTTATCTGAGGCGGCGCTCAAAAGTAAGAAGCGCTCTGCGGATGCCATTTCCAAAGACGATGATCCAGTAGTCTCAATCGCAGCGACGAAAGCTCGGAAAGCTATACGTTTGCCCATGCCCGCCGGTTACACCGAATACCCCACGGCCGAAGAGATCACAGCCGGCATTCAAGCGGCAGAAGTTGCCAAAGGCCAGCCCCTCAAACAAGAGCACGTGCAGGAACTCATCAATGTCTTGGTGTGGGACAATCGGGTAGAGGAAATCCGCATGGGCAACAGAGTAGGCTACCGTGCAGTCCGTATCTCCAAACAAAATACCTCTCTATATTCCAAACCCGGCGATGAAGACTTTTGGGAGCCACAGAGCAACGGCCTCACGACTGTGCCATGCGGAAAATGCCCTGTGTTTGACCTCTGCGAACAAGGTGGCCCCGTCTGGGCTGGTGGCTGTGAATACTACGATCAATGGTTGGCATAGCCACCACGGACGGGTTTGTCTTCACGCAGAAGAATGCGGCAGTTGGGGCATCGTGTCGATTTGTATTATGCATGGCAGTGGCGTTACGTGGGATTAGGTATACTGACGTCCTCCAGGGAGACAAGGACTCAGTCAGGTGTTGTAATTACATGGTGGAAAACAATCATACAAGGCAGATGCAAATAGGTAGGTAGCGTCTAGCTATGTACGATATAAAGTCCTAGATCCCTTTTAACAGCCTTGGCCAGGTCTACTGAGTATGACTACAGTGTTAGATGACCATACTAATATAGACATCCTGCGTCGAATGCTGTATGGCAAGATCTGGCATGACAGCACATACATATATTGCACGGCACGGAAAGAAACACAAGCAAGACGGGTTTTTGCAGTTGTCTTTTTTTTTACCTAGTTATCTCGTTAAAGCCCCCAAAATACTCAGTGTCACCTTGATCCACGTGCTACTAATAGCAAAGCATTGCAACTGATGTGCTAGCTCGAGATGTCAAAAGCAATGAAGGAAGTGAAAGCTTGCGCTGGTACTTTATAGGACACCGGCATCGACAATGGTAGGGCGCTTGCTGTACTTAACAGCACCGCTCTGAGAGCCGGTAGCCTCAAGAGCCTTGACGTACTCGGCGCCCTTGATGACCTCGCCGAAAACAACGTGGCGTCCGTCCAACCAGGGAGTCTTGACGGTGGTGATGAAGAACTGGGAGCCGTTGCTACATAACATGAGTCAACATCTATTACAAAGAGCCATCTTGCATGACATGCACAGGTTGGGACCTTTGCACAATAAGAGGCAAATGCAGCAACTGTCAGGGACTTACGTGTTAGGGCCAGCGTTGGCCATGGAGAGGAGGTTGGCAGAGGTGTGCTTGATCTTGAAGTTCTCGTCGGCGAACTTCTCACCGTAGATGGACTTGCCACCAGTGCCCTGTGGAACAGTCAATAGCAGATCGCAGTTGTCTAGATTTGATCACCTCTTACGTTGCCACGGGTGAAGTCACCACCCTGGAGCATGAACTCAGGGATGATGCGGTGGAAAGAAGAGCCCTTGTAACCGAAGCCCTTCTCGCCAGTGCAGAGAGCGCGGAAGTTCTCGGCGGTCTTAGGAACGACCTTGTCGTAGAGCAGGAACTCAATGCGACCAGTCTGGTCTATAGCATGAACAGTATGTAAGCTTCGGAACGCTGGAAGTTGGAAGTTGGGTGGGGGTAGGCGAAAGGACACAACAAGCTCTGAAGCTCATTGGCGAAGGGAGAGTAGACTGGCCCATCGTGGGTGACAGAGGCCTAGGTAGACAACTGGAATCCGTACTCCGTACACGATAGATGATACGGATTGTACCAATCAGAGGCGGCGTGGGGATGAATTGGGAAGTTGGAGGATAATGAAGCTCTCTCACCCTTGATGGCGGTAGTGGGACGGCCGTTCTCCATGACGGGACCCTCCCAGGCGAGGTCGAAGAAGACCTTGACAGTGCCGTGTTGACTCATGGTGCTGGCTGATGCGGAAAATGAACGCGCGGTGAATTGAGTGGAAAATGCGGGTGTGGACGCAGCTGGCTTGGTGAAGACAAACTGAGGTCGGAAAGAAGTTGTTTTAGTTGAAGAGAGGGGAGAAGAAACACCGCCGCGGGGCAGAACTTTGAAGAAAAGGGATCTGCTCATCTACGAAATAGAAGGAGGGGTTAGCTTAGGTACTCTAGCTTTTCTCGGCCAATGATATCATGGAAACAGTGCGCTGCTGGGTCCTCTCGGTGCTTCAGGAAGGTCGAGTGGAGGGGGCTGGTAGAGGAGGGGCGTGTGGATATGGAAGATACCTGCCGCACCGCCGCAGTTCGTATGAGAACCAAAGTACATGTGGAGGGCAGCCGCCGGTGTCTACTTGCCAAGTGGGGTTAGGCAAGCAGGCAGGCAGGCAAGCACGGCAGTGCGACCGAGTGCAAGTTCGGTGCAAGCAAGCAGGAGAAGGGGGACCAAGGAAGGTACAAAGTACGGAGTACGGGGTGGGCAAGAACAGGGCAGAAAGTCGGGTATGTGCGGTAAGGTAAACCGTAAGGAGGAGGAGGAGCAGCAGTTATCCCATTCCATTCCTCGCCTTCGACTCCGTCCTCGTCCTGGGCCTCGATGAATCCCTCTTAACGTGTATCATGCAAGTAGGCAAGGTAGCCTTACCCCCGGCTCACTAAGCAGAGGAAGGGCTCTATACGAGCTCGATTCAGCTAAAGCTACCTTATTTCAGGCAGGAAATTGCACAGCCGATGAAGCATTCCTGCTTTCTGGCTGGCTGTGTCCGTGGTGTCCGGTTGCCCTGATGCCACGGAGAAATATTCGCTGCCAATAGGACATCACTGAATGTCACTTTCGTACGGTGACCACACAGCTGCTGTGTTTCTCCGACGTACGAAGTAATCTATCATACCATTGGGAAGGACTTCACCGGTGGCACGAAGCAGCATTGGAGACACCAATTGGCCGTACTATCACATAAGCCATGTAGGGTGATGTGGGGGGGAAGGGGGAAGGGGGGGAAGGGGGGCGGGGAGGCGGTGCTGAGGTATCCTTCGGACCTCGAGTTCAACAATTGTTGCGTTGCGACTTTGTGCTGGGCTCACAATGCCAGTGCCAGCGAGAGGAAGACGCCGCTCGAGGCTCTCCGACTGGGACCTGGGCTGGATCTGCACATCTCGATGACAGCACAGAGCCGTCAGCGTGACCAAGGCGGCGGCAAACTGTACATAAGTCACCAGTCACCGCAACGAAGCACCTGCAAGAGCCGGTGCAAATTCACCTCGGCCCAGTGTCCTCCTCGGTCTTGGTCATGCTCCATGATGATGTATACGGAATATGTATGAACTTGCGGGCCAGCCAGCGAGGAATTCAGAAGGCAAAGAAAGATGGAACATACCTTGACGGTACAAATATGAACGATTGTCTATAATGCACAATGGGGGAAATTATCGTTACAGTGATGTTGTAGGCAGTGTACAATGTGAATCAAGGACTACGATTTTTATGGAATAATTTTCGATGAGGACTTTGATGGAGGCCGACATTGGCCTGGACGATCGATACGGGATTACCTGGCTACCTATCTAATCTCTCGGACTTGCGGAATACCCCCGGACGGAAACTACCTCGCCATGTCCCATGCATCTAGACCATAGGAGTCCCCCTTTAATTGTATATCGAGTCTTCACAGTACTCGAGGCTCAGGCACCTGGTGAGTGACTCGGTGTTGGACTTGAGGAATGTAAGGTTGAGGTTCGACATCGCGGCACCGACATTCCTACACATGTTTCGAATCTGAGCTAGGTACATGCGATGGTTTTTCTTCGTCCATGCCGCCAGATGATAATTCTGCACACCACGTAATCCGTAGTCCGTACCTACCTTTTGTGTCGGGTATATTCACATATGAAGTACTTCGTAAGGTACGGATTACGAGATAAGCGGCCAACCTTGCCGTAGCATCACAGGTGGCGACAGCTGTGGACAAGTGAATAACGTATGAGAATTTAGGTCGTACTGTGCGAGCCCCTCCAACAAATGGCCGGCAAGCACTGGCTGTTCCTTTCAGGTATGCACGCCGTAACTACAGGTAGGTACTTCCACTACGGATTACCACCGTATTATACCCAGCCGTGGTCTTCCGTATTATCTGTCTATTCCGTACTGACGGATACCTGGTATCCTTGCCGACCGTAACCCGTGCATCGTACGGCATACCAACCTCACCAGGGACTGCCTCTCGATACGGATTATCTGTACTTGTACGGAATTCCGACTTGAATATTCCAGCCAACTCGCCTCAACTCACCTCGACCGCCCGCAGGCTTGTTGCCCAACAGCATCGCCCTACGGAATCCCGACCTCGTCTTCCAGCGCCCAATTCCACACTGGCACAATGGATCTCAACAGTCTCAGGGACCAGGTGTCCAACCTGACCCTGTATGACATCAAAGCCGGTGTGCGCAAGGTGCAGAATGGTAAGGCTCGCGACTCTCGGACTCGGATTCGACTCGATTCGATTCGACTTGACTCGACTCGACTCGCTCCCTTCCCTCTCCGACCAGTCTTGTGCGCATGGTCACTAACGCACTGGGATCCTTAGCTGTTATGAACTACACAGAAATGGAGGCCAAAGTCAGTCAAAGCTTCAGTTACTAGCCCCTTTGTCTTGGTCCATTCGCTGACACGATGCTCTTCAGGTCCGGGAGGCTACGAACAACGAACCATGGGGCGCATCGTCTACCCTGATGCAGGAGATCGCCACCGGCACATTCAACTAGTATGTCTGGCCCAGCTTGCGTATGCTATCGAATTGTATCGCATCGCATCGCGTCGCGTGAGATGGGGAGATGGGGAGATGTGGGTTGGCTAATGTCTTCGCAGCCAAACACTTAATGAGATCATGCCCATGATCTACCGTCGGTTCACAGAGAAGTCCGCCGAGGAATGGCGGCAGATATACAAAGCCCTCCAGCTGCTGGAGTTCCTCATCAAGCACGGCTCCGAACGAGTTATCGACGACGCCAGAAGCCACATTACACTCCTCAAGATGCTGCGGCAGTTTCACTACATCGACAACAACGGCAAAGATCAGGGTATCAACGTGCGAAACCGCGCAAAGGAATTGGCTGAATTGCTAGGCGACGTCGAGCGCATCCGAGCCGAACGGAAGAAGGCGAGAATGAACAAGGCAAAATACACCGGTGTGGAAGGAGGTACCGCAGCCGGCTTCTCAGGGAGCAGCGGTCGCTATGGAGGCTTCGGTAGCGAATCGGCTGGCTACGGCGGCTCTAGCTCCGGTTACGGTGGTTACTCGGGCGGTATTTACGGAGATGGCGGCGGTTTCGGCGGGCAGACCGACGAGTGGAGAGACAGCGGCAGCGGCAGCGGCAGTGGCAACCGATCCGAGAAGTTCGAGGAGTACGACGAATTCGACGATGGTCCGAGCACGTCAAGCTCGTCTCGTCCCAAACAGGCGGAAAGGGGCGAGCGGGTAGGGGTCAAGAAGACCACGCCAGTTCAGCCAGCGAAGAAAGAACCGGAAGTCGATCTCTTTTCCTTCGACGATCCCGAGCCCACCACTGCTGCCCCGTCGACAGCAGCCGCGCCGGCACTCTCAAGCAGCTCTGGCTTAGCCGATCTCTCCAGTTCAGCCAACGACGACGATGACTTCGACGACTTCCAGTCTGCCGCGCCCACACAACCGATTTCTGCGCCTGCTGGCCACTTTGCTATGCAAGCGCCTATGATGACATCGACAGCTCAATCGACTGCGCAGTTCGCTGCACCAAAGCCCCTGGCTGCTTCCAAGGCCACGAGCCTGGCAGGCATAGCATCGTTTTCGCCGCCCCCCAGCGCCACTGCTACGCCTGCTGCCAATTACGCGTCATTCAATGCGCCCATGCCCATGACTTCTGCTATCTCTGGCCCTCCCAAGCCAACTGGGTATCAAGCAGCAGCTCCCAACTATTTCCAGTCGGTACAGGTTCCCCAGTCAGGTGGACCATCTGGCTTCCAAACGGGAGCTTTGGCTCCATCGGGCCCGACACAAACAGCAGGCATGTCGGCATTCAACAAGCCAGCTGCTCCCGCTGCCCCCGGTGCAGCTAAATCCAATGCCGGCCCCGATCCCTTTGCCAGCCTTTGGGGCCAAGCCGGTTCTGGCCTGAAGAAACCGGCTCCCGCTCCGGTCGGGCCCAACTTGGGCCAACTCGCCAAGGAGAAGACCAGCGCGTCTCTCTGGGGAGCACCGGCAGCTAGCGCGAGTGCTCCCAAGGCCACGGGTGGTCCTAGTACCACTGGCAGTAGCGGGTTGGATGACCTGCTTGGGTAAACGATTGACGATGATACCTCCACGACGATGTAGAACTCCCCTTAGGTAGGCTAGACGTGGGAATGATGTATGAGGGACGAGAGTGAGTCTCTTCCTTAAACGAACGACCTGGAGAGTGTATCATGATGATCTCAACAGGAGGCCTCAGAGGCTTGGAGGCTTGGTTCCTACGGGCGGCTACATAATGTCTGATGCTTAACAACTGCTTAGAATAGCGTCGTGGCCGCGATGAATGGACCCCTGACATGAAGACATGTGTTGATGTTGTTTTTTTCTAGCTGACTAGACCCTGGTTCAACTCGGTAGCTATCACTACCTACTTCGTACCGACGAGAGTCCAGGCGAGACGAAGTGATGTGAATCTGAATATGGAATGCTACAACGGAAGGGTCTATGCAACGCCGGTCTGTCAATGATAGGTAGTAATCCGTACAAACAACGTCGTTACGGCTCGAAATATATCTGTCCTATGGTGTCACCGTGCGTCTTGACCCGTCTCTCCATACTATTTCGTACATACTTACTTACAAGTCACATACCACCTCTTTCCTTACGGATTCCAATCCACGAAGGTAACAACGCCAAGCCGGAAAAGGGCACGGCCTTGTTTCAGTTGAGGCTCTTGGGGTCATGCAAGGGAAGTCTAGATCCCGCTCAACCATCTTCATACATATCGTATCTCTCGCACATCCACGATATTTACACTACGAAGACGGAATACGAACCCATGCAAACAAGGGCCAATTTGTCGGGCGGCTAAATCGTTCCTGGGGTTCGCGCTTAGGTAGGTAGGGACCCCTACTAGTAATCCCTGTAATCCTGGGCGTCCGCTGAGCTCCCGTGCCAACCAACCGAATCTCACCGACCGACCGTTGTCACAGAATTTTTCTAGTTTCCCGTTTGTCGTAATCCAGATTCCCGTTTTACCGTGATCATCAACCCTGAAACGTCCCAACCACACTCGTATGAAAGAGGTAAGCTGTCAACAGACCGAATCTTCGGCAATGCAAGTATGAAGAGAGCGACACAGTATGCTAGGCATCACACTGTCCCAGCCCGCTTAACACTTGCCGACGCCTCGTACCTGGATTCCCGATCCACAGCGGCAAGCCAGAGCGACGATCACACCCTTCTATTGGATGTGTCAGCGCCTGATGATGCCGCCAAAGACCTCAACCGCCGGGAGGCTTCATCCGAGAAAGAAAAAAAAAGAGCCCGGCTTGAATCATGGCAAGCATGGGCCGGTTGATTGATCGGTCAACTTACACGAGTTACCATGTTTTCGTATAGAATAGAAAGACGTACTTAAGAATGGCGTCCTTCCGGGTATATCATGAGAGGGTTATTCTCTTCTCTTGATTCTTCATTCTCTCTAACCTTCAATTCAGTCTCAATCATAACAATTTTTGTTGCCTTTCCTTGAGTCTTCTTTTTTCCTTTTCCTTTTCTTGATTTCCTTCTCAATCTTCTTAGTCTCTTCTCTCTTTTCTCGGGATCAGGATAACGTTCTGGGGATTCAGCGTTACCTTTCACTTACTTATCTTTCACCACCTATCACTCACATTAAACCGGTCACGCGTCCACGATCTTCCATTTCAGCGCTTAACGACGACGACTCCTGGCTTGCTCCATCGCCAATCACACGTTAGGCTCTTTAGCACTTCCTCCTCGCCCTTTTTGTTTCTTTTTGGTTAAGTTGGGTACTGGGTTCAGTACCCCCCACGATATTCACCATTTCTTCCCCGGCGCGTATTCCTTTCCCACGGCCGCGCCTCCCGACGCGCACCGTACTCGGTCGAGCTCGTCCGAGACTGTCTGTCATTACCGAGTTTGAGGAGGGAATCCCCTTGAAGATGCGTTTCCAGGCACCCCAACTCGGGGCGCTGGGTGTTACCTTCACGATCTTGCGAGCCCTCCAGTTCCTGGCATTGGTGGCGATTGTCGGCTTGACTGCCAAGTTTATTAATGAGTTCGCCTCCTCGCAGCGCGAGGTTCCGGATGTCTTGGTGGGGACTATCATAGTTGTACGTTCTCAGTTGACCCCTGACTAGATTGCTTTGACTTACTGACGGCATCCTCAGTCTAGCATTTCGACCATCTATGTGGTAATCTCGTACATTCTTTACTACGACGGAGTGCTTTCTTTCTTGACTGCGTCAGTGCTCGACTCACTTCTTCTCGTGGCATCAATCGTGGTGGCGGTCACAATTGGCAAGCCGCTTTCGTCTTTGCATTGCGAGGTACTGCCACAGTCCGTCTCGTCCGCAGGGGTCGTCAAATTCGGACAGTTCGACACGACCGCCAGCCGATACTTCAACTACCTGGTTCTCATCACAACCGACCAGGTCCATTGCTATGAGATCAAGGCATTGTGGGGTCTAGACACTGTCCTCATCGTGCTTCTGTCGTTCTCTACGCTCGTCTGCGTGGGTCTCTGGCACACTCTGAGGCGCAGAAATGCGCCTGCGCCGTCTAAGGACCTTGAGGGTCATTAGGGATACGCGGGCGTCCGTGGTGGCTTTGCAGCCCCAATCCAGCAGATCTCAGGACCAATGGCACTTGGAACACGGGTCCTAGGCACCAAGAGTCCTGGGTTCAGCTCACGGTTCCCGCCTCCGGTGCCGCAGCCCCAGGCGGCTTATCGTCGACCAGTGCGCGGCAGCAACGGAGACACCCACCACGTGCCAACGCCCCCAAATGTAGTTCATGCGAACAACGTCGACCTCCTAGCGGGTCGTTCGAAAATGGATCATGTCACCCCTCTTCCTCTTCCACCTGTCCCCCCTATCGCGCACTTTATGGCACCGCCGGCGGCGCCAAGTCCGTACGATTCCCACTCGCCGAGTGAGGAATACATCCCCATTCTCCACCAGTCCGTTCCCAAGATCGGGAAAACGACGGTCAAGACGCCCGTGCTCGTTATCGTCCCGCCACCTCCGCCTAGCGATACGGCCGGCATTACGCCTGTGACGCCTAGTCCGTCACCGCGGTATAAGGCGTTCAAGCGCATCCGCGCATCGCAGCTCCCACGCGACGCACTGGGTATCGCGCATGTGGCATTCACGTGGAGGAAGAGCCAGTGCGCGGTGGATGATGACACGACGCCTGTGGCGACGCCATCATTTGTCGGGAGCCCTGTAGATGGGCACCTTACGGTCAAGACGAAGCCGAGGAGGAAGACAATCTTTGATGTGCTTGATGGATGGTGGGATCTTGGGTTGCTCAAAGGGACAGGCGTTCGAGAGGAAAAAGCACGGTAGATAAAAGCAAGCAAAAGACGGAGAGAGAAGAGACAGAGATGAAGGGGATGACCGGGACTTAATGAATGTGGTAATGCGGAAACCGTCTCGATCTCTCGGCATGCTTGTTGGTTCTTGCGTTTGTTACATTTTAGCCTAGCTGTGCCTGGTTGACGGTTTTCGATGATGATTCCGAGTTGTTGATCGTGTTGGTCACTCGGTTGGGCTCCAAACGGAATAGATAGATTGGGCAAAAGATCTTCGGGTTGTTGGTAGGACGTACGAAGTACGAAATAATGGCATATGATCAGTGTTAATGGCAAACAATGAACAAACCCTGGTCTCTGCGCTTATCGTAGCCGCCCGTTCGGCAGTAGTGAATCTGCAAGTGCTGTGACCGAAGGCATTCCTCCCACCAGAGTGGCTGACATTCAAGAACCTGGAAGAATGCATTCCGTACATGCCTATGTAAGTAAGTGAGTGTCCGTTGGTGTGTTAACGATGAAGAGTCAAATGCACCAGTCGAGAACTGAATCGGCCTGGAGGTTAAGATAATCCGTAGCTTAGCGTATCTACCGTCTATTCTACTCCGTGAGGTTGCACCTGCTGCACACAACACTCCTCCTTCCCATCAATCATTACCCCTCAGCGTGTTTGAACTTTATCCACGTCTCAAACGTCGCGTCTCGTTTCATGATCGTCCACGGGACGGAACGTGTTTGAGATGGGGCAAGCACGATGAAGCACCATGGAAAGGACCTCAGCAAATATCCTCCTAGTGCGGTCTCTCTGCTCGACCTCAAACTCTTCGTCACAAATACAAATACCGCCATTCATCCTGGTCGCTCGAAGACGCTGGTCTCGCCCTGGATTTGCTTTTCCCACAAACCATGATAGCATCCTGGCCGCTTGATTCCACTGTATATATGGGAAGAACCTGATGCTCTCTGTAATATTCACGGCAACTAGCCGAATATGAATGGAGCTTGTCAACTCGTCCAGTATACAATGGCCAAGTCCAATTATACCCGATTTCAACAATCAGACGCCGAGGATTTTGAAGGCTGGACCTCGATCGCATTCTGGAGTTTGAACTTGGTGAGCTACAGCGACTACCTACCAAGTTCATCATCGCCTTACTCTACAGAGTACCTAGCATCACCGGAACGTGCAATCTGACAATCCTGTTTGATCCCGAGTCCCATCTCAGCGCATTTTCCGAGTTCCGAGCACGACAAACCGCTGATGAGTCCAAGGAAGAACGTACGCCACTTATAGAGACCATTCAACAATAGGTTCTATATATTATACTACCATCACATCACGTCCGATGACATCTGTGGCTCACCATTGAGAGAGTACCCTGCGGCCATATCTACCATGCACTCCAAAATCCCATTGACGGTTTTATTCTGTGTGAACTACTCCACCATCGGACCAGCTGATGATTACCTGATGTTTGGTGGTAGTGTGGCGTGGTCACCTGCGAACTCGACAGTCTTCCATGAAGGTCGAAGCCTACTTGCGAATGATTGCTGTATTCGCGAAGAGCCACCATGAACCTGGGCGAATTGCATGGAAGATCATCAACTGGCATTCATTCAGCTGCCTAAGCTCTTATAAACTATGGAACCGTTGGTCAGAGATAGCACACCACAGCACAACTCTATGCTTGGGGGGCCTCGTCTGCTTTTTCATTGCTTAGCTGTCGAAGCCTACAGTGTTATTTCGTGCATCCTAATGCATCGCCGAACTCTTAACCGAGCACTACACCTTGGATGTTATAGAGCTGGTCCAACACACAAATTCGTGGACATAATCCGTACAAGTTATGGGATCACAGAGAACCAGACGGAATGCTCTGCTTTTCATGTCATAAGAAGAGTCGTGGCAGGATCAGATCGGGGCAGTCTGGAGAGAGCGAGAATATATATATCTGTAACCTCTCTACCGGTATTACCCCTTCAATCTACATTCTTGATAGGTGCCGGACGTTACTCGTAAACGCTTTCGATACACGATGCTTGTCGCAGAATGAGTACAGCCAAATCTGGGCGCTTATGATCGATTTGACTGGCCAATAGCTTACAGGGGGTTCGACGGCCTGGGAGATGGCTCGCCAGGGGTCCCACAGCGACGAAAACCAATTGGAACTCGTCGAATCCTAGGTCAACTACTCGAATAATACTGACATCCTTCATCCTCACTCATACAAGACTCTCTCTCTCACTCTCTTACACGACATAATACTGACATTCCAAGATCCCTCGCAAAGACTTACTGACTCGACGGTAAGCTGTACACACGTAAACGTGCATAATCCACTAGATGAAGTCTCACCGAGCACGAGACAAAGATCCATTACCCGCCTCAGCCATTACCGCCCAGGGCCCCTTTGTATTCCGTAAGTAGTGTAAAGGGAGGACGAGGGGGCCGGTTCACGGTAGCGCATATATTGTCGCGGCTGTCCACGATACGAAGTTGAAACAGGCAAGCCTCCCTTTTTTCTCCAAGGATTCACTCGCCTCTTGATTCTTTATGTCTTAGACGCCTGGGGCTGGTTTTTTCCATCGAAGCCCTATAAAACTAAACTCATTCGCTCGTTGTCGGCCCCATTATTGTCTCATTCTGGTACATGTACGGGCATATCATCTACAAACGTGAACCAACCACATCTCATATATAAAAACCTCGCCGAGCGATCGTTTCCGCAAAAGAAAAAGAAAGATAACGAATAAAACAAAAATGAAGACCCAATTCCTATCCCTCATCGCCCTATCCCCCCTCCTCACAACCGCCCTCCCTTCCAACGCCCGACCCTCGCAAGACTGCGATGATGACACCAACACCAACAACACAACAACAGCAAAACCCACAACAACAAAAATAACAACCGGTCTCCCCCTCAGCGAGATCCCCAGCTTCACCTACGTCCCCGCTGAAAGCCTGCCCACAATAAACACCTACTCCACCGACTCCCTCTCGCCCTCCAAGACCCTATCCAGAGCAACCGTGGGGATCCTACTAACGGCGTTCCCGACGTTCTCTGTCGTGCCTGCGGACGAGCTGCCGACGGTTGTGTATACCACGTATTCGCTTGAGGAGACGCCTTGTCCTAGTCCCGGCGTCGATGATATTGAAGATGACGTCGAGGATGAGGTCGAGGATAAACTGAAGAAACACACGCACGAAAAACACGCCACTACGACGGCGAAATGAAGGATGATGGTGTAGTGGGATTATGTCACGGCTGGGACGGAGATGTTTTACGGGAGGCGGGCGAGGGTTGTGCTGGAATAAGGTCTAGGGGTTGATGAGATGGGGGTTTTGTGTTAGTGGTGGATTTCATTCTTGTAGATGTTTATTTTTATGATTGGGCTTTCTAAGTATATACGGGAGACGCAATGGAAGACCTGTTTTTGTTTACATGACTGTGAAATGAAGTCGAACATTAATTTGACCCTATCACTATTGGAGTCGTTGTGAGAGCACCTATCTCAAACGCGTTCAACCTCACTTCCCCCATCGAGATACCTACCTAGCGAGTGAGAGAGTAGGTATTGTCCCGACGTAGAAGACTCCAAGAACAGGATTCTGATTGTCTCACGATAGTCGTGTAGTGACTGTGAGTCTTTCATAAGTCCGTACTCAGACGAGCGATAACTCAGCTTAGTCGTTGGCCTCATTCACCTCCTGATCTCACTCTCCCCTATTCCCTATTTTTATCACGACTGAATAAATTTCAAGGGTCGTCAAAGGTCCAAGATACTAGGTTCACCAGTGCATCACATCTGCAGGTAGGAGACGCAGGGTCCAATATATTCATCATACCCTGAGATGCCAGCCACGGTTGTAGATTCTTTACACGAAGTCATTCAGAGTAGCGTAGATGGTAGGGTGAAGAATGCATCTCATCGTATTCATTACCAGTGAAAGAGAATATATTTTCTACACGCCTCTATCGCGACTGCTCGAACTTCTGGCAAACATGCAAGTCCACACCTAAAAGATCGTGTAAGCACGCATAACGAGAAATCCCCATGCAGACTTGCTCGTGATGGTTCTGCATGGAGATCGTGCTTGCATGGCGACAGACAAGTAAATCCGGCCCGGTCCGGCCAATTCTCGTGGAAGTCGTCCATTCAAACACCATTAATGAGGCAATATCTTGCGCACAACTGCCAGCTCGAGAACTCCCCCATGGTCCCATCATGAAGACATCGAGTAGATCCAAGATGGCTCGTCGAATCATGCCCCGTATCCGCCCCTTGATGGTCTTTATCGTCTCGTTCCGACTCATACCACAACTAGTGCGATCAGTTTTCGGGTTCTACACTCACTCCATAGCTCGGGGTCGATCCGGCAAAGCGACCAGACTGCACGCGACATCGTACCTCGACGGCCTTCGCGGTCTCGCTGCGCTCATCGTCTGCATGTGCCACTACACCGAGATAAACCACCCGAATCTCATATCATGGTATGGCGTGTTCCCTAACCCGGCGCTAGCTATCGAACCATCTTGGATTCAGTTGCCGTTTCTCCGTGTCATATTCTCCGGTCGGCCCATGGTGCACATATTCTTCGTCATCTCCGGTTTTGCGCTGTCCGTGAAAGCACTATCCAATATCCGAGCAGGAGACTTCGAGAAATGCCACTCCACGTTAGCGTCCGCTGCATTCAGACGACCAATGAGACTATGCGGACCACCAATTGTCTCCATGGTCTTCATCCTGTGTTTCGTACGTGCCGGTTGGTTGGGAGGTGCCATTCCGGGATGGAGGCAACAGCTAAACGACTGGGCCGACGCCGTTTATTACCACGTCATCTGGCCCTGGAGTTGGGATGCTCATCTCTACCCGCCATACAATGTTAACTTGTGGACGATCCCCATCGAGCTCTGCCACTCGATGTTGCTGTTTGTCATGGTCCTGGCGTTATCGCGCGTACGTACTGCTGTTCGTGTGTCCTTGAGCACGGCATTCGTTGTGTATTGTCTGCACTGTGGGAAATGGGCAGCCGCCGAATTTATCTCGGGCATGCTGCTGGCAGAGGCGCATCTCGCGAGTACTGAAAAATGGGGTGAAGGGTATCTCCCGCGCACTAATCCATCCCTGGATTCATGTGACGTTCCCGTCAAGAACATCGAGCCCAGGACACGGTTCTCAATTCTGAAATTCGTAGAAGTCTTCCTTCACATAGCGATTCTGACCGGCGCATTCTTCATCGCGGGGTGGCCGAACATGGACTCGTCACGCACGCCGGGAATCCACCATCTCGCATCTCATGCGCCAAAAGCATTCAATCCACGCGATCCTCAGGGGCCACAGAAGTTCTGGTTCGCAATTGGAGCTGTTGGAGTCGTGTGGTCTTGTGGTCGCATTGCGTTTCTGCGAGAGACAGTCTTGCAATCTAGTTTTGCGCAATACGCTGGACGCATCAGCTTTGCCATTTACATCGTCCACGGACCAGGTAAGTGATCCGAACTCCTATTTATTCCACAAATCCACCCAATGCAGGTGATAGCTAATCCTCGAGACGTAGTGTTTAAAATGCTCCAAGACGACGTGCTTGGTGTATCTGCGAGACCGGATAGGTGGGTAAATAAAAAGGGGAGCGGACTGCGGGGTTGGATTGGTATCGACACTGCCTTCCACCGGACTTTTTGCTGGTTTAGTGGGTTCGTCATTCTATTCCCTCCGGTGTTGGTGGCAGCGCATTTGTTCTGCCGGTTTGTGGACGAACCGCTTGTCCAGTTGGCGAGAGCCATCGAGGGTTGGGCGACTTCGGACAATGAGGTGGTGGCAGAACATGGGATGAGATTTCATGAACGTGTCGAGAACACTGAGTTCACGGGGCAAGATGCCTCGGTTGGTGCAATTCAAACGAGGTTTGAAGCCCTAGAGAGAGTAGGCTGAGCTCTCTCCACTTGCTAGAGACATTCCATCAGCTAATCAGTCGTTGCTGGTGTTGGTAGATGGAGAGGTTGTCGATATACTTATTACGGGTAGAACTCTGAAACAGAGACATTGATCTAGGTAGTATGTAGCTGTCGACACAGCAGTGAGTGGCCACGGATGTTTACCGATTAACGTATTCCGTACCTACTACGGAATAGAATACTACCCGAAAGCTCCGTATGGCCTCGAGAGAGGTCATCGTGGCTTTAGCCTGAACGCCTCGCAAGAATGACCCCTCTCATCATAACCGGCTTGTGGGCCGACGTGCATCTCCCTCCAGCAGCGGCCACAATACACGTCGTCTCCAGCTTCGCAGCCAAGACAGTGGACAGTACCATCATCAAGGCACACAACACACCAAGTCTTCTCGTCTTCATCGGTAAGTCCCGTACGTGGAATGAGGGCCGATGCTGAACGGGCCACAAGAGCAGATGTAGGCGCCTGGGGCAGGCCAAGAGAATCAAAGGGCGCATTGGGCGCTGATGGGAGCGCTTGGGGACCTGGCATTTTCAGGGCAGCCATACGCTGAGTGATCGAGGCCTCGAAGTCAGCATCTGCTTGATTGTGCGCCGATGGCGCTGGTAAATCTGGCTGATCATGAAGCTCCGAGGGTACTGTAGGAAGATTAAAGGGGTCCTCAGCTGGTGACCCCTGAGAAACATGATTCGACTTTTGAGGCTGAGATGGCGGTGTGGGCACAGATTGAGGAGACGGAGAAGGGGGCTGGTTACTCTTCTCCCATTCTATTTCATCTATGGTCTTGGCGAGGACAGAGTCTATCTCTGCTGCCATGACCTCCCCATCAGAGCCATCGGAGCTACTATCCTCGCCATCCTCAGGGGAGGCATGCTCATGAGAATTCTGTTTGTCTAAATCAGCATTCTCGCTGGGAGACTCGCGCAACTCAGTCAGGAGCGCTGTTACTCTCCTGTGTTCCTCCTCGGCTGTCATCTCTTGCAGCCAGGACTCATCGGATCTGAGATCCTCTAGTAGCTCTTCTAACGTCTCATCATCTGTGTTGAGGAACTGGTCGACATCGTCGATGACTGGAACAGACGCCGAGTGCTGTTGGTTACCTAACTTGTTCTCTGTTGAGAATCCTGACTTTTCAACAGGGGTAGATTTTCTAGTCTCCCCATCACCACAGTGTTGACCCGTGACAGTGGAAACAGGAGAGTCTGGAGCCCGATCGCGGAGACTTTTCAGTCTCGCGGTCAAAGCATCTTCTCTGGATGGTGGTTTGGCGCGCTCTATGGTCGATGCGGCCTCGGACCTAATGAAACGCTTAGCAACAGCCTCGTATTGACTGCCAGAAGAAGAGCTGAAGGGTGACACCACACAGTCCTGGGGAATAAGTAAAGTGAGATACTCCCGGCAATCTTACATTGACGACGGCGGGCCTGTCAGGCTAATAGAGCTAGGCTTGAGAGCGTTCAAGCGCTCCAGTAAGGACAAGTCTCGTGCAGGATTGTGGTCGGCCATGATGGTCTTTTATTTTAGTATGAAAATACGCCTCGTGTGTGGTGGGAATCTGTGTGCCTTGCAGGGCTAGAGTCGGATACACGCATCAGTTGTTCGGGGTGTTGGACAGATGAAGAGAGGAACTCAGAGCGGCTGTCTGATCCTGAGCTCGGTAGGACGCGGGGAGAGTCTCATCAGTCCTGTTCTGGCCATATGACGGAATGTCGTGTCAAAAAAAGATGCGAGGTCGTCACAGCTTGGCATTAGCCACATGCGGCACAAAGTACCAGGTACAAAACTGCACAGCCTCCACGAGATCGGAGATCGACTCGCTGTCACTGTTCTCGGTGCAGGAGACACTGGAATTACGTGAGATGTACGGAGCCGTAGCGCATACGGGCGGCGGTGCAGGTACTGAGGACCTGCCAAAGTCAATTGAATTGCGGGAAGGTGCTTTGTACTTGGAGGTGCAGCTTTGAGGAGACACCCAGGCCTTATAATACGGATTAATAACAGGCACATAAGGGCACTAGCTACTCTGTTTTTTATCACCTGGTGGACGTTTCAATGCAACGAAACGCATCTTGGCAAGTAAGACGGCGGATTCAGTGGGATCTGGGGATTGACAAAAACTGGGGTATCATAGGGTATGTATTTGGGGATAGGAAATCTATCTGATTATTCCGCTTTCCCGTACGGATTGTTTCATGTTAACTGTTCTTGGTGCTGAGATGATTGAGTCATACGGAGTGCGGATATCATGTTCCGCGAAAACCTCTCTCGTGTGGAATGCCAAGTGTTCCGCGGAGTTGTCTCCCGAACAAATGTGATGCCGAGATTCATCGCATCTCAGCTACCGGAGCAATCGCCATCAACGGCTCGTTCGCCGCATTCTTCGGTGCCGCCACGTCGGTATTAGTCCCGTCGAGTTGGGGATCACTGCCTTGCCCCGAGCGCTTATCCAGTTGTGCCATCTCGTACGTCTCAACCTCCTTGCGGAGGTAGAATGCGAAGGCGATCATCGCAACGACATCTCTAATATCGAAGACCTTGTAAATCTATTCATAGTCAGCACACATCACACGACAGCCATGAAACAACAACTTACCAATCGCCATCCATACCCAACATACCGCTCGCCATCCCTCTTCTCCCCTTCCGAGAGCCGGTACCAGCTCGCATCATACGCATAATAGAAAAACAGCGCAAAACCCACAATCTCAATCTCAACAATAAGAGACGGGATCCCCGTGATGAAATCAACACGACTGATCGTCTTCGACTCGATGAGTGCGCTCGGCGCCCGCGCATCGATGACACTGAAGATGAAATCCTGTATGACCTGCATGAATATGAGCGCCTTGAACGCCCAGAGCTTGGTGATCGCGCGGTGTTTCTTCAGTTCGGTCTTGATGGGCAGGATGTTGTGTAGCACGGCCACTAAGGCGAAGACCGTGCTGATCGTCTTGATCACGAGCACGTAGAGATGTGCATGGTGCGCGTCGCGCGCTGTTAGGCAGTATACGCCTACCATCTCCGTGATGATGGTGATGAGTGCCATGATGCATGCCACGGGGATATTCTGCGCGAGACCGATCCAGTTCTTCCGGAAGGTGTTGAAGAGGATCTTATCCGTCAGTGATGATGAATTGCTTATCCGAGCCCGCGTGATCAGGGGTGCAAGGAAGATCGTTGAGCGTGATGGCGGTGATGATGGCTCTGCCAAGGTCTCGCAGACGAAGAGGAAGTAACAGACTAGCGTCACGGGCTCACATATCGTCATTACGCAGGACATGTAGACGTAGGTCTGCGGGATGTAGATCCCTAGCCAGAGAGTAATGGCGAAGATGGGTAGGAGGAGGCAGATACGAATGATGCTGTTGTGGTCAGTGCTCTTTCTTTTTTTTCTCTATTCCACTTTTTTCCCCTGTTTCGTCTTCTCCTTTTGGTTTGAGATGGATAAGACGTACTGGAGTTGTTCACGAGGTCGACTCATGGTCGTTGCGTGTCGCCATATCAACACCAATGTCACAAGGGTTGAGAAGAGGGCGAGTACCCCTGATACGACGGTGTTCACGTGGTAGAAGTCTAGGTTGCCGGCGATGGGCTCTGTTGGGACTATTCGCCGCGTGTGCTGTTAGTTGGAGGATTCCGACATGGAACTTCGACTTGGATTCCATGGAAGTCGAGATATGTTGGTGCTGGGAAAGAAACGTACTCGGAACAAGTGGTCTCGGTAAATCGCACGTGGACAAGTTGACGTGGCCGCCAGGGAGATTGCCACCACCGCCGCGATCACCACGTCTCGAAAATAGAGTGTGAAGGCCATCCATGATTCACCTCGCCCACGATACAATGAATAATGGATTACAAAACTGTCAACGCAAATCCTCAACTCGAGTTATAATCCTCTAGTCACGACAAGAGTTAGAAGGTATAAGACTCGACCGGTGACTCGTTCAAGATAGGCGGGCAGCTCCAAGTCAAGCATGTTCCTGTACCACTTACAACACGCAAACAGGAAACCGGCCAATGCACACAGCCTTTCGAAACTCGCACATCATGCAACGTGTCGTCGCATGGCTACATAGCACTGTCGAGTCTGCACTATTCCCCGAGTCACTCCCTTATGCCACGGCCCGCATTCACACCATCGAGTATAGCACTAAAGAAGTGCATGATTTCCATGTGAGGAGTAGTAGGCTGAAGACGGTACCAGGATGCTCGAGCTTTCTGAAAGCTCCTACGGGACCGAGTTGGTATTGTGAGGCCTGGCCGTCTGCTATTCCCAAGGAGTATCCGGAATATGGCGATCGCCTGTTTGAGACAATGAGTCGGATACCTACATAGGCAGGCGAACTTCTTCATGCAGATCTCTGCTCGCCACGGTATACAACAAGGACTTTTCAACTGTTGTTATGCCAATGAGGCGGGAATATCGAACTTGTGAGCGCTTGAAACTTGTCGAGGATGTGTGTATCGTTTCAAGCCCATCGCCATGTGTCGAGGGGAAACAACGCCGTGTGAGAACCCATCCCATTGATCATGATGGAGTGACTAAATCAAGTTATACTATATTCTCATCGTGAAATCTCTACCGTACTCGTCCTACCAGAGCTGAGGAAACGAGCCCAACTTGTCTCAGCATGTCATGTTGTCAACCCCAAGGGCGCGTGTAGAAGTGTCTAAGACGTAAGCCCATGTCTGAAGCGAACAGTTCGTACATGATGTTACTCGAACTTCTCACGTCTAGCAGGTTGCCCTTTTAACCACCTGATGCGCATCGTCCTGCACCGACTTTGCGTTCATTCATGCTTAAGTCCGGTTATCTGCTAAGCTGAGTTGATAAACGGCAGTCTGAGTTTGGAACTCTACTTAGCTCGTTCTCTATCATGAAATCTGATGCGGGAAGTACGCCTGAAGAGAGCTTCATATGAGAAAAGGATATGGAATCATCCGAATCTAGCAGAAGGAATTTGGAATTTCTCGATCGTCTAGTGTTAAGCCGTCGTTTTAAGTCCGAAGAGCGATGTCGAGGAAAAGTGGGTCAACATCAACTTCAATTCTTTAACGCGAATTCAAGGCCAAAATCTCGCAGCAACAACAACAACAACAACAAAAAACGGCATTTCCTCAGGGATAGAGATCGTGTGCCCAAAGGCTACAGACATATCTCATTTTCGTCCAGTCTTGTAATCCGAATTGACTGAAAGGCTCGGTTGAAACTGCGTCGTTGCGTCGGAGTTATTACTCAAACCTTGAGTGTGGTCGTCGTGAGCAAGGCCATCATTGAGGAGAAGTGACTCAAGCTTGAGCGTGTCTTAAGTCCGTGGTCTCCACCGACAATTGTCATTCTCATGAATCGGCTTGGAGCCTTCGCCGCCTACGTAGGAATAAAAACCATGTCTCGCGCGGCCCCCAGAACCAGAACCATGGCTGTCAAAGGCCCCGCCTTCCCAGGGTACACGCCCATCACGAATCGCATCTTCCTGCGGAATGAGAAGACTGGTTCGGACTCAGAGAGCGCTTCAAGAACTGCCTCGCCTACTGACCCTACGACGATTCTGGTTTATGGCTGGGGAGACGGACAAGCGAAGAATGTCTGTAAGTGGGGTCAAGCGTCAAGATCATCCACCCTGTGTCTCGATGCAGAGCAGACTTGATCTTTAAAAGTGTAGCAATGTTGACCCCTGAACAGCGAAATACTCCGAGGGCTACCACGCCCTCTTCCCCTCCGCCCGAATTGTGGTGGTTCTCAACCCTATCATCGCAGCCGCAACGCAGACGTTGCCGTACCGCACAAAAGCCATGATGCCGCTCGTAGATGCCATCTTCCCGACCAGGGACAAGGGGTCCGAGCGCGTCATTATGCACATCATGTCCAACACGGGCGGTATCTACGCCGCCGCGACGTTGAATGCGTACCGTGAGCGGCACGGCCAGGATGCTGTTTTGCCAAGTCACCTATGCGTCTCGGACTCGACGCCGGGCGGTCTGAACTTCATGACGGAGGTCTGGCGCTGGGGTCGGGCGATGGCGATGGGTATTCCGAAATGGGTCCCCATTCCGGGCATGGTGACGCAGTTCCTCTGCTCGCTATTCCTGATTTTTGTCAACTACACTGCCGTGGCCTTCGGGATCGAGCCTGCCGGAGACTTCAGTGTCAGGGCGTTCAACGAGCACGTGTACGCGACGCCAAGGGCGCTGAGGTTGTATTGTTATTCGAAGGAAGACGACCTGATTTACTGGGAACATCTTGAGGAACAGGCGGCTTTTGCGAAGAGTAACGGGTATCACACGGTACTAGAGGAGTTCAAGGGGTCGCCACATGTGGGACACATGCGGATGCATCCGGAGCAGTACTGGGGTGCCATTCAGCGGTCCTGGAAAGAGTCCATGGAGATGGATGGGAAGGCGTAGAAGTAATACACGGATGAATAATAGACGGTGGTGTGATATAGTACCTAAGACATAGATCACAGACTGGGTATCGCTTCGTGGTAGGTAGAACTAACTCATGACAGTTTTCGTGCTCTCGGGTCATCTTACGCCAGTTGAGATCTACTAAACCTGAGACTGGACGAGTCTGCTGTCCGATCTAAGGTTGTAGTGAAGAAAACTTGGGTTATCTATCTCGTCTTGCCCCCGGAATGTCCAACCATGGTTCTCGACTTCCTCCCGCATTCCGGGACTCGCAATCTCGTGCCAGATGAAACGGCTACCTAATCTCTGTGGAACATGAAAGCGATCGATGATTCATACAGAGAAGATGAAGTGAAGTCTATATCGAAGGATGACGCTGTCATGTGCTCTGGTCGCCTGATCTTTCGTTTTCGCTTCGTGGATCGCACTTGCCTCCGTGTGATCACCGATGCTTCAGATACCGCTCGTCTTCTGACTCACTGCGCCAAATGAGGACGCATACTATTCTTCACCAGACATTGAGATAAAGAGAGAAAACAACCCTCCTGAGCTTCGACTGGGCAGAAAATCATAGCGAATCATATTGCGCACTCGCCTCAACCTCACCATGCCTCTGCAATCCACCCTTCTCGCAGTGCTGGCAACAGCCAACCTGGCAACCTCAGCGCCCCAACCTACACCAACCTGCGTTGACCCTCCCAACCAAACGACTGGTGTGCGTATATCCTCCTCTCCTCTTCTCACCTCATCCTCATCCTCATCCCCCAAGTATATCCCAGCTAAACAACGCAGTACCCCAACTACGATCTCTTCTGCCAATGCCCCTCCTCCAACACCACAACGGCCTGGGGAAACCCCTACCTCGGTCTCGAGTACTGCAACACGGAGTGCATGCCCGCAGACCCGTTGCAAACAGAGCGGCACGACGACAGTGCCGACTCAATGACGAATTGCAGTAATACGTGTACGGGCAGTTTTGAGTCGAGGAAGGGATGGAAGTGGTTCTGCCATGGTGTGAATTTTGTGAAAGGGGAGAAGTGTGAGTTTGTGGGTGAGTTGGGGACGAAGAAGCCGGTGCCTGGGTCGGGGAATCATTGTTTGTTGTTCAGTGTCTGATCGCGAAGGGTTGTTTGGTATTATTTTATAAGGGATTATGATGTATGGGATGTGGTGACGATAATACTATGAAATCAGAAAGCATCTGGCGAGCATAAGGTGATAGATATGGAGAGTAATAAGCAGCCTGTTGCGTGCTATCCCAACCGCTTAATCACCATAAACTTAAAGGATGTTCTTAGAGAGCGAGAGAGACTGATTATGTTTCTTAAAACTTTCGGGCTATCCCGTAACCATGAGCACTAGGTAACGAACGAGACAATGGTTTTACAGCCTTTATTTTATATAGCTACCTAGTGCCTAACACATTCTCACAAATCCTCCAGGAGATCATCCAGCACCCGTTCCCAGCTAGCACTTCGCCTTCTCGACAACAACAGCCATGTTGTATTCGGTATCACGGTTCATGCCGCTGACGCGTGGATCCTTGTCAAAGACGGCGCAAGCCGTCATGATCTCAGCCGCGTACTGCCCGAACATGCTGCACTGGTAAGTGTCGCTGGCCTCGGTCTTGTCATTGCACCAGTAGATGCCCGAGTTGTAGCTGCAGCTGATGCGTCCGCAGGTGCGAGGGCCTGGCCCCATGGAGCACTCGAGGGTGCCAGGAAGGTTCCGAAGGTAGTCGATACCCGCCTCGATGGCATGCGGCTGGGCATCGGGACCACCGCAGGTGATGACGTGGTCGCCTGCCTGAAGAAGTGTTAATAAAGTCTGTATAATTCATAGTTTGGATTAGAGTGCGACTTACAGTTGTGCTGTACGATGGCTCGTCGGTGGTATTACGGGCCATGAACTCAGGGGTGTAGTCGGGCCCCTTGATGGCACGCATTTGCTCCATGACATCCTACGGTTTTCTATTAGAATGTGTTCTCATGTCAAGCAGATGTGGTGGATAGGGGGTTGGATCTTACATGGATGGTACCGTTGAAGACTTGGCCCTTGCCAAAACCGGGCATTCCGCGCCACTCAATATTGGCAATTGAGTAGCCTGCCGGAATCTGGCCCGCCTCGTCTAGAGAGTCGGCTGGGATAGCGGCCTGTTTGGAGAGAAGGATGATTAGCATCGCACCACTGTTGCTTGGGAGATTATGTTTACTTACCGAAGGGAAGACAAAAGCCAAGATGGCCGTGACTAGAGGAAGGCAATGAGAGAACTTCATCTTGTCGTTCTTTGGTGTCGATTACATAGGTCCGAGTAAAGAGCTAGCAGTGAACAGGTGGATGAGTTCAGTAAGTCTGCTGTTGGTAGATGATGAGTCTTGAGTGAAGTAGAAGAAGAAGAAGATCAGATGGAGTGAGACGGGGGGACAATGGTCAATTTATAGAAGATCTTGAGGAGTTGCCGCGTCATGGATCGGTTCATCCTTTCTGCACATGACCTTGTGCATGAATGTGAAGAATGTGCGACGGAGACCGCGGAAGGGCCATGGTAGCAGTATTACCTTGAGTGTATCCATTGCCGTTTCCCATTGCGCAATGCACGAAGCTTGTCGTAGCCATATTGCGCAATACATGGAGCTTGTCGTGGCCATACTTGACTTCTGCTTTGCATCACCCTCTCGACGGCATATCCAGTTGCAACCCAAAATGGAACCACGAAGGTTGACATCGCTACCTGACTGTGGGCAAGCAGCCAATCTAAACCATCACAGCTGCCGAGCTGCCTACCTCAGGGTGTTGCGTGGAAGGGGCTATGACAGTACCTTAGGTAGGTATCGATTGCCGTTTTCATTGCGCAATGCTGCATGTACGAGGCTTGTCGTAGCCATACATCAGAATTTTGCTTTGCATTGGCACTCTCTCCTCTGTATATCCAGTTTATAACCCAGAGTGGAATCACGAAGGCTGACGTTGTTAAGCGTTTCTTCTCAGAGGGGGGCAGGTGCATCGACGGGTCGCCGCCACAACCAAAATCCACCGAGCCCCGTGGATTACATACCTAATGTACTCAACTTAGTAGACCTAGTATGCCGAATTTAAATTCATTAGGATGCATTCATCTTGCTTGCTTAAATCTACGTTGCCGTCTACCTTCCGCGTCGTCTTGACTATGTCGCCATTTTACATCGTCCTTCTACGTCACCCTGCCTCCCCGGAAGGGAAAGGGGAAGAGCGACCTCGAGCTCCCCCGCCGAGCCCGTGCGCTCTTGCTACAGTAAAGGACTAGGTAGGCACGGGGATTTCGCGGCGTACCACCGCCGCTTCCACCATCTTCCGTCCACAGAACGGACCTGCCGGTGCGGAACAGTCATAGAGAGGGGCCGCGTTCTCTCCTGCCCCCTAACTCGCTCACTAATCCCCCCGATTGCCCCCCCAGCCTGTCGGACAAGCAGTGGAGGAGGCAAAAAGGGCCCTCTTGGAACCTAAAGCGGCTTTAGAATCCGGGTGTTTTTGGAGGCATTTGGCCGCTGTCCGCCCCCCAGGGGCGTGTCACCGAGCGTGTAGCTTCGATAGCGCCTTCTTTTACACTCTACGGTTTCCTTTGTTGCCGGCGCTGGGCGGGTAAGTCACCCTCGACTCTACGTAGTCCTCTACCTCGTGAGGTCCTTCTACGTCGCCCTCTACTCTACGAAATACACCACCCTCTATACTACTGTTAAGCGTTCCGTCTCCATCAGACTACACAACGAATGTTATGTAATACCTGTACATACCTGTTATGTCCATATATTCGTCCAAAGGTCCGAATGAGTCTTGGTGGATCGGTGTATTACAACTTTACATCTCCACAAGGAGACAGGAGTACGCAATCACTTTGACCTACATGAGTCGCTTATTCCGACGTGTAATACTATTCGAGCTTTAATCGCCTCAAAGCTGAGATTGGCTATCGCAGCAGACGTCGCTACCTATCTGTGAGCGAGCACCCAATTTAAACCATCAGAACTGGCTACCTGATTGTTATTCATCACAAAGGGGTTCGCATGTTGCCCAGCCAACCACGGAGCGTCTGAAAGTTTGAAGATACCATCTTCTTCAATTAGAATGCTCATATCCCAAAATACAGATGAGGGTGTTCTTTATCGTCACAGCTCAGTGCTCAAACCATTCATACATCTCTTAGGCCTGATCTCAGGAAAAAGAGACATTCTTATGCGACTTCACACTTGAAGACGAGTGTAGCACGTCGATATATCAATCCTCAACAACAGCCGCAGATTCACAATCTTGAAGAAGCGTGGCGTCATTCCCGATTGATTTGCAATCTTTTGACGAAGCCTACCGCAGATAAATTGGCGATAATCGTGCTCGACATCGAAAAAGGTAGGTTGTTTCTGTGAAGATGGAGAAGGAAGAAGTTCGAAAGAAAAGAAGGGCGCTTATCGCGGCACCTGAGGGACAGGAATGGACTATGAAGTCATCGGGTTACTTATGTAACAGGCGAGCCGCCGAGATCGGCATGGAGAGCCGAGCCGTGAATCATCCCACCTTTTTGATAGGAAGCAGAGTCGCGTTCCCTCAATTCAACCCCACCATTGATTCAGACTATACAATCCCAGTCTGGCCTGAGAAACGACTCGCGCTACCTACTTATTATTGCCAATTCTCCTCCCTCCTTCACTTCTTGCGACTACCGAGTTCCAATTCTCACAGACTCACTTCAATCGCACACATCAGCAACCATGGCTCCCACAATTCTTCACCTGCGCCACGAGGAGAAGCCTCTGGAGCACCGCAGCGCTCTCACTCCCACCACCGCGAAGGCCCTGATTGAGGCTGGCTACACCGTCAACGTCGAGAAGAGCCCTGCGCGTATTTTCGACGACAGCGAGTTCACTGCTGTTGGCTGCACTCTGGTTCCCACCGGAAGCTGGCCTGACGTTCCCGCTGACCACATCATTGTCGGTCTCAAGGAGCTCCCCGAGGAGACGTGTGAGTCGCAAATCGCAAACTCCGCCGGCGCGTGCTCTGTGCAATCGTAGATCATGGATCATGGCGCAGTTGTCACGAGACTCTCTATTGTGAATCCTGAATTCTAGAGTCAATAGCTAATCAATTGCTTGCTTGCTACTCACAGTCCCTCTCAAGCACGTTCACGTTCAGTTTGCCCACTGCTACAAAGGTGTCAGTACTTTTATCCTCCGTACTCTCGTCGAGACTACTCACGCAACGCGCTGCCGATTGACACATGATTCTGACTTCGCTACAGTATACTCCCCCCATTTCAAAGAATCTAGTTCTGAGGCTATTGTTTCCCGGAGACCCTCGATGCCTTGTTAGTGGCGCTCAATTGATCGATCTTAAATAGGCCAAGCTGGATGGGAGACAGTCCTTGCCCGCTTCCCCCGTGGAGGTAGTACACTCCTCGACCTCGAATTCCTCCAGGATCCTGCCACAGGCCGCCGTGTCGCTGCTTTCGGCTACTCTGCCGGTTTCAGTGGTAGTGCTCTAGCCCTCAAGAACTGGGCCTGGCAACAGACACATCCCGCCACCGAGTTGCTCCCCGGTGTTGAGAGCTACCCCAACGAAGCCGCTTTGATTGCCGATATCAAGAAGGACCTTGAGGCTGCCCGTGCTAAGGCCGGCCGTCTGCCCCGTGTTATTGTCATTGGTGCCCTGGGTCGCTGCGGACGCGGAGCCGTTGACATGTGCTTGAAGGCCGGTATCCCCGATGAGCAAATCCTCAAGTGGGATATGGCCGAGACTGCCAAGGGCGGCCCCTTCTCCGAGATTCACGAGAGTGATATCTTCGTCAACTGTAAGTTTTTCCTTACTCTCATGTCCATCTAAATGGAGGATACTGTTCAATATGTTTTGTTTGGTCACATACCTAACTTACTTTACCCGCAGGCATCTACCTATCATCCAAGATCCCTCACGTAAGGAATCCCAAGCCTCCTAATGAACTCCCTCCGTGACATAAATTGAGGCTATGCGTGGCAATTGCCTCTTATCTTGCGAAATAAGCCCCTTTCTCATGGTCAAGAACACGGACTGTCACTAAGTATCTTATTAGTTCGTGAACTTGGAATCATTGCAGAAGCCCGGCCGAAAGCTCACAGTTGTCTGCGATGTCTCGGCCGATACGACCAACCCTAACGTGAGTTTCTCCTTTGGAAGTTGACAGTGCTCATCTGGCTAACTTGATTGATTAGAACCCTGGTAAGGACCCGAGAACAACAATGCTACCGATCCGGGCAGCTTGAGTAGGTTGACCTTGTTCTGGCACTAACGTGAATACTCTTTTAGTCCCCATCTACACCATCGCTACCACATTCAAGGAGCCTACTGTTCCCGTAGAAGGCCTCGAGGGCGAGCCCCTGAGCGTTATCAGCATCGACCACTTGCCTTCTCTGCTGCCCCGCGAATCCTCCGAAGCCTTCAGCAACGACTTGTTGCCTTACCTCCTCAAGCTCAACGAGTGGCAGAGCCACCCCGTATGGGCTGGAGCCAAGAAGCTCTTCGACGAGAAGGTCGCCACACTGCCTGCCGAGGCTCTTAACTAAACATCTTTCCACGATTTGTAAAAAAAAGTCCTAGAAGGAGATGGTTGCTTGATACAAAATTAGAAGATACCCTATAACGGAGGGAGACAAAAATTACCTATACATTTAAAGCTCCTAGAATTCTGCGAGAGAGACGCAGTACACGCAAAATAGACAGGACACAAAAGAGAGTGTCCCTGGATCACAGGATATATGCAGGCATATAGAAGAATGCTGCAGAAATATGCATAGCACATCATATCCTCATGTCACAAATAGACGATACCTATGTGGAATGCCATGCCTGATGTTCAAACAGACATCATGAGACCCCTTGAAATAGGAGATATAACTCGGCCGTCTCAAGAACCATGTGAATATCGGTATAGTTCTATAGCAATGCCAACAAAACGCATGATGAGAAACTCCTAACATCAATGGTTCAGCATGAGCAAAGACCTTTCTTTCTTTCGTTCTTATAAAAAAGCAACCAGACGCCAGCAACAATGGATAATACACGACACCACTAATATACACTCTATCCCCCTCTTCCCAACTACCTCTCCTCCCGTCTCCTAACAACACCGCCCACCCGCTCAGGTCGATCCAGCTTCTCCAGCTGTTGTCTAACCTCCTCGGGATCCTTCTCGGGCAAGCCCCACCACTCGCGATGGAACCGTTCCTGCTCCATCTTGCGGTGTTCTTTGCGCTCGCGCTCGCGGTGCCGCGTCATGCGCGCGGCGAACCAGTCCTCGCGCGCGCGGTCGAGCTCGGCGGGCGTCGCGTGCGCCTGCATGCAGTTGTTCATGGCGCGCGAGAGCGCGTGGCAGGCGAAGGCGACGCTGAAGGTGCGGTTGCGGGCGCAGTCTGCGAAGGCTGTTTTTTTTTCGTTAGTCTTGATTCTCCGTTCATGTTTCCCCTACATTTCCTCTTGCCCTGTCACATGTTCTCTGTTTCTCCTTGTGCTGTGCTTCTCCCTCTTCCCTTCCCTTCTTCTCCTCTCCTCTCTGCCTCTTCCATTCTTCTGTGGGTTGCTTTCGCTCTCTGTACGTCCCCTCTCGGAACTCGGCAAAGAAAGAGAACACTCACCCTTAATCTCGTCTGAGCAATAGCTCCTCACGCGCGCATTGAACACCTCGCGCACCTGCGCCTCTTGACTGGCCGATAGCGGCAGCGGGTTCCGCGACGGCATGGGCAGGCGCTCTTCGTCTGCTACAGCATCTTTGTTACTGCCTCCGGACGCCATGGTGTTTGACGGTGTTTGCGAGGATGTGGCCATAGGCTGGCCTGACCGAAGGGGAGCGGGGTTGGGAGGCCTTCGACAGTCGCGTGAGTTGGTATGTGGGAGATCGAATCGGCGTGACCAGAAAGACGCAAAGTTGTCGCAACGAAAGCGGGTAGGTAATTGGTAATTCGAACACTCCTTGGAGGTGTTAATCAGTTGGCAACACGCTATGACCCCGGTCTGCGCCCAGTCGGGAGCCAATGCTCAATCACTTGGGATTCTAGTGTAGATCTGTAGTACTAGTCGTAGGCGTCGTAGTCGTCGTTTATGTTTGTTGCGGTACGGAGTCTCGATATTCAAGGCATGAAGCTCGTGAGTATCGGACATCTGATGCTGCCATTTGTATGGATCGTTCCATGGAAAAGTACTGCCGGCTGCCACCGCCATTGCCATCTGCACTTATTAAGCCTCGGTATGGCATTTCCTACGTACGCGGAACATCATCGAAGACAATGCGACAATGATGCGTTCATCACGGCTTTTCTTTCTCACGAGTCCCATCGTCCGAGACATTCACTCTCATTTAGCAAAATCACAAGAACACTGCAAGATTGGCTTGAATCTATTAATTCGATACTACGAGTGGCGCTTTGTCTTGAGCCTGCTACGGGATGATTTTTGAGAAGCTACTTTTCAATCAATGATGGCGTACTTTTTGCAACGTTCGTTTAAGCAGGACCATCCCTTTCGATATCCATGCTGTCTCTTTCTCGTCCCGTTCTCTTTTTCTTCGTGAACCGGCTCCAACCAACGGGCTTGTCCTTAACAGACCGAGATCCACTTGTCGGTCCAACCGAGGAGTTGCTATGCGCGCTGTCGTAGCTGCGACCCAAGGACTGGGCGCTATTGTCTTCAATGGCAAACTCATCGAGCCCTGTGCTGTCTCCAGAGATGTTCCGTTCCGAACTGGTGATGCTATTGGGTCCCTTCTTACCACTACCCAATGCACGCACCGACGGGAAGCTGAACTTGGAAACGCTTCCCTTACGCAGCAGCTTCCGAAGCCCGCTTTCCTGGTCCTTAGCACCAAGATCCACCGTGTACTCAGATGGGGTATGTGAGAACGGGCGTTCGAGACTGAGAGATTCACGTGACTCTGCGAAAGAACGGGAACCGATCGAGAAGTTGTCTTTGGGGTCGCGAGTCTCTCTTGGGTCTTCGTCCAGAGAAGCGCCACCAACGTCGGACGATGAGGCAAAGGACTGCCGGGATTTCTTATCCTTCGTCTCTTTCTCCTTATTCTTCGACTTGTCCTTGGCATCCTTCATCTCCTTATCCGAGTCCTTTTCCGCTTTTACACGGAATAGACCACCCATGAAAGTGGGTGCTGCGGGATTGAGTCGCTGGCTAAGAGATTTGGGTGGCTTGGTCCCGATGATGCCAACCTGACTGGGAGAGGCTTGCAGCAGCTCGGAATCGTCCAGGATTTCATCATCCGCATCAGCTAGAGTTGTCTTGAGCTGAGAAGGAGATCCATGGAGAGAAGGTCGTCGCGAAGGGTTTCGCGATACACTCCAGGGGCTGTCCTCGTTAGGCCATAGTCGGCTAGGCGGTAGCAAGCCGCGACCCCACACAGGGCCACTCTCAGTAGAAGGACGCGGGATTTCCGACGACGCGATTGAGAGAGGTTTGGGACTGTTGGGAACCCGTTCAGAGAATAGGATGCTACCTAGACTGCCTGAGTTTCCGGCAAGACCCGGTCGGTGTGAGATAAAACCTCTAGGGCTCGGCGCAGTGGCATCCGCTGCATCAGGTCCAGGTGCTGTGGTGCCTCGGTTGAACATGTTCCAACCAGCAGAAAAACTAATTCTACGCTTGTTTGGAGCTGGTTCGCCATCCTCAGTCTGTTGTGGTAAAGACTGGCTCTCGTGGGGCCTGAGTGTGCCTAGTGCTGGCGGTTCCTCCGTCCGCTTCGGCCCTCGATGAAGCCAGGGCAGAAACCGATTACGGTCGGAACTCTGGCCAGTCGGGGGCGCCGGTGACGAGGATGTGCCAAATTCGCCCCGAGGGCCTCTAAGAGACCGACGTTCACTATTCTCACCAGTATACTGGGAGAAAGGTAGGTGCTGCGCAGAGCCTAGTGGACTAGACATGAGGCTAGGCGACCGAACCGACGACGTCGGGGACTGGGCATCACCCTCGTAATTCAGACTCGAACCAAAGGTTTCTTGACGAAGAGGCGGTGATCCGGGGCTAGGCGGATCATCGAGAAGATCATCAAGCATGCCGGCTGGTAAAAGGGCCGTGGCGGATGGGCTCAGAGGAGCACCGGCCGTAAGAGCTTTGATGCCTCCCTCGTCAAGGGGAGCCGAGAAGGGCATGTTAGTGTCAATGAAAGGTCCAGGAGCAAATCCGGGAGGCATAGTTGGCGGCCGGGATGCACCAAAACTCGAGGAAGCTCCATAGGGACGATCCACCGCTGCATAGGATGGAGCAGGAGAAGGGCTCGCCACATTGGATAGGGAATTGCTGGTCCGACTTCGTCTCTTCAGCTGATTTTGGGTCGCGACGTCAAACTCGATCCCAGATGAGTTGGCCTGGCTGTACATGAAAGGCAAGCCGGACTGCTGCGTGGCAGCCAACTGAGCTTGAAGCAGTCGTTCGCATTCATTGGCGAGGCGCAATTTTCTGTTAGCAGCATATAGGCGTCTCTGCAGGTCCTTAGCCCGCATTTCCCAATTGCGTCTGAGTTCCGAGTCCTTTTCTCGGCGTTCATCACTGTCTTCTCCGCCAGGAAGTTTCTTCCGTTGCTCCTCTGCTTCTTTCAATTCTCTACCCTTCTCCTTCAACTCCGCTTCTTCAACCGCAAGACTCGCCTGGGCCTGAGCTATATCCTGCCGAAGCTCCTCACGTCGAGCATCGCCCTGCTTTTGACACTGCTCTCTTTCCTTCTCAAAGCAGCTCTGCCGCTTACGCATAGATGCAATATCCTTGTCCCACTTGGCGATGTCATCGTGAAGCTTCTGGCGCTCGGCTTCTTGATCCCGAAGCTGCTTCTCCTTTTGAGCCTTCCTCTGCTGCATACTTCGCATGGCCCGCTCTGTTGACCCCATTTCTCTCTTCAACTTCTCGGTCGTGTCGTCCTTCTCTTTCTGCACTCGTCTCTTCATTTTCTTCTCCTCTGCTAACTCTTCTATTAACTCTTTATGTTCCTTTTCATCCTTGGAGATCTGAAGCTGTATCTCCTCGATTTCTCTTCGTATGCTCTCGAACTTCTCTCCGAGTTCTTGCAGCGACTGTCCTGAGTGATCGTCTAAGACAGGCTGTTCCATGCTAGCCGTTGATGGCGAATGCTTTCTCGTAAGAGTATTGCGCCTACCGACCGTGGGATTCAAGTTTGCATCGCGGGGAGATAAAGTTGAGCCATCGGGAATCGAGGCAGCCTCAACGCCAGCAGCGGGGCCACGAGAGGTTCCATCCTCGTCGCCGTGATCATAGAGTCTCGCAACAAGTTGCTCATCTGGTACGAAGTTGGATGGAAGACGTCCGTTGCCAAGCTGGGGCCGTCCATCTCTGTCGAAAGTCTGCAAACGGATCACGCGACTTCCAGCCTGGAAATTGTTGTAACCGACAGCAATGACGCGAATGTTGTAGAAGTGATTTGGCTTCAAGCCTGTTACGGTAATAGCCGTTTCCTGGTTTGCAGAATCGCCAACTAAATGCGACACACGTCAACAGCGCATCCTTCCATGCTTTGTAGATAGACCCGTGACTCACCATTAACTCCATTGACTTGAATCGTAAACTTCGCGACCGGCCGAGTGGGCAAAGGACGTGCCCAGTTCAATGTTGCGGCGTCCGCGCGAATGGCCGCAAGCGAAACATCGGGGGCGTCGGGGACCTCGACACCTAGGATGCCGATAAGGTCGTTTACCGATTTCCTCAGCGTCTGGATGGCTCGATGGGCTAGCCTATATATAGAACAAAATGACCTGGTCAGCAAGATATAACGTCGAAGGACGGGAACATGTAAGATCACGGGCCGTTCTGCGCTTACCATAAGAACGCGACTCCAGTCAAGAGCATGTTGGCATGATACAGGATCAGCGCGTCGAGTTGCAGGAAGGTGGCGATAGTAATGGACAACTGGTAGAGGCGAGCAGGCGTAGACTGAGCCGCTTCAGGGGCAATAGCCCAGTAGAAGAGGGCACAGCCAACGGCTACTATGATGTTCAGATGCGTGGTCTTGGGCTCAATGAGCCACCAGGCCAAAAGGGCACAGACGAAAAGCAGTGTAGGAACAGCAGTCCATGGGGCCCATAACATATCGACGTGGCCGGGTCCGGGGGGGGGGGAGACTGTGGGAGTCCTGGATCGGGACAATATTTCGTACTGACAGGGGGGATTCGGTTGGGTGGACGGAAGAACTAATAAAGAAGGGAAGAAAAAGGCGAGGCTAAGCGTTGTTGTGACTGTCAACAACTGAGAAAACGACACATGCAGGCTACATGGGGGAGTCGGCGGCGACGGTGACAGTTGGAGGACACAACTGGATAAGATAGAAGATAGGTTAGGTGGATAGCAGATTCTTACCCACCCTCTTCAGACTCGGACCCTCTTCTGCCGGTAAAGAGTGGCTTAAGCTGTATGTATGTACAGAATTGGGGGGGAAGAAAAAAACTGTGGATGGAGAGGAGAGTCGGATACGTGCTGGCTGGCTTCATGCGCCCAGCCGTGGAGGCAAAGTTAGGTGGTAGGCGCGGGTTCTTATGTACCTATCAGATTTAATGACCTTTGCCTACATGCATAGCCAGTTTTATCTATGCCATTTAATGCATCTGTAAAGAACTGTTATATGCATGTATCGTAAGTCATGTTAAAAAACGATCATAGCGAAACTGCCTAACCTAGGGCGTTTGAAGAAGGCTTCAACAGTCTGCCGCACGCTAGTCCTAGCGTTTTTCGTCGCGTATCCTTATCTAGATGGGCAAGTACGAGCGCTAACGTCTGGAGTGCGCCTTCTAAAGATGCACTACGGTTCCTACGGTAGCAGTGGGTAGCACAAGTGTGTAGGTAATCCGTACGACGCGACGGCTAGGCAGGCGTTCCTTGGTGAAGTCCGTCCGGCAATCCGTCCGTCCCTGTTTCTTGCTTCATCGCCCTCACCCTTGATGGCCATCGAGGTGCCTCTTCTCACGGCCTACATCACAAGTTGCGCTTTCTAAGAACTTCGGGTTTATACCTACCTAATCTATGATCGTCATTATCAAATTTGAATTCTGTTGTCATTACAACTCAACACGTGACTCGAGTCCTCCCTCAACCATCGACTTGATAGCGGCAGAGTTGCTGTGTGCTTCCTAACCAGTAAACGGTTCCTATGATTTCGGTAGTCATTGTTCATGAGCATGTCTCAGCTCTAAAACGATGGACTTCAACCGTTCCATAGTCCGAATGTTTGCCTGGATTCAACAAAAGAGCAGGAACAAAGAGGTCGAACACAATCAATGATTATTCACATTTCTTGGTTCAGGAGACAATCAACGCGGCTTGTTTTTACGAATAAAGCTGTCTAAGCACACCGCACGGCTATAAATATCTGAAGATGTCTCCAACATCTGACTCTTCTCTTTAACCCCTCAACCAGAGCCGAAAGGACTTCGAAGCCGACTCAAGTGACCACGCGACCTACAGCCCCTTGCCCGGCGTCCATCATACCGCCTTTCAACGTGCACAACAAGTATTGTCCGAGAAGTCCTCGACCCCAGTGATACACGATGTCGCTTTTCATCAATCTCATGGCGAGCATGGCAGATGCCTTCATGATTACTTTCGTATCCAACAGCGTCCTGCCGTATCTCGCTCTCATATGGTGTGGTCCATCAGTCTTCTACCAGGCCTGCTGCTTCGGTCTATTCATCATCCTCATCGACAGCGCGCCCCGGCTGCACTACTTTGCCGTGAAACATGAGTTCGAGAATCGCGTGACGTACCTCCTTGTCATGTTCTTAGCTATGACTTCTACGTTCCTGGAGTTGCTTTGTCTTGTTACCTTCATGGTAAGCGGTCGTTCTATCTGCGAGTGCTATCTCATTTATAGCTTTTTTATATCTATGACGGTGAGGAATATCCATAGGAGTATCGGGGGCGTACCGGTGCTATGATCATGGTTCACTATGTTTCCAGGAATCATTTGACATTGCGTTCCAGCTTGTTGGAGTTCACGCAAAGACTCTGATAGGTCACTACCTAAATAAGTAGGCCAGAACAAGAATGGCAGGTTTCCTTTTCCTTTAATTTCTTCCTTGTCTTTCAGTGCATGTACGTCTATAAACGAGTGACTCTCTAGGTCAAATATCCCCCTTTCGAACCAACGGGCTGAGAATCAAGGCCGCAACCACGTATATATGGTGAACTATCTATCCTTGACCATTTAGAGCTTTCCCTCAACGACCATGCGGCGAATGGTGTCGATGGTGTTCTCGACCGACTTCTTGGCCATCTAAAGCAGAATTGTTAGCCGGTCTCAAAAAACGTTGAGCCCATGTTGCCACATACCTTCCAGTGGTTCTCCTCAAGCTGAGCAGCAGCCTCGCTGCCCTCAGGGACATCAGGGTGTCGCCACTCAAAGACATCGCTCAGGAGCGGCTCGCCATCAGGGCGGGTGCTGATAACGCTCGTGATGGTGCTGCCGTCCTCCTGGTGGAAGACAATGCGGCACGGGGCATGGTGCACTGCAGAAATGTTTAGCACAAATCCTCCAAGTCCCCATTCCACCCTGATCGTCCTATCACATACCGCAGACTTCCTTAATCGCGCCTCTGTTCTTGTGCGTCTCGTTGGAAACGACCTGCAGCTGGCGCGTGACCTGCAGTTCACCCGTGGGCAGCGTCTCCTCGGATACGACCTCGCAGGTGCTGATTGCCGGCAGGAAGTCCTGCGCGCGGCGGACCTTGAGCTTGAGGCCCTCCCAGACTTGGGCCTGGGTCAGGATGGGCGTGGCGCCGTTCTTGTTGACGGGGCAGGTGTAGGCGAGGTTGCAGGTAACCATTTTGAAAGTCGTTTCGCGGTATTGAGAGTTGATTTTGGTTTGAATGCTACGCTTATGTTGTTGTTGTTGTTCGAGCTCGAGAAAGATTCTGTCTCTAAGCTGGAGTTCTGCCCCTTTTTATGTTCAAGTCTCAAGCATCTTGTAACCCTCGCAACATCGCGGACAGCATTCGGGGAAATCCAGCACGAGCAAGGCCATCGCTACTCCTCCATCTCCTCCACTCTGTCATGGTGTTTTTGCTTTGTTCGTCGTCGTTTCTAGGACTCTCTCCATAAGCCAGCCCTATGTGTAGATCCCCAGACAATACGGGGATTGGTAAATCCCGACGGAGCCATGTTGTGATACCCCCCGGTCCAAGAATAGTCAACGTCGAGGATCATGAAACGCGTCCGGAGGGGACGTCCGGAAGCGATCTACGCGAAGACTTTAGGCTGCAATTTACGGCATCGAATTGGACGGGGAGTTATTGTTGCTGTTTATGCGTGTTGGCGTTGTTGAAACTTTTCGGGTTCCGGTGCCGTGAGGAAAGGCGCAGACGAAGGGGATTGATGTTGCCGTGACTCCGACGTTGCCTTGCTGAGTGTATTTAGAGGATTGCGATTGGATGTCTCTCGTCTGTGTTAGTTTGTTGATCTAAAATGAGGCTATGGTTTGATGTAGCCATCGCGGCGTGCCATTTCCGATGGCTTCTAGATATGCAAACAAACCTGGAGAGAGAGACATGGGATAGAACGGCACATATGATACCAGTACAATCACGGATTCGAAATCGAGACCCTGCCTTGCTCGAGGCTACTTTGCGAACGCAACATCATCAATGTTCAAAGATCATGTTATGTTCGCATGATGGTTCAGAAACACCCACAGTCACTTTGCGCACCGCAGGCATAATCCGTACAACAGGGGTTTTCCTTCCGTAAAAATTTCCATTGTACAAACAGAATATAGGGCGTTCTAAGCCTCTATGTAGAAAACACGACAGCTATCGGTATTGGTATCAGCCGTTATCCCGAGGAATATGTTGTTTTATTAATCACAGAAAGATCGACTTCATTCGTCGTCTTCCTCGTCAGAGGACTCTTCATCCTCATCTTCTTCGTCGTCCTCGTCTGCCATCTCCTCGTCCTCATCCTCATCCTCATCGTCGTCCTCGAGGCCCATCTTGGCAGCATTCTCCTCGAGTTCCTCCTGCTCTTCCTCCTTTCGCTTGCGTTCGTCTTCCTTTCTGGCTTCCTCCAACATCCGTGCCTTCTCAGCACCCGCCTTTCTTTGCGCTACAACATAGGCACCAACGGGGGTCTTCTCCCATGCGAAATCCTTCAAGAAGGCATCGACCTGTGCTCGGTCTCGAGGCGCAAAGTCTACTTTAGCCCGCTTGCCCTCGATGAACTTGGCGTTAGCCTCTAGCTTCTGAACCAGTAGAACCAGTCCAGAGCGGAGCTTGCCGTTGTTGTTTCCAGAAGCCTTCTTTCTTGACTGCTTGAGCCAGCGCTTCAGCATGATGATAACTGGCAGCGCAAACTCGGGGAATGCGATGTTCGTCGACCACAAGACGAAGTACTCGGCGAAGAGGTCCACTACTTGCTCGCCCACACCATCCTGATACACGCGTGTACGCAGGTACGACTTGGGCGCCTTGTAGGCGACGTGAAAGTCAAGTGCTTTCAAAGTGGATTGTTTTGGCGATTTTCTCATCTCGGCTGAATTAAGCACTTCTAAGAGGACAGAAGCAACGGGGATATAGGTACCAGTCGATCTGGATATCCTCAAAAGCGAGCGGATCATGTGGAAACGGAGGGGGAAGTATGTAGCTGTGGGGATGAGGCGCATAGCACCAAGAGTGACTTGAACGAGGGGGTAAATCAAGAGTCTGAGTTGAGACTCCTTGCCAGCCTCGGCTTCTCTTAACGAGTTGCAGTGCTCGGACAAGACGCATGACCAGAAGTCCAAGGAGTGAATGTACTGCCAGTTGTAGACGTGCTTGTACGATTCGTTCTGGTTGTGAACAATGCTGTTTCGAAGGTGAATTGCTAGCTGGCGAATGAAGTTGTAAGCTGTCGTGTAGCCGATGCTTTGATCCAGCCCCCATAGCTCTGCGGCTGAGTTCTTCATGAGGTTGATTCCTTGGATTGTGTTGACATTAGTGGAACGAGATCCAGTGATAAGTCCTTGATATGTTGCCTTAAGGACTGCTTCCCGAACACCCTTGTCTCCAACAACTACAAGTCGACGAAGGACAAGGAAGGCTGTGATTCTCGTACTATCGCTGCTAGCGGTATGAGACCAGAATCCAACCACGGCCTTGATCAGGACTTTAAGCAGCTTCCTGAAGGTCAAAAGATATGGAACAAGGGGTGTCAAAGCTGAGAGAGTAAGCTTCATTGACGCATCATCGGACAACGTAGGAAGGATATGGAGAATCGAGGATGTGAAGCTTCGCAGCAGCATCGACAATGGCCTGAACTTCTTGGAATCTGTCGGCACATGGACCTTTCCAGAAGCTGACTCCTTGATGGGGAGATGGTGCTGAAGGACCTCGGGTATTTGCTTGAGCGCAACAACAAGGACATCGTGGAAAACGTCGGGGCTTGATATCGTGTAAGGTTGTATCTTCTCTTGACCATCCTCCTCTTCGTTCAGGTGAGCCGCCGAGCGGAATGCCAGAACAACTTGTCTAGCAGCTTTGAGAGAATGGTTCTCTACGAGCGACGTCTTCCATCGCGCAACCATCTCTTGTGTAAGTTCGTTATCAAGAGGCGCGTTATCCGCCTCCTCCGCCTTCGCAGACTTCTTCCGCTTCTTCTTCGGTAGCTCTTCTTCTTCGCTGGCGCTCAGCTCATCAACCTCGGCTAGGTCGGCATCGTCGAACTCTAGGGCTTCCGGGTCGTTCTCTTTCAAGAACTTGTAGAACTCGGGGTCGTCTTTGGCGAGACCATCCATCGCATCTTTGGTCATTCCAAGGTTGTCATCGTCAAGGTCGGCGTCGTCGTCATCGTCGTCGTCGCCTTCGTCGCTGTCGTTGCCCACGGGCTGCTCGGCATCGGAAATATCAAGATCATCGCTATCCTCGTCATCCTCGGCCTGCGGTTCGTCTCTTTTGCGCTTTCCAAGCTTCTTGGATGACTTGCTGCCGGTCTTGGGCGCTTTGTCGACGAATTCGAAGCCTCCGCCGAAGAAGTCGTCAACACTCATCTCGTTCACATTGGCCGTCTTGGAGGCGTGGGCCTTAGCCGCCTTGTCGGCATCCTGAGGGCCCTTGAAGAATTCGGCATCCTTTGCCTTCTGGGATTGCTTCTTCGCCTTGCGCTGGACTTGCTGCTTTATCTTTGCGCCGGCTTTCCGCTTTTCCAATTCCTTTCCTAGGTGCTTCTTTTCGAATTTCTTAGTGGCCTTGAAGTTCTTCTTTGCGCCAGCCATGGTGATGAATTGGCCAACAGCGAAGGCCGTGGACTTGTGGTGAGGTTTAGGGATATCAGATATGAAGTCTGAAGGAAGGTCTCTGATCAGATCCAGATCTGAAGGTCGCTTCACCTGCATAGAAAATTTTAGTGGGGCTTATCCCCCGGACGTCTTATCGCCATGCGCTAAAACTATGGGACCCAAAGTTCGCTGGTCCGTCGCAAGTGCGCCGTGCGAAGTAGCAAGTCGTATCAGTTACGTCTGAGAATTATGACACGGTGGGACAATGTCACACTGCAAACTGTATTTTTTGAACGCTAGGCGTGTCTAGTGGCCAGATCAGGCTCTACTCGGCCTGCTACGGCAGAAAATGCACCGTATTACAGCTAGAACCGAGCAACTGTGCCGGTCATTATCGCAGAAGGGAGCTGGAGAGTCCATGGAGGTTCTCACTTGCCCAAACCATCATCATCATCGCCTCTCCTCGTAGATCCTCACCGTTACAAACATACCACCTACCTAGGCACACAGCATAAAAGAGGATTTCTGAGAAAGACGCTCTCGTCAGGTTTCAGTCATCTTTTTCATCAAAAGCCAGCAACAATGGCATCCAGGCAGGCATACGCTCCAACACCTCATAGCTATGTGCCCAACACGACGCTTTCTGCAACGATAAATCTCGACGAGGTCCGGATCATATTCCGTACAGTGAACGCATGTGCGCTGTGACTATCTGTGTGCTAACAGGGAGTAGGAAGTCAAACTGGCCGAGACTCGAGCTGAGCGTGATTTGCAAGACTCACTTGCTGAGCTGTTCTCTATCATCGTCACCCTGGATGAACTTGAAAGGGCATTTCTGAAAGATGCCATCCCTGAATCCGACTACACCGACATATGCGAGCGCTCCTTGAAGCAGTATAAGTCTATCTTAGCTGATGAAAGCGTAGCCAAAGCATTTGTTGGTCTCGAAGAATTCAAGGCCGAGTGGGATGTAAGCTAGATGATTCCGGTGCGAATCGCTGCCTGTTCTACTTGCTCACAGTCACATAGCTCGAAGTGCCCAGGGCGACAGAGCGGCTCAAGGTTGGTATGCCTTCAACAGCCGTTACTGCTTCCACGAGTACGACAGCTCAGCCAGCAGCCGCTGTGGACAACAAATCTGGCCAACTTATCTTGAAAGCGACGGAGGACTTCATCACGTTCCTGGATGCACTTCGTCTCGGCCTTCTCGCCAAGGACCAACTGCACCCCCTTCTCACTGACATTATCCAGAGCGCTAACAAAGTCACCGATCGAGACTTCGAGAACAGGGGCAAGATTATCCAATGGCTGATAACCTTGAACCAGATGAAGGCCACCGAGGAACTCTCCGAGCACCAAGCGCGTGAACTTGAATTAGATATCAACTCGGCCTACGTGGGGTTTAAGAATGCCCTCTAGAGCACCCTCATGAGCCATGATCTGGTCAATTGATGACATTGACGCCGAAATACGTATTCAAAACTATTGGCATTTGTGCCAATGTAGTCTTATTCCGTATGTTCGCTGATAATTGCCCCTGGGCGGTAAACGGAGCCATTGAAAGAGCGAGAGATATCCGGATCGCCTACCTGTTGTATGCGTACTTACCGGCACGATGGCTTCACGGTGGTTTCATTAGAATGTCTCGAAGCTCCCACCTCGGCTATGAATGGCCCTAACCAACTCCTCATCGGAGCCCCACTTGAACGGCGCGTTTTCTCCGGAATTCCATTGTCATCCATCGTCCCCAGACGTCTTGCTTCTTCGCAACCAGACTGAATCACACAACAGACCAGTCACTCATCTTTTCTCAGACGCACAGTACCACCAGTCCCGCGGTTGGGGTTGAAACTTATCCGATACAACCATGCAACGCACGTTTCTTGCTTTCCAACACAATGCCAAGCTCCACACGCTGGAGACGGTTATTCAGGCAGTAAGATCTTTCGCATCACTCGAAGAGGCGAACAAGGGTCTTTTCAAAGGTGCGAGCGATGACGATCATGTCGTGGTCACGGAGCAAACAATTTTCCATCCCCAAGGCGGTGGTCAACCATCGGATGTTGGTCTGATCAAGGCTGCTTCGGGAGCCAGCTTCAATGTGTCGGCGGTTCGCATGAACGCGGTAACTCAAGGAGAGGTGCTTCATCTTGGCCGGTTCGCAGACGCGTCATCTCAATTCAGGACTGGCGAGACGGTGACACAGACCATCGACACGGAGAAGCGGACTCTCTACTCTCGTTACCACACGGCAGGTCATGTTCTGGGCGCAGCAGTTCGAAACCTCCTCGAAAAAGAGGTGGAAAACTTCGACGAGCTAAAAGCATCTCACTTCCCGGACTCGGCATCGTGTGAGTTCCAGGGGTTGATCGAGGGAAAATGGAAGGACTCCATTCAAGCGCGCGTGGATGAATACATCAACAAAGACATGCCAGTCGAGATAGACTTCTGGGACGAAGACGATTTCAAGGCTAATGGACTGGAGAGACTCATACCTGATCGTAAGGCAATGGGCATGACGGACGACGAGAAGTTTCGTGTCGTCAAGATCATCGGCGCTGAGGTCTACCCATGCGGAGGAACTCATGTGGACAGCACTCAGCTCTGTGGCAAGACGAACGTCAAGAAAATCAGTCGATCTAAGGGCACAAGTCGCGTGAGCTATATACTTCCTTGATGAGCTCCCGTTGGCGTTGGTATCTCTATCGGCGATCCTCGAATAACCGGGTGTCCGCGGCGCAAGGGGGTCGCAGAGAACTCGACATATTGTACCTATACCGAACCAAAGCCTTCAATCATACACGTGTGCTGTCCTCGTATCATGAAGCGTGGGGTTTGTGGAACTTGCCTCCATCCCAATCTAGGTACAATCTGAAGCCAGCGTTTCATGGCTGGTCCATTGGTCGATGTAAACGCCCATAATAGATAGCGTTGAGGGCTCTGCATGAGGAGATTTGATGATGTGCATCGATTCGGCATAATCACCAACGGCATCCCGTCAGAACGCCTTCTAGGGATGGTCAAGCGCCGTCTCCGCACACGCGATGGACAGCATTCAAGTTTCAACCCGCGATAGCAGCATCGTTGGGTCTATGACTCTTCATGGCGCACTATTCTGGCTGCTTGGCAAGAGGAGCTCTTTGATTCTCACCTCCACTTCAAGCACGTGGTCCGTAACTGGCTTGTCTAGAACTCCGAGTCCAGGCCGCCCGTGGCCCCCACTGCCTAGCGATAATAAGCCCCGGATCCAATCTCCAGACTCCAGGTAATGTACTCGTACCTTCAGCTGACGACCCATGGGCCATTACTCGCCGAGACTGACAGCGGCATTTTTTGTCGCTGAATAGTATCTACTTACCTTCCTAGTAGGCATCACTGATATCACCTACGGAGTACAGAATACGTGATACCTATTGTAATCCGTATTGCTTCAATATGTAGTAGCTACTTACTGATCATTAGGAGCTCCCGGCGAGGAGTCGCCTGTATTTCGTATGCGAGGGTACTCAGGCGGAATACACCGGCTACCTACCTACCAAGAGCTCTTTAGCCCTGGCGAGTAAGTACACTAGCTGTACTATTTCGGGCCTTAGAACAGATCGGCCTACCTAGATTGAGGTTCTCCGCAAATCTGTCGTCGCATTGACGTGATCAGAGGCCAACGACTGAACGATCCCACAACTAGGGCCGGCTTCCGACCTGCCACCCACTACCCGGGCACCTACGGCGACCTCGTCCACATCGTTCACAGGCATTCAGAGAGAGGGAACGCATGTCTAGGAACGCAGCTAGAGCCTACCTAAGCATGCGCTCCGAAAGGCTAAAGACAACGGAGGAAGAGCTCGGAATACGGAATCCTTGAGCTCAGCATCGGGTTTAGTTTCGACCGTTCTCTCTCCATGAGTCCATGCCCAATGACGGCACGTTCTCCCCCTAGCTGAGGCCATCAAAGGCATGCAATCCCTCTCCTCCCGGGAGGCTACATGTGGCCTGGATGATTGGTTCTCCGTTGTGATCCAGTCCCCTCCGTCCTAGACTCGCCATCTGCGTTCCTTGACCCCGTGTTTGTGTTAAGTTGGCTTGCGAATCGGTACCTGGTCTGTATAGCCGCCGGGTATGTTGCCCTCAAGTACATGTTGGCTTATCGTCATCATCCGTCCACTACTTGGCTAAACGATCCAGTCGCAACGAGCCGTCACGACTCAGATACCTATCAATACGATACGTTGAATGCGCGGCTACCCGCTGGTTGCAACCACAATGTGAAATACTATATACCGGGTCTCAAGTCTCGCCTGTCTGGTTGACAGATCTGTTGTCAGTCTGATCTTTTGCGCTTCCTCATATCATATCCGAGGTGCTCATACATCAATCACTGTCAGTTCAACAATCAACACCTTGTTCTCTCAAGCATAGCCATGAGAGAATACCATGGATTTTCTTGGTGGTAACAGCTTGCCCCACGACGTGGAGTTCAAAATCTTTATCGTCGCAATAGGACTGTGTCTTCTCGCCGGGACATACATCTCTATTCGTTCTGCGAAAGGTGCCAAGGACAATGAGAATCCTAGTCTGATTCAGTCTCTATGGCTCTTCTTCTACTCCTGCTTCCTCAAGCCGCACCAGGGTGACAGCAAGGGCAATCAACAAGATGCCCTCGAAAGCTTCTACAAGTCACAGGCGGCCGCTTATGATGCGACGAGGAAAGGCCTTCTTAAAGGCCGTGAGGACATGCTAGCTTTGTCTGCTGCCCAACTCACTCTGAAGGCGAAGACTGGCGGTTCGTCTACCGCCAAGCGTATCTGGGTCGATGTAGGTTGACGGGAATCGACGTCTTCACCCCATGTCTCTAATTCAGATCATAGGTTGGCGGCGGTACGGGCTGGAATATTGAGGCGATGTCTCAATTCGTCGACGTGCCTACGTTTTTCAATGCCGTTTACCTCGTTGACTTTTCGCCTTCTCTCTGTGAGGTCGCTCGCAAGCGGTTTGCGAGGCTCGGTTGGGCCAATGTCAAAGTTATTTGCCAGGACGCGAGAGCATTTCGCCTGGAAGACCATGAACCAGTCGTCCACAACAGCCGACCTCGCTCGCCTGATGCCACCTACTTTTCTCGTCAAGAAGCAAAGCACCGAGGAGCTAACCTCATTACCATGTCCTACAGCTTATCCATGATCGTAAGTGCTTCCAATCTGGAACGGAGGCGAGGCAGAAGCTAATGTTGTAGCCCGATTACTACTCTGTTGTCGATTCTTTGAACTCGTTGCTCGCGCCTGGCGGCATCATTGGCGTTGTAGACTTCTACGTCCAGTCACGAGTCGATGTGAGTTTCAGGAACTACACTGGAGGACTCATTGGTCGCCATGTGAATTTCCTGGGACGGACATTCTGGCGTGCCTGGTTCGACATTGACAGAGTCGCCCTCGAACCTGGTCGCCGCGACTACCTTGAGTATCGTTTTGGTACGGTTCTCGGCGTCAACACGCGGAACTACGTGCTTGGCGCGATTCCGTACTATATCTGGCTGGGTACACTGAAGCAACGACCCCTCTCTGCTGTACTCCACGGAAATGTGGCGAACGTCAACACCTTAGCTGAGTTCCCCTCCGTTCACCGTACCGCCCAGGCGGTTGAGAGGGGCGCCCTGGAGATTCACTCCAAGGCTTATGATGCTGCTATCATCAATCTGTCATCCAACTTACCTCTTCCCTCGTTCTTCTACCAGAATCACCCTTACCGGGCTTACTATGACGACCAACTCAAGAAGCACACCCAATTCAACGACGAGTACATCTATGCCTTCACATGGGAAGATTCTCGTGTCGATGAACACATCCTGGATCTGAAGTCGGATGATGTTGTTCTTGCTATCTCCAGCGCAGGCGACAATATCCTCTCCTATGCGCTCCGCAGTCCCGCCAGAATCCACGCCGTTGACCTCAACCCCAGCCAGAATCATTTGCTCGAGCTCAAGGTCGCAGCGTACCAATCACTCGAATACGAGGACTTTTGGAAGATTTTTGGCGAAGGCAAGCATCCCAACTTCCGCTCTTTGCTTATCTCGAAGATGTCACCTCACTTGTCGAGTCGTGCGTTCCAATACTGGCTGAGCAACCACCGTATCTTCACCAAGAAAGGTGGTCTCTATGACACTGGCGGCTCACGGCATGCAATTCGGATATTCCGATGGATTACACGCATCTTCGGCTGCCGCTCGGCCGTCAAGGATCTCATCAGTGCCAAGACGCTCAAGGAGCAGCGTAATATCTGGCGCAAGCGTCTTCGCCCTACACTGCTATCCCGTCTCATATCCAGGGTTGTCGTGAGCCGTGAATCCTTCCTCTGGGACGCACTCGGCGTGCCGAAGAATCAACTTGCCATGCTGGAAGCAGATCATGCTGCCTCTGACGCAGTCTGCGGCCCGAAGGCAACGGCCAAGAACACTCGCTCACAGGCCGTCTGGCAGTACATGGTTGATACGCTTGACCCCGTGGTTGAATTCACGCACGTTTCTGCTGCGAACCCGTACTATCTTGTATGTCTTGATGGCAAATTCTCACGAAACTGTCACCCGGACTACTTGTCGCAGAAGGCACACGAGAATCTATCACGCCCCGGTGCATTAGATCATCTACGTATCCACACGGATGAAGTTGAGGAGGTTCTTGCTCGCATCTTGCCCAGCACTCTCACGGTTGCTGTCATCATGGATAGTATGGACTGGTTTGCTCCGGAGTCGACGGCCGCGGCATCGCAGATCACGAAGCTCAACTGCGCGCTCAAGATGGGTGGCCGTGTTTTGTTGCGCTCTGCAGGCCTGAAGCCATGGTACCTGAAGGAGTTTGAGAAGCTGGGTTTCACGACAACTTGTGTGGGCTCCCGGGTGGGCGGTGCTTGTATCGATCGTGTCAATATGTATGCTTCCTGCTGGATCTGCACTAAGACGGGCAACATCCCGCCACCGACCCCTGAAGTTGACTCGGTTCACGGCGGCGGTGCGTACATCTCGTCTCTGCATATCTAATCTGGGCGGTCTGTTGGCACGGCTTGGACTGAGTTGATGAGAAGGCAAGTTGAGAAGACACGAACTGCGTTTATTTGTTTCGCTCGAGATGTTAGTATGTTTCAGGCTATTCCATCATAATACAACAAGCACATCGGATATTGGTTGTAGCAAGTCACGTTGAAAGCAAACATCCACATGGCGGCGACACGTTCTGCGATTCTGCGCAAGAAATGGTAGTTTCGAACCAGGAATCAAGCAAACTGCCTTGACTACGGAACTTCGAAGCAGTAATGAAGAATTAACTCTCACAACTGGGCAAACTAACAATCAGGTCTGGTTTACTAGGCACCACCGCTTTAGACTGGCGTTCATTCATTAAGAGCAAAGCCGCAAGCAACTCACCGGCGTGTCACAGCTTCCCAGAACCCAGCCCCTCCACGATTTCAGTCGCCGTCAAGTAGTCGCCGTCAAATATCCGCTGACACAATTCAAGAATATGGGTGCTAAAGAGAACAATGATCTTCACAGTACTTTTCTCGACTGCCAGGCCTTTCAATCTTCCCCACAACCTCTTCCTACATTGTCTCTGTTCGATTTGTTCAAGCAGCAACACGATCTCTGCAGTCCTTTGACCCATATTACTTTGCGACTTCTTGTGAATCCCTGCTGGCAAGCAAAGGTCATTCTTTGACAGACACCGCCATCAAAATGGAGCGACGAGGAGCCCACGAGCTCATCAAGGAACACATCGAGATGATCAAAGGTCCTCCCGCTGACACTTCGAAGGGTCACGACAAATCCAAGCATGACTCTGCCTCTTCTACTAATGCATGTGGCCATGCCAAGATGACCCCTATCTGCGTCAAATTTCATGAGAAGGGCGACATCATCATGATAGTTGGAAGAGACAAGTGTTGCGACAAGACGTGCAAGCAGTCCATGGGCATCAAGTGCACCACGACCTGCTTCTATGTTGACTCGGCCACCCTCGAGCGCGCTTCCGTTTCCTCGGCATTCCCCGCCAAAGATTGCGTTGATTATGCCGGCAAGACGCAAGCCCACTACATTATGAGACTCTCCGAGGAGAATCCGGAGACGATGCACATCATTCTGGACATCATCTACAAGCGCTATCCCAAGCAAACCGCAGACGTTCACATGTCCCTGGAGAAGCTGTTCAACATCACGGTCGTTGCCAAGAAGTACAAACTCGCCCATCTTTTCAAAGACTGGGCCGACCGTTGGATCGCCGATATGAAGAAGTACTATGTCAGCATGAAATTTGTCACGACGGGTCAGTGGGAGAAACTTCTCTGGATCTTCTACTTCCTCGGTCATCAGCCGCTCTACAGCCTCATGATCCTGCAGATCGCCCTCCACTCCGACATTGACCGCTTCGGACAACTCACCGATCCCCATGGACAATTGTGCTTCGACAACAACCGCGTCTATATCCCGGTCCCTCCCATGGCGCCCAGTAAGTCACACGGAACTCCCCAACTGGAAACACCTTTCCGAGTCTGATAGGCTAACCTCTGTTTACCTCTCTAGCCGAGATCGCCAACATGCGCATGAACTTCCTCAAGCTAATCCGCAAGCCCTTGAAGGAGACCCTCGAGAAGCACCTCCGCGGCGACGGCGAGTATGCCAATTTCTGCAAACGCAAGGACGGCGTGGACGATTCTAACTGGCGCCGGGCCGTTCTCCACACTTTCCTGGTGGCACTCACGGAGACCGGCCTCTGGCCCCTTCCGAACGTCTACAACATGCACATCAGTCCCCAGGCCCTGCTGCATTTCCTGCGCATCAACCCGAACCTCCCGGCCTTCATCCACCTTGACGACCAGTCCTGCCTCCCCACGGGCTCCTTCTGGCTCTTCATCATCAACGTGGTCCGCACCACCCCTTGCGTCATCACGGTGGAATCGTTCAATAAACTCCACGAGCAGGCGGCGATTACGGGCCTTGATAAGTATTTGCGCCCTGAGGGCTCGGGCCTTGAACCCGAAACCGGCGACTGGTCTCTTGATGCCATTAAAGAGTTCCAGATGGGTATTGAGACGTTCGGACGCACTGCCCATGATGTTTTCCCTGACTGGGTCCCAAGAAAGAAATGAGAAGTAAGGGGGTTTGTGTGAGGAGAATGCCTTTGTTGTTGATGTGCTTTCTGTGGTTAGGTGTTCAGGGGGCATCGGGTTTAGCTAAAGGCTCTTGTGTTCACGGGTTAAGGGGCACTGTTTAAGATCCATGGCTTCGGATCTATGGCTTGAGGTTCACGGTATGATTTCCAAGTGTTGAGAGTCGCGATTGTTGTAGGGCGTAACTGGAAGAGAGGGACTCATGCGAGCATGGAAGGACAATGGGATGGTCTATACGACAATGGTCGTCTTGCTAAAGAGACTCGATGGCTTTTAAGTACGTTAATTCGGATAGTCAATGAAAGATTGACGTAAACCGGCTAACTATTCTGGTGTTGTGGAGGTGATGCTGTGAATATCTTCTTCTACTATCTTCTACTATCTTCTCTCGCCGAGTCTAGAGAAAGAGCGACGAAGCGATAGCAATACAGTGAAAGTATCTCTGGGCATACAGTACGGTGCATGCCGAGCCAGTCATTATTCCCGTCGGCCCTCGGTAGCGACTGCCAAACTGGCTCTCCAGCTCCGGGTCCGCGTTTGCTGTGACTCGTTTGTAAGTTCGTGTCAAGGTCGAGATCTCTCGCCAAGTCAACTTGCACTCGCTCATCATTGACCCCGATTCTTGCGTGCCACTCTCATTGTGGATAGCTGGATTAGATGACTCCAACGTGCTGACCATAAACGGAATCAATTCACTGCAAGGATCTACGGAATACACGGAATAGTCCTGATAGGTAATCCGTATCCATACAATGCCACGCCCCAAGATAGACCTGGACCCCTACAAAGACTGGATAATCGAGGAATACCAGAACCACGCCACCGTCCAGTCCATCCTAGACGTGCTACATCACCAGCACTCCGTGGAAATCTCGCGCGTCCTCTTCTACGCGCGTCTGAAAGAATGGGGCGTGCAGCGCCACCAGGTCCGCACGCAGCAAACGGAATCCCTCAACGAGCGGCTATCCCACCTCTACTATGAGTACGGCCTCTCCGACGACGCCATATGCCGCGACCTACGGGAGGCCGGCTTCCAAATCTCCATCTCGGGCGTCGCCACCATCCGCCGCAGTCTGGAGATCTACCGCCGCATGCCCGTCGAGCTGGTGCACGAGCGTCAGCAAGAGCTGCGCGCCTTCTTCACGATGGAGCAGGAGGCGCAGGGCGTCACGCGCCGATTGGGCAGGTCAACGCTGTACACGCACATGCGTCAGCGGCAGTTTAACCTCTCGCGCGATGCCATCTTCCAGGTGTATCGGGAGTTCCACGAGGATGCTATCCATGCGCGTTTGCAGCAGGCACAGCGGCGGCGCGGCAACCTTACTACGCCGGGACCCAATTATACGTGGTCTATAGACGGGTTCACGAAGTTATCGCACTTCGGCATCGATATCTACGCCTCCGTTGATGCGTATTCGCGCTTCATCACGTGGTTCTATGTCGGTTGTCCGGCGCTGTCAGAAAGGGGGATCCTGGCACAGTATTTGAATACTGTGAGGGGATATGGCTTCATCCCCCAGGTCGTAAGGACGGATCGTGCTGGGAGCGAGACGATGATGATGACGGCTGCGGCGCATTATTTGCTTTCACAGCATGCAAAGGAGGAGCGCTTTCCGCGCCAGATTCAGCAGGGGGATGAGGTCTTTGTGCAGCAGGTTAATAGTGAGAGTACCCCTGACGGCCCATTGCCGTGGTCTAGTTGCTGGTCCTACTCCAAGCCTACGCGGCAGCAGAGGATAGAGGCATGGTGGAATCTACGCCAGAAGAACCGTGCTGTGTTTTGGAAGGTAAGCCACTGTGTCTATCACAAAACCACGTCGTGACGCGTCGTTTACAAGAACTGACTCGTGAAAAACAGGATTACTTCACCATGCTAGAAACCAACGGCCTCTGGGACGCGCAAGTCCTAGAAGACAGGATCGCACTCCTGTACATATTCATGCCCGTCCTCCGCTACGAGACCTCCGCCTTCGTCCGTCTCTGGAACGGCCATCGCATCAACCGCCAACGACATCGACCTCATGTCGTATCAGGGGTACCTTACCAGCTCTTCACCATGCTCAACCCGGCCAAGGGCTACGTCGACTGCCGTGCGTTCCTGGATTCCAGCACCCGCTCCAAGCTAATGTCCGCGATGGAGGCCGACGGCATCGAGCTAGAAGCCTACCTGCCGACCTCCACGCACCAGATCTGCGAGGCGCTGACGCGTCCGTATGCGGAGCGGTTGGCTCAAAGTCCGGCAGGGGATGAGGAAACGCCGTTGTTGCAGGAATATGAGCGGTTAAGGCAGGATTTGAGACGGTATAGTTTGACGGGACAACAGCCCCCGTTGCAGGAGTTTGTCAAACCAGGACGCTCGTGGGAGGAGATTCAGAGGCTTTTGAGGGAGCAGGGGTTGGATATGGAGGGGTTTGCACGGATTGATTTGGATGATGAGGTTGATGATGCGCCTTAGGGCTGCCGGGGTCGAGGGATTGTTATGATGATGAGTTGGGATGAGAAATTTGTTTGGGTTGGCAGCTACACTGGGTTGTGTGTGGCATGGAAGCTCGAGACGCGGGTTTGGAATTTGTCGACATTGAAGTGTCGACCGTTTGGGTGTTCTGTCATCCAAGAAGCCACATCGAATACAGCGAGCTGCGAGAGCTCAGCCTAGGTTATTTGACGGCGTCAAGTCAGGGGCAGCAACCCCTGATGATCAAGTTGCACGACATTGGCACTGTTAATATCCATGCGGGACGAGGGCGTATTGGGATTGCTTGCGGGGACCTTTTAAGGGGTTCTTCGAAGAATGAACACATTACAGCTTGTGTTGACGGATAGGGTGGGTCATTGGACTTCCCAAGGGGCTGGTTATGCTCAGAAACATAGTCGCTCTCAAGAACCATTGGCCGTACAAAAACGAAGGCAGCAGTTGATTCTGACTGTATTCAAGGTCATATTCGCTGACCAATATCGTATCTTGTACGCGATTGGAAGAGGGTGGGAGGTTGGAAACAAGGAACGTGTACTCTGATTACATTATGTATCCTTCCCAGGTCTCATCGGCAAGTTCCATACCTGTGGGATGCCTCACGGTGAATGGTAGTAAGAGAGACCTCGTCTTACTGCTACGATGAATTCACATGAGTGCGTCTGAGCAGTCGTCCTTATTATCGGACGATGAGCGCAGATAAAAGTCTACGCTTGAAAAGGGGGTCAGGAGTGAAATCTATCATCTACTTGGCGTTCTTACATATACGTATAAATTCACCATAAAGAATACAGAAGAAAACAGACCAAATCGCAATTCAGGGGTAAATCTAGTTCCCCGAGCACAAGCAGGTATAATATAATCCCAAACCGAAGCAACCAGGCAGGGAGGGAAGCAACATAGGAAGTGGTAGAAGTCTATATTTTCGTAGGGTATCAATCATAAATTCCCAATTGTACATCTTTTCGAAACCCCAAAACGCCAGAAATGTCCGCTCTCTATCCATGACTTATTTGCAGCTATGCTACGACTAGCAAGAAGAAAGGACGGCACGCAAGAAAGGCAGTGATCAAGCACCCGTCGTCGCTCAATCGACCGGTTTATTCCGCAACGCAGCCTTGATCTTCTTCGCCTGGCGTTTACTCACAGGCTGGTCTCCCTCGGCCCCGGTACTCGCGTTATTCGGGTCCGCATCGTCGACGTTTTTCCGCTTCTTGCCCCCATTACCATTCTGGTTCGGATTCTTCTTATTCTTCTTCTCAGCCAGATCGGGCTTTTGCGCCTCCCCATCACCCATCTCAACATCAGCAGTCTTATCCCGGTCCGCCAAACCCACAATATCAACAACACCTCTAAACCCACTCCGCCTCAACCCCTCATTCACAACCAAACCGCGCGGCAGCGCCCGCAGTCCCTCCGTCGCGCGATCCGTCGATAGGCCCCAGACATTTAGGAGGTTCGCCACGTCCGCCGGCGCGCGCAATCCAAGCACCGAGCGCGCCTCACTGCTAATCACAATGCCCCGACCGCGCGTCGCGCGAATCAGGGAAGCCACATTGCCAATAAACGCGGCGCGAGCGCGCGCGTCGACGGCCGTGGGGACACTTCCCCCACCGCCATTATTCCCCTTGGGTCCCATGACGTGCGCGGGCGCGGGACCTTGCAAGATCTGCGAGTAGCAGATTTCGAAGCGCACGCCGCGATTCACGGCGAACATGCACGGTTTGGGTCTGAAGACGAACGGTTGCCGGACCGTCATGTCGAGGGAGATGAGGGAGATGTTGTCGAGGGTCTGGCAGGCGGCTGTGAAGCTCTCGTCTGTGAGGGGCCGGACGGCGAGGATGTCGTAGGCGGAGGCGAGGTGGGGGATGCGGTGGTGTTGGGAGGATTCGGTGAGGACGAGGGTGGCGCGGCGGAGGACGGTGGGGAGGCGGCCTGTGTTTTGGAGGGTGGTGGGGGATGTTGAGGAGTCGAATTTGGGGAGGGGATTGGTTATTTGGGGTGGGACGGGCGCGCCGATGGTGTGGTTGAGGGCTACGACGTCGTAGCCCAGGGATGCGCTGAAGCGCAGGGTGCGCTCGAGGTCGGTCGCGCTGGTCTGGGGGGACCAGGCGATGTTGAGGTCGTAGAGCATTTTGATGGGAGTTTATGGGCGCGAGGCCCGCGGGCGCATTGGGATGAGACCTTGGACTGATTCGTATCCGATTGGGATTTGTTGGTGGGGTCTGAGGACGACCTGGATGGCTCTTGTTGGTGTTGAGATTATCGGCGGGAGATAAATTTCTTATCAGATGCTGCAGCAGCGAAGACAAGGTAAGTAAGGGACCGTTGCTTGCGCTAAAGAGATCCATCAGATCTGCTAAGGTGGACCCGGTGAAACCGTTATGTACGGAATGCAGAACGTAACCGGAGGTATCCTGTACCTTCCCCAGATCCGTCGACTGGACTGACTCAAGCACGTCTTCCCACCTGCGCGTCAGCTGTGAGGATCTGGTCATACATTCGCGTCTGCCAATCCGAATGTCCCGCAGGTTAGACGAAGTGGTGATCCGTAACTTCCTGCTTGATTGATTACCTATTATTAGCGGGAGGGACTCGCTTCGTCATCATTGATCGATAGGTAGGTAAATAGGCAGGCAGGATGTGCCGTGCGACTGCCCAGAGTGAAAGGGATGAGACAGCTAAGACAGCTAAGCGAGAGCACCCGTTCATTTAAACCGCCTTCTCTGCTGTACAAGCACTCGTAAGCTCTTGCCGTGACGAATCTCTCTTGCGCATCTCCTTTCACCTACATATCAAGTTCATCTTCGTTTCCTGGCAAACGTCTCCAAACACAACGTGAATCGTCTCTTGTAAACAATCCGAGCTCTGTGGTATCAATAAACTCCGACTGCAAAGCCCAACCGCGAAGCGCGCATCCGTCTACAACATGTGTTTGATCTTCACGTGTGGCGAGCACACATTCCGCAAGGAGGTCGAGGGCTACGAGGGCATCACCTGCCAGTGCCACAACTGCGGCAACTGGTCTGCGCACGTCATCAAGAGCAATCCGTGGTTCACCTTCTGCTTCATCGTCAGTATTTGCCTCCTACCCATCAAATAAGTCTAAGTAGAGCTAACGCATCGTCGCATAGCCCGTCCTGCCCCTCTCCTTCAAGGGATACCACGATGTTATGTGCAGCATCTGCAACTTTGCGCAGCCGCTCGAGAATAGACCTGACGTCATGAGCATGAGAGGCGGAGGCGGCAATGTTCCCGTGCAGAATCACAACGCGCCCCCAGGTTGGCAACGTCCGCCCCCAAACCAGCAGCCTATGCAGTATAAGTGAAGCTAGCTGTTGGAAGTAGGGGCAGGGCCTAGGGCCTAGGGCCTAAAGGGGGGGGAGTTGATGATAATGTACGAGGAAGATGTGGTTTCTACAGCAATCCATCGAAGCGCATCATGCGCGATGGATTGGGAATGGAATAATGAGGGACCTGTGATGTGGACATAGGGCCTCTGGCATTTTATGAACTGGCGTTAACGGATTGGGGATGAGTGGAATGACCGGGGACGAGGTGGTGTTGCTGGTTTCGACACCATCACCAGTGTGGCGAACTTACGCTGGATTTGTTGTCGACCTTTTACTATTCTATGCTTTGCATATGGATTACCTACCAGAGATACCTTGAGAGATGAGTTACAAATGGATTCTATATTGCTTTACGAACGTCCTTTCGCCTTGCTTCTTGAAATCAAGCTGCATGTGAGAAGGATAAACATATTGACAACGACCACCCTCGTGCGACACAGCCCCCGGCTTTTTCTATTACTTCAATACTGCATCTTTAAGCCGGAACCCTCGGTTGTGAGTTGATCACGCAAGTCATAGAACCACGCGACATCAAGTTAGTGCCCTTGCGATTCTACAGTGCTACACAATGAGTACCACGCCAAAGATCTTTCTTTCAATGCGCATTGCCACGAACAAATAATCGCAAGATCCCTCACTTTCCTATTCCCAGACAAACTCCGACTTCTTACACACGACATCGATTCACTAACATCATCATCACTCGCCGAATTATAAACTCGTACAATCACCGAGCACTCCAACAATCAGTTACTCAGTAACTAACCCCGGTGAGATGGCCGAGTGGTTATGGCGCCGTGTTCAGGTCCCATCGGTTCTTCCGATAACCTACGAACAAAATTCGCGGTGGAGCAATCCGCGTGGGTTCGAGTCCCACTCTCATCAGCCTTTCTTTTTGCTCTTCCATTCATTCATTTGGGAGATCTTTTTTTTTCCTTTTCTTTTTTTTACTATTCGTTCCTATTCCGTATATTAATTGCGATGTTTTTTTTGTAAGAGACCATGCATGTGATGAAGGGTGTTGCCGCTCTGCATCTATGACTTTTATTTTTGATTTCGGGAATGCGGTTTACCCCGCCGTCCTGAATCCGCGCCGGCGGTCTTGTCGCCGAGGGTAAATGACTTGCAGTAATCCGTAAAGATGTGTGTACATACTTGTACGGATTAATTCCAGACGCTATGATGAGCATTTGTCGACTCTGACATCATTTGTGTCAGGCACTCTCATAGTGAGTTCCTGGCCCGCGACTTGTCTCAGTCAGGTGAACTTCGTAAATACAACTTCCTTAAATTATGAGATGTAATCCGTAAACCCTCCCTCTTCATGCCGTAAATGTATGTGCAATGAATCGCCATGGCAACGAAGCGAAATCGCAGCCCGGATCTGGTGCCGAACCCTTTCATCAAGAAGAGGAATCTAGACTGGAGTATCGATATCACGGGCTTACCTCATGATGCGGGCAGTTCGTCTGATGATGAGGAGGTAGTCTCACATCATGAAGACAAGAAAGAGGAGGACAAGAATCATGAAGTTAAGAAACAAGAAGACGAGAAGCAGGAAGATGAGAAACAAGACCCAACACCCCCCGACATCGAAGCCGGCCGAGCAACCATAGACAACCACCTCACCTACTTCGGCGCACATCTAGCAAAAGCCATCCAGTCGCCCTATCCACCCCAAACCCCTAATCTCTCCATAGAAGACTACAAGAAATTGTACGAGATGAATGTAGGAAGTCCCCATGGCGCGCACTTCGTAATCCATCAGCACGACCACCCGATCGCAGGAACACACTACGATTTACGAATACAGATCAACGAGACAAGTAGTGCGTCGTGGGCCATCATGTACGGATTACCGGGGGATCCGAATAGTTTCCGTCTGAATCGGAATGCGACGGAGACGAGGGTTCATTGTTTGTGGGTGTGTTTCCCCTTATCATTCCCTTCCTCTTCCATTATATATTCACTCTTTATATTCAAAATCATGGAAATACTAATATATGCCCAGAACCACCTAATAGAAACAGCCTCCCACGCAACCGGCTCCCTCCTCCTCTGGGACACAGGGACCTACAGCATCCTGCCCCCTTCTCATAAACAGCAAGACACACAGTCCTCCTCCTCCTCAGACGAATCCACAGAGCAAGAAAAACTCCACCAATCCTTCACAGCCCGCAAGATCCGCCTCCGTCTCCACGGCACCCGCTTACCAAAAAACTACGTCCTCAATCTCCGCCTCACGCACGAAGACGATATCGCGGGGCGATTGCGGAGTTCGCGGACGCCGAAGCGGCGACGACGGGTTACGAGGTCCCTTTCTAAAGCCAATAATAATGTGACCATGTCGGATTCGGACAGTGATGCGGATATCGTGGAAGCCCCCGTTGAAGAAGTTAAGGACGGCGAGGAGGTCTCACCCACGGAGCGTGAACTCCGCGAATTAGAGGACGAGGAAGTCCGCAAGACGAACGCGTACACGGGCGCGACGAATTCGATTGGGAGCGTGCATCAACGACGGTGGTTCTTATCCCTGGATCGGGAGGCGAGTGGGTTTGTCAAGAGGAGGAGGGAGGGGAGGGTTTTCTGGGAGGAGGGTGATGAGACGAGAAAAGACGATGATGGGATAAAAGATGAGGGGGGTAGGTTGAGCTATCCTTTTTATGTCCGCGGCGTTGAGGTCGAGCGGAGTGTTGTCACCGGACGATTGGGATGCGAGGTGCTCAGGGATGAGGGCGTCGAGGGGTTTATTGGACGGAAGGGGTGGCAGGCGATTGTGAAGTGAGTAATGTGAACCTGATGTCCGTGGATTTTAATCTTCTATCACAGGAGAAAGACGAGTAGATTCCATAGCTATGTGTGTTTCAATTCATTAGATTCTAGTAGCAAACAGTATGGTAGCTAAACTGGCACACTCTGCACCGTCGCGAGATGCCTATGCCATATGGATCCCTCAAAGGAAACTGGCCATTAGACATAGGTATCGCCATGTGTATCATATGCCGCCGTGAACGCCTCAATCAGAAACCCCGAAACTCATACCACAACTCACTCGTACACTAGGGCAGACCCCGTAACAAAACAAATGCTCGCTTATCACCTGAGTCCACAGAATGCTTTCTTTCTAATAAGTCAGTTACTTTTTAGGACCCATCTGCAGCTGGATATCCTTCTTTTATTAAGACTCAGGCTTGTACACCCCGTCCTTGCATAATAGCACGACCTTCTTGAAGAAACGCCGCCACTCTAGAGGATCTCCCTTGAGCTTCACAAAACGCACTTCGAGCAATTCCAGACCCTCGGCGACATAGTAGCGATCTAGTAGGATCTCGCCGTGTAGACCTTGCTTACGGTCGTCGACAGTCCTGACTCGGAGCGTAGCCACATGATCTCCTTGCCCAATAGGGGGATATGCCGATGGCAGTGGTACGTTCAGGTTGTGCAGCGCATCACTCAGCAACTGCACAAGCAGTTGTGCGGGCATATGAGAGAAAAATCTCGTGAACGAATGTGCTGGCACAATATCTCTGAATCGTCTCGCGCGCTGTGTCAACGTCAACGGGACACCACGCGTCTGCGAAAACTGGCTCATCGATGGTTCCTCAGCGAGGTCATCAAACGCCCTGGCCGATTGCGCAGTGTGGGACACATAAGGTGTGTCAGATGCTGAGATTGGTTGCGTGGAGGAGATGCCCTGCATTCCATGGGGACGCATCGTTGGCCGTTCCCAGTCAAAGAGTGCATCGTTGATGGGAGCTTCAGGCTGACTCGCAGCCGTTTTCCTCGTATCAAGCGAGCGGTCATCATCGACCATCTGGGATGGTAGCGAAGCGTGTTGGGATGAAGGAGGCGCCTGACTGAGGTCGATATGCAAGTTCTCAAGCATCTTAGTTGCGATCTCTATCTGGTCAGCGATCTGGCCATCAGCGGCTAGAAATTTGTTACTCCGTGAGTACCAGGGATGTTGTCGGATCTGCGCGAAGGAGAATCGCTTTTTGGGCTCGATGTTGATCATGCCTCGAAGTAACGAGAGCGCATCGGCGGGGATTCTTTCCCAAAGCTTATCGGAGCTGCGACCGTTTGTCTTTCTATACTCCTGGAATTCCCAGCTCTGTCCCGTGGGCTCCTCCCAAGGCGTGTTGCCAACAAGTAACACGAAGAGGATAATACCGCACGACCAAATATCGACTAGCTCAGGGGCGTATTTGACTACCTCACTGGACTTCTTGTTTGCTCTGGCACAAGCAAGGACCTCTGGGGCAATATAGGGTGGGCTGCCGCACATGGTGACGCTTAGCTTCTTCTGATCTTTGTACTCGAACATGGTTGCCATGCCGAAGTCAGCGAGCTTCAGATTTCCGGTCTCTGACACCAGAATGTTCTCAGGCTTGAGATCACGATGCGCCACGCCCTTCGAATGAATAAAACTCACGCCACTTATGAGCTGGAGAAAGTAAACCTGCGCAATGTCCTCTGTCACACCCACATCGGCCTCGATCTTGTCGAAGAGGTCGCCTCCTTCAGCGTACTCCATGGCTATCCATCGCCAAACATGGTCTTCGCCAGTGGCAAACCATTCAATTACGTTGGGGTGTTGGCCAATGTGAGAATGCAAGGAAACCTCCATGGCAATCTGCTTAGCAGAGACACGTCCATTCTTGAGCGCATAACCCTTGTGTATCAGCTTGACAGCAAATACTGGGGATGTAGCATCCAGAGGGATCGCTTTCTTGACACTGATGAAGAAGTCAGCAAGCCGAGTTCAGGGTCGAAAAGGGGAAGGGGAAGGGGAAGGGGACGAAAAGGGCCGTACGATGCGTATGCTCCCCTACCAATCGTCTTCGAGATGATTCTGAATGGCAGATCATTCGGAAGAGGATCCAGTTGAGACTGCTCCATGTTGTTTAGTAGGTAGAAGGCGACTGATCGATCTCCTTTTCTCTCAATTCACAGCGCCGCAGATGAACGAGTAAATGAATGAATGAATGAATAAGTGAGTGAGAACTTCTCCCGATAAACACCGCGCCAATGGTAAAAGGAAGGGGTTATGGCCCTCTAAGTATAAGGATTTCTGGTTTTGGTACTTGGTGATGTCTCGAAACTTACCATGTCGCCTGGATGAGTCAGGTGAGTGAATGGTAGCGGGTTTGTAAGATGGCCTAGTCGGTGTTGTAGGCGCTTTGTGAGTGATGAGACCAGACGCGCATGGGAGTCGTAAGGGAGTGAGGAGGAGAGAAGGTGGGGGGGCCCAGGGGAGAATTGTTTTTGGGATTTCAGTTTTATCTGGACAGGATTCGCTGGAACTGACGCGCCGATGATTCAGGTTCACTCTTTCCTTTTTATTACCTACTGTTGCGTCACTTTACACGCTCCTGCTCCTCACCAGTCACGACTCACCACTGAGCGCGCCTCACTGCTGGATCAGTACCGTATACAGTACACTGCAGACTGTACTGCACGGTGTCTAGCCGGGTGATTGTGCTTAAATGGCACTAGTCGGGCAATTAGCGGGGCTGATGCACCGCATGGACGTCAGTGAGACGCATGGATACTCCGAAGCAACTTTGAAGCGACTCTGAATCCAACCAATACGTACCTAAAACAGTAGTACTGTATGCGTACCTTGGAGGTCGCTCTGGGTGGGCGATCTTATCGCGAACAAATGTTTGTCATGGCGGGCGGTTGCTACGGAGTCCGACCCTGCGGGGCGGGAGAAAAGATGCAGGACGAATTCATCGACTTACCTGCCCTACCAGGCGCCCTTATCCCGTTTATTGTTTACACTCACCACATCAATTCTCATCCAACCCAAACTGAAACTGCAGTGACACCGTGATTCATCAATCAGGCGGCTCGCGACTTCTCCCTCATACACCGTCATATTTATTCCTAATACTTCTACGGGACAGCTGCTTGTCTCTCTTCCTCCCACCTCCCACCTAAAAGTTCATGAATGCATGAAATCCCACGCTCAATAGCATCAGGTTTGTCCAACTTCTAGCCTCGCTCGTATTTGTCCCGTTCCCTTTTGAAAGCACACAACACTCTAGTATCCGGCCTATTGTTGTACCGAGATGGGGGTCAATACATTGTTGTCGGTGGCACATGTGCATTGGTCTTCCCGCTGGGCACGCAGAGATCGACATCTCATACTAACAGCCGCTGTGTTCCAGGCCGACTTTTCTTTACATCACCTTCCTTATCTTCTCTTTGACCTCGCGCATTCTCATCTACAGGACTACGGAATATTCCACCATCCGAAATTAGTCGTACAGAGAAACAGCAATTCGAACCCGAATCTCCGTATACGCGGTCATCTGCAGCAAATTGTAAGACCGGCGCAGCATCCGCTACGAATCTACCTATCGTCTTTCTTATTGCGACCGAGACTGTCATTCTAGCAATCATGGATTACACGAACGAAGACAACCAGGACCCCACCGCCGGTGCCGCCGCCAGCGGTGCTCGGAAAGGTGGTGATATCCAGAGTGTAACCAAGAGGTATGCCATGTTGCTGTCATGCTTGCTTGCGCAACTATGTGATCGCGCGGTTCTAACATCTGTCTCCAGACTGCAAACAGAGCTTATGCAGCTCATGACTTCACCTGCGCCTGGTGTCTCGGCTTTTCCCTCGGCCGATGGAAACCTCATGTCCTGGGCCGCGACCATTGAGGGCCCCAAGGACACTCCGTACGCCGACCTCAATTTCAAGTTGTCTTTCGTCTTCCCCAACAACTATCCTTACGCCCCGCCCACCGTCGTCTTCAAGACACCTATCTACCACCCCAATGTCGACTTCTCTGGCCGCATCTGCCTTGACATCTTGAAGGACAAGTGGACTGCCGCCTACAACGTTCAGACTATCCTGTTGAGTCTCCAGAGTCTTCTGGGTGAGCCCAACAAGTGAGTACCATACTTTCATACCAGAAATGGCTACCTTCATACGATGCTAACTCTCTAATCACAGCTCCTCGCCTCTCAACGGTGAAGCCGCTGAGCTCTGGGATAAGGATGCCGAAGAGTTCAAGCGCAAAGTCCTGGCCCGTCACCGTGACATCGAGGACGAATGATCGGACAATGGATTTGGTCATCTCATTGACCAATCCTGGTACCTCGAGTATCACTTTTTTCTTCTGCTAGGATTAGGAGTTTTACGTGGTTTCCCTGCCAGCACCGGTGAAGAGGAGTTGTTTGATAAACACCCCCTTGCTTGCGCTTGCATAGTAGGTGGCTGGCTTTTCCTGCTTTCTTGTCTAGGCGTTCCATGGAGAGGTTTGCACTTCGGGGTCGGGGTGGGCGCGGTTGACATGGATATCCGTTAGTGTTACAATAACATGCACGAAATGGGGAGATAAAGTGAATCGTTCCCCCTATCAATCAAATGCATTTGCCATGAGCTTCAAGTTGCTGGTTGGCTTTCCCTACCATGATGGTTTGCAAAAGATGTGCTGCTACGACTTTTGAACTGTGTGACACGTAGGGGACGCGATTGCACGAGACATTCAGCGGCGTTTGTTTCGTTAGAATGGCTTGGCCAATATTTTGTCTGCTCAAAGCCGCATGGTCCTAGATGCGCGATCGACTTTGGGTTCTAGGTATCTCACAGGACCAGCATGTTTCCCAGGCAGCTGTAGGCCACTCTCCCACTCAATCTCAGTAGGCACGTAAAGTTCATCGATCTCGTAGGTGCTCACAGGTCTTGATTCATCGACTAGTGAGGCTAAATTCCATGAAGCCAGGAAGGAACTCCGAAACCATGCCCTACATGAACGTGCCCATTCGGTATCTTTCTCATCCCGTCTTGCTGTCTTCGAAAACGAACGAAAAGAAAAAGACCCCGGTTTTTCGTCTTGTGAATTGCGCCGCGTGATTTGATTATTGGTTCGGCCACCTTCGCTTACTCCTCAACGACGACCGTGACGAGGCCCTTGGGGTCCTTGACGTTCACGGCCTGGACGTAGCTGTAGAGCTTCTCCTTGGCATCCTCCTCGTCGTTTCGTCTGCGGCTGATGCGGATGCGGAGTCTGTAAGCAACACCCTTGATACCCTGCTCCCAGACCTTCTTGTTGAGCTGGGGGTCGAGGCGGACGTCGGAGGTACCCTGCGAAACCGTGAGAGTTAATAGACTGGTTCTTTCTATGTGCATACCCCCCAATTGGCGTCCATAGCATTATATTCGGAAGGGTATTTCTTTTCGTTATGGGATTAGGAATGGACGGGACGGGAAGGGCGGTCGTACCATAGCCCGCTCAGCAAAGGCCTTGATCTCCTTGATGGCGCGAGGAGCCCGCTTCTTGAAGGTTACACCATGGAGCTTTTATCCAGAGTCAGCATCTCTCCCTTACAATAGAAAAATTCTCGCGTATGATGTCGTCGTCGTCGCTAGGATGCGCAGGTGGGGCGGCCTTGACGTACTCTCTTGTGCATGTGGATGGTGTACTCGCGAGCCACGACCTGGTCGATGGCGGACTTGGCCGGCTTCTTTCCCTTAATCGACATTTTCTGCAGATTCGAACGATCAGTTTTTCAGGTCCGATTGAGGCTATTTCGAGCTTGCTGCGCAAAGGAGAGAGGTGGCGGCCTTACGAAGATGGGCGTCTGGGAATGGCTGTCGAGTATGGTCCGGCGTTGGGTGGTGGTTGATGGACTTTGCGAAAGCAAGAAAAAACCTAAGGGCTAGATGTGGGAAAGCTGTGGGCATGGAGAAATCTCGGTAAACGAGCCAATCAATGTTAGGGTAGAGGGGAATTTATGGGGTGGTCTGTGCTTTTTGCAGGTGGGTGAAGTACTGGGTACCTGTGATAGGCACTATAAGATTGGGACTTGCCCGCTAAAATAGGCGTATCTGTCGGCGGGTGATAACAAGCTGACAGGTATAGTGTACTCAGTGTGGCTTGGCAGCGACGTGTGGCTCAACGCTGTTCCGCGAAGTAAAGAAGTACCGACGCGTGACTTCCATGTACGGTAATTACCTTTCGTCATGCATCCACTCCACGGCTAAGGCGCCCGAGGCTTAGGTACCGTTAGGTACTGCCAGGTGCCGTCAATCCAATAATTCACGTTCGATGATTGGCCCACCGGCTGATCATTAACTGCTTAGGGGGGGTAATTTTAGCTGGAGCTGCGATCTTCGTACAGTACTTCGTACTTCGCCCATTTCACGCATCGGGCTCCTGAAACAACTTCGTCCATCCTTTTTAATTGATCCCTCACGGTGGGTTGATTTGTGACTTTACGATCGAGTCAACGCGCCTTTCTCTCTATCATATCACATCCACCTCCACCATCTCTGCGACTTCCCACCTCGACCACCCTGCGCCGCGCGCAGATTCGTTCGTTTCCGGCATTGCGCCATCGGTCTAGGCTCATCGTTTATTGACAACCGCAAAGGCACCTCATTCTCTCTCAGTAAACACCCACGCCGCACGCCATCTCCAATCCCTTGCCTTCCGATACCCAAACTCCCATCCTTTCCACGTACTCGTTCACCCTCATTAATCTCTTTTCTCTTACTTCTACATCTTATCATCAGAGTCAATCTCGGCGGTCTGGTTACCGGGTCCGCTACACTCTGTCTTCCCTCAACTTAGCCCGATAATCTCTTAATCGTAGTAATCATCGTCGACCAACCGTCCAAAGATGGCGTTCCAAGGTCGCAACCCTGCTTCTCTCGAGGCGAGTCCATCGCCGGTCCCCGAGCTTCAGATTCAGCGCAACCGACTGCCCACCCTCTTTGAGGTTCTGAGCCGCCGCACTCAGCCGCCGGTCGATCTCTTTTCCTTCTACATCTACATGCGCGATCAGCAGCGATCAGTCGATTATCTCGACTTTTGGTAAGCTTGCCATGTGCATCCCCCATTTGTTGATCTGAAGACTCATCTGTCCTAGGCTTGATGTTGCCCAGCACATGTCCCTCTGCCGCCACTATGTGCGCGAGTTGCGAAGATCGGTCCTCATCCGTACTCCTGATCTCGATAAGGACGAGTCGCAGAGATCATCGAGGGCCCTTGACGCTATTGGAGATATTGGTGGTTCGGGATCTGCTCTAGGTCCCGAGAAGGAGAAAGAGCAAAACGCCCAAATGTCCGCGTATCTCCGAGACCAGCCCGCCCAGACCGCGGCCAACGAATCGCCTGCCGATGGCGAAGAACGCCGAGCTCGTGGCAGCACCCAATTGAGCACCAACAATGTGATGAATTCGGACTCTAACTCACCTTCGAACATCGTTGCGCGCGAGGACATTAGAGCCTCCGCAGAGAAGATTCTCTACACGTTCCTTCTCCCCGGTGCCGAACGCGAGATCACCCTCCCCGGTTCGATTACTATGGATATCACTGCCGCTATCGAAGAGGATGGCCGTGATGATCCCGAAGTCTTTGATGTTGCCAAGGATTACGTTTTTCAGGCAATGGAACGAGACGCCTTCCCTGGATTCTTGAGAGCTCGTGCGCTAGGCAACCTGATCCCGCCTACTATCATTGCACGTTTGATCATTGGCCTTATCGCTATGTTTGGTGGATTTTGGACCTCGTTTGTCCTTATCTTCCTCAATGCCTCGCGCACCACCAGGTGCTGGGTATGTTCCTCCCGACCCTCCTAACTCGTGTAGCACCTTACTGACTGTCAACAGGAGATTCTACCTTTCACCATCGGCGTCTATGGTCTTACCTCTTACGAATATGCCTTGGATCCCATCATGGGTCTCCTTGGCTTGACCGAGTACACGCCATTCTCATTCGTCCGAATTCATGAGCCTTACGTCCGCCAGCTTCTTATCAAACGCTCGATTACTGTTCTGGCTGTTACCATCCTGGTCGACGCTGCTGTGTGCTTGTTGTTCATCCTGGTTCCGGGAAAACGTCTCTGAGCGGCAACTCACTGGCTCATTGATTGATTCCTTTTCATACCGGTTCTAATGATGTCACGACAAATTCTTTTTGGGCCTTTTCCCGCCCAATTTTCCCTTCTTGTTTCCTCTCGGAAGTCGTTTTCTCTCTCAACCGTTTTTCTCGAACCAGACGTCTTTCGCAAATACCCCATCGGCTGCCGACATCAGCCCTCGTCTGACAGAAACTAATACCCAACATGGTGATGGACGCAACATGGCCATTGCTGTCGTCCGGCAGCCTATTTGTCTAGTTTCAATTGTTCCCTGCACAAAGTTGCCTTTTCGTTGTCGTCACCCGTTCATGCGTTCCCGGAATATCGGGCACGGCAACGCATTCACGATATAGGCTCCAGATGAGGGATATCACCCCATACGTGCACCCTTGTCTCCCTGTCGCACATGGAAGAATCCCTCGGGAATCACGAGTCTCCTGCCAAGTCACAGACCTTGTCCCACCTCTGAGAGCAATTTTCGGTCTGGCGGTTTTGCGTTGTTTTTGTTTTCTCGGTTTTTTTCTCCCTCTCCTGGGCACGGACAGGGTTACATGGTTTCTCTGTTTTTTTTCTTTTGCTCCCTGTCCCCGCGGACAAGGGCTGTATGCATCGCATCAAGGGCTAGGAGTTGAGTCTACGGACGGCGGTGTTAGTACTTGTTCTAAATCAAATGCATCGCACTGCGATCGCATTTGATTAGATAGGAAAAGGTCCCCAAGGTCAATGGATCACGTTAAAAACCAAACCAATCTTTCACTCGTAGGACTTCTTTCACAAAGGTGACCGTGGTAATTCTGATTCTCATTAATTCGTGTAGCGACGGGATTCGGCTATCATCTGTCTAGCAGGTATGCAAATGGGTTTTTTTCCATCACCCCTAGCCCCCTTAACCAGTTCCTCGAATTGTACGTACGGAGTAGGCTCTTCGGCTCTCAAGTCCGAAGTAAAGCTGTGCGTATAATACACAACCCCATGAACAGAACATACTGCTTGCTAATCAATCCCATGAACAGTACAGTTTGCCCATCCCCAGACAATTCAACACCATCCTCATCTCGTAGACCGTCTAGTTCGTTAATAGTAGTTGGTTGCCAGTCGTATTCACTGACGAGCAGCGCCGACTGATCTCCAGTCACGAACCCCCATACTGCCCCTAAGACCGTGCCCGCACTCTGTGCGACAGGTTGCTTCTCGCACCTCGCCGTACTCCTGGCCTCCGCGACGTGCCACCTCTCGCGCCATTTTTCTGTGGTTCTTCCTCAGGAGACCCACGGCCACTCGCAGCGCCATGCTACAGCTTTCGACGGCTCGCGCGTTTCTTGCCGGGTCCAGCAGATCCGGATGGACCACCATCACCACCCTCGTCGACCTCGTCGTCATCCACATCCATAAACTCGTCGTCGTCCGCACCCGCCTCAAGACTACCGCTGCTACGCTTGCCGAAGCGCTGGCCTTGTGATGAAAGCTTCGCCAGGGCCCGGGTGAGGACGGGCGTGCGCATAGGCAACACGCCGTGACGGTCCAGATCGGCCAGACGCGCCTGCTGCTCTTTCTCTCTCTGCTTCTCGGCGTTGATCTTCGCTGCGTTCGCTTTGATCAGGGCAATCTCCTCCTCGAGCTCTGCGAGCGTGGACGTGCACCGGTCAGACCATGTGCGCAGCGTCTCGATGATCGGCGGGATGGAGCCGGGCGCGAGATCGCGGAGGGGCGAGATGGAGGAGACGTGGACGACGCGATTGCAGGGGTCGAGCTGTGCATCGATGAGGCCGGCGTAGATGGCGCTGATCATGAGGTCTTCGACGGCGCGAGTGTCGGGGAGCGCGAGGCTCTGCTGTAAGGCGGCATAGGTGAAGTTCAGTGGGTCCTGGGCGAGCGTGAGGAGGGACAGCTGGCGCAGCTTGAGGACCTGGGCGTCGTTGAGAGGCGGGAGGTTCGCGGTTGATGTATATTGTGCGTATGTGCCGTAGGAGAAGATCTCGAGGAGCTTAAGGTAGGAAGAGTACTCTGGTGACACTGATAGAGCTTGTATCTCTGGTTTCTCGAGGAGCTCGGCGAAGACGTATGCGTTCGGGTTAGATGTGGCTTGGGTGATGAGGTCGGCGGCAGCGCGCGGAGACGTTGCGGATTTGGTCAGGGCCAAGAACGGCTTTTGGTTATCAGCTATCTTGTCTTTGAGTAGATATGGAGATACTCACCTCCAAGGCGTTGAGAGCCTTGACCTGCGCCATTGTTGGCTAGCAGTTCTGACTTGATGATGATATATTGTGCCTCGGTGTTAAGCTCTCACCGGCCTGCACGATGATGCAAGGCTGGTAATATCACGGGCAAAGCCGATGTGTCGATCGACAGGCAGTGTGATATACCGTACTTGGGGAAAGGCGGATACAAGACAATGGGAGAGAGACGGCAGAACGAATGAATGGCCTGCAAGAATATACTCTTGGAAGCCTAGAAATGGTCGATGAAGAAATAAGGCAGATGCGTTAAAGAATCGATGGATGCAACTCGATTGATGTGTGGATGATGTTAAGCTGTTCGATGTTAGCGCATCGCGGGGTTAGGGGACCGACCAAACACTCACTAAAGCATGGTTTAAACAGTGGTCACCGAGCAACTAATTCCGGTCCCCGCCCGCTCTTTCCCTACAGACCCGCCGAATACATGCGCTAACCTAACCCGGTTACAACTTACGTGACCCGCTCCACTCTATTTAGCCTGGAACCTTAGTGCACCTGCCTGGGTACGGATTATGTACGGAATACGGAGAGAAGGGACGGAACACTTTCTCGTTCGACAGGAAGGTCCAGGGGCCCGGCCTAAAAGCTCCTTTACTCCGTGCTCTTGGAAGTAATCCGTAAAAGTAATCCGTAGAGGGCTTATTGTCATAACTCAGGGTCTGGACTCTTGTCATCGGTCGTTACTCCGTACTACAAACTGCATTTGTACCTTGAGGCAGTCATTATTCCGTATGTATCACCTAAGTGCAAGCACTTACGGAATAGGTACACGCTCCGTAGAGCTGCAATCTTGAAAAAAAAGGAGACCAGGTGACGACGAGTCAGGTGTTTTAACCTTCAGTAGATTGCCAACTTCTATTCGTAGCTCTGGTACGTGATCACTGCTTTCTACAACTCGAAAGACAACAATAACAAAATGATGCGGCGATGAGAGAATCCGGAATTCAGTCGTGATAAATCAGAGACACATGTTAGGTAAGCTGGAAGGAGGTTTTCTGCTTCTGCGTCGTGGGAAAATCCCGGTGAAGCCGGAAACTTACGCGTGGTGTCGTATCAGTGAGGTACCGTCGCACTGATTGGTGGTGAATGTTCCATGAGCCCCACAAGCGGTGGGTTTCACGGCCTTTGATAGGCCGGTGTCTGTCGCTTACAATGCCGGTACGTCTTGGTCCGTACCTGCCTCCTTCGTCAGTCACCCTCGGGAACATTGCGGGTACTTATCATCTGCGTACCTGGCCCGTTTTGCCGCTAAGCCTGCTACTAATTTTATAGGTACCTGGTAGGTTACCGCTACACAGCTCATGCCGGTCTTCCGTATAATTTCGCTCGTGACATTCGTACATTTATCAATCAGCTCCCTCTTCTTCGACCTTTACCTTTCCATCTTTCACAGGGCTGACCTCTCTCGTCAGCATTCAAATTCCTCTTTGGCCTCCGACTTACCATCCGGCCATCGCTTTTCTGCATTAAGCCGTAGTCGCAGATCATTATGCATTCCGTTGCATAGCTGGATTCGCAACTCGTATTCCGTGCATATTCAGAAACCCAAATTCGGTCGGGTTCACGGCGCATTCTGCCATGGCCCCTGGCTACGATGAGGTCCCCCAGAGGGACCCGGAAGCATCCTCGCCCGGATCTTCCTCTGCTACATGGGCTACGACGACTCTGAGAGTCGAGGGTATGACGTACGCCGCCTTATTGCTCGTGAACCGAGTTTCTACCCTTTCGAATCAGGGGAGCTAACAGCGCGTAGATGCGGCTCATGCACTATGGCTATTGAATCCGGCTTCGAGGGGGTGGATGGAGTCAGCGATGTCTCGGTGAGCTTGGTGATGGAACGCGCCGTGATAAAGCACGATACCCATCGAATTTCGGCCCAGGAGATCAAGGAGATTATCGATGACCGTGGCTTCGATTCCGAAGTGCTATCCACGGATATATCCGAACCGACGTCAGCATCCGCTCATGCGCCGCCAGGACTGGACAATGGACCTCCCGCCACTGTCACCACCATTGCTATCGAAGGTATGACGTGCGGAGCATGCACGTCCGCTGTTGAGGGAGGTTTTGCCGATGTTAGCGGAGTGAAGCATTTCAGCATTTCTTTATTGGCTGAACGAGCAGTGATAGAGCACGATGCGACGCTGTTGCCGGTGGAGAAGATCATGGAGATTATCGAGGACCGAGGTTTCGGCGCAACATTAGTCTCCAGTGAGGAGGCGAAGCCCAAACAAGACGCAGCACTCGATCAGAACTCTTCCATGGCAACGACTACGATCGCGATTGAGGGTATGACTTGTGGTGCGTGCACATCGGCAGTGGAGGGCGGCTTTACTGGCATGGATGGAATTGTACGGTTTAACATCAGCTTGCTGGCCGAGAGAGCCGTCATTACACACGAACCAGCGAAAGTGCCAGCGGAAAAGATTGTCGAGATAATCGAGGACAGAGGGTTCGACGCGAGAGTTGTGTCCACCACTTTCGATGCTACTGACCAGATCGCTTCATCGTCGGCTCACTTCAAGATTTACGGCGATCCAGATGCTGCAGCTGCCCGGCGCATTGAAGAAGCTCTTCTGGCGCTTCCTGGAGTCAGCTCAGCTAAGTTGACTCTGTCTAGCTCGAGGCTCGCTGTATCGTATCAACCTAGTGTCACCAGTCTCCGACAGCTTGTCGAGGCCGTAGAGAGCTTGGGATTCAACGCTCTGGTTTCCGACAACGACGACAACAACGCCCAGCTCGAATCTTTGGCGAAGACAAGGGAAATTCAAGAGTGGCGGAAAGCCTTCCAGTTTTCGCTATCGTTCGCCGTTCCCGTCTTCCTGATCAGCATGGTCATCCCTATGTTCATTCCAATTATCGACTTTGGCAGCCTAGAACTGTTCCGTGGCCTATTCCTCGGCGACGTTATATGTTTGGTTCTGACGATACCGGTTCAGTTCGGCATCGGAAAGCGATTTTATGTGTCAGCGTATAAATCTATCAAGCATGGATCTCCAACTATGGACGTTCTGGTTGTTCTCGGTACATCGGCGGCATTCTTCTTCAGTGTGTTCGCTATGTCTGTTTCGTTGCTGGTCTCCCCGTACTCACGACCCAATACGATCTTCGACACGAGCTCAATGTTGATTACCTTCGTCACGCTTGGCCGATTCTTAGAAAACCGGGCGAAAGGACAGACATCATCTGCGCTCTCGAGACTAATGTCCCTAGCACCGTCCATGGCCACCATATACGCCGATCCGATCGCCGCAGCGAAGGCCGCCGAAGCCTGGGATTCTCTTGCTACGGAGGAAACGAAAGGGACTCCGCAGGAAGGAAACGCAATGGAGGAAAAGGTGATCCCTACGGAGCTCATCTCCGTGGGTGATATCATTGTCATTCGCCCTGGTGACAAGATTCCAGCCGATGGGATCGTTGTTAAGGGCGAGACGTACGTGGATGAAAGCATGGTCACTGGTGAAGCGATACCGATTCAGAAAAAGAAGGGCAGTAACGTCATTGGCGGAACGGTCAACGGGCATGGACGAGTTGATTTCCGCGTCACTAGAGCTGGCAGAGATACTCAACTTAGCCAAATTGTCAAGTTGGTCCAAGATGCGCAGACAAACCGGGCGCCTATTCAACGGCTTGCCGATAAGTTGGCTGGTGTCTTCGTGCCCACAATTCTTCTTCTCGGATTCCTCACCTTCATTACCTGGATGGTCCTCAGTCACGTTCTCAAGGATCCGCCGAAGATTTTCCTCGAGGAGCAGAGCGGTGGGAAACTCATGGTATGTGTAAAGCTATGTATCTCTGTCATCGTCTTTGCTTGCCCCTGTGCTCTGGGTTTAGCGACCCCCACGGCGGTCATGGTGGGCACGGGTGTCGGCGCGGAGAACGGAATCCTCGTTAAAGGTGGCGCGGCCCTTGAGACCAGTACCAAGATCACAAAAGTTGTCCTCGACAAAACCGGTACCATTACGCATGGAAAGATGAATGTAGCAGTTATGAAGTTACCATCGGTCTGGGAAAACAACAACTGGCGCCGGCGCTTATGGTGGACCGTGGTCGGACTAGCTGAGACTGGCAGCGAGCACCCCGTCGGCAAGGCTATCCTGGGAGCCGCTAGATCGGAGCTCGGTCTTGATCCTGAAGGTACTATCGATGGCAGCATTGGTGACTTTCGAGCTGTTGTTGGACGGGGTGTCAGTGCTACTGTAGAGCCTGCCACAAGCGCCGAACGCACACGATACCGTGTTTTGATTGGAAGTGTTCGCTTTCTTCGAGAGAACAACGTTGATGTGCCAGAGACGGCCGTGGAGGATTCCGAGGAAATCAACACGAAGGCGAACAAGAGCGGCAAATCTATTTCTGCTGGAACTACCAATATCTTCATCGCTATTGATGGCACTTATGCTGGACATCTTTGCCTGGCAGACACCATCAAGGACGGCGCAGCTATAGCCATTGCTGCCTTGCATCGCATGGGTATCAAAACCGCTATTGTCACTGGTGATCAACGATCGACTGCCTTGGCCGTAGCTGCTCAAGTCGGTATTGCTGCAGAAGATGTCTTCGCAGGTGTATCCCCCGACCAGAAGCAAGAAATCATCCGCCAGTTTAAGGATAAGGGCGAATGCGTTGCTATGGTTGGCGACGGTATCAATGACTCCCCTGCTCTGGCTACAGCCGATGTTGGTATTGCTATGGCAAGCGGAACCGATGTTGCGATGGAGGCTGCTGATGTCGTCCTCATGCGTCCCAATCAGTTGATGGATGTTCCGGCAGCGTTGTGCCTCGCACGGACTATCTTCACTCGGATCAAGCTCAATCTCGCTTGGGCTTGCCTCTACAATATCGTCGGTCTGCCTTTCGCTATGGGTATCTTCTTACCCTTGGGCTACCATCTCCACCCCATGGCTGCTGGTGCGGCCATGGCTACGAGCAGTGTCAGTGTCGTCGTGAGCTCTTTGCTTTTGAAATTCTGGAAACGACCCGGATGGATGGACGAAGCCCTTCTTGAAGAGAAGGGCGGGCTCAAAAAGCGTGGCCGTGGATGGGGGTTCATTGCGCGGGTCCAGGATCTCTTTGGCTCTCTGACAGGAAAGAAGCCGATCCGGGACGAAGGATACGTGCCCCTGGCGACTTTAGACCATGCGGATGTTTAAAGAGCTAGAGTCATCAAGACGCAAGGTGTTACACGTTAATGGCGTTTTCTTTTTTTTTCTTCTTTTTCACGTTCGGTTGCGATTCTTTCCACTCTGCACAAAGCAAAACATCACTTGTACGTATATAAATAACCATTGCAGCGTAGATACCATTGTAACCAAGTCGCGCCGCTTTATGATCTGATTTATATATAGCAAGCACATGAATTTATACGGTTGTTTACGATCTGTTCCACGAAGATGGAATCAGCCCTACGGTGATTGATGATGGCTGCTGTGAAACGAATGGTGCCATGATGTCTCCTGGCTTGGTTGGTCCAGATAACTGGCTACGTCCGTGTGACTCACCACAAGCCAAGATCCCGATGTGTTACTTGCAACCACGCGCTTCACGTGGGACTTGCAATCTCATTCTCATTCTCATATATCTCCGCGTCTTCACGCGTCAACTCATCCATACGACAACGAGATTCTGCCCTATCTACACCCGCATTTCGCCTCACGCGCAACCTCCACTCACACTCACCCAGAAAGGGGCATCACAACAACAACCATGCACCCCCTCCTCATCACCCTCCTCCTCCTCCTCCTACCCCCCCTCCTCGCCCTCCTCGCCTACGCCCACTCCATCAAACACCGCACCTCCCTCTCCCAAACCATCGCTCAATCCATCCTCCTCGTCCCCCGCGCCAACGGAACCCTCGCGCCCATGTTCGTCCGCGCCCACCAATGCGTCGTATCCGAACCCCTGCATTTCCCCGCGGACCCGGCACGCCTAACAACGTACCTGCGCACCACGATGCGCGCGTTCGCGGGCACGCCGCAGGCGTGGCTTTGGCGATTTCGCCTCCGCGGCACGGACGCTGCGAAGACGTTCGAGAGGGCGTATTTAGAGAGGTGTGCTTTTGAGCCCGGGGATCGTGTTTGTGGGGTTTATGTGGTTGCGCAGCGGGAGGGGGAGAGCGTGCGGATGGATTTCTGGCCGCCGGGGGAGCTGGCTTTGTTGGAGTATTTGAGGTGTCGGGTGGTGAGGTTTGAGGGGGGGGACGGGGGCGAGGTTTGTGACTGAGGCTTTTATGTGGAGGGGGTGGAAGGGACGGAGGACGGTGGTGGAGGGGTGGGTGAGTGGGTGGGTGCATGGGTGGATGGTTCGGTGGTTGGTTGTTAGGGGGGTTGAGGCGGTTTTGAGGGGGGGGGGAGGGGGGGAGAGGAGGGGGAGTGAAGGGAGGAGGAAGAGTGGAGGGAGGATGAAGGGTAGAAGGAGAAAGGAGGCGAGGAGGAGGAGGTTGGCTTGTTGATGAGATCTTTCGAGTATGCTGGGGGTAGTGATGTGGTGTTTTGGAATACGATCGCTTCTCCTACGTTGTGATCAAGAGTTATTTATTCTCGGATACGTTGTGACTTTATTTTCCTATGGCGATGACTGCTGTGACTCTGATGATTCTAGCGACACTGATAGGAATCCTCCTCGTACGCCTATGAGTTGGCTTGCACGTTGGCATGGTCAGCTCGACGACCTACCCGGTAAGGGTTGCGTATGACCTACTTTCATGCATGCATTGTTCCAAGGTTGATGATGCCCGAGGGCTCGGGTTTAGTCAACAGCTGGCTTTCTCGCACTAGATTTTCCAATGTCTATACGTTATCCCCTCCTCCTAACACGTAGCAGTGAGATACACAAACGGACATAAGCTCTTTGCTTTTTCCTCGCGCATGATGCCGTCAGCTACCGGGCCAAGATCCTGCATGCTTCCGAGTGTCATCTAGTTTACCGATCTGCAAACGCAAGCAATACTCCAACGTGGGAAACTGCATGCCCGAGGATCAACATTGGATTCGAGGACCTGTCTGGACTCCCGGGGACCCATCTGCGTACCCGGGTCGATGCATGAGGATCGAGCACATTCCCTTGCAGGCTTCATAGTCGAGATAGTATCGGCATGCCAAGATGAGTTGTAAGTCATGAGATCATTTCACGGCGCAGCAGCTTGCCTCGTTTGACATCAACTAAAGCCCAGAGCGCGGCTACAAGCAACCGCCTCTTTTCGGCATCCCACTTCAAATCAGGTTGCCGCATGGCTTGGACATCAAAAGAACTTGAGCGAAGAGACAAACGGCGATCGCGGTTTGACTATTCCATGGTGCCACTATGAGATCTTGAACATTGAGCTACTGCTGTACGTGAGGCGTCTTCAACCAACAAACGGTCAGTGAGAAGGGTGAAAATGGGTCAGTTTAGAGATTGAGATAGGTTATGGCCTACATCGTCATACCGTCACGGGAAGACGGACGCGGGAAAGTGACGGAAATGGATGACTTGTCATCAAGTCCGAGATGAAGCATCTATTCTGAGAGTCCGGTAATACTGAGGAGATGTCTTACTCATTTTTCGGGCGTCTAACCCGGATGCTTGGCCTGATATGAGACCGATGACGAGCTTCTACAGTATATCGGGAACGCATCTCACAGCAAACTGCATATGAGAAAGTTCATCTTACCTGCCGGTGGCTGTCGTAATGAACGTATCGACAGCCAGAGGATTCAGAAAGAGCAGGTAGTCATAACAGCAAGCTGGCGGCAAAGTAGGCTGTTGCTGGGCCGTTGGCTATCATGCAGCTGGTTACTTGTCAGGGATTAGCAACGAATACGATGTCAGTGGCCGTAGTCAGTCAAGGCTTCACGTTCATGTCAGAATTCCAGTTGACCTAGTCTCAGTCTTCAGTATCTGATAGATCTCTTTTCGGTTTTTCGAAACGTGTGTCATTTGGTGTGGCTAGCCGTCTAACTCACCGCGTGATAACATGTTTATGAGAAACGACAGGGAGAGCCATAAACAATCAACGGCTTCGTAATCACAGAAAGGCTGTCTTCAGAATCGAAACCACAGTGTGTGTCAACTATGAGTTGCAGCCCAAACTGACAGCAATCACTATTGCAGGATGTAGTGCTGTACCCTCAGCCGGGAACATTGGCCAAGGCCTGGGAGAACTTGGGGAGTAATACGTGGCAAGTCGTGGAGAGGTTATTGTCGACGCTGTTGGTAGTCGGTTGCACCGGAGATGAACTTTTCTCAGGTGCATCTGTTTGTTCTTTGAACACGAGGTCATGGCCTGGTTCTCCCGAGAAGACGCTGATTCGAACACGGCCGTCGTTACCCGATCAAATGGAAGAGTTCACAGCAGTCTATTTGCATGTGTTTGAATACCAAAACCCAATCACTCCCTATTAACGTCGGGAGAGCACAGGCTAGGCAATGTCTCCGTTCATGTCGTGTATAGGTACTCACCCAACAGGTCCATGGTCTGCATCTAAATGGTTCTGTGCCCAACTTCGCAAGAGAGAAGAGGGTTGTTGGTAGTGGAGATATCACTTTGTAGGTTGGGCTGTCAATGCTGAGTGAGTCGTCCGTTTGAAATGGGCGGTCGGCTAACAGTCGACGGGGGTCTGCTGTTACAACCCGTCTTGCAACTCGTACGCCACTGGACGGGAAACTGAATGCAGAAGCAATCAACTCTGCAGCTGGGGAGGTGATAGATGATGGTCTTGAGAAGTCGGTGATCCGATATTCACCTAAACAGTCGGCAAAATTAGTACTTAAAGCCACGGCCTACCTCGACAAGATTCCCGCCGTAGACAGTCAGAGCAGGAGATACGGCCTGCCGAGTTTTCAAGGATGAGTGTCGTTTGCGTATCCGGATTATTATTCATGGTCATTTGGCCTATAATCTTTTTTTTCCTGTACGCAAGCAAGCGACGGCTGATGAGATGTCGCCAAATTGCCGACTTTTCTTATTTCGACAGCAACAGGCTGAAGGACCGGCTAAAGCTCAGGGCGAAACCAAATCAACGCCTCGTCTTGGCGTTTGGCATTCACAACTCGTTTACCACCGACGACAAGAAAGTCCACCAAGACTTCTTGAAAAGTGCGCGTCAGGTAATTCGCAGGGCGACAGATTGGGCGAAACTCCACAAGGTCATTCAGAAAACATTGCACTCGTATATGGACCGCTACAATGAGGAACGGGGTGACCGTGTTGTACAGGTCATACCTCTAGCACGATGTGAGTCGCAATATTTGAAATGACTGCCGTGAGGTCGTCTTTGGAGAACAGGAACACCGGTCTCTATCATGGCCCATGTCTCGGAACGTTGCCACTGATGGTATTGCAGTGATACGAGTGGTCACCTTCACCTTCGTGCTACACGTGTTATTCGATGTTCAGCCTTCAGATGTCGACTTCGATGCAGCTGTGACGGCAACGGACGCCATTAACCAATTATGGATTCGATCGAAAGAGAATGATTTCGCCCCATTATTCGAGGACGAGAATCTCCTGGCGTCACTCAATGAGTCACTACATTCGTTGGTCCCAAGTCAATTTGAGGGCGAGAACTGCGCCAATCCATTGAATCTGATAATGCCAGCATACGAGACATTGTGGCGAGTGGTTCTGCTGACATTTGTGTCGGCATCGAATCCGAAAGCCGACCCAGTCGTGGCAAGCGAGCTTAAAGACGCATGTGAAAATGTGCCTCAGTGCTTTGATCAGGGCAATAAACTGGAGATGAGAGCATTGGCAATCGCCAAGGTCAGTTTGTCAACTTGGGATCCGAGCTCTCGCTGTCTTGTCTTGGGCCGCGCTAACGCTGACATGATGAACAGGAGGGGCTGCGACTGTATCCGCCGACCAAGCGGATTTATCGAGCAACATCAACCTCGGACGACGATGAGGGCGTCATTTCTGCCGACGTGGAAGCCTGCCACAGAGACAAACGAATCTGGGGCTTCGACGCCCTCAAGTTCAACCCGACGCGGTTTCATAGCTGGGCCCGCGAGGACACGACGAGTCAGACGCGAGCCGAGAGTCTGAAGAGACACATGGAAAAGATAAGAAAGCTCAGCTACATTCCTTTCGGTGTCGGAAACCATGAATGCCCTGCAAGCGCTGGTTTCGGTGAAAAGGCAATCATCCTGCTGGTTGTCGAGCTCAGGAATTACTTCGTCTCGCCGCGCTCTTTGAGGAGCCACGGGGAAAGTACAATTCGATTCGAGGGTGAGCAGCATGTTCCATCGCCTCTGCCATCTAATCGAAACGACTTAGAAAAATTTACTACAGAGGGGAGGGAAGCGGAATGTACCGTCATGTAGCTGTTGGGTTGAGTAGGAATTTTTTGTTTCCTTGACGTTGCGGCTTGAGACCAGAATCGATCGCGAGTCCCCAGCCACACTGGAGGCCACCGTACAGCCACAGTATGGATTGTTGTGATTTTTTATGTCGGCCACTTATGAATATCGGCCATCCAGCCAAGCCAGAGATTGATAGTGCACAGAAGCATTCTGTAGGAAGGCAATGTTAATAAAGCCACCCAAAATTGATAGGCGAGATGGCCGACGTCTGTGCGTGGCCGACTTACGCAGAAAACGCGAAATGTCCCGAATACGGAATGCAGAATAATCCGTACACATTCCGTAACAAAACCGACCCGGCGACAAGACTTTCATAAACAATAACATGGCGAACACTCAAAATTCATTCCTGATCACCAATTGACCATCAATATTTACTCTAGCTCCTGGCATAAACAGAATCTAACCTAATCCCATTGCAGCTCTCAGTGCACACAAACTCATAGCCCGCAGAGTCCAACCGTGTTGCTCACTCCTTGAAATACCTATTTGTAGTGCTGTGTGAAATCATAGCGCACTTCGAGCGACGCCAACGCCATCTTCTTCTGCGCCTCCCCGATCTCTATGAAATGACAGGCCCGAAGAACAGGAGGAAATACATACGCCGCAATCCAAGCGGGTACATGAACCCTACTTGTCCGGCCTCCCTTACAAAACCAGAAAGGGAAAGAAGAAATACCCCTATTCGACCAAGCTCTGACGGGTAAGACTCCCGCGATATGCCATGCACATACGACGCGGGAAAAACCAGCCATATGTAATAACTTCGTTTATTCACTACCCCCATGCCAAAAGAGCCGAAGGCGTCGCGTCTATCACGGAACGTTGATAACAACCTTCCCCACATGACTCCCACTATAGAGATACTGCAGCGCCTTATCCGCCTCCTCAAAGGCAAACGTACGATCGATCACGGGGTGGATCTCCTCGCGTTCATACAGCTCCAGCATCTCCTCGAAGCGGTCCTTCGGCCCGTTCAGGATGCCCTTGAACGTGACATTGCGCAGGAGCGCGAGCACGTTTGCGTCGACGAGCGCGCCCCCCTTGCCAGACACGTAGCCGATGGCGCTGATGAGGCCGCCGAAGGCGACGCAGCGGAACGACTTGGCTAGTGTCTGCGCACCGCCGCACTCGAGGATGACGTCTGCGCCGCGGCCGTGGGTGATTTGGAGGACGAGTTCGTCCCAGTTCGGGTTTGTCTTGTAGTTGATGACGTGGTCTGCTCCGAGGTCCTTTGCTTCCTCCAGTTTGCCGTCCGACGACGAGGTGATGATAGCTGTAGCCCAACTTTAGACATTGACCGGCACATAGAAAGATAAACGAAGAAAAGTGATATTATAAAAAGGAAAACCTACCCGTCATCCCCAACGCCTTCGCAATCTGCAGCCCCGCCATCGAAACACCCCCCGTCCCTTGCAACAGAACAACCTTCTCCTTCCCCCTCATCGGCTCGCCCACAGGCTGGAAAGAATTAATCCCCATCCACGCCGTGACCGCGGCGACCGGCAAACACGCCGCCTCGCCATCCGTCATATAATACGGGACCTTCACCAATCCAGACGCCGGAAAGACGCGATACTGCGTCAAAACACCCGGAAGCGGCAATCCCAGCCCGGAAGCAAGATCCTTCCCTTGCACCTGGCCGGTCAAGTGCATCTGGTTGAAGATGGCCGCGACGCGGTCGCCGACGGCGAGGGACGAGACGCCGGGCCCGAGCTTGACGATGGAGCCGCAGCAATCCGAGGCCGGGACGAGCCAGTTGTTTTTGTCTATGGCTCCTGTATAGCCGAAGAGGCCCATGCAGACTGCGTAGGTAGTTTTCATCAGTATCCTTTTCTTGTCATGGAATGGTGAATTTCTTATATGGAATGGGAACAGGAAAGGGAAACAAACCCTCCGTATCCCGATAATTCAACGCCACAGAATGGATCTTGACCAGGACCTCGCCCTCGTTCAGCTCCGAGGGCTCCATCACGTCGACGAGCCGGAGCTGGTCGAGGCCCGATTGATTCGTGACCCACTGCTTCATCTTGACTCTCTTCCCAAAATTCCCAACTAAATCCGTACTCCGTTTCCGTACACAACTGTGTATATGTTTCTAGTTCGAGATAGATAGACAACGTGCTGTGTTGAAGTTTGACAACCCGGAACAGCGGGCCTCCCGTCGGTTTAAAATAGTCCCGGGATTTTCAGTGGCACCAGCGTAGCGTGCGTACCCGTAATCCGTGCTTTAATACCGCACCGCACGTACGAGTACTCGTAGCAATCCGTTCGAGAGCCGTGATACAACGAGCCACAACCTACCCGGTAACACACCTCGATATTCCACAATGAAGATATCCGTACACGTAATGACAATCTCCCCCATCACAAGTCCCAGCCAAAGTGATACCGGAACCTCAACCGAGAGCGCCGATCAGATCATCGAATGCTGCGTATGTAACGATACAAGTGCTAGAATGAAGAGTGAGGAGGTACGAATTATCAGCTCCTTACTAACGAGTATCCGTTCAAACGCCCCTTTTCTCTTCAAGGCGATGATGGCTGGCGTAAAAGTACAGTCAAGTCAGCTCAAGAATGGTGATACTGGGCACTCAGCACTGGGAGTATAGCGTCGGTAGCACGTATGTGATGATGTATGTATGTATGTAAATATCTCCTCTACCCAATCATTTTCCTGTCGTCGTCGTTGTGTCGTGTTGTGTGTGTGTGTGTGTGTGTGTGTGTTTTGTACGTCTATCCCGAACTTTTGCACCTCGATATGGTTTGGGTATAATGTGACCAAGATCATACATAATACATGATAAAAATCCCTTTTCCCCTCATAATGTGAACAAAAACATGTCAAGTTCAACAACTCATCCAACATGACAATACATGTTGCAAACCAGAAACATTTCATCTTCTATCGTAACCCGCCAGGACCCTTTTCCACAACAAACGTAACAGGACGTCGCGCATGGCGGCTGCGCGCGCCACTAGGGGGTATGATGGTCATGTTCTTCATATCCAATCCTGCTAAGCGAGCAGTCTTCTCGTCGAATCCCCATCGCGCGACACCGCCCCCACGAATCCAGCTGCCGAGATTACGGCACTGGCTTACATCGGCCCAGGTCAATCGGCCGCAGCCTTCGAGGACACTGTCGATTCCCGCAGCAGTCACTCGCACACAGCCTCTCACGCTTATTCTTTCTAGCTCGTTGAGATGCAGAGCAATGCAGGCCAGGCTGTTGTCGCTGACTGCACTACCACAGAATGCCATCTTCAGCTCTCTCAGGCGCGGCAGTCCGAGAGCGACTACCTCGGTAGCGGTATCCGACAATGCACAGCAAAACGATAAGTCGAGATGCGTAAGGCCTGATGCGGCATGGACGAGAGCCACGATGGCATTGTCCGATAGATAGGTGCAGTCAGCAAGGCACAAGTGCGTCAGATTAGTAAAGCGGAAAGGCGCCCAAGACTTGAAGCCAGCGTCCGTGATAGACGTGCACCGCGTAAGTGTAAGCGACTGCAACCGATTCGAAGCGTGAGCCGCCATATGGGCCATGGAACGATCTGTGATATGCTTGCAGTACGAGAGGTCGAGTCTCTTGAGCTTGGAACAACCAATCACTGTTCCCGGAGGCGGTAACGCAATCACCGGTGCCTGATGTTGCTGCTGTTGACCTTTCATGTGGGCAGCTGAGTTTGCGATGACAACTTGCTTCTGCGGAGGGTGTTCGGGCACAACCCAGCCAACCACGCGAGCCAGAAGATGATCGCCAACTTTTCGGCAGTTACTCCAGTCGACCTCTTCCAGGTTCTTAGCATGCTCGCTCATTTCGAGTATCTGATGCGGTGAAACCTCCCAAACGGACTTCATCCGCCATATCCTCACGTTTTTGCCGCAGACTTTCCAGAACGACGAGAATCCTTCGTCGGTGACATGGAAGCAATTGCTCACATCAACCGATTCGGGTCTATGGCCGAGAAAGGGCGCAAGCCGGTTGATGAGAATGTCATCATTGATGCGACGGTTATAAGGAGAAAGATCCACGTGGTGGCATAACTTAGGCGATGTCGACAACGCCCTCAGCCAAGTTGTGGACAATCGTCGCAGACGAAATAATTCGACGACATTCAAGTGTTGGAAAATAGACAACAAGATGTCGTCGGGGAGAAGAGTTTTCTCTTTCTCTTTGTCGCCAAAACGGACGCTTTTGGCCGAAAGTCGGGCTCTTTTGGCAGGCCCTTCTTCGGAACCGGTAGATGAAGTGAATGGCATGACGAAGCTGATCGGTGTGGTGTCAATGATGCGAGAGCGTCCACTGTGTGTGGTCGGGGAGCAGGGTAGATCATTAGGGGGTGTGGGTGGGGCGAGTGATGCGCGCCGACGATTTCGCAAGTTCTCCATGTCGACACTAAGATAGGGGTCAGGATCGCTTGGCATCATCTGCTCAGACTCGCCTTTCATTGGAGAAGCCAATTGTGAAGGTGTCGTAAACGTGACCTGAGGGGTTGTCCGCACAGGCGTTACTGGCGTGTTGTCCTCCACCGCCTTCTCCAGGTCGACCATCTCGACGTCTTTGGAATCATCCGGTCTAATACGATTTCTCGCAGTTTGTTCAACCTGCTCTCTGATGCTACTTGGACACTTTTTCCAAAGCTCGTCCAGGGCTTGACCGCTAATCATCAAACATTCAACGGCAGTGATCGACCTGACTGTCGCTGTTCGTTTGTGGGATAGACCAAGACTAGCAACCTCGCCGAAGTATTGGCCCGGTTTCAGTCGCGGTCTGATCAGAGATGACCGCGTTATCCTTTTCGGTGGTTGACTCTCGGGAACTTCGTGTATTACTTCTGCTTCGCCACGCACTATAAAGTAGATCTCATTCCCTGGTGTTCCCTGGTATATTATGTCCGTGAAAGGAGAATACGTCTTCGGTTGGGCACTCATCCCTAGAAAGTGTAGGATATCGGGTGGTAGCGCGGAGAATAAAGGAAGTTCCTTGAGCGTCTGCCTGACATTAACGAGACCGCTCCCAAGAGCGCTACTGCTTGTTAAGTCCTCAAGGGCGCCTGGACTAGGAGACTTCCTTTTCTTGCTGTTTACCACGGTCCCTTCTTTGGTGCCGTTGCCCACCGTCATCTTACCGGACGCGGGATCGAGCGTAGTCGCCTGAAGATTTTCGGCTTTAAGCGCACGACCGCTTTCTTGGCGTTTCTTAGCTGTAATAGTCAACCGTTCATGGGCCTCATGTCGGATGGCTTTTTCCATGTCGGGAAACTTGGGAAGTTCCGTATGGAGGTCCTCCTTCTTTAGAACAAGAAGAAGGCATTTTGTGCGAGCGACGATTGTAGCCGTTCGGGGCATGTTCATAAGGACGCCGATCTCACCGAAGAACGAACCGGGTTTAAGCTCGGCATAAATGGCTTCGCCGTCGCGCGAAGTAACAGCAACGACGCCACGGACCAGCCAGTACATGGATTTCGCCTCATCGCCCTCGGTCAAAATAAGATCATGGGCCGAGTGAACTTGCGGCCTCAAATATTTTCCAATTGCTATTAAGAAGTCATCGGAGGCCGACGTAAAGAGCGGAAAGGATCTCATGCGATCAACCACGTCGAGCGGCATATCGGGAAAGGTGGATGCGGTGAGCGGGGAGGGACGTATCGGCCGTGCCGGGTTCGTCTCGATATTAAAAGATCTAATCAAGGACGCCGAATCCGGTGGCTGGCCGTTCATCGGGTGGTGTGCCAAGGCCCTGTAGGGCGACGGAGGAGTTCTTGCGCGCCACATGATGCCTTCGAGCCCGTGACAGAGCTAGCCAAGGATGGGAGAATACCAGCGCAGCAACGCCGGTGTTGAAGATTCGAACCGGGCCACTCCACTGACTTCAACCAGAAGCCGGCGACAGGCTTAATTGGAAGAAAAGGAAGAGAGCCAAGGGGTCACGCCAAGCAAGCAAAGGACATGCTAGACCCACAAAGCTATCAACGTGCGACACAACGTCCGAGTCTTTGTCTAATCCTAGGCGTTCATGTGGGAAGAGACGAAGCGACGTGCGATCTGGTCGGAGTGGGAAAAAGGGCGGACGGTCCCAGCTAAAGCACCGGTGCAGGTAGTCGGGGAGTGAGGGTATACCGATCTGAATCGTAAGCGAGGTAGAGATGGATGAGAGTCACCCGATAGAGGACGGCACAGCACGGCCGCAAGAGCCGATCTTAATGGCAGTTCTAGGTTCCCGAACGGCACTTCGTCCAGTACCTAAAGCTAGAGATTGCCGAGCAGGGCGTTGGTCAGTCATGATGCGACTATTCCCAGCGACGATGGTGGTACAGAGATACGATTAACCCATGACGAGCCCGGCGAGACAAGACGGCAAACTTACAACAACAGCAGTTCCACAAGAAAGCCGGCCGCTTTTCCTTGTTTCCAGATCAACACGCAAGGATGTGTTAGAGAAGAAAGCAGCAGCACAAGTTCGTTGAGCTGTTGGTGGCCAAAGAGCGCCGGTCCAGGTCCAAGTACAGCACGATGATGGAGGCGGGATTGACGCGCGCATGCACACACGACGTTGCCAATACAACAGGCGGGATTCTGGTCCGAGGGGGTTCGCTGTTATTGTTGAACCGGGGGGGGGGGGGGGGCTCTGGGGAGTGGGCAGGCCGCGGGCGTGGGCAGGGCCGACAAGGATGCTGCTAAGCTAGTGTAGCAGCAGCAGTAGGCAAGCAGTAGCAAGCAGTAGCAGGAAGCGGGCAAGGAGCGGGCAAGCAATTCGACGACTCCCGCCAACCTCCGGGCCTAAGAAGAGGAGCTGGAGCTCATTCAACCGGTAACGGACGCCCGTGTTTTTGTGCCTCTACGCGGTTTGTAAGTCCAGATGGGAATACACAGATTGAAATGTACGGAGTACTTCGTGGTTTGTAGATAGTAGCAAGTACAAGTAATCCGTCGGCATGCAAAGCAATAGCGGGAGCACTCTGCAAGCAAAGGCAAAGGCAAAGCTAGGGGGGTGCTTGTCTGGGCACGTAGACCGTCATCAACAAGAGGAGAGGGGATTCAGAGCAGGCCAGGCGGGAATAGGGAGACAGCATGAGTGACCTTGGACAAAGTAGGTATACTATAACGAATAAAGGGAATAGTAGGCAGAGTGACTGGAGGTAGTCGTCGGACTCTGCTCTACTCTGCTCTCTCTCTTTTTCCTTTATCGTCCATGCAGCATGTCGCATGCACATCAGAAGGTGGGAGAGGTACGAATACAGGGAGACAAACCCGAAGGGGGTCAGTTCGGCGGGAGCTGGATCAAACCTTAGCTGAGGTCAGGTCAGGTCAGGTGAAGCAAAGGGCAATGACCAGGCAGGCCCAGCGCTAAGTTTTAGGTGATGAGTGAGGCGAGTGAGGGACTCTCCGGCTCTCAGAGACGGGCGAGTGTGTGAATGAGTGATCAGAGTGAGTGTGAGTGATGTGAGCTCTCCTCCGCTGGAAGCTCAGGTGTGTTCCTCCCGACGTACTCGTACGTGTACACTAGGTATAGCAGCAGGTACCGACCAGCCCCGCTCCTGCCTATGTAACCTAGCGTAAGCGGTATTTATAGCGTGTGTACCACTACCGTGTGGTGTAGCTTGGGTACTTTTCAGCGCGCTGCATGCCTCCGACTACGATACCTACGCGTACCGTACGGATTACGCGATCGGGGTCACGGATACTTTGTACGTACGAAATACCAGTCTGATTCATGCTCACCCCGAAACGTTAGGTTACGGAATAGGTATTACCTCTTCGTGCAATTGCCCAAATGCGATACGATGACACCGTAATGGCACACCTACGGATTACTAACCATGACATCTCGGGGGGATACCTAGATTCGAGCTCTTACAATCTACGTAGCAAGTCGGCAGGTACGGAATTGAAACCGCAGTAAGGAATGACAGAATCGGTATCCAGGATACAACAAGTAAACTCCTTTTCCAGTTCAGACGTCAGGTTCGAGTTGAAGTTAGAGTTACCGCCGCCTTCCAGCAGACAAGGACATCATCGTCATAGCCGGTAACGTATCGGTAGCTGTTCCGTTCGGTAGTCACGGATTGCCAGTTTGAACTGTGTTACCTACCGCAAAACGTATTCCGTAATGGCAAAGTTTGCGCTTACCGTAAGAGGCACACAGCTTTCCTACCGACCGCATGCTTTGGGCCATGTGGACACGCTAAAAACTTCCGCGCTAGCCCGTAGATAACTTCTAGCGCGTCTTCTTGCGCAGTTGCCAAACGCTGGATAACTGTGCTAGGTAATACGTGCTGGCTGCAGTACTTTACGGAGAGGTAAGAACTGGCACGTAGTGCCAACACCACACCACACCACCGGTTCCTATCTGCTCATCGACGCCAAAAGGTGAGAATCGGGTTCTAACAGCATACCGGGAGCAACAAGTGCTGTGTTAGAGGAGAGCTGAATCAGCCCTTAGTGCTTTCCGGGCACACTCCAAAGCGTACAGAGCTGCGTGGTGTAACTTGTTTGTTGTATTTCCACGACGGTGACACTGCAGACGAAGACATACCGCAAAGACAGCCTACCTAGGTATTTTTGTCGGCGCATATCATACGGAATACCTGCCGTCGACTGGCACCCTCTATTCTGTACGGAATAGGCACAACTTCGAGGATCAATGCATCCCCGATTCCCCGTTATTCCGTACAGGCATTGCCTATGACGTGGGCTCCTCCTTTTGATGTGCCTCCACGACCTTGGTCTTACTGCCGAGGCATGTTGTACGCATTCTGACCCGGTAGAGTGCACACCCGGTACGCTTGGTACGGATTGCTCGTACACGAGGTATTATCGTAACCATGGGCATCGGTGTGGACTCCGTTGTCAGGTTTTGTTTACTCCGTGCTTCGTGCACGCCTACGACACCTAGATAGTATGTAGGTACCGGTATGTCTAACATTCAACAGCATCACGTACAGACGCTACAGCCAGTTTACATAGGTACCTGCCTACGCGTTGGTGCTGTCCTTATCGTATTGTACGGATCAGGTACCTACCTGTAGATAATACTTTAGAGGCTAGAAGTTGGTGGTGTGGAGTGCTGGAGTGGACACATCCTGTAGTGCAGGATCATCATCAGTTCACCGTTCCTTCACGATCCCTCTTCCCCACAGTCCGGCTTGCGTTTCAAGAGTGTCTTCGACACGCAGATGCCCATTCCCATAGGGTCTCCAAAAGCCACGTGAATCGCGAAGCATCGTGACTCGTGTGTCCGTACCCGGCAGACATGACTTACGAGTACCTACTCGTACTTAGCTAACAAAAATTTCTTCCAAAAGGGAAAGGAGGTTGTCGAGAACGAGGCATTGTCTCCGACGAAAAGGGGAGAGAAGTTCATGTGCAAATAGCATTTGTCATGGAAATTGATTCGTACCTTTTTTCCGCACTTCGATCTGCCAAGCTCGATGAGCAGCAGTGATTCGTCGTGGCCCGAGCCGTTCACCATCTTCGTTATTCTTCTGTTCTGCCTACCTATCCCATAGGCGCAAAACTTTCGATGTAGGCTAATGTTGTCTCTCGCGAGTTGAACTACCTAAATAGACATCACGTTAGCTGGAACACTCAGCGTTTTGATTTTCAAGTTGAGGCGAATAAGTACATCTTCACCTGCCTTCGAGTCAATGCAAGCTCCCTGGAAAAAGATTTCATCCCTTCAAGGTCTCGACACTCAAGACCGTTTCTCCAGTCACACAACTTCCTAGTTTCCAAGAAGCTTGCCTTGATTATTACTTTAGTAGTACTTGAGCTGAGTGGTCCACGTTTGAGTCTGGGTTGTGGCATGCGTTCCGAGACTCGCTCGAGTTGGGTAGGTCGGTTAAATTGGTCGACGAATAAACATCTACGAGTACACCTATGATGTATGAGTATCGTATTGCGGACTCTGTGGAAGTTTCCGTCCATCAACTCTTCGGTGAGCGACCGAAAAGGGGGACGACAATATTCCCTGATTGGATTGGGGCGATACCCCGAATGTACACCTAGGCACTAGAGCAACGCCCAATTATGAGAATGAGAGTCCTCATACTTGGCTTCGACGAGGTATCGGCTGTCGAACGACACGAAATATTGCATCGATAGAATGAACGCCGTACCAACCCGGAGGAGATTCTAAGGGCAAACGGAAACGAGTCTGAGAAACGAACCGAAGGAGAATGATGAAAACCAGTCAACATCTATGTATCTCCATTGGCCTCATGGAAAACATGTAAGATCTGTGGTTTACGACAGCGGATGCGGCATGCTACCCGGTACATAGTTGCCTACATTCCATGTTTGTCATCCGTACTTAAGGGCTCTTAAAGACCGCGGACAAGCAATGCGGAACGCCGCGGAAGCCCGGTGTTGATCATGAGATTGACTGGAAAATGGCCAGTCGCTGTCACCTGCCCGCCGATGACAAACACGGAGCCGGAGTTAAGCTCAGACCGAGAATGTTCTGGCGGCTTCCGATGATAAACCAATAAGTGGGGCCGCGGTGACGATTACGGAATTTGTGAAGGCGCATGGGCCACTTTATAGAGACAATTCGTCGCCACCCGAACGACTTCGTCATCAACCTCTTTACCTACCTTCTATTTTCCATCCGGGCATCGCCTACATCGATCACCGATCACATCTTCTCCATCATCCATTCCTTGAGTACAACTCGAACCTGAGGACTACATCAACACAGACACAATGGTTTTCACGATAATGGCTCGCCAGGCGCCCGCGCGCCTTGCGACAAGACTGCCCCAAGTCGCAAAGTCGTCCGTCCGCAGCTTTGCTCCCATCCGAGCTTTCCACAAGCCCGCCGCCAAGTCGTCTACCTTCTTCACATCCTCGGCCCTCCAGGCTACATCCAAGAATGCATTCTCGCAGTCGCGATCATACTATCAGAGATCTGCCCCGGCCGTCGACCAGGGCACGTTAATGCGCAAGATCCTGACCGGTGGTGCTATCTTCGGTGGTACTCTTCTCGCTGTCAACGTCGTCTTCAACCGCGAAACCCGTGAGGATGGCGGCATGCCCGAGTACGAGCGATCCTACTTGAACTCGACCTTCCTGCACACTGGCCTTGGTATTGGTATCATTGGTATCACTGCCCGCCAGATGATTCAGAGCGGCTTCGTCTACCGATTGATGGTGACCAACCCTTGGGTTGTTGCCATTGGTGGTATGGCTCTCAGCTTCGGAACCATGATTGGAACCCGGATGGTTGACCCTGACAAGTAAGTTCGGATCATCATAATAGACTATGACACGGTACTAACATTTCTATCTAGCTACGTTCCCAAGTACGCTCTCTGGACTGCCTTCAACGCCACTCAGGCCGCCTTCGTCGCGCCCTTGCTCGCCTTCGTTCCTGGTGCCCTTATCGCTCGCGCCGGTCTCTACACCGTCGCCATGATGGGTTCCATCTCATTCGTCGGTGCCACTGCTAAGCAGGAGAAGTACCTCTACATCGGTGGTCCTCTCCTGGCCGGTGCTGCCCTCGTTGCCGCCTCTGGTCTTGCCCCTCTGGTTCTTCCCGCCACTGCCATCCGCACCCTCGCCTTCACCGAGAACGTCTGGTTGTACGGTGGTCTTGCCGTCTTCGGTGGCTTCACCCTCTACGATGTCCAGAAGATCCTCTACCACTCCCGCTTGGCTGAGCGTGGCCTCATCAAGAAGGACACCGTCAACGAGAGTATCTCCCTCGAGCTCGACTTCCTCAACATCTTCATCCGGATGGTCCAGATCCTGATGATGCAGAACAACCGTCGTTAAACTGATTTCTGGCGGCGTTCGCGTGGACAGAGATAAAAAGAACCTAAGATAAAAAAGACGAATCGACCAACACATTCTCCTTCATTGGAGAATATATCTGCGTGAGGGTTTCACGGCAGGGCTATAATTGTAGAGGCACCATTACATTAACTCCTCTCTGGTTTTTTTGTTTTGCTTTTTGAGGCGACTGCAAACAGACTTCGCTGGTAGCAAGAGGCGTTTTCTCGTGGTTATGTAAATATAAGAATAAACCAAAAAACAAAGAAAAAAAAATACGAAATTCCATGCATACGTGTTATAAGATGCTCATTGGGAGAAGTGAATTGCCAGGATGTTCCGGATCATGCCCCTTACTAGACCTCGAACACCATTCCAGAGGCAACGATAGTGAGGTGTTTGAATCTTGAACGTGATAGTACTAATTTCATGGCAGTAGAATAACCTATGAGGTTTACCCCCCTGAATCGGTGAATCGGCTTCAATATCACCAAACCTCCTGAAAAGACCGGAATTGGAGGTCGGAAATCCCCCGCGTCTGATCAAGGGGGCCAGCTACATTACCAAACTGTTCTACTACGGTTTGAGATCCGAGGCTCATGTGGAAGCATACACACGATGAGCCCGACTTGTATGGTATGTTTGAGATGAAATCAAACTTGTATATGGCGCTTCTTCGTAAGTCCTATAGGCATCTCTGGAATAAGCTGGCATCCTGGGTCTACTTATTTCGAACGGGTTTCTATCTTTTCATACGTCTGCCCAGCCATACAGCTTCACGCACCATCTGATGTCGAAACGAATCACTTGTATGGCCATTCGCAGAAGTGTGAATTCCATGTAGGTACTGAGGGATCTCATACGGCATTGAGTCTTCGTAGTAAAAGACAATACCAGACACTGGAGGAACTACACAGCAAAGACTTCTGTATTGAGAGGAAATCGCGTCTTTTGAGATATCATAGATACCTAATGTATTTCTCGACCCAATCGTGATATCACATTGAAAACCGGACACTGTCGTGAGCATGAAAATACCTATTCATGAAAAGCGCATCATGGAAAACAGAAACCAACGCCCTACCACTTGGATGCGTATACGCCCCTTTTCAAATGCCCAAACCTATGCTTTTTTTTATATCGTTCCCAAGTCCCAACATCACCCCAGAGATATATATAGCTTCACCTCTCATCTCTATCCCGCACCACCAAAAACTCACTTCTGCTCCAACGGCTCAAGCGTGCGCAAGAAGTGACTCGGGCACTCATAGCCCGTGGGGTTATTATGCAGGTACAGCTGATGGTAGTCCTCGGCGTCCCACCAGGTGCCAGCGGGCACGACCTCGGTGACGATGGCGCCCTTGTACCACTGCTCGTTGGCCTGGCGCGTGACCTCGTGCGCGATCTTCTCCTGCTCCTCGTTGTGGAAGTAGATGCCGCTGCGGTAGTTGGTGCCGTTGTCCGGGCCCTGGCGGTTCAGCGTCGTCGGGTCGTGCATGCGGTAGAAGAACTCGAGCAGCTGCCGGTACGTGATGCGCGCCGGGTCGTAGTAGATGAGCAGGGCCTCGTTGTCTGGGCGGTAGGTATTTTGTCAGTTTCGCCGCTCGGCGCAAATCATATATTTTCGAAATAGCACAAAGTACTACAACTAAGACTACCGAATAGAAAGATAATAAAGAGAAGAATGGATCACTCGGTGGAGTCACGTACGTCCCGTCGTCCCCGTGCACACCTGTCTGTAGTGCGGGTTCTCGGCATCACCACCCGTGTAGCCGACGCGGGTATCGTAGATGCCCTTGTCGCCAAAGTGCTTGCGGTACAGATGCTCGACGCCCCAGAAGCAGCCGGCGCCGAGGGTAGCCTTCTCGGCGCCCTCGGGAATGGGGGCGCGCGACGCGGCGCCACCGCCGGCGCTGGCGACTCCTAGCGCCGTCGACATGGGGCGGAAGAAGCGCTGGATGAAAGCGGGCATAGTGAAAGCCATGGCGTCCGTACTGATCTGCGCGAGAAGAGAGAGAGAGAGAGAGAGAAAAGATATCGGTGTCGCTAGTTACGTTGTTTTGGCGATGACGTCTTTGCGTGCGATTATCAGTGATGATCAAGGCGCAGGCAAGTTGAAGCGATGAATCTTCCGAATGAGTATCTTTTTTTTCTCACTTCGAATCCTTTTCCTTACAAATCCACTTCTCACAATCACGCAATCCTAGCCCAGACTCACACACTCTTTCAGCCTTGCCGGTCCGGGAAGCTGAACGATTATCAGAATACGTAATGCGTACTTTCGTTCGGATTACGGATTTCTGCGGTGAGGTAAGTCGAGTATGTAATCAATCTACGACCTCAGGAATCTCCACCGCCAGAGAAGAAGACCGACCTCAATTCGCTATCGTAAGTACATACGAAGTACGCGTCAACGACATCGTTTTTTTTCCCTCGCCCCCTCTTTCGCCCAAGGCCTCTAGACCCTCGAACTCCTCTTTCTCTCCCCGCCTTCGGTGGATTCCACCACAAGCTTGTTCGCGGCCCCACCGCGCGAAAACGCACACCGCACCGTGACTTCTTCTTTCTCTCTTTCTCCTCGGTCGCTCCTCTCTTTTTGCTCCTCGCTTGCTCTTTCTGCTTTTCCCACTACCGAGGTAACGGTACATAAGTGGGGCTCCGGCGAATAAGGTTTACAGGTTGCCATGGTACCGAATGTACACATGTAGGTACCGTCGGTAACGCAAGAGAAGAAAAAGCAGGTCCCGTACCGTCCTTACCTTAACCAGGTGCAGAACGCGCACGTTTTTTTTCCTTGCCGCACAGTATGCATGAAGGGAAAGCAACACCATGGTATTTATAGAAAAGTATCCTTTTATTTTTCCTCAAATCGCATTGTTCGAAAAGTTTTCGAACGCGTCGTAAAGTCCGAAAGTATGTAGTAGGTAGGTACAAACGAGTTGTTTTTTTTTCCCTGTGTGTGTGCGTATGTGTGTTGCCCTTGTTACGATACATACAAGCGTAGTGAAGATAAACTACGCATACATACCCTTGCGTGCAGCCGTATGCATAAGCTTGCCGATTGGCTGGATTTTATTATCTTTGGGTTAGGTTTTACAGTGTCTGCCGTACATGGTACCTTTCCCTGCTCGTAGTCCCACGGATCGCACATGCTCTAAGTAAACATGCACCCGTATTGTCGCTGTGAGTGTGAGTGTATCGAAGCACAGCTACGCTAACAGCTTCGAGCATCGTGAGATAGGTACCTACGGTAGGGACTGTACGGAATACGTACGCTGCCGGCTTCCCATATGAATAAGCGCTAAGAAATGTGACTTATTCCGTGCCTAAGCGGCATTCCTCCCGCTAGCAAGACACGAAGCGACAGAGCAAACGGAAAACGAGGAGAAATCCTGGATGTAAGATTGGATGCGGATAGGAATTCGTAATGCTTCTTCAGCTGAGCGTTGGCATTTGCCTACCTCCCTACCTAGTAGGTATCGTATGTAAGTAACCAGCCTATGTAAAAAGTACGTGTCTCATTTGCTTAGCCCTCCTCGGCCCTGACCAGCAGCGTTTTTAGCTTGTGATTGACAATCGTCTGCACTCATACCGTACTCTATTTCGTACACGAGCAAGAGAGAGCACTCCCCCACTTAATTCCGCGATTGACAGTGCAATCAAATCTAAGCTCACTCACTACCTGCATACGGGATACCGTAAAGGGATCGTCTCTCTTCTTTCCCTGTTTTTTTTTCCTTTTTTTATATTCCGTACCTAATTCCCTCTCTCTCTCCTCCTCGCTGTCTCGCTACGATATACTACGGGATCTACGATCAACGCCCTAAAATACCAAACTCCGAACCTTAATTAAAGTCACGGCTGATCAGGTTTAGCTCTGCGATTTTAGCGTAAATCGGGGTTTGAAATAGGTACGGAGTCGTTATTCCAGGGAGTCGTTTAGTCCCCTCAAGATAAAAAGAGAGGTTAATAAGATGGAAAAAAAAGGAAAAAAAGAAAGAGAGCAAAATGTTAAAGGTTGTTAATATCGTAAAAGGATCCGTACAAACATCCCCTGTTAATCCGTAAAGAGGTAGTGTTGTAGTCCCGTTAGTTAGTAGTGTCGCTGTATAATGTCAGGGCGTGTGACTAGGTGTTCCGTACACGACAGGGGCGTATGAACACGCCCACAGGTCGTTTAGTGGCATCACCCACTATTTTAGCCTATAGAGAGGGCGTGTGTCTTCTTTCTCGAAAATCTTTCCTTTACATACCGACACCCAGGAACCGAACACCCAGAGAGGGGGGGAGGACCCAGGACCCAGGATCCAGGACACGCCCCCCCGCCCTGGCCCATCATCATCGAATCCCATGCAGCAAGCCCCCCAAACATATACAACAACCCCCAAGCGCCGCGCAGGCCCGTTTCTCCGTTCCCTGGACCTGGGGCCTGCCTAGCTAATGAAAAATAGCCGATGATAGTGTATCTGGACCCCGTCGACGCGATGCGCTTTTCGACCAAGATGTCAGGCCACAATGATGGAGGCATGCAAGAAGCGGTGGCGACAGTTCAAATACCTCCCGTACCCTAGAAAAGTAGTGTTGATCGGTGATCCGCCTTCCCCTCTTTTCTACCGGCTTTCGTGGCCCGCTAAGATTTTCCATTGAAAGAGCGACGATCGCACGAAAGGCGAGGATCGCGCGGCATGGGGCTGGAACCCTCTTGCTAACTACCTCTTACCTAGAGCTGATGATGGGCTGTTCTTCGCGTCGACGACGGTCTCTTTATAGTCGGTCGTAAGCAAGAGCGGGCAGGCATGCGTGAAGCGCTCGGCTCCCGTGATGGGCGACAGATTGCCGAGGACGGGCTGGATTGGACTGGACTGGACTGGACTGGACTGGACGACATATGTAACTTGCTTACATAGCTGGACCCGGGAGCGCCCGTCGTCGCGTCGTCAATAGTCTGGCTGGTCGAAGAGAAGGTATCGTGAAACGCATATCGCGATAGGGCGCCCATGCGGGCTGGCAAGCTAGGTGAATGATCGAGAAGGGAGAGCCCGTTCGAGCGACGATAACAGCCCAACACGATGACCTTTCAAATCTTAGCGAAACGATTCATAGCAAAGACAAACAAAATCGAAAGAAGGGAGGCCTCTCGGACGATAATAGCGACGCTCTGTGTTTATGTTGGTGATGGTCTGTTCTATCTATAAAGGTCCCGTCTGTGCGTGAATATAAGAAGGCAAAAACAAAAACGCGATATATACCTACCGACCACCTATATTCCTCCAACCAATGTCGGTCTTTGGAATTCCCAATGGGCGCTTTGCCTCGGTCTTTGTGAGGCCACAAAAATCGACTCTATTCCCTTTTCGGTACGAGAGCAGACAGAGGCCGTAGACAGGGCCCTTCACAACAACACACCCCGTGCGCGCGCGCTTTTACATACGACATTACGAGTACTTGTACACACGACACCTTCAAAAAATACACCACCTAATAACGCCAAAGTCTCAAATCCCACGCCCGTTCCCAGAGCTGTGGGAAAGCAGACCTGGTCGCAACCCCATTCCCAACTGCCTGGATGCCGGCTACCTATTACGACACTAGTGTGCACGACGGCGTGATGGGGGTGTGTAGACTCTAGAGGGAGAGGGGAGGGGAAGGGACGGGAGGAGGGGGGGAAGGGTATGTCTTCCATAGGGCCTGGCCTGGAACACAGTCGTTGAACTTGCCGGGGAAAATAAAAGCCAGGCTGTATTATCATGGCAGGTAAATCATTCCCCTCCCTTCCGATTCCCCATAACCATATTCTGTCTCGTACATATACCGTAAACCAAAGCCCGGCTCGTAAATTACTTTTTTAAACCGATATCGTAACTGCCGCCAACCAGGATGCCTGTCTACCTTACGATACCTAGCGGTTGGACCTCCTGGATACAAAACCAGGCCGTGGTCGGTTTAGCGGGTTGCGGACCAAAGCACCACCATTCCCAATATCTACAGCTAGGTATCTAATCCGTACCCGTCAAGAGACGATATCCCGTATACACAGGTAGGCAGTGAGAGCGCGGCAGTGCGCGTTCTAGATTTGATCACCCATCCACTCACGATACCTACCTACCTACCCATGGGGTGTATGACGAGGGCGTGTATCGAAGCCCCTGGCATCTTCTATACATATTCTCTTCCCGTACGGGCCGGGGAGGTTATTTACCACACTATCAAGTCGCGCCTCCGCGCCTAGATATGTATGTAAGTGCCATAACCAGCTTACAAACCCATCAACGTCTTTTGTATTTTGCCCTCCTGCACCGGGTTTTGATCTCTCCCCCCCTCTCTCTCTCTCTCTCGAGTCTTCTTTGCTTCTGTCCCCCGGCAAATCATAATAACAGACCCTGACCCTGTCCTGCCTCGGCCCCGGGTCCTGGGACTAGTAGGGATCTGCCCAGGAAACAAGGCACAACATACCATCGTAAAGTGCACCAATTACGCACGTGTGAGCGAGCCGAGAGAGGCAGAATACCTGGGTACCGGGCTCGCCCGCTCGCGGTTCGGGCATACATAAGAAGGTAGACACATACGTATGTGTGTAAGTGACAGGATCCACCGTCAGGGGGTGTTCGTAAATAGACGACGGGTCTTTCAGCCAGCGCGCGCCTGGTTTTCAGCACTGCGGTACGGTTCGGTGGTTCGCCTTACGGTTTTACGTACCTGGTAACCGTTCGCCAGATTCGTGATAGGTATCGCGGTCCAGCCGATGACAGACAGACAGACAGATATGTGCCTAACCCTACCGGAACTGAATGTCGTACCCCATGTAGGCCCCCAAAATCTCGATATCGAGATATCTATGTAAGTACTCTCTTGCCAGGCAGGGACATCGACGGAATGTATAATACCGCCCATCTACGGAACCCATTCTTGTCCATTCCATACCGGAACCAGATAAGAAACATCCCCAACCCGTCAATGCGAAGCTACGCGACGGGCCGTCCAGCCCAGCATCGCCCTATCATCAATAAATCGCGTATAGGTAACCCGCAGAAGAAGACCAGTTCGTGGAGGAGCTATATCTCGGACATATCTCGTGAAAACCGATGTTACGTCAGGGGGACATGTCTCGTCCCCTCTCTATCGTTAACGCCCATAATTAACTCCGTTCTAGAAACGCCGAGACAGGGAACTTTTTTCTTGTCTGGGATGTCCATCCTTGTGATATGTGTGTGATGGGAGGTGGGGGAAGAGGTTAGGATATCTATATAAGGGATGATAATGAGCGAGAAAATCTCACCTCGTTCATCTTGTGCCGTAGAGAGAGATTGGGATGTGTAATGAGTGATGTGGTGAGAGAGGTAAGTACCTAAGGCAGACGTGCTGATGAGTCGATTCACGATCCTCATCGCGACGGGTAGGGTCCTCGGCAGTAACGTAGCATGAATATACCAAGACAGCTAGATCCGTATGTTAGACGAAAGACTGCCCACTCCGCCGGAAACCGACCTGTCCTGTCCTGACTCCTGCCTGCCCTGACAAGACAAGCCTGCCCTGCCGTCGAACCATGCCAGATGGAGGTAGACATGCGGCAGGATTCAAAACGAACCTGGTCCCCATCGACTGTTATGTACCTGCCTACATACGCAAGTCCATTATCTTACTCACATGTCCCGTCTACACTCCTTCCTACCATATACTCCGAACAATTAATCCCCTTCGGTTTTTCTTTTTCCTCTCACAAGAAGGCCCGCGAAGCCGGGAACCACACACATGGTCCCCATCACGAAGGCAACCTCACATGACCTGACCTGTGTGCGGCATCCCAACCACCACAACGACCACCATCCCTCTATCCCTCCCTCTCTCCAATTCTTCCTAGCTACTAGGTAGGTACTCGCGCACACACACACACACACACATACGTAATTACCGATCCCTACGTCATCAGGATCTATCAACCAAAAAAAAAAAAAAGCACGCAAACTTCGAAGCCGACGGTATACCCATCTAGGTAGGTGAGTCGGGATAATAATAAGAGACACACGCAAGACAAGGCACCAAAAAAAGACGCTCGTGAGAACAAAAAGGCAACGCAAAAAGAAAAAGAAGAACCCGGTGTTTCATCTGAACCGGGGCCGTCGCTAGTCCCGCATCGAGTCTAGCGCGCGTTCCCTAAGCGCGAAGGAAGGAAAAAGGAAGAAAAGGGAGAGGAGGGGCGTGTCTTTAGTCCTAGGCAGGTTCCTGGAGTGCGGAATTTTCTTGAACGGAATACGGAATGCGGAATCGTTATACGTACGCCCAGGGATTCACAGGGAACGGAAAGAAGAAAGAAAACAAAAACATCTGATCAAGTGAGAAGTGAGATGTCGTCTCTCGTTCTCGGGTGTGTGCGTGTCTGTGTGAAAAGGATCTGCCCTGAACTGACTGCTTACGAGTACATACCTACACACCCCACTACACGCCCCCCTTCGTGAAGGACGACGAGTAGGAATACGATGTGGATGGAGGATCGAGGATGGATGTTCTGGAATAAGATATCCGCAACCATGAGAAGGAATCAATCAGTCAACGCATCGACACAAGTCATCCCTATCTTCAATCCCCATACCATCGACAAACTCCATCATCTTCCCAAGGTATCGTCGTGCGCACCATCAACCAAGTGCGCATTCAGACACATCCGGGCAGGCAGGCATCTTCGTCCTCTTCATTCACCAAGAGAGGTGTACGCCCATAAAGCCATAAGGCTAGCGCGCGATCCATCCCTAAAATCCCCTTACTTTAAAGGAACGACCGCGTATTCATTCCGTCCCGTCCTAAATCCCGTCCGTTCCCCCCCCTCGAAAATTCCGCGCTTTTTTTTTGTGTGCTTGGCCCAGCCCAAAACGATACGCCGTAAAACTTTACGTACATTTTAGTCTTACGACTTAGCTAATGTACAGTGTGGATAGCATTGATGAACGGAGTGTTGGGACTGTGCGTCTATAATTCCCGTGAATAGGGACTGGAGGGTGTCGACAGACAAGACGTCACGTTGTCTTAACGAGAGAGAGAGCGAAAAGTGATACGGAGTCACGATCCCCCGGACTCGCTACATTGAAGGACCATTGTCGTCTCTCTCATCTCGAATCGAGAAGTGGGCTGATTTGTTTGGGGTCTGTTGGGGTAAAGTACGATAGACATCTGCACGACGGGGTCTGGGCGGCATCAACGCCTTGTAGCATACAAGATTACCTATATCGTAATCTCACTCTCTCTTTCTCTCTGTCTCTCTCTCGCGACATCCCATCCTATCAACCCGCATACTCAACACCAAGATCGAATCACATCGAATCCTGCACTCCTGGCTAAATCCACAAACGTCCAGTATACCACCCCTTCCCCTTCCCCTTCCCCCCTCTTCCTCGCCATCCCTCCCTCCCTCCCTCCCTCTCCGAATATTATGTCAGGACCATTTCCCTAAATCATACACCCCCAAGCCATGTCTCTCGCTTGCGCCAAAAAAAAAAAAAAGGGACCTTCAAGACCTTGCCTCGCCATTGGTCCTTTTTAGCCTTGCCGCCGCCCGCCCCTCCCCTCCCCTCCCCTCCCCTCCCCTCCACTTGGCCCTGCAAAGCAACTTGCATTGCATCACGACCACCTGAGCAATATGACGACCCGAGTTGAAAAGGTATCTGGTAAGACGAGGACCGGGCGTGGGAAGAAGCAGCAAAATTCAAAGCTTCCATTCATTCATTCACTCGCAATCGTACGTACGGATAAGTTACTAAGTATGTAATTCATCTGAAAACGAAACAAGCACTGGCACCGTCAGAAGTAAGTAAACACGACTCGTCGTTTGATAACTTTTTGTATTTGTTCTCTGTATTGTATTGTATGATATTGGATTTGGGGGGGTTTGGGCGCTGAGTAGGTAGCTTTGCTTTGGTCTTTTTTCGTTTTCTTTTGTTTTTTTTTTTTTTCTTTTCTATTTTTTGGCCTCTATGTAAGAAGATTTCCTCAAAGGAATAAATTTTCTTTTTTCTCAAAAAAAAAAAAAAAAGAAGACAACGGTTAAAACAAACGATTCGAGTTACGGAATCAGTTTCAGTGAAGCCCTTTTTCTCTTTCTTTTTTTTTCCTCGGGAACAAAATAGAAAACCTCCCCCCCCCCCCAAATGCTCCCCCCCCCTTAGAGAGTTAAAATATCGAAGCGAATATGGTCTTTTCCGGCGGGCCTATTATTACAAAATAAGTACGCCAGTGGTATTTTCCTGAACTCCGCCCATGATGTTGTTGAGAGCATTAAGCTGACCTGTGCCGCGCTCCTCCAAATAATAAATCATAAACTCGTTGAAATCGATCAGTCATCCCGGCTGTTTCCGGGCGGCAGTGCTTGTGATGAAGGTAGTAGTGGTGTTGGGAGCTGTGGCTGTAGTTGTGGTTGTTGGTGTAGCAGTAGTAGTAATAGTAGTAGCAGTAAGTGTTGTAAGTAGTAGTTAATGGTAGTAGATGTAGTTGTTGTTAATGGTAGTTGTAGTAGTTGTTGTAAGTGTGGTGGCAGCAGTGTGGATGCAGTGGTACGGAGTAGTAGGAGTGGCGGTGGGCGGAAAGTGAGGCGACGCGGTGTCACCCAAAGGCCGGTTTCTTATGCTATTTTCAAGGCACAGACAAAATGCCTCTTTTTCTTCCTTTCTTTCTTTCTTTGCTTGCTTGCTGTGGTGGAGCGGGCCTGATAACCGCTTTTTTTTGAGGCCCGAAAACTTCATTTCATCATATCTCATCACGACGTCGAAGATGAGCCATTTCGAGGGCTCCCGGTAGCGAATGTGGTGGTTTTTTGTCTTGTCGATCGGAGTGTCCCGTTGATGGAGTTGGAAACATCTAGGGGCGTCCTGCCGCCCCGGCGTTTTTGTCGATCATCGTGACTGCGTCCTTTGTTGTTCAAGCTAGATCGTTGTCTTACAGTCGATCTGACACTGGTTCTGGGGATGGCAGTACCAACAGCTTCCCGTCGTGTACTCTGTGCCGCAGTGCCCACACTTGTGCATGTACAGCATGTTGATGGGGCGTCCGAAGGGCGCTGAGGTCGACGACGACGACGAGGACCGTGAGGAGGATGACGATAATGATGTGGAGGAGGCCATGGTAGCGGCTGGATATGAGATGCACGTGAGCGTGGGCGTGTGCGTGTATATATAAATATATATCTGCCTGTCATCGCGGGAGTCAGTCAGATCTAGAGCTCTTCCATGGCTGGGAGGGGGACCCTCCTGGGCCTTATATGTCTTCTATGAGGGTTCGGGTTCGAGGTTCTAGACTTCACAGCCAAACCAGGTTGACCGGCACATACCTAAGAGGCTAGACCGGAGACAGAGAGCGAGAGACAGGACGGTGAACTTCTCTCTCAGCGAGGCTCTACGGCGATCAGCAGCGATTTCGGGTCGTCGAAGTGTCTTCCGTGTAGTACAAGTATATTCTGGTTGGTACGGAAGCCGAAGCGGATGAGTGGTTGGAGATGGTATTGTTGTTTTGTTTTTCCTCTGTTTTTTCTTCTTCTCTTCTTTATTTCTCGTCTTGCTTCCCCTGATGAGCGAGAGTATATGAGCAAGGGTCAGGTAGGAGGTAGGGTTGGACCTCTGGGGTTGGGAGGGGATGGGATGGTAAAGTTGATTTTACCGGATGTCGATCGTTCTCCTTCCCAGGGCTACTTATACAAGATTCGTTGGCATTATCATTCCCGGAACTTTTCACGACCCGCGAGCTATCACCGTTACGGTACAGACTACAGAACGATACAACGCACACTAAAACTACGGGCATTACCAAAACAACGCGAGAGAGGGGACGGAGCCCATCATAATTAATAACCACTTCCTACGTGGGAGATGCCGATGCGGGCCCACGAGTTCCAGTTCAAGATGGCCCTAATGCAGTTTCCCAATAGTGTAAAAGTGGGTAAGGTTGGGTCTCAGATGGGTCTCTGGTGGGCACGGGTGGACACTGATGGGTCGTGATGGGTCTCTGGATGGGACGCGGATGGGGCTCGAATGGGACTCGGATGGGGCCATCCCACCTGCTATGTACATGGTACCTACTTGGGTACCTACTGACCTGCCCGAAGCCGCAATTGAGTGCATTTTTAGCAGTCATTTAAGTACCTGGGACTGTCGTTAGGGACGGTCGGTCGGGGTGTGTATGGAATGCGGAACAAGGGTGTACCTATGGATGATATAAGGGTGTGAGGGTCGGGGGGTAAAGAGAGGGGGGGGGGTGTGTTGCGGTTGGAACCTTACCGGGAGGAGGTACGAAGTACATAATCTCTCGGGAGGGGGGAAAGGGACTTCAATGTGCAGGCGCGGTTTTACTCGTAATCCGTGGACCGTAGGTCGGCCCCGACCCCCTACAGTATGCTAACACTAGAACACCTAATCCGTACCTACTCGTACATAATCTGTAGGTACGGATTAATCCGCACCTACTTCGTACGTGCCTACCTAACGGATTAAATACCTAACGCAGTGCTACGAATTGCGCCCGTCCATCGTAGTGTACGAGTAGGTATTCCATACTACGGACTACTACGAGCAACACGACCACTATGCACTTATACCATACACTACTCGAACGCTCGTAATGAAGCAGGAGCATTGGCAGCTCTTAACCACCGGAGAGTTAACAACCAGCCCGGTTGCTCGAATGTACTCATACCTATTTCCCGCCTACGCTCATTTGAAATAGGCACCTTAGGCATCCATCCTAAGGCACCTCACGGCACGGTAGGTACGGTACCTGTATACTAAGAAATGCTCACTGCATTGACAGAACTTTTTTTTTCTCGGGATTTTTTTACAGGGTTTACAATGTTCTAATGTTCGACACTAGGTAATGTTCTACCTAGTGAACGTTCTAGTCTGGTGTAGGCACTGCACTTACTTACAGCTCGTCCATGACTTACATGCATGGTGGTTGATAAGATGTCGTGAGAGCTGAGGGAAAGGTCGGGTCGGGTCTGGAGTTGTAGGTGGCAGCTCTGATACAAGTAAAGCGGTTGGTTACCCGTGCAATGGCAAGTCGTAGTAGGTACTACGTGACAGTACGAAATATGGAGGAACGGAGTAGATACGAAGCAGGCTCGGCAGGTAACGGATTAACGTACATAATCTACCTAGACTACCGTACCAACTGTGCTAATTTAAGCCTAGCAGCAGGCGGTAATCCGTACATTTAGGTAGGTATTTACTGAGGAGTCGTCGGGTAGGTACGAGTACCTACATACTAAAGTTACTCGTACATGTAGGAATAGAAATGTTGGCTCATGCCTGGAGACAGTGGGTTGGACTCCGCTTGACCGGATCGGTGACAGGATCAGGGAGAAATCATTGGAAACGACCAACGTTGATAGGTACTTTATCACGCCACCCACGGTGTTCCAACCGGCCTAGTCTGTTTCCCACGTGGACCCCGCCTATACCTATTTCCCCACAGTTCAAACAGAGCTGATTTACTGTAAGGGGCCCACTGCTGCTGCAGCTGTGTTTTTGCCCTCTTTCCTTTTTATGTACGAAGTACGATACGTTACGGGTTACGGATTACGGATTACAAGAAGCGAAAGAGCGAAGGGCGTTAGGCATGCTTCCGTAATCCGTACCTAATCTGTAATCCATAACCAAGGGTCGGGTGAGTGCATTATGCACTTACTCCGTACATTACATACAGACCACATAGCTATCGTACATACGAAGTACATACAACAGGAGATAGGACTTAATACGACCTACAGCGGGTATGGATGGACGGGTGTCAGTTGACGAGGGGACGTTTAAACTGTTGAGAAGCGCGTGTTAGCAGTACCAAGGTCCGTAGGACTTTGAACGGGCATATGCCATATGTACGAAGTAGGCTGTTTTGTACTTAACCGACGGGAATAACTGCACGGGGCCAGCCAAACCTGTCAGGCGGATAATTACATGGCATACGCATCAAGCAGAAGCAGAAGCAGAAGCAGCCGCAGCAGCAGCCTGTCTTGCTTGCGTCGGGTCCTGGCCTTGTGCTCTGGTCACGGACTTACTACTTGTACGAGTACAAGGTACGTGCATGACTGGGCATGAGAGGTCGTTACCATCACGTAATCACCTGCATGCCCTATTCCGTCCCATGAAGCAGCGCACGGAATTGATACGTTCTTAAAATACTACTCGTACATGCCTGACTGACAGCTTTTCTGTCTTTTTTCTTCCTCTCAGTACGAGTACATGCCTAATCCACTAGGAGAAGGTCGAGTAGGTAGCCTGAGGTACGCAATCAACAATGCATCAACAGTGTCGGTGAGCAATGCAGAAGCACGCAGAAGCACGCAGGGGCAGGCAGGCAAGAAGCACAAGCACCGCTTCCACTAGCTGGATAAAGACACGCCCACTGGGACTCGTCCCACCCCTCTTCGCGACGCTCCAGTCACACTGCGCTTTTGTAGGTAGCAGTGCCTATGGACTCGTAGGCAGAGAACGAAGGAATTCCTACCAAAGCTGCCCTGCCCTAGATACTGCATATGGGTCAAGCGCATCGTCCCGGCTTGCGAGCGATCATGACTTCACCAAGCCAGCCCATTCGTGGGAGCCTGTCCTCGATGCTGCATAAATGCATACATAAATCGATTGCGGTTCAACATGATATTTCAATCGGGCCTAAAAATATGCAGCACCACTTGGTAACAAGAAACGGGGCGATGCTATATATACACGCCCCTATTAGGTGCTTCCGAATATAGCGTAGGGAGCGGGCACTAAAGAGCTTCTCTGAATGGTAGGTTAGGTACCGTAGCAGGAGCTACCTGCGGTAATCCGTATCTACGAAATACCTTACCGTAGGTAATCCGTACCGGTACAGTACGACCTGCACTTTATTCTGCTACCTAGGTTAGGCCGAGGCAGGCGACGCAGATGGAATTAAAGAACGCATGGAAAACTGCCAGTCGTGTGTTTTGAGCCATGAACCATGAATTGCTAAGTATGGAGTAAGTATGACAGAATCTTGTGGTGGACGCCTGTGATGTAGAAGACGCCCTGGTTGTGTGTGCTTGATAGGTAGCCCTATCGTATGATGCTTCGGGTCGCAATGGCTCAGAAGATTCAGCTACCTACGCGAACTGCCCAATAGCCGAGGTAGGTTCGGAATCTCGTGCTGGAGTGCTTTGTAAACAGGCGAGTTTGTTTCGTGGAGTTGTGGTGGTTGGAGCGTGATAGCCGTACGAGTAATTACGAATAATCACACATGAATTGCTGCCAAGTCGATGTACGAGTATTCCGTAGCGAATAATCCGTAGAAGTCCGCTGTTAGTATCTCGTAGGTAAATATGTACCTAGTGGAAAGGCGGTAGCGTGACTTCTAGCCACCGCATATCTTCGAGATAACGCACCAAATATTCCGGCACGGAATTGATGCTGGATCTGGCGTAGTTCGAGGTGGTCTTCACTGTAGCGCAGGCATTTTCGGTTCAAACATTGAAAAGCCGAGGATGAAATGGCACCATAATTGAATATGGTGCCTCAATAGTAACCCATACTCCACGAAGTACATACGGATTACATAGGTACGATACTTCCATTTTGTTAGGTAGGTTAGGTAATCCGTAGGTACGAGAGGTAGCAGCCAGTAAAAGACCGGGCGAGTGTGCAACTCTGCTTACGAGTCATCCGCAGGTGCTCCGTACCTTAGCAGGAGCGTCCCGTCGGAGCGTTAAAACCATCCGATATGCCGCCCCCCACAATCTCACGGAAGTCACGACGACTCACCCCCACTATCCCTCGCTTACGGGTGGCTTTCTCGGTTGCGGATTGGATGGAAGTGATGGCATCGCTCCTGTCGAACGCGAGCTGCGCGCCCAACTTCACTTTATTATCGCACCGGCACCTTGATGGCTCGTCAGTCGTCCCTCACCGTCCACCCTCCTCACCCTGCACCTTGCACCTTGCACTCTGCACACTACCGTGCCTAACCTGCTCCTCCTCCTACCTCAACTCCTACCTTACTCCTACGCTTACATCGTCTGCCTAGCCACCTCACCCGCCAGTGCCATCGCCTCTCTACGGATTATAGGAACAAGGCACAGCAACGCGGACGACGTTACGGGATGGCTTAGACGTCAGGAAAAGGAAGGTCTCTGCATGGACGGGCGATGAATGACGACGGCACCGCTACGGCAAACGAACTGCCACACGACTGCGCAGGATGATAACCCCACAGATCCTACGGAATAGTGTGCACTTACAGATCATTGCATGCTAGCATTGCGTTGCTTTTGCTCTGCTCTGCCCTGCCCTGCTCTGCCTGTCTGCTTTGCCATGTAACCCGTAGCAACGAAATACGAAACTCACCGCATTCCACGATGCGTACGCAGTCAACGATACTACTCAGAAAAACAGGGACCCAGTCACGATGTACGGCTTGTTATTCGACGATGCCTGATTAACTAAAGGCTACAGTCGGTCTTGGCGTGTCGCTTCACTTCCTAGTAAAAAAGTCGCGTCGGTCGATTACATCGATCGTACACGTGTTACTTACGAGTGCGCACTTCACTGCGAGTCTAAACAACTGCGTGCACACCAACCATTCTTGTTGTTTGTTTGTTTGTTTACTTACGAGTCGGTATTTGTCAACTGGACAATTTTTTCCGTGATGTGGGCAAATTTCTCTCGGGACGGATTACCAACGACTTTCACATCATCTACTTTAAACCAGACCAGACCTGACCAGACCTGATCTGACCTGACCTGAACCTGACTGCCGTGGCTCACCAGCTCCCGCCTTACACACTAGTCTGACATCAAAACGCTCACAGCTAGACAGGGCATCATCAAAGGAACAAAGAAATGCCTGTTTCGGCAACGAGCTCATGAGCAGAGAATTTAAAGCTGAAGAGCTTCCTGCATCTTCCATTGGCCAGGCGTCTGGACTTTTACCGGCGCTGTCTCTCCCGAGTCCCCTCTCTCGTTCTCTCCACTTAATCATACCGACGGTGCCCTTTCAATTCGGGGCTTCTCTCCTCTCACTCATCGCTAGCGCCGATTGACTGCGAGATATGTGCGCAGTAGTAAGGTGCCTAGGCTACCAGGTATGTTGGTAGGCTCCGACAGTTGATAGGTGTTCGGCTGAAGGGATCAGGATGAGCACCACAAGTCAGCACTGCCAGCCTCTTTATACCATGTCCTCGTAGGCATTCGTGTCCACGATGACCCCCCTTCAACTCCACTAGTGTACACTAAAACCTGTACCTAGCCGTAGTGTGAGCGGTCGGTCTCCATCTGCGAGGTCCGACGCCGTGGCCGCCATTTTGAACGATTGGGATACAACATAATAAGGGGCGGCTAAGTGCTATCGTGAGTCGTAGCTTTGCTGGGACCTTTTCGTGTAAATCAAACGCTGATTTCCGTCACGATCCGTCGTATCCGAGCTGGGGGGCCTTTGCAGAGGAGTCGAGGCAGAAAAAACGGGATTCCGGGGGATAGGTAAGACCTAAGCTGTGGGCCCCGTTGCCGTGAATAAGAGGCGCTGAAGATCATGCCTTTATTGAAGGTGTTGATGTGCCCGTATAGCAACGCCACTACGATGACACTACCTATGTGTAGAGTCGAAACTAGCAATGTAGGGAGTATTCACTTCGTACACTTGAAGTTTGTCACGGAGAAAGGGTAACGACCTTCTATCGTACATACATGTCTCTCTCCTCGGGTTACGCTTTTGGGAAAACCGGGGATGGATAAGATGGGCGTCTTCTCGCAATCTTCGTTGGCCCGTGCGTACTTCGTACAGGTATTCCAATGAACTGCCCTGCAAGTTACGAGTCCATTAGTACGAAGTTGTTTGTTTGTCCACAACGAAGGATGATCGTCAACCCGCCCGGCTTTCCTGACCTCACTGCCTAGATCCGTTAGTAAGCATACGATGCGGAGGTTTCTTTTCCGTATCACCCTTCACAGCCGGGATCCAGCGAACGAGGCTTTCTTCCTTTTCATCAGTGTCAACGAACATTAGCGTTGAGTGTGGAGCCTTCAGTTCTGGTACCGGAACGCATAAATCTATCCGTTCACGCCCCCCCCTCCCCTCCCCTGTCCCGTCAAAAAAAATGCGACCCAAAAAACACAAAAAAAAAGAATTTCAATGAAAATCAGAAAAAATGATCCCGGTCGCGGTTACATAATGCAACCCAACAACGACGACCTCGACTTCGATACGTTGACGATGAACAATAAGACGACGAAACGAAAAAAAGACAGGATCGGGGATCTTCGTAGGTCGTCCATGGTTCTGACCCGGTGTGAACCGGTATTCCGTATATCGATCTATGTATCTATCTATCCATCGGCAGAAATGCGTCAGGGCGTTTCCTTGACGCGCGTCTTCTTCTTCTTTGCACCTTCGTATTTCGATTCTCTACATCATATCTAAAGGGAGGTCCCTTTTGCATATCGCTCTCTCTCCCTATGGAACGGGAGTAGTTATTCACTTACATTAGGTACGATACGGACAGGACGGTTCGTAAGTCCATGAACGGGCGACTCCCATCAACATCCGCGCTCAAAAAGAAAAGGAATTCAAATCAAACCTGGTCCCGACCCTGCCAAGGATGATCCGAATCCTCATCGAACCCGGTCGGCCCGTGAATTTTTTTCCCTTCCTTTCCTTTCCTTTCCTTTCCTCTTCCTTGTATGCCCACCGGTCCGTTAGGTAGGTTACAGCACAGCGTCGTTCCGCCCCATTTCCTGAACACCCACCACCCATCCTCGTATCGTACCTATTCGATCAAGATCGGCGCTTATCACGAACCTGCAGATTCTGTTCGACGAGGACCTGTTTGCGGACGGACGGGTACCCAGGTAGGTAGGTAGGTAAGGAAGTATTATCCAGAAGAAACCCTCATCTGGCCTTGAAATCTTACCTTACTCCATGTACAAGTGAGTGAAAACCCGTTGCCGACGGCAAAGAGAATATGCGCGTCCGAAAGACGTTTTTCGCATCTCCGTCACGTACCTCTTCCATATCGTACATAAATCCATCCTTCTACCTCTCGTACCCGGAGACATTCGGACTTAGGTAGGTAGGGCAACGCACTCCTGATGCAACACCGGTAAGCCCACCAGCCTGCCCAGACGAGAAAAAAAAAATTCCTTTCATCTAATGGAGTAAGAAAAAAAAAACTATTCCTGTTTTCTGCCATGGCGTGTTTACCTTATGCAGTCAGAGTACCTAGATAGAGATGCGTTAGTGCCTTCACCCTTGGATATCTACCTACCTCCTACATACATACATACCTACCTACTCTCTCAACGATAACCAGTTCAAGAATCCCGTATACACAGACAGATTCCACAAAGTATCGCCGTACGAAGTACCAAGAGAAGTCGATCGTAATATATAGGTACTTAGCCAATTTCCGCGCCGTGAGACCCTCAGGATTCATATCCCCGACCGGAACTCCACGACTTACACCAATGACGATATCGACATCATTTTTTCCCCTTCTGACAGGATATTTTTGAGCACACCCTAGCTACGGCATATCACATCCCCAGCAGGCATCTACGGATAGGTAATCCGTGTGCATTGCATTTCATGCATGCGGCATTAAGGACGAGTCCTCAAGTCAAACCCTTAACTCCGAAACTGCCAAGCGGTAATAATCCGTAAGTGATACGAGCGTCTTCATTATTGCGAGCCAGACCCTTCCCTCTACTCGTACGAATACTGCCGCCTACCGCCTACTCGTACATAGGGATTTTATGAAAAAGTCATTCCTAGGGTCCCTCCGTCCGGAAATCATCATCTTCAGTGTCGTCATCGCACTCCAGACATCTGCTACTAGTACCCGTATCCGTCAAGTCAAGGCCGGCGATCGCAATACAGTGTGGTAGCGCCATCCCACGGCAACACTGGCAACGGCCCCCACCACTCCTATAAACCAAGTGGCTCTCCTCTGCCCGTTGCGCATCATCCGCCTGCTGTGTGTCTGGAATTGTCGCGTGTCATTCGTGCGCGGATACGGCATGGCGGGCGTGTCCACCTCGAGGAACGGACATATTTGTTCCCAGTCGAGCCCTTCCTCCAGCTTGACGACGAGCAGCCGATCGGCAGGCACTAGATCCCTTGCCATCTTATTGCTGACATTGACACATTTAACAGTCAGCCCTCGCTCATTTTCCATTCCTTCCCTTGTCACCCGCGCCCGAATGAGCAAAAGTGAAATGGATCCGTAAGCGAGTACTTGTAGGTAAGTGAGTCGAGTGAGGATGGAATAATTCGAGTGGACGAATTAACCCGAAAGAGACGAAAAGGCAACCAAAAAAAATGGAGATAGAACTCACTATCTCTCGTACTCGCTCATAGCAGCCTGGAAGCCAGCCTCCGTCCGTCCATGTCCTCGCGTGATGCCATCAAAGATCAAGCCGACCAATTTCGTGAACTCCCGGTCCGCCCTGTCGAAATACTTGTAGACGTTCTGCGGAAAAGATCTCATGCGGGCGTCGACGACGGCAATCGTGTTCCACACAGATCTAGCCCACGCCTCGGGCTCCCGTACGGTGAGAATGAATTTTGCGTCGGGATAGGCCGCAACGATCTCCTCGGTCAGATAACACGGTACAATCGTGAGGGCCTGAGGGTAACAGAAAAAGAGGGTGCGTCTCAGTTTGTGTTTGTGCGTGTGCAAGTGTCTTATCACCGTCACAGCACACCGTTCAAAGGACGTTCAAGGGGAGGGCAAGAGAATCAAGGGGCGACTCACATCGAAACCCGTCAACCACTTATCGAAGTCGGCCCGAGAGTACGGTTTGCCTTGTTTTGTGTGCTTGATGCGCAACGCCTCGGTGAACATCTTCAAGTGGGTGTACCCGTTCTGCACCACCATGCTCATGTTGTATCTTCAGGGGTGATCGCATTAGCTGGCAGAGCACGCCGAAGCCGTGGACGAGGCAAGGGAAACAGGCGGGAAAGAAAGCGTGTGCGCGGTGCTAGGGAAACGTACGGTGTGTAGCCCAAGATGGACATGGCTTCGCTGAGCCCTCGCGTGCCGGATCTATGTTCTCGTCAGGGGAACCTCTTTGTTCGTTCGACCCGGAAGAGAACGAGACGGCACGGGATATTATGATGCCTTTCAGCCGCTGGACCTACCGACTGTAGCTAAGCACGATGATCTTCTTGTCCTTTACGTCCTCCGGAGCCGGGGCCGGTATCGAGTCGACGAACCGTGGTGGATCCATCCTCATGAATATCGACGATGCCCCGTCGACACGATTTGATGGCACGATTCGAGAGAGTCTTCAGGTTGAGGGCCCATGTACGAAATACGCACACTCACACACGCGATCTCGTTGCATTTTATAGTCTAGGCAGGCAGGAAGAAGTGAATCACGGACGTAGGTGAATGTAACAATGCTTTTATCTCTTGTTTTTCTCCTCCTTCTAGGTGAGGTGCAAGTTTGCTTTCTGGCTTGACTCGACGATGGTGAAGGCGTCTGAATAATCGGGATCCCAAGCCACACGCTCGACTGTTTGTGTGTCATTCGTCTCTGACAAGCTATAGCGTCATCACACGAACTTTGCGATCGAGACACGACAGGCGCGTCTCACCTTCTAGGCAGTCGGTTACGTAGGGTGAGTGGGTACATGACGGTCGAGCTTCCCTTCTTCCCTTCTTTTTCTGTCTGTCTGTCTATCTCTTCGTCTTTCCGTCTTCCTTGATTACTCATCTTCTCTCTTCCAACTTACGAGTACGAGTACTATCTACTATCTATTCTTCGCTTCCGATCCATCTTGTTAATCCTACTCCTCCCAAGACCGTTCGAGTCACTCCTCGGGTTACCTCACGGGCAACCTCGCCCCGTATTCGTCCCGTACCTGGACGACGATCCTCCGTGACGCTAGCACCCAACTGCAGCTTTGACTCACAGATCTACCTACCTGAGGCTTTGCTCGTATGCAAGCAGTCCGTACTCGAACTAGGCAGCCGCAAACAGTTACCCATTTTCTTTCCTCTCTCTCTTCTTCCCGCCCGCCGCATCATGTAGGTACGCCGGTGACTATTTGCGAGCCTAGCCATGCATCTGCTAGAGATCGCGGCCCGGGGAACGGTCCCCCGTCGAGGACGGCCACTCTACAGTATGCATCCGGGATGCCTCACATATGTCTGTCTGCATTAGGCATGGCTGATGGCGTGGAGTGCGGAATACCTACTTCGTATGTACTCGTATCAAGATACGGGAATATGTAGGTATCCATTCGTTGACCCATATCCTGTGACCTATCTGACTGTTTTTTGGATTCAAGTCGCATTCGTGAGAGGGGGAACGATCTGTCTCATGATTAGCGAGGGTCTTACAATGCGGTATGATCTGTATGTATGTCTGTCTGTCTGTTTGTTGTGTTGCGTCGCGTCGCGTTGCGTTGCGTTGTGTTGTTGTGCTGCTGCTGTTATGAGAGAACTGCATAGATAGTGGATGGTAGTATCACGTAGTTCGTCTCCACCACGTACACGCACGCACACGCACACGCACACGCGCGTACATACAACATACGAAGTACGGAATACCTACGTCGGATCGACCCGCACAAGAGGCAAGGTACACCGCAGTAGGTGCCTATGTACGAGTATGTGCAAGTATTAACGAAGATGGTGAATGCGTGTGTGTTCCGGCTAGGTCGGTTCTGGATAGGGGAGAATACGGGACGTCTCGCTATCATTTTCTCATCAGATCTAAAAAATACCCCCATGCGATGATACCTACCTACTACTTTACGACGTGCCTATCTGACATTTGACATTCACAGGGCGACATCTCATATCGACGGCTCTTCCCGGGTAACCCCCATCTGAGAAGTGACGTCTCATCTCACAAATATCAACCCCGTGCTTGTGAAAATGACAACGTCCGTGTGCATCACATCCGACGGAGAACCCCGACCATAAAAGGACTCACTATCAGCACCCTAGGTACTAATAATGCCCTCGTAAGATCCACGAAATACAAGTACGATAGGGTATTGACGTTCATAAATTCAAATCATATAACATGCAGGGAAGAAACCAACTTCGCTCTGATGGAAGTCCCTTCTTAAACCCGGACAGAATGAAGGAGGGCGGACTATCATACACGTCGACTGCCAACCGTCTCCACAATCTCGACGGCGGATGCTTTTCCGTCGTCGCCAGTGCTCTTCGATTCGACTGGCTCTTCACCGAAGAGCTCGCCCATGTGCTCGAGGGAAACACCTGGAGAAAGAGAGATGGGTCAGTTACGATTCATTAGCATCTTCCAGGGACACGAGGAGCATCTTACCTTTTGTCTCGGGGATATAGAACCAAACGAACAACAACATCGTGATTCCGAAGCTGCCGAATAGGAAATATGTTCTAAAAGGGGGCATATCGGATCAGCAAACAGTGGCCGTGTAGGATGCAATTGGCGTTAAAGAAGCAACTCACCCATATCCCTTGAACCCCAGCGTCGCCAACATGACTGGAAGTGTCCTCGAGACAACAAAGTTGAAAAGCCACTGCATAGCCGCAGCAAGCGCGACATTAAGCGGCCGCAGACGCGCTGTTGGGATCTCCGCAACAAGGATCCAGCAGGCCGGGCCCCACCCAAACTGGAAGAAAGCAGCAAAAACGAAGATAAACGCGAGGGCAAAGTATCCCGCGATGGGGACGGGCTGACCGTCCTGAGGCGGCGCAACGCGGACATATATGCCGATATAGAACATGCAGAAGGACTGGCCGATCGCCGAGACGAGGAGGGACTTTCGCCGTCCGAGGGAGTCGGCCATGAACATGAGGAAGATGACGCACGAGACGACCTTGACGATGCCGTAGACGCCCGTGCCCAGCAGCGAGTTCGACGTGCCCTTGATGCCGAGGTTCGCAAAGATGGTCGGCGCATACACGTTGATCGCGTTCGTGCCCGTCAGCTGCTGGAAGATCATGAGCAACATGCTCAGGATTGCGCGGTGCCGGTTCGTCTTTACGAGCCACATCTCCTTCTGAAGACTCCAGAACGTCGCATCGCCCATGAGCCGCCGCTCCTGCTCGAGCTGATCTGCGATCTCGCGGAACTCTTCCTGCAGGTAAGGGTGGTCGTCGGGTAGTTGGCGGAGGCGCCGCAGGACGGACTTGGCTTCTTCCCAGCGGTCCTTGCGGGCGAGGTAGCGCGGCGACTCGTTGCAGATGAGCATTAGGAAGAAGAGGAGGAGCGCCGGGATGCCCTGCACGGCAAGCGGCACGACGTATTGCGTCGCGCCTTTGAGGTGCAAGTTGGCGCCGAAGTTGGTCCAGAATGCGATCAGACTTCCCGTGACGATGAAGAGCTGGTACATGCCCGTGAGCAGGCCGCGGATGGCCCGGGGCGCGTTCTCAGAGACGTAGATGGGGTTTACGACGCTGGAGGCTCCGACGCCGAGACCTGTGAGACGAAGCACGGTTAGTAACCCTTGGATGGAAGTATGGTTGTCGATGAAGGGCCAAGGCCGTGATCTCACCAGCGACAAATCGACCAATGTATAACGGCTCCAGATGCCCCGAGGCAGCAGCCTGAAAGATAACGCCTGCAAGCGTAAACAGAGAAGCATAAACCAGACACCATTTACGGCCCAGGATATCCGCCAAGGGGTACGCAGCGAGAGAACCGGCGAAACATCCGGCCTGGAGTACGGAAACGATGTTGGCTTCGAGATTCGCAGTGGCAAGGTCGTCTGGACCACCGAGCTTGTAGTCTCTGGATACATACAGCATTGGCATTAGTTTGATGCTGCGTCTTTCGTTTCGAGATATGTAAGCTCCCTGACTTACCGGATGAACGGCTTTAACGTGATGACACCCCCAATGACACCACTGTCCCAACCAAACGACGCAGCACCAAAACAGGCCTCATCAATACCGTCGTTAGCAACATCTTTCACACATAGAACAGCTCGCAACAAGAAAACTTACAGAACACGCCAGCAAGAAGACCCGCCAGCCATAGATCTCCTTGGGATCGCTTTTCATAGCGTCATTCTTGACGATCTTCCTCAACACCCGAATGGCCGACATCTTTGCTGACGGACAGACAAAAACAGGCACGGGGATGGATTGGAATCGTGCACCCAGATCGTTACCCGTTGAGACTTCTAATGTGCAGAACGACACAATCCATCAACCTCCTTTTGATAGGAGGGGAATTGATAGGAGGGGAAACTCACGCCAACAAGAAGTCGCAGAACAAAGGCGTAACACCGTCTTATCTATCATGAGAGCTCAACCCATATTACCCCCCCCAGACCAGCCGAGGTTGGGTTACCTCATTCGTGGTAGCATACCCAGTCCATCTCGTCGCTTCCAGTAGGATGATAATCCCAAAGGGGGGGGGGGGGGGGGTTAGGGAACCAAACATGTCTGAAAGATCGTCCTCAATAATTAATCGGCGTTAAACCTGATGGGACAAGCGGTTCAGAATTTGGGGTTTTTCTTTGTCTGTCTAGCTAGGTATGTATTTGGGGAAGAGGTGATGGAAGATTATATTCCACCAAACAGGATACAGGAACGCGGACGGGGGGGGGGACCGGGGGGGGGGAGGACTAAAATCGCATTACCCCGGATTTTGGGGAGGGGAGGGGACATGCATGATGCACCCTGCATGATGTCTTTCCCCCTCCCATGGGGTTCCCTTCCCCGACATGTAGTGCTTATGTATGAGGAGGAAAGATGTGTGCATGTGACTATGACCGTGATGCTGATATCGACTACCTAGCAATTGTTGTTCAGAATCCGACGGCTTCCGTTTCCACGAACGTCCGTTTGTTTGTTCAATGCCAAGTCACATACAGACATTAGGTAGGTATCGCCCATTTCAATCACACACGGGGAGTATCAACGATATGGCGAACGTCGACACTGCAGGGGTTCTTGAGCCAAGCACACGTGGGCCCAAGACACTTTAGGCTGAATGGGCGCATGCAGTTCGAGCTCACGTTACCGTGGGGGGCAAGGGATGAGGGAGTAGGTACATACTCAGTATCGTCCAAGATTAGGTAGGTAGGCATGCTTAACCACAGGTTTTTGCGGTTCGAGCGGGGATCGGTGAATGCGAGGTCGATTTGATCTACGAGTACCTAGTCTTTGTCAGAAGGGTGGATGAATGTCTTACTATTGGATGCAGTGGGATGGATGCGTTCAGAAACAAGGTCGCATGTAGGTAGGGAGGTAGACGAAACAAATCTCGAACGGGCATGCTCTCGCATCTACGATGGGGAACGACGTGCGAAGATATCAAATCAACTCCTGTTTTACAAACACAACTACAAGAGGGGGCACGAGACAAAAGTGCTGTGAAAAGATCTTGGAACTCTCGACGAACGACGATGCTGTCCGACCCGCTCCGCACAATCCTGGGCCCAGACCCATCGCACCGCACCTGTGCCATCAACGGCTACGCGTTCCAGCAAGATGCGATCCGCTCTTTCAACGGCTGGCAATACGCGTGCTTCTATGCCTCGCGTCCCGGTGTGGCAGAGCCGTTGTTCGTGCACCTTTCTCGCCGAAAACTTCCGTCCGGGTCCTGGGAAACGCTCATGTTCGAGGACTATGCGCAGACGGTGGACGACGGACATAATACAGTTCAGGTGAAAAACACCATGAGAGAGCATTGGATAGCTGGACATGGTGATGAGGAGAAATGAGATGATGCGTAACGGCTGACGGCGTGCGTGACGTCTAGCTCGGAATATGCCGTGGGGACGGCACCATTCATCTATCCTACGATCATCACTGCGATAGCTTACACTACCGGCACTCAGAAGTCGGCGTGGCCACGTCGCCGGACTCTGTCACCTGGAGTCCTGGGCTGTTCACGCCGACCTTGTCGACGCTACCGGGCCTGCCATCGCCAGAGCATGATGACTTACTCAGTTACATCACGTATCCTCGTTTCGTGACAAGGGGACGGGATTTGCTTTTCACTTTTCGAACCGGCAAGGCTGGGCTAGGCGATGATCATCTCTGTGTGTACACAGCATCCGTCCCTGTTACTGTTGCCAGTTCCTCGTCACCAGAACGCAGAAACGTCGCCGCAGAGACAAAAGCAAAGACAGGAACCTACCGGTTTCTGGGCACGCACCTTAAAGGCGTATCCAACAACCCCTATATCAACGGCCTTGACGCCTCGCCCGACGGTCAACGTCTCCACGTGACATGGGTGTACCGAGAATTCGTGCACTATGACGGCTGGGATGACCCGCACGATACAAAGCACAAGATGCAGGCGGGGCCGAACTCGGCAACCAACAACCGGGATATCTGCTATGCATGGTCAGAAGACGGCGGAATCTGCTGGCGAAGTGGTCCTAGGGGAGGTAGTGAGAGTGTAGTCATCGCCGACCTCAGTCGCGGTGAGAGTATACTGCCCACGTCGCCCGGTATCGTCGCGTTCGTGATACCGAAAGGACACGGCCTTATCAACCAAGAGGCGCAAGCCGTAGATGGTGAGGGCGGGGTGCATGTTCTGAACAGGGACTGCATGGATGGCGGCGTGCAAAGGTGGAAACATTACTATATGACCCCTGACGGTGAGTCGCAGGTCACGTTTGCTTGGCCCCCATGAGTACAAATAATGCGGCGTCCCCAGTTCCCACCCCTAGCTCGTATTCGCAATACGATACCGACCTCCAGTCCGAAGACAGCGCGTGATAGCTTATATACGATGATAACAGGTGCATGGACACAGAGGGCTCTCCCTCACGTTGACGGCATATTCGGCTGTAAGCGGGGCCAAATAGCCGTTGGCCGGAACGAAGATCTGTACTTTATATTGCAGCACCACGAGAACCATGTGTTGACAATCCTGCGGGCTTCGAGGGCGAGCGGATATGCGAAATATGAGCTAATTTGGCGAGGAAAGGGGTTCACGCCGACGGAGCCGCTGGTGGACAAGGGGAGGTTGGTGGATGAAAACGTCTTGTCGGTATTCACGAGGGCGCCCGTTGGGGTAGAGGACGACGTACATGTGATAGTGTTGGACTTCCAACTATGAGTTGAATCTTTCCATGCGCAAAGTCAATTCGTGGTCCGATGATAGTCGACCCGTCGATTGTAGATGGTAGTAGTATTAGTACAGAAGACCCGGCATCAAGTCGAATCCGGGTTAAAGTCAGCATCATCCATTCCTCGTGATCTCGTCATGGTCGCTTTCCAACTTCAAACAATCGTTCAATAGATTATTTCTTCGCTACATGGCAGTCGGTTTGATTATCGCCTTTTTTGATCTCTACCTTCTGAACAGAAGTCGAGAACGTTGCGGCAAGCCACTTCTCTGCGTCAAATCCCGAGAGTATGGCTAGATTCAACGCACCATATGCGCCCAAGATGATGAAGAAGACAAGATCAAAGACGTGGACGAACCACCAGTAGTACTGTCGGCCAAGAGCGCAGGTGGCAAACTCGTACTTCCATTCCCAGGTATCCTGATCAAACCATACGCTGAGAAGGCCAGCATTTCCGTCGAAGTCGGCCATCATGCTTCGAACTGTGATTTCCCGGATCCCGGGCAACCCGGGTTTGCCAGGCAGATCACCGCTACGGGCTGCATCCCAGCTGGTGACTTCCCATTGGCGCTCATCGCCAGGTAAAGACTGGTTAATGAAATGATAAGTGTCACAGCCAGCATGATCATGACCGTTAAGAATGACGCCTCTCCTTCCCATCCCACTGGCCGGCGCTTTTTGATTGCCATTGAATCCATATACGCCTTCTAGAAATCCTCGGGAAGCGTCTGCAGATAATTGGTTCTGTTCCTTGACCCCACCACCTTCACCTTCATCGTGAAAGTCAAAGAAGGGGGGATCCACACAGATTCCTTCCGGCTTGTATAGGGGCATGTGAGTCAATACGAGAGTGAAATGACCCAAGCTTTCGACATCCGCCGATGTACTAATAACGGCGTTAATGAAGGAATAAGTGTCGTCCTGCAGGGACTGATTAAGAGCAGGCGTGTCCAGGTTCATATTATTGACATTAAGGATTCGCAATTCCGGCGGTAGGCGCTTGGAATCTGGATTGAGCTTCGGATCAAATATCGTCGCGTTTGTTACGGGATCAAGGATGGGTAATCGAAAGCGAAGCTCGTAAGCGGCCTTACCAAAGGCGAGCTCGAATCGGTCCAGTCGCTCTGGAGTCAAGTCTCCAGCATAGCCTATGTCATGATTTCCGGCGACGTTGATAAGTCTCCGCTGCCACAGAGCTGCTTCGCTATCCTCGGCACCGATGACGCCGTTCACATTGTAATCTTCAACTGGATATTGAGCGACGTCGTCAGAAATACGCTCGGCGCCGCGGAATGACCGATGCCAGAAGCGCCAGCTGCGTCTGTGGAATTCGGGATCCCCAATCCACTGACTACCAAGCAAATCACCCAAAACCGTGACATGCGTAGGATTTGCCCACCATCGCAGCGAACGATATATATGCGCGAGATAGTAATCGTTGCCGAACAGATCGATATACTTGCGGAGAGACTCGAGAATGTCGGGAATGTCGTCGAAGAAGACGTCGATTAGATCGTGCGTGACCTGACGGAGACGTTTACGCAACGACGGCTGCTCGGTTTGATACGTCAGGTGCTTGAGAGCCCACTCAAGGTGGAAGAAGGCAGACCGGCCATGGATGGGAATGGAGGTGTCGCCCTCCAACTGCGGATCTCCAAGCGCAAGGAGTCGGAAGGGCGCAGAGATCCCCGAGGGCCCGGAAATGTGTTGCCGAATGGTCTCATGGAGGGCGTGAGGAATGGCTGTGGATTCAGACGTATTCGAGGCGGACGGCGGCAGAGGAAACGCGCATCCTCGAAAGAGAGGATACAGATAGAGATGCGAAGTGCAGATCACCGCGATGATGGACAGAACCCGCACAGCATTGCGAAAAAGAGAGAGAAGGGCCGCAGGTGTCATTTAGACGACAGCACGGACCAAAGCCGTCGATGATGTCAAAAATGGCCCTGGGCTGTTGAAAGTCGAGGTGAGGAGGGAGCCCGAGCAAGTCTTGTTGAAAGGGAAGGGAACGTTTGGCATTCTTAACGGACAGCAACTGGAGATGACTTGGCTTGGTTGTTGTTGGTCGGGAATTTTTGGTGAGAAACCACTCTCGCACCGTACATTTAGCTACAATGCGCACTGTATGAGGTAGGCAGACGTGCAACAAAGCCAGTTACAGTGCATACCTCAAGATGTTTGCACTGTACCTCGCCCATCAACACAGATCCTTAGGTATTGTTTCGTACATTTGGTTGCCTAACAGTATAGGTATAATAAGTCCCGTCTGTGAAGAAGGTAGATACCTACTTCATACGAACTGAAGCCACATTATGGTCAGACTGGAGCCTCATAGCACGATGTCAGCCGATTTCCGGCTATACACACCGGTATAGACCAGTCAAGGGTAGGTATACGTAGGCCGGCACGCAGGTGTACGAGTAAAGCTGATAGGTACGTCGTACCTACTCGCGAATAAGTGCCATACCTACTTACAAAAGTACTCGTAAAGGCTTGTAGGTAGTAATCGTGTGACTCGGCATTATTCGTGATCGTCGAGTCTGCCCTCGTAATCTTCCTCATAAGATGGAAGTTCAACCTCAAACTCGACATCATCTGCATCCTCCATATCATCTGCGGCGAAAGCAAAGGCGACGGTCGCGTTGTTCTTGAACCCTTGGCTCTGTGGCGTCTCATCCGTGACACTGGCCAGGGGCTTCCAGCCTTGTGTGAGATCAGCCTCGTTCTTGGGCAAAGCGAACTTGATCTGTGAGGCATCCTTTGGAAGCCTGGTTCTAGAAGATAAAGTGGACTTCGTGATGCCGTCAGGGTACCTCTCTTCTAAAACCTCCAGTAGTTCTTCCTGGACAGAACTGAAGGGTTGCGCCGAGTCAACGAACATGAAGATTGTCTGGTTGCCATATTTGAAGCGAATCGACAGGTTTGTGTCTTGCATGTTGTCGTCTGTCTTGAAGTTCATTAGCTGGAGGGTTGCATCGGAGCCAAGGGGGTCATGGTTGGAGAGCCGACCAGCATCTTGGCTGGTCTGCTCGATGACGCTTGAGAAAATAGCCCCGAGTGCGTAGAGGAGTTCAAAACGAGGGAAAGTAGGTAGGTAGTGTAATCCGTAATCCGTACTTACCATGATGAACAATGAGCTGCAGTTGTCGGTGTCGACGTGGGTCGGTTGTGCGAGTATATACGAGTACTTGTTTTCGAATACAATTCACCAAACTGATGCTGGACTTGTTGGTATGATCAGATCAGATTAGGTAGCGGATGGTCTTGATGTGTCCGCGGGTTGTCGAGTCGGTACAACAAGTATGTATGTAAATACGTACTTCGTATGTAGGTTAGGTACTAGGTACTAGGTATTAATGCAGTTGCTTAAGACAAGAGGAAGGCTAGCACATTGACGAAGCAGTTGTCTAACCAATCGTGCCAATGCCTCAGGCCGACATCAGCAGTGGGGAGATGTCCGCTGCGTTGGATATGTATGTATCGTATTCGGGGTAGGTACGGACTACAACGACCTACTTTTTGTCCCATGCCGTATTCAGATTATTGCAGTGGATGAAGAGTCGGGAATCCGTAGTACCGGCGATAAAAGGGAAATCAAGGGGTACATAGCAGATGATGAGTAATCGAAAAGCATGGATGGAATGCCATGATGGATCCAGGTATGGACTGAGATACGACTTCCACTGAGCGCAGGGAATTGAGAGCCGTCTTGGAACCTTACATGGGTGGGTCCCAAAATTCTAGTGCAGGATTACATACTTCGTACCTCCTGCTTCCGTGGATGGGATGGAAATCTTGGATTCTACCATACCTACCTACCTACTAGCAGTAGGCGATAGCTACCTCCTACCTACAGAATACCTATTACATACGAGTACTCTTCACCTACATCATAATCCTACAAACTCATCAGCCTTGCTTTGCTAGTCTGCACTCAACTTTTTCTCAGGGGATAAGTCGAAGGGAAACGCGCTTCTTAAACAACTCAAGTCCCGTGCAGGTCACGAGAGACAGTCACTCGCGCGCACACTTGCGCCGTCGACACACAACCTACCTCGACGTCTAGAAGCTCTGCTTCACTCTGAGACGGCATGATGGAGCAGCAAGACACGAAGAATACGCACGTCCGACCGGCCATTACGCGCGACGAATATGCTCAGCTCTGGAAGGACTCCCGTCTATCTATTCCGCCGCTCGTGCGCATCCCTGCTGCTGCTCTGACTGCCTTTGGCATTGGCATGAGCTTGGGTCTGGCGCACGGGAGCAAGATGACTGGTCTACGGTTTCGAGCCGAGCACGCCCATCGACTACCTACAACGACTACCGGTTGGTATCTATATCACAAGAGCAAGAATTACCACCTCGCGTTTGGTGGGTTGAAGGAGGGCCTCAAGATCGGCGCGCGACTCGGTTTCTTGAGCACTACCATGTTTTGCGCCGAGAACCTGTTTGATGTATACCGCGGACGCCAAGACTTTGTCAGCACCGTGATGGCAAGTCTGGCGGTTGCCGGAGGATTCAGTCTATGGAGTAGGTTCCTGCGATACACAAATACAAATACCAATGCTGACGGCATCAGATCGCTTTTCGGCCGCCGAGAGCGCAAGGACTGCAAAGAAAGCCCTCATATTTGGGCTTGTGTATGGGGGGATTCAAGATGCGCTTTCGCTTATCAAAGGTCGTCCTGTCGGTTACATTGACTTCATCCGGAAGCAGATTGGGAAGCCTGTTCTCGAAGGTGAATCGTCCGAGTGACCTGCTCATTTCGCCCAGAGTATCCTACGTACGGAATGCCGCTCGATTCGACGTGATATGACAACTAAAGTGGCTTGCAGAAGAGATCCCGTGGCTCCGTCGCCTACGAGTCGTACTTACCTACCTACGCCATTCCTCGCCTGCCGTATCATGCTGATAGTGTAGGAACCGGTAGCCTACGTTGTAATACCTACCGAAATTTATGCATCATGTTCTTCTCTGGCGCTCACACCGGGCGGTTGACGAATGGGAGATGATTTCACCTGCAGACATCAAGGTGGGTTGATATGCCTTTCAAAGCAAAAGGCGGTGCACTCCAAGACCCCGCAACCCTACGATACGAGTATGTACTCGTACACTGTCCTGCTGAGAAAGCACCGTGGCAATCTAAAGTACGAAGTACTACCACCTCGCATACGAACAGACAATTGTCAATGATGATGATCACGATCGTCGCTCCTTACGATAACCAAATGCCTGCCTGGGGTTATCTCGCGGGTCTGGGGTGAGCGGAAGCGCAACGATTCGTCAAGCGTGGCCCACAGATTTCCAGCTTGAGCCGCTGCGAAAAGTCGGCTAAACTGTCCAGGTACAAGGTCGGCGCAACGTTGGGGCCGCTACGGGCGGGTAAGGGCATCGTCCGAATGCGGAGGCCCATGGAGAAAACGTGATGGGGAGCCCGCCTAGGAAGTTGGTCGACAATGGTGAGAGCGCGCTAGCCGGAGTCTGGCATTGCTCCTCCCCGCCGGTCGACCGACGCTCGCGATTTCCTCCCTGATTGGCCACTGCTGCATCCACTCCCGCTAGCTAGCGTGCGGTTACATTCGGCCTTCAAATGGCTCCACGTGATCGTCATCTTTGATAAGAAATCCCCCCGCGAAGACAATCCCGGTCTCGACATGTCATCGCGTTGCACTTCGTAGGTAATTGAAACGTTGGGCCTACCAGATGGAATGTTTGGCTCTGCATGGCTGTCTATCCCCTGTTCTGGCGCGCGTGCCTCTGCCCTGCATACCGTCCCGAAAGCAGGGGTGTCCGGGACGCCATGTGCGAACTCGGAGATAAAGAGGCCCAGTCGAGGCGTCTCGTTCACACCCGCGCTGTGCGTGAACTTTAATAAGAGGAGTTGAAAGAAGGTGCTTTCATGTTCAACGACTTTTTTTTCCTGAGACATGTGCCTTCCCATCTGTACCGTCTTCTGTACCGCCTCGGCATAGCCCCTGTCCTCGCCACGATATATTGCTGTCCTTTCCTCCTGACATCTCCTTTTCAGACATTCGTTCCTGAGTCGCGAGTCCATCACTGGCTGATTAGGTAGCACGCAGACGTCTTAACTGACTGCAACTGCATCATGATCAAGACTGCCGTGTTGGGCAGGGCTTCACTCCGCCCTTGCCATGCCCTGTCGATAAGAAAGAGCTCGCCGGGTCTTCTTTCTGCGACTGGCCGCTACGAACCGTCATGGACGCGGAGGAGAATACACAACTCTTCCACCCGCTCATCAAGCCCTGCTTCTAGCGAACTTCCATTGTCCACTCAATCATCCGTCAACGGATCAGTTGGTTCAGCATCTACAGCGACCATGCCGAAGATAGCGCCTCTGTCTGTACTTCCACTTGCGACGATCCTGCGGACGTTGGCATCGACGACAATCTCCTCATCACCGATTCTCCTCCCGCCCTCATTAGCCATCATGTCCACGCTTGCGCATTCGAACAATGCCTTGTTCAATCCGGACAAGAACCCGATCCTTCGCTGGTTCCTGAAAAAGACCTTTTACGCCCAATTCTGTGCTGGTGAAAATGCCGCCGAAGTTCGCCACACGATCAACGGACTCAAGAAAATTGGATTTACTGGTGTAATATTAGGATACGCCAAAGAGGTGGTTCTGACTGCTTCTCAGACACGCGACCTAGCTTCGTGCACCGAAGGCCCGGCGGCCGAAGAGTGCGTCCGCAATGAAATCACGCCTTGGGCCGCCGGAACCAAGGAGACCATTCAATTGGCGCAACCAGGTGATTTCGTGGCCCTCAAGTTCAGCGGTGCTGGTCGCCAGGCTTTGTATGCCCTCAAGAACCGACTTCCGCCACCAAAACATCTCAAGGAAGCCATTGATCAGATTTGCGACCTAGCTGCCAAGAGAGACGTACCTTTACTTTTCGATGCCGAGCAGACTGCTGTCCAGGCTGGTATTGATGACTGGACTCTGGAGTATCAGCGCAAGTACAACACAAAGTCTGGCCATGCCATCATCTACGGCACTTACCAGGCTTATTTGAAGGCTGCGCCGGCTGTGCTCGGCGCTCATCTCGCTGCTGCATCCAAGGAAAATTTCACACTGGGTATCAAGCTTGTTCGCGGCGCGTACCTGGGCTCCGATCCGCGCCACATCATCCACGACACCAAGGCCGACACAGACGCTGCATACGACTCCATCACCGCTAGCTTGATCAGACGGAAATGGGGCCCCGTTATGCACCAGTCTGTCGCCTTCCCGCAGGTCAGCATCCTCCTCGGCTCGCACAACTTGGAATCCGTACGGAAGGCGCGCGAGCTTCGCGCTGGTCCTGAGTCTGCCGGCACTGAGCTCGCTATTGCCCAGCTGCAAGGTATGGCGGACGAGGTGAGCTGTGAGCTGCTCGTGACGAAGCAGGAAAGCACCCCTGCTGAGAAAGGGGCTCAGCAGACCGTGGCCGATGTGCCGCGCGCCTACAAGTACCTTGTCTGGGGCACGACTGGAGAATGCATGAAGTACCTGTTGCGACGAGCCCATGAGAACAGGGACGCGGTTGCGCGGACCAAGAGCGGACGCGATGCGTCTTGGACGGAGATCAAGAGACGAGTGAAGGCAGCTGTTGGACTCGCTTGAGCAATGAGTGGTAGGCGTGTCGGGTTTCTTGATCGTTTCGTCTGGGTTGGTTTTCGTGCATTTTCGTTTTTTTTTTTTGTTTTGTTTGAGGCGCTCTTGGTGCGTGCATTTACGATACGGGAGGAGTGGGCGCCCTGTGTGTGTGATACCGAACATAATTCCCCACGGGCCGCCCTCCTCCCCTTTTTGCAATGATTTATGAAATTGGATGAAAAACGGTCTGGCGAGGTTTTATCTTACGCCTTGCCTTGTGGGATTGTTTCTACAAAATAAAAAGAGAGAAAGAAAGAAAGAAAAGATGTGTGTGTGTGTGTGTGTGTGTTTTTTTTTTTTCGCGCATTGAAGATACTCAGATAGGTAGCCAGCATGCATAGCGGGGACATCATCAATAGCATTGGTATCATGTTCCCGTACGGGATTGATACGTTCTTGAGGGTTCATGGTGTTTTTTTTTACCTAGTTCGCGTGATATGTTCATCATACAAATGATTTGTCTTTTTCATGGTGCAATTCCAAGCATGTGTTACGGAGGAGTAGGTACGCAGTTTGTATATCTTTTTTTTCTTCTTTCAGTGATTTTATTCTCTTGCTCTTCACATACGGCGTTAACACTTCATACACCTCTCAACGCCATACCGCCCATCACCAACATATTCACCTCCCTGTTCCTCGCGATGGGATCCTTCATGGCGTCCAGCCAGCCCATGCCGTTCAGCTTGTAGTACTTGCGCACGCGGGCCCAGTCCGTGAGCTCGGCGAGCGCCTCGTCTGTGAACGGCACGGGCGTGCCTTGGACGTGCGTGAGGAGATGCTTCTCTACCTCTGCTGCTGAGGGTACTGATGATGACTCTGTTGTGGTGGTGGTGGTGATGGTCTCCGATGGACTCACTGAGACCTTGACTATGACTATATCCCGACTTGTGGGCATGATGCCGTGACGACGGTATGCTTCTGCGATCTAGGGGGCGCGTGTTGTGAGTTTTTGGCCGAGGTATGGGTTCTTTTTTGTGTGTTCGTGATGGGTGGGTTGTGAAAGGGGAGGAGGGAGAGACAGAGAGACAGAGAGACATGGAGACATGGAGAAAGAGGGAGAGAGAGGAATGGATAATGGAAAGGGATTATATATGTATGGGAACTTCACTCACGTTGTTAGCGGGGCTCAGAGAACACACGATCTCGGAATGAACGTTGGGCGTCTTCAGAGCCCCGGCCGATTGCACCGTGATGGCCTTGAAGGCGGCACTGAGGACTTGCAGACGTGATGTGATCTGTTGAATGAATCGGGTCAATTCTGTCGTACACTCCTTTATGGTTTTCTTTTTTTTGTAAAAAAAAATTAATAATAATAATAATAAATAAAGTCCAACTTCCGAATGGTGAAAACAGGGCGGGGACAATAAGTGAGAGAGACACGAGAAAAACATGAAATAAGACAATCTGCGAGAATCCCTGGACCGCTTCATACCACGCTGGCGTCGATCATTGCATATTCAAATTCGGCATTGCGGGCCAGGAGCTGCTGGTGCAGGAAGGCCGCGTTCTCCACGTTCCGGAACACGGCTACGTGCACGGCGTGAGTCCGAGGCGTGTGCTCGAGCTGCACGGTGTGTACGATGGACGGCATGCCGGCTGTTGTTGAGAGAGCCTGAGGTTCGAGGCAAGGGTCTGCCTCCTCCGTCGGGGTGAGAATCGGATGAGTCTGGTAGTGTTGGACCTTTTGTCGTTTTGCTCTGGGCGTGAGATTGATCTCTGTTTCTGGTGATTGCGGAACGTCAGAACTCATTCCTGTGGTTCTGATATGAGCCGAGGGAGGCAGGTTGATATAGATTAGGAACAGGTGCGACTACGGACTTATGTACGAAATAGTTCATGATTGTCTGTCGGCTCAAACATCATGGATTGCTCGAGCCTCGAGCAATGATTCATCGCGGGGATTTAACTGCCGAGTTGCCGCTGCTGAACGACACCCGTCCGGCAGCTGGCAACAGCTGACAAAAGGAACTCAATTGTCCGAAGGAATCCATATTGATGCACAACACGTCCAATCTCGTTGTGCCAACAATGTGGTGAAGGAGGGCGCGTTTTCGTAGGGGTAGTCGCAGCTGCCCTCACTGATGAGATCGTGTTCCTAAGCTGGGATTACCTCCTACCATCTCAGATTCCAAGGCACATTACAGGCAATTGTTGCGACTTGTTTTCTACCTTGAACCCGCTTTCTGTCGTAAGATCATGGTCTTGGTCTGTCAGCTATGGTATGAACCACCTGTCGAGCTCGCTTCAGAGACGATCTACTGGCGTAAGGTCTCTCGCTAAAGACTCGCTCGCTTTTAGGCACCAGGACTCCGCAAGGTTACGCCTGAGAGCGACGACATCGACACCGATATAGAGTACGCGATATCTGTCACTGCAAGGATTGAAGTATTTTCGCTCATAATGTCTTTAGCATCATTGCGATCCATGGCTTGGAGACGGAGTCGCCTAGAACATGGGAGTTCAAGTTGAAGGGTGACGATCGAATCGTCAACTGGCTGATCGATGGCAAGATGCTTCCAGCAGCCATCCCCAAGGCCCGGATATTCACCTACGACTGGAATGGCAATTTCTTCAAGGATGGCTTAGTGCAGACAATACTTGGTCATGCGGATACTATGCTAGAGCAGGTTATGTCAAGGCAATCCTCGCCATCTCGTCCGATTATTTTCATAGCGTCGTGTTTTGGGGGCCTCGTTCTGGCCAAAGTATGCCCCCCCCCAACCGTCAAAGCCGAGAATGATGGACTGACCAGTCCTGACCTATCTAGGCTTTCAGTCGCGCGGCCCTAGAGGGTAGCCCTCATAGAAGCGTGTTTCTCGATACTGCCGGCATAGTCTTTCTGGCTACACCGTTTCGTGGCAGCGAGGGTGCTGGCGAGGCCCAATTTCTGGCTGTTGTCGGTGGTATACTGAGAAATCATACACCACCAGAAGTCGTTCGAAATCTCAAGCACGAAGACGGACAACTTCACGAGATAACACAGATGTTTGCCGAGCTTATACATCGAGATTCATGGAAGATTCCGATCCATTGCTTTTTCGAAACCAAGGAAACGGAATTGCTAAGAGGGTTCTTCCAACCGAAATTGGCGGATTTCGCTTCGAGAATATCTGGCGCTTGGGGCCGGAAGACCAAGAAAATAGTATGTTCAGCAGAAAGCGCCCATGTTGAACTCCGACTAACTTGCGAATAGCTCGTAACTGAGCAGTCGGCATGTCTTGATGGGTGTCGGCGAATGGGACTCGATGCGACCCATTCCGGTACTAATAAGTTCTCCGGGCCAGATGATCCAAATTATCGATTGGTGGCGAACGCTGTGAGAGAACTGGCTGAAGATGCGACTAATGTCATCACGCGCCGTCGGGGTAACAAACCCGTTGTCCACGATGGCTTGTTCCAAGGGGCTCCGAGTTATATTCCGCTGAAGCGTAACGAAGGGTTTGTCGGACGCGAGGAGATTCTGGCACGGCTGAGCAAGACAATCCCTCCAAATGCCTTCAAGAACGGGTGCCGACACACCTTTCTCGAGGGACTGGGAGGCATCGGCAAAACCCAGATTGCTCTCGAGGCCGCTTACAGAGTCCGTGAGTCACTGCCCGACTGCTCTATCTTCTGGGTTCCTGCTATAGATCTCGCCAGTTTCGAGAATGCCTATCGCGAGATTGGGAGAATACTGAACATGCCGGGCTTCGATGACGAGAAGGCTAACATAAAGACCCTCGTCAAAACGCGCCTGAGTGATGAGAGCAGCGGTAGCTGGCTACTGATTATCGACAATGCCGACGATACCGACTTATTGTTTAAGCAAGAAAACTTGGCCAGCCATCTTCCGTCTAGTCGGAAAGGATCGATTCTGTTTACAACAAGAAATCATACCGTCGCGACAGGCCTTGGCGACATCTCAAGCAATATCATTGCTGTGGATAAAATGAACGATACAGAAGCCAGCACGATGTTACGGTCGCAGTTGCAGACAAATCAGACAGACGATGATGCGAGCATAGAGAAACTACTCGAACACCTGGCCAACCTTCCCCTCGCCATCAAGCAAGCGTCGGCCTTCATGGCATGCAACTCCATTACCGTGTCAGATTACCTCAACCTCTGCACGTCGAGTGATGCTGGTATGATCGAACTACTGAGCGAAGAATTCGAGGACCTTCACCGTTACACGGGCCATGCCAGTCAACGCAACCCAATCGCTTCTACGTGGCTGGTTTCCTTTGAGCACATCTCGAAACACAACCCCGAGGCGGCGTACTATCTCAAGTTCATGTCCTTCCTAGCCGACAAGAACATTCCCCGGTCCCTGCTGCCAACTGTCTCCTCGGATGTGAGCAAGATCAGAGCAATCGGAACACTCAAGTCCTACGCTTTTATCACTGAGCAGACTACTGCCGCCGAGCAGAACAAGACCAAACTGTACGATATGCATCGGCTGGTTCGACTTGCTGTGCAGATTTGGCTGATAGAACGCGAAGAATATGGTCAGTTGTCCGTAAAAGTCATTCAACAACTTGAAAAACTGTATCCAGATCCCGACTACGACAACAGGGACAGTTGGATCGCATATTTACCACATGTGCACGAAGCATCAACATTGGAGACGGCCGTATACGAAGAGTTTGGTCTACTGCTATACAAAATCGCTCGTAGCTATGACGTACTTGCTAACCACAGCACAGCCGAGCTGCTTTTCGGTCAGGCAGTAGATGTCGCAAAGAAAGTGTGGGGTCCCGAACACCGGCTAACACTCAACGTGATGGCGGGGTTCGCTGAATTACTCCTCTTGAAGGGCGATTACGAAGAAGCAGAAGTCATGTTTCGGCAAACTTTAGACAAACAAAGAGAGCTATTGGGTTCCACAGATGAGGCCACACTTGTGACCATGGGATATCTCGTCTGCAATCTCATACGCCAAGAGAAATACACAGATGCAGAACTCATTGCTCGGCAAGTCGTAGATCTGCAAAGAGAAGCATTCAGTCCCGAGCACCCTGATACAGTATCAGCCAGGTTGGATCTCGCTGAGACGTTTTACCACTTGAAAAGATATGAGGAGGCCGAGAAAGAGATTCGGGAATCACTAGGAGCATACGAGGACACGTTCGATTACATCACTCTCGAGGGAAAGCAGCTGCTCGCTAGCATCCTTGAAGAGCGCGAAAGTTATGACGAGGCTGAGAAGCTGTTCCGGGAAAATATAGAAGCATCTGAAGTTGTGTTTGGTAAAGCCCATGCCCAAACAGTTGCATACAGGCAAGACTTCGCCAAATTTCTTGAAAGGCGCGGACGTTATGACGAGGCTGAGAAGCCGTTCCGGGAAAGTGTAGAAGCATATGAATTCGTGTTTGGTAAAGTCCATGCCCAAACGGTTGAATGCAGGCACGACTTCGCCCACTGTCTTGAAAGGCGCGGACGTTATGACGAGGCTGAGAAGCTGTTCCGGGAATGTAGAAGCATCTAAAGTCGCGTTTGGTAAGAACGATGGCTATACGGTAATGTACAGAGGTGGCTTCGCTGACTTTCTTGAACAGCGCAGACGGCACGAAGAGGCTAGGAGGGTGATGGAGAGTCCATGATCCTTGACGGCTAGCGGAAGTATTCCGAACCTCCATCCTTGCTTGAGTGCAGCGGATGGTGGTCGCTAAGCATACCTTTCTCTCAGAAGATTATGAGGTCGTTCGTTATATTGGGCGTTTTGTATGTTGATGGTACGTGTCTATTGTCCAGGGACAGCGAAAATAGTCGAAATGAGACACGAGTCTTTTGGTTACGTTACGCTCTCTTTCTAAGTCGTGTCGAGACAGCATGAGTCTGGAGGGACTCGGATGAGTGGACGACTCGGACGAAAATGACAAGTAATACCAGGGAGTTCTGGTGTTGGCTCTACGAGCTGGCCCGTCCAGACCTTGCAAGCTACAACCCCTCGGGACGAGAGAGTCTTCAATATGACCATTACCGAGATGGAAAGCGAAACGACTTCTTCCCAGTTCTCCTAACCCGTCACTAAAGACTTCCACAACAGTTTAAGGGGGTTTTGAAAGACGGGGCGTTCCGAAGACTGCATCAATGATAAGTTGGAGGGATGAGGCAGACCTGGTCTAATGCAATCGTCACATTCCAGGAAGAAATAGGCCCCTGAGTAGTGGATGAGACACGTTTCTGAATTTGTTTCCGTATAGAGACCAGACCCGTCGCCCTATTACTACCACCATGGTCGTTCCGATAAAAACAGGCTTTCATCCAAAGGTACGGCCTTGTCTCACCCATGGCCAAACTTGGCAGCTAACTCATTAAATTCCGAGCGATGGGTATACGATCGGCTTCCACAACAGACCTGCAATCAGACCTTTGGCTTCCGAAAGCAATCGTGAGCTTTGTTTGCCACAAAATGTGCTTCACATCGGGTGCAGAGCGACGGGCTCAAAAGACTAGCATGCGATCGTTTCGGGAATCTGGAACAGACATTCATTGTCCGGCCTTCTTTGTCCCGTCAATCCCGATATCTCTCTTTTCATTTTCCTTTCTTCCCTTGTTGCCTATGCTTCACTACCTCTGTCTTCCTGGTTCCGCTCTGCCCGCCGCTACATTCTTCAAGCTTCGAAGTGTGTTGCAGTGACAGATGAGGATTTACCCCAAGGCATGATCGCACCGCTTATCATCTTGATTAAGAGAGCAAGGACGCGACCAGCCTACAAGCTTGATCATCTCATGAGAACCAAGAAATTCAATTGAATGATAGGCAAAAAGGTACTTCCCAGGTCCGGTCGCAGATAACAAGCATTGGTCGCAACAACAGCACCAAACAGCGGAACCCTTTTGCGCCGAGATGACAATCTCATCACCAATGGAGGTCGACGAGGTAATGGCCGACGTGGAGGACACGATCTCGTGGCCTAGTGCGCAAGGGACAGCAAATCCCGTCACGCTGCAGCCCAGGGTACCTTTCCCAGCGAGAGCCAACCCTTTCGTCGACTCCAACGATGAAACGTTCCTGAAGATGGAGGGATACTTCTCCTCCTTACTGCAGACGCCCGGGATCACCGTTGACGACATCCTCGAGGGTACCTTCGACGAGCATGAGATCACACTCATTACGCCCCAGTCCGGTCCGCCGGATCTCATCGACTGGCAGCGCAGAAATACTCGCCAGTACCGGGAAAACCTTGAGACGCGCTTCCATGCCCACGCGAACACGTTGTCGTTCAAGATGGCTTGTTTGTACTTTGGGTTCCCAGTCGAGCCATTGCGAATGGCGTCGGCATCACCTCTGCTGCAAGCAGTAGGAGACCCCCTGGAGACGGAGCTCACGCCTGCTGGTCATAAAGGTGAGAAATGCATGTTTCTGTTCGATATCTTGGTCTTGACTTTTCCCACCCTTCACCATGTAGTCAGTAGTGGAATCTAATGATCAAATCCCAGCTGTTCGTAACGAAGGCGTTCTGAGCTTGCGCGGAGGCGGTGCTTCCAGCCGGGCACCGCCAACCCAGACTCACAGACAACCGCTTTTTCAAACTGGAACCGCGGTGGAAGAGATTCCTGCTGAAGGCTATCAGATGGACGTCGACTTGTCCCATGACGTCCCAGTGTCGAACATACGCCTGTACAGCTGGCAGGGCGCGATGAAAGCAGCTCTGAAGTATGAGCAATTCGTCAGTCAGGTCGACAGGCTCATCAGTAATTGGAGCCATGAAGATGTGTCGGTCTGTGTCGAGGTCTGGCAAGCAAACCCCATCGAATTCAAGGAAAACGCCATAGCCCCTATCTTGCATGGTATTAACCGTAGCGTCGCTGACGACGACATCTGGAATCTCGTCATGAAGTACTTTGGCGACTCCGGCGATTCTGATAAGTATGTTTGCTTCGTTCACGCCGGCGACGAGGATCATAACGCCTACCAGAATCGCCACGGCGGGTACGAGCCAAGGGATATAGACCAATTGGTAGTCCGAATCGAAAACCCGGAGAAGGAGGTGGCGTATATGAGAGTACCAGAATCACTCAGCGAGTTCCACGCATGCCACCAGTTCAGCAAGGAGTATACGGATGCGATGAAAGTCTTACTGTTTCCGCACGTGCCGCACGCCTTCGTTGCATATCAACACGGTCTGGTCGGCCATAGCTATCAATATCTCGACCCCCCCGAGGGCGTATGGAAACAAGTCATTCTGACGGCCGTCGCCTCCGAGTTAGGCCCCGAGCCGGTGCTCCCAACCATCTCCTTCGTCCTGCAACCCATCGATGCAGATGTCGTCCCTATTGTGATCCCGGCAGTGGCCAGGTCCCCGGAGCAGTACGATTTGAAGCGGTCCCATTTCACCTCGACCAATCCCACCAGTGTCAACGAGGCTTTAGATAACCTGCTGGCAACGGTCATAACCGTGATGATGGAGACCGATGTCGAGACCGAGTGCTCGTGCTTCGAGATCTGGTTTTCTGCTTCTCAGTTCAAGGATGTATCGCAACAGCCCACACGCATTACCTTCCCCGGCAGTACCACACGTGCGGCGGCGGTGAGCGACTGGCAGAGGCTCGTAACAAGCGGAACAGTCCCATCAGAACCATTCTGTGTTGTTGTTCGCCCGGTGTACAAGAACTACAGAGTAGGACAGTTAGAGGGTAAGAAGTCACACTGCCAGGTTAACACGTCTACCCTCGAGAGTTTCCGGACGTTCGTAAGGGAGCACGTATATAATAAATACGACCCCAGCAGCGAATCACAGTCCATTTTCATGTATCCCAGTGACGGTGACTCCTACCAGTCGGACATCACCATCCGACCAGAGACCACTGAGGAGGAATGGCAGTGGATCCTGAGAAACGTGATCGAGCCAGACTTGGTCATTACGGTTGAGCCGGGTGATAACGAGTGGTGTAAGTGAACCAAACACAGTGTCGTCTCCTGGCCAGTATGAGCAAAGTGCTGATAAGACTAGCGATACCAAAGAATGTTCCCTGGGGTCCTCGATATGCGGATGCAAAGGCTCTCGCAATGGGCGCCACGACATTGCCAACAGCTCCCACAACTACAACCACAACTGCCAACGCAGGCGCAAAGACCAACAACACACGCGCAAAGGCGAATGCGAACGCAAGCACAAGCACGAAGACCAACAACACACGCGCGAACGCGAATGCGAACGCAAACACAAGCACGTTTTCTTGGAACGGAAACCCTGCTGAACATAAGCCGGGGACTGTTCCGATGAACCTCTCCTTCATCATGGGATTAGACCCACCAGAGAAGGGGACTCTCGACTACGTCTTTAGAAATTCGAAGTCGACACCGAGTGAAGCGACGAGGATGCGAGATCTGCGAGATCGTTCGTTCACAAACGCTCTCTCGGTCTTCACGAACCCCTTAAAACCCGTGATGCCGCTCCACGGAACGCCCCTGGAATCCATCATCAAGACGGGCCCCAGCATGCCCGGCGTCTCGATCGCCATGCTGACGCCGACGGAAGTGGCCCGGCTCCAAAAGGAGGTCCATGGCCTGCGCAACCAGCTGCTCGACCGAACCCGGCAGTGCCCGTACGCCGACTGTGACCGGCTCTTCACGTTCGCCGAGGGGGCGGCCCTCGACCGCCACATGCGAGAAGAGCACAAGGTGCTGCGTTGTTTCTTTTGCGACAAGGACGAGCATCTCCTCCCGCTGTATGACATAACAAAGATCCAGGCCCACTTCAAGGCGGAGCATCTGAACGATATCCTCGAGACCTACGGACAGCGACAGCATGCCCCCGCGGCCGAGGAGATGGTGCCCGAGCGGAAATGTGCTGAATTCGATGTCTGTGGAACGGTCACGACTCATATGACGCCCGAACAACTGGCTGCGCATATGAAGTGCCACCGGGAGTGTCTCGCGCCCGATTCGAACAATGAGATGGAAAAACCCTGGGAGTCCGCCTCCGAGGGTTCGCCGGACGTTGAAAAGCCCTGGGAGTCTGCTTCTGAGGATTCACCGGACGTCGACTCTGACGAGGATTTCGACGAGGACACTGATGACACTGACGTCGGAGCGCCTGGACCGGTGGCATCTGATGGCGCGTCGAAGTTTGTACCGCCGGCTGAAGATGACAATGATGATGGTGATCTGCAGGACGACTCGGACGATTCTCCGAGTTGGTCGAGCCTCTCCCCGAGCACGGCGAGCGAAGACCTTCCGGATCCATTACCGGCTGCTTCAGAGCCAAATCCAGCTAGAGGGACTATGACAGCGGCTCCTCAGCCAGTCCCGTTCAGGGGGATGACGACACCGGTCGCAAGCCCGTTCCCGGCGGCTCCAGCTCCCGCCCCGAATAGGGGTAATCTGACGGCTGTTCCAAGTCCATTTCCGGGCGTTTCAGCGTCCATCCCGAATCAGAGCCTCCTGACACCCGTTCCAAGTCCATTCCAGACAGCCCCTCAGTCAGCTCCGTTCAAGGGAGCCACACCGGCAGTTCCAAACCCGCGCCCAACGGCCGCGGCACCAGCTCCGAGCAGAAACATCCGAACATCAGTTCCAAACCCATCCCAAATGCCCACGTCAGCGTCGACAGTAACCAGCACACCAGGGCCACGTCGACCCGTTAATCCACGGCCGGCACCGACAAGACCATCTGTGCCCACCACCAAAAAACCGACTCCCCAGCAGAAGACCCAGCCCTCGTCGGCTAAAACAGCGGGAGCCGCACCGGCGACTCCGGAGACGAATTCATCACCCCCCGCAAAGTCTCTTGCGCAACAAGCCTCCAACCCCAATCCGCGATCCAGCGGCAGCGGAGGATCCAAGCGAAAGCGCTACAGCGCCTCGGCCTCGGACTTAACGTACAAATCGCAGCGCAGCCGGTCCTCGCACGACTCCGAATACGAGTACTCGGAGCGCAGCGCCGAGACCGATCCGCCGACCAACATCGAGATCGGTGGCGCCGGGGAAGACGGTGATCATGGAAGCGGAGATGGAGAGGGCCAGGGCGTCGACGAGCAGGACGACCTGACGGCCCAGTCCGATCCGAATCCCGCGCCGCACAAGAAGCGCGCGGTTGAGAAAGTGGGCGAGGGACCGACGGAGACGACGGGACCAAAGGAGACGACGAAGCCGACGGTTCACTTCGACGACCCGGCTCCTGCGCCGCCCACCGTCACGCGTACGGGCCGCACGGTGCGCGCCACGCGGGCCGCGCGCGATCGGAAGAATTACGCTGACATGTTCTCTACCTCGTCGTCCGAGGGCGAGGATATCCTGGCGAGCGGGGACGACGACGGGAACGAGAAGAAGACGAAGACGACGAAGAGCGGGGCGAAGAAGGGCGGTGCGGACGCGGAGTTCCAGGCCAAGAAGACGGGGGTGGCGAAGAAGGGTCGGGGTGGGGGCGGGAGGAGGAAGAAGCGGGTTGTGGATTTGGCGGGTATGAAGGCGCAGACGACGGCGGAGGGGATCCCGGAGGTGGATTTGTTGGGGTGAGTGGGTTTTGTGAAAATGATGGCGGGAATATACTCACCGGGGATCTTGGTTTCGGTTGTTGTTTTTTTTTTTTTTCTTTTGGAGTTTTTTCTGCTTAGTTCTTTCTTCTCTTCTCTTCGTTAGTCGTGGTTCCGAGTTTCGACGAGTATCATTTTGTATGTGGACAATAATATATCCATATAGACAGACACAGACACAGACACAGACCAGATACTTATCATCTGAACTCCTGCTCCTTGCTTGATGCCATCCTCATTCATTCGGGTCTAATTGGTTGGTTGGCTATGTCACGGTGTTTCCTGTCGACTTGGGAAAGAAAGACCTAGGGATATTCCACCGTAGACGTTGACTTACTCGTAGAGTGCTGACACTATGCAACTCCAAACGACGACATCATGCATGATAATACCTCCAGATCACGTGTGAACATCGTGCAACGTGACACGGCATGATGCGACCGTCAAGCAAAAAGGGGGGCTCGAGAAGACGGCCGAGGTGGCACAGCAGTAATATCATAGCTCATCATTGCCTGTTTGTTCACTTAGGTAGATATCGAATCCCAAGAGAGGACGAGGTAGTTGACAATGGAATGCAGCGGAATTCGTGCGTGGCCTATCTTTACAAGCGAACTATAAACTCGGCTTTGGTATCATGTCATCAATCGCAAATCCCTAACCCTCTAACGAGTTCTGTCGTCGGGGTCTCTCTCTCCCTCTCCCTCCCCCTCTCTGTCTCTGTCTCTGTCTCTCCCTCACCCTCACCCTCCCCTCTCTCCCCCCCCCCCCCCCCCTCGCTATCTCTCTCTCTTTCTCACCCTCTCTCCTTCTCAAGTTCATACCTTGTAATAGTGCATGCGCCAATGCCGAGAGGGATACGGTGTAAGAGGAGAAAGTCCATATCCAAACCCAGGGAAAAAAAACCCGTGGGTTTTCTTCTATGCGATTCGTACAAGCACTCACTCACATTGGCGAGGGGCACCGCCTAGCCAGCATACGCACGTTATCGATGAAGCCGTCAACCAAATCAGCATATCTGTTTGGTTCGTTCTTCATAAGAAGCTGACCGTGCTCATATAACACCCGTGAATCCAACTCGATTTCTAGCTCGTGGTCTTTGGCGATCGCTCCGGGCCCTCCCTTAGAACCTGGCGTTGCTTGTGTGACCTGGGTCAGGTCAACCTGGTAGAACCCGTGCGTGTAACTTAGCCGGTCTTTATTACGGTCAGGCTGTCGATCCTTGTTCGCGATTTGATTCTGTTCGATTTCTTCAACCGGACCGTCCCAATCCCATTCAATGTTGATACTAATTCGGCAGTCGAGAGGCATGTGAGCCATGTGGAGGTGAAAGTCGGCAACCCTGGCTTTGACGATCTTCGCCAGCACTTTTCCAGTCACCTGATCGTATGTTACTCGAGCCTTCAGCGGTGCGTTGGGAGCGAGCAGGTTAATGATGGGAGCGGGCAGCCGTTGGCGTAAATGAGCTGGCAGCTCGAAGAATACGTCTGTCTGGCGGCGGTGCACATATTGTATGGGCACTCGGGGAGTGCTCGTGGGACTCCGTGGCGCGGCTAACGATGCTTTAACCTGCTCATTCAGGTACTCGTTGAGTATTTGATGTTGATGCTGCGATCCAGTTCATTAGCAGAGCCGTTGGAAGGCAAGGTCCTCCGCCGTCTAGTGGCCTAGGGGTAACGTGGAACATACCGTGGTCATAGAACTCCGGAAGGCTATCCGGGAACCTTCCGGAATGATGCAGTCTCCCGCTTGGATCCTAAGCTCAATTCGGTCATTCGTACTCCGATCAACAATGGTGCCGAGCTTGGCTTCGATCTCAATCTGTGCACCCCGAGCACGCAGTTCGGCGGGGCTCGGGCCGCGCAAGATGTTGAAAACAAAGAAGTCGGCAACGGAGCGGGAGATGATATCGATGGGCTTGGACGACTCGATCGTAGGCTCCCAAGGGAAGGGCTGGCCCCCAAATGTCAAAGGGTCTTTCGTCGCGACCTTAGGAGGCTCGTCCTGGGTGACCATGGCCGTGGCCGTGGCCGTGGCCGTGGTCGTGGTGGATCGGGCAGCTTCTGGCGAAGTGTGGCGTGACACATGCTCCGCTTTGGGTGCAGTCGTAGTGGGTTCGTGATGCGTACCGTTGACCGCGGGAGCCGAGCTGGGAGGGCCAGCTCCCTGCTGTTTGATACAAAAATTTCGGCTAGCGGTCAGTGGCCGCTTACGGCCAGTTTGGGCCCAGATCGGGAGACTGGTGTGTATGATACGTTTTTTCCGAGCCATGGTCGGTGAGGTGGCCGAGGATTGCGGAGGGGCGGCGTAGTTTCCGTTCAACTTGGGCGGCGGCGGTGGTTGGCGCGGATTCTCCACCTCGTCCGGCCGCAAATCTCGGTCGTCGATTTTTCGCTTAGCAGGGGTCATGTCGCGCTGCGAATCCATACTCGTCACAGAAGAACCGGGGGCTGGATGAGGCGGTGGACGGTGTTGGGAGAGGAATGTACTGGGTGTATCCTGCTCGGCGGAAGCGGACTGGCCAGTGCTGCTATGTAAGCTGGGCACACGTGTCTTTGGTGAGACACTGATGCTTCTCTCACGCTCGCTTCGGGATTGTTGTGACTGAGATCGTCTTTGCACCTCACTAGTAGTTGCGTCGTACGCACTGTGTCCACTGCTTGGCATTCGGCCTATGGAAGCCGGTGGTGGGGGTGGAGGCGACGTCTTGATGATTTGCTGTTGATACGGCGCTGCAGTAGTCGATGGTATGCGTTGTTGATACGGGCTGGGCGGTTGCTGGTAGCTGGGAGCAGGTGATCGCCCGGGAGGCGCTATCGGCAGCCCTAGCGGAGTGGGGGGTTGTTGATGGTGTTGCTCGAGGTGTGCCGGGGGCTGGTGTGTCGCGATGGGACTACCCTGCGCATATGAAGGGGCATAGGGCGGATGTTGACTGTGCGCAGAGGTGGGCGTGGGTGTTGAGTGGATCGAGAGAGACCGCTGGTGTAAGTACTGTTGACTTCCGCCCGGGGTGCCTACGGGTGGCGTTTGGGATATCGATTGTTGCTGCTGCTGCGGCTGACCTTGAGAGTAGGAAACCAGACCGTGGGGACTAGCTACCGGTTGTGATGCGTAGCTCTCCCGAGAATAGTTTGAAGGGCCATACGGGTGGTGCTGGGCAGGGCTCGCAGGCGGTTGTTGATTTGGTGGGAATGGATAGCCCACGCCGGCGACACTAGTGGAAGAGGTAGGCGTGTGGCGGTATGGCGATGACCCCGACAGTGATGCGCTGCTAGGGGATCGTGTATCGTGAGGAGCAAGTGGCTGGAGCGGTGGGACAGATGGTCTACCCGGGTACGGGCCGCCGGTCTTGGGGTGATAACTTGTGGGTGAAACGTACGGTGCCTGTGCAAGGCCTGCAGAGGACGGGTTCTGGTTCGAGTTGGGGTGTCCAGGAGGATATTCGCGTGGTTGAGAAACAGGTGACGCGTGAGTCGAGCGAGGGTAGTCTCGGAACGAGTGCGGCGGCGGTGGCGGCGCTGTTTGGATGGGCGTTGCAGGAGTTGCTTGACCCAGAGCGGCAGAGGAGGCCGAACCAGAAGATCTAGGCGGCGGTATCGATTGGACCAACGGCGGCGGGGGAGGAGGAGGAGGAGGGGGAGGAGGCCGAGTATTTCCAGGTCGATGGTTACCAGCACCTCCACCGTCGGTATTCAACATAGCGCGTAGATCCATGATTGCTCGAGATGTCGTTTCACACGCTGTTGTAGCTTGTAGGAACGAAGAAATGTCGAATTATGTGCGCGCGCACCGCGGATGAAAGAAGGGGAAGCAAGCCGGCTCCGCTCACTCGCTTACAGTCTCGCGTGTTGCGTCCTCTCCGTCCTTTTTGATTCTTCTCCTTCGGCTCTTTTTTTTCTTCTTTTTTCTCTTATTTCCCCTTTGTCTCTTCTCACGCACTCACTCGTACACACGCAATCTCTCTCTCTCTCTCTCTGTGTGTGTCTCTCTCGCTTTCGTGTTTCTCTCTCTATACCGACTCTTGCTTATTGCACATTCACGTCAAGTCCACAGTCTGCCTCCACTCGAGTCGCTTCGTCCTAGGTGGGAACACTTATGTCATGGACTGTTGCAGGAGGGCGCTGTTTACGACCCGTGTCAAGGTATAGTCGCCGCGGTGTATTCGAGAAAGGAGTCGTGAATCCGATGATCAGTGGCGACGTTCTACTGTATTACGACACGTTTCGAGCAAAGCGGCGCGTGGAAAAAGAGGAGGGGTGAACAGAAGCGGCCAGGGTCGGGAGTATACTCTTCTCGTTCCTTTCTTTCTTTCTTTCTCTCTGGGTTGGTGGTTTCTTTTCTTTCTTCTTCTCTTCTCTGTCCCTCTCACCCGTCTTGCAATTTGTTGCAAAGGGGCCAGGAGATGGAGTTTGATAGATCCGTCCGGCCAAGTCGTATAAGTTCTATCCACTCAAGGCCATCACCAGATACAGGCAGTATGACGACAGGCGACTTGGTCCCTGGGGCGATTGATTCAATTGATCGAATACGGCATCATAAAAGCAACAAAGGCGCAGTCAAGGTGACATGGACAGCAAGAATCGCGTGGTAAGTTAGTAGATACCTATCTGGTAGATGGGCGAATGTTCAACGGTTCGGATGTTGTTCTAGTAACCGCAGGAGATGTAGATGGAGAGAAGATGGGAATACTTCGGCAGGGCGAGAGAGTTGATTGCGACGGAGATTTTTTTGAGACAGCAACGCTGCGGGTTGGGAAGGCAGAGAGGTCAAGTAATAGGGACGGTCCAGTCCATGGGGTAGCTACTGGAGGGCAGTAGCCTCAGTAACAGACATGCCCGTGAGCACGCTATGCGCGTAGAAAACCGGTACAGCTCTAGGGAGGTGACTGCTGTAGCATTGATGCTCTAGGGGGATTAGGTATCTACAAGTACGCCTTAGGTACATGAAAGGAACACATTGGTTACTTCCAGACCATCCATGTACTTCTCTGGCTGGGCAACGGCTCGGCCTGCTCAGTGCGACAAGTTAGTGGCTGAAAGGTACTCGCAACCTACCTACATCCTGGCCAGGTAAACCATGGATTAGTACTGAGGGCACTGAACCGGGAAGGTACGACGCAGTGGTAGGTGGTGTAATGACGACGTCGACAACATGTTACCCTCCGTTACATGGCAAGAGCAGGCAACTTCCTACTTTACTTATTGATATCAACTCGTGCCTCCCCCATTAGTACTACTTTTACAAAGACATTATGGCCGCTACTCGTACAACCAGATACCTAATTCGTAAGGCACGTATTCCGTAATCCGATCCGTAAGGTTAGGAGGTATTACTTGTACGAAGTACGGATTATCATTCCGTAACGGAAGACCGACCTCAAGGCAGAGCTTGCCTGACGTGGACATCATTGCCTAAGGTACCTAATCCGTAATGACCTAAGCTATCTGGACCCACATTGGCCGCCTATGCTCCACAGTTCGACCGGGCACTGGCAACCTTCCCTTAGCAGCCCTCTGGAGCCCAGCCTACCTTCGAGCATCCGAACCAGGCAGACACCACCCGTCCTCATCGTCATCCTCATCTACGGAATACTGCTAGACGGTACATACTTCGTACGTACTTCGTCCACAGTATCTCTGAGTCTACCCAGATCACGTCCCGTCATCCCTAGTCGGCCACATCATTCATCGTCTTATTCCTTAACAGTCGCCGGATTCCTTGCAACATGTCGCGCCTGGTGACTGCGACAGGTGTGCTGGCCTTGCTCGCCGACGAGGAGGTCGAGCTCAAGATCTTTGCCCTGCAAACCCTCAACGACGACATCGACACTGTTTGGTTCGAGGTCGCCCCCGTTGTAACTGAAATGTATGTCTAACCCGATCGTCTCTTGCGCTGCTGCTGCTAGTCCTGCTGCCTTGCCGCTGACTCCCTTGTCTTCCTCGACTTCTAGTGAGGCGCTCTACGAAGATGAATCGTTTCCCGAGCGTAAGCTGGCCGCACTTGTGCTGGCCAAGGTTTACTTCCACCTGCAGGCTTACGATGAGAGCATGTTTTTCGCATTGGCTGCTGGCGACTTGTTTAAGCTAGACAACCCGAGCGAATTTGAAGAAACCATCATCTCGCAGTGTGTTGACCACTACATCGCCTCCAAGAACGAGTCCATTGGCATTCTCAGCCAGAATGAACACGATTCTTCTCTGCCCACCCTTGCCACTGCCTTTGCATCCGCAAACTCTGATGGAAACTCTTCTTCTCTCGTCTCGCCCACCACGCCCTTCTCCCAGTCCACTCTTCCCTCGAAGTCTCTCCTCTCTCGCGCCGCTGCCGACAATACCATCGTCGAGCCCTCTTTCGAGCCCCCCAAGAAGCAACAACGCTCGACCTCCGTTGCTCTTACTGCCGACGAGCTCCAGACCCGCCTTGCCATCGACCGAGTTATTCAGCGTCTATTTGAAAACTGTCTTCAAGAAGGAAGATACCACCAGGTCGTCGGCATTGCTCTCGAAGCCAGGCGTCTCGATGTCGTCAAGAAGGCTATTGAACGTGCTGACGATGACTACAAGGAGAATACTGCCAATTTGGCGCAGAACGACGCCATGAGCCCTGCGGAAGAGCTCTTAGACTACTGCCTTTCCATTTGCTTGGATGTTGTTCAGGAGCGCGCGTTTCGAAACGATATTCTGTTGATGATTTTGTCCATTCTCACTAGCGGCCGAGCCAAAGAGCCTGATTACTTCTCCATTGCTAAGTGCATTGTTTACCTTGACAAGAATGAGCAGGCTTGCAATGTGCTCAAGCACCTTGTCAACGCCGAGTCTATTCAGTCCACGGCCATCGCATATCAATTCGCCTTCGATCTCAACGAGAATGCCACTCAGGAGTTCCTAGCCAGAGTCATCGCCGGTTTGCCCGAGGATGATACTGCTGCCGACAAGAAAGAGAGCGAGTTAGCGTCTACCTCCGAAAACGCCCCGCTGATGAGCGACATCGACCAGAGCAATGCTGCAGTCGACGAGAAGGTCAAGAAACAATCCGTTATCTACAAAAACATCCGCTCCATTCTTGATGGCACCAAGACTATCAAGCTTAATCTCGAATTTCTCTATCGCAACAACCGTACGGATCTGAGTATTCTTAACAAGGTGCGCGACAGTCTAGAGGGAAGAAACTCCATCTTCCACACAGCTGTCACTTTCTGCAATGCCTTCATGAACCAGGGAACTACCAACGACAAGTTCTTCCGTGATAACCTAGAGTGGTTAGGCAAGGCGGTCAACTGGTCCAAATTTACGGCGACTGCTGCCTTGGGTGTCATACACCGTGGAAACTTGTCCCAGTCCAAGAAACTACTGGAGCCCTACCTTCCCCGAGGAGCTGGCAGTATTAGTGGCGGTTCTCCGTACTCTCAAGGAGGTGCCTTATACGCATACGGTTTGATTCACGCGAACCACGGTGCTGATGCTCTGGAATATCTCAAGACTCGGTTCGGCGAGGCTGAAGAAGAGGTCATCCAGCATGGTGGTGCGCTCGGTCTTGGTTTGGCCGGTATGGCGAGTGGTAATGAGGAGATCATCGAGAATCTCAAGTCCGTACTTTACTCCGACTCCGCTCTGAATGGTGAGGCCGTTGGATTGGCCATGGGACTCATCATGCTCGGTACCGGAAACGTCAAAGTGCTCGAGGACATGGTCGCCTATGCTCACGAGACCTCGCATGAGAAGTCTTCACGAGGTATTGCTCTCGGTATGTCCCTGGTCATGTATGGGCGACAAGAGGGTGCGGATGTCATGATTGAGGGTCTCTTGAAGGATCCGGATCCCAAGCTACGTTATGGAGGTATCATGACCGTTGCCATGGCCTACTGTGGCACTGGCAGCAACAAAGCCGTTCGTAAGCTTCTACACGTCGCCGTCAGCGATGTCAACGATGATGTGCGACGTATTGCCGTCATGAGTTTGGGTTTCATCCTCTTCCGCAAGCCTGGAAGCGTGCCACGCATGGTCGAGCTCCTTTCCGAGTCTTACAATCCACACGTGCGATACGGTGCTGCCATGGCTCTTGGTATCTCCTGTGCCGGAACTGGCCTTGACGAGGCTATTGATTTGCTGGAACCCATGATGAAGGACCCGACGGACTTCGTCCGCCAAGGTGCCCTGATTGCCCTTGCTATGATCATGATTCAGCAGAATGAGGTCATGAACCCCAAAGTCGTGTCCATTCGGAAGACCTTGAAGAAGGTTGTCGGTGATCGACACGAGGAAGCTATGACTAAGTTTGGCGCTGCTCTTGCGCTCGGTATCATCGATGCCGGTGGGCGAAACTGCACAATTGGTCTACAAACACAGACTGGCAGTCTCAATATGGCCGGTGTCGTCGGTATGGCCGTATTTATCCAATACTGGTATTGGTTCCCCTTCACACATTTCCTGTCCCTGGCGTTCAGTCCAACTTCCATCATCGCCCTGGATCATGACCTCGATATCATAGACGTCAAGTTCCACTGCGGTACAAAGCCCAGTGTCTTCGACTATCCTCCCGAGCAGGAGGTGAAGGCGGAAGAAGGCCCGGCCATGATCGCTACCGCCATCTTGTCGACTACGGCTCAAGCCAAACGCCGGGCACAAAAGAAGGAGAAAAAGGATGCAGCTCGCCCGGACAGTATGGATGTGGACTCTACAACCACACCGACTGTCTCCAAGACCTCAGGTGACAAAATGGACATCGATGAGAAACCCAAGCCGAACGATGAACAGAAGAACGAAGACCAAACTCCTGGGCAGAACGAGAAGGAATCCTCAGCATCTTTGGATGTTAAGAAAAAGATGGAAAAGGAGAAGCCTGGCTACGAGATCGAAAACATGAGTCGTGTTTTGCCTAGCCAGTTCAAGTACATTACTTTCACCAAGGGGAGGTACTGGCCAGTCAAGCTTGTCAGGTCGGGCCCATTGGTAAGTGCCTAGGAAAGTCATTTTGTTTTGAATTACATGCTAATCTGTTTACAGCCTGCTGGCGGTCCTCTGCTTCTTCACGACATGCAACCTGAGAAGGAGAAGGCTTTGATTGAGGAGAAACTGACTAAAGTGGCCACGGAAAGGGCACCTGTCGCTGGGGCGGGTAATGCTCAGGGCAGAAATCCTCGACGCGTGGAGGAGGCCCGGCTAGGTCGCTTCGCAAGTAATCCCCCCGTCACTCCTCCCAGTAGGAATTTGAGTGGCGCGGCAGCGGCTGCTAGTGTACTCACAGCCGTTGACGAAGATGCAGAGGTCATGGATGAGGCCTCCCTTCCCAACGAGTTCGATTATGACACCGACGAGGATCCCGATGAAAGTCAAGAATAAGACGGAAATGAGGTCTGCGGGTAACTTCGTTCGCCATTTCAACATACGTCGAATCCGCCATAGACGATTTGCATAATGCATTCACGCCGTGAACATTGTCGCATTATTTGTAGAATAGACGCTGGTTTGCGGTAGACTAGTCTAGTAATAGTCCATCTACGGAATATCAACGAATAGCCGAAGCTTCCAAAGCAGGACCTTCGGCGTCTTCGATATTTTCACATTTATTAGGTTGAGTTGATCCGCTATGTCGAGACGAGGGCTTGGGTTTACGACCTTGCTGGACCAGCTGCAAGTACTTTTACTTGTAGTCGAAGTCATCTACCTACAGTCGATGGTTCTCCCCTATCAGAGTCTCCGCTCCGCGTCTCGTTGCTCTGCGTTGGAACCTCTACGATTCAACTTTGCAACCCCTTTATTTCCATGCAGCGGTGACATGAGCTCGTTATAACGTTGATTTCAATCACGGTTTGCTTGCAAGATAAATCACCCACGCAGCCGGAACGATGACAGTTCACAGATCAACGGCTCAGCTTTGCGAGTCCCTAATCAAACAGAACCACATAGCACATCAGAGCTGGACTTGTTGGACTTGTTTCATGCTTTCATGATTGACATATTATTTTTCTTGCATTATTTCTTAACCGGTCAGATGTTCACGGTCAAACACTCTTCTCCCTGTCGCCATTCTTGAGAACTGCACGTTCAGAGGCCATGGTCCCCTCCTCACTCGCGATCTCTTCTTCATCCTCCTCGATGTCCTCCGACAAGATCTGATTCAAGACCATCGTCACAAGCGCCGTGACGGCGAAGCTCGTCTCGAGAACGAGGGTGATAGCGTCGAGGAAACCGCGCAGACTCTTGTTGGATCCGCTGTACGTGAAGACGCTGTCGAAGTACGTCGGGATGAAGGTCGCGCCGTAGCCGAGAGCGAGACCGGCGGTCAGGATGAAGCGGTTCCGGTGCGTGAAGGGCACGCCGTGTGAGATGATGGTGATACCGGAGACGGCGACGGAGGCGAAGAGGAAGGTGGTCATGCCGCCGAGGACGGCGTTGGGGATGGAAACGAGGGCGGCGGCGAGTTTGGCGAAGATACCCATGATGATGAGGAATATGCTGAACTTGTGTGTTAGTCTTGATGGAAAAGGGGGAATCTTGAGAAGGTGGTGGGTGGGATTTACCAGCAGCAGTATCCGGCGGTGCGGTTCGCGCAACGTGTTAGGGCTACCACACCGTTGTTCGCGAATGTTGCCATGGGCGTGATGGTGCAGAGGGTGGCTATGATACTGGTGATGCTGTCGGACACTGGATGCTGGTCAGTTCTCTTCTTTGCAGTTCTCAAGGTGAGTAGGACAGGGGGGAGGGAGTCTGCGTGTAACTTACAAACACCACCCTGGATACGAGTCTCGTAGATCTCGCCCTCGACCTCGACACGCGAGACATCGCACGAGGCCGTGATGTCACCAATAGCCTCGCATGCACAGATGATGTACACGGCCATCAGGGGCAAGACGAGCGGACCGTACACAGAAAGCTTGAACGTGTGGACCCAGATGAAAGACACCACGGGCGCCTGGTCGATGCCGCTGCGCGTGAAGTAGCCCGTCGCAGCCGCGATGATGACACCTGTGAGCAGACCGATGATGACGCTCATGGACTTCATAAGGGGCGAGCCGAAACGCTCGCAGATGACGATCGTGGCGAAGACGGAGAAACCCAGGCCTGGCGTCATATGTCAGCTTTCTTCAACTTTTTCTCTCTCTTCTGTCCGTTTGACTGTGAGACGTACCCAGGAACTCGGAAGAACCCCAGGGGAGAGCGTGCGGGGCCGTGATATCAGGACACAAGGCGTAGAAGGGGATAGCGGCTGAGGAGCAAGGTCCGCTTCCGCCCATCCAGTCTTTGAAGGAATTCTCAATCATACTAAGACCGATGAGCTGTATTGAAAACAATAGAAGTTAGTCGTCGGATAACAGGTTTTCTTCGAGCATGGAATATGGAAAAGAAAAAAAAAAAGATAGAAAACGCACCATGACCGTGGGACCCGTGACGAGGGGCGGGAAGATCTTGAGCATGATCTTGGGCGGGATAAATGCGATCACGACTTCGAACAGGGCCACAATGCAAGAAGTGCCGAGGAGCGCGCCGTACCCGTCCGGACAGGGGAGGCGCGTGCCATCTGCGCCTGTGGGACAGAAACCGTTGGCGTACATCTGGTTGAATGCGCCTGTCGCGGCTGGGATGACGGTGAATGAGACACCAACGACGGAGATAAGACCCGTTCCGATGTAATAGCTGGCGCGCGCAAGTGGTGAGTTTTCTCTTTCTCTCTCATTCGGATATGTACCATGGAAACAAAGGGCCCAAGATTTGACCGCGACTTACGGTGTGCCGCGAATGTGGAAGCGGGAGATCTGAATGATGGACAGTAGACCCGAGATGATCAGCGCAGTCGACACGAGGTATTGCTGCAATTTGACGTCCAGGTTTGCGCCGTTGGGACCGGAGAGGAGGAGAGGCGGCGCAATAATGCCGGTGAGCAAGGCGAGGGCATGCTGGAAGCCGAGCAGGAGCGTCAGCAACACGGGTAGTTTGTCGTTGAGACCGAAGAACGGCGGGGGGCGGTTGTATCGTTTCACGAAGGGGAGGTTGGGACGGAAGAGGAAGCCGTAGTCATAGTCGCCGATGAGGCCCTGGCGCGTGAAGAAGGTCTGCTTGAAGCTCGCGAGCCGGTCTCCCATGCTTTTGCCGGCGGGCGGCACTATGTGCGATGGAACCTGGTCTTCGTCCATGATTCGAAAGATGGATGAAGACTCAAAACTTCGATATGGATTGCTAGCGAAGTCTTAAGAATTATATCCTATTCACAGGACTTTTGCGATTCAACATTCACCGCAAACTTGAGGTCGTCTCCGCTAATACGGGTACTCCCTATGTCGACCTCAGGTCTGCTCAAGCTGGTGAGCAAGCAAAGGAGGTGAGAATGAGACCCTGCTGGAGCAACAACCAGAGGAAAAGGAACTACGCAACATCCGCACACCCATCGGAGCAAGGACAGTCGCATTTATACGAAATACATCATAGGCCCAGACCAGACGCCGCTGAACATACAAACCAACCACCGTTTTTCGGTTGCTTCACCAAACCAAACCGCCTTTGTTGGTGTCGCTTCTTCAGCTCTCAAGAAGCAGAAAACTTTTCAGTCTTCTTCAGCTCTCGAGCAACTGAAAGACCTGGTTGGTTGTTCTTGTTGATTAATCTCAATTCTAGCTAGAATAGTAGCACTAAAGGACAATCCCTTTATAGCGTGGGATTCCCTATTTTAGCTACGATACATACTCATCTGTCGACCGCAGGCATCCTGTACGTACAGCTACGAGTTATATACTTGTTCCAGAACGACATCTCCATAAGTCCTGCTTCGAGCATGCAGCGGGATTGCAGACCAGTATTCAACGATTCATGGCGGCCGGTATGTAGTTCGCAGGTAGGCAGATACCTAGCTGTATCTCGTCAGTCTCTCAATTAGGAGATTGTCGTAGACTCGTGGCATCCTGCCATGACTCGTGGCCTCACGATCTTGTGCAGAAATATTCCGCAGGGATGGATCTCGATTCCCGACTTATCATCACGGATGCTGAAGATGGAATTAGAACTCAGGGGAGAGGATGCCGACCGCAGCTCCCGCCCTGGCATTACGCATCTCTCTTTGCCTAATCAGTAGCTAGTGCAGCCCAAGTTCTGGATGGCGGATTCGACACATGATTCTTCTCACCCCGAATCCCGGTTCCGATGGTCTCATCAAAGCCGGGCCATTCTCAACTCGTCACCTTTCTCTCCACACAGGTGCACCACTTAACTGGGTACCTATTCGTACCCAACCGACCTACTTAAACAAGACTGGACTCGAATTGCAATTGTTTCGTATCGGGCCGCAATCTTCCCTGATTACTATTTCGTACTCGAGACGCGAGATAGGTACGATAATAGGTAGGTAGGTAGGTATTCCGTATCCATACCTACTTGTAACGAAGAAGCGGCACTTATCAGTTCCATGTCGAGTCTTTCACCGTAAGATAGGCGACCGAACATAGATAGGTAGGTATGGAACCATACAAATGGTACGGATTACCTATCCATATCTTCTCGCTGTCATATATCAGTCAACTCGTCAAGCATTGCTTGTTTCCTTCCTGCCTACGATATCCCGACTATCCGCAGGACTCGAGTCGCTTTTATCCGCTAAGCTTGGGATGACTCGAAATCCACGCCGTGCAGGAGACCAGCAGCTACCGACTCGGCGACTCCCATACTTGACGTGCACTCCATATATAGAGCAACCAGGTACGTAGTAGCCAGTCAGTGCACTTCTCTTTATCGGAGTGACAAACGACTGGCGGAAAAGTGCGATGACGATGATGATGACGGCGGTTGGGATCCGACTCCGAATCATCCGAGAAAAGCAGCGACTTTGATTCATGAATCGTCATCGAGAGCATCGGAGACGTCTCGTGTCGTCTCATGCATTTCTCCATGGTGATCAATGAATAATCACACACAGCCCCAACAGCTGCCTAGCCAGAGTCCAGACCCCAACAGGACTGACTGATCTTCACGGCACGGCACTTTTAAGCCAAGCAAGCAATTTTCGCCCGCCCTATGGCTACCGCTTACGAGTAGGTACGGTAGGTATTATTACTACTCGTACCTGTCCCAGCTTGGTCTCATCCGAACTCGGGCATCTCCACGACAATCGGCACCCGGCCCACCCGACTTCCCTCGCCCGACTCTGCAACGAGAAGATGTCGGGGCTCACCAAAGGCCATCGACCGGGCCACGCAGTGGCACTGAGGCGGCACTGAAGTGTCCATCTGCAGGAGCGTCCCGCTCTACGGGACTACCGCGCATCCTCCCGATATGTATGACAGCACTCGATACATAGTCTCGGCACATGAGACATCCCAGCGGCAGCTAACTCTCACTAGTGTAGCCGCTCGGTGAGATTGACAGCAACGAGCGACGACATCGTCATCCGTCATCCCGTCGCACAGAGATTCCGTATTCCGTACGAACTCCGCCCAAGTCGCCGAGATGGGTATCTTTCCGTGGAAATCGCCAAATCGTGTGCCTGGTCCTTTCTCGTTGATGCAGGAGATCTCGCGGCCAAACCTGCCACGTAGACAGCCAGTCATAAGACTGCAGTTTATCGTGACCGAACCATCACTCGGGCTGATATCAGGGCATTTATTATCCAAGGATAGGCAATGCTGTCGTGTTCGAGAATCCTCTGAACATTGAGTGTGTCCCGTAGTGGTGGCATGGTGCCTAGATCTCTCGGCGAAGACGCGCAGCTCAGGTGTGAAAAAGGTGACTCGTCTGATTCAAGTGCTGTGGTGGTCCAGGTTTGCGTCGTGTTCAAGAGTCAGCACGACGGAAGGACTGATTAGGTAAGTCATCGGATACTGGCATTGATTCATTAAGTCCATTGTGCCTTCTTTGCTTCTTCTCCCTTTGCCACCCCTTCCAGTTTGGAAATAAGGTCGACGGAACGCGGAACACGGAGATAATCCTTGGGTCGGTATTAATCTGCCTAAGGTACCGAGATTCCTTACTAAGGTACCCACCGTTACTTACATAACGGGACACAGGCTGTTACAAACCGTTAAGTACGGATTAGGTACCTCCTACCTCTATCCCGTTGCCCTTACTACCATGATGATGCTTGCCCTCCTCCCACCGACCCTCCCGACAACAACTTCTTCCCCATGATTGTCGTGCTGAAATGCACTCCCAAGTCTCAGCGTCTGCTACTATTCCGTACGAGTACATCATACAGATGACTTCGTGTACAATACTAATCATAAATTAGGCACCCGATGACCAGATCTGCGTCTCTCGAATGCAGCTAACCGTGAACTGGGTCAATACCTGCCATCCCAATCCTATAATCTTACACGTATGGAATCTAGATTGTCCGGGGACGGTGACTGCAATCCGTAGCGTAGGCTACGTGAGATTAGTGACGCGATGGCGGCCTGGGTGAGTTAGGAGACAATTACGGACTACATGTCACGACCGCTAGCTCGACACTGCAATCCACCTCTCTCCAGGCAATCTTCCTTCCACTCGTCGGTATATATATCGAGACGTGCACGTCAAATACCGGTCGTGATGTCTATATCTATTTCTATACTGTATACCTACTCACTCACTGTTTCCCCCCGGCCCAGACAGGACCTTCCCGAGCCGGGTCGAAGGTTGGCGCCCGTGATTTATTTGCTAACGCCCTCGGCAGGGAAGAGAAGATCCAGATCCAGATCCAGATCCAGATCCAGAAACAAAAACAACAGCAACAATAAAAACATCATCCTAACCACGGACGGGAAGACTAAGCGTTTGAAACGCAGGGAGCCGACTCACGGCTTTATTTTTCTTCGAAGGCGTATTGTTTGTCTTCAGTTTGCTATCACTATTCACAAGACATTATTGTCATAGATTCCAGCATAACAGAAGAGACGCGCGTTTCGTCCTAGATCAAGGCGGGCTCGTGCTCTCTTCTTGTGGCTGCTTCGCCTACCTACCTCCCACCCTACCTTTATATAGTCTCACCACTTCCAGGACTTGTCTCATTCTCAGCTCGCCTCTCCACGGATCTGGTCCTCAGCTGCTCACCTTCAACTTGTCTTCAGTTGACCCTTTATAATCCACGGTAATCTTAATTCTCCCTCCAACGAGAAGCGCATCTACACTTTTTCAATCAACCCCTTTTCTTCTGCAACCATGCCTTGCCAGTTAGGCATCACATCCATGTCGCTGGGTCGTGCCTCGGCAGGCCACTCCCTCCTCAAGAGACTCGACATGGCCCGTACGCACGGCTACAAGGGTATCGAGCTATTCTACGATGAAATCGTCAACATCGCCGCGCAGTACTTCCCAGGGGGCGAGACGGCTCACAGCCTACTGCGCGCCGCCAACGCCATCCGCGGCCTCTGTCAAGAAAGGGGCCTCGTCATTATCTGTCTGCAGCCCTTCGCACATTACGAAGGCCTCCTCGACCGCCAGGAACATCTACGCCAGATAATAAAGCTGCACCTCTGGTTCCAGCTGGCGCACGCGCTAGGCACGAACATGATCCAGATCCCATCGAGCTTCGGCCCGGCCTCCGAATTATCCGAGGACATGGATCTTGCCGTGGCGGACCTCCGGGAGGCTGCTGACCTAGGCCTGCAGCAGAACCCACCTATCCGCTTCGTTTACGAAGCGCTCTGCTGGGGTACGCGGTTTAACACGTGGGAACAGAGCTGGGAGATCGTGCAGGCCGTCGACAGGCCGAATTTTGGGCTCTGTCTTGACACCTTCAACATCGCGGGCCGCATCTACGCCGACCCGGCCTCGCAGTCCGGCTGCACGCCGGACTGCGACGATGCCGTGCAAGAGTGTATCACCCGCCTCGTCACGACGGTCGATGTCCGCAAGATCTTCTACGTCCAAGTCGTCGATGCCGAGCGTCTTGACGCACCCCTTGTCCCGGGTCATGAGTTCTACGACGCTGAACAGCCCGCACGCATGAGCTGGTCGAGGAACTGTCGGCTGTTCTACGGTGAGAAGGACCGCGGCGCGTACTTGCCCATCACGGAGATTGCGCGCGCGATCTTCCAGGATCTCGGCTTCGAGGGCTGGGTGAGCATGGAGCTGTTCAATCGGCGCATGGCCCATCCCGACGCCATGGTACCTTGGGAGTTGGCGAGTCGGGGCGCGGCGGCGTGGGCGAAGCTGGTGCGGGATATGGGGTTGAGGACGGAGGAGAATACGAGTGACATGGGTAGGATAGCAGCCTCGTTGTGATACATCCGTCTTTTCCCTTTCTATCCCTCTGTCCTTGTTGGGTGGTATTCCCTGCTTTCTTTTCATAGACGTTTAGCGAGGCCAGGCGTTCTGTAGGCGTTTTTTAAGGGGGGCGGCATTATGAACTCATCGTCGCGGAGTCAAATGGTTTTGACTCCAAATGTTTGGCGACAACGCACACAGAACACACGCACGAATTTTCTTATTTTGGAATGATAGAAACAACACGCACGTTCTTCTCACCGCTTATGACTTCCCATATCGGCTTTTCTTTTCTTTTCTTTTTTTCCTTTGTTCTGTATCGAAATAGCCGATTCGACGGAACAACACAACCGAGATCTGTGGAACGTCGTGATGTCGTGAGACCTGGACACAAGCCGCCGAGGGAGGCCGATGAGAAAGAAGAAATCCTGTACGCAGGTCTCGGCGCTCCCACCGAGTGGGCAAGCCGACGGCAAACAAACAACGTAACCGGTATGCGTAAGCTTGGTACGTTTTCCTCTGTGACTCGAGGATAGTTGGGATGATGATAGGTTGTTCAAGTACGCTGCGTAACTGGGTCACGGACAGGTAGTTCCGTGGCTGACTGAACAACCTGGATACATATGAGTCCCGTGGAAAACAGACCAGGTGATTCGCAGCCAGTCAGCCGATGAGTTTCAGCTAGTAGTTGGGGGGAGGTGTAAATACCCCTGCTTCATCGGTTCATCCGATGAGAGCCTCAGGTCGCCGTGAGGTCTCTTCTCGCTCGCCTTAAGCTGGCTGGTATGCAGGCGAAGACGGGCGTAAAGAAGTCGATGGCCAAGGTGAAAGCACCTTTGCACTGCGCTCCCTAGATATTTGGGGCCAGCGATGAATGCCTACATAGCGTGTATGTTGGAAACACGCCGTCTTCATCATGAAGAGTATTCCGTACGAAGGGGGAGAAACGCAAGAAGACATCTCATAAGTAGAGCTAGCTAGCTGCTCTATTCCTGACCCCGAGTCCCGACAACCCACGACGTTCCATGACTACCTACCTGGTAGCTGACGATGCGGAATATTCCTGTCGTAATCCGTTAAAAGCGAATCACAGTGACCCGTTATCCGTACTCGTGGAGTATTCCGCGTACAGACAACTCCGCATCTTAACCAGCAAAATAAAACAAATCGCGACGACGACGACCGCTCCAAAAACTCAACAAAAATCACAGCAGATGAGGACTTGAGAAAAAAAAGCAAAAAAAAAAAAAGAAAAGATACTACTCCCCCGGACAGGCTTGAACTGTCAACCTCTCGATTGCCCTATTCCCTTTTAGAAGGGAAAGCTAGTAACAGTCGAACGCGCTAGCCAATTGCGCCACGGAGGACTTGCTTGCTTGCTTGCTTGGTTTTCGGACCGCTTGAATGGGATTAGATAGACGGTAGTGGGACTTATTACTAGTGGGCATGATTGAATCGCGAGACGATCGTGGTGAAAGGGAAAATACCTCCTAGAGACGGGGAGGGGATTGGAGTTGGGGAACATGTTGGAGGCGTATCTTTGGAGTATCGTGAACTTCGTACATTGCCTGAGTCAAAGCAGCTCCATCTCACGTGTAGTCGTATAATAGCAGGCAAGTAAACGACAGTCGCATCAGAGTTCCATATGAATTACCACGTAATGTTTCCTTAGAATGAGTACCGAATAAATTGAGCTATCAAGGCGCGTCTTGCGTTGCTAATGGTCGAGAGCCCGGGTATCATGAGAGAGCGAAGAAATAGAACAACTTAGGTATCGCAATAAATACCCTTTTTAATCCAGTCCCTTGAACTTGAGGACTCCGTGGGCGCCGTGTGGTCCCAAATCAACTTTGCCGGCCTTGCCCTTTCTTCTCTTCCGTCTGCGTCCGCCTCCTTCCTCGTCACTATCCGAGTCATCCGAATCCTTGCTCGCCGCGTGTTTGCCGTTGCGCGACTTGGGCGCATCGGAATCTGAGTCCGAGTCACTGTCATCGTCGTCGTCGTCGTCACTGTCCGCGTCACTGTCGTCCTCCTCATCGTCGTCGTTATTATTTGATCGGCGCGCGCCCGCCTCCTCCCAGATCTTCACGGTCTGTCCGCCACCACTAATCAGGCGACCCTGACAATCAAATCCAAGACTAACAACAGCCTCGATATCATCATGTCGCAGAGTCTCAGCGATCTCGCGTTTCGTAAGGTCTACGATTCGCATACTTCCATCACCAAGGCCAATCACAACCTTCTTGTTGCGGCCGGCATCATCAGGAACCTGCACCATACAGTCAAGACTCTCGCCGCCTCCTTTGCCCGCGTCGACGACAACGCGATCGAACTGATCATCCCAAGCGCCCTTGTCCCACAGGGTCAACACGCCCATTCCAGTTCCGACGGCCACGACTCCGTTGTCCCTGTTCTTCTTGGGGCCCATGCCGGCGATAAAGGCCGAACACAGTAGCTCGTCTTCTTGATTCTCACTTCGTACGAGCACACCCCGTCGCAAGTCTGTGACGGCTAAGGTGGTGCCACCAGTGGAAATCCACTGCTTGCTGAAGCCACTGGTGCTCTCTGTGGAGGGTGGGATGGGTGTAAGACTCGAGACGAAGTCGTCGTGGGGGAAGTGGCTCTGTTGAGGCTTTGAATTGCCGAGAGCGCTGTCTCGCAGATCCATGATGTGAAGGACGCCGGAGTCGCATGCGAGCAGGAGAGTCTGTGGGGACAAGACGGAGAGGAGCGTGGGAGAGTCGGGGACGGATTTGGCGGTTGGTACGGCGATCTTGGATATGACTTGGCCGGTAGCAGGCGAGAAGTGCTTGACTAGAGAGTCGGTGCCGGCAGAATAAAGAGCTTCAACATTCAAGTCAGCCTCAACTCATGTACTTTATTATCCCGTTGGAATATATGCGCAAGGGATGAACGTTTGAAGAAACTCACAAGTGCCATCGTGATTGAAAACCAGGGAGCGACAGCTACCCTTGTGTCTGCGAGTCCGCCAGGTCGTGTCAATGGTGCGCTTGCCGTCAGACAGAATGCTGACATCGGCAGTATCTTCAGCTTCGGCGTCTTCAACAGGCAGACGGAAGCACTGAACATGACCGGTGGCGAGTCCGACTCCCAAGATGGGTTCGGTCGGATGCAAAGCTTGCGCGAAGAGCTCTGAGCTCAAGGGGAGCGTGCAGAGGTTCTCGTACATGGTGACGACTGTCAATTGAAATAGAGCAGATAGACAACCGTACGACGTTACCAGTTCCTTGTGACGGTAGTGACGAAAACTACTACACCATGCACGGTCGCAAACTTTTGGTGCTTCGACGGTGGAATTTGCTGTGATCGTGAAGGAGGCAGCGAGATAGAATCTTAGCTAAGGTTGTTTTTCGTTGACATACGAAAGAGCGATAGGGCACCTGCAGGAAGTTTCCATAGGTATTCCGTACCTCGGCTTCTATCCGCACCGTGTCGACCCGCGTTTGCATGTAACAGGTGTGTATGCAAACAACGGTGCTCGACCCCGCCATCTTGCCCGCGTGTGTGTTGTCACTGTGTCAAGTGCCACTCACACACATTCATCCATCTCATTCTCACTCCAAACACTCGCCAATATCAAGGGCTCTTCATGGAGCCATTCCCTCCGCAAAACAGATGGGTGTATTAATGAAAAATGGACGAAAAGAGATGATAATTATCTAATGATCCAGTATAGAGAGTGAGGACTTGAGAATGTTATTAAAGAATGTGCTCACGCTGAACACTGAAGCATCTAGCAAGATCTCGCCTTCACAATGATTCTCATCGGCTGGCTGCGATTCGTCTTGATCGCATCGTTCACCATGGCCACAACTTCGACATTAACCATGCGTAACATCATGTATCTCACGGGGTAAGTCTCTCATTTTCTCATCACTTGCCAAAATCTGTTGATTGATTTATATACAGGCAGCACCCCGTCGTCCCCGACGACGTCTCACTTCTAGCCCCCATCACTCATGTCGCCTTGGCTTTCATGAATTCAAACGCCTTCAACCAAGACACGCATAACTCGTCATGGCCCATCTTCATGTCTGTTGAGGAAGCCCGTTCCCAATTTCTGCCAGGTACAAAGATCATGGTGGCTATCGGAGGTTGGGGCGACACCGATGGTTTCCATACGGCGGCCCGTACCGACGTGAGCCGGGCCAGGTTCGCCCGCAATGTTGCTGCAATGGTTGACTTCACGGGTGCTGATGGTAAGTTTCACGCATCATGTCAGCAGTGAAATTGGCTAATTCATGTCAGGCGTGGATATTGACTGGGAATACCCCGGGTGAGTAGAGATCTATCAGAGCCGAAGCTTGAAAGCAATTTATATATTTCTCGGGACTGACACGGTTGAGTATAGTGGCAATGGTGAAGACTACAAGCAAGTGCCGAATGCGGCGAAGGCCTGGGAAATCGCTGCATATCCTCTACTACTTGGCGAGATCCGTAGAGCACTCGGCCCCCACAAGTTGATCTCGGCCGCAGTACCCGGCCTCCCACGAGATATGCTGGCCTTCACTTCGAAGACCGTGCCGGGAATCATGGAGTCGCTAGACTTTCTCAACGTCATGACATACGATCTCATGAATAGGCGCGATAATGTAACAAAACATCACACCGGCATCCAACTAAGTCTAGATGCCGTGAATGCGTACATGGCCAATGGTGCTCCCCCCGACAAGATCAACCTGGGATTTGCCTTTTACACCAAATACTTCCGGATCGAAGGAAAGACTTGTGCACAGAGTCCTATTGGTTGTCCTACCGGCGTGATGGAGGATCCAGAGACCGGTGCCGATCTGGGGAAGACGGGAGGTTTCTCTTGGCATGACCCAGTTCCACAAGAGGTCCAGGTTTCGTTCAAGAAGGCCCTGAGCAAGGGGCACTATGATGAGCAAGGCGGCGGTTATTGGTATTGGGACGAAGACGAGTCACTCTGGTGGACATTCGACACCCCTGAAGTCATTGCGAAAAAGTTCCCGAAAATCGTAAAGGCCAAAGAGCTGGGAGGAGTTTTTTGCATGGGGTCTGGGAGAAGATGCGCCGAGTTTTACACATCTGAAGGCGCTCAACATGGGTCTACAACAACTCGCCAAGACCAAGGATGAGTTGTGATTCATACCTACGATTCACGAACACAGTACTCGCAAGGTGCCTAGTGAGTTCCGGAAGTACGGAATAGTAACGGGTTTCGACGATGCGGCGGTTCACGAGACGCCGGCAGAAGATGCCTTTCTAAACATAGATGGCTATACGCATCCTAAAACATAATGAGAAATACGATACATGGCAGGGTGACTGACATCCACATTAATAAACGCACATGGTTGTGACTGACGCTCTAGTATGCGCCTAGACACCCATGACAGTTAGGGCGATCTTGAAGATCTGCTCAATGAAGAATAAGCGCCTAGCTCAGGGCACGCCAGCCAATCATGCCGGCGCATAATCCAAAAGCAGCAATCGAAGTCGTCGCCAAAGGTGAGGATCCTTGCCGGTTGGCAAGAATGGCAAGCGCATACGGTAATAATCCCGTAGCTTGTCGCCATGGCCCATGAGATCCTTCTTTTCACCACCACCTGCAAATGGCCCAAAACTGAACTCGAGCTGTCCCAATTCGATGTAAGCCGGTGGGCACCTGAACCCAGCCCCAGGCTGAGCCCGAGCCCGAACCACGATCTTTCTTGCATTTCCAACCAATGCAAAGTCTTCGACGAATGCCAACCACCCTGCGTAACGCCATTTGCCAGCGTGGCAGGGCCTGGCGCCACCCGATTCTACGCGCCCCAGTGTTTCACCAGATGACGTTGGTTGTCGACTGTGTACTCATAGAATTATTCAATGATCGTGTGGTGGTTAGAGATGAGTCCAAAATCATGTCATATTATATACACAACTCCGCTGTCGTGCCATGTGCATATAATACTTGCCCAACAGCCCTCTCTCTTCGACTTCACTTGACACTTCAGCAACACACACGACTTACAAAAAGCCAAGAGGAACAATAATCACTCGATAAAACGTATTGCCTATCTCACCAACCGAAAGCTCATAAATCATAGCGAACCCCGCCCGATCTCTCAACTCACCTTCAATCATCGTTTGTACTTAATCGGATCCTTCAGCACATCGCAACTTGTCCGCGACAAACCCACTTTCCAACAAAACGATATATTGAAATCAAGCACCATGGCGAAGGCGAATCTCAGCATCATAGCCATTCTCCGCATCTTCGGCGCCCTCCTCGCCATCGTCGAGCTCGGTTTAACAGCATACTGTACGTCGTGCATCCCCATTCACTCAAACCCCGAAAATACACGATTCAAGAACAAGAAGAAACATAAAAGGAAAGAAAGAAAAAAAACTAATACATCCCAGGGGCGGCCCTCTTCAACGGCTGGTGGTCCCCCAGCAACGTCAACTTCATGGTCTTCAACTCGATCTGGTCGCTCGTCGTGCTCCTCTACATCGGCCTCGTGCCCCTCTACCTGCCAGCCATCTTCAACCGCACCTTCGCCTTCGTCCTCAACTTCCTGACCGCCGTCTTCTGGTTCGGCGGCGCCATCGCCCTAGCCGTCTGGTACGGCGGGCCGTACGACTGCCACGGCTCGCTCATCTGCAGTAACTCGGAGGCCGCGATTGCGTTTGGGTTTTTCCTATGGTGTGTTTTTCTTCCCCTCGTTTCTATTCCTTTTATGTTTTTTTCAATTGATAGGTCTTGTTTCTCTCACTTCGTCCCTCGAAAAACTAACACAGAAACAAACAGGGCCATCTTCTCCTTCCTCGCCCTCGTCGACGGTCTCGAGGCCCTGCGCCGCCGCGGCCACAACGTCAACATGACGAAGTCGACAAACGCCTACCCCGGCGCCTAAACATTCCTCTTTTCCCTCCGTCGCAATAATACGCATTTTTGAACCCATAAGCTCATTGCTTAGGAGTATCTTCCACCTTATACATTGGTCATCTCTTACATTATCCCCCTTACATTGTCTGCCTTATATCGGAACAAACACACCAGGCGATTTCATCGAAGTGCAGGTCACGGGCGCAAGTCGCCTTGGGGAGTTCATAATACCATACATACATAGAATCGTGGAGTGGCTGTTTGGTTTGGGGAGTTTTGGAGTTTGTGGGCATTTACAACTTGGAACGCATTATATTACATCCGTAGGAACATATCGGCCGTATATAAAGGAGAAGAGGAAGAATAGACAGTGAAGCCAGATCTTTGACAACACCAACTTCGTATCGCTTTGAAGCCTCATCGTTCCGAGGACTTACACTCGTCTCCCCTTAGGGATGTACAATTCACAGCATCGCATCGAGATTCTTTTAGATGTTTAACTCACTTCCTTTCGAATTCAATGCTATATGCTAACATCACGCCAATAAGTAACAAACAGAATCGCCTGCTTCATGAGCATCCACGCATAACAACAAAAAAAAAGAAAAAAAAAAAGACTCAAAAGCGATCGTCCTGATTCCGAAACGTGACCTACGAGTAGACAGTCACATCGCCACACAAGCAAAGTCATCCCCCCCAAACGCCGACAACACATGATTCGCGTGTCTGTCTGTCTAACCACCGCTGCAATAAAATTTCGCCTGGGGTCAGGTCATCAGTATGGCCACACATCATCCATCCAGGTATGCCATGGCCCTTAAGTGTGGTATTTTACACCTCGGTTTTGTTCATGCCATCTAGACAAAAGGAAAAAAAAAAGGCACGCCGAGAATGCCCATAATTCCCAGACAGACTCGACGTGTAAAGAGCGTATTTCAACGACCTAGTCCGTTGAGTTGGGTTGAATTTCTTTTTTTTTCTTTTTCTTTCATTGCTGTTCATCAACTGCCAGTCTTGCAGTTGAAATCGACACGATGCCATGCCGTCGCCAGGTTGCCGCGCAGGTTATATATGCTCTGGTGCGTCTCTGGTTGCGTGTTATACGCGTCGTCGGTCGCTTTGACAACGAACGTCGTCTTGGCCTCGCCGTCCTTGAGCTCGGGCAAGACGCCCTCATACACCCAACGTTTCCAGCACCAAGAACGAGACCCTTGTTCCTGCATCTTGTCATTCAGTAGATTCGCCTGGTCCCAAGTCTTACCGCCGTCAAGGCTGATGTCCACCCGCTGGATCTCGCGTCCACCGCCCGAGTATGCATATCCTTCAACCTGGACAACACGACTAGTAGAAGTCTCCTTGACTTCAGGCTTGAGTCGCGTCCGCGTAATGGCGCTGGTGATCGGCATCACCTGAATCGATTTGTACTTGTCCCAGTCTTGCTTCGTCTCGTTCGGTCCAAAACACTTATAATCTCTTCGTTGCCAGGCCGTCGTACTCTCTTCGTCGCTCACCACAATCTTGTTCACCCACTTGACGGCTCTCGCCGCAACGTGGCCCGGAACCACAACCCGCACAGGAAAACCATGATCACGCGGTAAGGGTTCGTCATTCATCTTGAAGGCCAGAAGCACGTCACCACGGGGATCGATTGCTGATTCAATCGGTATGCTGGCACCGTACGCTTCGAGGCCGGAAAACTGAACATGTCGAGCGTCGTCGCCGGGTTCTGCGAGGGACAGGCCAGCGTCAGCGAGGATGTCGCGAAGACGCACACCTTCCCATTTGGCACAGCTAATAGCGCCAACCGTCCATTGGAGTCCGTTCGTCTTCTTGGCGTGTCTCGTCATGTCGTTGCGTCGGTTACCAGAGCATTGTAGAACAGCCGTGATGGAATGTTGCTTGAATCGAGCCTTCAACTCGCCGACAGTGTACTTCCTCACATAGCCACTGGGCAACTCGACCGTAATACCATGCTGATCGGCCTCGGCACTTTCGACCGGGGGCACCCACATGTGATTACGGACGTAGAAGGTCTCGTTGGGAGTCAGGAAGGAATCGGCAAGCTGGTCACCAGGCGTCTCGGCATTACATGGCTTCTCCGTTATCCTGCGCAGTCTCGTGTCTCGCGCAGGATCCGCGACGAAAGGGTCCTCAATTGCCTTTTGCTGTGGTCGTCCATTCTCCAGATCGTCCGAGTGCACCTTACCGACAACGTATTGCTCCAGAATGTCCCGAACATGTTGTGACTTGTGAATCGCAAAGATATCCCAGTAGGGCTCGATACAGCCGCCCGCAGCACGTAGAATCACCTCACCACCGGGATGAGCAGGGACCCAATCCGTTATATCGTAGACTTTGTCCCCATAGATAACCCACGGCCGCTCAGACTTCGGGCCGTGTTCCTTGATTTCAGAGAGCCGATACTGAGGCAATCCATCGCCGCTATCGTCGTTCTCAGGAATGGCTTCCGTAGAGACAGATTCGTGGGAGACGGGTTGGAAGAAGGAGAAGATCGATAGGGTGAGCAATCCCGTACTCGCAGCCAGTACAGTGAACGGTCGAGCACGGCCGCTACGGGCAGAATGGGAGGTCGACTTGGGGATCGCTTTCAGTGAGGCCTTGGAGACGTCTTGTTGAAGAGCTGCCTGGAAAGAAAAGGCTCTTGAACCGAACTTTTGGGGCTGTGGCGTCTCAAACGCCTGCAGGAGTCGATGGGCTCGTTGGGGTCGAGCCGCTAGTTTCAGGAGATCATGGGCAGCCCGCGTGCAGAAGGGAGTCGCCATGATGAGAGAGTTAGGAATGGACGAGTCGACGCATAGTCATCACTGTTTGTCGCTGCGTCGTCTGGAAGGAGGGTGGATATGGAGGGAGCAGTGTAAGTACGAAGCGGCGAAGCACGTGTAGTAAGGGTCACACGTCAAGCAACAGTAACGAAGGAGGCAAGACGGCAGGGTTATATATTCGCGAAGGAATTAGGGGGATTATCGACGGGGACTACTATTAAAAGAAAGAAGGAGGATACGCAACAGCGAAGATGTTTGGGAAGAAGAACACGGGGAGGAAAACACGGGTGGCGGTCGTACGAGGACTCGGGCTCTCTCTTATTAGTGACCGGCGCCAGCTCCTTGCAGCTTCCACGGGGATGACAAGTACCTACAGATAAGTACAAAGCAGGTAGTAGTGGTAGTATTATGGTACTCAATTACGATAGAGAAGGGATAGATAGATAGAAGAGGAAAAGAAAGAAAGAAAAAAGAAAAGAAAAGATACCTACATCAAAGCTCAAGCACGGAACACGCGCTGTTTGGCGCAACGTGACCACTTACAAGCCAACGTCGCCGAGCATGACAGCATCGTGGAGGCACGAGAAGCGAGAAGCGACGCATCATCCCCGTCTTCGGAGCGGCGCCAACGGGTAACAGATTCAACACAGATTGGCAGCAGCAGCAAGTAGGAAGCAATGCAAGTGCATTGCCATTACGTCCGGGATCCCTTACTCAGGCGCGGCCCTACGCTCGACTCGTATCTTCCCTAATAATAGCCCGTAGTCCAGACTCCGGACGGTGATAGTACGGCATAGATAAACGGCCAAGAACTCACTATTAAATACCGATTACTGATTGTCGCCAGAATACGGAGTGCCTTATCAGTGCACTGCAGGTGAGTTTCTAGGCCTGAACAGTACAGATACGGTTCGTTAGACTGTATTTCCATTCCGTACTGTACGGTCCACGCCGACTGAGACCTGGACCAGTGGGAGCCTTTCTGCTGAAGAGCCCTATGAGTGTGAAGTCGTGACAGCTGTCTCACACGGTGGCTGAGTCTTGGCGTTATCGTGATACTGACCGCAATTGCCTGGCACTGACGCGTATTGTTTCTTGGTGAAAGGTCACACTCACTTCCAGTTCCGTAATGGCTGAAATAGGTACTTCGTACCACCACGCAATGCAGTTACGCTGGGCATGCGCCGGTTAGAGCCGGTTCACTCGAGCACGGTCTTACCCAGATAGGCAAGATGCTGCCTGGTTTGGAAGGAATACGGCCGGTCTGATGATGAGCCACAGTTGCTCCGTTTGATCCGTATCGTGAACGGAAAATTGCCCGCATCGGCGTTCACCTTGGTGGATTTCTGGGTTTTTACGGATTACTCATTCTTCGTCGCCGTCTCGGGCCTTCTTGCGTTTCTTGGGGAATTCCCCCCAGTTTTTCACCTGTGATCGGCAATCTTCGTCAATGCGCGTCGCATTGCCATCACGTCCTCCAAGTTCGACTCCGGCTTGGTACGGAATCCTAGCCAAGGAACGGGAGACACGGAGATCCCACTTCGCCGTACATATCGGCCTGACCTACCAGGTCGTCTACCCAGGTAACACGTCGTATGCCTCTGCGTACTGCGTGCTGCGACGCAGAGATACCCATGCGATGATGCGCCTCTCTCCATCTTGAGAGATGCGTCCGCTTTATCATATGCCATGTCATCAACGAAGACAGATGCTGTGTCTGTCATATGGAGAAGCCTGATTGAACAAAGAGCGATAGGTCGCAATGACCCTCGCCGGCATGGTAATCTTCTTATCAGATTCTCACTCCATCCCTCTATCATGGCCACGATGGGCCCCGCGATGATGGGAAAACGAAGGGACTGACGTCAACAACGGTCACGAACCGCTTCTCCCAACTGATGGGAGCGGACAGGCTGTCGTCAGTACCGCTTGCACACTTATTCAGGGCGCAGGTCCAGACCTGAAGCAATCGGGTTATCCTTGATGCCCAATGGCAAACAGGAATTGGCCTAACTGCCCCTTACCATTCCATGCACCACGGTCTTATGCATGCGCCTTGTCGACATCTTCATCGTCACTGCTACGGAGTCACCATTTCTATGGCAACTTTGTTCTTTTCTCATAGGTAGTATTGAGAATACCCAGCATGTTGATTGTTTTAACTACCTCTGTGTTGTGATCCTATCTCACTACGCAACACCTCCTCATCCCTTCTTTGTTACTGCTAACCCTAATGAATGACGATTTTACGAGTATGACCAGACGGAGCCGGCCCGTTCAAAGTGGTGGCATTCTTAGATAGGCCAACACCAATGACATCCTGCTTCTTGCTCGGGCTTACCTTCGGCATACCGTTGTGTGTACCGTTGAACGTCAAGTTCGCGATGCCATCATATCCCTTTATCCCAGTCGCCTTCTCCAATCGGGTAGCAAGGTCATCGTCGACTTCCCTGAAAATGGCTATCTGGCGCTTGAGAATCTCCTTGTCCTTGCAAAGACTCATCTTGTGAGCCACATTACTGATCAATCGCTCACGAGCTGGCTCATCGAATACCTTCCGCCATAGCGCGCGCGGTGCTCTGAAGTCTTCAGGTCGAATCTCCGATAGGAATGTTACTGCTTGCCCAATGAAATGGCCATGCGTCTTATCAAGATCGACCTTGCGCGGTTCAAGGTGGATTGGCTGGATCGAACTCAGGTAGTTGGCTCGCGCACCCTGGTTGTGTATCGCCATGGGCCCATCGCGCTGGAAGTTACCCAGCCGGTACTTCGTCCGCGGAGCATTGACGGGCAATTGCTGGTAGTTCGTTCCCACGCGGTGGCGATGCGTGTCGGTGTATGAGAACAACCGAGATTGGAGAACCGGATCGGCCGACGGCTCAATGCCAGGAACTAAGTGCGCGGGGGCGAATGCGACCTGCTCGACCTCGGCGAAGTAATTGACGACGTTTTCGTTCAACGTGATCTCGCCGATCTTCTTCAGGGGAAACTGGCCTTGTGGCCACACGTGCGTCAAGTCAAAGACGTTGATCTGTTGCTTCTGCCATAACTCTTCGGCCTGCTTCGGAGTCATCATCTGAATACTGACGTCCCACTTGGGGTAGTCGCCACGGGCAATGGCGTCGTAGAGGTCCTTCTGCGAGTAGTCAGGGGACTTGTTTGCCGAGTCCTCCTGCGTTATGAAACCGGTACCCTGTTGGGACTTGAGATGGACCTGGGTGTAAACCCAGTCGCCATCTTTGTTGATGAACTTGAGCGAATGCCCGGAGTAACCATGCATCTTGCGGTACCCGTCCGGTATGCCCCTATCGCCCATGAGGATCATGACTTGATGAATCGACTCGGGGTTTTGCGACAGATAATCCCAGAACATGGTCGCGTCGTCTGCATGTGTAAGATGCGTAGCCGGATCACGCTTCTGAGTGTGAATAAACTGAGGAAATTTGGCTGAACATGTTGATTAGCACAGGGTGATCAAAACAGAGGAATGATTCGGCTATACTGACCTGGATCTCTCAGGAAGAACACGGGCGTGTTGTTCGCCACAAGGTCCCAGTTGCCCTCCTCGGTCCTGAACTTGACGGAAAATCCACGCGGATCACGAGCGCAGTCGTGCGAACCGGACTCGCCACCGACGGTAGAGAACCGAACGGTGATGGGACATTTCTTGCCTTTCTCCGAGAATAGATCGGCAATGCAAATGTCGGGAATCGGGTCAGTACATTCGAAGAACCCGTGGGCACCGCTACCCTTGGCGTGAACCACTCGCTCGGGGATGCGTTCGCGATCGAAGTGCGAAAGGAGGTCGATGAGATGGAAGTCTTGGAGGAGAAGAGGCCCGTTGACGCCTGCCCGTTGAGTCTCATACGGGTGAGCCTGCGGGGCTCCATTGCTGTTATGATGATTGAGCCCATGCCGTTGCGAGTTACTGGCGTCGATATGACTTACCTAGTGGCATATACGGCTTGCTCGGATTGTGTCTGCCGGTCCTTTTCGTAAGATGTGAAAAGGTCGGCTCCGTGAGTCGCGAAGCTTGTGTCTGCTGAGGGCGTCATATTGAAGATCGTCGTTTGATCGATTTTCTGTACTGAGTGCTCTAGATGATGTTGCTCAGGTGGATGATCTAATTCCGTGGCTCAAGCAGATCCAGGGATGATTTATACATGCGGCGGACAAGCTAGAGAGAGGGCGACCATCGCCATTGCCCAATCGCTTTCCTCGCATTCAAAATCTTGGCCACCGGGCCGACCAAGCCAGGGCCTTGAATACTAGGCGAAGGCTCATGTGCCGAGCTCCTACGATCTATGATGCCATAGATAGGAGTAAGGTGATGCGGAGTTGTGCGGAAGTGCGGGATGTGCGGCACGGCTAAGGGGGGGGCCCCCGATCCGCACGGCCGTTGATGATGACATTATCATCCCCTTTTCGGAAGGGAACTGGGTGAAAGACAATCCTTGATTGGCTGCATCTACGGGAGTCAATGACGCTGCTAGGATCTCTCTCTTTCATGACTTTGGTATGATGCACATGTTTGCCCTTTTCAAAGCCCTGGGCGAGTCACTTTTCCGGGCAGCAGGTTTATGAATGCCGAGGAGTATTTCTACGAGGTCGCTACGTATGAGAAAGGGGTACGATCTGCGATATATCATCAATCCCAAAGTCCTTATGGAGAAAAATGCACTATCAGAGAATGATAAACCAGTTGTCTTGGAATCTTTGCCCATCAGGGCGTCTCCGTCGGTCGCAAGGTGCAAGACAACAAGCCGGCCGTAATCTGTGAACTAGCAATGTCGACAATGCATGCTCAACCCTCGCATGAAAAAGAAGCGTAAATCTTGACATAACATAACACATATCAGGATATGTAAATCGATATTTGTCATCGCTGTCTTCCCTCTCCATTAGGGCGCGTCGACATGCAGTTGTCGACCCAAACGGCAGATCTGACCAATAATACCCCTCCGGGTTTTACTGGGAAGTCTAGACCAGGGCGAAATGCAACACAGCAAGAGGACCGACCACCTGATGGCGAGCTGAATGGTGGGAAAACGGTTGAACCCAGATTTTGCCATCTCTGGTGCCCTTGTCGCAAGACGACTCACTATCTGCATACTGCATTCTACTTGCCTTATTCATGATACTGTGATATCTACACCTGGTAAATACCTATCTGAAGACGTTATCCAGTCCCCAGATTGAGGGCAGACACGCCTCCTATAAATAGCAACGCAACACCATCGTCGCGTCTCCCATGGCAAAGCATTAGGATCACGAATGGGCTTTTGTTTTGCTTGGGAATTTTCGTAAGGAGGTATGACAAAGCCTTGTGAGTACAGCATAAACAAGACGTACCCGCCTACCCTTTTCGTACCTGTACTTCTATGTTTTTGTTTTTGAGTACGGCGTAAGGGGAGCCGAGTAACAGCATGAACGGCCAGCCCGACGATCAAGCCGGTTCCTCAATTCCCGTAAGGGCACATAACATATGAGGAGTCAAAAAAAAGCTGACCTGCATATCCTATACACATGTGACGATATCCCACGCGTAGAACGAAACCTTGGCGCCAATGTGCCTTTGCCCCGCGACACTTCTCCGGGCTGGGCTGGGCTGGGGGCCAGGCAGGGTTTTTATATTGTGAATGCGGTGGTGGTGGTGGTGCTCGGGGAAACCTTGTCAGTCGTCTTACCATGCAGAAGGGGGTTTCGAAAGGCCATGTCAACTGGGCTGACAGACAGACAGACAGACAGACAGACGTGGAGAGGAACATAATGGGCCCCCCCGCAACGGGCGTCGAAAAGTGTGCTACCGTGACCGCAGCGAGCATGATTTGATATGTGGAAGGCGGGCCTTTTTCTCTCTTTGGACCTCGTCTCTTTCTTATTTATGCGTTAGTAAAGGTACCTGAGGAGGGAATGAGTGAGAGGTGCGCACGTGAGCTGAAGACGAATTGTCTTGCTTTGTAGCCGCCCCTATAAATCCCTTGATTCACCTCTGCGAATCTAATCTCGTCTCCCTTGCCGTTTCTTTTTCTCTTTGTCTTCATCCCACTTCGGTATAGACCTGGATCGTGAACGGATCATCGTATCGCGTGCCCTAAAACCAATGGCGACGACCTACGAGCCTGCAGACCCCATCGCGCAGGGCATCCTGCCGACCATCAAGCAGTCCTTTGGCGACCTCTTCAAATGGAAGCAACGCGTCGTCATCACGAACGAGCTCGGCGAGTCCCACACGGAATGGCAGGCGCCCCCGCCTTTGAAGAACCCCATCTCGCTCATGGCCCAGCTGAGCGCCAAGGACTGGGCCTACTTCTTCGTCGGCTGGTTCGCGTGGACGGCTGACGCCTTTGATTTCCATGCGCTCTCGATCCAGACTGTGAAGCTTTCTAAGTACTATGAGACTTCGAAGACGAATATCACTACTGCTATCACTTTGACGCTGTTGCTGCGGTCGGTCGGCGCTGCTATCTTTGGGCTTCTTGGTGATCGGTTTGGGCGGAAGTGGCCGATGGTGTTCAACCTATTTGTTCTTGGTACGCAACCGATTCTTCTACGTGAGTAATGTGAGCGTATGCTGATGTGGAAGTCTAGGCATACTTCAGATCGCGACCATCTATGCAGCTACGTTCCAACAATTCCTAGCCGTGCGATCGCTCTTCGGCCTCTTCATGGGAGGCGTCTACGGTAACGCCGTAGCCATGGCATTGGAAAATTGCCCGTGAGTTAACACCAATCCCTCATACTCGCGCTCATTGTGCTAACGCCCTCATCACCAGCGTCGAGGCCCGCGGCTTCATGAGCGGCATCCTGCAACAAGGCTACTCCTTTGGCTACGTGCTCGCAGCAATCGCAAACCTCGGCGTCGGCGGCAGCGTCGACAGCTGGAAGACCGTCTTCTGGATCGGCGCAGGCCTCTCCTTCGGCTCCGGCTTGCTGCGCTGCTTCTTCTCCGAGTCGACGCAATTCAAGGAGGCGCGTGCATCCGGCAAGCACATCACGGCGTCGGATTTCTGGAAAGAGACGAATGAGATGCTAGCCAAGGAATGGCGCATGGCTGTCTACTGCATTGTCCTTATGACCTGGTTCAACTATTACTCGCATACGAGCCAGGATAGCTATACTACCTTCTGCCTCGTGCAGAAGGAGTTGGATAATGCTGGCGCGACGCGCGCGAGTATCCTTATGAAGACGGGCGCTGTTGTTGGTGGTTCGATTGTTGGGTATCTTTCGCAATGGTTTGGTCGAAGACGCGCGATCATCGTCTCTGCTCTACTCAGCGGTATCATCATCCCGGCCTGGATCCTCCCTGAGGGCGAGCGCGCGCTCTCTGTCACGGGGTTCTTCATGCAATTCTTCGTGCAGGGCGCATGGGGCGTTATTCCAAGTACGTATCCCCTTTTCAGACTTCAATGAACAATGCCTGACCATCTCGCAGTCCATCTCAGCGAGCTCTCACCACCAGCGTACCGGTCCACGTTCCCCGGTATGACCTACCAGCTCGGCAACGCCATCAGCTCGCCAAGCGCGCAGATAGTGAACGCGATCTCCGAGTCGCACCTGGTGCGCAATAAAGCCGGAGACCTCGTCGAAGCCTACGGCCCGACCATGGGCGTGGCGACGGCCATTATTGTCTTCGGCATCATTGTTACGACCGCTATTGGTCCGGAGAAGCGCGGGCGTGCGTTCGAGGGAGGGCCCATTGGTGCGAACATTCATCATCATGATGTGGAGAAGAGTGTTGATGTTGTTTCTGTTCGGAAGGATTCTTTGCCTTCGCCTGATGTCAAGGACATTTAGGTTGTTTTGAGGGGATATGTTGCATGTATGCCCCCTTAGGATACGATGTAAGATGCGAGAGCATGTTACGTAGCCTCTGCGATACAGCTGATGGGATTAGCCGATGCTGTTGTTCGCATGCCATCTATGAATGAATCACTTGAACAAGTACCGCATTCTGTTCGATACCTCCACCCATGGCATAACAACAACTGATTCATCACCTTCAAGACTGTGCCGAAAGCAATACCGACAATAGGATGGGCCATAGCCAAGGGAGTAACGGGGTGTCTCGGTTTTCCCTCTCAAACGAGGCCGCGGCTTAGTGAGCTGCGCCAACCCCTTTCCTCCCTCGTTCTATTCAACCGGCACCACATTAACTTTCCACAACCTTGTCTTCAGCTGTGGATAGGACTTGTAGGCTTGTTGATGTACTTCGTACCTCGTAACCGGAACCCCTCGCGCTTAAGAGCTTCAGACTTTACAAGTCCGTACCTATGCTGTCAGATATGATATGACAAAGGGCTTGTCATAGCTGGACGGACTTGTGGTCACTCCTGACCTGGGCTTGCATATCCACACAAGATGTGATAAAGAGGGACCCGGAAGTCCCCCGTAGCAAAGGTCTAGACGCTCAAAAGGTCCATCCCAAGCATCACGCGCCGCGCGGAACCTATCCTAGTCATGGTAATATAGCAACGGCTACATCGAGTTTAACCCCTTTTAGGATTGACCATGACGGGGACTCAGACGGGAGGCCACTCCCCTCGTACTTGTACTCTTAGCCAGTTCATGGCCCAGCAGGATGGCAGGAGATGAGAACCCGGTTCGGGACGCTAGATACCGGTATAACATCGCACCGACGAATACTCTTTCGCAAGTCGCCAACAGCGCGGTAAAACGCACTGATGATCTCGCCGAGAATCCATACGGGTATGAGAACCAGCGTAGGCTCCCAACAAGTTCTGCAAATAGAAGCAGTTCAACCCTTGTCAAGTCTTTGTCCCCGAATGGACTAACAGCTCAAAATCAGGGGTAGAAACTTTTTTCACGCCACAGGGGGGAACGTCCCCATATTGCCGTGAGAAGGCGAGAACAACCCGAGGCAGTATGACCAGGTTTCGAATATCAAAACTCAACTAAGATCATCACGTTCGAAGCGCGAGAGCGGTGTAGAAGCTCCAGGATGTGGCTAATGGCCTCCTTGGGTTAAGTGAGAATGCTTGCCAGTCCGAATAGGGAGACTCGAAGAGTTGGGCAAAGGTTATGTCCATCCAACCGCCGGAAAACTTTAGCCTAAGCATAACAGAAGTTCGGGTTCGAGCAAAACCTGGTCACAATGGAGAAGGTCTGAAGGCGTCTCTTCACCTTGATATCCTACCCATGTTCTCTTGTCTCGTTAGATCGGCAGAAGAGGCTAACCCTCCGCCGGCCCCAGGAGATGGAGACGGCAAAAATTCTGGAAGGCCTTGTTCTCTCACAGCTGGCATGGGGGGTATATGGGGTCCCCCCTTTGAATTGACCTTATTGGGGCCGTGATAATGCAGGAAGACCTTTGAGGTTCCGGAGACGTGGGATCAGAAAGGCCGCGAGAATGGGCGACCCGTGGCGGCGGCCGATGAAACACGGGGCGTTCAGGGAGAGGAAAGATGCGCTATAGAAAACCAACGTCTGGGACCAACATGATCTTCGAGTGTGCGGTCAATGGGTATTTTCCGTACCAAGCACTGGCAGGATATCGTCAATATCCTCGAGTCAGTTGCCATGAGAACGTCCTGATAGACGACAGGAAATCTGTAATCATCCATGTTCCGTCTGTAGAGAGTAACAATTCGACGACGAGGCACGCCGTGAAGGCCAACGCGTGATGGCGTCAGTGCGACAGAACGAAGGATCTCGGACCAGGATTGCGAAAGACAAGGGTCGCGAAGTCAGTCCCGTCCTCACGCAGTCGAGCGAGAGAGCGAGCGGGCACGCAGGCAAGAGCAAGCAAGCCGACCCGACCAATGGCGCTAGTCCGTAATCCGTAGGGTCGTTTAGCAGGTTCCGTTTAAGTAATAAGACTGGTATTATTACATAACCGGGTATGCACGTACCCCACTTCGAAGGGCACCTCTTAGCGCGCAGCACGTGATATGCCAAGCGTCGAATCACATAATATTCCCCACCGGCAGCTGCTTGGCATCACGGCTACACGGCCCCACGCGCTCCGATCTGGGCCACTCGGCTGCCGAAGCGCCGAAGCGAAAGAAATTTGTTTTTTTTTTTCGTGTTTTTGCTTGCTTGCTCTGAAAGAAGGGTCGGAGTTCTTAGCCGCTTTTAGGAACTGTCATTGTCAATCCCTCGTCTTTTTTTTTTTGTTTCCCCTTCGTTATCCGTTCTTTGTACTTTAATCCGTACAGACCGTATATTTCCGCATCAACGACAATACGCAGTTGGTGATAATGAAGTAGGTACGGAATTAATCCGTATAGTGTACCGAATACTGTCAGTTATCTTCTGCATGGGGGGACTACTAGACGCGCGCCTCTAGCGTTTCTGGCTTTTCATTTGTTTACTTTGTTAGTTCCCTTCGTCTCTCCCGGATCTCCTATCGCACCGGGTCCCAGGTCTTCAGCAATTCCCAACAGTCACTTCTCACGGACTGTTATTTTTTTCTTTTCTTTTCTTTCCTCCCCTCTGCGATCCTTGACTCTCATGTTTCAGAACCCCCCTGGCGTCCCTAGATCGTCTAGAATGTCGGTTGCCTGGACTTGATGACGATCATCAATCCCATTGTATGCAATCAGATCGGGGTATCATCGATGCGACCTGCTAAGCAACAAACTAATATCCGTAGGTAGGTACAGCACCTATTCATGCACACTAACGATCGCCTCGGCTCTTTCAAAACAAGCGCCGTTATTCAGGTCCCGACGAGGTTGTTGCATTAACGTCTCAAGCTTGTTACATCGCGATGCTACCTGCTAATGCGCTCTGTTCTTTAGTCGAAAGCAACTCGTGATAAGTCCCTACTTTACATCATTGGGTCTTGAACTAGACGCAAGAGGCGTTTGTTTCGAGGAGTTGTCATTTGTGCTGAACGTTGGCGTCTGTTGATCAGCACTCAACTCCGGTTCGTACTCGTAATCCGTACTTCTACACTTATTTCGTACACACTCTTTTCCACCGACACTTACGAGTTACAGACTAATGCAGACTAACTGAGACTCTACTTGGTCACTTGACAAGTTGCGACGAAACTATTCCGTACAAAGCTCGATGGCAATGTACGGAACGGTTCTAGCTATCGGGTGTAATGACTTACTTATGCACTGCTGAATGGATGCATGACCTGGGAAACGCGGCCTGGAATCATGTCGCGATGGCTCTGGCGTCGACTCCGTAATCCGTATGTAGGTACAGTACATGATGATGCACATTACAGCTTAACAGCCGAGACTCCTGTCGACGTCGGGTAAATACACCACCTTTTACGGATCAACTAAGACCGATTGCCATTTGCTATCATAACTAACTCCGGTAACCAACTGCCAACTCTTCGCGCCCGTATCGCCAGTAACTATGTATGCTGTTTCCTTTTTTCCCGAAGTCCGTTCATTACAGCTTGTCTTTTGCGATTCTCACATTCACGCCCGTGTTATGTGTGTGTGTCTGCCGCAATAGTACTCCGTCGACCAGCGCTGCACAGGGCTGGCGGCTAATGAGACCATCCCTATTTCTATTTTTGTCAACATTCTGTCGTACCCAGAACTGGTAACCTGCCTGCATGCACATTAGACGACCGACTTAATGTAGGTACTTGCTGATTCCGCACTCACTCACTTACATACTATGTACCTACATAGACACTTAACCACTTAACAACACTCGACTATCACTTTCTTCATGATACATCATTCTGCATACATCTGCCTCCTAGCTAGTTGAAACCGCTTCAAACAGTGAGAAAAATAATACCAAAACCAAGCATGCCGTGCACTGGCGTCGCTTCTCCATACATCGTCGGCTTATACCGCACCCTGGCCTATACTAACCGCCTTCCACACTCCGGGACCACATTTTTCTCTGCTAACCGCCCAGCTTCCCCTACACAGACGCCTCTTCCGAAGCCCCCCAGCCAATATCAACCGCCAGTCTAGCGTACTTCCCTCCTTTCAGATACACAACACCCAGTTTCATCCTGTCGTCCCGCAGCTTTTCGTGGACCACACCCCCCCTCCCCGCGCTTGTTTCCGGTAGCTAGTGGCATTTTATTTTTTTAACGATTCCCTACCTACCTAATTTTGCTGGGGTTTTATCCGCCCACATATTACACGCGGTAAAGCGTATATAGCAAAGACCAGGTTTACGTAGGGTGTAAGAGAAAAAAAAACGGGGGGAATTAGACGACGAGAGCCGGGGGGTTGTATGTAGCAAGTCTTGTCCACGAGAATTATTCGCGGGTTTCAGATTCTCTGAGAAAGGTCGCGTGTGTATCCAGGACCTTTCTCTCTCTCTATCTCTGTGAATGTATGTAATGTATCTTTCTCTAGAGAATACTACCCGGCAACCGCGCAATGGGACCAACACGTTTTTTGACTCGCGTGGGCGCGCCTGCTGGGGGGGACACAAAAAAAGCCCAAGGGGGGGAGAGGGAAAAAAAAAGAACGAGACCTGATTAGAGAAGAGAGAGAGAGAGAGAGAGAAAATCACCAAAGGTAGATCCTCCCCCCCCCCCCCTGCCTCGGTTCGTGGGTCAAGTTTTTATAAGTGGCATGTATCTTTTCTCTAGAGAGAAAGAGTAGCAACTTGGTTTTTATAAGTAGAGCCGCCCATATCGCGACCTGGTCTTGTTTACTCCCTCCCTTCTCTTCCCAAACTCCATTCTCTCCCCTTTGCCACAAGCAACCCTTTCCAAAAAAAGAAGTCTCCGCCTTCGTTTTTTATTTCCTTTTTTTTTTTTTTGGTCTCGTTTAGAAACTGGGTTTCTATCCATCCTTACTTCTCTTTTTTTCTCTTTTTTCTTTTTGCATCTTAATCTTCATTCGTTTGATAGGAATCAAGATATCCCACCTCCGACTTTTCCTAGGGAAAGAAAAAGCATTTATACAGCGAGCCATCGTCGACAGAGACACGCAACATAGAAGACAAGAAGAGTTAAAAAAGAAAACCTGCTTCGACCCGAGAACTTCACACTCCCGGACCTATCCACCATCAACCGCATCTTCCAGTCGCCCCCCCAGCGCAAAGACTTTTCAACCAACCCATACCGATCGCTAATCCTAATCGCCGTCGTTTGCGGAGTCGTCGTGCTTCCTGAGAGAATCCCACGGCTCAATTGTCCTTTCTGATCTTTATCAAAAAAAGCTTTCGTTTTTCCATATCCGTCCGTATACGGTATCTTTGCTTTTCCCTTCGGCGGCGCCCGACTTTCGTATTATACCTCGATTCGATGACCAATACCTTCTCAATGCGTGAGGACACCATGTCGAAGCACACCCGCACGGCCAGCTCCAACCCAAACCGGTACTCGAACCCCCTTCCCGTGTCCCTGGCGCCCTCAGCCATGCCCGTCACCTACAGCACACGCCCGGCGCCCCTCCCCCTGAACACGAATCTCAACCCCAACTACTACAACGCCGTCCCGTCTCCGGGCTCCGCGGGGCTGCCCATGCCGGCCCAGGCCTACGAGCAATATGCTCCTTCCATGGCCGCTCAGCCCGCGCCATCCCTGCCTCATCGGCCCTCCTCGGGCGCATGGTCGCAGCAGGACGACCAGAACCTGCTCCAGGCCCGCCAGCAGGGACTCAACTGGGCGCAGATCCAGAGCACGCACTTCCCCAACAAGTCGCCGAATGCCTGCCGCAAGCGCCACGAGCGGTTGCTAGAGCGCAGGGGCTCCGACGATTGGGATGCCAGAAAGCTAGAGCGTCTCGCCAAGGAATACATGAGCATGCGCAAGGAGATCTGGCAGGGCTTGGCCGCTCGTACGGGTGATAAGTGGAGCGTTGTTGAGGCCAAGGTATGTCTCCCCTTTACATGCCTTAGGAGGGACCCGATACTAACTCGTCTCAGTGCATGAGCAACGGTCTCAGAAACCTCAACTCCGCCGCGCGGTCCGCAACCCGCCGCGAGCGCCTCGAACAGCGCCACGAACAGCGCCACTCCATGCACGGCTACGACGACGACAGCGGGATCTCAGGCCTCGGGATGACGCCCGTCGACGACCTCGACGCGTCATACAGCAGTCCCGAGACGGCGTCCTCGAGCTCGCACTCGCATCACTCGGCCGGCAGCGGAAGCTACATGCACGCCACCATGGCCCCGATGCCCTACGGCCCCGGCTATGCTTCGAGCTACAGCTCCTCTGTCTCCTCGTCTGCTGCCGCTCACGGCTACGCCATGCATGCGCACGCGCACCACCACTCGCAGGACTCGTCGCCTTACCTTGCGACCGGACAGCGCCCTCTCAGCGCTGACATGGGGATCGAGGCCATCATGAACGGGCCGGGCCACGGACGTGGTCGTGATCACGGCTCGGCGCCTAGCATTTGAGCGCAGTTTGACACATCATTCTCTCTCACAACAACCTCTTTTCTCTGAGCCCATTGTGTTTTGCTCCCGTCGTCGCGAGCCCCGTCGAGTCCCGCTGTTTGATAACTCTTTGTTCGATACATACTGTAGAGTTTCGGTGAGAGAAGTTGAGGTCGTGGCGTGGAACATGTCTATGCATGCATATTTGAGGGGCGCGTGTTTTTGTTTGCTGGCGTTTAGGATACGGGAACGGGACGGATCGTGTTGGATATTTCAAAGGGGCGTTTAAATCGAGGAGTCTTTGTTCTCCTCGCCCCCCATCCTGTTATTGTTGTTGTTATCGTCTCATTTTCAGGGAAAGAGAGAGGGCGCATATAAGGAGAAAGCAAAACTGTAACGGGGGGGTTTTCTGTTGATCATGAATCACAGCCCCCCGTTCTTTTCCTGTTTGTTTGTTTGTTTGACATACTGGGCGGGCTTCTCCGGACTCTAATATCATATCTGTTGGGTTTTGTACGTTTCCTGTGTTCTCTCCCTTGTTGTTGTTCATGTTGAATTGTCTTGGGGACACGATGAAGGAGACTAGAATAGGCGCGCATGGAAAAGGGGTTATTTCATTTGACCGTCTTGGATCGAGGCTTGCGTCTTCTTTCTCGTGAGCACTGCCCAGAGAGTGAAGCAGAGGACAATGTGCCGCATGGGAGAACCCAGGATTGCGGAGTTTTTGTAAAGAATACATATTTCCCTTTCACTTGAATAGGATCACAAACGGTATACTGTATAATAACCTCAAGCATCAGATAGATATTACCACAGGATCTAATAAGTGAGACGGGATGGTCAGAGGAGATGGAATCGTCGCTGGTGGACGGGTCAGGGGAAAAGCTAGAACTTATTGTAGTTTCAAATGAGAAGAGCATCTTGAACATAGTCTAGGAGACTACTACGTCCTGATTTGGTGAACGTACCCAGTCGTTTCATGATCCGGGGAATCTCAATGCCCAAAGAGATTTGTTGGTACATTATGACAGAACAGTATATTACAAGTGGAGATAGATGTCGGTGGTGAGTGTGTATCAACGTCAAGTAGATCCGAGGCGCAACCACGTGAGTTTAAGCATCGCCAGTTTTCGCCGTTTTTGAGACAGTTTCGCTCACTTCCTCATCGTCATCATCGTACTCATCGTAGTCGTCGTCGTCCACGGTCGGTTCTCCCATGACGCTCCTCCATACGCGACTCCACATGCCTTTCTTCTGCGCGAGTGCCAGCATCATCACAGCAGGAAGATGCCAAACACTAGCCCAGAACAACCCTCGTGCACTTCCCTTGAAGCCCTCGTGCTGCCAAAAGCGCACGGCCTCACGTACCAGCCAGGCATTCACGGGGAAACTCGTCACAGCGAAGCTCCATTCGGTAATTCCAGCGGCGCAAAGTCCAATACATATAGGAATGAAGGCGATACTGTATCTGAGAGCCACACGAGCGTTGCGCGCCGGGTTGATCCAGCAGAGCATCTGGTGTCCCGCCATTTTGTACTCTTCGCGTATGGTCCAGGACAAGGCCATGAAGTGCGGAAATTGCCAGGCAAAGAGCAGCGCAGCGAGTAGCCAGCCACCGACAGCTTCCGGCGCCAAAAGAAGTTCGCGGAACGAGCCGTCGCCTGTGGCATATTCTCCCGCAGCTGCCGCCCAACCCATGAGCGGAGGAATGCCGCCTACAACCGCGCCAGCCCAGGTGTTCAGCCAGGAAACGCGCTTTAAAGGGGTATAAACACCCGCGTAAAGTGCTATATTTGCAAGACCAAGAAATGCAACCGTGGGATTGACGCCGTAATAAAGGCTGCCTACACCAGCCAGTGCGGCAAAAGCAGCGAAGGCCAGGGCCATGCGCTGGGAGAGCAGGCCTCTGACAAGTGGACGGTTTCGGGTTCGGGTCATCATGGCATCCCAGGCGGGTTCATAGAGCATGTTGAGAGTGTTGGCGCTCGCGGAACATAATGCGGTGCCCACGGTAAGGAATGCCAGCGTCAATGGGGACAAGGAGGGAGTCTCGAGACCGATGGAGGGCGAAAGAAAGTCGGGAACAGGGTATAATGCATAGGGCGCCATGGCGGAAAGTACTACAAGGACGGTAAGACGCGGTTTGGAGAGTGAGAGGAATAGAGAGAGCTGGCGACGAATGGAGTTGGTTTGTTGCGTAGAGGCGGTGGTCAGGATGGAAGAGGCATTGGTGGGCAGGACTTCGTCTGCTGAGTCTCCGTCTCCGGATGAAGACGGAGGCATAGAAGAGGCGCCAGTTGCTGTGGAAATGCCGGAGGTTGTCTGTTGCGCTGCCTCTTGTCGCATTCTCTGCTGTCGCCGGCGGTGTGGAAGAAGCTGGCTGGAGCCATCTTGTACGGCGTTATTTTGTAGTGTTTTTGGCGATATTTCGTTGGGAACAAAGTAGCCTGCCTTCAAGCGAGCGGGAGTCGACTGGAGGACTCTTCGTAAAGGAGTAGCATGGGAAAAGGATCTGGAGGGCGGGAGCTTCTGCATGAATCTCGAGATAGGCGTGGATATCAGCTGCTGCTGGCTGCATTGCCAGCATATGCTTTCGAGAGCATGGGAGCGGAACACATTCCCGGCCGGCCGAAAGCTCATAATGACTGCTAGCGCATGACGCCCGATAGTTGATGTTCGCTCAATTGGACCAGGAGCCCGTCATATCTCCTGGCAGCGTTGTTGGTGTAGTTGGATGCTCATCGGAGGAGAGCTTCTTAGGCTTGCCAATCGGGAAAAATCAATTGGCTCACATCTGCGAACACACGTGGGTTGAGGTCTGCATGCAGTAGATGCATAACACTGGATAGACAAGTATTCGCTGCTCGAAAGTCGCATGAACTCAGATTATGAATGCCGGTGCCTGGATATTCTTTGAAAAGATACTATTGCCTTAACAGGTGTATAGTCCTATGACATTTGGTTTGCGTTATTAATCCGTAAACCGTTTCCGTAACTTCAAGATGCTCACGACCTTCCTTCCAACCAGACGAGTATCTGCGATTCGTATCTTAGATATCTGCCCTAGATATGAGATACAGAATCCTCCAACATTACAGTAATACCTACCTGCCTACTTATCTGGCATACCAATCAAGTGCATCTTACCTATTACCTTCCTTAATTGTCCGTCCCTTATCGTCTCTACTTGTCCGAGACACAAAGACCGTACCCGACCTATCACGCAGTATCAACAAGAAGTACGGATTATCACCACATTTTTACGTGGAGAGAACCTCAGCGTTGAATCATGACCGGGTTAGGCCTGTCGTGGCTACGCTGAAGTCGTGAATTAATTCCACATGCTGTTTGTTACGTGGCATACATGGTTGCCCCTAGTCTTCCAGCTCTTCAGCTACAAACTGTCGACCTAGTGAGATGGATAGTACCTACCAATTGGTACCTGCCTACCTACCTATATCCAATCCAAGTCACAAAGATTCGATCTCTGTGAATCAAACCTAGCAGGGCTAAACAGATATCTTCTACCAATAGGCATGTATCTTGGAAAAGATAACAATATGGAGAGGTCGGTGAGCAAGAACTTCAAAAGCCACCCCCCCCCCCGGCAGGGCTAGCAGAAGAAATTTTACTCTACCTTCCAGCTTGCTCTCATGACATTTCACTTGTGCTTCCAATCTTGAGAAAATGAAGAGGCCTTCTGCTTCTAATGTCGTGCGGAGATGCACCTCTCTGCGCGCATGGGAACTCCCCAAACAGACGGGAGCCCTTGCTCCCCCTCACGTGTGGACGAATCGAGACATGGGTATGCGCCGACGACTTTCTCACGCGATATCGGCTTTAATTTGAAGGTAACAGCAGACTAACGGTCAAACCGCCATAGATCCGACCCCGATAGAGCATCAGAACTGGAGCATCTGGAGTATAGTCGCATACTGGGCCACTGATGTTCTGGCTTTGTCGACATGGCAGACCGCGTCCGCGGTATTGGCCGTAGGGCTCTCGTGGAGAGAGGCCATTCCCATCATGTTTCTCGGAAACCTTGCCATTGCCATCCCGATCGTTCTGAACGGGGCCACAGGCTCAAAACTCCATGTCCCCTTTTCTGTGATCGCAACCAGCAGCTTCGGCTATTACCTACGATATTTCTCTATTATCAGTCGTGCCATTCTCGGTATGTTTTGGCTGGGAATTCAGGTGAGAGGGCCCAAAATGAATGGCATAAACGGGGGGTTCGAGAAACAAAGAAACGCACCGTACCACGGGATCCCTTACTGACTTCATCCCTTGGGCAGAGTGTAAGCGGCTCGCAGTGCGTCACGATCATCCTCCGCGCCTGGGCCCCGTCCTACCATGATATTCCGAACCGGCTGCCCGAATCCGCCGGTATCACCACTCAGGGGCTCATATCCTTCTTCCTATTTTGGATTATCCAGCTTCCCCTGCTCTTTATCCACCCGACGAATCTGAAGCCGCTCTTTTGGATTAAATTGATTGTGACCCCGATTACTGCCCTCTCCCTTCTCGGCTGGTGCGTCCACAAAGCCGGCGGCGCGGGTGAGATCTTCTCTCAAAAAGCTACCGTGAGCGGTTCACGTGAGTACCGATATTGCCTCCTTTTGGCTTCATCTTTCGACCGGCATCGTTTTCGTTCTCTCATTTCTTGAGTCTGCGTGATGCAGTAATGGATCTTCGATTTACCCCTGTTGCGACAGCCAAAGGCGAAGACTGATCAGCCCGGAATTAGAATACGCCTACCTCTGGCTCTCCAGCATGTCGAGTATAACAGGCGTATGGGCCACCCTCAGCGTCAACATCCCCGACTTCACGCGCTACGCCACAGGCCCCCAAGGACAATTCATCCAACTGCCCATGATGCCCATCATCTCCACCATCTGCGGCACCGTCGGCATCGTCACGACATCCGCCGCCGCAGCATTCACTGGCCAGTACCTCTGGAACCCGCTCGACATCATCACCCTCTGGCTCGACTACGGCTCCGGTGGCCGCGCCGCCGCCTTCTTCGCCGCATTCGCCTGGTTCATCGCACAAGTCGGCACGAACATCACCGCGAACACCGTCTCGGCCGCCAACGATCTAACGGTTCTCTTCCCGCGCTGGATCAACATCCGTCGCGGCAGCGTTATTGTCGCCACGCTCGCCTGCTGGGCCCTTGTCCCCTGGAAGATCCTCAGTTCAGCCGCAACACTCCTCGCGTTCCTCGGCGGATACGCCGTCTTCCTAGGCCCGCTAGCCGGCATCATGGCGACAGACTTCTGGCTCGTGAAGAAACAGCACATCGACATCCCGGCCCTCTACGACCCGAACGGGCGCTACCGATACACCGCAGGCTGCAACTGGCGCGCCATCGTGGCCTTCATCGTCCCCGTGGCGCCGCTCCTCCCGGGTCTGGGTCTGAGCATCAGCGGGCCCAGCGTCGTGCACATAAACGAGGGCCTGACGCACCTGTACACGTTCAACTGGATGTTCGGCTTCGTCACGTCGAGTGTCTTGCACTATGTTCTCAACCTCTTGTTCCCGGCCAAGGAGACGCTGGTCGACGAGACGATTTGGGATCTCGATCAGGCTACCATCGACGCGTATGCGCGCGAGTATGAGTTTGGGTCGGCATCGGAAGAGGTCGACTGTGCTGGTAAGCGCGTCTGACGTCGGCGTATAACGCGAGGAAGCACAACACGTAAAACCGCGGGTACTTGCCTGCCGAAAGCCTCAGTACGAGAACCGCATTCTGGAAGATCACCACATGGGAGATCTCAAGAAAAGCAGGCAAACTGCGAGTTATGAAGAATGAATTAAAGCCGTATATATAGTAATAATATAGAAATCAAGAATGATGTGATGATCTGCGTCAGGGGTAAGGATCGTCTCCGTGATGTGAGACATGCATGCATGAGTCCATCGCCACCAACTACATAGTAACTGCACAGATAACTCATCAGATCCATTCGCAGCCTTGATTAAGCACTTAACTCAACTCCCGATATGCGGATAAAGCTTTCCGCTCTTCGTTTTATTTCAGCAATATCTAGACTCTCATGCCATGTGCGAGTACATCCATAACAAGCAATCTTCCTCGCTCAATGCTAGGAAACCGTTTTTTTCCTACCCTCTGGTGATAACATTCCCTAACGCCTTGCAACATATCTATTGACTCAAAAGGTGAATAGCCGAGTAGAATTCAGCAATTAGAGACTTAGCCAACCCGCACAGCAAAACGAGCCCGAATCATGACTTCAGGGGTATATTCCACCACCTACCACAAAACATCACACAACTTTTCCCCCTCACAAGGCTTCAATAGCGCGTACGAGCACATCGAGACTTCTCGCGCCAATATCGCCGCTCTTCGCGTTGTCGAGAAGCGCAGCCACATCGCTCAGAACGCCTAGCGGGATATAACATCCCTCTTTAGCACGCTCAAGACTCTCCTTGAGCCGACTTGTATGTTCCCATTCTCGGGCGGCCACCTCGGCGCGCTCGATCACGCGGTTGGAGATACCACACATGGCGGCACAATGCATACCGAAGCTGCCCTCGGCCACGCCATCTTCCAGCTTGTACAAGAATGTGACGCGCCTGTTTTCGTCGTCGACGTGGATTTGCATTCGCTTCGCTTGGATTTCCGGGTGGTTTTCAAATTCGGTGGCAAGCGAGTGATAGTGAGTCGCAAAGAAACCGATGCATCCAATATGTGTAGCTACGTGGTGCAAAACAGCTTGCGCCACTGCCACACCGTCGTAGCTAGACGTGCCCCGGCCCAGCTCGTCCAGAATGACTAGGGAGCGGGGTGTCGCCTCCGACAGTATCTTCTTGGTCTCTGACAGCTCAACGAAAAATGTTGACTGCGCCGCGAAGATGTTGTCATTGGCGCCGAGTCGAGACATGATACGATCGCAAGGAGTAAGGCGCGCGGTGGTAGCAGGCACGTAGCAGCCAATCTGAGCCATAATAACGGCGGTGCACGACTTATATATGTTAGTATGCTAAGACCACAGGACAGAGATAGATGGACACTTACCATTCGGAGAATCGTAGATTTACCAGCAGCATTGGCACCTGTCAGCAGGTTGATTTTGGCTGCGTTACCTCCAAGGACGATATCATTGGGAATGAAGTCGTCCACCGTATTAAGCATACATGGGTGTCGAAGTTCGGTAAACTCGACAACACTACGCTCCTCATCAACAAAAACAGGACGACAGCTAGGTTCGCCCAGAGAAGATGATGCTTTAGCAAGACTGACCAGGCAGTCAAGTTGGGATACGATTCGGATGGCTTGCATCCAGGTCTCATAGTCGACAACAAAGCGCTTGAAGAGGCGGAGTGAGACATCCCGCAGTAATTGTGAGTGTGTTTCTTCAGCCTCTTGCAGCTTCCGAACAAGTCCAGTGAGCTCCTTGAAGTAGTATCGCTTGACACTGGCAGTCGAGGACATCTGCTGCCAGTCCTTTGGAACTTTGACGGACTTGGGCACCTCGATCTGGTAAACCTCCTTACCAACATCGGCAAACTTGACGGTTTTGGTTTTCAATTCGGTCTTTTTCTGGTCGAGTAACATTTGCAGATCTTCCTTGATATCGATAATCGCATCGTGACTAGCATCAAAATCCTCTTCAATCCCGCGCTCCGGTACGAGAATCTTCTCTTCTCTTGCCTTTCTGCGGTCGAATGCCGACTTCCAATACGACAACGGCTCCTTAAGATCAGGCATAGAAGCGACAAGACGGCCGATTAGACCATTACCCTCACAGAACGTTCCCAGAAGACTCATGGTATACTCAATCTGCTCGAAGCCCTCTAGAACCTTGACGAAGTCCTCAGCTCGGCAGGCGCCGGCGTGTACTCGCGACAACAGACGTTCGAGATCGGGCATCTTGGTGAGTTGGGATGAGAACTGTTCGCGCACAGTTACATCCGCGTTTAACATATCCACTGCGTCAAGACGCTCGTTTATCTTCTGGATGTTGCAAAGCGGGTGGCACACCCATTGGCGGAACAACCGCTTGCCAAACGGTGTGACGCAGCGGTTGAGGATAGAGAATAGCGTACCTTCAGCACCGCCATTGACTGAGTTGGCGAAGACTTCAAGGTTGATCAAGGTCTGACCGTCCAGTACGAGCGTGCCGTTCTTATGAATGGGGTTATACCAGCTGAAAGTGCGCTGTGATAGTAGGTTGCGCTCAATTTTGAGTACGCGCAGGTAATGAATGAGTGCGCCGAGTGCAGACATCAACAGATCCTTATCTTTAGCTTCAGAGAGAGTCTTGGGCCACTCCTCGTCTTTATTATCGTCTGCAATGAAATACCCGTTACAGCCAAGTTCGCGGCGTGTTAAATCTGCGTCCCAGAACTCCGTTCCTGACTTGAGATAGTTCCAGATGGTAGTTGGGGAAGTGTTATTTTTCAAGATCCGCAATGCTTTGGTTGATAAGTGCGACTTTTCCAGTAGAAGCTCTCGCGGGCTGATTTGAGCGACCAGTGTTTCGAACTTGGTTAGATCGACGTCGTCGTCAAATTCGGAAACAAAAAATTGGCCAGTTGCGGCGTCCACGAAAGCAACGCCAAAAGCCGGGTGGTCGTCAACGATAGATTCCTTCATGGCAACACAGTACGTCGCCATATCGTCCTGGAGCATGCTGCCGTCGACGAGGGTTCCGCCAGTGAGGATACATGCAAGCTCACGACGGATGATCTTGTCCTGCTTCTTGTCTTGCTTTTTGGGCTTATCATCATCCCTCTCGCGCATCTCCTTGCCCAGGGCTGTCTCCATCTGGTCAACCCGGGCTACTTTGAATCCCTTGGCAATAAACTGATTCTGCCACATTTCTAGCGAGCTTTCTGGGACACCAACCATGCGCATGTTGACACGATCGGTAAGTTTCAAGTCGAAGAGCTGGTGGCCTATAGTTGCATCGTTCTCGTATAGCTCGTAGAACTTGCCCTTCTTGAAGAAAACCACCGTATTCCAGAGCTTCTGCTTGATCTCCCAATACTGCTTTTCGAAGGGCGAGAATTTTGACCACGCCAGCGGAGGAACAAACACGGTTGATGGATCATAGTCCGGGTGATCTGGCGGGTTGCGATTGATGTCTGTAATCTTAGCGAGCCAGGGGTATCGCTCCTCGGGCTCACGTGTATGCGCTTTACCCTTACTTGCGGCCTGCTTTGGAGAAATTGCTGTTTCCCTCGGTTTGACAGGATTGATACTATCGGGATCATAGGCCCATTTCTGGGCGGAAGAGGTTGAGGGCTCGTCCACGTCCATGTCGACATCCTCGTCCACAGGTTCGACTTCACTGCCAGTGATCTCTATCTTACGAAGAGGTGAGGACACTTGCGACCGTTTTCGCGCCGTAGGAGTTTTAGTAGGTCTTTTTTTTTTTTTGATAGGAACGTCCGAGTCGTCCGAAACTACAAAGTCGGCCATATCATCTTTCGCGGGAAAAGTCAGCATTTGGAGATGTGTATCGGGGGGCCACGCGGCGCTAATGAAATGAACATACCATCTTCTTCGACAGCGTCACCATTATCTGGCTCCTGATAGTCGTCCTCTTCGTCCTCAGAGATAACTTTTGATACCTTGCGACTGCGGCGCCGTGAGCGAGGACTGCTCAGGGCGGCAAAGATATCCTCATCCTCATCATAGTCAGATTCGGCGTAGTTAACAGTCTTCCTTGCCTAGAATAGAGACTTGAATGATTAGCTAGAATTCTTGACGTCGTCACGGGAATAGGGGCTGATATCGGATTTAATATCCAGAGAGATGGCATACCGCGCGCGTAGGACTGCTACTCATAACGAGTCTAGATGATTTGGTCTGTGACTTCGTCCGCATCTTAGCAAACGTACTAGAAAGACACACATGAAAATTGAGCCGGAGTACCTTTTTCTCGTTGGCGACAGGAGCGGCGTCATGATTCTCCTGAGAGCTTAGGGGCTCAATGGCGTCGCTGCTAGGAACGGGTGTAGTAAAGGATGGCTTCTTGTCTCGATTAAGCTGAAGCGAATTTGTATTTGTGGTTTCCCGAAGGCCAGATGCTCGCGCCGAGGTTGCTGCGGCAGGCGTGGTGGTCGTAGACTTAGGAGGAGCGCTCGGGGACGATTTAGGTGCGCTTGGGGAAGATTTAGTGAAGAAACCCAAGATGCTCTGCTGCTTGGGTGCTGTCTTCGAGGACGAAGCCGAAGCCGGAGTCGGCTTCTTCAGCGACGATGACCTGGCTGGGGTCTTGGCCTCGCCCATTTTGTCAATAAATGCGCCCTGAATCGAGAGGCCTGCTCTATCTATCGTCACAAGCGCCAACAGACAAGATCAGCGATAATGCGATGGCAATTCGGCAAAGATCTCGTATTCATACCAAAAACAGATTAATAACAGCCCAGGGGACACAATGGCGTGAGTATCCCGTCTAGATGATGGTGAGAACACTAGTCATGGGCATATGAGCAATGATAAAACAAATCTAGGAGGTGTAGTAGGAAAGAAGACGTATTCGTCGTAGGTGAAAACGCGAAAACGTGATCGCTCGTCTCCTATGTAATGATTACAAAGAACCGACGCGTCCTTCTTCCAGTCGTGCGTGTTGAAGACGCGCCGGGCCGTTAAATTGATATGGGTTTAAGCATACCCCGCCTTTCTTCTAAATACATAACCTCTTTAATAGAACCGTCCGGTCAAGACGGTACAGTGCCCACCTACCTATCACAGATTTTGATACTGCAAGCAACCGAAAGGAAAAGGCGAAAAAGGAAAGATAAAACACCATATTCTGTGCAGTAAACCACTTTGGTCGGTTTTTGTTTTCCTTTTTGCCTGATTCTGGGCGGAAGAATAGGTGTAACGTCGGTTTCTGTAATCCGCATATCTGCGAAATGCTACTACAGAGTATTCCGTTTAAGTACATGCCTGTAAAGATTAACCTCCCCGTCTCCCGTGTCGTCACTCCAACACTCACCCTCACTCCTGTTCAAGTGTCGCTAGATGGGAGCTCAATCAACGAATTTCTTGATTGATTATGATGTGGTTTCATACCAAACTTCTATTCTGTAGCTCAATTGCATTCCATTCTCTTGGAAAACGATGACTGAGCTGGAGTCGCGCTCCGTCTTAAGAAACCAAGCGAGATCTACACACACGCACGCTTTATTCACAACAAGATCATAGTCGAAAACAATATCGCGGTCTCTCAGACAGCATGGACAAGCCCAACGGCAGTAAAGGGTTCCTAGACCCGGTATCCTCCAAACTTTTGCACGCTTTCTTCTTCCCGTTCGCAAACGTTCCTGAAGATCAAAGAACATAGCTCTCAGACAAAGGGGGCTCGTCCGAATCCGGTAGCCCGAGACGGCCACTCTGGCTGCACTCAAGGCATCTATGCTTCGCCCACTCTTAAGGACCCTGGCATCCTACTTTATACTCCTGCTGGATTTCAGACAATACGACTTCATGTGAATCTTACCGTTGGGATTAAGCCCTTTGCATCGGATTGGGTTCTCATATCTCGACTTTACTATCCGTGCTTCCTCTACGATCGCAAACGCGAATCAGCCACAACATCTGAAATCACGGAGATACCAGCAAATAAGCCAAAAGAAAATCGACAGAGGGAGAGTCTCTCATAGTAGCCACACAAGTGTCCCCGCTTTGTGTCCCGGCGGTTCTCTCAAGAGGGCAATATCCGCAAAGAGTGTCAAGGAACGAAAAGACGAAGACGGAAATAGTCGGAGAAGGAAAAGAAAAGTACAGCTCCTCTCAATACCGTCAGTATGGAGTCAGCGATGGGCGCCGATACTACAGCTCCAACGAACGATGCACCAGCAGCCACGTCCACGGCAGCAGTGGATGAAAATGCCGTGAATGACGAATCTCTCCCAGTCACGGAAGAAGATCCCCAGGGTTTTCCGATTCGTACTGCGAATAGGAAACCATCCAAGAGATCTGCTCCGTATACCGTGCGTATGGGCGATGCATGGACGGTCCATGACGGAACATATGACCCTATCCCCCTGGATAAGAGACGCAAACGGGATGTTCCGTTCCCAACGCACGTCGACCTCACGTTCGCCGCGATGCATGCTCTTTCGAGCCTCCAGCTGTCTCACAACGCTCCTATTCCTATGACTGCCATTGACATCGCAAGCGAGCACCTCTGGAAGTGTATGCCATCTGGAGCTCGACAATACTTGCGTGTGCTCCCGCCGAATGGCCCAGCTCTTTGGGGTGCCTGTGATCAAGCCCCGAATAAGATGTACGAGAGGATGGAACGCGAGGACCTCCGTTATCTCGTACATCCCGGGCATGCCGGATTTGACGAAACCGAGTACAGGGGTTACGGTGACCTCAAGAGACAGCCATGGGTTATCTGGCCCCTTTGGGTCGAGGACCAATGGGGGAAAGACTATGTAACTGTCATATGGTATTCGGCTAAAAACCGGGACTTCAGGCGTTATTTCGATTCTGTGGAAGGGTACGCTATCATCGATCCGCGCCGTAGTCCAGAGGCCGATGACAACGGTCGACACCAGATGCTTGAGGATCGCACAGAACGCATCAAAACGCGCCTTTTGGAGCACTGGACTAGGGCAGGCATGAAATCCGACAAGGCACAGTGTATGGATGTCCGTTGTAGCCCCATGCCGTCTGAGGAGGCAACGTCTGGAGAGCGTTGTTGGGCTGTGATCAAGGCCCTCGTCGACCAGAGTAAGTGGCTTCTCAGCCGGGCTTCAACCAAGATATTGCTAACACATGCTGTAGTCATGACTTGGTTCATCACAGCGCGACCCTTTTGCCCCAAGACAACTATCACCAGCATGAGCCAGTGGGTCAACCCTTTCCAGCAGAGAGTCGAGCTGGCGGGCATCAACGCCTGGATTCTCATGTCATCTATGGGCTACGATGCCCGCATAGCGGTCGAAGCCATACGTCCCGAAACGCGTACCTTCGTCGCAGCCGACGGCAAGAAGAAAGAGTTGTGCAATTACGACCTCGCCGGTCCTTCTGGCCCCGATCAGCCACATGTCGCCTCGTGGGACTATCTGCTTCCCTATGATGGACTGTGGACGCCGCCTTCAGACCCTCCGGAAGATGCAGGAGATGCCCCAGCTGCGTCGGGCGAAGACGCATAATTTACTGGGTCAGGGCTTATGCATGGATCACAATGTTGGACGTTTATTATTGCCTGGTTTATCGTATAGTTGTATTCGTCTTGTATAAGTGCGACGAGTGAAACAGTATTGCTTATACATTTCATCATTCTTGTTTGTCATTTCTCGCGAATGTCAGCGTGACGTTACCATGTTCGTGTCTACTCACCTTTGCGATATTTGCAGGCCATGTCTCGTCCCGTGCTGAATCTATCCTACCCAACTTGACCTCTACTATCAGAAGCAAGAAAAGCAGCAGAATGGCTCTCAAAACAAGAATCCAGCAAGCTATTAAGAGCGCATGTCGTACATACGACGCAATGCCATCCATAGCTTTTACGCTGCTGGACACACGATGAGGCCCTACCGGTAGTGTGACATGGCCAGTGTCTCACCACGGGGTGAGCCGTGTGGGAAGAACAAAAAGCCCAACACCATTGTTCCCATCCTACTCAGAATCATGGCTACAGACTGTCCTGCAAGCAAGCAACAAGCGAGTAGACCCAACAGACAGACCGACAGACAAAAAACACCGGTACTGTATGTCTCACCCCCGTCTTCGGAAAGTCATGTCTTGAAGTCATCAAGGCAGAGCAGCCCAACGGAAAACGTCGCCATGCGTGTCATCAACTCCAAGCGGCTTGAGACAAGAAAAAACCAGTTGGGATTATAACCTTTTCCTTCGCTTGCAATGCAATATTTCATGCCGCGATGAGATCAATCCTCTTCTCGGGGTCTCAGATAACGCAGCGAGCTGTACGAGTACTTGTCAATAGTCACGAGGGCACGAGAAGTCATGTGCGACGGGGGAAAACCCGCGATTCGTAGACCGCACAATGAAGATCTTGTGTGCGCAACATACATAGGAAGACCCGACAGAAAACAAAAGACTCCCGATCCCGAGGCTCGTGATACCGACCCGGCGATATGTCTGCGCGCCCGTACCACGTCGTCGGATCTTCTGTCTTCGGCGACACAAAGAGTTTATTCTATCGACCTGGTCCCCCTCCACCTCCCCTCCCAAAGTTCAAACCGACGGAGATGCTTTGCAGAAGGGAGGAAGAGGTAATGGCCCGAGACACCGGGACTTTTCTTAGAGCGTGCTAGACACGTGCTTGACTCATGTCGACATTGGGATATCCGTATTGCGAGCGTGCGCACCGGTTTGGATATCTTTCGCCGTACGGTCCATGTCAGCTGCTAATCCGTAGTATAGACTCGTGCGGATGGCATTCGGTGCTGGTACGTGAGTTGCAGATAATACCTCGGGTTAGTGAATCGGAGTTGATTGTTTAGTTGATTTTTTTCGCATGTATTTCTGCATTCGTCCAACCTCCTGAACTTGACTACGATCAACACACCTTGCGAGATAGTAAATTACCTACCTATCTATACTGCCTCGACTGATAGGAGGTAGCGAGTATTCTCGCAGACCGAGGCTTTGACGTCACAGCCAGTTGCACATGCAAAACAATGGAAGAAGAGCCCATTCGGCAATTTGGCAAAGCTGCAATCTCCTGTTCGGCATTGTCCGAGGGTAATTAGCAAGCTGGAGTTGGGCTGATCTGCTTGCTGGGGGTCCTTGTCCCTGGTCCATTCGTACAAATACCGGAGTCAGCTTTCGGTAACAGGCGAGGAAATATCCTCCCGAGACAACTCGTTCGTTCTTGAATTATTCTTCTTGTCTTTGGGTAGGTAACTGGACAACAAGAATGGACGGGATGCATAATCACGAGCTAGCATCAGCTTCTCTTCCCCTAATTCCCAATTCGTCGAATGGTAATAACTCTTCCGAAAGGATCTCGCTAGATCCAATCCCCCGACTCGCGCCACCCACCAGAAGCCTTTGAGTGAAGACGTGATGATGGCATACCTACCTATCACATTATAGATCGCATTAGTTAGTTAGATCCGATACGAGTGGTTGGGACTTATTCCGCCGGTATCACGACCTGGAAAAACGAATATTGAACTGGTGACAGCAGCAGCAGCAGCAAGTCTGTCGGTCTGTCTGTCTGCCTGCCTGCGCATCTTGCTGAGAACGTTACAGAGGCGAGACGCACGTAACAATACACACATTGACAGATAAATTCGCGGCCTTGTCTAGAATTCTCCCTTGACAGACAAAGGAGGGGTTTCCCTACATTCTGTCGTGAGACTGCAACGTAGCCCCGCGAGCTTACTCTTGCACGCAGGATTTTATTTATTAGGCTCGTTTGCGACGGTGAGCGAGGCTCTTGGGAATTTGATGAGATTGTGTTCAGACAATTCAGCTGCATGATTCTTGATCTGTGGAGGCATGCAGGTTTGTGGTGCAGCCTGCAGATAATATGTATGTAAGTCGAAGCGCAGACACAACACATTTTGGCCCCCGAATATACCTACTCGTAGCCGCTCTGTGACGGCCTGCGATGCCATCCAATGCCCATCGCCACCACCATTCCCTCGTGCTAAGACTAGGACGGCATAGTGTATGGCAATACATACCCACCTGGGTAACAGCGGCATTCATCAGATTCGCAGCGATGAAACGACTCAGTCAGTCGATCTCTCGGCGACGGGATCCCAAGATGTCCTGGTCGTACGGTAAGAAAGGAAAATCGTGCAATCCGTCATCCTCGGTGTCCATCGACGACGACGATATTGGCAGATCGACCTTCTCCTTGTTCTAAGCGAAATATACCTAGGTACTACCAAACAGCCCATCCCCAGGACTTGTATGTATGTATGCACATAATTACGGGATACAGACGCCCACTTACACGTGGATGTCGACGTGCGAAATACCCCCGTAACGCACCGTACCCTGGGAGACAATTCCATGGAGGCCTCCCGTCGACGGTGCTCGCCAGGCTGTTCCGTTCCGTAACGGAATCCATCACACCATCATTTCACTCCTTCCTACACCACGCTAACCCCCGTCCCAGTCCCAGTCCCCATTCGCAGTCCCAGACTTGGCCCCCCCCCCCTCCCCTCCCCTCCCCGTCGCCCCCCATTGGCCTGGCACCAAATCCGACCAAACAGAAACGGTCCCAAATGTCTCGCGCTAGCCCATCAGCGCGCGCCCACCTGCTGCTCTAGTGCGAGGTACGGATCCGTCGAAACCTACAGTGTGGGCGTGGACTCTGCGTATGATAGGTAGTGAGTCGTGGGTACGTATGCCGTACCTTGCATAGGGTTGGTCGATGGGCGATCTCGCGAACCCTCACTATGGACTAAGAGGGCCTTAGTTCCACGCGCGAACTGACTTACTTAGGATCTCTTCGAAGTGGAGGCGAACCCACGAAGAACTTGCCGGTAATGCAGGAAGCTGGGTATTCCGGAAGTACCATTTCAGTATTTCCGTAGAAACTTGTTCGCCACTACGCTGGAAAAGAGCAAAGATGGACGCTCGACTATGAAATACCTGGTTGTTCACGAGCTTTAAGATTTCGAGAGGCGTCCTCGCGAAAAGGGACGGATCAGAGGGAATCCGGGACGGGCTAATCTGGTACTTTAATGTGCTGGATTGTTTGTGTATTCGCATGTTTCTCCTGGATCCCTTTTTCCGTACGTTCTTTTCGAGATCGATTCTAGTTTGCATACCTATGTAACTTGTGAACGCCTTGTTGATTACTTTACTACTACCGGCGTTGTGTCTCTGTAGTGTAGAGTAGGCAGAGTAGTAGAAACAGAGTCGATCCAACTCGTATTGAAGAGATTGACCGGCCAATTAAGGGGATAAGCCCATAACTACCTAGTCTCGCAGGCCGGGAAGATACCGACCAGTTATCCGTTCTGAGCCCATTGAGAAGATCGACGCATTTTCACTTGTTTCTGTACAGACAGAAAAAAAGACTGGAGAAAGAGGATGCAGCAAAAGTGCGAGGCGCGAAGGGTACGCAATGCATACATGACACTGACCAGACAGAGAGGCAGATCACTCATCAGCTACACTGCATCAGCTACCTACATCATGGACCGTGCCGTTTTAACCGCCCTTAATTAGACAACAATCGTGAGCCCTAGCCGAAAGCGGTCGCTGAAGTTCAGTGTTCCGTGTAATCGCTATGCGGGCCGACTCGAAAGTCGAAACTGATCGGCTTCGAAGGTGAGAAAGGGAAGCAGTTGATCGGCAGAGGTGACATTGTGACCTCGTCCAAGCCTGAACTGAACATCCCGCTTTTTGACAATGCCTTGCCAAGCAACGGGAGGGCGAAGTACCTCTGAGGTACGCGATACTTACAACTTACAAGCAACTCACAACTCGCCATGGTAGCTGGTATGTACGAGTATCAACAGCCTTAAGACACTACTTTATCGTCCATACCGACTCGCGACTTATGGAAACACCAGTAACACAGGGCAACGCCATACATCTCTCTCTCGGTAGGTAAGAAAGTAGGCAGGCACGTAGGTATTATTCCACTGACGCTAGCATAATTTCGAGTGATATTGAAGTGGTTTTGCACTACGCCTTAGCCCGCCTGCTGCGAAATACCTCTTGCCCTACCCTGGAGCTGGCCAATGCCAAGTCGCCAACAGACAGCCAGGCCCGTCTGGGAAATGAACTGCATACACAGCACAGCCCAGCTTCAGGGGTGTGTGATCGAATGATCTGAGCCCAGGCGTATCGCGACTCGCTACTACGACACCACACACCAGGTACACACTGGCAGACCTGCTCGCATCCAAACCTATCATCGTCCTCCCGTCCCTCCTCTACCTAGCTTGCTACTACCTCCGACCTCCTACTAGTACTAGGTATGTACCGCTTCCACACAGGCTTCTACCTACTACCTACAACCCACACACACCACACCACACCACACCCCAACCGGGACCGGGACCAGGACGCAGGAGTCGAATCCTGATCAGGAACCAGTCCGGCTATCTTGGCTAGTGCAGGATCGTTGACACCCAAAACCGTCCGTCTCGTATCGTGTAGAGCCCTGGTCCACGCCTGAAAAAAAAAACGGCGCGCCTCGTTTTGGGCAAGACTGTGGAAATGCGGGATCGTCTCTGTGGGTCAGGGAAGCCCCTGATCTCTGTTGCTAATAATAAGCACGTGGGAAGGAAAGGAAAGGTCAGAAGAGAGAGAGAGTCCGAGTAGGCGCTTCATAATAAATACCGGAGGGCCAAGTCGCTTGCTCCCCCGGGGAATACACCTGTTTACTTGATATCGGTTTTTTTTCTTTCTTTTATCTTCATTACCGGATTGTTTAATTTTTAACAGAGTCAATCGTTTTTATATATTACTCCGGAAGTAGTTGTATGAAGAAAGAAGAAGAAGAAGAAGAAGAACAGCAACAAACAACAACAACAACGACGATATCGAATAATATACCATGAAGTTCTCCGTTGCTCTGTGCGCGTCCGCCGTGGCCGCCGCCACTATCCCCGAAGGACTCCCGCTCGAGGTCTTCGGTCAGCACCAGTCCGTCACCCCTGAGGAGGCCGCGGCCGGTGTCGATCTGGCATTCAACCTCAACCAGCGGAATGCATTCCCGCAAGAGCCGGCATGTGAAGGTCTGCCGCTGGAGAAATTCGGCAGCGTTCACCACGTCGAGCCCGAGGAGGCCAAGGCGCGCAAGGATTTGGGTGGAAACGACTTCAGCATCCTGCCCGTCTTCGGTCCCGGCCACGAGTTCGACTTGCCGTCCTGGTTGAAGAAGATTGGTGGTGAGCACGACGGTGGTCGTGGTTACATCCAGGGCAGACTGAAGGGAGGAAACCGCAGCAAGGAGGAGACGGGAACCTACCCGGCGGAGGGCGCCCTTGGCTACGTGACGGAGACCCTGCAGAGCCTCGAGTCCCGCGACGTGGGCGACTGCACCAACCCCAACATCCGCATTGAGTGGGACGACTTCTCGGATTCCGACCGCAAGGCCTTCATTGGCTCTATCCAGTGCTTGATGAACTCGCCTGCGAAGACTTTCCCCACCATTGCGGCGAACCGATACGAGGACTTCGTTCACCTGCACCAGAGCTACGCTCCCAACATTCACAGCCAGAGCATCTCCGTGCAAACCCACAAGTTCCTCCTGTGGCACCGTTACTTCCTCTGGGCCTGGGAGCAGGCTCTCCGTGACGAGTGTGGTTTCGACCGCGCTATGCCTGTAAGTGATTTCGCTGATCCACTGCCCTCCTTTCTCTGCCGTCGACACTTCCAGCAGCCTCAGGGCGAGAATGAGACCTACAAGACCATATCTTTCAATTGGCGATGGGAATCGTAGCTGACAGCTTTGATAGTGGTGGGATGAGAAGAAGTGGGCTGGCAAGTTCGGCCAGTCGACTCTCTACACTCCTACCTACTTCGGTAGCATGACCGGCCCTACCAACGGTATGGGTACGTGCGTTAAGGATGGTGTAAGTGTAACTCCGGGATGAAAGGGAACCAGAAAAGTCCCACGAGTCCACACACATGTTCCGGTCTGTATACTTATTCTCCGTCTCAGGGCTTCGCCGGACTCCAATCCACTCTCGGACCTGCCTTCACCGTTCACAACCCCCACTGCGTCCAGCGTGCCGTGAACGAGCAGATCACCGCCCAGACCGGCATCGACTCCTACAACACCTGCATCGCCCGTACCTCCTACCCCGACTTCCACTCCTGTGTCGAGTTCACGTAAGTCCCGTTTATCATCCCATCCCTTTCTTACCACCTTACTAACAAGAATATCACAGCTTCCACGCTCAGGGCCACAACGGTGTCGGCGCCACCATGGCCGACTCCATCGCCTCCCCCGGCGACCCGGCCTTCTACATGCACCACACCTACGTCGACTACGTCTTCCGCAAGTGGCAGCTCGGCGACCTCACCCGCCGCACCACCGTCAGCGGCTGCGCCTCGAACGACGGCTGCCCGCCCCTGACCCTCGACACCATGATCTACATGAACAACATCTGCGGCGCCAAGTGCCCGGACCTGCCCGTCCGCGAGGTCCTGCGCACGCTCCAGGGCCACTTCTGCTACAAGTACAACTACTAAGCAGCGAAAGAAAACCAAGAGAGAGAAACGGGGCATATTTTTGCAATGTAAATAAAAGACCACCACCAGCAGCGTGACGTTTCCGGAAATGTCCCCGCCCCTTAACAGAGGCTCGGCGAGCAATGAATGAATGAGAGGGGTTGTCATGAAATTTGGGATGCTTGCATTCAATTTTGACGATCCCCCCTCGCGCACACACACACACATATACCTCTTTTTTTTCTTTTCTTGTGTTATTATATAATTCTTAATGATACCATTTCCCGTTTTTGATGACTTGTTGAACTTGGTTGAGTTGGCCTGCTTGTGAATTTCTTCTGCTACTTTTCACATTCTTGTAAATGTGACTTGCGCTCGATCTCAAGTCCGACCTGACAATCCCTCTGCGTTCGCATCATGTCCTTTCCTCCTGACAGTCCTAGAAGTCAGTATGTAAATGGTCGCAGCATGTACAAGTAGGCAAGAGACCGCGTCTGCAGGACATGGATGGCAAGCATTTCATCCGGGCTTGGGTGAGACAGGTCTGGCCAACGCCACCATCCACACATTGATCGCACCGGGTACGCGGGTGACAAGACCTTTTTAGGCTGCCGCACACCTCTCACCCCCTGGTGTGTATTTGAGCAGTCGTTTTTGCCAAGATATCTTCTTTCTAGCGCAAGCGCGTATGAGAAGGCTTCTTTCACGCGGATAAGATGTTGCTGGCAGAGAACGAAGTCGAGTGCCGAGCTTATGAGACTGGGAGCAAGCGGTTAGACGGGTTTACAAACCAATGATGGCAACCTGACTGAATATCTCGGTAAACATCTTGATGTGTTTGAGATGGTGTAGTGTTACTCCAGTTCTTTGTCCTGGGGAGATTGAAGTGAGAAGGTGAAGTCTATGACTGGCTATACTGTTTTTCTCTTCATCTCCCGAACAGCCACCACATCAAAACATGCGCCGCGACAAGGATGCACTCGAAACATAGGGACATGAGAGCGGAAGTATTCAGTACGCGTCCTAGCTGATGGAATAACGTTGCCCATTAGCCGGCGAGTTCAAGTCAAGACGGTAGATATTCAGGGGTAAAACTTGACGAGCTGGAGTTGACCAACTGTCCTATTCAATTTCACATCAACCATCTCCTCCCAATCAACTTACTATCTATCTTTCGTAACTCACGAAGACACCTCCCTTCGCCATCTACAGCGACGGCACAGTCCACGTAACCCAATCATCCATATTCACAACCGCACTACTCTTCTCAATCGCCCCCGGCGCCGTCGCGCCCCCAAGCAAGAAATAATCCAAATACGTACTGAGATCCGTCTGCTGCGCCGACGGGAACATACAATGTCCGTGTCCGCCCACGAGCGAGAACCCCATATTATTCGGCGCGCCGACGCCCTCATACGCCAATCGCCCAGCCTTCATGCACGCCGTCGTGCTCACGGGGCCCAACCAGTCAATATCGTTCTCAATAACGAACAACCCGCGCGGCGCGACGAGCGCAGCGAGCATGTGGTGGTCCGTCGGCATCGTCGACGTAGAAGAGGCGTAGGCATTCAACCGCGTGCTGAACCACACGTTCTCGCCCACAATCTCATGCGCCGTCTGGATGTTCTTCCCCATGCTGAACTCCGAATCCGCCACGCGCCAGCACGACGCGCCTCCTGACCCAGACTCCTGCGGGATCGTGAGCGCAATGCGATCGACCAATGCGCCGACGACGAACGCGCCCTTGCCATTGCGCGAACAACCCGTGGTTCCGAGTCGACTCGTGTCGATACCCGTCTGTTCCGGACCGAGTTGTTCCAGTCCGTCGATGAGTCGATCGACGCCCCACGCCCACGCCGTCAATGCGCCGGCCGAGTGCGTGTTGCCGAAGAGCGTGTAGAAGTCGCCCTGGCCGCGGATGTTATTCTGGCCGGCCCATTGGTCGTTCGGGAAGTTGATGGTGCCGATGGTCGATGGGATGGGGATGCTGGCGCCGCCGATGGTGATGATGGCTGGGCCTGGACTGGCGCTGGTGCCCTTGCTGATCGTCGTGCGGATCGTGGCGGATTTACCGGCCACTGTGACGACGACGGAGAGAGTACTTCCGCTTAGGGATGCTTGCACGCTGTCTGGTGGTGGGGGGTAGTCGCCTAGTTCGAAGAGTTGTAGTTGCTTGCTCATCTCCGCTTGGCGGCAGGTCCAGTCGTCTTGGGATGCAACGGGGGTGCCGTCGGCGAAGGTGAAGGGGTCCGGGAGCGTGGGGTAGTTCACGGATGGGTAGCTATTTTGGACACTGCATGTGTCTTGTCGGGGCGTGATGTCTGAATGAGGGAGGGCCCATGTTGAGGAGCCCAGGAGGAGGGCGGAAGTCAGACGACGGAACATGTTGAAGGTGGTCGATGTGATGGTGAGGTGTGCCGATCGTTTTCAATGATGGAGACGAGAATAGGAGCATCCTTGAAGGGATACTCATATATATACGTGTATGGACGTGTGTGGCCAAGCCTAATCCAAGCCCAGAGTCATTTCACCCGACGGGATTTACCTAATGAAAGGCCTGCCACACGGAGGAGACTGATCTATGTGTCTGTTCCCCGCCGGAGGAGCCTCATTCCGCATCAAATGCACACCATAAATACCTTAGCCATATGAGTTCGAGCAGCGACAGGTTTAGGTCCTTATACTTTTGAGCTCCTATCATTTGTCCCGACTTCGTTATGGATATCGAATGAAGAAACATAGTATATCATATTATCAATAAAACTATACACATATCACGATCCTCATACTCTGTTATTCAAAACTTCTGGGCCTTAACAACCGTGCAGGCCGAGCCCCGTCCCATCGATGCCGGTTAGGGATGGACGGAATCATTACAAGCTGGGCATTCACTTGCTATTTTGCCGGTGATGAACTACGGAGCGTTCTCATCCATCCCCTCACTGTTCGCTTCACATGTTCAAGCCACGACTTATATGGGAGGAGGCAACAAGGCTTCACTTAGCCGCATTGTCATCCGATGCTACATCCTTTAGGCTGCCGTAAACCTGAAGTACGGATCAGGCTCGTTTCATTAACTCTTCCGGCTCGGTATTGTCAAGAATTCGTGACTTGATTGCTGTCTTGACGCTGAACCCTTGACGGGTTGTCTTTTGTTTCCTCCTTTCTCGCCAACGCGATGTCATCTTTTTGACCATCGTCTGGGGCACTACACAACAATATATCCAATTCCGATAAGTCACATTCCGAACTCCCGAGCCTCAAATTGGGCAGACCAATTGATCACTCTTCAGGAAAGGAGGCTCCGTCCCGACCCAATACGTCCAGGTAGTATGGGGACAAGCACGTAAATACCCGGCTAGGCGTCGAGGGTCAATGCCGGAGCCGTGAAGAAAGCTCCGAGTTTCCGTATGGGGAATTAGGGATTGGAGCTGTTATGCGACGATCTCAACGTACACACATGCCCGCAAACCAGGCATCTCTGATACAAACAACAAAAACTCCAGACGGAGACTGTAGTATTCGAGCCTCTGAGCATGAACATTGTTTCCGAATATCCCTTTAGTCGTAATAGAGTGCCTCCCGTAGCTATGTAGAATATAGAATCCGTCTTCGAAAACTTTACACCGGAGGTCCTCCTGACTCCTGACCCCTAAGTCCAAATCAAACACCACGACAATGACCTACCCACTCCTCCTATCCATCCTCATCCTAACTCACCGCGTCCTCGCCCACGGCGGTCTATCAAACTACACCGTCGGCAAAACCTGGTACAGAGGGTCCGTCCGTCCGTCCTCTCCCCCTCACCGCGCAAAAACTAACACAATACCCAGCTACGACCCCGACCAACCCCTCTCATCCCAAGAAGGTCAACCCTGGCTCACACAGCGCATCTGGGCCTCCATCGATCCCATCTTCAGCATCACCGACCCCGGCCTCGCCTGCAACAATCCAGGCACGCCGCCGCCATCCTACATCCCCATCGCCGCAGGCGAGAACCTGACGGCCGTGTACTGGTACTGGCTGCATCCCGTGGGGCCGATGAGTGTCTGGTTAGCGGATTGCGGGGAGTCGTGTGCGGACGTCGATGTGAATGCGTTGGAGTTCTTCAAGATATGGGAGGCTGGTTGTGCGTTTTCCATCCCCTTTGCCTATCTCATCCCCCCATCTCGTCCCAAAGCACCAAAAAAAACGCAACAAAATAAAATAATTTCTATGCATGTACTATTAACCCCAGGGAAAAAAAAGTACTCCACGGCGGCCGCCAAAGCGGCCGCTGGTACCAATCCGACTTCCAGAATTGGGACGGCCGTCCCGATCTCTGGACAGTGACAAGCCCGGAAACAATCAGACCGGGCTTCTACATCGTGCGCCACGAGATCCTGAGTCTCCACGTCGCGAAGAAGCCGCGATTTTACCCCGCGTGCGCGCATTTGAATGTTAGTGGGACCGGCGTCGCGTTTCCTTCCGAGGGGTAATATGGCGCGGTTTCCCGGGGTTTATGGGGAGGATGGTAGGTTTCTTTTTTTTTTTGTTGTTGTTGGTGAAGGTGGATTGTGAAGGTTAATGGTGTGCTGATGAGGATAGATCCGTCGATTTTTATTGATATTTATGCCGATGATATGAAGGATGTCACGGTGAGTTGTCCGTATTGAGGGTTGATCTTGCGGTGACTGACGCCTTGATAGAATTATACGATTGCAGGTCCGCCTGTGTGGGATGGGTAAGTTACCAACAGGAACAATTCATGCCTGAGATGTTGACGAAACAAGTCATAGGTTCATGAATAAATATTGCCAGAACTGTTGAAAACTCCCAGATATATTGAAGTGGATGTCTTCAAGATGTATCTAGGAAACGACTTATCGTACAAATTGAGAATCATTACAACACTCGCCCAGTTCTAAAGACTCGTCTATCAACAGTACAGGAAACTAAGCAGAATCTCCTTCAAGCTACTCTGACCTATCACGCATTCTCATCAGCCTTATGCTCCCTCCTCCGCGACGGACGACTAAACGGACTAGCCAGGGGACTCAAGACCCCCGTCGCAGGTCCATACATGCCATTCCACTCGACATCACGAGTCCCCGCCCATCTCGGACTCACGATCAGCTCCAATCTGTCTCCCTCCGTATTCACCCTCAGCGGGAGATCATTGTTTTGTTTGAAGCGGTCCACGGCAGACGTAGGCGCCGCCACTTGGTTCTTAGGCGCCGTCGTATCCTTATTGTCCATCCACATGCCACCGCTCATCAACTCCGCAAACCGACCCTTCTTCTTGCACAGTTCTCCATACGTCCCGGTCTCTACGATAGTGCCCCGATCGATCATAACGATCCGGCTCGCCATCTTCATCATCTCTTGGCTGTGCGTGATCATGATCACGCAGAGACGGTCGCGCGATTGAGGCGCGGTCGGTGTAGAAAAGGGGTTCTTCACAGTGCCGCTCCGCTCAGGGTTCATAAGATCTTGGATCGTGCGTCTGATACAGTCGGCACTCTCCGCATCTAGCGCACTGGTAGGTTCGTCCAGTACGAGGATCTTGGGCCGTCTTGCGAGGGCCCGGGCGATGCACACGCGTTGCGCCTGGCCACCGCTGAGTGCCTGACCACCGTCGCCCACAATCGTCTTGTAGCCGTCTGGTAGACTATGAATAAAATCATGAATACCGGCATCGCGAGCAGCCCGTTGGATATTAAGGGGGTCTCGAAGACCCGAATCTTCCTGTAAGCCGTAGGATATGTTCTCAGCGATAGTAGCAGGGAACAAGAAGGGTGCTTGCGGAACGTAGCCGATCTGCGCTCTCAGATGGGCAATATCGACCATATGAAAGGGCACGTGTGCGAACATCAGTTGGTGAATGGAACCGCGTCTGTCGTTCGGGCTGGGTTGAAGGACGTCTGGCACGTGTAATCCTAGGATTATGGATGCGATGGTACTTTTGCCGCATCCCGAAGCCCCGACAATTGCGGTAGAACCACCCGCGTCAAATGCTATCGTGAGATCCCGCAAGACGGCGTAATTTTTATTCGGATACGTGAAACAGAGACGCTCGAAACGTATAGGTAACGGGCGAGACAGTCTTCTGGTGCCTTGAGATTCATGGGATGAGTCCAGACGGAGATTGGCGTAAAAGAGAACCCGACTAGCCATCGCTTGCGATGTAGAGATGGTTGGAACGGTAGCCAGGAGGTTGAATGCCGAAGTCAAGCCCAGAACGAGCAGGTTGACAACTTGAAGGATAGCCTGCACTGTGATACCTTTCTCAACCGTGAGAAGCCATGTGGCAAAGTAGAAGATGAGAGCCATCATGAAGAAGTAAATGGATTGCCAGCATGCGAAGAAGATAGCCTTCAAGCCTGCCTTTTTCACGTTCAGACTGAATGCATTCTGCGATGAAGTTTGGTGTTTCCGAGTGAAGAAGCTTTCAAGAGTCAAGGCGCGGACTACTCGTATGTTCAGGAAGGTCTCGGTAACAATGCCGCTCGTGTCGTCGGCCGCTTTGCTACAGCGTAGTTCCCAGCCGTTCAACAGGACAGCGTAGAGTTGCGTCGTAACAGGGAAAACCAGAGAGCTACCCAGACTCACGAGAGTGAGCTTCCAGGAGATAGTCAGTGCCCAGGTCACCGAGGTGAGGATCATAATAACGACGACGATACAAAGTGGCGCAACTCGACCGACCAAATTCCGCATCTCCTCAGCATTCCGATCAAGACACTCGTTGATGCGACTAGCAGAGTGTCTTGAGTCATCGAACCAGACCTTGGATTGACGGAGCACTTTACTGAATGCTTGCTTTCGAAGTGCGTTGACCCAAGCCTGGCCTGCCCATTCAAGAAAGTAATGATTCGAGAACGTCGCAATGGCGCCAGCTGAGGCGATGCCGAGGAGGATTAATGCCCACTTCAGGCCTGCTTTCTCTTGACCGCCCGGCTCGTAGAGGACAGCCAAAAGGTTAGCAAAAACCACGGAGAATGCGGGCACAGATCCTGCAACGACAAGAGACATCGAGAGCCCAACAACCAAGCAGATTCTTTCCGTGATTCCAAGGCAAGGCCAGACCGTTTTATATATCGTAACCAGAGACAATTTCTTTATGTCTGCATCCCTGTTTAGGTCATCGATGGATTTGGCATTGGCTTCGGCCTGTTGTTTCTCGGCTCGATCTTGCCGTGACTGAGCGAGCCCAGAGGCAGGCCGGTTTTCTTTCACTGTGTCGCCGAGAGCCTCCAGACGAAAGATGCTGCCGGTCTTTACGGGTGGCCGCTTGGTAGAGCGCTGCTCCTCAGAAATTCCAACTGGAGACTGCTGGGCAATTGTGTTGCGTGCAGTTGTAAACCGTCGACTGAAAGTGGCAATCAACCTGCTTATGCCTGTTTTTGGAGCATCATCCATCACGCCAGCCATGGTAGTCAATGCGCCGACCGTATCGATATGGCGACCTCTAAGGTCTCCGAGCAGATGTAGCTGAGAACTATGCTTGGCCATATTGAATACATCATGAGATGTGGATGGCACACCAGGAAGTGCTTCGCCAGGGGAAGGCGTTCCAGGGATCAGAGGACCAATCTGGGAGGCGTCGCTCAAAGGACGAGAAAAGTTAACGGGCGTTTTTAAGGGCATTGACTCCGGCTCATCGTTGCATCTGGAGCCAGACCTTGAAGTTGTTGAAGCGGCAACTAGCTGGGCTAGCAAGCCGTCACGCTGGTCCTGAAGATCAGAGTATACTCCTTCTTGCACGACGCGTCCATCATCCATGACATAGACAAAGTCACGCTCCTTGATCTGGGCTACCTCGTGCGTAACGATGATGGTGGTCTTCCCCTTACGCCAACTACGGATGGCCTCCATAATCAATGTTCGACTGACGACGTCTAACCCACTAGTTACTTCATCGAGAATGAGGACCGGAGGATCTCTGATCTTCGCCCTTGCAAGAGCAAGCCGTTGTTTCTGTCCGCCGCTGAGATTATGTCCCCCAGCACCGACGTAGGTGTCCAGGCCGTTTGGAAGACTCGATAATGTAGATTGTAATAACGCCGTCTCGCATGCAGCTATTACCTCCTCTTTGGTGGCTTTGGTGGGATTTCTGTGACCGAAGGCTACATTCATGAAGAAGCTGTCGTCGAAGAGAATGCTTGTCTGTTGGATCAGGGTGACGGTCTCTCGAAGCCAGCTGACATCCAAGGTTCTTATTGAGCAGCCATCAATCAGAATCTCGCCAGAGAGAGGCTCGTAGAAATTCAACAGCAGGTTGCCGAGTGTACTTTTACCTGAACCGCTTCTTCCTATAACGAAGTAAAGGCCACCCGCTTGGAAATGGAACGAAGACCTTTGAAGGACAATCTTGGAAGGGTTAGATGGGTAGGCGAAGCTGACCTGGAAGAACATTAGCTAAATCAAGACCACAAAGAGTTGTCGAGCGGGAACCGATGGCAGAACCCACCTTTCTGATCACAATCTCCCCATCACATTGTCGAGGACGGAAGCCGCCTATCATTGAATTGACAAGCCGGCCTTGCTCCATGTGATGAGCAATAGAGCAGAGAGCCTGAGAAGCGGACATCCCCTTAACGAGCACGAGGTACATTGGAACGAGAACCTGCAGAGCCTGTAACGCCGCCAGAGCAGCATAGAATGTAGAGAGCACCTTGCCTGGATTCAACCCCTGGTTAACCAGTACAGCACCGTAGTAGAAGCCAACGACGAATATGGCATCCATATAGAATCTAACATAGCCAAGTTGGTATGCGTTGGCGCGGACCTGGATAAGATATTTCTGCATCGATTGCCTGATGGCGTTTACGTACTGCCAGGTTTCGTAGTCGACGCCATTGAAGACCTTCACAACGTCGATGGCCGAGAGGGCTGAATATGCGTATTTAGAAGCACGCGAAAGTTCCTGCTTCTGCTCTTGAATGGCTAACCTGACCTTACGACGGAGGAAGCGGAGAATGAAGATCGAAATGGGGAGAGACGCCAGTAGCACTGACGTCAACTTCCATGAGGTATAGAAAGCAATTATCAGATTGGCGATCGCAGCGAAGATCTCGGCTAACAAGAAGCCTAGGGTCGTGGACGAGGCACTCTGCAGCTCAAGCGTCTGACTGAGAAGCTGTTAGCAACATCCTCCCCAGTGTTTCGACCTGGAGTATGGGAAGCTATACGTTTGAATCCTGGCAAGCAGACTGGGTACGCCATCCTCTTGGGTATCGAACCATTCCATATTCTTGTCCATCAAGCCACGAAAGATACGGTGTCGAATGTTCCTTGCTTGCAGTTCACCAAATGCAGTCCACGAGAAGACGGTGCTGAAGTTGACGAGCAGACCGCCCACGCCGATTACCGTCAGTAGTACACACCACGACGCGACTTGAGCCAATGTTTCGTTCTCGTCGATATGACCTTGCTTGTACTGGGATATGACGCCGAATATTCTGCCTAGTAGGAGGGACATGGCGGCTTTAAGAGCGCCGGATAACACTGCGCCCGCCAAGCCGATGACCAGGGCCCAGCAGTGCTGCCATGTTGTGAAGGCAAATAGATCCACGAAAGAGGTCTTGGCCAGCGATTGAGAAACGGGTTTGTTGGGATGATCCATTGTTGACAATGGCCGACCGAGGTAATCGGGGCGGAGTGTGGTTTAGGGCTTGAGTCCAGCGCATGGATAGAAAGTGTTGATAGGGTCCTGGTCGAGTTAGCCTGCCGTTCGTTGTAAGTTGATCAAGTCTTGGGCGTGTCTGTCGTCCTAGCTGTAGTCTGTCGCGGTCGCGTTGACATTGCGCCTGCTGGCGTGGTTGCAAATCGAGCGTGGTTGTTTTGTTTGTGCCCTACCTACTACCTAGGTACATTTTTGCGAAACGAAGCAAACACGGCCTCCCTTTTGGCCGATCTGTGTTTTCCCCGCCAACTCTGAAGTTGCTCAAGCCCACAGGAAACAATACCACAAAACTCTCGACTCAAGGGACGACCCGGGGCTTCTGTCAGTGCCTTTGTTCCCTACCTAGACGCACCTGTATAAGGAAGGGCCGGCCACAGCCCTGTGGGGCATGTGCTGCCAAAGAGAACAAAGGGACGATAAAGAGCGCCGACAAGGTCCGACACGTGTCGGCAATCAACCAAGCGCTTATTTGATTTCACAGGCGGATCGGTTCACAGCCCAGTTGAAGGGGAAGGCGAGTCCAGGCACAGAAACACACGAAGCATCAAGTCAGGAGTATGCTTGTTTCCGGAATGGTGGTTCATGAGTTGGACATGCTTGGATGTCGAGAATGCCAGTTCAGGTGGTCCAACACCACCAGCTCACTCTATTTCCCACTATGCCCTAGCAGCGCCTTCGAAGTATCTCGCTTATTTCTTGTTCTTCTCGGCCTGGGCCTTTTCGAAGATCCAGTCATTCAGTCCCGCGCGGTTTCGGGCAATCTCGATTGCGTAGAACTGCATTCTCGGGACTGTCATATACCATTAGCGCTCGGTCCAGCCACGGTGGTTGCGAGTGTCCGGCGCATCAAACGGTGATGCGACAAAGAATGGCTTACCGAATATCGTCGTGTCTTGGTCGTACTCGACCTTGGGACTCGTTCGCAGCATGGTGCCGAAGTTGTAGTCATCGATCTTCTTCTCGTAGGCCATCATGAACTTGCGCCATCTCTCCTTGCCAGCCTTGCTCTTCATTTCGTCTTCATTAATAGTCGCAGCAGGGTCGAACTCAGGGAAATCTGTCTGAAGGTGCTCCATAATATCGTTGTCCATCTTCGTGAGCCGCAGGAGGGAGCCCTTGACCTTCTGCAGGATAGCCCAGTATGTCTCGAGATGCTGTACAGCTGTCGAACGTTTAGTGCCAGGATTCTGAGGACGGTTTCTTCGATGAATGACCTTTGACTGCAAATTGCTTCTCGATCTACGTTGGCGACACCATTGCAATTAGCCAAACTGCGCGACACGTTTGCTTCAGTGGGAGCGACGCCTCACATCTTCCAGGTTATCAGCGTTCTCGGCGTCGAAGTTGGCCGGAATGGGGCCGGACATGGTAAACAGATCGTCATCCATGGTGTCTGATTTTACTGGATTCTCGTTGCGTTAGAGAAGGAGATCACGTCGGGAAGCGACTAGATTGTAAATATAATGGTATTGACTGGTAGAGAGGTATGGGCTCGAGATGGATCTTTTTTCGAGGCAAGGTTAACGGATTACGGCGTTGCATGCGAAGCACACAAAATACGATGGATATCGTAGTTTGTGCATTACCTGGGTAAATGAATTTACCCCACGTCATAGGTCGGTCGCTATTCAAGCATGGAGGGGTAGCAGAAAGCGAGGGGCAGAGACAGATTTTCACATGCCCCGCACCGGTAAAGGCGGATCTAAAATGTTCACCAACCCTTTTGGAGTCTCCTCAATCACATGCTTCTGAGACTCGGCCAGTGCTGCCTTTCTGTCCTTCATGCAGACACTACCACGGCGACGTTTATGGTCATATGCAATAAGACTTACAGATCTTACGATTTACCCGGCACCGTGAATCGTGAATCAGTCTCTTTGCCATTCTACCATCTGATATTTGACGGAGTAAGGACGGCGGAGAGTTATGTTGAAAGAGTCCGATATCTCCTCTGTCTTCTTCATCTTGTCCTGATTCATAGGTACCTACTGCGTACTAACCATATGAGACGGAGACACTGGACTGTCTGGAGAATCAGATGTATGATCGACACGAAAGGGTCTTCTTATCATGTTCTCTTCCGGTAGAACTTACAACACTCCTGTCCTCAATGGCCAGAATGGCCCCATTACAATGGTTCATGGGTTGATATTCTGCGTTTTCTGGTGTTATCACGCATATTGTTCTCACCTGCATCTCAAAATTCTGGATCACCCACGGATCGCCTTCGGGACACCTGATCAATGGCCGACAATCTAAAGTAATACTTGCCTTGACTGATGACGGACCCAAGGGGCATGCAGACTTCCCTACAGGTTGAACTCTACTCGAATGTCAACGTCTTCGATCACCAGAGTACGGATTATTCAAATTGTCTTTATGATGGTCATGATAGTCGCAATTGTGGCCGATGCACCGGAAGAAAAGGAGGCTGTATCTCACGCCGAAGATATGGAAGATGGGGGGGGGGGGGAATCGAGAGCTTAGTACGCTCATGAGGTTGACTCCTATATTCATTCAGCTCCACGCGGTTTGCAGCAGTATGGAAGATGTGAATCACGGGTTTTTTGAAAGCAAGCGGCGACTTGTCGCGAAGATACCATCTCAGTTGAAGTGGCGGGTAACGATGCAGCGTTTCCTTGGTCTGCCTACGAAATACTCGTACTCGTCCATGACAGAAATAGGGGAGGCCGGTTACTGCATGGTATCTACCAAATCAAATCCAAGTCTCATTCCGCATCTCAGTAGGTCTTCAGTGTTGATATCTCAGAAACTGCCGAGATACTCACCGCCGCGCACCGAGTTTTGATTCCATCTCAACACCACTGCCTGTCTATTTCATACGATGCTCTGACTTCTGATTCAAGTTGCAGTAACCGTACGGATTACCTACTATTTACTCACAAGGCAAACTAGGCATGCACCTAAATATCCGTAATGGATATGCCGGGGTCTTTGGAAAACGACGGCAATAAGTTGGCAATAACAACCAAAAAATTCCCAACTCGGACCACCGGGATTAATTTTTCTTCATTCCTCAATAGCATCGCTCTTATGGGCATTGCTTTTTTCGATTGGATCCCAATGTTCCAATTCACATGTGGGAGAGTATTCCGTACTGCATTCGCCTTTTGCAGGTCACCCTGCATTGGTAGCTTTCCGTATTTCCGTCGCCCGTACCTGAGATCAGATGCAAGATTGGTTAATGCGCCTCGAGCGCCCCCCGGATCCAGGGTGATAACTAGCGAAGCCGGGAATACACACGGCGGTGCGTCCTTCTGCTGCTGCTGCTGCCACTCATGCAGGAGTTTCTGGCGTCCGTACCTACCTATTAAATTCCTTGAGATTCTGATTCGGCGACCCTCGCTGTCGCAGCTCATAGGCTCCGAAATGGTGTCGAGACGGGCGACGACCGAACCCCTAGCGTTAGAGACTACTTTTGTTCGCCCGCTGTTGACATGGTCCATTGGAGATGCCGTTAACTCGAACGGGTAGCAGTGATGGTCGAGCATGACCGATTCAGCCCGGGAATAAGACGCATGATGGTGGTGACGGAGTGGGTAAGCATGGGAACACCAAGTCGAGAACGGACTGGCGCCCAACCCCATCTCATCACGGCTCACGGAAATAAAGCAGCACCAACTCGATATTTGGGGCAACGTCTGGGAAGGCCGTCCTTCTGTCGATGATCCGCACATGGGAGGTCCTCTTTTCAGAGCGTAGTGTAACCTTGCCTCGCGTGGGAAGAAGCACTGCACAACTGCATGCATGCGGAATACAACATTGGCGGTCAGAACTAGTAACTACAACTTGCATGTTCTGTACATACGGGATCCAGAATACGAAATGTCGACTCCGTATTCCAAACCACCACAGAGATGACTACGATACCGTACGGATTATTCCCGGCGACTACCAGAACATCAGTAATCGTAATCCGTAGCTACGGTTACCGATAGGTTCTTGCCTGCGGCTTTCCTCGTCCTCAGCTGAGTGTCTGCGATTGTTGTTTCCCAGCAGAACACAGGACGGTAAAGCCGGCACGGGAATATGCGTAGGACGATGCCTTTGCCGCAGATGAGTCTCCCGTATGCTGTCGGTCTTCACCTGGATGGAGGACGAAGCACCGATCTGCGAATAGGCACACCAACCTATTTACTCGACGTCACATTTCCTATATCTCTATATGTACTTGTTGGTTCGTGAAGATCTGGGATCTCGGTATGCAAACTAGGTATATCCTCTCCACCACGGGGAGAGCGGTATCCCCCACACAGAAGCTGGAAACATCTCCATTTGACGTATGTAAATGTTGGTGATCTCTTTGCCAGGGGTCTTCCGTTACTCATCGTCCATCGACACATTCCTCCAATTCCAGCGGTGTAAGCGCCCGTTCTCTCTCTACCTACCTAAGGTAGACGGATCGTACGAAGTATACGCCCGGTACCCATGTAGGCAGAGTCCTAACGGGATAGTGACCCTACCGATACATGTTCTTAGCAGGTAGCGTCAATACCGATTTCGCGGTTTTGTGACCAAGCGGGCCACTTAAGTATCTCTAGTCTCTCCAAGATTGGTACGCAAGTGTGTGAATATATTTTCCCGTCCGGCCAGGCCAGGGATTCACGATTAGGTAGATACGACTACAAACAACTCCTTCTTTACTGCTACCGATCTCGATACTGAGTCCTTCCCCTTGGCCATAACTCTAACTGTTTCCCTCCGGAATATTACTACCTATATTACATCTTGGTCTACGGTCCGCGTATGCCTAGTATACGGTAGTGTCGATTCTATATAAGTACAACGGGGGTCAGGATGAGCCCAGTAGCTCTTGGTGAGCAAGGGCCGTCACCAGCTCGGGACGAACTAGAATCCAGAGGCCCGGTTCGAAGGTCCGAAGAAGTGAGGGAGGAAATCGCCATACTGCCGATCCAACCCAGTGGCAACGATGGCATAGAAGAAACATACGACAATGGCGAACCGGGACTCAAGATCAACCGTGAGCCAACGTCTTCGGCAGGCTCGGTCTCAGACGGGATCTCATCTCCATCACCAACTCGCGACAGTCAGATTGAATATGTATATCTGACCTTTGACACCCCCCTTCCGACGCCGAACATCCCGCCCGGAACGCCGGAGTCCGCGGTCTGCGGAGCTCCGGATCTATCCCGCTACGTCGACCCCTTACGTTGGCCGAAGACGCAGAAAAACATCATGCTCGGACTCTCCTGCATCGCGACGTTTTTCACAGCCTACGCAGCCGGCGCATACAGTCCGCCCGTGGGGCTCATCGCCGAAGAGCTCCACACGACGCGCGAAGTCGCATTACTCGGCGTGACGACATTTTGTTTTGGCTTTGCGTACGCGCCGATGGTCCTGGCGCCGTTTTCCGAATTTACCGGACGCTACACGGTCTTCGCCATCGCCGGTGTCGGCTTCACTGTATTCCAGGCTGCCTGTGGCTTTGTGACGACCACCTCCGGTATGCTGTTCTCGCGGTTCTTTAAGGGGGTTGCGTCGAGCGTTTACTCGACTATTGCCAGCGGCGTCCTGTCTGATATCTACGAAAAGGAGGCTCGGAATACGCCGATGGCCCTCTTTAGCGGGTTCGTACTGGCTGGTACGGGTCTTGGGCCGTTAGTCTCTTCCGTCATTGTCGGTGAGTTGGGATCCAGCGGCCGCGCGTGGAGATGGGTATTTTGGCATCAGATCATTGCGGACTTCATCTTAACAGTTGCTGTCTGCGTTTTATTCAAAGAGAGCCGCGGTACCGTCGTTCTTTCGAGGAAGGCAAGGGCTTTGAATAAGTGGTATGATGAATTGGAGGCCAGCGGGTTCGTTGGCATGTGGATGGACGAGACTAATACGAGTGAGCCTCATCGCTCTTCTCAGCTCCCTGAGGACTTCGAGAAGAAAATCACCACCAGCACGGCGCCGCGAGAGTTGCGACGGATTCGATGGAAGACTAGAGCGGATGAGGAACGAGGTTCTCTGGTTACTATGATTTCGATCTCGCTCACGCGACCTTTCCACTTCCTTTTTACCGAACCTATCGTCTTCTTCTTCTCGCTGTGGGTATCGTTTGCATGGGCTATCCTTTACCTGATGTTTTCGTCGATCACACTTGTATTTCATCGACAGCACGGCTTCAGTATCCAGCAGGCTGGCTATGTTTTTTCAGCCATGGTGGTTGGCAGCATCATTGCCACCTTCATAGGCATATACCAGGAGGATCTGCTGAGGCACCCGAAATGGATGTCCAGCCCATCCTCCTCCGACAACAACAACCACCAGGACGACTCTCGCTTCTGGGCCTTTGTTAGGCAAAAGTTTCCTGCCGAGTCGAGCGAATCTCGACTCTATTTCACATGCTTCACTTCGGTGTTACTCCCGGCTGGACTGTACTTATTCGGCTTCTCGTCTCGGCCCTCGATCCATTGGATAGTCCCCACCATCGCCATTGGCATGGCCACCATCGGCATCTACTCCATCTACCTAGCCACCTTCAACTACTTTGCCGACAGCTACCGCGCCTATGCGTCGTCGGCTATTGCAGCACAGTCATTCTGCCGAAACGTGCTCGCCGGCGTATTCCCACTAGTCACGTCCCTGCTGTGGACGAACTTGGGAGAGGCCAATGCCGGAGCAACGCTTGGATCTATCGCGGCGCTATTTACCGTCGTTCCCTGGGCGCTGGTGTTTTTCGGTGATACGATACGGCGTAAGAGTAAATATGCCATTGTAAGTGGTTCCCCTTTCCTATTCAAGGCTCATCGTCGCTGACTTGTCATAGACACTAGAGTCAACATAGAGATACGTCTTATAAACGTAGATGTTAGAGGGTTGATAGTTATCGACTTGTCAATTCATGTAGTTAATAATGTATATATCGGGCGAGGCGCAATTCGATGATGGTCACGGCCCTCAACATGATGAACGCACAACAACTGAGTGATCCCGTATATAAGTCTGGGGAGGCCAATCTTGGTAGCCTGAACTCCAAGTCCTATGCTCGAACTTGAACAAGCTTTGATACCTATTGCAGTCTGCCGGTATCGATGATCTCGGGGTCGTAGGGAGTACCTAGAAACTGGTGAGAAATATTCCGTATACCTGGACAAAGATCGAATCAGTTTCATCACATGAGTTCCTATTCCAGATCGCTCGTCATATTGTTGCTTACGAGTAGATGTGGCAGTTATTGTGAACCTCTCAACCCCTGACTATCATCACTTGTTTTAACAGCGCCGGCCACAACAGCACCACCAGCATGGAAGTAAGGATGTGAGAAAATCCGACATTGTTGAGAACCTATGAATCGTCTTCGCTACCTTCGCGCTTCATGTGTCATTGGTCATGACTTGTTCAGCAAGCTCACCAGGGTTAGTGAGTGTCGTCTTGGCTTGAACTTTTTCATCGCCCAGTAGGGCTGATGGCCCCAGTTAATCCGTAGCGGGATCCATTGGGCAGTTTGATTGACACGAATACCGGTCGTGGAACAAAGTGGGAAATTTAATACTCCCCGGTCCCGACCCTGATGCCAAGACGGGCCGACTAATGTCAACGTATCGTGACAGGTTGGTGCTAGACGGGCCACAGGATATGTATGGAAGAGGATGAGAGATCGGTAAGTAATCCGCCGTCTGACAGGATAATATCGATAGGTAGGTAATCCGTAAATACGCATCAGGATGGTGAGGTCACCACGGCGCGGTAATCCGTAGATGCACCGGCTCATTACTCGTTCCTCGATATTGATCGAAAAATCCGGGGAATGCTAAGATGGTATGGAGGCTATCTCATGCGCTTTGTTTGGTGTGATTACTTCATTTTTTCAATATTGACGTCGAGTAGATGATTCGGCAAGCGGCATCGGCGGTGCTGATCAGAACATGCATCACCCTGTGTTTTGGTGGCGTTGATGGCGGAGGCGACAGACGCAGACAATGAGATAATACCAAGCACCAATTGATGAATGGAACCACGCCAAGACCACAACAACCGTTAAAGAAGGCAATTAGCACCGGACGCCTTACCGCTGCCTAGGCCTAGGCTCAACTGAGCATTTTCGCTTGGATGAGCAATGGTGCGAGTGGGCGACGCGATGACGAAGCACGAAGCACGGAATATGTATGGAATTTTCGTGAGAGCGTGCCAATGCTTCGTTCCTGGAAATGTTCACCGGGCAACCCCGACAGTTATCCGGCCACCTTGCGGCTTGTTTCGGACCGGTGGTAGAGTTCTGACGGCCTGTCACAGCGATTCTGCAATTGGTAGTAGTACTTGTAGGTAATCCGTATCGTAGACAGCATGCCACAATTCAGCCATCAATGCAAGAAATGTAACCTTTTGGAACGGGATGGGTAGATCGTGCCGTGTAAAAAGCCCGATTGTAACGATTGTGAGAACCAGATTCTACCTGTGGTTGAGCAGAATGAAGAGAGTCGGAGAACTACGAATAATAACGACCAAGTCAGCAGGTACACAATCCATACTGGCAAGCTGCCTCACTCTCCCCTCCAATCCGGGGTCAGTGATCGCCGAATGGCAACAGCAGCTTCCCCATGAAACACCGATGAAAATAAAGCTGGTTTTCGTTATTCACGCAGTATTTCTTTCGAATTTTCTTCATGCGCGTGAGTTAGGTAGTGAACGACTTGATCCAGACGTCATTGTGCCTGTAGAAGAATAAGTGAAAGGTACTTTACGAAATAGACGTGGCAGACTGTCAAAGCTGCGACGGGCTGACCCAGATTGGAGGGCGCCTGGATGGTGCCCGCTTAACATGGCTCTAAAATAAAAGGGAGGGACTACGGACGCCGCCCCAGATTTCTGAGGAGCCTCATAGGTCGGTAGGGATGCCTTCCGCAGAGGACCGACCCATGCTGAACCGCGAAACGGGAATGCACGAAGTAGGCACTCAATACGGATCTTTGCACATCATTGTCCGTATAAAATCTGGCAGGTCTACCTTGCAGACTTCAGAAAACCGAATGAGCAACGCATGTTTACAGTTAACTTGGATGTACCTGGATCAGAATTTTCACGACCGGACCTACCTACGAAGTACTGAGTCGAAAAACGACGTGATGGCGGTTGTCTCGAGGAGCGTCACTGAAGTTGTGCATGGCATGGTTGGATGCCCCGTAGTATGTCAGCATCTGCTGTACGGATACGCACACGACGTATTATGGTACGGAATGGAATGGTACGCTCGAGCCTTGGACGAGGGTGGGTTGGGCTCACAGAATGGTACTAGGCAAGCAAATTAGAACCAAGCCCGGCCTAGGAAGTTCAGCAGTGCTAGAGCATCCTCCGCCTGGATAAGTCACAAGCCATAAGGAACGGCGCACCCGAGTCAATTGGAAAGGCTTACGTTAGGTAGCTCCCCGCGAGCATGCCGTGCAAGGAGTACTTAGGTACGGCCGTCCGTAAGTTACGGTAGGGAAATCTTCACCTGCCTATGACTTGACAGCTCCCCCGCCGCCTTATTAATTTCACAACCCGACCTGCCTGCCTGCCCATCTGCCCTGCCGACCCTACCTGGACACCATACCCATCCATACATGGTGCTACGACTCTGCTTTGCAGGTTAGGTAGGTGTACGAGTACGAAGTACAATCGGGGCGCACCCTGTCTTGCCCAGGCCATTCTTTTCTTCTTCTTCTTTCCTCCTTAGGACCTCTCTTGTCTCATCCTCATCGCTCGTTCGCAATAATCATGTCTGACAAAGTGAATCTTGAGAATCTCAGTCAAGATACCACCACGCCGACGACCGCTCGGCCACGGAAGCGCCGAACAGAATCCTCGGACCAGGAGAACCAGCGATCAAAGCGTGCCAAATATAATACAAATGCATGGTATGGTAGAGTTTTGCCTGCCTGAAGCACTCACTCCTCATGGCTGTCGACTCATCGTTCTCCTAGTGATAACTGCAAGAAGTGCAAGTTGAAGTGCATTCGAGACACTGGCGTGAGAGAATGTCACAGATGTCTGAAGGCTGGGAAACCCTGTATATACGCTGTCTCTACTGCCAATTCTCCCCTCGCGCCCATCAATCAATCGCATGACGAGAAACAAAGGTCTGCTGCTGAGTACACCTGTATGTTGATTCCTTTAACCATGCTGCTTACACGTACCAAGAAGTCCTCAAGATGCCCCTACCATGAACCCTGGTGATGAAATTGCGTTCTTGAGAGAGCAAGTTCGGTCCCTTGGCCTCCAGCTGAAAGGACTGAGCGAGAAGCTAGGTCTACTGGATCCCATCTCATCGCCGCTGGTCAGCCAGCCGAACAGACCTCACTACCTGGCCACCAAGAGCTTCCAGGAACATAAGCCGCAGCAGCCGCTCTTCGTAGGCCATACGCAGTCGGCTTTCAGCTTAGATGTCGCAAAGACTTCTCTCTCACGCATGGGACTTCCCTCCGACGCTGTTGACCCAAAGAGCGGAACACCATCACGAGAACTAAGCCCGGAGTCCAGTTCCCAGGTTCACCTCACAGCCGATCCGTTATCGGCATCCATAGACCCGCTTCTCACTATTTCATTGCCCGAGGTCTGTCGCCTCATAGCAGTATTTCACGAAGAAATTGAAGTACTCTATCCTCTCATCGACAGTGATGAACTCGCTGCGGTGGCCACTACCAAGCTAAAGGATTTCGCCAGACAAGCGGAGTCTCAGGTAGACTCAGACTCAGGGTTCACCTCGGATCTCTCTGAAGATAAGGATATCAACATCCTGAAGATAGCTGTCGCTATTTCAGTCGTACTCGAAGCTAAAGGGAAAAACCGGTTGAGTTCAAAGCTTATCGACTCGACTGACAAGAAGGCCGCCCAAGTCACTCGGTCACCAGATGTGGACCTAAGAGACTTGCAATGGCTAACATTGATGGGAAGTTCAAGCCCTGGTCTAGCTTTGCTTGTCCTTCCTTTTCCTCACTCCCATGCTAACTATGCAACAGAGCATCTACTACTTCCAAATCGATGAAGATCTCCTGGCTTGGAGAATCATCGGCAATGCCGCTCGCATGGCGCTTGAAATGGGACTTCATCGACGCCGCAGTCTGATGGATAACTACCAATCTGCGGAGCACCAAGCTAGAGCGATGAGGGTGTTTTGGTGTGTCTATGCCTTGGATCGCAGATGGAGCTTTGGAACAGGCCTTTCCTTCGCCTTGAATGACCGTGACATTGATAATGAGCTTCCCGAGCCAGTACGTTATCACGGAGTAGCCAGAGGTTTTCCTGCTAATCAGCACAATAGGGAGATGACTTTTGCCATTTGCGTTGCTTGATTGGATACGGAAGACTTTGTAGCAAAGTTTGGGATGCGCTGCCTCCATACGGATCCCCTACGACGACGATTCCGCTTGATCAAGTCCAGTATCTCGGTAAGAATTTAGTGACTGTTTCGATGATCTGTCGTCGATGAAAACTTGGCACTCATTGACTTACTACCCAAACGATATCGAAGGAAACAACTAACTGTTCTTTTCAGAATTCCTCATTAAGAACTGGAGAGACAGCATCCCAGCTCATCTGCAATTCCAACACCCGCGTCTTGGGCTGGCGGTCGCTAACCAACCTCGAATATTGCGCCGGCTCTGCTCTCTGCTATATCTCCGTGGAAACCATCTTCGTATCCTCGCCCACAGGCATCATGTCCTATCTCCGAGCCTCGTACATGCCGATTTGCGCAGCGCCCGACTTGTTGTAGACATTGCGAAAGACTCAATACAGGTCCTTGTACATTTGGCAGAGACGAGCGACATCTACGCCAGACAGCAGGCTTCATTTAATTACTTCCTGCTTAGTGCGCTGGCCGTCATCCTTTTGGCAGTATGTAATGCCCCCAAGACTTTCTCCGACTCATGCCACGAAAGCTTCTCATCGGCGGTTGAACTGGTGCGCAATTTCTCTCACGGCTCCCTAGCCAGTCGGCGCCTCTGGAACAGCATTCGAGGGTTGCTACCAGCTGTAAGGACGCTTGGTATGAAGATCAGCCCGGAGTTAAACAACAACGAGCACAAAGAACAGAATACTGCGGTTCCAAACCAGGACCAGGTTGGACTCAGGCAAGGCCCAAACCCTCCTCAAATGCCCACCGAGAATCAGGCAATATCATTTACCGTATCTCCCGAAGCAACATTCACATCAGTCCCTGATATGTTCCAGATGGGCGAGGATCTAATGGGTCTGTTTAACGCTTTTGGACAAGGGGACGCTGGAACGATCATGGTAGATGATCCTTTGCTAACCATGGGCTCAAACTACATGCCGATGACCTTCCCGATGGAGATATCAAGGCGATTCCAGGACCTCATATAAACTGAGGTCGAAGATATAGGCTACCGATCGCAACAAACATGATAGCAGTGGATGGACGAGAATGCAAACGACAGAAAAGATTAGTCCGAGTGGCACTATCAGCGGAGTGGTGATGAACCCGAGACTGAGGTCATGTTTTATGTTCCTATTCATGGAGTTTGGTTGGCTCATTAGAACACGATAGCTGAATCTTCAGCCTATTCGGCGGTATGCTCAACGTGGTCTCAGAATTTCAATGTACAAGTATGTACGAGTAGAAAAGGAGAGGGAACCAGATGCTCTATGATCCGGTCCCCACTAGGTACATATATTCCGTAACCGTAATAAATATTCTCATAGAACGATATTGTCTCTCAGTACATGTAACAAACAAGTAGATCACGTTATCGGGGATATTCTATCACGAGGTAATCCTATCATCTCCCCATTTCAAACACCACTCCTAGGCTCCGAACGCTGGACATGAGCCATCCGCTGGTCAGACGACTTGAGATTCAGGCGCCGGAGAGCGCCCTGGCCCCGAGGCCACTACGATACCGTGGACCGGGCATGGCTGGCAGGCGCAAGACCCGCTTAGAGGAGATGTTCGCCTTGACACCGCTTCTCCCCCGACCTCATCTGCTCCCACGAATCTGGCCGCGACAGGTGTGGGACAATGACGAGCTGGCAGGCAAAGAGGCTGCCGCCCACCGGCACATGCAGTGGATCCGTCAGTCGCACGTGCACGAGAGCGACGATCTGCTCATCTACAGCGATGGGTCCCTCGACCAGTCGGCTGCGTGGGGATGGGTTGCGTTCCAACGCGGTGCCATTGCAGGTTCAAGCCACGGCCAGATGTTTGCAGCTGAGGTCTTTGACGCGGAGGCGAGGGCGGCACGGATGGCCGCGGAATGGGCCCGAGACTTGCCGGGGCGGCGGGCTGGGACACACATCCACTTCTGCTCTGACAACATCAGTGTCCTGAAGCTGCTCACCGGACATCCAGCGGACAGCTCCCAGCTTGAGTTCCTGCTATTCCAACGGGCGTGTGAGTCCATTGGCTGGGATAACATATCGACGCGGTGGTCCCCGGGGCACGTGGGGATCCCTAGTAATGAGGCGGCCGATGAAGTGGCAGGCCTCAGCTCCAGCCTCCCGCCACCGAGGCCATGCCCTCGAAGACCCCCCTCCCCAGCCCCTGGCGTACGTGCGACGGCAGGTGAAGCAGGCCCGCCGGAGGCTAGGCGAGGACTGGTGGACCAGCCACATGCCGCTCAAGTATAGCGGCCCCGGGGCTATGTTTTACAAGACCCCGGAGCTGCGACTGCCACGGCCGTCGCTGCACCGGGTGCTGGCAGAAAGGTCAGGCCACGGCGATTTCTGGTCGTACCACTCACGTTTTGACCACCCGCCAGAATCTTTGAAGGTCTGTGACTGCGGTGAGAGGCTGGAGGCCCGGCACTTTCTGCAGTGCCCGCTCGCTGGCTGGGACACACAAACGGGGCGAGTCTGTCGACGACCGAGCTGCGCGGTTATTAGGGCACACGTGTGTCAAGGAGAAGAACTGGAAGGTGTGGATGTCGGTGCTGCAGTGGTACCCGTCTCCGAGACCGTGATTCTCTGATTAATTCGAACAATGGCCCTCGCACATGGGCCTGATGTAGTGTGGATGTGCAGGTACGAGGCAGTGGGGGATCTCCTTTGGTTAAATCTTTCCTTTGTTCCGGTTCCATGCCTCTGGAAGGTGTGGCGTGTTAGATAGTCTAGCTAGGCTCCGCTTGGGGGTGGGCTGCGCCCACCCTCGGCCATACACGGAAATAGAAAACAAACAAACAAACAAACACCACTCCTGAACGGATTATCTACGCGTAGTCAACTGCATATTTTTCTCAACCCAACAGAGATTGACGGTCAACACCTGAGATCATATATTTAACGAGTCTTTTATTTAATATATTTGTGCATTGTTAATAAGGTTTCTCATTCAAAAAATCCCCAGTCATAGATCCTCAATGGCGTATTTCGTTCGCAGCAGCTCACCGTATCTGAGAGTATAGAACGACACGGGCAAGAACAGGATGGCAATGAACGCCAACAAGCTGTTTCCCCAGCCATATCCCAGTCTATCGTACAGCTGAAGCCCAGCTAACGGCAAGACCGCTCCCATAATGGATCGAACGATGGTATTCGAGGCCAAGGCGGACGCGGCGTAGACGGTGAAGGCGTCGACGAGATACGTCTGTATCGAGAAGAACACGAGGATGTTGCCGATGCCGCCGATTCCGGTGCCGATGATTGGCACAATCCAATGCACCTTGTGCTGCGCCGTCCAACCGTAAATGAACAGCCCGATGGGGATGAATATCGCGCCTACGGGAAGAAGCGGGAGGCGATACTCGGGCTTCATACCCTTCTTCTCGGCGCCTGTCTCCTCGGCCAGCTTGTCGGCTTCTGCTGCCTTCCGACGGATATATCTGTCCGAGGTCGTGCTATAAATGATAATGCCGATCAGGCTTCCGATGCCCAGACCGAGGAATGAAAGGCCTACGAGCGATGTGGAGAAGCCATACTGGCCCTGGAAGACCTCGGTCATGGTGGTGAACTGGATATACAGGTACCCGTACGTCAAGGCAGTGTAAAACGCCATGATACAGACGATGGGCGAATGGATGAACATCTTGACGGGACGGACGGCACCGCGTTTAAAGAAGTCACTCGGTGACAGGCCCATGTCCAGCTTGGAGCGCAGAAGGTCGTTGCCTGTTTCCTTCCGTAGCCTGGCGGCCTTTTTCTGCAGGATGACGGGCGCATAGCTTTCCTTCATCACGAATAGCATGAGGATGGTGACGGATCCGCTACAAATGGCCAGCACCCAGAAATTCCACCGCCACCCCCTGGCATTGGATAAGAAGCCGCCCGTGATAGGACCGACTATGGGGCCGAGAAGAGGGCCGATGCTGTAGATGGACAATACGGCACCACGGTGTTTCTGGTGGATCATATCGGCCACGGTGCCGCCGCCGTTCGCTACCGGCGCGACACCGAATAAGCCGGCCAGGAATCTAAATGCAATGAGAGCATTGAGACTTGGAGCGAGAGCGCAGGCGACACAGAATATTACGAAGCCGATGTTTCCGACGTGGTAGACGGGCACTCGGCCGTAGATTTCCGATAGGGGTGCGAGCACAAGGGGTCCTGCGGCATAGCCGAGTAGGTACACTGAGACGACGAAAGTTGCGATCTCGAGCGAGCTCGAGTGGAACTCCTGCAGGACCAGGGGCACGCCAGGGGCGAACATGGCTGTGACATGATCAGCAATGGTTTACATCTCGAAATGAAGAAAAGGGCTGCGGAGATGAGGTGCAAAGAGATGCGTTCATCATTCTACGCACATGATGCCAAGGGTGACAGGAATGTCTGGAAGCTGACACAGCCGCAGTTGAGTACTTTGCGACCGACGGTCCAGTTAAGCGGGTTTTCAGGATCATCATCACCGTCCCACCAGATAATGTTGGGGTCGACAGCATCCGTCGTTATATGTTCCGTTGTCTTCCCTGTCTTCGAGTCGTGATCCTCGCGTGGTTCAGCAGCTACATCTGACTGCCGCCGACTGTGTTCTTCTGTCGACTGCAAGTTTTTTTCTTCGATCTGCTCTACTGAGAAATTGTCGGGGCTAGGGGTCTTCTTGCCGTTATAAGCCTTGTTGTCTTCAGTCTGGGGTAGACCTCGCTCGATGGATGAATGCTCGTCACTGTCCCCGTCTCTGTCGTGTTGTTCCGCCGCAAACGTTGAAGTAGTATCCGACATTATGGCCCTCAGTGATATCACGTTGAGCAAGGAAAACTCATACGCCTCAGCTTTATAGGGAATACCGGTTCTGTGATCTCCCGTCGTGTTCTTTTCGTTACTCCCCTTTGTCTAGGAAGGGGGAACGGGACAGCGAGCGCTAGCACGATTATATTACGAATTCACAACATGCTCCAGTCCATGCAAAGGAGGGCCCGCTGCTCAACGAGGATTTGAGGAATATATCAGCAAACAACCCAGATGCAACAATAAGACGATTAGTAATGTCGACAGCCAACATACGAATACTCGATGTAACAGAACTCGGCTAACGCAGATGATGCGACGAGGATCTAGGTCACATGGAAGAGACGTCCTCCTCAATGATACTTATTCACCCAATCAGACCGTTTCTGATGCCGGAACGGACTCGCATCTCTCTTCCGGATCACAACCTGATTGCATTACATATGCGCCGGCCTAGTTTCGTTCCTACGACTACGAGTCTGGGGTCCAAGAACAGCTTCCACTTACAGAAAGATGGCATCTGTGAGATCTCACCGGACCTATTGGCGACATAGACTCTTCGGAACAAATTCGAGGGTTTATTCTTTAGGCTTGATGACCAGGGTCCCCTCAATGGCGACGCCATGCCGCTATTCGGTCAGATGAAGTAAGTCAATATAAGTGAGGACAGAAGAATATAAGACGTCGCGTCTCCTCATTTCTCCCCAACGCCAAGCCATCGTCGTGGGTCCCGTCTAAACCCGGATCTTTATTCCCCTCTTACGAAAGATACTTGATCTTGACTTCTTTACTAAACAATTTGCCAAAACGATCCCCCTCGAACCGGGGTCTTCTTATGGTGGCTATTCGCCGCTGTTGGTCTCTGACGCCCTGTGCAATGCACGCGCTCCATACATAGGTAGTATTGTCTTACAGGTTGGGCGTTCTTGTCTCCAAGCTACCGGTAAAGTGACTCAAATGAAGCTCGTGTGGCGTTGCTGTTGTGGTTCTGTCCCTCTTTTCCCCGAGGTATTACTCGGCACCATTGTCCCGGGCTCCTGAGGTGCACGCTCCACTCCCGGTCTTTCACGGAAATCCTGACCCGTTCAAGAAGCGGCGGCGGATCAACAGCGAAGAAAACCGCAGAAGGACAGAAAAAGCCCCAGATCGAAGTCGAACATGTCTCATTTACAGTACTCCGTGCCGCAGAATCACAACCTCGGCTTGAACCACGCAATAGTCGGCATTCACATGGCAGTATGGCAACGGGTTTGAACCAGCTTTTCTACCGACTACAAAGCCTGAGCAATCGGCTGGCAAGAGTGCGTCGTTTTGAATGCTTCGGCAGGTTGTCACGGACTGAGAATCCCAAGTTTGCGAGAGTGAGTACGAAGTACAGTGAGGCCAAAAGTGGTTCGTTGAATCCGATCTCACCCACCTCTTTCACCTCTACGGAGTATTCTTCCGTACGTCTTCCCACGAGCATTTCTCTCTCCACCTTATGCAAATCTGGCTGTTGCATATCCGGATCTGAACGCATGCATTACTTATGCGGCGCCAGGGGGTAATTATCCAAGGCGCCTAATTGGTTCTTCGAATCTCTCCATCTTGAAATCGGAATTACCTACCCAGATAGGCGACATGAACTTTCATATGGGTTGCAGATGGCGCTGGCTTGCTCGATTTCAAGTCCTTCAAGGAACCGGTCGAGCCGGTATGAGAATAACCATTGACAACATAGCCGCCGTGTCCATTGCCCGCCTCGTGTGCCACCCGCGACTTTATTATCCGTACGAAGGCTGCTCTTTTGACGGCATTGAGCTTTCATAGCCAGCATGAGCGAAGATGTCTCAGTGCTCCCAAAGGGACTCGATATCCGGTCCCCAATCACATCTTGACAGTCCGTTTGGCTCGTAGATGCAACCTAGCAACCTGCTGCTCAGAGTATGGTCTTGACGTTGGGCCGCTTCGAGCATACCGGCTCCAACCGACATATCTTACCTTGTTTCTGAGACATGCCGTGTAATGACTCCAACGATTCGGGGAGAGGCGATATATTTTCGTAGCTTGATCTACAAAAAAGACGACTGGATGGTTATTTCTTTTCCGCCCGATTGTCATAACTCCATGTTCTGCCCGGTGAAAGGTTGGCCGATTTAGAAGGCATAGGCAAAAAGGGCGACTTACAGATTCTCATACCGATAATTAAATGCGAATCGTACCAATGATCGACGGACCCCGAACCCTTCCGGATGGGATTGGAAAGCAATACCGGGCCGAAGGGTTGAGGTCATTCTCTCGGGTGTCGCTATAACGACGCTGAACTCGCCACCGGGCCAGGCTAAAGATGGTATGACCGAGAATCCCTTCCGAGATGCCCATTCGAGAGCGTCATTCAGCGGCTTAATCGCGACTTCATCAAGCTTGTTCGACCCTCCCCTCATAGAGCAGTTACTCTGCGCACGTGCTCATATGATCGACGGATTGTTCCACACTCCGTCCTGACGCAACAGCTCGACTCCTCTCCTGTTGTAAAGGGGCTCCCCGTGTTCTAAATCGACGTTTATCCCACGAAGCTTGCCGCTCTTTGTTGCTGTGCTCTCTACTGTACTTTGGACTTGATTATCGCTTCATATACCGATATTACCAACGGTTTCCAGCTTGACGATGTTCCAGCGGATCGCACGGTGTTGGGAAACATAAAGGGACTGGTTGCTGAGGTACTTGGAACCAACTGACGGGAGGAGTCTACCCAAGCTGTTGGCCAAAGGTCCCAAGACAGACCTCACAAATTACGTCTTGAATGCATAAGCGCCGCGAACCTGAGAAGTTGCAAGGCGGATGCCAGTCAGAGAACATCGGTCTGCCGGTGGACGGACCATTGAGGATTCGCAGGACCTTGGGTGCTCCTTATAGGAAGTCGCCTGAGATGACGCTTTCTCTAGGAGCTCTCGATGTGCAGGAGGCTCTTTCTCTCCAGCCGAGTCCAGTACATATGGGTTTCTGCCTGCCCTGTTCGTGAAATGGTCTTTGGTTGCCCGTTTCAAGTTTTCAGAGGCTGCAAGGGTAGAGGCGGCGATGCTGATGACCTCGAGCCTTCAATCTCCAGGATCTGTGAATGGGAAGTGAATTGCTGTTACTCCCCTATCTTCCACTTGTTCCCAGCTACCCGGTTATTCCAATGGAATGGCAGGTCGAGGTGTCGCCGCCTCAGTAGCTCTTTGTGCGGAACAGCACAGCCCGTTATTCTTGACCCTTAGGTCGTGACATGTAAACATATGCTCCGCATTTTTTTCCATCAAGAGGAAGGATGCAGTCTATCGCCGACCCGAACTCATCAAGTTCCTGCAACTGCTCAAAACAGAGGTTTCCCTTACCATCATCTCTCCCTCCTACCCACTCTCTTCCCACGCCAAACACCCGGTTCCATCTCCCCAGTACGCTCCCCAGTGTTTTGTGTCAGTCAACATCCACTTCTTCATCCGCACACCCGATTCTATCTGCGCATATCCGCGATTCGATTCGGTGCTGATAATCTCCGTCAGCATCTCTTGTCTCTCCTACCTTCGTCCTTCTACCTCTACTCCCGACCCCTTCGCGTACGCGACTACGCGTTTCCCATTCCCACGCATACCTATCTACATCGGTGTCAGTTGTTCATCTGTATCAAGTCCAAATCATCGCCTGGTATCCCAACCTGCCCATCAGAGCTATTGGCGGACGACTGCATCGACCTTCATACCAGAACATCCAGTCCATCCCCCACGATGTCGGACTCCACGCCGACCGATTTACAGCCTTTCCTAGCATCTAGGATGAACGGTCGAGGATCTGCCCAACTCTCCAGAATGCCTACTGAGATACTGCTGGAGATTGTCTACTCTCTGAATGTTAGAGATCTGCCTGCCCTTGCGCGCACTTCCCGTCTCCTGTTCTCCATCGTTGTCCCCGAACTGGACAAAAGCAATGCGAGAGATGGTCGTAATTATGCCCTTTGGTATGGCTGCGTGAACGGCAATACAGCCATCCTACGACGCCAGATCCATCTCCAGCCGCATCTAATCAACTTCGATTTTCCTTCCAGCTTTCTGGACCGAAAGATACACGAGTTCTACGGCCAGAATTTGACTCCACTTACTGTCTCCATCCAAGCAGGCTGCTACACAAGCGTCAAGTGGCTGTTAGAGAACGGCGCGAACGTCCACCAGCCCGACTGCAATGGAATCACGGGAAGACGTTTCTATCCCATCCACTGGGCTGCGGAGGCGAGGCGTGAAAGATCACCCGATATTATCAACCTGCTGGCAGAGTACTCTGCCAACATGAATCAGATGATCCTGTACACGGAGGATCAACCCCGTTTCTATGGTTACGGCGTCCCTTTGTGCGCACCCCTGCGTCTCATGAGGCCCGACGAAGCAGATCGTCGCTTGATCCCCGCCTTGTGCAAAGAATATAACGGTGGCCTGAAGACTGTGTTTGCCCTGCAGTTGCAGAAGCTTCGCGCGCTCCTCGAAAATGGCGCCGACGCAAATATGCCTTGTGCTCGTGGCACCATGACGCCTCTGTTCTTCCTCATCTCCAGCCTCCGTGACTATCAGCTTAATTATCGCTACTCGCCCGTGCGACTAGATGAGCAGGCCACTATTATCTGCCAGGCGGGGTTGGATATGCTAGGCGAACTCTGCGCCGCAGGCGCCGATATCCATGCGCTAGGCAGCACGATTTTCCTTAATGAAAGTGAGCCGTTCTTTTCTGGGGAAACGCTCCTGCATGCTGCCTGTCGGCTCCACGAGAGATACAGGGGACCTGTTTTTGCCTGGCTCCTAGATCGAGGTATCGATATCAATGGTCTCTCTGCGTCCCGAGCCACGCCTCTGATGTCGTATTGCAAGTCTTACTTTTCTGACATCGACATGTTTTGCGATTTCCTCAAGGCAGGGGCTGGGCGCAAGGAGTTTTTGAATCATCAGGATAACGCAGGCCGTACGGTCCTGCATGAGATCTGTGCGAATGGGTACATCAGTCCTACGACAAAGTACAAAGCTGTAAACATACTGATCCGCGAGGGGGTCGATCGCGGCATTCTCTGTAGTGAAGGCTACACCGCGGCGGACGAGTTGAGACCTTGGAACCTCAGGAACAGATTCAACACCGCCATTTTCAGGTCGTTACATGCGCAGATACGTTCTTATCTCGCCGAAAATGCGAGCACTGTACGATTTCAAATGCCTTTTGTGGATGGTCCGGTCCCTCTACCTCTGCCGAATCAGGAGGATGATGATGTCGATGGTCGAACAGACGATATTTCAGGTCAGGAAAGTAGCCAAGACAGCAACGACAAGAGCGTCAACGAGAGTGGTGCCCAAACCTCCAGTGAAGGAAACGACACTTCGACTCCGGACTATGACGAAGGTCGATCCCGATTCATTGCCCGTTACCGAGGTGATTTTCACGGTTTCCTTGGCGGTGATGGAAGAATCGTCGAGAACGGTAACGATACGACCCTCTAAACTCTTGCGTCGTCTTCTCCTCATGGCCTTCTACGACCGGATTACTCCAATGAAGGAAAAGGAAGCCAGTGCTGCGTTCCAGCTTAACTGTGTCAGCATCCTAAGCAGGACAAACCAAGGGAGTGATCGTCGTAACAGAAGACTTACAGAGAGCGGCTAGTAGGCCGTCCACCTTTCTACCAACGGGCTACTATCCCTCTACTCTTGCTTTCGTTTGTTGTTTTCGTTTGTTTGTTTTATCTGCGGTGCTGGTCTTAGGTCAACAGCAAGAAGGCTTGTTACCACTCGACTCGTAACGCAACGCAACTAAGGATCACGGTGGAATAAGGAAAGGGTTAGAAAAGAAAAAAAAAATAGAAAAGGGGGAAACAAAAAAAAAAAAAAAAGCACACGCACCGAAACAGGAACACGAGAAAAAACCAAGGTCTACTATCTCATCAAGCCCGACAATGATTCAAGGAATCAATTCAACTTCGCAGACGACGATCGATCGACCGTCTTTTTTCCCAAACCAACACGGCAAACGATTCTAGGAATCACATCGACTGTAATTCGGGATTAACTCGCGCTTTCTCTTCCATTTCTCATCGCGCGCGAGTTCCAGATCCCACAAAACCCAAAGAAGAGAAAGAAAGACAGAAGCCTCGACCTCGAAAGGTGTGATTTCGTGTCCTTTGTTTTTCTCCTCTTCTCTGTACGAAGCCCAAGTTACCAATCAGAAAAAGGAGGAGGAGTCTCACCAGATCCGTTCAAGAATAGCAAACCCCTTTAGCTTCGTGTAGACAGCAAATGTCTCCTCTTTTCTTTTCTTTTCTTTTCTTTTCTTTTCTTTTCTTTTCTTTTCTTTTCTTTTCGCTTTTCTTTTCGTTGCGTTTCTTTTTAACGTACTACTAAAGGGCGAAAGTTCCCCTGACTGTAAATGAATGGGATGAACAAATGTGACATGAGAAGACTGGTTACAATCGTAGAACCGTAAGCAGGAATCCGTACGGATCCTGAGGCATATTAGACCTACCTAGGTACGTATGTATGTATGTATGTTAGGCGTCCTGTTGATTAAGGAAACACTCGATAAAGTCGTGTCGTAGGTAATTCATTTTTTGTTCTTATTACCCCTATCTTCCCTCCCTACGGTTAAGGTAGAAGGGAAGTAACCTCATCAAACAAGCACAGCTTTCTCACGTGACAGCAATGCACGACAGACATTCATAACAAAGGGACACGGCAGAGATAAAGAAGAAGGATATTATCGATTTTTTTTTCCCTTTTTGAATTCCCCGCGGATTCCTAGCTCTCTATCCCTAAGTATAAACAGTCGTGAATGTTTCGCCTTTCCTTCTTTAAAAAAAAGCAAGAGGGGTTCCCAAGCTTAGCAACATCGTATTTACTAGTCGACGTCATCAAGCTCATCATTACCTTCGTTAGCTGCCTGTACCTCTTTGCTCTCTCCCTTTTCCTTGACTTTTCCGGACGGCTTGTATTGGCCGAATCGGACGTAACGTTCACCTTGGGTTGGCGTCTGATCCTACTCAAGTTCGCCAATGCCAAGGTGCTCAGGGTCGGCCTTGACAACACGGATCGTGTTGGTGTGGCCCATACCGCCTCTCCAGCCCTGGACAACAACGATGGTGTCGCCACGGTTGATGACGTTCAACTTAAGGGCGTTGTTGATACCCCAGCCAATACGCTTGTCAACATCCTCCTGCCAGTTGACCTTGCTAAAGTCGGGTTTCTCCTCAGGGAACAGGAAGGGGTAGACACCACGGTAGAGGTGAGCGTAGCGGCTGGCAATGGGAACACGGGTGACCATGAAGATAGGGCAGACGGGTCGGTACTTGCTCAGGAGTCTAGCCGACTCACCAGTGGTAGAGAGAACGATAATACCACCGGCGTTCAAGTCAAGAGAAGCGCGGACAGCAGCCATGGCAACGGACTCGACAACCGAGACAGGGCGCTTGACAATGGAGCAGAGCTCCTCGAAGTGGCTGACGTAGGGGATCGAGTTCTCGGCCTTGATGCAAGCCTCGTGCATCTCACTGACAGCCTTGTCAGGGTAGGCACCCTTGGCAGTCTCACCCTGTAGTGAAGCACGGTTAGAGCGACTGGGCAAGAAAAGGATGACATTGTCTTCAATAAGGATCCATTTGTTACTTACGGACAACATGACACAGTCGGCACCATCGGTGATGGCGTTTCCAACGTCGGAAACCTCGGCACGGGTGGGGCGGGGGTTCTTGATCATACTCTCGAGCTATATCCATGTTAGCCGACTATTTCAGGTCGCAGAGTTGCTGAAAACCATACCATCTGGGTAGCGCAAATGACAGGCTTGCCGGCCATGTTGCACATGGCGATGAGCTTCTTCTGGGCAGCGAAAACCTCGGCAGCGGGGATTTCAATACCCAAGTCACCACGAGCGACCATGACACCGTCTGTCTCCTGGAGAATCTCAGGGAAGTTGTTGAGACCCTGGCGGTTCTCGATCTTGGCAATGATTTGGATGTGCTTGCCCTCTTCGCCGAGAACATCTCTAATGTCCTTAATGTCCTGACCACGGCGAATAAAAGAGGCGAAGATCATGTCAACGTTGTTCTTGACACCAAATCTCAGATCGGCCTTGTCCTTCTCAGAAAGAGCAGGGAGATCGACGTTGGTGTCAGGCAGGTTGACGCCCTTTCGGGAGCTGATGAAGCCATCGTTCATAGCCTTGACCTTGATGGTCTTCTCGTTGACGATTTCAAGAACCTGGAAGGCGAGAATACCATCATCTACAAAGATGGTACGGCCAGGCGAAATAACCTTGGTGATGTTCTTGTAGTCGACGTACCTATTTGCGGCAAGTCAGTCGGCGATTCATCAAAGTGAAAGACATTCTCAAACATACATGTTCTCGGTGTCACAAGCGGTGGCGAACTTCTCGTCGGTGGTGATGTTCATGACGGTGCCAGCAGCAAGAGGTAGATCGGCATCACCCGTAGTGTTACCGGTTCTGATCTCGGGGCCCTTGGTGTCCAGAGCAATGGCGACGGGGCGTCCAGGCTGGGCCTTCTCAGCAGCACGGGCATTGTCGATCACGGACTGGTGGTACTCTGTGGACTGGATATTAGCACATGGCTGGGATCGTTGCGTACACATAGTCTATTTCTCTCTCTCTCTTTTTTCAATTCATCCAGGACGCCATAGCAAGCAACATAAGAGCACAGCATAGCAAGTATCTAGTCAGTCTTAAGAGGGGAAGCCAGAGCAGATTCGTACCGTAAGAGCCGTGGGAGAAGTTCATGCGGACGACATTGAGACCGGCCGTGCGCAGCTTGTTGATCGCCTCGACGGAGTTGGTCTTGGGGCCAATGGTGCAGATGATGGAGGATCGGCGGTAGTTGCGCTCGGGGGAGTAGGAGGTGTCGAGGGAAGCAAGCCACTCCAGCTTGTTTCCAAGACTGAGGTGGTCCAGAGCGTTGGCAGCCATGGAGTGTCCGCGTTCGCGCGCCATCCTACAGGAAAACTCGGGGAAGACCAGGTGAGCTGGTCGAAAGATGGGCTCTTAAAGGAAGAAGACCGGGAAATCGTCTGCCAAGCAGTGAATTAGCAAAAAAATAAGGAGACTGGCACCAGCCAGAATGTTATTTGATGCGCCATCGCGGAGCTGTTTCTAACACGCGAGATAGAAGAATAGACAAGATGGAGAGAGGGGGAAAAGGAAAGTGAAAAGCAGAATCCGAGTAATGGGGGGATGGGGAAGGCCGACAGAGAAAGCGGGAGCTGTTGGCGAAATGGCAGCGCAGGATACAAGTAGGGCAGTCAAGAACAACTCATTTTCGATGGAAGAGCTGCGACAACTTCGACGGCGATGGAAATCAGAGAATGATGTCGCCGTGCAAGCAAGGACATCTGGGGATCTCGACAGGAAGACAGAAGTCGAGTTTGAATCGGCGATGCAGTCGGCGATGGCACTCGATTGTGCTCGGGGAAAAGCAACAGGCAGCAGAAAGCAAAAGCGATTGGATTGACACCTACCTTCTCCAATGGCTACGTTAAGTTACGCCAAAGTCACGAAGTTGGACGAATGGTGAATTCTCTTGGCCTGTCGCAAGAGAAGAAAATGTTGTTGTTGAGGTGAGCGATGATCAGTTAAAATGGGAGGGATGAGGGGAAAAGCTCAACTCCCCACCCGTTGTCCGGCTCGTTTACATTAGGTAGGTACCTTGTAGGTAAACACCGGCGGGGTAGGTCCATGAGGTCCATGAGGTCCGTTAGGTCGTGTTAGCCTCTGTCTGTTAGGTCTGCTAGGTGCCACCGGCCGGTGGTGCAGGTACCCAGGTCCTACCTAAGGGGTTGCTCCGTTAGGTACACATTCTAGGCAGGTCCCTCTCGGGTAAGAATCACAGGCGCGGCGCAGTGCCTAATTCGTACCTAACACCACCTAGGAATGGTACCTAACATTTCTAGCTAGGCGTGGTTTTTGGGGCCTGTAGCTCATGGAGGGGTTCCTGCGGTGAGCAGTGTTGCCCCAGCAATGCAGCATTGAGCCGGACCCCTCATGTCCTCATCACATGTACCCCTCCTCCAGCAATTTGCCCTGGCCAATGAAACAGAACGTGCAGTGGTGCAAGCCCCGCTATTGGACTGATAAGCCCGATAAGCAGCATTGTCAGATTCTGTGACTAATACCCTCTAGGCAATCCGGAGGTATATCGCTGTAGCGGGTGTCTTACGGTGGGGAGCTGCTGCTTCCATCATCAGCCTTGCGAGTTATGGCCGAGATGTGGGGCCCGCTTGTCATCGTACACTAGTCCTACGCTAGCCCTTATAGCGTTAGCGTATGCCCATGCTACCCGAGCGAGTCCACACCTGTTGAAACTTGACGGTCGTTGCCACTGGCCACGCGGGCAGGCCGTGCAACTCAGCTGACAATCCAGGCTCATTGAAGGCCCATGTGAATCCGACCCGGCTTGAACCAACCAACCAACCCTTCGCAAACCTCACCTCACTCGTCAGACCTACACAACGCATCCGAGATACCCTCGTACAAACAAACGCACGCACAACAGCGCCCGTTTCCATTGTCGCCCTCACACATATTCTCTGTCTTTTCATCGACCGGCCTAGTTAGCCTAGTCCTGACAAGACAAAACACCATCCAGACTCCCGATTGACTCTCATCTCTCACTCTCTCAAAATGGTTGTAAGTGATTCCTACCACTCAGCCGACACGCTGCTGCACATGGGTTATCAAGCAGGCAGCCTGTGAATCATGTTTTTCTTTTCCAACTCGCTCGGTCGAGCACGCTGAATTCTGAACATGTGATCTTCTCATCAGCTCCTCAACCTACTGACATTTGGCCTCTGGGGAAAGCTCGGACGACTAGGCCACTACGCCTTCGATGCTGTCCTCAGTACGTTCATCCATATTCATACCTCGCCGTGGTATTCCCGCAGACCGTAGTTTTAAAGGCATCTTTCTTACTCTCTGTAGTCTCGACGATACTCGCCGGTATGCGACGGTCGACCGGCCTCACGTGAGTAGCGCGATCTCCCTCCCGGTCTCACGGATTTCGAGAGAAGGGTGATAAAATGGCTTGCAGTAAGAAAAGAAAAAGAAACTGACTGTGGTGGATGACTTTCGCTGTTTCCAGTGTCAAGAGCGAGCGCATAACAGGTGAAAACGACGAGATGAACAAATGGGTCGCCAAGTACCTCGGCGTCGGCGAGTGGGTGCTGGATCAGTCGGTCGCATTCGCGGGAAGCAGCAAGTACTTCGAGCGCCTTCGATAAGTCACACGACCCTCCCTTCGGGCCCCCCCATCGCGTGACGCAATCCCTTGCGGGCCTTGGGCGTTGATCAGTTACATGGGATACGAAACACGCACGAATGGATGGGCGCTTACGATACGATAATCCGATCGACATGGTGTCCCGAGACACCCCATCATGACGCTGTCTGGCTGTATCATCGAATATACCCCCTACTCTCCTCTCCCACGACATTTCATGTATACGCACGGGTTTGGGCGAGTCGTCGACTCCACGAATCATGGAAAGAACACTAAGTCGTCCATGGTACCGAGGAGCCGACTTCAGTTCTTGTGTATAACAGAGTGAACTACGCGAAGAAGGGTCTCCTCATTTCGCAAGTCGTTCAAATCTCTCTTGTTTTCTTCAGATTCACTTCTTTCGTGGGGGTATATGGGTGCGCTTGCCTACCTCATTCAGAAATACCTCATTCAGAAATACGTTGCTTGCAACTTATTGGTAACTGTGGCGTTCAAACGGGGGAAATTCGGATCTTGATGATGAGTATGTTAAATTTTTCCTTGCACGAATAAAACACACACACTTCTCTTCAAAGCAAACGGTTGAAAGTCATGCAATGCAATTGATACCCACTACAAGTCAAAAGTGGCTTCATATCGTGACTCTGTGCCTGGTGTTAAGACTTCTACTACTATGTCCAGATGATAGGAGCGGGAATGAAACGAGTGTTCAGTTGGATTCGGCACTACACCTCAAGAAAAAGGGGGTAGCAGTCGGGGCAGAAAGGGATTACGGTGTTTTAAGAAAATACGGTACGACTGCCGTATTCTGTATTCGAGAATAACTGTAGTGTCATCGGCACGTAACTAATGCCAGTCATCATGGTTCTCGTAGCCCCCATCCCTATAACAATCCCAAACTCCATACTCTATGTAGAGTCATACTCATAATCGTAATCATACCGCCGTAGTAATGTAAAAAACCCTCGTTTGAACAAACGAACACAGGGCCGCCAGAACGCATATGCCTCATCCCTGCCACCAACGCCGTCTCGGCCCCTTCTTATTATGAGAGGATATGTCCGCACACTAGTTCAGAGTATGATCGCTCTCAGCCAAGAGATCGGGCGGGACATCGTTGACACTGCTCTCCCTACTCAGGGGATGATGTCCCACATCATCATCGTCTCTACGATGCTGCTGCTGCTGCTGCTGCTCGTTCCCCAATGCAATCATCTTGCCCTTCCCCTTATCCCTCGGCTCTGGAGAGGGACTATGCATAGACAGGAATTCAGGCGGGACCTCGTTATGTTCGTCCTCGCTTTCCGTCTCATGCCGTGGCTCATGCAGGAGACCCCGTGGCACCTCGTTATCATGGTCGCTGTCTTCGACGTCGTGGCGCTTATCGGTTCCGGAGAGGATATCATCATGTTGAGATAAAGATCCTCGCAGCTCGTCCGTTGCGTTCCAGTGACGGATGAAGCTGCCGGCCATCTCGTCTTCCATGTCTAATTGCTCTATCTTCGTATCAACATGATCTTCGCCGAGTAGGCTGTCGCCAGCATTGCGCGGGGCACTACGTGAAGGCGAACCAGATCGTGGCGTCACTACGCCGTCCGCCCATCCGACAAAGAGGAGCGTGTCACCGAGCTGCTGCTTCAACCCCTGGAAATAGTGGATCTCGGCACTCAGAGCCGTCACGAGCAGCTTCCAATCCTGCGTCTCGGCGTACTCGTGGAGCTCCTCGAGATCATGGGCTGTCTTCTTGCACATGACGTATTGATTTTTCAGGGCTCCGCCCAGCTCACTGTCGGACTGGGTGGTCTTGGAGGAAGAGTACTTTGCCATTACATCGAACGTCAGCTTGAGTTGTTGATCGTGATGTTCCAAGCGCTCGAGCATGTCTTGCCACAGTTGCGTGCCCTCGTCTAAAGCAGCGCGTTCCTTGTCAACAGTTACCTTACGCAGCTCTAGGACTTTCACTTCCCCTTCCCACCAGTCTTTCGCCATTGGCAAGGTCCGCCGCTCGGGGCGCAATGAGATGAATTCAAAGCCTGAGATGTGCTGCGCCATCAAGGCTCGAAGATCTTCATGTTGCGCCAGAAGGCCTTCCATTTCGAGAACGGACACTTCGGGGTAAGTCATAAAGTCACTGATGCGCTTGTCGCAATCGGTCAAGGCTCCCTTGTAGCCACTCAATTCAGAGTCGCGAGTGCTCTTGGCCTCAGCGATCCTACTTTCTAGTTTCGTCTTCGTCCGCTTCAAATCGCGGAGTTTTTCCTCTAATTTTGCTATATCCTCGCACACCGTAACATGCTGTTGTTCCATCTTTTCAATCTGACTCTTGAACGGTTGGTCTCGGTCGGTTTCGATCGCTTTCATTTCAGTCATCAGGGAAGATCGCTTCGTCGACCAGTTGCGTAGTTTTGAGAGCGCGGCCTTACGCTCGGCGAGCGCCGCAGCAATGTAGGCCTCTTCCTCGTTCTTCAAGTCCGACAACTGGCTCATGCAACGAGATATCCCAAACCGCGCTTCTCTTTTTGACAGATGCCGCTTCTTGGGTTGGCGCACAGGGACAACGTGCCCTTTGGGTGCGTTTGAGATTGGCGCTTCCGACCGCTTCGGGGCGTCGTCATCCGACGTCGTGCTGGCCAGGTGTTTCTCCAATGCATAATCCTGTGCGTCGAGAAGCTGTTGAAGCTCCTGCTGCATCTGATGTTCGCGCCGCTCTATCAACTTAAAAGTTTGATCGATCTGCGTCGTGGAAGATCGGGAATGCGTTGACCGGGAGGTGAACATGCTCTCGAAGAAGGGTAGCCCTTGACTACTGCTGCTGCCAGCATGTGAACCCTGGGGGTCGGAAGGTAAGGTTGGGCGCCAGATCCCGGGCATAGGAGGAGGGTTCTGTTCCAGATTCTGGTGTACTCTCCTACCGGCCCTGTAATCGTGGACGCCATCTTCACTCCTACCAGGCGACGACGGCGGCTCCTGGAATGTGACGGATCCCTTCATCCTGGCGCCATTGCGTCTCTTTGGCATTTGTATCGAATCTCCATTGTTGCGCACACCGCCGAAAGCAGTCTTTGGCTGTGTATTATCCGAGCCCGAACCGGCGAGAAGCGCGTCGTCTGGTCGGGGAGACAATTCTTCGAGATCGTGGTCGAGGAAGGGGCGCGAAGAAGGGGAGACGTACTGGGGCAAAAGAGAGGACATTTGGCCATCGCCAAACCCGATCTTTGAGAATATATTTCCAGTGAAACTCATGATCGATCCGAGTGTTGTGTAATACTAGAGATGTTTACTCTGTATGATGCCTGGATATCTTGAAGACCTGTATAGTCTCGGTACGGATACTAAGCGGTTCGGGACAGGACGGTGCAGACGCGAGATCAATGTTTCGAAAAGCCTAGTTGTAGCGATTCACGTGGTAGTTATTCACTGACATTGTCATCGCTATTGAACGCAATGCGATTCTTGTTACGCTTCCAGATGATGAAGACGGGATCACGTGTACGGAGTAAAAAATGAAGAGTGTCATGAGGGCAACTGGAACTCACAGATTGCTGCGGAATAGTCGTACAGCTTGGACAGGTGCTAAGTGGCTGTGATGTCAGCACACCTTGGTAGCTTGACGTACTTTATGCAGGTGGGCCTGTCTTATCGATACGCTCAGTATTCCGTATTTTACGTAAAATCACAAGCCAGCGACATGAGCTCACCAAGGTTAACAGGCAACACGGACGACTTTCTATGGGAAAAATACTCGGAGAAATGCATGTTGTCTCTCGTACAAATAAAATGTTTAAGGAATCGTATTCATCATTTCAATCGAATGTCTCTTGGTCTCAATCGATGTTCCTTTACAGCGTGAATTCTCGTGGTTGAGGGTGTCCGAGACGTTATCCAGGACGCTTCAAGTAATCCGGACGATACGGATTACTCTCCCCACCCCGAGCACCGAGTGACTCCTGAGTTATTATGATAGTATCAGTCTGTCAGGTCAGTTCGTAATACTCCAACCTATCATATTCCGCATCGGTGTCATAATCGATCGTCAAGTTGCAAAGCCAAAAGTTGATACTCGCACAAATATTATTGACATACATTCACATAGCTACTCGTAAATGTGTACTCGAAAATGGTTCTGAGTTTCACCATTAGCCAACAGGTGCAAAAGTCCCATTACTACATATGTGCAACTAGGTATTTGCCGCGTGAAGCGTCGCTTTCGTCAAGGACACTGTCTCGTAGAGAAGAACATCTAGCTGGGACTGGGTCGCGGTAGATCTGGACGATACCAATGCACGCCACACCATATGGTGATACCGCTCTGGTTAAGCTATCATTGGTACGGGATCGGCCTTGAAGCATAGATTTGTATACACAAGTCTGTAGTATCACATTGCAGACATCCGATCCGTGCATGGCTGTTCTCATTTCGTACCTGTAGCGGGCGGTTTTGTGAGAGATCGTTTCGTTTCAGCAGAAGTGATGTTTACTTGTACTGCTGATACACTGAAAAAGCAATTATTTGCATCTATCCATGGATAACCTCAGACACGATAGCCGATATTTCAGCCATATGCTGTGGTGATGTGCTGAGCTGTAGCCGTTGGATAGCTGAATGTAGCACATACGGAAAAGATAAACATATTGATGTATCAGGTAAGTGAACTAGACGCAGCCAGTGTCCGTGTAAGACGATGGGAGGCACATACGTAGCTAGCCACTTTACTGACCCTCTTAGAAGCATCAGCCAAAGAAATGATATCCTTGAGAGACGAGCGAGAGCAGGGACGCCTGTACGTAGTATCTAACTATGTATTCGTATGTGCAAGCAAATGTGCCCTCTCCTTGACGTACAGAGCATGATGAAGAGTGGATAATGTCGGATATTAGTAGGCAACCTGCAGGAGCCACACTGAACCTCGGGAAAGAAGAAAACATGTAAGTCACCACAGGCTGGGTATATATCTCGGAGGGCTGGACATCAACGGAAAGCACCAAAAGCGAAGACTCCCCATCACAGTGGATTTCCGTACGTAACCATATCGACGAGAGAATAGCCTGCCAGACATGACAGCCCTGACCGAGAGATCAAAGCTTACATCCCGTGTCCTGCCTCAGATGACAATGGGAGACGGAGCTTCGGGATCGCTGACTGGCCCGCCTGTTCTTTCTCCCCAAGAGGCATCAATGCCCGCCTCAGAGCGTGCCCATCATCGCTTCACCGTCAAGGGGAACGCGATCGTGACGGGTGGTGCGGGGATTCTCGGCTTCGCTGTTAGCAGGGCACTACTTGAGCACGGTGTAGAAGGCTTGATGATATTCGACCTGAACTCCAACGAGGCCGAAGCCAAGGTGAAGACTCTTCGTGGCGAGTTCCACAACGTACCCATCCAATTCATGGAAGTCGACATCACGGACGAGGCCGCGGTTGATACGGCCGTCTCTGAGACCGTCAGGATCCTCGGCCCTGTGACAACGTTGCTGAACTTTGCGGGCATGGTTTGCTGCGGCCATGCGCTCGACTGGACCTCCGAGGACTGGAACCGTGTGATGAACGTCAACACGATAGGGGCCTTTTTTGTGGCGCGAGCGGTAGCGCGGAACATGATTGTGCACAAAACCGGTGGTAGCATAATCCTGGTGGCGAGCATTTCGGCTCACCAAGTCAACTTCCCTCAGCCACAAGCGCCCTACAACGTATCCAAGGCGGGCGTGAGAGCAATGGTCAGATCTCTCGCGGGAGAATGGGCTCGTTACGGCATCAGGGTGAATAGTATTTCGCCCGGCTACATGGACACAATCCTCAACGAGGGAGACGGTCTCGAGGAAGCGAGGAAAATATGGCTGAGTCGACATCCCATGGGCAGAATGGGTCAGCCGGATGAGTTATCAGGAGTCGTGGTGATGTTGGCGAGCAAAGCTGGTAGCTACTTCAATGGATCAGATCGTAAGTGTGTTCATTTCCTTGGTTTCAATGTTTGCGACTTATGACTTCTCGAATTCACCATTCCGCATCGTGAGTTCGATGTTCGAAAGCAGTGGATCTGCATCGCCAAACATTCACCCCAACGGATCGCCACTGCCACTCTGAAGTATACGTTACGCTGACAGAAGAGAATTACCAGTGTTGATAGACGGAGGTCAAACTCTTTTCACGTGATTAGTGTTGCCAGAACGCGAGTTGTTTACAGTAAATCCGATAGTTGATGAAAGCAGTCTTTACCCTTGCTTGCGTGCTTGCGCATTTCGCTCGCGAATGGCCGTGCTGCTAATTTTGCTAGCAAAGTTGCTCGTCTTGTTTGGACCATCCGCGACGTCCTCGGCGTCGAGAACGTCTACTTCGAATATTTCAAGGGCGTGCCAGCCACGCTCTTTACGACGCGCATTCACAGCTTCGCCCCCTGATCGCGTCTCACCAGAAACCACGAGAACATCCATATCTTCTTCGGTGACTGTCGGGCCAAAAGCATCCTGGAGAATGACACAATGAATCTCAATGGCACCATTGCGAAGCCGAGCAACCACCTTATCATATTTCCGTGTGATGTCAGATCCGCTCCAGTCGACTTGGCGTAGTTGAAGTACTGAAGCTAGAAACTCGATGACGTTCCTAACGCGCATATCCCATGACTGCACAAACTCTGCATACTGTTTTCTCTTTAGTAGCTCGTCACCCGTGACGCCAATGATGAATCGTGCCGGTACCGTTGCGGGGGGTTCTGGCACCTTGAGCAGAATAGCCGCGGCAGACAAGAGGAGTTTGTGGCCAGGATGCAGATGATCGAATGTCCCTCCAAGGCAGACAACGGAATAGGTTTCTGTCCTTGCAAGCGGCAATGAGTTTTCATTGAACGAGAGCCCGCTCTCGACAACGACGATTTGGTCCTGTCTTAGTGTTTGGATTTGCTGGTAAACCCTTAAATACGAAGAGAAGACCTGACTTCCCAGCTCACTGTTGACACGGAACAGTTGTCTCCAGGGATGGTAGGTAGAAGCGAATGTAGAGAGATCCATTATAACGGTGTTATTGTGATCCAGAGCTGGACGACAATCGAGGGCAAGCGGCCGTGATGAGTCATGGTCCACCAAAACCACACGGACATCAACTGAGTCAGGTCCTGCTTTCATATCACTCGGGACGGAGAGTTGAGCACAGATGACGGCCACGATGCTGTAAACACAGGCCAGAATGGACTGTGCAGTGGGCCACGAGAGTGCCTTTTGATGCACGGATGGGCCAGCGAGAATGGGCGTGACGATTCCAACAAACAGCACAGAACCAGCGTCGCCATGAGCCCCCTTGTCATTCTTCAACTTCGAGATGACAGCTCTGATAGGAGGCTCGTAGGCAGCCTTCAAAGCAGCAGGGCTCACGGGATATGGAGGCGGGGGTAGAAGTAAAAGTGAAGGGTCCTCATGATGCTGGTGGTTATTATTTTCCATTGTCGACGGGAGCTCGAGAAAGTGGTCGTGGGGTTGTATGATACTGGTAGGTATCAGGTGGTAACAGAGGGGGTCCGTAGAGGTGAAGGAGTTGTAAATGAATATCAAATCAAGAACCAGTGAGCTTCATCCAGATAGTAGTAGGAAGTTGAATGTCGATAATCCGTAGGTAATTGCTAGCTGCCATATGTACGAAATACAGAATCCCCAGGTACGAGAACCAAAACCCTTGGTCGTTCTTTTGGTGCGTTAATTCTTTGGACTCCGGAAATGACCAAGTGGAAGTGGGACGGACCGGACGGTGGGAAAAGTGACGTGAGCGTAAACGGGTGAGACTCGAATACGGAACTCAAAAGGCGACAACAGTACGGATAATACGATATTAGGTGAGGATTGTTGATCCGTACGGATTAACGACAGACACGAATCCGTAACCTTTATAAAGTCACAAAAGTGTTTAGCATCGTGGTAGGTACGGATTACTTGTACGAGTAAAGAATTCCTTAACGCCGGGTTGCAACTGTCCTTTCCACGACCCGGGATAATGAGTCTCGGTACCTCACTGAGGCCATGTAAATGTACGCCAGAATCACCCAGAACTTGAGGTCATTATCACATTAAGTCATCATCCTTCTCGTTACTTCAATGTCCTTACTCTTCGCATAATCAATTACCCCTCGCTAAAGTATTAATTGCTCAACTGCATAAATGCTGTTCCGTTACGGATTACGGAATTCTACGGTACTTGCCTTTTTCGTAATCCGTCTTCATACGGATTACCTTCGCCCATCTTCCGGGGCTCATTGACAAGCCTCAAAACCATCTTCCACCAGGTCCTCACCTCGCGTCGTCTGGCCCCGCCACCCAGAAACCACTTCTGGTTCGTGTTGCTGCGGCATTGCGCCAGCATCGTTCGTGAGAGCGAGCGAGCTACTGCGATACTACTCCTGTTTCCGACTGCATGCGCCCATCACACGGAATATCCACCAAGCCTTAAGCCTTCGGCTTAGCGACAGCAGGGACGTCAAGTCTATCGCACACTCTGGGGGGTTGCCCACTCACGGTGCCATCACTTTCTAGGTATGGATAAAACAAGAGAACCGATCAGAGAGTCCTCGCAGCTTCCATCACTTCCCCTCCATAGCACCACGAGCTGTTAGATTATCATGTAGCTATGCTCTATTATTCCGTACATTTCATCTTTTATCATTGCTCTGACCTCATTCCTTATTGTCGTCGGGCTTCTTTCACCGTCATCGTGAACTCTGCTAAGACCTAACCCGCCGTCCATCTAGGCACAGCTCGACTGTTGCGCTTTCATGTGATTATTCTTTCTCGGGGAATCTCCTGGCCTTCTCATTTTGGTTGGCCACCCATCCAGATTTCGGAGGCACAACGGCGTCTTCAAGTCTGAGTTCCCACTGTTTGCCCGCTCTCCCCGATCGACAAGGTGACTTCAACCAACTGTCCACGGTACGCTGGCCGCAAGTATTCCGTACAGCTGACGCTCAGCAGCACACAGCTACCTTCTGTCGCAACGGGCACATTCTACCTAGGCACACTTCCCTCTGCCTTTACTGTAGCCTTTGAATTAGAATCGTTCATCTCGCCCGGTTCTTACTCGATCTTTCAACATGAATCCGCCAGGGCAGTACGGAGCCGCCCCAAGACGGCCCAACAACGCTTATGGCGCCCAGCAGATTTCCGATGAGCTTCATATCTCGCCAACCATGACCCACTCCGCCGCAGCTCAAATGTCACCGAGAGACTACACCACCGCCCCTGCTCCTCAAATTAAACTCGACCAATCCCCTTCCCAGCCTGCGAATCCCTCTCAGTACCACTCGTCCTCCGCCGTCCCCAGCGTCCTCCAACCCGGTCGTTCCACTGGTATGGGTGCAACCCATAATGCTCCTCCCTTACCCACCATGTCTGGCGCCATGCAGCATTCAGTAAATGAATATGGCTCACCCGCCAAAGCGCCGGCGCTGAACATGTCGCACACTTCGCATAGTACCTACCCGCGATCGAGTCCCGCCGACGCATACGATACTTCCGCTCCTGCGAATTACACTTCTTATACGCCTACGACGCCTGGGGGCTCAACGATCGCTGGCCAGTCTCAATACATGTCCCCTCAAGATGCGAAGTACACAGCGCCTGGTTCCCAGAGAAGCATTTCCAATACACCACTCGGTCTCGCAGACATCCGGCCGCGCGCCGACTCGAGCCTATCTGATAGCCATCCGGGGACAATGGGATATGAACTAGCCAACTCCCAGCCTTCGACAAGCAACTATCTGGCACCCTGGGCTCTTTATGCTTTTGACTGGTGCAAATGGGCTCCCCAAGGAAAGGGTGCCGGCAAGGTGGCTGTTGGTAGCTACCTAGAAGATGGGCACAATTTTGTAGGTTACTACCCGTCTACTTCACCGATGATTGCTGCATAGCTAGTCTCCTTTTGTTCTACCAGAATGCAACTCAACCTAATCTATTTCATCTCAGATACAAATTCTCGATACTCAGCTCGTCAATACACCATCCGACATCTATACCCCTGGTTCCCCCAAGAATTGCTTGGAGTTTACCAAAGTCGCAGAGGCCACACACTCATATCCCGTCACCCGCTTGCTGTGGGAGCCCCCATCTTCACAGAAGCAGTCAACTGATTTATTAGCAACCTCTGGCGACCATCTCAGACTGTGGTCTCTACCCTCGGATCCCCAAGTGGTCCATTCTAATTCGATAAATAAATCGGCGCTGGGTACACCCGTCACAAAATTGACTCCCTTAGCCCTGCTGTCGAATTCGAAGACCCCCGATCACACAGCCCCACTGACCTCGTTGGATTGGAACAAGGTCTCGCCTAGTCTGATTATCACTTCGAGTATAGACACAACCTGCACCATTTGGGATATACCTTCTCTCACCGCAAAAACGCAACTGATCGCCCATGATAAAGAGGTCTACGACGTTCGGTTCTGTGCGAATAGTGTGGACGTTTTCGTTAGCTGTGGTCAGGATGGTAGCGTGCGCATGTTTGATCTCCGAAGTTTGGAGCACAGCACTATTATCTACGAACCTACAACGAAGGACGATAGAGGTGAGCTGCATGAATATATCCCAATTACTCATATTTACGCGTCGTATACTTTATATTTACTGACCTCGTCTATATAGATGCCAATGGCGGCAGAATAAGTCCTACCTTGGCCCAACAGACGATGTCCAATGCGCCTCCACTTTTACGACTTGCCACTTCGCCGCATGATACGCACCTGTTAGCCACATTTGCTCAAGACTCTCAGATCATTCGGATTCTTGACGTCCGGCAACCTGGTCAGGCTTTGTTAGAATTACGTGGCCATGGTGGATCCGTCAATTCGGTGGAGTGGTCCCCTGGAAGGAGGGGATTGCTCGCCTCTGGAGGAGATGATTGCCAGGTCCTATTATGGGATCTGATGAACAGCACACCCACTACTGGGCCTTCGTCGAATGGTAGTGGAGGGAGTGAGAAACACCTTACCCCCGTTGCTAGCTGGAATTGCGACTACGAAGTTGGCAACCTCGGTTGGGCCCCTTCACTACATAATGATGGTGCGGGAGAATGGCTTGGTGTGAGTGGCGGACGTGGTGTATGGGGAGTGAAAGTCTGAGGTTATGCACCGACTTCACGAGACAGACAATCATTATAACGAACGATACGACGGTTGCTCTATTACTATGAGCATTGAGGCTCAATGATCGATACGAGGGCTAGATAGTCCGTCGATACGTGCTTATGGACAAACTCTTCCTGGTCACTTTAGGGAGTCTGTATCCAGGCGATGAGCCCATGGTGGGGAGCATACACGAACGAGTCTGTTGAGAGGCAGCGATACAAACTTGTGCGTCGAAGAACTGCATGCGGCGAGGAAAGAGTTGGAACCGTGCTGGAACTCTAGTTGGCATCGGCGAGATTCACAATGTGATTACTAGCTCAACCACTCAAATAGCATGAACTTCAAAGTTCTATGCAGTATATTTTACATACCTAAAGCACGCAGAACTGGCAGCGGGCGCTGATATAGGACGAGCGATGGCTTGTTCGAGATGCCACGTCACCCATCGCCATTTCATCACCAATTCAAATTGTGGCTACGGATTACGGTGTCTTATTCGATTCCAAATAGACGCTACTTTAAAGCTTGACTGCTTGATTTGGCTTGCGAATCAACAGCATTATTATTGATGTATGCATCACTGATGAGACTACGGAATAGGAGTAGGTAGGTATCCCTTAGGAACCCTTACAAGAAAGTGGCGACATGGAACAACGTCCTTCAGCACAACTTGCAATAAGTGGTAATCAGGTTGAAATTGAACACTAAACGCTTGACACTCCAGAAACCTCATTGAGCATTCGACATCACGACAGGCATGATTTTGGAGAGCAAACAAAACTGCCCTATTTCGTACATAGAATAAAGAATCCGTAGACCAAGATGGTAGTACCGTAGTCCGTACCACGGATTAAGGATTACTACGGACTACGGAATTGTCGTCATCAACTGCTTTATCGCATGATCAGATAGATGCCCCGATAGTTACTAAACCGTTAAATAAAAACCTACTCGAGTAGGTAGGACACTAAACCACTCTGGGCTAGTCAACGAAAGCTTATGCGAAATAAATCAACACGCTAGTCTAGCCTAGGTTAGAGTATGGATAGGTACCTACTTGTACCTGCCACTCGCAGATGCATAGCCCCAGATACCTGGTACAGATCCGTACTCCCAGTAATCGCATACTGCGCTATCCCAGAGACTTTATATGCATTTCACGGGTTTATTCGATTTATGGTCGGGTGGGGCTAGGAATTTAAACGATATTTTAGATGACTAATCAGCATACATATTGTATAAAAGTGTGTGAACATTATAAGGAGGTTACAAATGGAATCACAGATCACTTTATGGCGATGAACGGTGTGAAGCGATGAGGAGATATAATATAAAAAGCACGGATTGGTCATTTTTTGGGGAAAAAAAAACACAACACCCCTCTCCCCCATCTTGAGACTCGAGGCGAAGCCCGAGGCGAGGGGGAGGGGGGTGTTTGTGGTTTTTTTCCCCAAAAAAGCGACAAAAGAATGAAAGAACACTTTATTGTGCAGTACACGAGGCCCCGCCAGGGGCCACGCAGGGAAATTTTTTCAGGAGCTTTTTACATAGCCGGCGATGCTTTATTCTCTTTGAAAGTAGGAAAGAATGGTGGTCGGGTGAGAGTGGCGGTGGATAGAGTCAATCATATCCCGTAAAGAGTGAATATGAGCTTGGGTGAAGGCAGGACTTGTATCTGCATAGTCAAGCAGTTTCAATAACGAGCCACTGCCTCACGAGACGTTAATGTCAACGGGGGCTCGGATGTAACCTCATCCATTGAGGGCTCGGGATTTCTTTCATTGAAATGGTCCTCGACGACTCTTTCCAATACTTCATCCGGGGTGATCGGAGGCTCCGGAGGGTGTCCTCATCTTCAGGATTAAGCAATTCCTCCCGATGTGAGCATATGTCGTACCCTATGAGCTGCATCTTGATGCACTTGAACAAGATCGGACGGTATCTGCTGACATTCCAGGTCCACACTGATGTCTCCTATCAGGGTTGACTTCCTCCAACAGTTCGCAATGGTCTCTGCTTTCAGAGTGGTGTAGTAATGCTCTGAAATCCACTTTAATGCGTGACGAAGGTTCATAATGCTGTCGATATCGGTATCTGCGTTTCTGTTGATGTTCTGAGTGATGAACAGAAGGAAGCTCCGTTTGTAATACGCGCTGAGGGTACGGATAATTCCCATGTCACAAGGCTGATATACTGACGTGACGTTCGGAGGAAGGAACTCGATGATGATATTAGACGGTGGAGGAGTCAACCGCACTGCTGCCACGTGTGCTGAAAAGTTATCCAATATAAGAAGGACTCGTTGTCCAGGTTTCGTTCTCGTGATGTGATCATAGAATGCAGTGAGATACTCTTGCATTATCGAAGTGGTGAACCATGCTGACTTGTTGTGCCTCCAAACTAACCCATGACCCTCAAAATTGAAGCTCCGTAGAGGTCTTGGAGTCTTGGAGTGGCCCACGATCCATGCCTTGAATCTGTCATTTCCTGTGTCATTGTTCGTGACTGCCACAGTGATTCTGCGTTTGTCTTTTTTCCTCCCTGATTGTGGCTCCGTTCTTAGCCCGAGACGAAGCATCTTGAGCATAATACTACCCCATCTGATCCATGTTGTATCTGTTCCCGATCGGGGTTTCTCTCATATGCCTTCGTATCTTCTCCATATGCTCAACTGTGGCGGGTAGATCGATGACATGGCGTGTGGAGGCTGCTTCGCCATGAAACACCTGGTGTTTGATGTGGTATCTTCGTTGAAACAGAGTACACCACTTCTCACCAAACGTAGGTGGGTGTTCGTTGAATGGTAGACCATTACGAGCATCGGGGTATTCTAACCATAACTGACGTGCCTTCTCCATAAGCACCCCTCGTGATGTTCCAATCCCGTGCACCTGTAGTTCGAGCTGCCACTTGTAGAGTACGGACTCCAGTACGGGCCATTCGCTACTACGCGCAGTTTTATTACGAAGCCCCGGACTATCTGCGATCGTAGTGCTCAAGTCGTGTCGAAGATAGAATGCGTGAGATCTGAGACTGCGATGCGTGAAGTCCGTATGCGTTACGAAGCCATGTAGCAGTTTCTTTTTGAGTGGGGCGTACTCTCTGCGCACGGTACCAACGACGGATCTTAAGACGCATACTATTAGTCATATGAGGCATGATGAGCTTGTCGGGTTCGGACGTAGCGTGGTGAGAGGTAGGTCGGACGAGAACGAGGAATAGGGTAGTAGTTAACAAGGGGTGTATGCAGTGTGGATAATAATAGCGCGTCGGAGGTAACGGAACTAAAGTCAGGAATAGGACACAGGATTAGGTTGAATTGGGGATTAGAAACGTACTTAATAAGATGAGTTCAGAAGTGGAAGATAGGAGTCAAACGTGGTAAAAGATAGAGTAGGGAAATAGGAGGTGATAGGAGATGACGGGAGATGTGGTAGAAAGAAGTAGAAAGGAAGTATACGAGTGACGCGTAAAAATTAGGGTGGTTGGGTGTTTATTTTTTATTGAAGAGGATAGATAATTATTTAATTATGAAAAGAAGTATTAAAAATGAGCTCAGTGGTCGGATGGTAAGGCTCTCCGATCATAATACAGATCTTTGTAACGGTTAGTCGCGGGGTTCGAATCCCCGTACGATCATCGAGTTGAATTTTTTTTTGTAGGTACATATGTATGTATATAACTTGTGTGTAATGATAAGTACCTTTCATATCCCTATAATTGCATACATGCTCATGCAATATGCATATCCTCAAATTATGCAAATATTAGCGGGTATGTTCATATTCTTTTTCCGTTCAGCACGAATCATATGCAATATGATGTTTTATGCGTATGTTGGCCATGCAAATACAGGGGGACGTACTGTACGTCGCTCCGTTTTGGCCATCTATTATAATGTACTGGTGGTAGCCCAGCACGCGTTTGTCCATTGACTTCAATCTTGTATCCTTCCCATCAATCTCTCACCATCCTTATTTCTTTGTAACCTTGACACTCCCTCTTCATTTCCATCTCCTTCACATACCTAAACCTCTGGACTACAAAATTTTGCCGGTCAATTTGATCGCCTTCAGCCTGCATCATGAGCGACCCCCGAGACTTCAACGACGTTGAGTCGGAGGATGAAGATGACTTCAACCCAGCACCAGCCGACATGAGCGACGATGAAATCAAAGACGATGATGGCGATGATGACGGAGGCCGCCATCATGCCACCAAAACTGTGGCAAGTGGCTCCTCACCTGCTCGGAAGCAAATCACCCATCATGATGACGATGAAGATGATGAGGAAGAAGGCGATGAGGAAGAAGATGACGAGGAGGAGGAGGACGAGGAAGACGAGGAGATACAGGTGACTAAATCAACCCACCCATTACGTTTCTTTTAATTGGACGATAAATCCTAATACGAATATGATTAGGGGCATCGTCGCAAACGCCGTCGCGACAAGCGAAACGCCTTCTTCGATATCGAAGCCGAAGTCGATGATGAAGATGAACCGGAGGACGATGAGGAGGCTGAAGCTGAAAATGACGGATTTATTGACCAAGAAGAGCCGGGCGACTTCGGTGACGTCGGCCGATTGGAGTCTGATCGGAGACATCGTGAACTGGATGTGCAGCGCGACCGCATGAATCATGACGACCTTCAGAAAGCCGCCGATCGTTACGTCCGGAAATATGGCCACAGGCGGCATGCCAGAGGTATGGGCGATGCCAGCGTCGTCCCCCAGAGATTGCTTCTCCCTAGCGTAGATGACCCCAGCATTTGGGGTGTACGTTGCAAGGAAGGCAAAGAACGCGAAGTGATCTACTCCATCACGAAACGCATCCAGGAGAAGATGGGCACAAAAGACGAATTGGGAATCACCGCAGCTTTTGAACGCGGCGGTCCTGATTCCATCATGAAGGGTCTTATCTACGTTGAGGCTTATCGACAGACCGACATTCTCCAGGCCCTAGATGGGATGCTCAATGTGTACCCTCGGACCAAGCTGCTTCTCGTTGATATCAAGGAGATGCCCGATCTGCTGCGAGTTCAGAAGACTCCTACTTTGGAGCCAGGCGCATGGGTGCGACTCAGACGACCCATGAAATATGCTGGCGACCTGGCTCAGGTTCAAGATATTACGGAAAATGGCCTTGATGTGCGAGTGCGATTCATTCCCCGACTCGACTATGGCGGACGAGATGAATCTTCTTTGGCGAGCACTGCGGATGGTAAGCGAAAGCGCCCGGTAGTGGGCCCACGACCCCCTCAGAAGCTCTTCAACGAAGTCGAGGCTCGTAAAAAAAACCCTCGCAATCTTACTGGCAATCCCCAAACCAATGTTTGGTCATACAACGGCGACCAATTTGAGAGCGGCTTCCTAGTCAAGGACATCAAGATTCAGCATTTGACTGTCGATGATGTCAATCCGAGTCTGGAGGAGGTCACACGATTCACCTCGGGCGGCGAAGACGGAGTTGAGAACATTGATCTTAAGTCCCTTGCTGCCAGCCTTAGGGATAGCAATGCTACCACTACATACCTTCCCAATGACGTGGTTGAGGTTTACGAGGGCGAGCAGAAGGGTGTCATCGGCAGAGCTACAAAAGTGCAAGCCGATATTGTTACCTTGGTAGTCACGGCGGGCGAACTTCTTGGGCAGACTATCGATGTGCCCACCAAGGGGCTCCGCAAACGATTCCAATTGGGCGATCACGTCAAGGTTATCGGAGGTAGCAGATATCGTGACGAGCTGGGTATGGTCGTCAAGATTTCTGAGGATCGAGTCACTCTCCTTACTGATCAGACAACCACCGAAATCACTGTGTTTAGCAAAGACTTAAGAGAGGCTAGTGATATTGCCGGTCAAGGCTCCCTCGGTCAATATGCCCTTCTCGATCTCGTCCAACTAGACTCAACCACAGTGGGTTGTATCGTGAAGGTGGATCGTGAGTCGTTGGTAGTGCTTGATCAGAACGGTGATACCCGACAGGTCATGCCATCTCAGATAGCCAATAAGCTCCCGAAGAGGAAGCTTGCCGTTGCGGCCGACCGTAATGGTTCGGAGATTCGACTGGACGACGTTGTCAAGGAATATGGCGGCATGGGCCGACAAGGCAAAATCATTCACATTCATCGCAGCTCCGTGTTCTGCCACACACATCAAACAGCAGAAAACGCAGGAATCTTCGTATCTCGGGTTAGTAACGTGTCCACCGTCTCCGCCAAGGGTGGCCGTATCAATGCCGCAGCATCGGGACCGGACCTTGATGCCATGAATCCAGCCAAGAAGCTTAATCCTACGGGGCGGAATGACATGCCCCCGCCCCGACAAGTATTTGGACGAGACAAACTCATCGGTCAGACAGTCACCATTCGCCGGGGAGGCTGGAAAGGTTTGTTGGGTCGGGTCAAAGATACCACAGATACTCACGCTCGGGTCGAATTGCATACTAAGAGTAAGGTGATTAGCGTTCCGAAGTCAGATCTCATGGTTCGGGATGGAATTAGCGGCCGTGAAATCAAAAACTACGAGAGCAGACGTCCAGGCGGTGCAACGCCTGGAAGACCTCAAGAACGTTCCGCTCCCGATTGGAATGGTGGAAGCCGTACTCCTATGGCAGCATCGTCGGCTAGGACACCGGCCTGGAAGACACCCTCAGGTGGCGCTGGAGGTCGAACACCAGCTTGGGGTAGAGGTAATGACGGTGGACGAACCCCTGCTTGGGCCGACGGATCGAGGACTGCGAACCCCCATGATGGTAATAGGACAGCCTATGGCTCAGGCGGTCGGACACCAGCATGGTCTTCAGGTGGCTCAAAAACGCCTGCTCACGATGGCGGTTCTAAGACGCCTGCGTACGGTAGCAGCAGTAGCGATGCATGGGGCTCCAAAACGCCGTACGAAGCCTCGGCGGCTACCCCTGGCGCGAGTGAAGGCGATTCTTGGGGATACACACCAGGCGCCGGCGGATCATCCAACGCTTACGACGCACCTACTCCCGGGGCTGGCTTGTTAGGAGCGCCCACCCCTGGTGCTCTGAACGCTCCAACGCCAGGGGCTTACAATGCTCCCACGCCTAATACTCTGAATGCACCGACTCCCGGAGGCGGCTGGCAGGGTGGCTGGGGAGCGGACTCGGCGCCAACGCCTGCTGGGTCTGCTCCTACCCCTGCTGCCAGTGGTTTTGCCGCTTCCAGCGGATACTATGGTGCCCCGACTCCCGGTGCATACAATGCCGACACACCCGCCGCCGGACCGCGGTACACCGATGACGACTAGTCATCTTATAGGGATTTGAGGAAGATAAAAGCGATGTGGCGTTCGTGAAGTTCTAATTATTAGGATGTTTGTGCGTCTTCTGACATGCCGTTGCTTTCAGATCGGGTTTGTCTTTGCACGGTACCTACCTGGTAGATAGTAATGCTATCCATTACACTCCGAACAACGTAAGGGGGACACGTGATATGTGCAATTACGTAGGCACTTCCCTATGTGCGGAATAATTGGTCGTCAGTCGCGACTACCTGTGATACGGGTCCTCGTTTCCTGAGCATGGCCTCTCCGGAATCGCATTAACTTAATTCTCGTTTCATACCAACGACCCCTCACATCCGCCGTACCTGAGAGGTAGGTGCTACCTGGTAGATGCCCAATCTTCCCTATACTACGAGTACCTTAGGGACCTAACCTACTAACTCCTCAGCGATCTAGAACCATGAATGTCGTTTTGTGGAAAATGAATTGCCAGCTGACTCCCTCGTATCAATCTGACACCCTATTGGGTGCCTCCCGATGACAGCTCCCTTGACGAAAACAAAAGAGACGGGCGGGGGCGGCGGTGGTTTCTACCCTACCGGTGCGAGAAGTGAGTTCTTACGGTCGATTCAGCAGACAGAGCAAACCCAGTCTCCCGTGAACAAAACAGACGAAGGCCTCATACTTCTAACTGCTATCTCATCAACTCCATCCGCCGAGAAGCGTGATTTGGCTGGAGTTTCACCAGACCTGGTTGGAAGGTTACGCCGTCTGCAAATGGCGGAGGTGTTTGGTGTCGCTGCGAGCGCCCTCGCTGTCATTGAATTATCGGCAAAGGTCATCTCGACATGTGCCGAATATTCTCAGGCCGTTAAACACGCCACGGAAGATATTGCACGAGTCAATAAAGAAGTCACCGACTGGATGAAAGTGCTGGAAGAGTTCCGGGCTGTTTTGGACGATCCTGACCACGACAAGACAAACCTGCAAACTTCTCACAAGCTGCGCGATACCATTGAGGAGGCACGAGCCCAGCTTGAAATTCTGCACAGCCAGCTGGTTCGCAAACGAAAACATCGCGTGCTGGGAAAGTGGCGTAGATCACTGAAATGGCCGTTTGAGAGCAAGGAAGTCGACAATATCCTGGAGTCACTCGTTCGCTGCACGCAAACAATTCACATGGCCTTGCAGCTAGATCAGGTGTGAGTTATTCCATACATGCTTGTTTACCACATTTTCCCGGTTGACATTATCGCTCATCAAGACATAAAACAGTAAAACAACTCTTAAGATCGACAAAACAATCATCGACGTCGACCAAAAATGGGTACTCAGTCGACTTCCCCTTGCTGAGGGGGCGGCGTTCGACTCCCATGCCGAAGAACACAATCCAGAGTGCCTTCCAAACACGAGAGTCGAGCTTCTCCGTCAAATCTCTCAGTGGATCAACTGCCCCAATGCTGAAGCGATGTTCTGGCTGAACGGCATGGCTGGAACGGGAAAATCAACCATTTCACGCACTATAGCCCACATAGCCCACCAAAATGGCCAACTCGGGGCCAGCTTTTTTTTCAAAAAAAGGCGAAGGTGATCGTGGCAAAGCATCTAGACTCCTCACCACCATTGCTTACCAACTAGTTAAAAGGGTGCCAACCCTGACAGCTCACGTCCAGAAGGCCATAGATACCGAACCTGACATTTTTCACAAAGCTTTGCTGCAGCAGTTCGAAAAGTTGATTTTCGAGCCTCTTTCCGCGTTGTGCCTGGGCGACCGACAGGCAAACATCCTTGTCATTATAGTTGATGCCCTGGACGAGTGCAGCCGTGGGCAAGATGTCGAAACCGTAATCCGTCTGCTTTCTCGTCTCAATACCTTGAATGCTCTGCAAATAAGGGTCTTCCTGACTAGTCGACCGGAATTGCCCATCCGTCTAGGGTTTCGCCAAGTCACGGGCACCTACAAAGGTCTTAAGCTCCATGAAATCGAGGAACCAATTGTTGAGCAGGACTTGTCAGTATATCTTACCCACATGCTCGCAATCATCAGGGAGAAGTACAATGAGGAGGCTGAAGAACAGTTATCATCAACCTGGCCCGAACAGTCAGAAGTGCGGGCTCTTGTGTCTATGGCTACTCCTCTTTTCATTTTTGCGGCGACCGCCTGCCTGTTTATCGGAAATAGCGACAGCTACGATAGTCCCAATACGAGGCTTCAGCAGATTCTCACATACCAAACCACGGAACACACGTCTCAACTTGCCGCGATGTATCTACCTATACTCGAATACCCACTTACAGCTGTTCTGTCTGATAAAGGCAGGAAGGAGGCTTTAAATCGCTTCAAGCATGTTGTCGGTTCAATTGTTCTTCTCGCGAGCCCGCTCCCCTTATCAGCTTTGGCACGTTTACTTGAAATGACGGGAGACACAATACACGGGCCCCTTAAATCTCTCCACTCGGTTCTTCGCATCCCGTCGTCGTCGTCGTCAAATGATCCCGTGCGCCTGCTGCACCTGTCTTTTCGAGACTTCCTCGTCAACCCAGAAAACTGCAAGAACAATCCGTTCTGGATAGCAGAGAAAGAAGGTCATGAGCAATTGGCTGCCCATTGCATAAACACAATGTCCAGAACACTCCGCACAAACATGTGCGAAGTGACATGGCCGGGTACTACTTACGAGTCTATTGATCGACAGACGATAAACGAGAAAATCGCACCAGAAGTTCAATATGCTTGTCGCTATTGGGTGTTCCACGTGCAACAAGCCGGAGCGTGTTTACTTGACGGCAAGCAAGTTCATTGTTTCCTCCAGCAGCACTTTCTGCACTGGTTAGAGGTACTGAGTCTGATGGGAAGGGCCTCAGAAATCATTCCAGGAATCCGAACGCTGCAATCATTGTGCCAGGTATGTTGTTGCTTTTTGACCGGTTTCGTGATAGGTACTGTTCTCATATAGTCCGCGTAGTCCGAAACTTGCCTTCAGCTGTCCCAATTTGTCCATGATGCTTGGCGCTTTGCGCTCGCCAATATCGCACTTATACAACAAGCTCCACTCCATATTTACAGCTCTGCTCTTGCATTTGCGCCAGAGAAAAGCATTATTCGTGAAGTGTTTCGAAGCAGCGTCCCAGCTTGGATAACCCGTGGGCCCAGAGTAAATACACAATGGAGTAGCTGCTTGCAGACGCTCCGTGGACATTCTGACACTATCCAGTCAGTCGCTTTCTCCCCTGATGGTAGAGTGCTGGCGTCAGGGTCGTATGATACGACAATACGGCTCTGGTCGACTGATTCAGGCTTGCATTTGAGGACACTGGAAAGCCATCATGAATGTATAGATTTTCATGAATTTATAAATTCAATCGCGTTTTCTCCTGATGGTAGAGTGCTGGCGGCAGGGTCATGGAGGCGTATAAGGCTCTGGCCGACTGATTCAGGATCGCATGTGAAAACGCTAGGAGGCGATGACATCTCTGCCGGGTCTCTAGCATTCTCCCCCGACAGTAGGATGATAGCGGCGGGGTCAAGTGGCAATACAGTACGGCTCTGGTCGACTAACTCATGCCGGCATTTGAAGACACTGGAAGGCCATGACGACTTTGTCAGTTCGGTAGCATTCTCCCCTGATGGTAGAATGCTAGCATCAGGGTCATGGGACGGGACAATACGGCTCTGGTCGGCTGATTCACACCAGCATTTGAAGACACTTAGACCTACTGAGTATGACATAGTCCATTCCGTCGCATTCTCCCCTGACGGAAGTATCATAGCGTCAGGTTCAGGCAACGGAACGGTACGGCTCTGGTCGGTTGATTCAGGCTCGAATGTGAGGACACTGTACGGCAATGACCATTCTATCATATCGGTAGCATTCTCCCCCGACGGCAGGATGATAGCATCAGGGTCGCACGACAAAACATTACGGCTCTGGTCGGCTGACACACACCAAATCTTGAAGACACTTGAAGGTCATGCTCAACCTGTCAAGTCGGTCGCATTCTCCCCTGACGGAAGCATTGTAGCGTCAGGTTCAGGCGACAAAACGGTACGGCTCTGGTCAGTCGAGACTGGTGAGGCATGTCCAACACACGAAAGAGGCGTTACTTTCTTGGAATTTTTGCCTGACGGCAACCTTCTATCATCTGGATCAGGCGATAATGATTTACATCTTTGGTCTGTCGAGACAGGCGAGATTCTCCGAAGCTTTGAGCATCATACCAAAAGGTGGATTGATTCAGTCGCATCCTCGCCAGATTGTCGCACCATATCGTCAGGATCATACGACAGCACAGTACAAGTCCGGTCGGTTGATTCAGGTCGGCTTTTGCAGACACTGGAAAGCGATAAGGACGACGAATTCGACGAGAACGATAGTGACGACGATAGTAGTGACTACAAGATCAATTCAGTAGCATTCTCTCACGACGGCAGCCTGATAGCGTCAGGATCTGATGATTATACAGTACGGCTTTGGTCAGTCGAGACAGGCGAGCTAATTCGGTCCTTCCACGGCCATGATACGACTGTGTTTTCGGTCGCATTTTCGCCTGATGGAAGCATTATAGCGTCCGGTTCGGTGGATGAGACAGTGTGTCTCTGGTCAGTCGAGACAGGCGAAATAATCTGGTACCTCAACGGCCGTTCTGAACGTGTGATATCGATCGCATTTTCGCCTGATGGAAGCATCATAGCGTCAGGATCTAATGATTATACAGTGCAGCTCTGGTCAGTCGAGACAGGCGAAATGATCCGGTCCCTCAACGGCCATTCTGAATGTGTGATATCGATCGCATTTTCGCCGGATGGAAGCATCATAGCATCTGGTTCGGGTCGGGAGAAGAGCAGAACTCTTAAGTACGATTATAGTGATGGAATAGTACGGCTCTGGTCAGTAGGAACGGGTGCATGTCTCCAAACAGTGGTTGCCGGTCTCAAGACTAGGCGACTATCCTTTGCTTTTGATGGCAAATCACTCCTTACTGACCAGGGTGCTATTTCTCTCGACAACCAGGCCTTGCCAGCACCAATCGAAGCCACCAGTGATGCGGGTAGCTCATCCCTATCGCTTCCTTCGGCTGTGATCAGTAGTGATCAGGTGCGCCGCATGGGGTACGGCATAAACGCAAAAGAGAGGTGGATTACTTTCAACGGGATGAACTTGCTTCGGTTACCGACGGACTGTGTGCCATTGACATTTGCAGTCTCTGGGTCTGCTATTGCGATCGGATGTGAATCGGGGAGGGTAATTATTATGCGACTCGCCGAAAAAGGACCTGGACTCTAGGTAGTATGCGGCTATTTCTAGAGCCCCGGGGCAGAGAGGGTTTTCTATCCCATAACTTTGGGTATGTACCCACGAAAGGCTTGAGGCAAGGAGACATTGCATCCCTCGACTTGAGAGCAGGCCATACGTGATAGCGAGCGAGATTAGTGAATGAGGGCTTCAGATCTGTGGCATTACGATCAGTCATGGCGCAAGGGAAGTAGGAAGATGTGAGGGAACTGAAGGATATGAGTACGTGAAAAGGAAGACACGAATGAAGTACGAGGACAAGATGAGAAAACATGAAGACAAAACATAGCAAGCCTGACATTCGGCTAGAAACAAGAAGCGAAGAGAAGTTGTTTGTGGGTAGTATAAGTTTTAGGAATTGATGAGATTGAAGCACCAGCCAATACGGAGAACCGTCTTTGAAACGCGTGTCTGGTTAGATAAAACGACGATGATCCTCTGTGCCGCTGTAAGTGAGTGGCATCGGTGCATTCGGGCCCACGCTCGGGGCATTTTCACGTGGCGACATCGCTCTAAGCACAAGACGTTAAGACACTATTCGACGCGTTTGCAGACACCTTGAAGGTCGAGGAATTCGAAAGTCGAAAGGAACGCTGTCATAACCCATTAGCGCGAGGCGATTTGCGAGATATGATTCAACCCGCTTGACGGGGAGATGCTATGTAGCGAGGCACGTCATGGAAACTACCAAGGTTTTGCAGTATTCCTGAAAAGGAGATGACTCCTAGTCGGTAAGGTTGGTTAGTCTTTCACTTGTTGCTGCGCGGGGGGTTGCGCGATCAGGACTACCACCACAATGGAGCCGGGAGAAGGTGTACAACATGCAGATTGAGGAATCACGTTCCATGTCATACACGAGAGACATCTCAATTCTATTTGTAGAGTCATCTGGCCAATGGATGGTGTGTGTGTGGTAGTTATATGTAGATGGAGGCTCTCGTCGTCAGGACTCAGGGGCTACTTCGTACCCCGAAGACTCGTTCAAGTGCTCGAGTATTCCACGCAGAGGCGCCTGAGAGGTTACCTACATATTCCGAAGCATGTTTGGAGGGTACGTATCTATGCTAGTCATTTGTTCCCTGACTCTTCAAGTTGATGTGTACGCACACATGTATCACGTATTGTTGACGGAAACGCTGGTATTTCACTCATGTTGACTGTACGAAATAGTTGGCGTGGATTTGTTTTAGGTGAACAGCTGTTCTCGGACCGCCAGACCCTTGCCAGGTGAGAGGGATGTTGGTCGCAAAGGACGTGTTTTGTAAGCGCCGATAAGATAAGACGCACACCCGAATTTTCAAATATTCTGCTAGTGGAACCCGCCGCGACCACAACCCACCAAACCGAGTCTGGCTTCATATTGTCCGTCTTCAACTCATCAGCGACAACCACACCAACCACCATCTTCCCACCACCACAGACCGTAACTACCATCAACCGACAAGATGGCTGACGAATACGTACGTTATTGCTGCTGCACGGCCCTTTCGTGAATAAAAAACGACGGCAAGCAAACACGCCCCGATGGCACGTTGCTAACATGGAACCTCACGCAGGATGCTGTCGCCGCCGCCGAGCTGAAGAAGCGCCGTGCCTTCCGCAGTATGTCTCTCGCCTGTTCCTATCCGTCTTTCTGTTTATCCCCGCGTCACCGCCCCTCTCGACCCGACTCGATCCCGATTTGATTTGCCCCGCTCCGCTCCGCCTTCTCTCCATCATACTCGCTGTCGCCACAATGACGCGACCAAATGACTGACCTCTCCGACTCCTACAGAGTTCTCTTACCGCGGTGTTGAACTTGACAACCTCCTCTCCCTCGGCTCCGATGACCTCCGCACCCTCTTCCACGCCCGTGCCCGCAGACGTCTTTCTCGTGGTCTCCGCCGCAAGCCCATGGGCCTCGTCCGCAAGCTCCGTGCTGCCAAGCAGAACGCTGCCCCCAACGAGAAGGCAAGTAGGCTCGAATCATAGGCCTACGATCCCATTGCTGACCGGTCTCTTTCTCCAGCCCGCTGAGTGCCGCACTCACCTCCGCAACATGATCAGTAAGAGAGAATTCGCCAACTTCCAGGATATCGAAAGGACTATGGGAACTGACACGGGCTCGTAGTTGTTCCCGAGTTGATCGGCTCCGTCGTCGCTGTCTACAACGGCAAGGTCTTCAACAGCATTGAAATCCGCCCTGAAATGGTTGGACAGTAAGTCGCGATGCGAACGTAACTGGTTAGGAAGAATACAGACACTAATCACCGTGGCCAACTACAGCTACCTGGGTGAATTCTCCATCTCCTAGTAAGTCCCTCCGATCCGGGCTTTCCTATCCACCGCGTCTGGTTAAGGAAACCGGCTAACCTCTCGATAGCACACCCGTCAAGCACGGTCGTCCCGGTATCGGTGCTACGCACTCCTCGCGTTTCATCCCCCTGAAGTAAAGGATGAGTTGTTGGGTAATGGGTTACGGGATCTGGTTGTCGGGTGTGGCTTATCCATCGCCACAAATGCAGGGCTCGGGGCCTTGACTGGTTGTAGCTACGGCAATAGACCAGTTTCCTGAAAATGGAATGCGCCTAGCAATCTTCAGTGGTATTTCCTTTAGTCCCGAAGACGGGCGGACTGTCGTCTACGTCTTGTGATGTCGATTAACGAAGTGATAAAAAAGGAATACAAGGCGTTGATACCCAGCGGCGGAACTGCTGGTATGAGGCTCTACATCTCTCATTTAGCCCATACATGAGACTCGCATTGTCGGTGCTAATATAAAGTACACCACCGAAAGAGCATTCTGAGAGTCGACGACTGTGAATGATGCCGCATTTTGGACAGAACTCAGAGTGCCGATACAAGAAGAACTTGCTGACTATTTAGCATCGATACCTCGGAATCCGGCCTATTCAGCTACCAATCGAGAGGTCAGCTCCCTGGCTAGGGACCATACAAGTGGAATTCAAGGAGCGACAGGATGCCAACAAGGAACGCGGTTGTACAACGTCACAAGCAGTCGCCCTTGCTTCCCTCGACCAGACCGTTGAACATGCGCGTACGCGTGATCATCCCCGGACTCGAAGACGCCGTGTTTTGCGCCGGGATACAGACACGATTGTATTCATTCCCTTGAGTCGAACACAAACACCTCAGTGATCACTAGCCGCATAAAGCAGACCCTTCTCGGTTGTTCCGTCAATAGACTACAGGAGCCAAACAAGAAAACCCCCAAAGCATTCAACTTATTGGACGACAGCGCGAAGACACTTTCAAGGGAGAAAAGACAAAAAGATTCTTTGAGATGGATAACAATGGACATTATTCATTGTGCGTAAGTATTTCATGTGTATAAAAGGACCGACGAAGTCCTGTGGTAGGTTTCTCATTCTATCTTCCCATCATCAAGCCTCAGAACACGCCATCTCATCCATTGGTCGACTCATTCATTCATTCACTCACTGATCTAACCTACTTGTTGGCCACACACGCTCCCTCGCTCTCTCTGCTCCCTCTCTCAAAACAATAAACCGCCACCCTTTAATACCTCATCCACTTACCCACACACACATACGCGACAACACCATGTGCTGGAAACAGGAGCATCACTTCAAGAAATGCGGTTGCCGCATGGTGGACGAGTCGTCTGTGCTGAAGAAATGCGCCGCCGCCGAGGCGTACGGACGGCCCTGTCTCGGGTCCTTCGAGAGCCAGCCGGAGAACGTCCGGGTACGTGATGAGGTCTGCCCTGATTGCAAGCGGGCTGGCGTTAAGGGGAAGAGACGGATCCTTCCGTAGGCGTAAGGGGGGATGAATGAAAGAGGGCAGGGCGGATGACGCGTGTTTGATTCTTTACGAAGGAGTGGATGCAAGAGGTATAGAAAATTGAATCGCTGGCGATATTTTCTTTGATTATGGTTCTTTGAAGGCTTCTTTGTGATGTGTTGCTTGGTGTGAATGCATTCGTAACTCTCCCGTGTGATTATGACCGAGTAGTTTTGGAAATAAACTTGAATGGTACTATTACTACTGAATCATGATGTGTCTGCACAGGAAGAGTATACAAGTAGGCATGTAAGTAGACGGAGGAGATCCTTTTCACATTACCCGCCAATTATCACCGCTCCGTTCACCGAACCGCTTCCAATAAAAGGGGTCAACACCAACAAAAAACAAAACATCAAATCCAAACCCCCCAAAAAGAAACTCACAGCCCTCCCAAATGATCCAGCACAACAACCCCCCCCTCAACACATAACCCCAACCCCGCCACATCCTCATAATCCACCCCCTTCCACTCCAACACAACATCCCCCCCCCCCCTCCTCACCCTCCCCTCCTCCTCCCCCCGCAACGACCAAACCCGCACATCCCCCCTGCACCGACCACGCCCCAACCCCGGCCTCCGGCGACATCTCCTCCCGAAACAAACACATCAACGCCTCCCTCTCCTCCATCCGCGCCTCCGCCGCAAACACCTCCCCCCTCAACGCCCCCCATCAACTCATCCAGCGCCAAAACTTCCACCCACTGTCCCCGCGTCCAATGGGCCCCGCACCCCGCCGTCCACGCGGCGCGCAGGGCGTCGTATTCGGCCTCGCGCGACGCGTAGGCCGCGCGCAGGAGTCGGGCTGCGGTCTCGAAGTAGACGTATTCGGCCTCGGCGGCGCGGAGGTGTGCTTGTTCGAAGGCTTTGCGGCGGGTGAGGGCTGTTGATTTCGCGACGGCGGCGTTCTTGTCGAGGGTTTTTTCTTCGATGGGGTTGGGGCGGAGGGTTGGGCGCGTAGAGGGAGGACTGAGTTTGGCGGTTAGCGAGGTGCTGCGGACGGGTGGTTTACCTTTGTCTTTTTGGGATGGGGGGAGGAGGGGGGAAGGAGTTGCTGCGTTTTTGGGGTTGGAGCATTGTTTCTGGGTCCATTGTGTTTGGGGCTATTGTGTTTGGGGATGTAGAGGGAGGAGGGGGTTTGAAGCTTGGCTTTGTTGGTTAGAATGGTAAAGATGTGGTTTAATAGGATGGACTCTGCGAACAGGAGGTTTATTGTTCTTTGATAGGACGTGAGACAAAGACGTTGTTGTGGTAGTCGCTTCTTGATGCGAGGGTCGACAATCGGCTTAGGTGAATGAGGACAATACGTTCCTAAATGTTATCAATTGAATTGTGTGGGATCGGTCATTTTTGTTTACCTTGATGCTGTGTACGCGAGCTTACGCTATGTGAGATATCAATCGTTATTGTTGTTTACCTACGTTTGACTGCATCTCAATCTAATATCACCGTCTTTGCTCTCATAATGTAACTAATTCGAATCTCACTACCCGTTCCCGTGTCCTCAAGACCAGCTTAGACTCCAGTCCGCTGCCCAAGCCCCTTTATCTGTAAGTTTATCCAGATTCTTTACGCTGAGAACTCTAGTCTTAGAATCCATGTGCCAGCTCCCAGACTCGAGCTTTGTTTCACCGAACGTGACTTCGGATACCTCTCCTTCAACTCCAAGAATCGTCAAGTAACCCAACGGATTCTGATCCTCGTAGTCACCAGACTGTTTCGCTGTGAGCGTGGACTTTGACGCGGAGAACTAGAGGATATGTTCAGCAACAATTGACATCTTGAACACATATAAACTAGACAAGGGGGAGCTTACGTCAATCCAGGATGTGGCTTCAGGATTCACACTCTCGCCATCATCAATATATAGCCCGCCGCTTGCCTCTCCTTTTGTATCGAGAGCGACGATTAATGACCATGGACTATTCCTGACGGCAGCAGTAGTCATTCCAGGTTCATGCATGGGCAATATGTGTCCGCCTCGTACATAGATTGGGATGTGGCCGAGCGGTGCATCGATGGTGACGTTCTGTCCGGGCGCAAAATCACCGACACGAGTTTGGTCATACCAATCGTACCAGATCGTATCCGATCCACTACCAGGGAACACACCATTAACAGTCGTGGCCCCTTGTTCAAGAACCGGAGTGATCATGAGGGCATCACCGAGCATAAATTGCCGATCTGCATCTGCAAGCCAGGGTTCGTTAGGGAACTCCCACGCCAAAGCACGCATAGTCGTCGATCCGGTGGAGTGGCTCAGATAGAACGTGGTGTACATATAAGGTAGTAAGGAGTAACGGATCTTCATGGCTTTCTTAGTTGCTTCTATAACAGAAGGCCAGATATATGGCTCCTGTGATGCCGCACCAATCGTGTTGTGGTTTCGATAAAAGGGGAAGAACGCTGAGAGCTGCATCCAACGGTTGCAGAGCTCCTCACTGGCGTTGTCTGCGAATCCACACGTGTCGACGCCAAACATGGGCATGCCATATAAGGAGAATGATAGTGCTTGTGGGATAGAGTAGTACATGTATGTGAAGTTTGAGTAGTTGTCGCCACTAAGATCATATTCAGCTTTGATGTATAACTTATGTGGAATATGGCAGGAACTTACCCCCAGTGACCTGCAACCTTTCCGGAGCCTGCAAGGGTGGATCGCCCTATGATAAACGGCCGCTTCGTCGGGAAAACTCTCAATAGAGCATGGTATGTCGCATTCAAGAGCTGGTGACCCCAGACATTGTGAAAGTCGTATTGCACCGTTCCATCGCCATGCGTCGCGTTAGGGCTGAGCGTCTTCCCAGCTAGATCACCGTGGAAATTTTGGATGGCGTAAGGCGGAGAGTTGATGTTGCGAGATTTTGAGATCATACTATCGACGGCATCTGAATCCGCAGCGTCGGATATAGATAACAGCTTCGATCCCGGTCGACCGTAAGCTCTCATTTCGCTACCGCAGCTTCCTACACAGAATGAGGACGCTTCTGACATATCAATCCAAATGCCATCAAAAGGGATCTTGTTATGATACTCTAGAACCTCGGATTCCCACCATTGATGGGCTTGGGTGCCGCCAAATAGGGAACCAATCCAATCGGCCCAGACACAATAGCCGGGCCAGACTTGTCCGATATATAATGATCCATCGGGATTGAAGATGAAGACATTTGCATCCAGGCCTCGTTCGAATGAGAGATACTCATCACTCTTATTGCCGGGAATGGGCACGTAGATGCCGGCGTCAATGATGGGAATATAATGCTGCTGGTTTTCATGGAGCTGCGCAAGAAACTTGGCGCCCTCATCATAGGGATAGCGAATCGGGTCGTTATCAAAGTCCCTGTATGTCTTCATATAATCAATGTCATCTATACGCGAGTGAATCAGTACTACATGCCCCTATTGATCCTTATCTTGGTAGAGGAATACGTACTCCACATCGTCTCGAGGGGGATCTCGTTCTTGGCAAAGTTGGCAACGACATCTTTCACAACGGTCCAGTTCTCATAACCCCAACGGCACTGGTGGTATCCAAAGGTCCAGTACTGTTGCATAGCGGGGAGTCCAATAGCGCTCGTTTGGTACGACTTTGTAACCTGATCCTGAGTTGGACCTTCAAAGAAGTAGAGATCAATTGTGCCACCCAGTGCCCTCCAGGTGATGTTTGACTCTTGCAGTATGATCTCCTGTGCATGCACATTTCGTTGGAACAAGCCGTGCGTGAACGACCTGTACTGAGCTGACTTGTCGGTGGCATACGCCGCATACGCCATACTGCCATCTTGGTCGACCTTAAAGTAGCGAGTGTCGAGGTATATTGGATGGAAACCATAGAGGTTTGCATCGACAACATCACCAACGTCGGCATTATACAGTGTCCCTGCAATGGTCAGTTGAGATCAACCAGTTGAATATAACTGAACAGAGCCAGGACGTACTGGTGAGGTTATTCCCCAGCCGGAAACTGTGAATCGTCTCACCCAACCCGTACAGGTTGTAGTTCTCAGGCAAAACAGAACCGAATTCGATGAACTGGTTTTCATAGACAATCTGAGTGCCCTCGGTTGTAAATAGAACATCACCTGTACTCTTGCGGGTCACCTTGAATGAGAAAGTCGGTTCGTTACTCCACGAGAAATCCAGATCACCATGAGGGGCGGCATCAATATCGGCTTTGGGTTTTGGTACCAGAGCATCGGGGAGGATAAACCACGACTGATTGCTGGGACCAATATATTTCGGTAGAATTTCAACATGTAGACGATCAGATGCCTGGTACTCAACTATGAGGCTTAGTGCCTCGATGTCAGTGCCGTAGACATTACAAGCAGCGCCGGCCAAGATTAGGTCGGCGGTGAGACCGTGCGAGCTTTCGATCACATTTGAGGCCTTGTATCCAGGACACACTGACTGAGGGTTCACTGCATTCGGCGCCTGACGATTCGAACCTGCTCCAACATCACGATCCCCGAACAGCGCGGTGGTCGCTGAGAGCTGCAGGGAGAGTATAAGACCAACGAAAAAGACGAACATGGTTGAGAGCAGGGTGATCGTCCTCGCCGTCTTCCCACGACATCTCTTGGAGTAAAAGGAGCTGTAGAGAGTAATAGCGGAAGCAAACACAACACTCAATACACAGAAGATGCGAAGAAGCGGGGTCAGTTGTCCAAACCAGGTTCCAACTTCAATGTATGGCCGGCTAATTATCTGATGTGGTAGCGACCAAGTTGGAGGCGTTGACTGGCCGATGCTGCCGTCGAGGTCCATATATGCTGCCATTGCTGCTGTAGGCGAACGTCATCGGCTTAGACGAGTGATAATGGGTACATATCTGGGTGTCTGGCACGGATATCTTCCTTGTCTAGTGAGACAATACGAGCTCGCGTCGGTGAAGTGAGCACTCTGCAGTACCCGAGTCCGTTCCGTTGAGTCTCCGGGTCGGGTCAAGGAGGTGGTCGGACTTCTTACCACTAAGAAGTGTCTCAAACAAACAAGGAGCTACAGATTCACAATCAATGATTATTCGTATGAGACATGAGATGTCGGGATGAACAACTCTTCCATGGTGTAAGGTAGAGTGCTGCCCAGTCCATGCGGCGAGGAGGTTGGAATAATAACCGAGACAAAGAAGGACGGAGGGACGCACGATTGGTGCCAGACAGCCAGCTTCTTGTGCTTTGCCCCCCGCAAACAGCAGCAGCTTCCCCGGCCGGATCTACGAGCCGGACTCTCTCGATAAATGCATAACGGCAGACTGGACGGTATCCGACGGCACCGTCAGTAATTGGCGTGTGGTCACCTTGACTAATAATTCGAAATATATTTGATGTAGATATCTCGTTCAGGTATTGTATAATAAACCTATTGAACCCTAAAGAAACAGTATTTTTTCACAGATTGTTGATACCTGTCGGTCGATGTCGTTTCCAACCTGATGAAGCCTTGATATATGCATAGTTCTCAAATATAAATCTTTACCCCAGATTATGTATGTAACCGTAAACTCAATTCGCCCCACTTAAAGCCAATTCACTGCCGACGTAATTCGTTCCCGTTTCTTACCTTTCGAACCATCATAAACCATCCCATACAGAAACCCGATATCATCTGAACAACACTCCACGATCCAGTCTCAAATCGCCAAGAAAACAAGCAGAGAATACAGCAAAGAGTAAACAACAGAAAGGGTTACCAACGCGACCAAGCGCGAAATGGCCACCAACACCATCGCGCCACCCCCCTCCGCGAAGGACCTCGCCGACCAAGTCCTCCACCACGAAGCCCCCAAATACGCCTTCAGCTTCTCGCCCTTCCTCCGCAGCACCTACGGCCACGGCTACTCGCCCAACCGACCAGTATGCAAAGCCTTCTTAGCCGGCCACTGTCCAAACGGGCTACAATGCGCAGACCGCCACACGACCTCGTCGACAGCGAACGCATCATCGGGGCCCGGTAGTGGCGGCGGCGGCGGCGGCGGCGGCGCAAACACATCGTACAACTCGCTCGTCTGCAAGCACTGGCTGCGCGCTCTATGCAAAAAGGGGGAGGGCTGCGAGTTCTTGCACGAGTACAACCTGCGAAAGATGCCCGAGTGCAATTTCTTCGTGCGCAACGGCTATTGCTCGAATGGCGACGAGTGTTTATACCTGCACATCGACCCCCTCAGTAAACTGCCGCCTTGTCCCCATTACGAGCGCGGGTTCTGCCCGTTGGGTCCGAATTGCAGCAAGCGCCATATTCGCCGCAAGTTGTGCCCGTATTATCTCGCTGGCTTCTGTCCCGATGGGAAGGCGTGTAAGGAGGGCGCGCATCCGCGCTGGGAGAAGAATTTGGAGAAACCCGTTGCGAAGAGTGAGGTCGTGCATGAGGAGATCCGTCGCGATGATGGAATGGATGATGATATGAGGGATATGGGCGGGCGCAGGGATGATAAGTTTAGTGGAAGGGGTGATCGCTTTGGGGCTGGTCGGGGTGGTCGATGGCGTGGACGGGGCGATCGGAAATTTGGTCGACGTGGACACCACTGAGAGGATGGTATCGCAGTCATATTACCCAAGGAAGCATCGTTTCTTTATGAGGCGTAACTGCTATTATCCCCTGCTGCCCGGATGGAACCAGAAGGGCGACATTTTGTTCGTCCATCCATTCACCCACCCACAATATCTTGCGCCAACGACGGTGGCTTGCCTAATTGCGAGCGAATGATCAAGGTATTGAATACTTGGTCAAAAGTTCTGGAAATTACTGGGCCCTGAGAAAATGGATTGGGAAAGGAAGTTTTTCCCTTAATGGACCAGAGAACTGAGGTCTGAGAAGGCCATCTTACAACACTTCTTCCCAAAACTCTTGTGCATCACAAAAATAAGCACACGAAGAGGAAGAGAGATTCAGATTCAGAGTCAGAGCCAGAGCCAGAGAGAGCTCTTCATGTACGTTTGTAATGCGCTCATAGATAGATACCCACGAAATCAGGACAAGCAATCAGAACACTCATGCGATTACGACCCAAGTCAGTGGTAAACAGGCTGAATATGAATAAAGTCATGATATTGACTATTATACCGTCAACGACAATATTGTTAAAGTAGTAGGTAGTCTGAATGCTAAGTAGAGCTCGCGCAGGCGCCCAATCCTGTAGGTAATACGCCCATCCAAACACACCATGGTGGAATCTTTCACCCCTAAATGCCAGTAAACACCCCTGACTCCCAATGTCATATATACACACAACACAAACCCGAATTCCCGCAACCCGTCAATTCCCATCCGTGTGTTTTTTATGTTCCCCCTTTTTTTTGTGCTCCTCGTAATATCAATCATAGCCGTTACGCCGTTGACTTAATCCTCCTTCCAAACACTGCCGCTGAAGTTAGTAAAAATCATTTCATCCCATGTGGTGTTCTCGAGTGTCTGGAGACCATGGGATAAAAGCTCACAAGGCACGATGGCACAAGCAAGTGTTTCATGAGATACGGGAATTCTACGGGACTCCCGCAAATACACTTACTTGGCACCACCTTCATATTCGCGACCCACGGCCACATATTCGTGCGTCTCGCTAGTCTCACTTGTGCTCTTTTCGCTGCTGCTACTGCGGCTGCCACTGCCGCTGGAGCTGGAAGATCCCTCCCAAGTGCTCAGCTCGTGAACCCGACGAGTTCCCATCATCCACGCGACCAGTCCGCGCGGCGCCCAGCGGCCGACGAGCCCGTAAAGGCCAGCGCCAAGCCCCACGCGCACCACCGGTCGAGTTTCCGATCCATCCAAGACATCGAAGACAGCCGTGTGCAAATCGCGTAGTGAGCTGCCTCGCAGGCCACGGATGCGCCCAGCCGAGATGGCCGAAGACGAATGCGACCTGTAGTTGCGCGCGTACGCAAGTCGAGCTGCCTCAGTCCATTGTTGAGTCTCCACATACGGTGGTAGGGCACCTGGGTTGAGGCTTCCGCGAGCGGGCACAAAGCCTGTAAAGTCGAATGTGCCGAGCTGGAGGTGAGTAACTGGAACACCAAGGGGGCGGAGCTCGGCAGTCAGAACATCTGTGAACGCGGAGAGAGCGGAACAGACGGTTGCTTCAGGCGCATGGAATGGCGGGTTGATCGAAGAAATTATAGACGGTGTGAACACCAGGACCTTGGGTGTCTGGACTGCAGTTTTCTCCGAAGCGTGGCCATGCGTGGAGCTTGGCAGTGCAAGGCGCGATGTGAGAAGGGGTAGAAAAGCTTGGATCGTCAGAATTGGTTGGAGTAGATGAGTCTTGAAGAGATCGGCGAAGCTCGATGGGGGAATTGTGGCGATCGGCGAAGTCTGGTAATGCAGAGATGGAATCAAGATCACGGACGTGAATGTCAGATAGTTAGGCTTCGCGCCTGGAACAGCGACATGTGGTGTCTGGAGGAATGCAGCGAATCGCTCGACAGAGGCGCCTGCGCTCGGTGGCTATGATGAGCAAAGATGTCAGTAAATGTGGTCACCACAAGTTTGTTTCTCCTCGGAGAAGAGATAGAACGGAGAGAATGCTCACGTCGGCAATGTCAATGCTGAATCCTCTGATGTCGGGCCGGGACAGGCTCTGCACTGTGACCTCGTCTTCGATCGTGTTGCATACGATGTACACGATGAAGCCCCTTCTTTCCAGATCCAAAGCCAGGGACTTCGTGAGCGGAAGCGAGGGCGATCCAGCGATGACCACGACCTCGATTCGACCGCCGTTTTTCGCCCGCTTGGCCTTCCTTGATTTCCGAAGGAGCCTGGTGTGACGAACCGTGCGATACGTCACGTAGCCAACGAGACAGACAATCGCACCGCTGAGCATCTTGTTTCGAGCCACCCAGTTCTGCATGCGCTCCAACGTCGATGGATGCACGATGGCGACGGGCGGTGGTGACGGGACCCTGGGCCGGGCATAATCGGGTACCCATGGCGATGTAGCGAGTGTCTCGCGAACACTGATGGCGGCCTTATCGACGACCTTGTCGACATAGTCGGCTACTTCGCCCGTGTACTGGCGGACATGGTTGGGCACAGAAGAAAGCTGTCGTCGCGCATGAGAAAACGGAATCCAGTGAGCGAAGCGAGAGCAAGTAAGAAGCGCAAGGGTTTTATTAAGGGCAGGACAGATGACGATCAACGAAGAGAGCAACTATTCAACTTACCAGGTCCCAGAACTGCTGATCATCCGCGGACATCTTGCTTGGCGTTCAGAGCGACGATTCTCTGTTCAGTATGGCCAAAAGTGAGTACCAGAGGAAAGTGGTGGAGGAAAAGATGCGGAGTGGTGTGCAGTAGTTTCGAGTTGGAATGTCATGCATACGATGGCCCGATAATAGCGCCCGCGATGTGATGATGACGATGAAGAAGGCCCCACAGCGCAGCTTCCAAACCTCCGCAAAAAGCTTCCCGGCGCAAGCCGCATGCTGCATGCCGCCGCAGCTGCGAACAGTTGCAGACAGCCGGAGAAACCCGATTTACGACTTCACAGTGTATAGAATATAGTTCAACGCACATTTAAACTTTTCTCTGCATATACACACTGTATTGATTACATTATGTACATCCTCTCTGCGATTCTTCGACATGAGAGAAATCTATCTCGTCGTTACAAATACCTACATCATTTCTCTCTCGTGAGAGAGGCTATGGATGCACCTATCTCAAGAAGACTGTCTATGAGATATGTCCAGTTTGCCTCTACCTTTTGTATAACCGTTAACTCCGTCTATCAATTTTCATAAACCAGACCCTTTTATAACTCTTTTAAAATCCGATTATGCCGTCCTTCTTTAGTTGATTCAACCGGTCTTGCTCATCGAGGAACTCGTCGCAGAATGGATAGTCTGTATATCCAGCTGCTGACCCAGGCACATAGAATGTGCTGCGGTCGTATTTGCTAAGCTCGATGTTGTGGCGAATACGGAAGGGCAGATCAGGGTTGGACAGGAAACGCCGTCCAAAGGTGACGATGATCTTCTTGTCAGGGCGCTCGAAATCGACTAGTCGCCGCGCGCTCTCCGGTGTAAAACCACCAGCAATGAGCAATGGTCCTTTCCACAGATCATAGGAAAACTTGAGGGTTTGGGACAGATCTGGGGCTGCGGCATCCTCGGGTCCCATAATTCGGGCCTGGACCAGGTGCAAATACGCGATGTCGAGTTTCGAGATCCTCGAGATCAAGTCCGAGTATTGCGGGATGATGTTGTCCATCGACATCTCGTTATAAGTGCTCCACGGACTCAGTCGGAGGCCTACTCGCTTTGGACCTATGGCCTTGCTGATCGCCGTGATCAAATCCACTGCGAATCGAGATCGGTTCTCGATGCTGCCACCATATCGGTCCGTTCGCTTATTGCAACATTCTTGCGTGAACTGATCGATAAGGTATCCATTTGCACCATGGATCTCTACTCCGTCAAATCCAGCAGCAATCGCATTTCTCGCCGCGCTGACATAGTTGTTGATTTTCTCTCGGCACTCTGCCAAGCTCAGTTCTCGTGGAGGCGTCCGGGATGATGTCAAAGGTGTTGCGCTCGAGCTGTAGATGGATATGCCCTCCGACTCAGCAAATTCCTCATTGGCAGCGCGGCCGGTAACCCAGAGCTGGCAGAAGATATAGCTGCCTCTGTTGTGAACGGCATCTGTCACCTCTCTCCAGGCCTGGATCTGCTTCTCGTTGTATATGCCGGGTACATTCGCTACTCCTCTGTCGGCTTCTGATATGAATGTTCCCTCACTAATGAGTAGTGTACCGGGGATAGTCGCTCGCTGCCTGTAGTACTCTACTACCATGTCCAGCGGTACGTGGTCGTCGGATGCGCGCAGGCGTGTTAATGGGCTCATGCCGACACGATGGGAGAGCAGCATGTTGCCGACTTTGACCGGTCGAAATAACTTGGAAGACGTCATGTTGTTCAAAGTATTGCGTTGTCGCGTATATCAGCTGCGAGCAGTAATCGGATGCTTCTCGGATAGTTTCTCTGTGCTGGAGAGACCATGACTGCAAGAAATCGAGGAACGCGGTTCTATTTCTATGTTTTCCGAACGCCTATCTTCTGGGTAGTACCGTCTACAAGTAACAAAAGACCAAACGCGGTAGGCCGAATCAGGACGATGATAATAATACTACAACTGCTACTATTAACAGACCAACTACGAGGAGGCGGCATGTCAACTTGCAACGGGTCAGATGCTAATTAGCTTAACATCCAGAACCGTCGCTGTCACCGCATCGTCTCCCGGTGCCCGGAACGCCATCCGCACAGGCCATAGTCCGATCTTCCAGCACCGCACGGGCTGTGGTGGGTCGTCCTATCTGCGAAGCCTCATCTCGTTCAATAAGCAGTCATATTACGGACTCTAATTCTGCCTGACGCGAAGCCTTCAGCTAAATCCAGAAACATTGGAAGAGACACGTCACCGTTGCAATCACTCCCCTGGCCATTCAAGTTTGGCAGCATCTGTCTGTCCAGGGGACAGCTGAAACCTCAGCAACCTCGGCATCCGGTATCTTGGCCTTGCGCCGAACCCCCGGCGCGACGATGCGAGACCAGATGTCGCGACGATACGTCCGTGCCGTGAACCTACTGTGGTAACATCGTGTCTTTTTGTTTTCGTGGCTGTGTCACCAGTTCTCAGCTTTGGCCTCGAGGCACAAAAACAAACCTAACCCAGACCAGCTGTGATGGGAATATCTTCTTGTGTACGAAGCCATGCATACCCTCAGTCCGAGCACGCTCGGAACGATGTCCCGTATCTGGGACTGACTTCCTAGTTCTCACCCCCGGATGCCGAATCCATAGCTCAGGTACTAAACCAAGCCCCGTCACATTGGATTCTCGAAGAAAGCCCCTATTAATGGCTTTCTTCACGAATTTGATATGGGGAATACGGATGCTTATCTATTCCAGACTAAGATCCCATCATGAACCGGGCCCAGGCATCGCCGCGCATGACAGAGAAATCCCCTTGCTGTTTGTGGGGTAATAAGTATATTTAGCAATAGTATCATTATAGAACTTCCCGGTTCCCAACAACCAACACACCGGTACTCAAAACCCCCCGTAGTAAAAAAGGCAATTTAGACCAATTCCCATGGTGAAAAGGGATGATATTATTTATAGCCGCAATGGGGAAAAGAAACAATATAAACCCGTCGACTATTTCTTGTTAGTGCGATGCATATCACACGTGGTTTTGTCTGCAAGGGGAAAAAAGAACGGCGTTGAACACGTTCTCGACTTCAGCCCTACAAATGTTACATGCGCCCCCCTCCGCTACATACAAAAAGACAATGAGAGCAGGGAACGGGGAACCCCAGAAAACCATTCCGTGAAGTTGTATACGCAATAGTCTGACCGGTCAAACTAACCGCCATGGGATAGAGTACGTAACGCATATATCGCACGGACCGTGAAAGACAGAGGCTGAATTGCATGCTCAGTAATCCATAATAAGAGTGTTGACGGAGTTTTTGACAAAAGGCTCTGAAGCCATGTGATCGAGTCTGCTAGGAATGCTACGCAGAGTTGTCATTATCAGGCAGAACCTCCTTTGGACAATATTATACAGCCGCCAGTCAGCCAGACTAACCTCGAAACACAACTCAACTCAAACCTCTGTCGTAAGATGTCAATATACAGAATCCGTGATCTCAGTCAGCGCGTCTCTTACTCATGCCAATGCGATGATGATGATATTATGATATCGACTGCGCCGCACCCTTGAGCTGACGACGGTGAGCCCGTCGATAGATGGCGAGGACTCGGAGCAATGAAGAAGCTGTGGATAAGGCGCCGCTGAAAGCGAGGCGAACGTTGATGGTGCAAAACTAGTCTGCCGTTGACAAAACGTCTGCTGCCAACTCCCGCTCCCATCTTTGCTTCTTCAAGTTACCCGTATCCGAAACACTGGGGATGTATGATGTTCACCAGCAACTCCAAAGCTGTAACGGTAATGAATAGTCGTACAGCTAGTAAGCAGAAGAGATGAAGATCAAACGGGTAGAAAACAAGGTGTTAAAGAGTTGCGAAATGGGGGTATTTTCAATGAACAACGAAAATCATACACATAGTCAGGAGAAGCACTACCGGCCCTCTGCATAAATAGTCCACACCGCTACGCTCCTTCAATCCACCTGATCGTCATCATCACCACCAACCTCACCGTTGCCATCTCCATCTCCATCACCACTCAACTCCTCCTCAAGCCCCTGATGCTTCGCCGCCTCCAGCGCCGCAGGCTTCAACGACCCATCCTCCTCAACATCCTCCCTCAAATACAGCGAGAAGACAACGACCAACCACGTATCCCCCGTCGCGCGATTCCGAAGCACATATCTGAGTGCATGTGAGCGCTTAGCCGGACCCCTAAAAGCACAATCGCACAAGACGCATGAGAGACCATTTCCTACACACACTTTCAAAAACCAGAAAAACAAGGGGAGAAAGGAAAAAAAAAAAAAACACTCACCGAAGTCCCTCCTGCCCATCCCAATACTTCATAATCGGCAACGCATACCCGGGTAATCTCAGCGCAAGCCCGGCAAAATCAATATACGGATTGAAGAAATCCACACAATACGTCCGGCCGTACTCGTACGTCCAACCCGCCTTATTCGCGTCGTACAGCGCCCACTTCTTCCGCTCCTTCGCGCCGTCCGGCGCGCCCATGGCGCGACGCGCCTCGAATCCCGCCTCATCACCTCCTTCCTCGAAACACAAGCCGCCCTTCTCCGCATCGTGCGAGCCCGCGCCGACGTGGATTGTGTTGAAGGACGAGAGACCGGGTCCGTAGAGGTACGGCATGTCCGCGTACGGATCCCCGTCGAGACCCGGGTCGATCCACCATTTCACGATGTTCATGGCGTAGCTGAAGCCCGGGGGCAGGCGGTCCCGGATGGGGTGGTCGAAGTCATTTCCGAACTGGAGATCGTGACCCGAGATCCCTTTTTCTTCCGCGGCGTTGCTTTCATCCGCGTCTACCTCATTGTCTGAGGCCGTCTCAGCACCCGATGCAGATTCTGTCGTGCGCTTCTTCGGCGTGAAGCGGATCGCGATACTATACTGATCATCGCTCGTCGCGTGGGGTTCCAGCTCGAAATAGGGGGACGTAGATGGTGAGTTGCGCGGCAGACCGCTGTAGTTCTTCACGCGCACGTTGATCTCGGCGTCTATGAAGGCGTTGCTGATACGCACCGTCTCCGGCGAGTTGACGGGCACCACGACGTGTTCGTCGATGTTGTACGTCGACCCGGCCGTGACTCTGATGATATACTTGTCCGCCATTTTTTACCGTGAGGATTTGGACAGCGTCATAGACTCGTGAGATCAATGGCGGGTGTGAGGGGTTGTCCCGCGTCAATCAAAGAGTTTTGTTGACTTTGACCTGTGAGATCCTAGAACATTCCGGATCGCATTTATAACTCCAAATCCGTGAGTTCTCTTAACAGATTGATGACCTCAGATTTGAAGGTTGTTAAGTCGTGAGTAGATGAGATCTGATGATGGATCCCTCGAGGAGCCCAACTCCCAGAGTAAGAAAATTTCGAGTAAGCCTGTAACAATGCGAGACTGTTATATCGCTGTTATGAAGGATGCTCAATCAAGAACCATATACGAATAAGAATAAAGATACCAAGAAGAAGTTTGAAGATTTCTATGTCGTCTTGGTCTTCTCCTTCAACAACTTCGGATTACAGACGACAGACGGATCTACGGAACACCCCCGGAATATTCCATCATAGAAAAGAGCCCGTGCATTGGCAGCACCGTTTTCGGCTCGTTTCGGCCCGACAAAGCTGCCCGGGCGGTCTCGTCCTCTTATTTAGCGCATGCGTCGGGTTAAGCCTAAAAAACCCCCGATGAATTTGCGCTTGGACAAAGACGAGCCGACAAATCAAGCATTTTGGCTGCGGGCCCGTGCATGCAATTCGCATTAGGCCGGGGCCTCGAGTTCTCAACCAACAGCGCAGCTAACCGATTATCGATTAGGACTTCACTTGAACAGTCTGGACTTTGCCAATGAACGCGCATGATTTTGGGCTGACGGACGGACCTTGGTCCTAAGCGTGGTTACGGAACGGTACTCGTACCTGAACATCATAAGGTCTGATCTCTCTCTTCGTCTGACACGGGGAATAGGTACCTAGATGAAGGACCGAATTCGTAAAAAGCATTCGCCTCCTCCGTTTTTCGTACATACCGCACCTCCTAAGTTTCGAGTACCTACGATACTTCTCAGACCTATCTCCTTGACTGTTCGAAGACAACAAATGGATATTTGCCCCATGCTATCATAAAGAAGACTTAACTGCACTTCTATTACCAGCCGATTTCTTAAGAAAACGAGGTAGCTATAAGTTTCAGATGGCCCGAATCCCTGTCAGTGACGGAATTGTTGTCTTCGAACAGTCAAGGAGATAATGGAGAGATACGAGTAGCAATTCACGCTTGACAACCTTCGTAACCATCTCGAGATCCATCATGTCACTTTCGTTATCCGGCACGGCTAAACCAGGATGGGTTAATTCTTAGCTAGCGCACCGCTTGCTATGTACCGAGGAATGAATCCTGAATGTTTCCACACTTGCAACTTGCCAGAGGGTAGCGCAACTCATGGCAGGACGGAGTGAGTAATCATTGTGTCTGAGGCGTCAAGCAGAACCTCGGTATCGACATACGATAGACGTTGGGATTAATCGACAGGCCTGCAACTAGGTATGTACAATGAGTTGGACACAGACTCCGTAAATACCCAATCGCCATTGATCCAAAGGCGACGTTGAAGTAGGTGCCGATACTTGAAGTAGGTAGATGCTTCATCTTTCCTGAGCGCAACCAACCTCATCATGGGACAAGGAGTTTGTTGATGTCGATTCTCTCGAAGAAGCTGATATGGTTGTACTTAACCCAATACTGAGCCAGGCGATCAAAAGAGACAAGTATCAACTGTGACTCGATGTATCCATCTGGAAGGCATGTTAATAATAACAACTATTGAATATAGGAATTAGCAGAGCTCACCGTGTACATAGCCGGCACCAGCGACATGGCCCCGGCTCCTCACTACTCTCGCACCACTGAAAGGGGGGTCTTGGGCAATGCCGATAAGCCCATCTTCCCCAAGATCGTCTGCTATGAACGTGCGCTCGCCTCTGGGAATATTCGGATCGCCTGTGAGTTTGATTGCCTCCAATGACCCCCGATGGACTCTCTCTTTGAGGAAACGCTGCTGAAAATCCTCCTCGCTTTCGTCCTCTCGCTTCACAAGAGGCATCTTCGGCGCCTCTTCGTCTTCGTCATCGAATTGGTTAATTACAACGAATTCGCAGCCGTGCATGCTATAGTCGCCGACCCAAATCCCTCTGTAAGGTCGCTCCGCGGTTGGGGTGCTGCAGGGTTCAGGGTTAGTATTGCCGTCCGGCGCAATTGCTACAAGGATTTCGGGGAGGATAAACAAAGATCAAGGCACGTTAGCACCAATAGTAACCAGGACAAGGTTCTATTGATGCCGTGGCGGCAAATACAAATGAATATCGGTCATGATACTCGGCGATTACTTACTACAAGGACGGATCGAGTGTCGAATATGTCAGGATCTCCTCGGCATACCGAAAAACCACGGGTGACAGGCCTCCAAATTGCGCCCACTGGCGAATTTGAAAGGTACTCTGAGACGCTTCCGAAATCCGGCAAGGTCGATATGCTGGCACATCCATGACACTTCCAAAGTTTGAGGCTACTGATATGTCCCGGGGGTGACCCAAAACGCGGTCTTGTGAAGGAAAAGCGGGCGGTGGCCAGACTGAACCATAGGGAAAGCTAGTGGCCATCCGAGAGGACAATTCTGCTTCTTCGAGAGGCTTGGTGAGCTCGAACGCACTGAATCTTGAATCCGATCCGTTGACCGGTGTCGGCTGCTCACGAAAGAAACCACGTGGTAGTGTTATATCTGGCAAGGCGTGCGTCAAGCTTTCCCAGCTCGCAGCGTTGAACTGGAGGACTGGTCTATCAAGATGCAACTTGATTTTCGGTTCAAAATAGTGGACATGTACCTCTGTATTACCGAGCCATGGCTCGCTCCCATCGCGAGCCTTGAGAGCAAGGAGCTGATATAATTCGATGCAACCTCGACGTTGGTCGTATCTAGCGAGGACCACCTGGCCCGTGAGCGCGCAGTCAGAGAACCAGATCTTGTTTCTCGTCAGGAACCAGTGTTGATCGTGAGCTATGAAAAGATGACGCCAGCTCTTGCAAGGATACGGAGTTGTGATGGGGTTTCCCGGCAGGTTGACTAGCACATGTCGACGCCAGTGACTATCACGCAAGGCGTGATCACGGAGCTCGCGACATGTCAGAGACAGCCTAGCAAGATCAAGTGGTTCAAGGTAAGAAACAATAGAATCAGTAATTTCGACAGGTAGTTCGAGCAAGTCGAAAACACGACGGCTGGGCGAAGGTGCCGACGCGACAGCAGCAGTGCCTGGACCTGGGACAACCAATCGCAGTCAGTCGAGAGTTTCTGGTCGGAATAGTGCCGGCCGGTAATTATGATGAGGCAGAAGTGGTAATATTATAACTCATGAACAACCCAGACTACGTTCGACGAACTGGCATTGACATGCTGGCGACTTACTGGTAATAGAACCGGTCATCTTGCGATGACTTGTTCGCAGCGTTTATGACGGCAAAACCACCCACAGCTTGAAGTTGTTAGGTAGATTGTGCGAAGGGCGATGAAGAGGCCCGTCCCACAAGCCACTAGACTCTCCCGACTCGCGACAATCCGGGCAGGACGGGATTGTTGACGGACAGGAATAGCTGTCTCTATGATGAGCTACCCTGGAGGCGCAAGATCAACAGGCAGCTGCGCGCAGAGAATCTGCTAAGAGGGTAGATATGCCAACTCAAATCTGAGAATGTGCAGGCAGAGATAATTGCAGTGACTCGAATACAGGACGGGAATAAAGAGTGAGAGGGAGGACTTGACCGGGACTTATTCCATTCCCTGAAACGAATGCCGTCCTGACTCTGCGTGGATTCGGAGATCCGTAGTTGTTTCCCGACGGCCAGAAGTGGGGGAAATCTCGAGGTCTCGACTTCCGTTAGGTACCCAGCGAGCTATCGTTACAAGTTCGAAGGCGGCAACTTCTGAGGCCTGCGGGTGCCTAAACTTCCTCAATGCATTCGGTACTCGGCAGTAGCGACCAGACAACAAGGTTTGGTCCCTGAGTAACTCTCACGGGAATTCGAGAAAGAATATTCCGTAGATTCACATGAGGAAGGGACGTTGCGGTACCGGGAAGGTACCGTAGGTGAGGTTGGTTACCAGTATCCAAATTAGTGATGGCGGGGTTATAAGCTAAAGCTGGGTTATGTACATACGTCATGGAATTAAAAGAAGCAAACATGCAATTGGAAGTAAGTACGGAATACCAAGGTAGGCTGGTTCACTGTGCATTTGGGTCTGCAAAGCAGAGAAAAGATGTAGGAAAAAGGTTGTGGTCCATAGATACGAACTGTGGATGGTAGACGTGTCTGAGGTCCGTTGTGTTAGGATATAATAGTAGTAGTACCTAGCACTTCGGTACGGATTACGAGATTCGTATTCTTCGTGCATATGGATTACTTGTATGGATGACAACCCACAGAATGGGATGTACGTGTAAGTGAGTGATGTGTGTGCTTCTTATGGAAGGAGAGGGAAGAGTGCAAAGAAAAGTCAAGTGAAGATCTAGGCTAGTGGTATATTGATAGTCATTCATCGAAATCATGTTCGCCTTCAAGTTGTCCTACAGAACTCGCCAGGTGCTCAGTTCGCAGCGGGACAGATCTCTCCAAGATGGATGCGAGGTCATGGCCAGCTGGGCGCATAATACGACCTCACTTGACACAGCCGAGAGCTGACCACCTATACTTTGTATATCTCAAGATCTCAACAGGAACACGACACACAAGCAATATGAAACCCGATATCCACGTGGTTCATCTCAAGCCACAGTCCACGCCCCAAGAAGGTACTGGAATAGCCTCATTCGTGATCGGAACGAGACACTTCACATACACAGCCTAGGTACCTCATATCTTCGTTTATCTTTCTGGTATAGAAAACATTCTTTATCTTCCAAGTGCTTTAGATCGTAGAACGTTGAAAAGTATCACAGAATGTCTTCGATTTTTGCGTTGTTGGCTGATATACTGCCCATCATCTTGCCATCCGCCATCACAGTCGTCAGGGCCACGGACATCGAGGCCAAGCGACAAAAGTCCAAAGATGCTCCCACGATGCGCCAGGGGGTCATCGTTGGTAAAAGCGATAAAATGTGTGCCACTGGTGAGTATCAGCTGAAAGATACCAAGCTCCAGAGAATGATGCACTGATTGATGCCGGTCGCAGTAATGACGGCGAAACCTCACTGTTCTTCCGGAGTGCATCATCATGCGGAACAAGGTGCGTCCGTTCCCAGCGTGCACTATTTCATGTTATCAGATCGATTAGAATACTAAGATCACTGATGCCGGCTGTTAAGAAACCATCATTTATGCAGCGTCTGGAAAGGGCGTACTTGTGGCCAACACCGGTGGCGGCGAGGATCACTTGAAGCGATTTGAGCTATCAGCAGGCGATTTCGCCTACGTGCCTTCATGGACCGAACATCAGGAAATCAACGAAACAGACGAGGATGTCGTCTGGATCCTCATTCGAAGTGGACCTGAACCAGTCGTTGTGAACTTCACTGGTTGGGATGGCGATCATGTTGAAGTCGATTGAATAATCCGTACTCAGCGCATTTAAGGCGTCATGATCCGTTCACTCGTGAACCATCAAACAAGAAGATATTGAGTTAGCCTCAGGGTCTGATTATGATTATTTTGATCTTCAACTAACCCCTGATGCTAGGTTGCCTGTAGTCTAGCTACCTTCATAAGTGTATGGCAGCTGTGAACTACGATGCACAAGCACGACGCGTAGCAGCCGCAATACTAGCCGACAACTCTTTACCATCGAAGACCTGCGCATGGTCTAGTCCGTCAAACCAAAGTACCTCCATGTCTTTATGTTCACACAAGAATCTTGTCGGCTGTTTGGTTGAGATGGAACGACTGGCCACCTTCTCCCGCCGGCTACCAACGACAGTCCAATCCTTTCCGTTGATGAGATACTGCAGTACCGCCGGTGTATCTACAATCAGATCTTTCTCCGCGAGACATATCGTGACCCGTCGCGATCTAGTCTTCTTTGACTGAGCGGTGCCATTCGCCTCTGCATCTCCAAGTGGTTTCTCGGTGATCTGTAATAAATCCTCTTTCCAAGCAATGTTGTCCTTCCAGAAGAAATGACGCCCTAAGCAGTGCGCAACACCAGGGTCCATGCTAGCAAAGTACCATAGCAGGTACTCATTGGCTGTTCTTGGCTTGCGTCGGGTGAAGTTGTAGGCAACGTCGGGTAAATGCAACAGGATACAGACCGGATCAACAAGCACGACTGATTCAATACGCGAGCTCAAACTGGGCGATTTCAGCATGTGTGTTGCCAACACTGTTCCGTACGAATGGCCAACGACAGCGAACCGGTTCCAGCCATGTGCGTCGATAATAGCAGCCATCTGGGAAATGAATTCAGACTGGCTTAGCGGTGCATCGGTCAATCGCGCTGACACGGGGAGATACTCCAAGGCAATAATTCCGACCTGGTCATCGTCGGGGAAACTTGCATTAAGACCCGACAGGTAACCCACGTATGTCCAGAGTCCAATGCCAATCCCATGCAGAAAAAACAAGGGGGATTTTATTCTTCGCCGTGTGCGGTCGATACCAGTAGCTCAGCTGGGAAACAGACCGATGCTTCGCAATAAACGACTGTGGGCGTAAGGGAATCACGGACGGATGTGGCAGCGGCCGTGCGAAGTATTGGAACTTATGGCGAGCCAGTTGGAAGTGCGTGATGAGATCAATCAGGCCGATAATCAAATACCATCCAACGCTTCTGTAGCGAATCTCGATCCCATCCAAAGTAAGTCGAAGACTTTTCGCCTTGCCCCATCCGGGTTTCAGGCGGCGGCCGATGCGCTTCTCGACAGCACCGATATATTCGTCAATCTCTTCTATTTCTGACGCCGTTTCGTTGCCGCGATGTCTGTCGAAGAACGCCCAGGATATAAACTCGCGCACGTTCTCCCGCCTGATGTCTGCTTCCTGGGCACCGAGAAACCACTTCTGCAGGTAGTTTGTAACGTTGGGTATATTATCAAGACATCGCATATATAGGGCCTGTCGTTCAGCACGAGGTAGGAGAGGCGGGTGTTCGGCAACTTGCTTCAGGCGATGATTGTACGGGTAGTAGACAAAACGTGCGTACAAGGCATCGAGGATAGAGTATCCGATCAAGGCCTTACTGGTAGTGCGTGATAACGCATTCTCAGGCCCCTCTATAGCGACGAGGACGAGAACACAGCCCAGACAAATTGGGGTTGTGTACTGTAGTAGCAGGATAGCGATGCGGATGAAGACATATTCTGGCAAAGAAGTGCCGATCATTCTCCGATGATGCAAAGAGCGAACGAATGTCAATGTGAATAGAAACCTATCAGGAGTTCGGGACTCGGGCTTGAAGGGACTGGGTTGGGCTTCTTAGGTTTCTTGTTACTAAACGCAACACTCAGCAGCACATATTGGCGTCGGCAGCATAGAACGGCGAGAGAATGGCTTCTAGAGAAAGAGAGAAAGAAAGAGCATGCGATGCTACTTGTAAGCACCCAGCAGACCCGTGTAGATCTCAGGAACGAACGATGCTCGATGGGGCCATTATTGATGGAAGGAAGAAGTGGCACAAACAAGGGACCGGCGTTAAGGCGTTCCACGAGGAGCGAGTGGTCGTCACGGGATCGGCGCTAGTGTGATAGCCGGGATGCCGGCTCTGCTCCAGATTCACCCGTGTTTTTTTGATTTGCTCCTCAGTTGAGTCCCCGGTCTCCGTGTTCAAAAGAGCGAGCGTTTCGTCAAATTCATGAGTAAGAAATGCCGTTAGCAACCCCTACTCCTATGCAGAGTCATGGTTCTTTCTCAACTTGACGCGCGAACGTCAGCTCTTTCGGCCTCTCTTCTTCACCTCCATTAGTACATATTCCGTACGATTTCATGTTGGAGCTGCATCATCAGATCACGGATCCAATTGGCAACTTAGTATACGTGAATAACCATTGGAATGTTGTAGTTGAAGGGTTGCTAAGCGAATACTGTCGCAATTGGTGACATGCACGACCTTCTCTGAGACCGTACGGTACTATGCTGGGATTCCGTGATGCGAGTCTGGTTTGAAGGTCAGATGCCCGTCAAAGTGCCAACATAAACGGATTAATACCGTCGAGTACGAAATAGACCTCGCTCAGGATTTTAGGTGACCGCATGAGACCAAGTCCTCATGCTGTAGCTATGAAATGACCGGTGAAAAGCGTGCAAACCCTGAAAATGCCGAGTTAATGGCATGCTACGGGTACAAGCCGATATCATCTCTACGTACGGTCATGAAAGTGTGCGTCATTATGGCTGAGTATCCATTGCCATTCTCATTCTTTCTTCGCATCAACTGCTACAGGAGTGCCAGGCAACGATCTTGCCTCGTGGCCGAGAGCCAGCCTGTCGAATAGGTAGTATGAGGTGACCAGTAGAATGGGCATGGCCATCATGAAACGAGTGTACTTTGAGGCAGCTTGTTTGTAGGCCTTGCTGGCTGTGTCGACGCGTGGGGTCCTCGATGGATGAGTGCTTTGAGCTGCGGTGCTGGGTCTACTGGGAAATCGCTTGTTCGCGGGTTCCGACATTTTATGGTCTTTCTCTGAGTTCAAGTACGTAGCTTTACGTTTGGCGACTCGTCTAAGTACCAGTTAATACGACCGCTTGGTTCAATGTTTGGCGCTGCTGCGGAATGAAAGAAGAGGATGGCTTCGGTGTACGAAATACGGAATAGAAAATTGGGATGCATCTGAATACTCTCGGAGATTCTGAGGCAGGGAATAAGGTCAGTGGCTGGTATTGCAATTGATGGCTGACGTTGTGGCTGGTGAGTTGTAATCGGTCAATTGCCGCTGCTATCCGTTGGAATGAGGCCGACATCGCTGATGTTGGGGTGAGATGAGCACCTGCTTGCAGGTGCACGAATCACTTACATGATGCAACGTTATATGTACCGGATATGTAGGTACGAGCAACTAGCAGTGCAGGCGACATATTCATACATTAATTAATTGAGATTACTCTTGCAGCAGCGACAATGAAATCGTAGACTCGATCATGAGAATATAAATACACGAGAGAGTGTGTGAATTGCCACTGGTAGAAGAGACGGGACCTCACAACTGCCGTAGCCCAACGACAAGAAAGTATCACTGTAGTTGCATAGAACAGGGAATATGGCATTAACGGAGGACCTCTCTATCGATAGGAAAATAAACGTAATCCACCCCGCCGTCCAGCTCTGACGGGAGGTGGCGGGGCATCCCGTCGCCTGGAAAAAGTCTGGACTTCTGACACTCCTTCTTGATGTTGGAGGCTCCCACCTATGTCCTAGGTAGACACAATTTTCCACTGACCTCGAGGTCGGAAGGTCGATTCATTTGTCCTTATATTAACAACCAGCCGCGGCCACCTTACGTGTCACCATGTCTTACGAGGTTCTTGTTGGACAGCCGTGCTTCGCGGCATGGCAGTCCCGCAAGCTCCTCGATCATGTGGCCAAGGTCAGCCAAGCTAAGGTGAAAAATATCACAGGCTCTTGGATCTACTACATCCATCTCAACAAGACTCCTGACCTGGGTGAAATCAAGTCCTTCCTCGGCATTTCTGACTTGCCTGAAGCATCGCAGGAAGCCACCAAGACCAAGGATGTGTACATCACACCCCGGACTATCTCACCTTGGAGCTCCCAGGCAACCGCCATTGCCCAAGTTTGCGGCCTGCGAGATGTTTTGCGTGTTGAGAGAGGACGTCTGGTCAAGGTAGAGTTCGAGGATGAGTCTGAAGGCGAGGATTTTGCTCCTATTGTCGGCGTGCTCTATGACCGCATGACAGAGACTTACAGCACAACCCAGCCGTCTCCCGAGAGCACCGTATTTGCCGAGGGCACCCGTGGACAACTGGTTTCCGTCGACATCTTTGCTGATCCTCGCGGTCCTACTGTTGCCTTGACGGAATACAGCAACATAAATGGCTTGGGTCTTGATGACAGCGAAATCCAGTATCTCATTGAGACCTTCAAAGGCCTCGGCCGCCCCCCGAATGACATTGAGCTGTTCATGTTTGGTCAGGTGAACTCGGAGTATGTTTCTGGACTCTCCTGTTCTATTGTCTATCAAAACTAATATCAGCCCTGTAGGCACTGTCGCCACAAGGTTTTCAATGCCAACTGGACAATCGATGACAAGCGTCAAGTCGGAAGTCTCTTTGAGATGATCAAGAACACCCATAAGAAAACACCCGACTTTACTGTTTCAGCCTACAGTGATAACGCTGCTGTCTTGCAAGGAGAGATGGCTGCCTTTTGGGCACCTGATTACCAAACTGGCACTTGGAAGTTGAACAAGGAGGTCCTGCATATGCTGGCCAAAGTGGAAACTCACAACCATCCAACTGCCATCTCACCCTTCCCTGGAGCCGCAACTGGATCTGGAGGTACGTTCCCAAAAAGACTGCTTTCCCAGGCTTCCCGTTTTAGGCCGTTCCTCTTGGTATCACATCGTGACCTGTCCTAACGTGCTGTGAAACAGGTGAAATTCGTGATGAAGCGGCCGTGGGAAGAGGATCGACTACGAAAGCTGGTCTTTCTGGCTTCTTTGTTTCTGACCTTCGAATCCCCGGACATGTGCAGCCATGGGAAGCTGACATTGGCAAGCCGTTCCAGGTAAGTCTCGCTTTAAGACTCTTGATAAACTAGAAATTTACTAACATCTTGTAGTAAGTCGATGGCCTCGCTTCACCATGCCATGATACTGTGATGGTGGACTAACAGAATGTAGCTACGCAAGCAGTCTTGATATCATGCTCGAGGCACCTATCGGCTCTGCACGATACAACAACGAGTTTGGTCGTCCTGCCTTGACTGGATGCTTCCGTACTCTGTTGACTGACGTTGGTGATGACTGGAGAGGTTATCACAAGCCGATTATGCTAGCCGGTGGCCTTGGATCTGTCCGTCCACAACATGCATTGAAGAGCCCCGATGATGTACATGAGGGAGCTCATGTTATCGTCCTTGGTGGCCCAGCAATGCTTATCGGTCTCGGTGGTGGTGCTGCATCCAGCAGTAACTCCAGCGAGGCTACAGCTGAGTTGGACTTCAACAGTGTTCAGCGTGGTAACCCCGAAGTTGAACGACGAGTTCAGGTATGACCCCTATTTTACGTCAATTACGTTTTATCATAGCACTTTGGTTCTGCTCTGAATACAATTATCCCTAACATTGATCTAGATGGTTATCAACACTTGTGTGGCTCTTGGCGATGAGAATCCCATTGCCATGATTCACGATGTAGGTGCCGGTGGATTGTCAAATGCCTTACCAGAACTCGTGAAGGACGCACTAGGTGGAGGTAACTTCGAGTTGCGTCAAGTCGCAAGTGTTGACGACAGTATGAGTCCCCTCCAGATTTGGTAAGTATCCCCTATTTCCAATTTTCCTGTACTCGTCTCTCCTTATCGAGACTCGGTTCATGATGTAAGACTTTATATTAACAGTCGACCAGGTGCTGTGAGGCTCAGGAGAGATACGTCCTTCTGATCAACAAGGACCGAATCAATCGCTTCACTAGCATTTGCAAGCGAGAGCGCTGTGGCTTCTCTAACGTAGGAACACTTACTACTAAAGATGAAACCGGTGCGGCTCGATTGCTCTTGCAAGATCGCGAGACCCCATCTCAACCCCTGCCAATTGACTTGCCAATGGATGCTCTCTTCCCCCCTGGCAGAAAGCAGGAACGGGTCGACAAAACCGCCAACAAACCTTTAAAAGCGTTCGATTCTGCCTCGAGCCTCAGGGAGAGGTGCGGTGTCTCCAGCCTATCTGAAATGATCACGGAGGCTACACGTCTAGTTTTCTCCTTGCCTTCAGTCGGTTCCAAGATGTTCCTGATTACCATTGCGGATCGAACAGTCGGAGGTCAGGTAACCAGGGACCAGCTCGTTGGACCTTGGCAAGTGCCGGTGGCAGACGTTGCTGTCACCCTGACCTCTTTCAGCGTCGACGAACAACAACCCCGATACGGAGAAGCGATGGCTATGGGTGAAAAGGCTACCTTGGCGCTGATTTCGCCAGCTGCATCCGCAAGAATGGCAGTTGTGGAAAGTCTCCTGAACCTTGGCGCTGCGCATATAAAGAATGACCCCAAGGTTCGGGGTGACTTGCGTCGTGTCAAGCTTTCAGCCAACTGGATGGCTGCTGTCAATCATCCTGGTGAAGGTGCTGCTCTTTACGAAGCCGTCCAAGCCATTGGTTTGGACCTGTGCCCCAAGTTGGGTGTAGCCATCCCTGTAGGAAAGGACTCTACGTCTATGAAGGCTTCGTGGAAGGATAGGGAAACTGGTGACACGAAGAGCGTTACCGCGCCAGTCACAGTTGCCATCTCCGCGTTTACTCTTGTGGAGGATGTGCGAAACACCTGGACTCCTCAACTCAGACGAGTTGAGGACGTTGGCGAGTCCGTTCTTATCTTTGTCGATCTTGCTCGTGGCTTCAAAGCTATGGGTGGTTCGGCTCTTGCTCAGAGTCTTGGACAACTTGGAAACGAGGCACCTGATGTCCGTGACGTCGATATCATTACGGACTATTTCGATGCGCTGTCCCAGCTGCACGAAGAAGGCATCGTTCTCGCGTACCATGACAAGTCAGATGGTGGTCTCCTAACCACAGTTGCGGAGATGATATTTGCTGGTCGATGTGCAGCCGAGATCTACATCGATGAGTTAGTTGCTCAAGATTCAGAGTCAAATGTTCTGGATGCTCTCTTCAACGAAGAACTTGGCGCTGTGTTCCAGGTGCGCAAGTCCGATGAGGCCCGGTTCAGGCGATGCTTCGCGACTTGTGGACCGCCTGCTGGATTACTCAAGAAGATCGGATTTACGCGATCGTCATCGGCCAAGCAATCATTCACGATTCAGTACAGAGGAAAGACTCTTGTCAATCTTGACAGAGCCGAGATGCAGCAATGGTGGTCGGCCACTTCCTTCCAAATGCAAAGGGAACGTGACAACCCCGAGTGCGCCGAACAAGAGTACGCTGCGATCCTTGATGACAAGGATCCCGGTATTTCATACGACATGCAATTCGATCATGTAGATGATGGGCTTTCGGTTTTTGCTAGCTTGAAGGGCATGGTGGCCTCAAGACCTCGAGTAGCCATCCTCCGAGAACAAGGTGTGAACGGCCACGCCGAAATGGCCTTCGCATTCCGCGCAGCAGGCTTCGATGCCGTTGATGTTATGATGACCGACATCATTGATGGTCGTACGCTCGATGATTTCAGCGGTCTTGCAGCTTGCGGTGGCTTCTCCTACGGTGACGTCCTTGAAGCCGGTCGTGGTTGGGCCCTGTCTATCTCGAAGAACGAGAAGGCAAAGGCCACTTTCGAGGCCTTCTTCAAGCGACCCAAGACATTCACGCTTGGTGTCTGCAACGGCTGTCAGATGTTGGCTCGTCTCAATGAACTCAACCCGGGATTGATCCCTGGCGCCGAGAACTGGCCCATCTTCGTACAGAACAAGAGTCAACAGTTCGAGGCCCGCTTCTCCATGGTGAAATTTGGAGCAGGCGTGCAGAAGTCCCTTTTCTTTGAAGGCATGGAAGGATCGTCCCTTCCCATTGCTGTTTCCCACGGAGAAGGCAGAGCTGAGTTCTCATCGCCCACTAAGCTCAACGCACTTTTGGAAGAGGGACTGTCGCCCTTGAGATATGTCGACAATGCGGGTACAGTTACAGAGAGTTACCCATACAACCCGAACGGCAGCCCTCAAGGTATCGCTGGCGTTACTAGCCGTGATGGGCGCGTATTGGCAATGATGCCACACCCTGAACGAACTATCATGGCGGATGTGGCCAGCTACGTTCCCGAGAAGCAACTTAAGGCATTCGGGCAGTACGGACCATGGATCAAGATGTTCCGCAACGCTAGGAAATGGGTTGGGTAATCTGGGTGTATGGAGAAGCACAGCAAGTAAGGGTTTAAGATGGGGATTCACGGCGTTGAGGTTAGTTAGATATTCAATGAAACTTTTCATGTACCTATCCAATGGAAGCCATGGTCTGCACATCCGTAGTACTCTGGTTTGATTTGTCAAGTCAACGATCGAAGGCCGTGCTTGTGTTAACTTGTTAGTCACAGACAACACCTCTATCTCACCTGCAGCAACTGGAGTCGGGTCGCTCCTTCCCCCTTATCCATGCTGCTTCCCAGCTCGTTACCCTCCCTACTGATGGGCACTGGAGTGCTCAATACATTGAGTCACGGGTCATAGCGGTGCTTCTGAAACCGCCTTGGTCGGTGCGTTGTTTAGTAACGACGCACAATTAGTGCACGATACTCAGCACGTTGCTAACGGCGACATGCTATGGTACAAGTTACATACTTACTACCTCTTTACAACCACCGATGGTAGCACCTAGTGACCCTTCCTCCTTCACAATCGTCTCGTCTTCAGAACACATTCTCTCTCCACAATACTATTCTTCCCACGGATGCTTAGTCTCTTCAGAGCGATTTCTCTCTGTAACCGCTTTTAGTCTACGACTAGTTCCCGTTTCCAAGCCTTACCTGCAAACCCTCCGCACCACGCGTTCAACACATCGAACCCAGGATACTTACACATCGTCAAGATGCAGAACAGAGACAACGCCCCGAGTTCGTCTCCGGAGAAATCCAGCGCTAAAGGCAAATCCATAGGCCGTTTCCTGCGCAAGCTGTCCATTACGACGAACACAGGATCATCCTCCGCAGAGCCAGGCACAAGCAGCTCACAAGCGAACACCGCGGGCAGACCCCGTCGTCATCACATCCCGACGGAGGAAGACCTTGAGAACAACGCAACGGTTCTGCAGAGCCAAGTCGATGCCGCATGGGCCACGCGTCACAAGAGCCGTTATCGGCAGGCACGAGCGCTCCTTGTATGCTGGGCTGACAATGAAGTGTCTGCCGCCACTGCCATTTCCAAGGACTCCAGTTCGCGCTCGTCCACGGAACCGTCGCCCCAGGCGAAGCGCGAGGGCCCATTCAAACCCGCTGCGTACCAGCTCCAGAGCGTTCTCGAGCGCCGGTATGGAATCGACACGCAAGTCTGGCTGATCCCCACGCTGGAGAACCCACAGGACATGCTTGTGGGGAAGATTGCGCAGTTTGTGGAGCAGAATGGGGGACCGGATAACCTTCTGATCTTCTGGTACGGTGGCAGTGCGGAGTTTGTGCAGGCTGGGGATGGTGGTTCGAATGAGCTGGTCTGGTACGGACTGTGAGTGTTTGCCTGTTCCTTCGTCGCTTGAATGTTTTCTGTGCCCTCACCGTTCGCGCTTCCGGTTCACGCTTCTTCACGCTTCTTCTTTCAGTCCGAATTCCCTTCTTTTCACCTCTTTTATTCCAGTAGAGAGCAACGCGTTGCTGTCTCTACTGCAGGGGTGGGGTATTGACATCGCCGACTCATGGCCTTCGGCCAATATATACTGATTACTTCTTTTATGTTCAGGAGAGACGACCTCGGCATTTCGGCCCGAGCGGTGACGAAAGCTCTGGGAAAGGCACGCGCGGACGTGCTAATGCTGAACGACAGCCCGTTTGCGCAGTGCGCCTATACTGGCCATATTGAAGGCCCCGGAACCTTCGAATTGCTTGGCTCCGGATCAATGGTCCCCAGCACCTCGATCGAGGACCTGGAACGTGAGGCATCGTTCACGCGTACTCTCGCGCTAATGCTAGACTCCCCTTTCCTCGCCGATCAAGGCGTCTCGACGCTCGAGCTCCACCGCAAATTACTCGACGCGAAGATCGGTAATCGTCCCCTAAGCACCATAACGACGCCTACCACTCCGAGTTTCCCCCAGAGCAGTAGCCAGCAATTCGTGCGCCCGAGGCGACCCCTTTCGACCCAGTCAATATCCCAATTGCAGACGACCGGCGCCCCATCGTATCCAATCATTTGTCAGATTTCGGCGTCTGCGCATATAGAGAGGGGTGCCGCCCACCACATCGTCCTCTCGCGTCTCGATGCTCCACTCGGTCCTAAGGCTGCGCATGTCAGGGACAATTCGGAGCCACGCGTGCAGCTGGAAATCCGGCTTGCACGGCCGTTCATTAATATCCAGCAGTGGAAAGACTGGATCCTTCGGGCACCGGGTGATGCCGAAGAAGTCACTTTCACGGTCTGTAAGAAGACCGGAAAGTAGGCTTGCCAAGGATGGAGAGGTTGGGTGTAATGCAGGGACCGCATCTTCCTGCGTTCGGTGTACGGATTACTCGCTCGGCCCGCCAGTGACAAGGACCCAAGCGGGTGGATCTTGCTTGATAAATATGATGATGAACACGCTGGATAACATGGCATGACACTTGATGAATAATACGATATTGGTAGGACTAGGGTTGCTTGTATGTGGTGGCTACCACTCATCCTAGGTAGTCATAATGTAGGGCTGAACAGCTGCAACGGTCGGTGGTAGGAATGGTGATGATACCCAAAAGCGTGCTGGCGTCGCAGAGGTCGGGTAACTCTGCTTACTCGTATTTGAAGATTCATGCATCATACCCTGGAGCCAACTTGACGCCCAAGCGTTGTTTTGCCCCCGGGAATCGAAAAGGGGGCATGATAGCATGGATTTAATCATATAAAAGCGCTGTCTTTCAACCAACTCCTTGATTACATCTGAAAAATCTGTGTGACTGTGTGAGCTGTTCTCAGGCTCGTGATACGTCGTTCAACAAGTTTGTTGACTTCTTGAGTTCCACGAGTGATTCTTCTTCTGGAGCGGAGGTGAGACTCGCGAGATCCAGCCGATGATATATGGGGTAGATCGATATCTCGGATTTAAGCATAAACCTCTAAAGGTCAACGGATATAACGTTATTCTCATCATACTATGCGCTAATAATACATTATTGTAGAATCGATGACAATCTTCTTGCCAAAAAGAGCGTAATTACAATTGCGCTGATGGCAATTGCGACGATGATGGCCTCGTGCTGCCATTCTTGGCCTCGAGAAGCTCCCCAAGCCTACGACCGTGGTTACAACTGCGCCGATGGCAATTGCGCCGATAGTCTTTTGTTACTATTCTTGGTCTCGAGCAGTTCCCCAAGCCTACGAGCCATCCTCTCAGCCCAAGCCAGATCGTTAATATGCACATCCTCCTCGTTGACACGGATACCAGTCTTCCGCAGCCCGCGCTTGATCGCGCCAAATAAGGCCGCATCTGCCTCCTTGTCGTAGAATCTCTGTCCCTCCGTCGCGATACCCGAGATTCCCCTGAGCGGAAGCCATACTTCAGTCAGGTCGGGTCTGACGCAGTTGTCGCGCAATCTGCTCGCCAGCGTCTCGCCGAGCTTCTTGCATTCCTCGGGCGACGTGCGCACCATGGTCACGGACGGGTTGTGCTCGAGCACGTTCCTGTGACGCATGTCCTTCGGCACCGTCTCGCGCGGCCCGAAGGTGATGATGTCCAGGGCGCCGACGCTCACGATCTGCGGCATGCCAGCTTTGGCGGCGGCTTTGAGTCGGTTGGCGCCGGCGCTGAAGACGCCGCCGGCTGCTTCGTCGGCGAGCTCGGTCGTTGTGAGGTCGAGGATGGCCTCGAATCGGTGCTCGCTGATCAGGCGTTCCACTTTACACGGTGATAGTTAGTAAGACACAGTCTTGCTCAAAGTAGTTGGCAGAACCTTTTCGGTATCTGGAGACACAAGTGCGGGGATCCGCCGAGACGTGGTAAGGTAAGTCTGTGCTCCCCAGTGACAACGACCCTTCAAGGAAGAAGAATCTCTCAATGGAAATTCACTCACTGGCTCGACCACCGGCACCGGTGGCATGGAAGACGTAAACTTCATAGTTTTGTGCTTCAAGGTAGCGTCGAGCGACTTGAACAGCAGGGGTAGTGACACCAAACATGGTGATTCCAATTCTTTTCTTTCCCGGGCCGAGACCTCCCTCCCTGAGACAGGTACAGTATCTCTGAGCCATGCCCGCAATGGCAGCGGCGGCATTACTGAGGACGGCCATCAGTACTTCGTTCAGGCCAGCGATGTCTACGACGCTGTACATCATGGTAATATCGGTCTCGGCGATGTAGGAACTGATATCGCCGGATGCAACGGTCGAGACCATGAATTTCGGGAAGTTCAGAGGAAGCTGGCGCATCACCGCCGTAGCAACGCTCGTGCCACCACTGCCGCCTAGCGATATCATTCCGTGGAGAACAGTCTGTTGTTCTAACTCCTTGATCTTGCGTATGGCGCCCTTGATCATGATTTTGATGGCCTCGCCGCGCTGGATCGTCTTGGGGAAGATCTCGGGCTCATGCTTGCGACGCTTATGGACCTGTGACTGGGGAATGGTTATGGCTTCGTGATGGACCTCGGAACGGCCTACATCCATCAAGATCACATTGATTGCAGGGTTGAAGGACATGATCTCGGACCGAAGATACAGAAACTCTTCGAGCTTCGTATCCATGGTGCCGAGGACGACGATGTTCAAGGCGTGTGAAGCCATTTTGGTGTTTCGTAAATCAGCGGATGAATTGTATCAGCTGCGAATTGCACCCCCGCCCGAGACACGAGGCTAACAGAGCATTTATAGCACAACAGCAATGGGATGAGATGAGGGAAGTACGCCGTGGCGTTGCCAGTATATGAAGGCGGATGTGGGGAACAGCCACCGGCGTCAAGGGGGAGCAACGTAATCGACCAATCGACTCTCCGTGCAAGTGCGAATATTTAGACTACCTACTCATACGTACGCGTCCGGCAAGCCGAGGGAGGATGCCGTCATTTTGGATCGAGTCGGACTATTCCGTCGGTAGTGGTATTCCGTAGGGATTACGGATTACTCACACCCGCTTTGTTGCTTTGGGGATGTCACCCGTCCAATCGATGCCAGCCAGTCTTCTCCGGAAGACAACGGGCGATGTCAGATTTGCGACATGCGATATTTAATGCGTGCAACGCAAGGACTGCTGACCCTCAATCCTTGAGGAAGATCGACCCTATACCTGTGACCCAGGAGAATCCTCAACGTCGCCAAATAGCGCAGGCTTTACCTTGTCTAGGTAATTGATTCCTTTGTTGCATGCGCTGAACAGCTCTCCCCCACCACCATGAGCACCGTGCCATCATAGCCCATGACCATGCGACCCGCCAAGGCCTACATATCGAGACGTAACAGTCCTGTCGCTTGACTCAGTGCTACATATTCGCGCCGTATCTCCTGCTGTCGTAATCCGAGGTAATACCTACTACCTCCTAGCATTACGTTTCAATAACTGCGGATCTTATTACTTGCCCATACCGTCAAGCAAGGGATGGAGTGCAAAACTCTGCCCTGCACTGGCAATGCCAAGTTTAAAACGGGTCAAATCCATCCACGCGATCCAGGGAATCCACCATATCCGCAAGCCAGGAAAAAGCGGGAATAAAAGTTCGAAATTACGAAGTACCGCCAAACATCCCGGAATACCTAATTAAGAGGAGTTTCCACTTCTCGCAAGACGACCCAAAAAAGAACCCAGAGCAGAAAATTACTCGCTCCTACATTATGTACATAAATCCACACACACTCGCACACGCACAACATTGACCATGCCGCCCATCCCCCGATCCGAGATCCTCCGACGCTTCCGCGCGCAGATCGCTGCCAACTCCCCCATCATCGGCGCCGGCGCCGGCATCGGGCTCTCGGCCAAGTGCGCCGAAGCCGGCGGCGCCGACCTCATCATCATCTACAACTCGGGCCGCTTCCGGATGGCGGGCCGCGGCTCGCTCGCAGGACTCATGCCGTACGGCGACGCGAACGCCATCGTCGTGGACATGGCGCGCGAGGTGCTGCCGGTCGTGCAGCAGACGCCCGTCCTTGCCGGCGTCTGCGGCACGGACCCGTTCCGCGACATGCGCGCGTTCCTGCGCGAGCTCCGCGATCTCGGGTTCAGCGGGGTCCAGAATTTCCCGACGGTGGGCCTGGTGGATGGGATGTTTCGCGCGAATCTCGAGGAGACGGGGATGGGGTATGCGCAGGAGGTCGAGATGATTCGCGTCGCGGCTGAGATGGGATTGTTGACGTCGCCATATGTGTTTACTGTCGACGAGGCCGTCGCTATGGCGCGGGCGGGCGCGGATATCGTCGTTGCGCATATGGGGCTTACGACGAGTTCGGGCATTGGCGGGAAGACGGGGAAGACGATGGATGAGTGTGTGAAACTAATCCAGGAGATCCGCGACGCGGTGGTCGAGGTGCGGCCGGGTGTTATTGTGCTTTGTCATGGCGGGCCGATTGCTGAGGTGCGGGATGCGGAGGTTGTGCTTTCGCGGACGAGGGGGGTGCATGGGTTTTTTTGGCGCGAGCAGTATGGAGAGGATCCCCGTGGAGACGGCGATTGCGGAGAATATGAGACGGTTTAAGGGCATTCGGATTGAGTAGGGGAGCGATGGGATGAATCGAGATTTTGGTGTCTGGAGCTGTGGTTTGTCTTTGCTGCAGCGGATGTGCGATTGCATCGTGATGAGTGCGTGGAATAGCATCTCTTCTTCGCTTGAAACCCGCCTATGTTGTGACCCGTTTTCTGTTGCATCATCATTGTACTCACCTCGATTTCTCTCGCACGATCCAACCGCTTGACGATGCGGAAAACATGCAGGCTGGCTACTTCGGCTCTGTAAGACATGACGCCTACCTAGAGTCGATGATAGTACTTCGGTACCTCGTCAAACTACTAGGTAGATATGAAATCACCTGAGAGTCGTGGACACCAGTCCCAAGGATATCCTGAGACATGTTTTGCTTTGTGACTGCCAGATCGCGTTGCACGAAGACGATGTTTTCCGAATTCTTGATGCGGTATAAGCGAGGCAACTAAGGAGTAAACACATAGACAGTATGACGAGATGCTATTTACTATCTAATATATGGACTAAGTTGATGCATAAGTCCCCCTATATCTTAAGAACAACATAAACCGCGTCTGTGATCCGCGATGAATATGCAACTAAGAACAACAAGAAGATACAACCTCCAACAAGGTCTATATGTATATCTAACAGCAGACTCAGCTCGCCATTTAGTTTCCCCAAAAATGTCTTACCAATTCGCCAATAACCGCAAAGGGACTCCGGAACACGTCTGAACGACGTCGCGACATGAGGAAACCAAGGCTGCCAAGAAGCAACGGACTGGCAAGCAGTGTTATGAGTCCCCGAGTCAATACCTTGCCCTGGTGCCGGCTCTTCGCCACGACCTCTGAGTATCTCTCGTTCCCAAAGCTGACTCTTGAGTATTGGGTGTGCCAGCCCAGACTCGGGACGTTGGCGGACAAGAACTCCTCCAGGAATTTCCGTAGTCGGTACACGGGCGACAGTACCGATGCGCGCATCTCGACATAGTTCTGAAGTGCTAGGTCGTTGATGGCGTGGGCATCGACGACTCGGAGTGCAGAGTATTCGGCCAGTGCTTGGTCTCTGAAGGTCGCTTTCGATAATATAGTTCCGTTGGGGTCATTGCTCTCCAGCTTTGCATACTTGTCGATAGTGGAAAAGAGAAGATATACATCCTCAAAGCCAGCATTCATCCCCTGTCCATAGAAGGGGACCATGGCATGAGCTGCATCTCCTAGGATAACCACGGAGCTAGAGAAGTGGTATGGCTGGCACTTGATGCTGATTAAGGGTAGATGCGGGTTGCTCTGGAACGAGGAGACGAGTTCGTCTGGCGGTATAAGTGATGTGACGCCTGGGAAATATGAGTCAAAGAAAGCAGGCAGATCTGATGGGTTAGCTTCTAGACCAGCGTATTCGTCACCCGACATGAATAGGGTGCACGTAAAGGAACCGTCCTGTCTTGTGTTAGTTACACGCAATGTGGGCCAAGTAATCTCATACGTACATTGCTTGGTATGGCAATGAACATGCGCGTCTTTCCCGGCCATATGTGAAGATGGTTGGGAGAGATCCGGAACTTCGACTCGGGCGGTTGGCCACTTGAGACAGCGTTGGGCTCAATCTGGAACTCGCACCAGAGCGTGTCGATATACTCCTGGCTGTAGTTCATCCTGACATATTTCATGAGGTGATATCTGACCGCAGAATGTGCGCCGTCAGCACCGATCATCAAGTCAAAATCAATCTTTATCTCAACTGGGCGACCAGAATCCGTGGTTTGGTCTCGGACCTCGAACCAAGCCGTTTTTTTATTGAAGTCTGCTCCCACCAGCTTGTGGTTGAAGAATATCTTGACGTTGGGCATTCTATCCAGAACGTCTAGCAACTGCTTGTTGAGGCCAGCTCTGTCTACGGCGTATATGGTCTGGGCGACAATCAATAATCGTATTCATGGATGGATTCATGCAAATGCAATGCGCATGGATGTTACCATACCCGGCCATGAATGTCATAGTCCTGCCCTTCCTCGTAAAGTGCACCGTCAGGACGCTTCCCGTGGATCATGCGTCCTCGCATGGGGATAGTGGCTTCGAAGACATGATGAAGCAAGTCGTGGAGGTTGACATGGCGCATAGCGTTAATGCCCCGCTCCGAGAGAGCGAGGTTAATAGACTTGGTGAAATTCAAGGGGGTAGTAGAAGGATCGCGAAGATCTGTCGTCGCGTTATCATGAGCGCATGTCCTCAGGGCGGTGTTGTCGCCGTTGATTCAGTTGACTTGCCACTTCGCAGCTCGTAGACCTCGACCTCGTAACCTCGTTCTGCAGCGTATAAAGCAGCAAGAGACCCGACAGGTCCTGCACCTACCACGACGAACTTCACATATGGGGATACCATGGCTCCTAGAATGTTACCAGATGGATGTTGTGCGAGTATTTCCTACGATTTACTGGTTCTTGAGTGTGTACAAGTAAGAAGAAAAGGTCATCCATTTCGATGCTCTAAGACGTCCTCGGGGCCTCGACTCACTCGCCAACCGGTAAGACGGCAAGGGCAAGACCTGCCTAAAGGTTAGAGACGGGATAAGCACACGGGTGACTTCGTACCTGCCTAGGTGTCGATGGTGCTAGCCAATCAGAATCCTTGCTTTGTGATCCGCGACCGGAGCAGCAGGCGGTCCGTTTTGGGCTGTCACTTGAGACTCGTCCAGACTCTCCGGACTCGTAGAATCCCAGCAGATCTCGCTAGCGTGTTAGTCCTCGGTCGGCTCGACAAAGCCATTGTGTAGTGTCGAGATAGGTCACCATAGCCACCAATCGCAATGAACGTTTACAAACTGCCACCACTGGTTCTTCTACGATAGTGTACTCGTAAGTAAGTAGTTCATCATGTTTCTTACTGCAATTTTACACATGCAAAGTTGTTGTGTTCGGCTCGTTAAGATCTGCGGTGATCCGTACGAAGCGCGTTGCCACGGGAGGAGATGCCTCGATATGTTAATAATAGAACTTTAGCGCCTGCCAAATACCCTTTAGACAGGTAATTTGCCCTGAATCTCAGACCCGACCCCACCTGTCATCTGTACGATAGCACCAGTGCCACCTGCCAACCAGCATTCAGCGACCAACAAACCGTGAAGTTTTCGCTTGAGAGTTACGCCTTCCTCGATCTCACTTTTCGACTAGGAATTCCAAATTTGCGCCTGGACATAGAAATAAATCACATTCCCTTATTCTTCCTGGCCCCCACCTCACCAACTACGTCTCTCATAGGAGATTGCCAGTGAACGCTCCTCTACACGACGCGACCATCAGTGACAGAACTACCACCAACACATCACATCACGTCACTATTGACTAACGATGGCTGCTGCAGAGTCTCAGGCCAAGCTGAAATGCTTGGGAGCCGACTGTGAGAATGAGGCTGGCTCTCTGCAGTGCCCGACCTGCCTGAAGATTGGTCTCAAAGACAGCTTCTTCTGCTCTCAGGACTGTTTCAAAAAGAACTGGGTTTGTGCTTCGCTTCACTCACACACTTCGCTTCCGCTGTTTCGTCGCGGATGCCATGCAGGTATACAGAGTACTGACAGTCACACATCGCATATAGAACGATCACAAAGCCCTGCATAAAGTTGCCTCGGGTAGAAAAGTGAATGGTATTTTGGACCGTATCCGGACTCCCAAAGTCGTTATTAAACCCGCTCCAGGAACCCTCTTCAACCCCTTCCCCCAGTTCAACTTTACTGGACCTCTGCGACCCGTCTATCCGCTATCGCCGAAACGTACTGTACCCAAGGACATTCCTTGGCCAGATTACGCAGAAACCGGCTACCCCAAGAGCGAGGCGTACCTGAACCGTAACAAATTCGACATCCTGGATGCGAAAGGGCAGGAGGCCATGCGCTTGGTCTGCAAGTTGGGTCGAGAGGTGTTGGATATTATCGCCGCCGAGGTCAGACCCGGCGTCACTACAGATTACCTCGATGAGGTCTGCCACAAGGCCACTATAGAGCGAAAGGTGCGCTGCACTCATCTCCAGCACGGCATTCCCTAAAGATACTGACAAGTTGTGTCTATAGGCGTATCCTTCTCCCTTGAACTACAGCCACTTCCCCAAGTCGTTCTGTACCTCGGTCAACGAAGTCATCTGCCACGGCATCCCGGACCAGAGAGTGCTCGAGGATGGCGATATCATTAACCTCGATGTTTCGATTTACCACGGCGGATACCACGCTGATTTGAACGAGACCTACTACGTTGGCGACAAAGCCAAGGCGGACCCAGATTCAGTCAGAGTAGTTGAAACGGCGCGAGAGTGCCTAGAGGAGGCCGCCAAGGCCATCAAGCCGGGTACGTTAATACGCGAATTCGGCAACATCATTGAGGCACATGCCAAGTCCAAGAACTGCAGCGTCATCAGAACATACTGTGGTCATGGTATCAACACACACTTCCATGCGCCACCCAACATCCCTCACTATGCGAAGAACAAGGCCGTGGGAGAATGCAAGCCGGGCATGACGTTCACAATCGAACCCATGGTTGCTCTTGGCAAGTACCGGGATGTAACATGGCCGGACAACTGGACTAGCACGACCATTGACGGCAAGAGAACTGCCCAGTTTGGTAAGTGGAGGCATCATACTCGGAGCCAGCATTCACAACAATAACTAACCCATTACCTACAGAGCACACATTCCTGGTGACTGAGACCGGAGTTGAAGTACTGACGGCCCGATTACCGACTTCACCTGGAGGGCCAGTCGCGATGCCCGCTACGGCTTAAAATCAATCATAAATGAACAGGAAGTTTCTTCGAGGAAATGGCTTTGAACGGCCGGCCGGCCGGCCTCATGGCTAAAAGAATCCTACTACTTTACAGGCATTCCCTATCATTGCATCGGCGCAGACACTCGGCGCATAGACAGGAGGAAGTCAAGGGGCTCTACGGATGATAACCGTAGTGTGTAAAATTACTTGGCATGAGAGATGAGAATACCCATGGGATTATGAGTGTTGAAAGGTATTTGGGCATTATTCGACCAAGTATCACATCTGAGGCTCGTACTCTACAATACATACCATTCTTGGAACCAACCGCTTACATGGTGTATTCTGTTAAAGGCAGTGTAATAATAAGTGCATCACTCGGTGTAAGGACATTGACGGTTGGTGGTCAAGGGTTGTTGAAGTACGGATTAGGTCGCGATTACCTTTGTAAAAAGTCAAATCATACGGATAATGTTGACAGACCGGCTCGGGTCGTCACGTTTCGATCCGTGCGCCCAGTTTGGGATCTGCCAGCTGGCACTCCGTACTGTATGGTATTAATCCGTATTTTGAGGTAGGCATTCCGTGATGGAAATACGGATTACATAGCACACCACGAGCGTGAGTTGAATTGACAAAGAACGAGAAATGATGTTTGTATTCCGTATTCCGTTAAGTTAACGGTACTTTCTGGTCACACAGTGACGACAATCATCCCGGCTTGGGCCTGGTCCTTCGAGTCCCACTCCCCCAATCTGCACCATCCACGTCTTCTCCTCTTTGATCCATTTGCCAATGCTCGCGTTGATTCACCAACCACGAACCCTCGAACCTCAATCGTGCCAAGTGAAAGGTCGTGCTAGTCCTAAGTACAAGTACCCCGATTACCAAAAATCCTCTGTATTCGTGGGTCACGCAAATTACCTAACTAAGCCATACGGAGCTTAGGGCGGGGAAGGATTCTATCCCCGACTGCCAGAATTGAAGGAAAACTGCGTTTTTGATGCCAAACGGGTGTTTTGGAGTTGTATTCTGCTGTCTCTAACCTCTCCCCGCTCCCCCCCTATATTCCGCCGTCTCTAACCTCTCCCCTCCCCCCCTATATCCAAGCTGTTTCTGGGGTCTCCTGCGTGCAGAGGGTCACCGGCAAGCTGCCCGGCATTCTCTCTCTTTATTACATATTCAAATTGTTCAATACAGGCCCAAAGTCCAACCCAATCGCATGTTCAACGAAGACCGGTATTGGTATCCGGCGACACGAGCACGAAGTTGTTGCCAAACGGGGTATATCGACCTGCAGCCGGGCGGTTAGTTGATGTTCAGGGTAGGGTGCCCGGGGTTGCCAAACCTACACTTGATGGTAAAAAACACGAATGTGAACGTTGCGAGGCCAATTCTTCAACCAATCTCTCCTCCAGCTGCCTCGTTGTTGCCACCTGCGATGACTCTCGAGATAAAGGCAATACTCGCCATTACACGTAGTATTCGCATCTCGACCCCTTTGCTTGCGCAGAGAGGACGGTCATCTAAACCTGGGATTCCACCCGGGAACAGTGTTCCGCCCTCGAACCCCCAGCCCAACCCTCCCCACGCCAGCTAACTCCGCGTTGCCACCCGTGATGACTCTCGAGATAAAGGCAATACTCGCCATTACACGTAGTATTCGCATCTCGACCCCTTTGCTTGCGCAGAGAGGACGGTCATCTAAACCCGGGATTCCACCCAGGGAACAGTCACAGCAAACCAGAGTATAATCTGTAGAGGGGAAGGCGAGGGCGAGGGAGAGGGCGGCGGGACGGTTACGAGGACCGGGGAAGGAGTGGAGGGGCATCCTGAAATACCTGTTGCACCCACTCCACAACGGGTGCCTGGGCCTCGCTATTGAACGTTAGAACGATTCGACGCTGTTGTGGTTTCACTTACACAATCGCACGCAAGGCGGCCACCTCCTCTCGCAACTGGTTGATGACCAGGTCCCTTGACTCGTTTCGAGCCTCCTGGTCCGCAAATGCCACCTGCCGCTGCCTCTCAGCAGCCCGGCGACCACCTTGTGGAGCGGTGGTGGTGGTCGCCGTGGGATGATCCTCGTCGAGGATCGTTTCTAGCCCCGGATTGCCGTGAGCCATCGCTCCAGCACGCGTGGCGGAGCGAGCGAGGCGGCGGCGGGGGGTCGTGATGGCAATCACGGGGGCGGCGAGGGCGGCGGAGGCAGGGGACGGGGCGGCCTCGGTCTTGACGCGCTTTGGGTGACGCGGGGGTCCTTCAGGGGACGCTTTTACCTTTCGCTTTGCATGGTTAACAATAAGAACGAAGATGAGTAACTCGGGAGAGGAGAGAAGACGCACGAATAGACCGAAGGTTCACGGGTTTATAAGGAGAACATCACGGGCCACGACGCCCTCGAACTGCGTTCGAGGGCGTCGTGGCTCGCGTTCGACGCGTCGTGTCTCCGCATCCCCCAGATACCGGGGAGCACCCTTCAGACCGCTCTTTGGCAAAAGAATCGATGTTTATGATAGAATAGGCTATAATGACGCCCTATACAGTTGCCGGCGCGTTGAGAGTGGTGACCTCGTTGTTTGTTGTTGTGTGGAGGAGGGGAGTTGCGGTGCCACGCCTCGTAGCCAAACGACTCCATTTTATGGTTCGAGCAACCGCTCGATCCCGTGACATAATCTGCTCAAATCTAGTGGCTAGTCTGACCAATAGAATCACGCGGATTTGGCCAAAAGTTCTTAAAAGTGGATATAAGTGGGTATAGGTGGGTCTATGTGCCGTGTTGACTACAGCTGTAGCGGTTCTGCCAAAAAACAGCGTTTTTGAACGATTCGGGCCTCCTGCCGCAACCTGCCACATTTGACCACATTCAACTCGCAAAAACATGGCTTTTGATGACTCTATTCTAGTACAGTATTGCACAGTACGTAACTCGATTCATTCTAAGACATAAACACCGGGATTTGGCTGCTAATTCTGTCCGTTACAGTGCATATACGGAGAGGTGCTGCCGGAATTGCGATCTGGGTCATGGCTTACAATGACCCCCGACCCTGCCGCCGAGATTGCAACCTGCACCTGCGCCCACTCGTCCTGCGAGTCGCAATAGTCTGTTTCACCCTGCAGAGATGAGGCTATTCCCCGGCTGGATCTTGCGGTCCTGGGAAGTCATCCGCCGTATCGTCGTTGAGGTCAACCATACGGGAGATAGCCCTGGTGCCCACATGCTGTACGAGATCTGCAGCTGCTGGTTGTACAGCCTCGACACTGCCAGTGTTACCATCGTGCCCACGGTGTAGCAGGTCACTTCCCTCCTCCTGCCGCGTTGCCCGGGCGATATCATCATTCTCCAGCCGCTGGATTACCTCGAGCCATGCTCCCCAACCCTGGATGCCCCGTGCCCGGCACATTGCTTTAAGAAGCGGAAGGGTTAGCGCGTGATAGTCGTTATGCGGCAATCCCAGCGCATCTGCCGTGAATACGAACTCTTCTGCAGCTTCCGTTACGATGTCACGATTGTTGCGGCGGCGGTTAGGTGGGCGGTAATGGTCGTCGAGGCACAATCTGCGAGGTTGGGATACCCTTGATGTTGACCAAGTCGTCCTCCCGGCCATCGGGGTGGATGGAGATACCTGTCACTTTGAACAGGTTTGCAACCATGGCTCTGTTATCGTTGCTAAAGGCGCGTTGCCAAGCATTGGCGACGACATGAGTGGTCATAATCCTCCTGTCACGCGTGGTCCACTTGTCAGGGGTGGTCCCAAGCTGGTCGAGGCGGTCAAGATAGATATCAATCTCTTCGCGAAGCCACGTCTTGAACGGTCCGTTGAAGCCTACATCTAGCGGCTGCAGGTATCCGGTTAGACCTGGAGGGACGAGGGCGGTCGTTATATTGGCATCTTTAAGGGTTGCCTGGATTTTTGGCGTTTTGTGGAAGCTAGCAGCATCCATCACAAGAAGGGCGTCCCGCCCTTCGGTGTATGTCCCCAGTCTCGTTCTTATCCACTCGTCGAATAAAGCCTCGTTGTTGTATGCCGTGTCATTGAATTTGACCTCAACATCAGGATGGTAGAGACCTTCTTCCCTCGACTGTACATTGCCTTTGCCGTGGAATATAATCACAGGCTTCAAGAGATCAACACGGGACCCGTCGGCGAGCAACGTCAATACCAACGTTGCTCGTCGTTTTGACCAACCTGACCTCTCTGACCGCCCCTGTACGGATTGCGTGCCCTGGTGGTCATACGTGAAGCCATCGAGGAACTCGAAGGGCATCGGAGTCTCATCAAGGTTGGCGATGAGGTGTGGAGGAAATCGTCGCATACTGAGACCTTCGGCAGGGTCACTCATCAAGGTAATGTTCTGCGCGTGCTACTCCCTTGAATTGCGCCTTATAAACTGAAGGAATTCGTTGACCAGGTCTGTTATTTGGTCCGGCACCTTCGTGGCGGCGTGGGTTATACGGCGATGTGTTATCTCGCATCTCCTCGAAGGCCCCTGAACCAGCCGTTATCGAATAAGAAGACATCCTCGTCAGGGTAGAGGTCTGCAAAAATCTCGCAGCACGCCTCTTAAACCAACTTCGTTGGACTAAACGGCGATTCTCCCTGGCAACACAGAATTCGGAGTAGAGCCTGACTTCAAGTTCAGGCCAGCGAGGTTTATACCCTGCGACCTAGTCGCTTTCCCCTACCATATTTGGTGGCGGTTTCGACCACCAAGTCTCGTACCGTACCCCAGCTTCGAATCCCGAAGTAGGCTGCCGCCTCCCTGAGGAATGGCCGGCGAAACCCTTCTTCAACAGGAGAGTCCCCTACAAGTCTGCTGCCGCGGCCAACAGCGTCGAGAAGGTCCTCCCGAATAGGAATACGGTGATTCTTAATAAACGATAAGACTTCTAACTTGCATCGACGGGAATAGGTCCTTGTGATGCGTGTGACTCGTCTGGGGAGGCTCGTATTCAGCCCGGGTTATAGGGGAGGAGTTCCGGGCCCCGGTGGTCTTCTAGCGGCGCGTATGGTCGATATCGCTGGAGTCGGTAATGCTGACATCTTGAAGAGACTGCCAACGAGGACGGAGATTCTATGGAAAACGAGGTCTTGAGGTTGAGGTTTTGGGTCAGGGGTTGCTATGCAACGCAGGTCTGTGGAGTCCAATTCAGTATTGCTGTGACGATTCAATCGGTGTACGGTTTGGGTCAGATTTTGCATGAAACGCAAGTGCGATAAATATGACGCGATAGTAATGTTCACGAATGATTTATACGCTGAAAAACATCGGGTTTGAGGGTATTCGCAGTTGTGGAAGTGTGGTTTGGCAACTTGCAACCTGGAGTTTGTAAAAAGGGAGCGTCGTGACCAGGGCTCAACTCCGTGGCATCACCACGATGCCACGAGGCAATTTTTTTGCACCTTCCGTTTCAGGTATAGTGTTTAAAATTTGTATGGCTATTTGCCGAAGGTCCCTACCCAATATGGTTTAGTCTCTGTGGATCATATGACCCACGAATACAGAGGATTTTTGGTAATCGGGGTAATTCACGGACTTACAGTGTTAAACACGGTGAAAGAAGGCTCCATCAAAAACAAAGCTCGCGTCTTCATCCTTGCCCTCATCCTCAACCTCCACGTCCTCATCAATCTCAAATCCCCACAGTCACTTCATCCCCACCGCGGCGACGACGGGACCTCACAACCCCAGCCCACGCCCGCTACTGTACGAGTTCCACGCTACGCCAACGGGTGAAGGTACTTTTACATAAGCCTTTCACGCTTAATCAGTCTTGGCGCCCTAAAAGATAAGGCTTGCCTGTGCTTCGGCGGGCCATCTGAACATACCATCCCATTCACGGCGCCGCACCGAAGCTCGATTTTCTGCTGATCCAGTCCGGCCGCCCAACCAACAACCCGTTTTCATTCTCCCGCACTCACCAACCACAGCCAACGCCAACTCTCACTGAACATCCGATTGAAGTTGACAGCTTGCCGCGATTGATCTCTGTCCATCCCAGCGAAAGAGATCCTGTCCTGCTCTCATCCGGACTCTAGATTCTACCATCGTCGATCCACAGAAACCAACTCTTTCTCCCCCGCCATCTCCGGTTCCTGTCAGTCACGATGTCGGGCGAAGCGTGGTTATACCTCTTCGCCGTGCTCATTAATGCCGTCAACCTGTTCCTTCAGGTCTTCTTTACGATTATGTACAGCGATCTTGAATGGTATGTAGTCGCGACCATGCACCGGCCCGAGCCTTCGGAGCTCCGCAGTGCCCACTGCTCTTCTTGCTCGCCATGTCTCGCAATCAGTGTCTCTGGCTGTCACCCTTGCTAACCACGCTGGCGTGAATAGCGATTACATCAATCCTATCGATCTCTGCAACCGTTTGAACACCTACATTATTCCTGAGGTTGCCGTACACGGGTTCTTGACGGCCCTGTTCCTTATCAACGGTTACTGGGTCGCCCTCGTCCTGAATGTCCCGTTGCTCGCCTGGAACATCAAGAAGTAAGCTGCACTACTACATGCATTATGGCCTTTCCAGGTCGTTTTCCGTAGCGCACGTACTAACAGTCACGGTAGAATCGTCGACAACACTCACCTCCTTGATGCGACCGAAATCTTTAGAAAGTTAAACGTGCACAAGAAGGTAAAGCACGAATGATGCCTTTCCCGGGTAAAGCTGCTTTAACGACTAACATGAGACAGGAATCCTTCATCAAGCTTGGTTTCCACCTTGCTATGTTCTTCTTCTACCTCTACAGCATGATTGTTGCCCTTATCAAAGACGAGAAGGCTTAAGCGGCTCGAGCCAATGACCGAACGCGACCTGAATTTCGCGAAAAGTGTATAGCACTATCGGCACAGACGCCGCGAATTCTAAGAGGCTATTCGGGACGTGTCAGAGCCGTGGCAATCTACCTACGAGATTAGGTGACCTTGATCAGCCTGGGACATAGCTCCGTCATCAGTGTCATTCGCATCCACGGATGAATCTCCACAAAAACTGCGGCGGTCTCGGGGCTGGAGGGAAAAGAAGGATTTAATGACTGAAGGTGTCTATGAATGGGATGAATCAAAATATCTATACGGACGAGGACGCGAACGACCGGGGATAAAAGCTGGGTGGGGGCGAATAGGCGCTTGTTGTTTAGCACTGCGAAGCTCTGTTGGCATGCAACTCAGCACGACAAAATCACAGATAATACCCATGTTTTCAATTCAACGGGCGTCAATTACGTATCTAATGCCCTTACGGCTTCGTGATCATTGTGTCTCTCTCCCTCTTCCTCTCTCCTTTACTGTTTATGCGGCGAATATAGCTACATATATTTAGACTGGTATTATACTGTCAGTCCGCCTCTGCACGTGTGTATTCCGTGAGGCGCGTATGGAAACATCATGATATGAGCCTAGTGCAGATAAGCATGTATCCGAGATATATTGGTTTAAACGGCTAGTCGCAACTATCGCAGAAACGTCACTGTCCAGATTTGTGGGGCGCCTACGGAATATAGGCCTGGTGGTCAGTCAACCTACGAATTATTATTGTTTGGAATCGACAACTTCCCAACATCGCATTGAAAAATAACATCTTCTTCATTGTGTTTCTCGTCAGTTTGACCGATAATTTCAAGATATAATCGCCCGCCCTTTCTCCTTACCGACTTGGAACCAAGATGGCCGACAGCTTCAGCGCGTATCCGCCAAACATGGCGCCGCAAGACTCGCTAGTTGTCCGGGAGCAAGCACAGCCAGACCACGCCGTCGTTCCCTACACCGGCGAAGATATATCGAGACCGACATTGGGGCCATTGAACCCATTCAAGGACCAGTCGAATGCGCTGAAACGGAAAAGTGTGCTTACCGGTAGCGCTGAGGAGACCTTCATAAGTGAGCACACCTTCAGGTCGAAACACAGAGCCATCGAAGGCAAGGGCGGTCCGGAGAGGGCGTTCAAGTCGGGTGCGGAAATCAAAGATGAAGCTGCGAAGATAAGGGCTGGAAGACAAAAGAAGGGAGACGCTACTATTGCCGATGGCGACGGCGCATACGTTGGACCCTGGGCCTCGTACAGGAAAGCCGAATGGGAGGAAGTTGGTGAGGACGAGGAAGTCGGAAGCGATGAGGAAGTCGAGTACATCTACGAAGACGACGAGGACGTTATCGAGAGTGGCGCTGTTGTTTCTGCGCCTGCTGCGGCGCTGGCAAGGCGCAAAGAGATCGAGCAGATGGGAGACGAGACGACGACATTCCACGGCTCCGAACAATACGATTACCAGGGACGGACATAGTAAGTCATTCCGGCGCATATCCCTTGCTTTTCATTCGGGTCCTTGCCATACCGATAACTGACCTTTGCTCTGTAGTATGCACGTGCCGCAAGATCTCGATGTGGACCTCAAGAAAGAGGTCGGAAGCATTACCAACTACATACCGAAGAAGCTGGTCCATACATGGAAGCATCATGGCGACAAGGCTGTCACGGCCCTTCGCTTTTTCCCCAACTCTGGCCATCTTCTTATGTCCGCAAGTGCGGACACTACTGTGAAGATATTCGATGTCTACCATCAAAAGGAGCTTCTCAGATCATACAGTGGCCATTCGAAGGCCATAACGGACATCAGCTTCAATCGCGACGGTACCCAGTTCATCTCGGCTTCTTTCGATCGTACCATGAAACTGTGGGACACAGAAACCGGTGCTTGTCTTGGCAAGTTCACCACCGGCAAGACACCAAATGTCGTCCAATTCAACCCCTCGGAAGAGCATTCCACCGAGTTTTTGGCTGGTTTGTCGGATAACAAGATCGTTCAGTACGACACCCGGACACGTGAGCTGGTGCAGGAATACGACCATCACCTTAATGCCATCAACACCATTACGTTCGTCGACCAAAATAGACGCTTCATGACGACAAGTGACGACAAGTCCATACGTGCTTGGGATTACAATATTCCGGTTCCGATCAAGGTGAGCAGAATCATGAGTTCTTGTTGTTTTTCTTTGAGAAATATATACTGACCTTCTATACTCAAGTACATCGCTGAACCGCACATGTATCCCATCACCCGGGCTGCACTTCATCCGTCACAGAAGTACTTGGCTTGCCAGAGCTCTGACAACCAGGTGCTGGTGTACGGTGCTAGCGACAAATTCAGGCAAAACAGGAAGAAGAGTTTCAGGGGCCATAACAATGCCGGTACTGCCATTGACCTAGCATTCAGTCCCGATGGGCAGTTCTTAGCCAGTGGCGACAGTGCTGGATTTGTTGCCTTCTGTAAGTGCATACCCTTTTCTCTACTTTTTTGATATTTAGACCGAAGAGCGGCTACTGATATGATTCACAGGGGACTGGAAGACTTGCAAGATGTACCACAAATTACAAGCCGGAGAGCAGGCCATTACCTGTGTCCAATGGCATCCCCAGGAAACCAGCAAGTTGGCGGCTGCTGGATTAGACGGTGTCATCAGATACTGGGATTAGATGCTTCTCATGACGGATTTTCATAGGCATTGTTTATGTGTTTAGCAAAAGGGACGGACAGGAAAAGGGATCGCAGCATGTGCTTGTTTCTATATACCCATCATTAAAGAACCTCCTTTTTAACCGCTCCGAGATCATTAGCGCTGGTCAAGCTGCTTCGTACATATTCCCAAAATTCAATGGCCGACTGCACTTTTGCCAACCCTGGTTCTATCAGAAAACCAACTTACATTACATTAATAGGTATCTCCCGCAATAACTCCTTCGCTTGAAATAGTCCTGACTTTTGGTACTCAGGTTCTCCAACATAAAACAAACAAGCATGCAATCCCCATGCTCCAAAAAGACACCAATTAATCCAATCCAGTAGAAAACCGTCTAGTCCGTACCGTGACAATCTGTGGCCGCACCTCATTCGACATCCGACGGTTCTCCTCGTTGAGATTGATCTCCGTCGCAACACGAACAGCAACACCAGTAGTATACTCCACGTCCACGTCCACGTCGACTTCGTCTGAATCCTCCTCCTCAAACACATCCGAGTCGTCGGCATCTGCGATCTGGAACACTTCGTTATCATCCATATGCCACCAGCCCGAATACCCCTGCGTTACCCGCGACGCCCGCGGCGAGCTCGTTCGCCGCCTCGTCCAGCTCTCGGGCGTGACGTCGAGGGGCTCCTCGGGCCGCAACACGGCATGCGGCGCTTCTTTCAGCGGTGCATGCTGTGGACAACTCGCCTCCGTCGGCGTCGACAGATCGTTTAATTCCCAGCCCTGGGCCTCCTGTGCGCCCGTCATCGGCTCCAAGACCGGGATCGTCGGCGGGCGGAACATGCGCGCCTCGTCGTCCTTGGGACCCCCGCGGCGGTGCGCCGGCCAGACGAGGTCGTAGATGACGGGGAGGGTGGCGACGGCGGCGGCGAGGGCGAGCTCGATGTTGTACCAGATGATGTTGTTCTGCAGGACGTCGGTGAAGGCGAGGCCGTGGACGAGACGGAAGATCTTGAGGGTCAGGGGGATGCTGGCGAGGGCGATGATCCAGAGGCCGCGGCCGCCTTTGCGTTGCATGAGGATGAAGATGAGGAAGAGGATGAAGAGGAGGGCGTTTGTGCCTGTGTTGAGGATTTCTGTTGTTCACTTTTATCAGTATCCCCCTACTCATTCATTCCCGACTCAGTTATGCCTTGAATTTGGAAGGGATCACGTACCGTGCGTAACAACCCACGGCATCCCACCATTGCATTCACTTGGCTCGGGGAATAATTTCCAGTTGTCACTGAGACTCGAACATTCGAGGAACACGGAGGCCATGGAGCCGACGAAGGTTCCCGCGAGTAAGGTGTACACGGGGACCAGGAGGGGCGCCTTGCAGCCGACTTCTTTCACGAAGGGGTGCAGCATGTCTGTTACGGCTAGCTTGTAGCTCCATAGACTGCGAAAATGTTAGTTTTGTTGTCTGGTTACTGGTAATCAGTTTCCCGGTGTCGTTGGGAAAAGGGAAATGGATATGGAAAGGGGAACTACGCACACAATAGCGAGCGTCATACGCCCCACGATGGAGAGTTGTCCCGTGAGAATGAGATTCTGCCGGTCGTGGGCACTCAGGTTGGGGTACTTCATACTGCCTGCGTCGATTTCTGCATCTCATTAGCCCTTATCCCACTCTATTATCCATCCTCTCTCTCCTCTTTTCCCCCCCGCTCTCTCTCTCTTCTTGCCTTCAGAGAGCAATCTCACCTTTTTCATGCAACAGTGCAAAATTCAACGGCGTCCCGTACGCATTCGTGTAAAAGTCGGCCGCCATGCGTGACCCGTTGAAGAGCAGCGCGAAGATACACCATGTGTCGGCGAGGTTGATGCGTTGGCGGCGGTAGCGCCGCAGGCCAAGGCGGAGGAGGGTCAGGAGGACGAGGATGCTGTTGCAGGTCCCGAGGGCGATGGAGCCTAGGAAGGAGTTGGGGAGTGACATTTTCATTGTGATTGTGAGTTTGGGTTGGAGTGGTGGGAATGATTAGAGTGGTGGAAAGGGTTGAAATGGAGTTGATGAGATGGAGCGTGTGTGATGAGCACGATGGGTTGGAGATGGGGTGATGGTGATGGTGATGGTAAGAGTTGGATGTGGTGGTTTTCTTCACGGGAAGAGCAGGAGGAAGAGGGGAAGAATGGGTTGGCTTGTTTACGGATTCGGACCTACGGATGGCCGGTTTATATATACATAGACGTACTCCTCTCGATCTGCAGAGTCATCACCTTCAAGATTTGCAGAATGTGCGCATACACGTTAAACATTAAACAGAACCTTCGTGTTGATGTGCGAAAGTGAAATTTGCGGTCATCCCGGTGCTTCCCTCCGGACCATGCTTTGTTATAACTTCGCCATGCTTAAGCTTATGCGCCGTGGAGGCTTATATTTCTTTCCGGTTTGGGTTGACCGGGTCGGTGAATAGGAGGCGTTATGGTGCGATATGGGAATAGGAGGTTTGCGACTGCGAGCCGACATCGTTCAATATCCCAGATATCGTCTTGCAAGAAAACACGACACACATCCCTTCACCACGATGTTAATATACTCATAAATCAGATCAAGCCGTTGAGTGCGTGAACCAAACATCTACATGTAGCCTGTTGCCTCTTACCGCATCAACCTTACTACAGGCATGCTTCTGCATCGACCAACCACTTAATGGAGTCCGATCTACAATTTAGACGCAATAAGTCAGACATGGCGTAATATCATGTAGTTGATCACGAGGCCGGAGTCCCGGTCGGGACTTCGGAGTTTCCTGGGATCGGAGAACCGGCGAACCGACCGCGACGTTCAACGGCAACGGCAACTGTCCCATACCCGGCAATTCATGTACGTAGTGATGTTAATACCGAATCATGAGTCATCTTCGGTAGAGTGCCACTATGATTGTACCAGGGGGTGGGCATTTCTCCATGTAGCCTGTCCGCTCTAAGAAGAGCCGGAGGCGCGGGAGAAGATAGGAGCGGTTGACCTTGATGAGCCGATCCGGAGTTCACACGATACCTCAGATCCGACATAGATCGAGGACGGCAATAGAGAAAGCGCGCTTTTTGGGTTTGGAACAAAAGTCAAGGACTTACCCTGCAAACTCCACGTTTAGGGGCCGGGATTCGTGGTCCGGGAGCTGTCTCCCCGGTTGAAGCGATGATCGGTCGGATGGAAGGTAGCCAGCCGGAAACTGAGCGAAATAATAGCCTAGTTGAAGGCTCTTCGAACATCGTGACGGTAACGGTTAACACTTTAACCGGTCTGTAGTTATATCGCGCTCCTCGCTGCGTAGATCCTTGGGTAGGTAGTTTATGTCGGTATGTTCCTGACATGTGCTCTTGGAAAGAAGCAAACATCATCTTCAGCAAGGTGCTTCATCCGGCATCAGATTCGCGGTTTATACCTCACCGGTCGGGGTATATCTAAACTCAAACGCCTCGAAGTAAACATTTTGTTATCGGGCTTGAGTGCTTTCGAGTCTTGAGCGTGTTGCCACAGCAAACCGTCCTTGGTCGATACATCAGGCAAGAGCAACGCAATCTATCTTGTCGTCTCCGTCAATACTGCAACAAAGAATTGTAGTTAGCAATAGGGCATCATGTAGTCAACCAGCATCCGGTCCCGGTAGACCACGATCCGAAGAATACCAGCACCGAACCCTCGGAGCCGCCGTTCAAGAATGGCAACATTTCCGGGCTCCTCGAAGCTCTCTAAACTTCATGCATGGAGGACCTACTCCTAGATGTTCATAACTTCATCCGATGGCCACACAGAAGTGATGTTCTCGCCTACTCAGTGCCGCGACATCGATCGAGTCTGTCATCTGAACAGTATTAGCTGCCATATCGCCTAGCCCAAAGATCGTCCCTGTATATGCTGATCTGGCGCTTTCAAACCGTGGTCTCACAGCTGGGTTTTGTACCCTGCAGTCACCATGATCGTGACACGGCATAGAGGATGCTGTGGGCTCATCACCCATCGTAAAAGGGATACGTAGGAAGTCGGGGACGAACTGCCAGTCATCGTAAACTGTTGCGAGGCGATATGATGCATCTGAGGACTTTTTTCTTCTCTCATAGCGATATCTGTAGACTGTGTTGTCGACGGATGACTCGTAGCGATTCGCGATGCCTATCCCTGAGCATTCGTCCGAACAACGAAGCAAACAGATGACGAACCACTAGAGTTGTGATACAGCAAACAAAGCCGAAGGGAGTCGACTGTGATCCCCTGCTCATAGGGCAAACTGGAATCCCCGGATTACCGCGACCTGGGGTTCATCTTTGTTAGCAACTCATCATCAATATCACTCAGCGTCATCGACCACGGTCAGATTCAGTCAACTCCTGTCTCAGCGTGATATATAGACATCGCGTCTACTCCTTCTGACTGGGAGTATTATCACAGACAACTCATCACGACTCAAAACAAGTCATTCACCTCTCAAAACCAAGTCCAAACCCCCCATCCCACCAAATTCCCAGCAGCAAACCCTCACACTTACCTCATCGTATCTCAAGATATCATTACATCAAAATGAGCTGCATCTGCCAAACCTACATGCGTCCCTCCCCCGTCCTGGTCGTCGCGCAATCCACGACCCAAGTCGCCGTCACAGCCGTGCAAGCCGTCCAAACCGTCAGCGTCGTCCCCGTCGTTCCGGTTGTCCCGGTGGTGCCCGTCGTCCCCGTCGTGCCGTTGGTGCAGACCGGCTATGTTGTGCAGAGGCTGCAATGACGGCGATCAGGCCTCAGGAGGCGCTGGGGCCGGGGACGATGGGGGCGGTTTTGGAACTGGAGATGATTTTTGGCATTCAAGGGTGTGAGTGAGATGACATGCGGGTATGAGACCGTGGGCTTTGCGGTCTGTTGAGAGATTGGCGATGCTTTGGAAGCTGGATGATTTGGACGATTGTTTTGGGGCTTGGAGATGGGGTTTCAAGAGACTTTGCTTGTTGGGTTGGGGTTGTGAAGGCTATGAATGGGAATGCTGGTTTGGACTCCGTCGACAGGACAGTTTTGGGCGTTTGGTTGACTGTGTGTATCGAGGAGAAACACGACACTGGTTAGAGACATGAATATTCCGTGCGCAATGACCACTGATGCATCTCGTCTTCGTAATGTCGTGATATGAGTTCGACCCGTCATCGTTGATTGCGTAGGCATCAAGCCGAACAAGAGAGGTAATGCGCGCAACGCCTCTCACCGCCACGACTTGAATGCTTCCATCACCTAGATTCTGATGTATTCCACATCATTTGATTCGTTTGATGATCAGTTGATGGGTAGGTGCCCAAGCTAGTCAACGCCAGAGACGAGAGACAAAACACAGTAACAGTGCGCAGTACTAGGTTTCTTCATACACACTGTACGAGTGATGCATCATGCACGTCCCCGACCCACATATAATCCCCGAAATGGAAAGAACAACCAAGCAGGTGGCGACACCACTGGTTTCCTAGTGTAATGGTTATCACAGCGGATTCTGATTCCGCTAATCTGGGTTCGATTCCCAGGGAGACCTTCATAATTACTGCGGGTAGATGGACTTCATCTTTATTATTTTTTTTCTATGTTTTCTTTTCTCCATCTTGTCATCGCGCCTTTTCTTTTCTTTTTGCGCAGTCCTTTTTCCTTTCTTTTAGAAGTGGATGAACGAAGCTTTTGGTGCCGGGAATCACTGATAAGTCTTTGTTGATGTGGTCACCAGGGGTCCAGGTGGACGAGTTTCAAAAATACTTGGGGAGTCGCCCTCAGGATTTCTGCGATGATGCTTCCTTGCGAGCAAGTACCGTCGGACTGCGACTGGATCGCTGCATGTGATGGTTACGAATGAAAGCGCGAGCCTTGAGAAGGATGTAGTAGTCAGTCGCTACGAGGGAACTATTCATCATCGAAATCGTCGTGGGATTTCTGCCCAGCTACTGCTTCATCCTCGCCTTGTCTTCTGTAACTTCCAGAAATGTAGGAAAGTGACAGGGAAACTGAGAATGAGTGACTGATGGAGTCGAGACTGCAGTTGTTGCGACCATCTCCTCTCTTCTACGGGAATGGCTTCTTTTCATAGAGTCGGTTCTGTATCCCCAAACATCAAATATAGGATGCGATCGACAGGTCCATTTTATCGTTAGACTGTCGCTATACACGCCGTATCACCATGAATCGCATCTGCCAATCCTCTTTCGGCCACCTGGAGGCCGTCATCAACATCGCCAACTACAGAGGCAACACGCAGCGCCGGCTTGTACACTTCACGCGAGACCGAATGTCAGGCGAATGGATGGCCAGCGCACTCGTCAGCGAAAAGCCCATAACAGGCGGCTCTATCATCCAGAATGTCTGCAAGCCCAAGGAACAGGACCATGGTGATTTCGAGGTCCTCGTCGTCGAGACCGGCGGCGTCGTGAAACACTATACGCGCGACAACGCCATCACAGACGATTTCATCTGGAAGGCCTCGGCGGTTGTCAATACCGTCCCGAAACTCTTGTTCACAACGACGCTTGGTGAATATCTCAGCTCGGGGGGTGAACCCCTTTCGCTTTCATCTTCTGATAGCATTATAGCAACCGACGCCGTTCCCTTGATTCAGACCCAGATCCCCATGCAATCCAACACGTCGGACACCTGTCTCGAGACGGCCGTTCTCGAAGATACTGGAAACATGGTCCATTACCGCTGTCCTATGCCCGGCGGCGGCGAGTCGAACGGGGTGTAGAAAGACCGCGTGTGGACTCGCGCTAGCACCATTACACATGGCGCCACGGGCCCGGCCTGCTTCTACCAGCCATCCCTGAACGTCCTGATGGCGGCCGTGCCGGTGCACAGCGGTATCGGGAGCTTCCACTACTGGCCCAAATCCAACACCTGGACGAGCATTGCTGTGCTACCGGCTCTCAGCGGTCCCAGTTGCATGTACTCGATCCCGACCCCCGGCGAGATCATCGTTCGTGCCCTCATCCGCAACGGGCATGATGTCGAGGAGAAGGAATGCAGGGAGCCTGACTGGAAGGACACCAAGGATGTATTGCCGTCTTCCTTCCACACCATTCGCAATACGCAGTACCATAGAGTTCTCGACGTTTCCACCATTGCCATCGCGTCTCACTCCAATATGGGAATTGGTGAGAGCCCGCATACCGAGGCGCTTGTTTTTCACGCCACTGGTAGTGGCTTTCAGGATGCGTGGATGATACTGCATTGGACTCTGCCGGCTGGATGTGATGAATGGGTTGTCGCTGGTGTCGTGGTGCCGTATACTATTGGCATGCCTATGTAATAAAGAGGGAACATGGTGTTTTGTATTGTTCGGTGTTTAATTCATGGATAGATAGTAGGAATAGATATGGCTCGTTGGGATAGGTAACAAATGTGGCTTACGGATTCAATAGTAGCATCATTGAAAGCTTCGCGAGGAGAGCTTCACGTAAAGTGGACTTCTTTCACAGACAAGTCGGACGAAGCGCACCAAGGAATTCATCGGGCCTTGGGCCCCTAGCTTTCTTTCACATAATTGACGGTTACCTGATCAAAAATGCTTAACAGTGATTGAACAAAACTTGGGTTCATCGCTAATGGAAGCTCTCCAAGCATCCATTCGGTTCTAGGTAAGCCGCTAACGAGCCAGGTGAAGCCGCACGTCTCTTTGGCTGCTTGAAACAGCGCTGTCGGTTTACCTTTCTTTTCTGGCAGTGATCAGCCATTGTGAGCTGATTGAAATCCTGATGTGTGAGTTGGTCCTTGGACAACCTCTGTGGTATGGTAGTGCGAATGACCGAATTATTGCGGTGGGCAACCAAGCAAGATGGTTTTTGCAATATACCGACGACTCTGGGTATATTCACGTACTATAATACTGGAAAGAGCTTTTAGGCGCTGTGAAACGCGTTCACGTTCCTTTCACCTCGTAGTCTGTTCCGGTAAAGGAATCGACGGTCATCCCCTAGATCACGTGCCCTCACGGGAACGCCTTCCCTGGAACTGACTGCATCTGTCCCTGATGCAGGCTTCCAGTCGCGCTAATCACTGTCAACCTCTCTCAACCAACCAAACGCGATGCGTGACGTCCATATTGGGAAGTATCGATCCTGGGGAACGTGCGTTATTGCTCCAGATTGTATCTTTCAACTGAGATGTACCAATTAGCATCCCTGTCGGTCGCCTCACAGTACTTCTCCCCCCGTAGAATAAACGTCCAGTCCTTAAGCATTACTTAGGCGACGTAGGTATCCCCTAAGCGACCCTATGTAAATGGGTCCTCCTCGGCTTGTAACTGGCCAACCTGAATGACAAGCCGCATTGACCCCCTCCCCTTATAGGGCTCAGGAATCGTGGAAGGCGTTGTCGTTTAGGGACAATAGCAGTCCTCAGCGAGTAACTATGGCCCTGTAATTGGCCCAAGAGCCGCACTACACGCTGCCATTGGGTGTTTCTGGCAACTGGAAGATAGGGTATAACTGGAATCTCTCGTGAGCCCAAGTTGCCGACTCTCTCTCTCTCTCTCCCCTCCTCTTTCTCCCCACCCCTCCTCACCCCAAGTTCAACGTCACTTGAGATATTCATCCAACCGACTGCACTTGTTCATCGTGATCATCAGTTTCGATATCCTCAAATCGTGAATCCCCAAGGGGCTCCCTTACTTCCGTCAGACAATTGAATCTAGCACCACAACTCTCGCAGGCGCTCCAGTAGGTAATCCGCATCCTTATCCTCCCCGCATCCCTCCGGTCGCAGAAGCTCCTCGGAATCATCGTGTTCCATCACCAAGACCTCATCCGATATTAGCCAGACTGAATCCCTTTCATCGGATCTCCAGCTGTTAACCGCGCTCCTTGTCTTCTCCGACAATAGGCCGTCCGCTAACTCTCCGAAGTCATGGACAGCCACGAGGGCCCCGACGCCGGCAGACGCCCCGAGGCCGCCGGTCGTCAGGACCAGCGCGCCACTTCGGGTAAGTATCCCATCCTATTCAGTGTCGGGTAGAGCACTATTCGCACCTCCATGACCACGACTGACTGAATCAAAGGAGGCTTCCCGCAGCCGGGAACTCAGCAGGGCCGATCCTCAACTGCAGGTAGGTGACCCCAGTATATTCAATGTCTAGTAGAGGGAACATGAGACAATGCTGACACTTGCGTAGCTGCAGCTGAGCCTGGTCGAAGCAATGCCTTAGTCCTGTATAACCAGGATCAGGTGAATTATGACCTTGGTGATAACGATCAGTTCCCCGCTCTTCAGGGCGAAGACATGGCCGATGCCCGTAAGTGTGCCATTGTTGTTCGGTATCGAGAGATATACAGACTTCTGACAGTCATACAGTTGGAATGGATGCAGTCCCCCTTCCCAACATCAATTGTAGGTGTCCCATCTGCCAAGGGTATCGAAAGAAACGCGGACATCTAACGTTTTGCGCAGCGTCGTTTCCGAACCAAGCCGAATCTTCGAATGCGGGTGGTTCCTTGATGGGTACCGCCTTTGACGGTAAGAATCTCGCCTCAGTGCAGACATTGAAACAAGAGTAAATAGCTGACGTCGCTTTTCTGTAGACCCCATATGGTCCACGGACCCGAACACCATTGATGATCCAATTCAGAGTATGTTGACCACTTGATCTACCCATGCAGAGTCGATTACCTCGGCCTGAATACCCCTGACTGCGTTCAAGTCATTCTGACAGTGATATGGACAGTGTGGTTGAATAAGAACGGGTTTGATGCCGTTGCAGTACCGAACGAAGGTGCGGCCGACTTTCCGGGCCCACTGGGGGACCCCTTTCTGCTGCCAGGCCCGCCCCTGGTGCCATTGGGACCAACTGTTCTTGTGCCACGCAATGCCATTGGTCGGCTCGCTGAGGCCAATGCTGGTGCTCCTTCATCACTAACGAACCCCCAAGAAGCAAACACTCACCAGAACACCTCCCACTTCACCACCTCCACCCACTTCAGAAGCACGCATAGAAACATCATGCCTTCAGACGCGTCGTCGGAAATGGAGGGCAATTCCAGACTCGCTAAGCGGAAACGCGAGTCTGGAAAGCCAGTCCCCGGAATCCCAAGGGCTTCCAAGATGCCCCGTCACGAAGATAGCGCCGGTAACCAGCCGCTTGATGCCGCCTCGAGAGCGCGTGCGAATGGATCCGAGACTAGAGACCACCAGTCATCCTATTCGACTGGCAACCCCAACGCGGCAGGTCATCTCGCCACCCAGTCCAATCCGCGAGACGACGTGGAACTTCCCGTTTTTCGGGGTACATACGCGAGAGCCCCCGCGCACAACTCTCCATTCTCTCATCGTCGTAATGAGCAAGCTGGCGCTGAGCTTCTCAATCCCAACCCTCAATATGCGCCGCACGCGGGTAATCTTCCCGCCATGAATCGTCCCTCCGCGCGACCCTCCGCGCAACCCTCCTACGAGCCCGTCTTGCACAATGTCGGGCAGGGTACCGCTGGAATAAAGGATTCTATGAAGCTCGCCGCTGACATCACGGGCTGGAAGCCATCCACATCGCAAGCTGCCCTCAACTCTCTGGAATCCAGACGTCCTCTGTCAGCAGGCACCAACGCTTCTCTCAGAGGTCCTCTCCCGCCAAACACCAACGCACTTATGGGGCACCCTCTCTCGGCAGGCACCGGCACTCCTCGCCGACATCCTCTGCCATCACTCACCAGCAGAAACCCTCCCCCGACAGGTGCCTACAATCCTCACAATTATCCTCTCCCCCACAAACACCAGGAGTCCCCCCCTGCTCCCTCCCCCCGACAGGCAGACCTCTCCGTCCTGCCGTGCAGCCAAACGCGCCTAGTGGCAACAATGCACCCGCCGCAGATCCCCAGAGATACGAAAGCCCTCGAAGGCCGCCGGTGACCTTTGAACCCCACTTTCCGCCACCCTTCGAGGCAAGAATCACAAACGACAACGTGAACATCCTGTCCGAAGAAATCGTTTATCGGACACAGCAATGGTGCGCAACGATCTTCCGGCAAGGCGTAATCCTGTTGTCGCCTCAAGCTATCTTCACAGGACATCAGCTAGAGATCATGGACAATCTGTTCTATGACGATATCTGGCCAGGTCTATTCATGCTTCACGATTTCCATATCTTTGAGTATGCAGCACCAGATGTGGCGACGATGAGACATCGCAACCCCAGCCGCGAAGATCGGCGGATCGCCTTCACAAAGTTGAAGGAACGCAATAATGAGATGCGCTGGTACCGCGTACTCGAGGGCGGCGCACTTATCAAAGCGACGGATATGGAGTTAACGCAGATCATAACGAATCGTACGCTCGACCTTAGCAGGTACATCAGGGAGCGCATTCCGAATTTCGATCTAACGACGTACGCCCGGGGCATAGCGCCTCAATACATTATCGAGGATCCGACCGCCGATAACGTCAGTTGGAGTCGCCTCGCACACAAAAGAGCCATTGACGTCCTCGTTTTTCCTGTCCAACATGGGATTCGTGCAGCTCGCGCCACCGGTCGCCGACGACCCGCACGACGGGGCGGCAACACGGCAGACGATGACATCGAGGAAGAATAGGAGGAGATGATGGATGAACTCATTGATTGGGGCGACAAGAAAGTATAGTCGCCCTCGTCATCCATCAGCACCAACCAACACCACTCCCTTGTTTTCTTTTCCTTTTTTTTCTTTTCTTTCTTTTCTTTCTTTTCGTGTCGTCAGTATTCGCACTTGTCTGAGTTATTGTTTTTCCTGCTCATGCCGACGCTTTCAATCCACGAAGCTTAGCACCATCCGAACAAGTAAGCCTTGTTCGCTTCCTCCGAGAAGCAGATGGTAGCCCAGTGGACGATCGTCCTACTGCCAGTTTTCGTACGTTTGATTCCGCACTGGAGAAGCTGCACCATCAGCAGCAATGCTACCAAGGCCATTCTACTGCGCCTTTTTCGTCCGTTATGCCACTCGTCGCCAGTACAGTACTGGTCAGAATGTTTTCTCTCCTGTTCGATCACAGGTCGCCAGAGAACGGGAAAGCAACACAACTTTCGCGCGAGTCTTTCAACCCAGACCGCACGTTGCGTTTCCCCCCCTTTTCAGATAACCCCATACCTTTCGACTCCTGGACACGAACGATAAAGGGAGAGTGATCCCAACCCCCCCAGTGTAACAACAATTCGGACAATTTCGGTTTTTTTTTCTCACTTGCTTCGCTCCGGTTTTCCAAATCTCCCCTCTCTCTTGCTGATTGAAATTAACGGAGTTTCGACGTTTTCGTGTTTTCTCAGTTCTCAAATGTTTCAACGGGAGAAAGACAACTTTGCCCGGCCTACCAAGTCCCCCCCATCTCGATAGGCTGGGCCTCCCTTGAAGCATTCCCAGGAACTACCCTAGTTAGGTAGTCAGACAATGGACTGTTTTTTTTTATTATAAGTTTTCCTTCTTCGTTGATGGCAGTGCCTGAAATGCATCATCGTAGTCTGATGCCCGCCTCACTACCCAGTAGGTACGTAGGTAGACCGAACTTACCTTGGATGAATCGTCTCGTAAGGATGGGCAGAGACGCCCGGGAAGACTCAGTCTGGCTGCCTGTTGATATATTCCTGGTAGGTCTGATTAGGTAGTACTCGAGTATTCCTGTTGACATATTCCTGATAAATATAGATCAGTACGCGAGTATCCCAGGTAAGTGTAGAATCTCAGTACTCGAGTTGAACTCATGTGGTCATCGTCGTACTCTCCAGCCAGGCCGTGATGGTAGCAAACGGAGGGAGAGACGCGACGAGCAGTAGGAAGGAAGGAAGGAACCTTAGGCACGACCGATTTCTCGTGCAGAAGGGGCAGGCAGGCACCTGCATCATTATGCCCCGCTTTGGATTTGAGTTCCTCCAATCAGGTGGTCTTATCAAGGTGTGAGTGGAGAACAGGGGCACAGCGCGAGACCCACTGTTAAGTACGGATTAGTTCTAGCACTGTACACCGCTATACGGTAAGACTCTATAAATGCATGTTCTCACATAGTAAGATGCGCACTTTACGGATTACCTACTTCACCATCTCACTTCACGGGCTCCGATAGATTAGGGGTAAGTCAGACCTATTATTACTATGTAAGGAGGACATGGCCAGGTCGGGCTGTGATTCAACTACACAATAAGTAATATATACGAGAAAGTCAACTTTGTTCCCGTGTCCAGTACTACAATATAGATGTTACAGAGGAAGACTGTTAACAAGAAACTTCCAGCACCATCTGCTTCCAGATGACCGAAACAGACATCCTATTTAGGATGTCAAGCCGGCTACGATCCAGTAGTAGGTGTATTGGCGTCGAGAAAAGACATCTCCTTGTGCCATGTGTGATTCAACTGCTGGTTTTCGAACGGGACAGGCTCTGCAGGCTGAACTTCCACGTCTGAATTCAGGCCACGCCCAATACCTCCTGTTACGGGGAGCGCCTCATCGGATGTACCGGCTTCAGATCGAATAGTCTCATTACCACCGACATTGGCAGATGTGACCGTGCTCGGCTAATTCAGGCCATTCCAATGGCCTCCCATTACAGGGAGCTGCCCATGCAGTTGTGCGGCTTGATAACCACCGACATTGGTGGGTATGGGTGCATTCCAGGCCGACTTGTGTTGTACATATTCTTCGTCCAACATCCTTAGGAGATCGTACACAATGTTGGCATACCCAATATAATTTCGCGTGACTATGATCCTCTGAGCGTCCGTGACGGTCCGATGATCAAAATGGAATGACACACGCTCAAAGTTGTGGGCTATTAGCCTGATGCAAGTGCGTAAACTCATGTTGTAAGGAGGAGCTGCGTGATCCCACGTGATATCCGTTACAGCCTCCACTTTGCGCAATATTTCCAAGACGCCAAAAAGTTTGGCTATGATAGGGAATGAAAGTGAGACTTGTTCAGACCGCGACAAAGTGACGAAATTGTGCAAGAATATCTTCGCCTCTCGCAAGACAGTGCCACTGGCACGAATATCTTGAAACCAAGCCGGAATTGAGAGGAACACCAATGAAGATAGAGACAAACAAGTTGTCAAACCTTTAGAATACAAGACTAGTCAGCATCACGCACGAAACCCCCAGATGGTGCCTCCCACAGAATGGAACGGGCTGCTCTCACTTACGGCTGTTCTCTAAGTTCATGGGTAATTGCTGGTAGATAGCTTCGAATCTCCAAAGATGAAACTTGCGTAAGTCCGCGACGGGTGACTTGAAGCGCCGAGTCATGTCATCCTCTTCCCCAACTAGGTATGCGCGGTGTTGAAACTTGCTTTCTTGGAGTTTTTGTAGTTGAACCATGAAATGCAGGATAAGGTCGCCCTCACAGACAGCCTGCTGAGCCAGAATCTTCAGACTACCTTCCATGCACTGCGTCCAAGGCATTGGCGAGCCTCTCACGAGTGGGGCGATACTAGACAGGAACTCGTTAACAAAGAGGCGGCTTTCACCTTGTGCGAGTTCCTAAGTAAAACCATGGCTGATAAATACCTTGAATAGTAAACGTAACATGCCAGCATAGCCCTTCTTTCTTCCGGTGTCCGATTAGTACAATGATCCTTAGCATCAGGCTTGTACTCCTCCTTCATGCGCCAAGGTTAGTAGAACGTATGCCGAGCGAGTCGCAAAGAAAGTGGGATACAACAAGGTCTAGAGAACGCACCGGCCCAGTGAGACCAAGATCAAAAACGATTGATGCAGCCAAAGTCGCCGCGTTTGGCATGGCTGAATTAGTGGGAAACTGATCTGCCACATTCCTGTACGCAGATGCTTGTGAATGATGAGTTCAAGAGTGTTTCAGCAAAGGAGAAACGTACCAGCCAAGAATACAAAGAACCCCTAACAACATGTCGATGTTTCGCTCACGGGTGTGAACCATGATGTGTTGTATGTGGGTGAGAACTTCATTCCTGCCCGGCAATCATACGTTAGCACCTAGATAATCTAGACACTTGATCAAAGTCCTCGAGTGGTCCGGTAAGTAATACACCGACGTGCACACGGAAACAACTCTGAGCGTTCCCACAACCTTGCGGCGGTATCGCATAGAAAGTCTCGAAAAACTAACATAAGAATCCACCTTTGGCATGGTACATGGTGAACTACCGCCTGAATTGCAGAGATTAACAACGGTCGATCACGGATGACATCCCAAGGACTAATTCAGAAGAATAGTTAGTCAAGCAGGACGACAAGAAAAAACAGAAGTTGTAGACTAAAGACAAGCCTGAAGAAAAAAATAACGGAACCCACGTACTTCGTTTCCGGTGGAAACCACACGAAGGGAAAAGACTTCAAATGGAGTTGGCAGAAGAGATTAAAACTCAATATAGCCCGATCTGGTATAATGATAGGACTTGGTGGTAGTGCCGGACCTGTTTTGCAATATGAGGACCCAGGATTAGTCTTGGTTGCGGTTTCACTCGACCCTGAATCGATTCTCGGAGCAGTATTAGGAGTCTTCGGTTTTGGTCTGGCGGTTTGGCTCGGAGATCCTGGCTGAAGTCGCTGCTCATCGGTACTTGATTGGATGTCAGAATTCGGCAGGGCCTGATCCTCCAGCAAAGTCTCCAACTTCTCACGTCGATATTCGGGTTTAGACGGCTTGCACGATTTGGACACCCGAGAACTAGATGTGTTCAAAGCCTTGGAACGCCTCGAGGCTTTTAATAGTGTGCAGGATTTTCCCAAACGAACGCATCGTTCACATGGAAGCGCAGCATTGCCAATTCCTGAATCAGGATTAGTGGTACTGAGGCGGATGCATTGACATCTGGCCCAGGCACAGTGGACGCAGGTTTGATCGCTGCGTGTTGGTGTACGAGGCAGTGACTCGTCTGATAGATCAACCGGTGAATTTAGTGAGTCCATATCTGCAAAGCCGATGAAGATTCTGTGCTGTAAGAAGAAAACAAAAACAGATCGCTAGAGTCATTGGGATCCCCGGTGTACGGGATTAAGCAACTCGGAGACGAATTCCGGATGGGGAGATGAGGATTTTCTCCAGTCAAGGATTGGTTTCCGCCAGAAGTTGAATTGAAAACACTGTATTATCAGCGTAGAGCATATCCAACCCGTGCCGACACACCTAGAAATGAATGAATCGGAATCATATACAGCTCGCGGGGATTTGCTGGGCTATTCGGTATTCCAAAGAGTCAGACAGAGTAGGGTCAGGACGGTATATCCAGCCCATTCCATGAACAAGGTTCACTAAAATGTATGTGATGTTCAGAATATCCTTCCCATTCGTCGAGACCTGAGAACTTGACACCGTTTGTGATCTCGAGATGGTCGCTGTCACTCGACGCTGGATTCTTCGACATCGAATGAAGTGTGGCAGGAATAGGACAGGACAAACACTGAAGAGAAGAAGGCTTGAGTCTGTCAACATGGAAGGAACTTAGGTAGGCGGGTGGATAGCGAACAGCCTCGTCGCCCATACCTCTTACCCCTTACGAATACCTCCTGGAAAAGGCATTGGCTCCAGAGCGTTGGGGAGGCGATACTATAGTATCGGATCCTGCGCGGTCACGGCCCATAATAGCCCGCCTGCTCCGGTTTCTCTTGTACTGTTTTGCGTCTCTTACAGCAAGAACATAAGTTGCCCCGTTCGAAAGCCATTCTGACGAGTCCATCGTCATCAGCGATCAGTAGTGCGCGACTCGAAGTCCATTCATCCGAAGGAGCCCAGGGCTACCTTATCTCTGTATAGCGATTTTGTTTGCATCGCTTAATAAATAAGATACCGATGATGCCGGCCCGGGTGATCAAGTAAGGCTCTCGTGCATGAAATCTTTCCAGAATTCAGAAGTTGTCGACATCAAGGTCAATCCGGCTCGAGGTGATTCCGGGTGAGGAAAGAGCGAGCTCCCCGGTACGGCAGATGTGGGCAGACGCCTCCAGCTGGCACACGCCATATCGCACAGTGACACTCCACGCGTCTCCGTGTAATCATGAAACACGACTTAGGTCCCAAATTGGTTTAAATGGTGCAAGAATATCAAAGCATGGCGTGCATAAAACGAGTCTGGGTTCGCGGATTCAGACCGGGTGCGGATTAGACTATTATTCCGTACATCGGTGACGCGAGGCACGCGATTCAATCATTGATCCCGTTTTTTACGGAATACCTACCTATGAAGGTACGGATTACTGATACCTACCACGTTGACGGACTCGTACGGGTATGGGCATGATCCGATGTTTACCGTAACGACAGCATTGGTAGCCAGAGCTTACAGGCTGAAACCAATGCCATATCAGAATAGTATAATGAATGCAGTGAACGAGAAGTCAGTTGTGAATTGATATTATGAGCGTGTACTACCTATTCGACGACCTCAACAAGCGACCAGTGGATAAGTGACGCAATTGCCCTTATCATTGAGCATCCATTGGCATGCCGTGAATCGGAAAGTTACCTGTATGCTCGGGGGTCGGTGACTCGGTAGTGGGCCGTCGTGGCCCGTAGCGGACCGGTAGCCCTACAGAGTCGAGTTTAGTAGGTAATACGGGGGCCGAACGAGTAGTAACAAACCTCACAAGCCCTAAAGTAATAAGAACTACACAAAATCACCTGTCAAAGGCGGGAATTATTGACGATTCTTTGTTGCAGGGAAAGCAAAGTATGGGGTAGGTACACTCCCGACAACTCTAATGCTTCCGTCTCCGTGGTGTTGGTATCCTGCTGTCAGCAGATTGCAAGGGGCCGTTCGATCAGGTATGGACAGACTACTACGGACTTCTACAAACTATTCATTACAGCAGATAAACTTGATGGATTGTTACACTCTCGTGAAGAATCTGTCAAGAAACAGTCAATTTTGATGTTGTTATTCCGTATGAAAGTCATTACGTACATTATTCTGTATAAATATCTACTTACATGCGGTCAGGTTCTGTCGTGACTCGTCTCAGCTCGGAAGAATCGCTCTAACGACTGACCGGTGAGTTGTAACCCACCGTGCCTTCCGTCATAGCTTCAGCTTATCTGTACGAGGGCAGTCGCGCATGAGTAGTTAAACATGGCAGCTACGATGGACGATTCCCGAGTACCTACCTCTGTAGGTATTTTCCATTGGACTCCGATTTCATAAGCGAATACCGACCTAGTCGCCCACAGCCGGTAAAAGAGGGTTGCGGTGCCAGCCCAAATTCCCCCAACCTTTCACAACAACACTCTCTCGCGGTGTCAATCGAACAAAGGCACCACGAAAAACCGCGACAATGGCTTTCAAGGCGATACTGGTAAGGCACCTTCCATCCAACCTGTAACAATCTGATTCAACTTACTGTCGTCCCTCGTTCTGCGCTGTGTCAGGCATGGTTCTCCTTCATTCCACTCCATCATGGATGCCGAAAGCAAGGGAATCGCAGTGACTATGGCAGGGTGATTTGTATGATGCCGAATAGTATCTACGGAATACCTGAGGTGACTGTAGACACGGAGAAGACGACGGTTGCTGACCAAATACCCATGTGCACAGTTCTTCCTGTTGGCGGTGCTGGCGCCGTACTTCCTCGAAAGAGGCCAGAGCATGTACCACGTCTTCTACAACAATGCGCCTGACCGTCTGATCAGCGTCGATACCTTCGCGTCGCACGAGATCAAGTTTGCCGATCGCATCCGCAGCTGTGAAGATGCCCTCCTAGTCGAGTCTGAGGGTTTCGCTATCCTCGGCTGTGATCCTGGCCGCGAGCGATACAATACTGTGATGGTAAGTCGTGTGTTGATCTGATTGTCTTCAATCGCCATTATGCTCTTGGCGCCGGACCATGCTTCGATGGTTTCACGAGAAATACCCAATCCGAGACAAGAACCAACATGTGGCTCTGTCTCGGCTACCCGCATCCCCCAGAGATCATGTGCCTTGTGCGCCTGCTAAAACCAACAACCTCACCAGGGCATCTTCCTCCCCGACCAGGTCGACACTGGCAAGTTGTATATCTACAACTACAAGGACGCGGATCTCAGCGATGATGAAGCCCTCAAAGAGCTTACCTTCGTCGACTTCAACTACCAGTCGGAATTTCATACCCTCGGCATGGCCTACAACGAGACCACCTCCACCCTCCTTGTTGCAAGCCACCGCCCCTCCCACGCCGCAATTGAGATGTTCAAGATCGACCGCAAAGCCTTGACCGCGACGCACATTCGCTCAATTCAGCACCCACTGATTCACGGCCCCAACTCCATCGTCCTTGTAAACGACCACGAGTTTTACGTCACAAACGACCACCACTTCCTCGTTCGTGACTTCCCCATCGCCAGCAAAGTCGAGACCTACCTCGGCCTGCCCGGCGGTACCATCGTGCACGTTGACATGTCCGCTGCAGACTCCGTCCAAGCGACCATCGTCGCGCGCATGTCTTTCGCCAACGGCATCGAGCTCCTAAACGCGACCACAGCCGCCGTCGCATCCTCGACCTGGGCGCGCGTCGAACTCTTCGACATCAGCAAGCCCGAGAACGCCTCAGTGCCTGAATTCAAGCGCATCTCGAAGATCCGCGTCCCCTTTGCCGCAGACAACCTCTCTGTTTCCAAGGACGGTGCCCTCATCATCGCGGGCCACCCTCATTTCCCTGCCCTCGTGAAGTTCACCAAGACGCGCCATATCTGCAACGGAGCTGCCGAGCTCGACGCGCAGGCGCGCGAGACTTGCGAGACAACTACGGCGCCATCTTGGGTTGCGAGATGGACGGAGAAGGAAGGCCTGCAGACGCTGTATGCGGGTCTTGAGTATCCGAGTAGCGCGACGGGAGCGCGCGACTCGGAGAGGGGCATGGGCATCATTGCGGGCCTGTATGCGAAGGGTATCTTCGTGTGGAGGGAGTAAGGGTAGTTGAGTTCAAGGGACTTAGTTGTACGATGTTGGGCTTCTGTTTGGACGACGCGCTATTATGACCTGCCTACGAGTAATGCCATGTTGCTTGTCATGTCTTGTGGAATGCGCAACATGCGATGTTTTGTACACTATGAGAAGAGATCTTGTATCGTACACAGAGGTGCGCCGCGGCTCTTTTAAATACAGGAACTGAATCCCCTAACTTACTCCACACACACGCACTTTGCTTTTGGCGACCTGAGAAACTAACACTACCTAGATAAGATTCAGGGGTGATCCGTAGATGTGGCGGATTCTTTCCCATGGTCTCGGGAAGAATTATCTGCGACAGATAGCAACCGAATAATCCGTACACCAGCCACATCTAACCAGCCACATTTCAGCCACTCCGCCCCTAAGTCCGCAGCGCGTAAAAGAATTCTTCCCGCGAAGTTCGCGTCAAGAAATCATCACCAAAACCCCTATTCCGAATTCAGATTTTCATGCGCATCAACAAATCACATTTTATCACCAAGAAAGTCGAAAACTCAGAAATTGTATCAGGACAATGATTTATATATATGCAATGGCAAACTGCCAAAATATTTCTCTCAAGTATATACAAGAAGGTATTTGAAGAAGAAATTAGCGTGAGAAAAAGGTGTAAGATATATACAACGCTGCAATCTCTCAAAAAAGAAGAATGTGTGTACAAAAGGGAAGTGAAAAATGGTGTACCGGTATGGTGGTCGTTCGTTTTTCTTACCCGTGCCTCTCTCTCTCTCTCTTTTTTTTCCGGGGTTCTTTCTTCCGGTCCCCCCCTTTCGCACAGCGTGGGAGACAAGGCGTGTACCAGGACTCGCTGGTGACAGGCCCCCTATCGTTTTTTCTTCATCACAAGTAGGAACATCCAGGAATTTTAAAATGTAGCGGAAGAAAGAATGAGGGAAGGAAGGAAGAGAGAAAGAGGGAGATGGGAAGGAAACGGGCCGCCGATTCTCAGATGGTGGGGGTTAGAGAGTCAGAGTCGGTTGAAAGGTCACCGACTTACTCGCACTGGGCCCACCAGATGCTGGTGGCGACGCAAGTGAAGGGAGACTGGCACTGGGTAGGGCCGGTGTAGCCCTCACCACCGCACTGGTCCCACTGAGCAAGGCCGGTGGTGGAGGGAGCAGAGGCAGTCTTGGTGCTGGTGGCCATGGTGGTCTGGGGAGCGGCGGTGGTGGTGGCGGCGGGGGCAGTGGTGGTCTGGGGAGCAGCGGGAGCGGGGGAGACGCCCTCAAGAGCGGAGACGATACCCTCAAGGTAGCCGGCGTTGGTGTAGAGCTGAGACATGTCCCAGATCATGATACCACCGAAGCTGGTGTACTTGGAGGCGGTGTCCTGGATGATGGTGTTGAGGGTGCTGATGTCGACGTAACCGCTGCCGGCGGCGGTGGGGGCACCGGGGGGGCACCGATGCTGACCTTGACGTTGGGGTTCTTGGAGACGGTCTTGGCCCAGTTGTCCCAGGTGGCGAAGTTGAAGGCGCCGGGGGTGCTGAAGGCGTTGATACCGCAGCCGTTGTTGTAGAACTGGATGTTGATCCAGTCGAAGTCAACAGCGCCGTTGAGCATGTCGTTCATGGCAGCGTCGGGGTAGACACACTGGGGAGCGGCAGAGAGGTACCAGGTCTTGCTGGAGTCAGCGTCCATGAGGGTGCGGAGCTTCTGGGCGAAGGGAGCGAAGTTCTGGGTGGCGGACTCGAAGTCGAAGTCGAAACCGTCAATGACAACGTCACCGAAGGGACGGTTGGCAGCGGAGGTGTTAGGACCGAAGAGGTCCCAGACAACCTGGGCAGAGGCCTCAGCGGTGGCGGCGTCAGCGAAACCACCCTCAGTGTAGGTGGCACCACCGATGGACATCAGGATGGTCTTGCCCATGTCCTGGCAAGTCTTGATGTCGGCACTGTAGCGGAGCGTGTTAGTGAATAGCCCGGAAAAGATGCTTAAGGCTCTGTTAGAGGGTCACATACGCAATGTCAGGGCACTGAAGGAGGTTGGTGCCAGCGAAGGTGCCGCAGTTGTTGCCAGCGTTGGCGAAGTTGGTGGTGGGGTTGGTGATACCAGTCAAGAAGGAGACGTTGATGATCTAGAGGACGTCATGTTAGAGAATACCGATTGCTGGTGGTGAAGAAGTGCTAGCTTACGTTGACACCGTCATCCTTGCAGTAGGCGGAGAGTCTGTCCTGGGTGTCGAGGCCACCAGCGGAGTTCTGACCCCAGTAGATGGTGAGGTTGTCCTCAGCGGCGGGGTTGAAACCGGCAAGAGCGGTGGGGGCAAGAGCCAAGATGCTGGCAGCGGAAGCGAGGGCCTGAAGAGAGGGAGCCATTTTGATTGATTTTTTTGGTTGTTGTTAAGGAGTGAGAAGCTACCTGAGCTTTGAAGGAATGTTAATAAAGAAGAAGGGAGTGAAAGGCTGCCGGAGCTGCTGAAGATGTCCTGATGTGTGAAGGCTGTGATGCTTGGGAAAAGAAAGAGGTGATATTGATGAGGAAGTCTCCCCCTTATATACACAATTGCATCGTTGCCTTTTCCCACCAACGACCACCCTGTCGACGGTATCAACCCTACCTTCACGATCATCGGCCCTTTGCCTCATCTACCAGTATCCACATGGGAATCTCAAGGAGCAGCCATCGCACGTGCGACCCTAGCGTAGTGCAGACTAGCGCTGGTCTGGGATTCTAGAGTCGATAACATGGCCTTGCCTTGTCGCGTGAAACGGCGAAGGTTGGGACAAGATTGGACTTCTCATAGGCTACTGTAGCATCAAGGAACAGGGCTCGTTACAGGAGCATGCCCACATCCCAGGCAGCGAATGCTGGTCATCCTACACTACATGCCGACGGACCCTGGTAGCCGTTCGCAACGTTTACATGCTCCATACTGAAGACGGCAACTGATGTGACAAGCAGGAGCAGGCTTGTGCTTAAACCGGACTGGGCTCCATGGCGGCGAAATCTCTCAGCAGGGCTTCTGGACAGAGGATTCGCGAGCTAGCTGGGGAACGGACAAGCATTGACACTGAGCTTCTCGATCGGTACACGCGCAGACGGGATTCAACGAACGAATCGGAAAGTGAAACGACAGGGCTCTAGGGGAGAACTGCGCTACCTACCTACACTACCAGATAGATATCTGAAGGGTATCAGTAATCCATCGAGCAGTCCAGGATCTCGTTATAATTCCGCGAATAGGCAGGTACATTTTAGTGGAAGAGAGACGATCAGGCCAGGAAGGATTTAGCAGAGGCTCTAAGACTCTAGTCCAGGTACAGATCCGGCTCTAGTGTGAATGTCCCTGACTATCACTTAGCCTACTCTTGGCTACGCTTGCGTCCCTACTTCACCACTGTTTCGTCTCTTGACGATCGTTGTATAAGCACTTTGAGGCTTGCGATTCACCCCGATCTCCGTCTGTTTGGTTCTCCCTCACGGCGTTACCCTTTGCTCATTGTTGTTGGTATGGTCGAGTTGTTGGTGATGGTGACTGTTGCATTTCCTCACCCGGATGCTGCGTAGTGCCGCGGTAACAACGTCCCTATCTGTCGTCACGTCCGCTCACCGCGGAATAGAATGGAACTTGACCCTTTCAAGTTCCATGTTCCTTTGGGACGGTGAGCTTCCTGATCCGGGATGGACGCCCACTCCTCCGAAAACAAGCACCACGCTAGATTGTGGGCACGAGTAGCGTGTCCAAGTGCTTTAAGACAATTATTTTGACCGATCTCAACACCAGGGATCAACGCAGGGAAGAACACTAACCGACTCCACCGGACGACCCCAAAATATTCCATGCTGTAACTAAGACTGGCTAGGCTTACGAGTGTCTTGCCGGCTTGTCTAGTAGAGGCTCCTAACTGTTTGACGGGTCGAGCATCTTAATACCTACCTATCCTGCAACCGATCCCATTATCGTAATCTGTATAGACATCCAATGGCAACAAACGACGTCCGATATTATTATAGTATTAAGTATTATATCTGTCCGGGTTGATTAGTGCTTCGATGATATCTTTTGGTACAGCTGAGATCTGTAAACTACGAAACATGGGGAATAGACGAATTCGTTATCTAGTACATAGAAATCGCTCACCGGAAGATAAAATGAAAGGCTCTATCATGATCTAAGGTGCATCCCACGAGGTGTTCAACGTTGTCAAGGTCTACTCGTAGGTATTAACAGGTGGCCAATCGTCAGGACGGGACTTCCAGAGCTGGAAGGTGAGGGATAAACCCCGGCAACAAGGGTGAGGAATTAATTCCCAGTACGGTAGTTGCTTGAGTGACCCCTGGCGAGCCGAGGGACATGCTTGCCTATTCCGTACGATAGACACAGACCACACGTTCACACACATGGTGAAAGGGGACGGCGCCACCCCATCACCTGCATGCGCATTAGGTAGGTACCTAGATGCTTGTTGCAACCGATCGTCAGGAACAGAACCCAAAGGGGTCCTCGAAGGAGTTGTGGTTTAGCCTGTTTAGGATGAGGCGAACAAGAGAGAGAGAGAGAGAGAGAGAGAGAGAGAGTCTCCCGCTTAACTTATCAGACCGCCTTACGCTTCCTCGTGGCTTAATTTTGTTGTCGAATCCTCGAGCCGTTGCCCTTAGTCGGTTAGTTTCCGGAAGCTAATAGCCCCAAGGGGTCTTTACCTACCTATAGAAGGCTAGGTCGTCTAGCTGTCCCTTTCTTTTTGGTATACAATACCCCTGTCTCTCCCATGGCGAGGGAGTCGAGGGATTGCCCACGCTACCTCTCTACGGTAGGTACCAGTAGTTTAATTTCACCACGTCTACGCGATAGAAGCGGGATCATGGATGAGATCCTATTATCTCTGAAGGGCCGATGAAGCCCCAAATAGCAAGAGAGTAGCTATTACTCCGTACGCTACGGAATATGTCGATCCTCAAACTTCCCGGTTGGCCTAGGTAGCTAGGTATATCGCAGGAAGATATGCGTTCTTTTGCGCATTCGAGACGATCTCGAGAAAGATAAAAAAAAAAAAAAGGAAAAAATAATACCAAAAATCCCCTGGCAAGTCCAAGTCGCAACGTTACCTTACCACAATCATTGTCCATGTTCTCTCCCTTTCCAGCGGTATTCCACCTTGCCGGACAGATTGTTCTGTCGACTACACCACTGTAGGCAGGTAAGTACGAGTTAACCGGTGCGATGAATGAACGAATCCGAATTAAGCGGATTGCGCCGTTATCACTGGTCCAAATACTACCACTTCACGATAAGCCGGATCACCACGACTCCGCGATATTTTTGGTGCCTCTCAATTAAACGTGCCTGTCTCGATTAAAATCTCACCCTCCTCCTGGCGGGCCCTGGAAACATTCTGAAGGGGAGAATGACGACGTTGTCCCCAGTTCCGGTGAAGCGTGCAAAACTCCACCCCTGAACCCGAGGATCCCCAACGACAGGGATCATCGGCTGCGCGCTGACGACAGCAACCGTAGCGGGCGTCCTGTCCCATCTCTTAGCCGCATGTCCCCCAACATTTCTTAATAATTTCCAGTCCCTACTCGCTTCCGTCCAATCGCAAGTCACGCCGCGAAGAGGACACACGCGGAATGTTGTTTAGGCCGGCAGGGTTGGGGATGATGGAGTCAGCATGCGCTACCTATCCTGGGCAAAACAACGTACCTAATTTTCCTTCGCGGAGTCTGAGTCTGGCAGCTAGAGACTACCTACTCCTAGACTTATACCAAAATAAATCTAGTCGGGGTTGTTTTGTTTATTCCCTAAAATGGATTGTCCTCACCGTCATTGCTACGATATACTCCTACACTAACACGTAACCGGCTCGCACGATGGAAGATACTAGGTAAGGGGCAAACAGGTAGAGCCTCAACCGCGACAGAAAGCGCCGTTGCTCTGGAGACGGCACCGCGTCCAGCCCCAGGATTCAGAGCAATATTAAACGTAATCTGGTCTTTGACTCGCGCGCACGTGTCGAGTAGTGTAGGCTCGGAAGCGCTCCTTCGATATGCCCCAAGTAGGAAGATGCGCCAACATGGCCCGTGTCAAGTGCCAGGAAGGTTCTCAGATTCCGTTCTCGTCCCATCTTGGCAGGTAAGTAGGCGAACTGTTCTCAACAAAGGGGCTTGCATGCGAAAGAAGGAATTCGAGTACCTAGGTAAAAAGTCAATGATCCCCTCGCGAACGAGCTGCGGCGACCTTCCCACGTGGCGATTCTTCTTGTTCTCAGAAAAAAAAAAGCAAAAGAAATGTCATAAAGTCTCATTGAGAGACACCTGAGCGGCACGTCCTCGACGATCCCGTCGATCTTCTACATAGCAGCCGGATCATCGTCCACGTGCCGAGCATCGACGAGACGGTTACATTCATGCTATGGTAACTGCCGGATCTACACTGCACTGCCCAGCGACACTGAGACGCTGACGATCGGTCGGTTTCCAAGACTGCCGGTTCGTTCGACGCGACACCCTCTGCGACGAGGCGAAAGATACATAGGATGAGTCAGATATCTACCCGTGTTTCCCCAGGTTCTTCAATGCCTTCTCTTTGCCCTGGATGGGATTCCACCCTAACAGCCCTTGCGAAACAGCCGGACGGCTGGGACCGTCGGCTGTTACAGACACTCGGCAGGATTTACCGGGTGATACACTGGGTTATCGGCGATGGTCGGTGACTCGGTGGTAAGAGGGCGCAGTCGTGAGTTCTCAGCCAGTCGGTGGGCGTTCGATAGGATCGACGTTATGTGCCGCTCGGGCGTCTGGGGATTTGGGTCAGCCTAGTCGAGACGCTTTTAGAAACCTCCGTGCATGTGATATGAGGTAGGTAGATAGACGATGCTCAGAAATATCAGATAGTATCGATAGCCGATCCCCTCGCGAGAAATACCGCATGAACGTCGACTACAATAATCCAAAAAAACAAAACAAAATAAAAAAAAACACCACAAATCGCACGACATGTTTGTTCAATCGTAAAAGTCAGAGCTCACTTCACAAAGGAGAGCAGAATACCAACCTCTCCCTCCCCCGAGTTCCAACAACCCCTATCGAAAAAGGGAACCTCACAAATCCAAGTTCACCACCACAACGACGCCACTCCCTCCTCGCCCCCGACTAATCTCAATCCAGGAACTAGGCAGAACGAAAAGAACACGACTAGAAGGACGGTAGAACATCGGGGTGCGCCGTCCGTCGTTTCTCCGGTTGAAACAGGAGGAAGTTCGTCTCAGATAGGCAGGCAGGTATACGGCTACGTTTCTGTCTTCGTGCCGGCGTGTATTTCGCAGATACAGAATAGATAGCCAAAGAGATAAGTACGTAGAGCAACGTAACCCGCAGATTACCTACTGCGGTATTAACCACGACGCATTACTCGCGTGGCCAAACCTCGGAAGTGACTAGATAGGCAAGCCGCGTTTCTCTTCCCTTCACTCATTTGCCACCCTATCGATAGTCTAGCGAGCCGGCCTCGTCGTCGCCAAAAAAACGATCTCAGATCGGATCAAAGCCATGCCGTCGCTAGTCCCATTATCCCATTACCTAGTACTAGACGTGCGATGTAGTCTCACTTGTTTCAACCCGGCTCGACGACGGTTGTGGCGGATTTTGACGAGGTTGTTTTACCTATCTATGTACAAGATACCCCTATTACTGGCTCACTCAGACCTCGACTTCGATGCCCACTCTCTCGTTCCCAAATGATCAATCACAACATCAACACTCAGAGCCGCCGTCGTTTCGTCCATATTCCCATACCCTTCACGTGGGTATACTATCAAGAAGTCGCAAATTCCAAAAATAAGGACCGACTACAGGAATCTCAGGTATGGTCCATGAACCATGACGAGCGAGCCTCAATGCGACATGATCTGATGTCCCCTGGCGACATTCACCCTAGCTCACGGCCCGTGAATCCAACACGTGGTGATCGCATCTCCAGGATGCCCTGAATACTCTCCAGATCTCCGTGAACCCATCTTTCTATTTATAAACCGCCCTTATTTCTCACCTCCATGCATCCGTTGCTTCATAGCTCTTCCATAACCAAAAGGGTCCTCTTAATCATCTTGAAAGCCATACTACCTTGAACCGGTGCTCAAAACAATCAATCCTTTCCCTTGACTGAAAGGAGAAGATAACGACCATAAAATTCACCTAAAGGGTATCAAAGTCTCTAATCTACAGAATAATCTCGCACCCCCAAAAACGTAAGTAAAAGAAACAACCCCAGCTAAATCTAAGTAAGTAGAACAGCCGACTTCCAGTCGTACGAACATGATTCCCTCCAAGAAAAACCAAAAGCAACAACGAAAACCCTCAACTTCTCCCTCTGTTATGGTAAAAGAGAGATGCAAGAGCAATAGTGAAGAAAAGATGAAGTTCCAAAGGTGACTCTGGCCGTCACTACTCAACCAACCTCAACACTTCCGTAGAAACAGTCCCATCCCTTCGCCTTGCAGGCAATCCAAGCACGTATCCGACATTGGCGCCTCGCCAAGCAGGACTCCGCCATGTGACGTGGACCCAGGACACGGAAATGGTCCGAACCCATGCTCCATGCCCTCATACAGAAGCAAGTTGTCGATAGTCTCGAGGGTACGCGGCATCGTGTTGTAAGTCGTATTCGGCGGTGCTCTGCTGTCGAGCGCCGTAAAAGTCACGATGCCCGTGCCGTTTAGGATCAGCGGCTGACCCTTTGCGATACGGAACGAGAGCTCGCATATCTTGCCAAGATCACTTTCATCGAAGTGGAAGTTGAAGATGGTCGAAGCGTTCGGTGAGACCTGGATGTGCTTTTCTTCATTGGGTCCATACGACGTGTCTGGGTTGCCTAGGTCCGTTAGGATGATCTGGTCCGGCTCTATTTCAATGCAATCGCTGGGCGACGGAGCTGCTTGTGTCGTTGTTACTGTAGACGTAGTCGTGCTGGTTGTAGTGGTCTTTTCGTTCCCAGTTGTGAAAGGCGACGGAATGGGTGGCCCTTCTGACGTAGACGCCGAGGACGACGTGACCGACGATGACGACGATGTGACCAGAGTAGAAGGCGTAGTTGCGGCAGAAGATGTTGGTGAGTTCGTCTGTCCCGGGACAGGGCCGGCTCCTCCTCCAGGTCCCGTACCGCCGCTCGAACATGTAGAAGCAGCGCAACTGTCTGCCAGAACCGTGATTTCGTGACATTGATCGCCATTACGACGGAGATAAACGTTGACCTCATCGCCTACTCCTGTCGGACACTCGTAGAAGACAGACTGTCCGTTGAAAGATAGCGCTCCATTGCAGTCAATCTGGAAGCCGTGGTCTGGCGTTTGGTTTTTATCGCACTGGAGCGTGAACGTCGGGGCTATCATCACACGTCTTCAGTATATAGAAGAAGTTAACCATGAATAAATGAACGTGAAGATTGACATACGAGTCCACCAGCACCCATTTCCCTGCTGATCAGCAAAAGCATCGCCAAACCAAGTGAACAGCATCGGCGAAAGATTACTGCTCGCCCGGACCTGGCCGCTACTCTTCTCGCCAATGGAGCCATTGAAGGCGCCCGAGCACGACAGATGAAAGGCACAGCCCACATTGCCATCTGCAGGCTGGGCCTCGACGACGTTCAAGGACTGCACCCAGAAGACGGAGAATAATAGCGGCAATAGGAGCGAGACGAACATGACGGCACAGAGGCACCTTTGGAACTTGCCAAACTTGAAAAGGAGCAAAATGATGAATGACGCCGTGGTAACAAACCAAGGTCTTCCAAAGAGAGGAGAAAAGTCCAAAAGAAGTTCGCTTTTCGTCGTTATCGCGGATCTCGACGGTGTGTCTTACTTACAGCCAAAACCACATGATGAGATGCTGAGAGTGCAGTGCGAGTGGATCTCGATTCGAAGAACAATTGACATAAGGCCATTTTCCTGTCCCGCATGCACTTTCCACAACCGACTCAGGACATGATGTCGTTCTTCCCTCCGCACCGGCGACAATAAGATGATCCTTCTCGGCCGAGAAAAAGCACTGCACACAAAGCAAGAGCGGATCAAGCAAACAGTCCGCAGACGTTTCACACAGCATAAGACAGTTCCTGCGACCTCGAGGGCGACCCATTCGTACAAATGAACACCACATAACAATACAGTAAGGGACGGGTACATGTAGATAACCGGTGTGCTCACATTTTGTTTGCTACTACCTATCATCTACAAAAATGGTCTTTCAACCGTTGTTGGACTCATCGTCCGAATCACTCATCTCTTCCAGGGGTATCATATCGTCGTCCTCTTCGCCTGACTTCTTCTCGCCAGCCTCGTCCTCTGAGGGATCATCTGACTCGTCATCTTCATCGAAACCTTCAAATTCCTCCTCGTCATCTTCTTCCTCCTCCTCGTCGTCTTCAGCATCCTCATCTTCTGCCTTCGCGGCAGTTGACGAGCTCAAAAGAGGCTTCTTCGACACCGAGGCAACATCTTCATGTTCATCTCGCTTACGCTTCTTTGGCATTTCACCCAGTCGGCCTTCGCGGCCTTCTATGCCAGCAGCTTCCTCATCCTCGGCGGCTGCCGCCTTTGGTACCGGCGTAAACCAAGGGATCTTTCCTCTCATGAAATCTATAGGGGAGAGTATCGTCAGTAAATGCCGTTCAACAGTAAGATGGCATTCGAAAAAGGGAAAAGGTAGGACCAACCAGTAAGAACCATCTTGGCAACACCGTCCATGTCGACCTCACCGGCCTTCAACAGTCTGCCACCTTTTCGCCCAAGGATCTCCAAGAACTCGTGGTGATCTTTCCAGTTGCTAATCTCATACGTCCGTTCCAGATGGCGTCGTTTTACCTTCTCCATCATGGGTAGGATGTACTGCTCCGGGTTTTCGACCTTCTCGATTCTTACTACTCCGCGGAGCAAGATATCGGCAGGCTTGTCGTTCGCATTGGGAGGAACGATACCCGGGCAATCGATGAGGTAAATTCTCTTCATCAGAGTAACGAACTGCCACACCTTGGTTTCGCCAGGAATGGGAGCAACGGTCGCAACCTTCTTGGCCTTCAAGGTGTTGATCAAACTCGACTTTCCGACATTGGGATAACCGATAAGACCTACGCTGATCTGTTTTCTGTCTTTGTGTAAAGATGAGAACTGGCGTAGAAGGGAAATGAGCTGTCCCTTTCCGAAGGAGTTATTAATGGAAGAGTGGAACGCCAGCGTAGGAACTTCTTTCGACAAATGACGAACCCAGGCAGCCTAACAGAGTCAGTTAGTCGATTCTGAATTGGACAAAAGGAGCAAAGCATTGCTGCTCAAAATGTAATGTATGGTTCGCAACTAAGAAATCAACCACGAGCTACCCAGTAATGGTAGAGGCAGACTTCAACTCAAGTGAATCACGGAAAAACTAATGAAAAGGTCCCAAAACGGGCCCTGATCAGCCCCTGGATCCGAAGATCCAAGGACAGCAAGTTTGTAGTTTAATTTTCCAACGCTATAACAGATATTTTCCAAGGCATAAAGCAGAGAAGATATCCTGACAAAAGCATTGGGACGGAGGGAGGAATGAATAAGGAGAAGGAAAAGAACTTACTGCCACGGATGTAGGAATCAAGTCAACTTTATTAAGAATAAAAACGAGATGCTTGTGAGGGGCTTCCTTCTTGAGGTATTGCTCGACAGCGCGACACCGAGTACCTTCAGGGTTGCGAGCATCTGTTGACAAGCACACGTTAGCAAATGTTCAATGCGCCTTGATCGCAAATACACCAGGACGTACCTAAGATGTGAAGAATGACATCTGACGAATCAAGCACTTTGTATAACTCGTTCCAGATTCGCTTGCTCTGTCCCTTGTTGAATACCGGCTCGATGGCCATCGACAAGGGGTCCGCGACCTCAGCTGCGTTCTCGCCGCCTGCAACTTCTCCACTTGTTCCGCTTAGCAGTCTAGCTTGCTCCAAACGGTCCTTGTAGGTGTCCAGGCTGTTCTCGGTATCCTCAGCCAAGTCAACCAACGAGCTGACTCCGAGCTTGACGCGCTTGCGCTGCGACTTGGGTCCGAACGTATCAGCGAACGACGATGTTTCAATCGTCATCTTCGCCTGATGTTGCTTCAGCCCGGGGGTGTCGGATCCGTCCTTGATGAGAGTCATGGGGAGCTTATTCGACTTCAGGAGAACGGAGTAAGGGTCCGAGGCCTTCTCTGCCATGGCTTCCCTGAACTGTGTTAAGCTCTCCTGAGAGATGACTCTTGTGTTCTGGAACCATCGTCGGTTCGGTTCTATCCGAGCGACGGGGGCATCTCGCGACTCTGATAGCGAAAGTTAGTATATGATGGTCAACCCAACGCATAACTCGGTGGATCCATCAAGGACGGTAACGTACGGTATTTAGCAGCCCTAGAGATAATTGTGATTAGAAACTGAGGTCCGCGCAACAATCGTAAATGGGAGTAACTTACTGGACGATCTCTCCCTGGGCATTGCGCCGCGGGCCCAGGTCCTTGCGGATGTTCAAGGAGCGAATCTTCTTCGCATCCCTATGAGGCGCAGTCAGTACACACGATGCGATGCGACGCGCGAAGCAATCAAAGTATTCCCACCACAGTCCACCTGCGCGGTCCTACCTTACCTGTAGAAGTTCTCACCCTTGATCTTGACATTGTCCATGCTCCCGGTCTTCCCCTCCCGGATGAGACGGTTCCGTTCCTTTTTACCCGTACCCATGATTGCGATGGACCACAGCAGACAATGGGAACTAAAGGTGTTTGGGGAAGGGCGGGATTAGGGGGGAAGATGGCTGGTTGAGAGGCTTAGGTAGAGATCATAAAGACCAAAACGAGAGAGTGAAGGGAATGAGAAAAAAGCGAAGTGCCAGGTGAACTTTCAATTTATTCTCGTCCGTTTTTTTAGTCGCTCTTCTTTTTTTTCGCACCTGCGCCCCACCCCGAGTCATTACTAATTTTTTCTGCCGAGAACGTACCGTGGCTAAACCGTCACCGCGCCTCACCGCCCGCCGCCTTCTCTCCCGACCTGAGGCTGGAGCATTACCTAAGAACCTTACCCTCTTAAAGAGTGGGGGCACCGAATAAGTGGGACTGGATGGACCCACCCCCGGCGGCAGCTTCAATTGGAGACACAACCAACTTTTCCTTGGACAGAAAATGTCATAGCTAATCCGCATCGTAGCTGAGGCTCGTTCCGTAAACGCAGTCGACTCCGGCCCCGCCTACTCGCCAGTCGTAGGAGTCGAAGGGAAACCCAGATATCCACCTTGATCCCAGGGCCAACCCGATCCGACTGCGATCCCTAGCACAGCTTCAATTGTGCCTCGAAAGGGCAACTCACGCCACATTCACACCACCATCGCCCACCATGGCCTCCCTCATCCCACGAGCCGCTCTCCTGCCGAGGAGGATACCCATCGGCACGAGCGCAGCCACATCACAATGCACATCGCCGGTCGTCTCCCGGCTCTTCTCCTCGACGCCCAGCGCCCAGGTCCAATCTATCCCGCCCGAGTCACCCTTTTTCATCAACGTGCCGAACCCACCGCAAGACCAGTCCATCGAAGCGCGGCGCGAGCTCAAGCGCGTGAGGGGTTTCCTCCCCACACCGCGCCGCATCTTCAGCAACCGCGACGGCAAACTGAAATCTAAGAAGGCCTGGGTCGAGGCCGCCGCCCCCTTGCCCTCGAAAGAGAAGCTCGAGACCAAGCCCGCCTCCGAACTCCAGGCCTGGCGCCGCCGCATGGCCGACAAGCGTCGCGAGAACATGCGCGAAGGTATCGTGGCCCTCTGGGACCGCAAGCGGCGCGTCGACTCGAAGCGTCTCGCCGCCCGCACCGCCAAGTTAGAGGCTAACAGGGCCGCCATGATGGCGCCCGAGCGCGAGGACGAGCGTCTGACCCGCGGCTCCGTGCACCCGGCCACACTCATAACGGCCGTGAAGCCTGATCCGCATCGCTTCAAGCGCGCCCTTGAATCTGCCGAACGCACGTCCGCCATCATCGCCCGGAAGAGCGAGGACCGCTGCGACGCCCTGAAGACGCTGTACATGAACGCCCGGTCCTTCATCGTCGACGAGGCCGATCTCGAGGCCACTGTGCAGAAGGTCTTCGCCGACGACTACTTCGAATCCAAGGGCTCGGGCCCCACCGGCTACAGGGTCGAGAACGTCTGGGACGACGAGGGTGCGCCCATGTCCCTCGAGAGCATGTTGAAGAGTCTCCAGCGCTCCAGCAGCAGCCTTGTGGTGGAGGAGCAGTCCACGCACACTTCGCGCACCACGCGGAGACAGAGACTCGTTGCCGAGGAGTTGACCGGCTGCAAGCTGGACGTCGACTAATCGCGTTCTTGTCTCGGCTCTGCAACCGTTGGCCTGCTTGTGCTCGCTCATATTATACATTCTGTATTTAACATTCACGATCGAACATGACTTGATAAACGGTACAGAAAACCAGGTTCATCGAGAATAATAAAAAAGAGGCAAAAAGGGAGGTTAGCACGACGCTTTTGGAGCGGGGATTAATCCCCCCTATCCACCTTATAGATATCATAGCGCCGGTTTTTTTTTACCAACCGAAGCCAACGAAGAAACGGGCTGCTTTAGATGTATCATATGTATATAAAACAAGTCTTGAATCAATTGTATTCTCTGAGATGGCCGACAATGATATCAATGAAACGCCCACAACGCCACTTTTCTGACCCCGTGCTCATAGCATACTTGTACAAGGGGAAGAAGAGACCCCAGGCCTGCTGTCCATATCTTCCTAAGATGCATATCTCCGAGCCCGTGCGTACAGAGAAAACCCACGAGATCGCGGGCCAGTGGGCATTGGTGTTCATGATGTGAAACTACCTACTTATCTAGTGGCGTCCGTCCAAAATCTCTCGCCCAACTACGATACATCCCACTACCTCTTCTCCACGAGCAAGAAGTGCATCGCTGCATAAGCCAACACGACAAAGACGGCAGCAAAGACGCCGAGGTTGATGATGTCCGTCCACTTCGCTCCGTTGTCGAAGCCGAACGAGCTCAAGATCGCGGCGCCGGGCACCGTGATATCCAGCCCGTACTTCTTGTCCACGAGCGTCAGTTTGACCACCTCGTTGACAATGAGCGCTTCGAATCCGTAATGGAATATCGACAACGACTGTAGCCAGAGGGCTGCTTCGGGGATTTTGTTATGGTTCAATAGGAGACCGGCAAAGAGGAGCGAGAACAGCATGACTAGACTGCCGATAAGATTGGCGACACCCGCATCCTTGCAGACGATGCCAATGAAGAAACAAATGGCAGCCGCTGCGAGGTTGAAGAGTACCAAGATCAGCATGAAGGTGAAGAAATGGGGAGCATCTGGTATGAGACCTGTCATGGGGTAGATAATGGCGCCCATGATAATCGGAGGGATGATTCTCAATGGGATGATATCAAAGATCACTTTGGCCGCGAAATAGGTGATGGGCGAATAATATCCGTTAGCTCGCTCGCGAACAAACAAGAGTCGTTCGGAGGCGAACACGTTCAAGCTAGTCAACGTGCTGAAGCCGAACAGGGCGAGGAGGAAGAAGAAAAGACCAAGGCGATTCTGGAAGCCGGGTATGTCGTCCGTAAGGCCGTAGAAGAGGTATCCGGAGAGAACCGCAAGCACAATGGCGATGGCATAATGCGTCAGCATCAAGATGGGGTTACGGTAGAGATTTCTCCACGTCCGTTGTGATAAGATGATGAATTGCCGAAGATACCCAACTCGAGCATAGCCACGACCAATCGCGCTACTATTGCCATTGCCATTGCCGTTGCCAAACACGGCGTCATTTTGTCCATTGGCCGCATGTGAAGTCGCCACAGCCTGTCTGATTTCGTCCCGAATGTTGCACGCGATGTCAGATTCAGAAAACGACTGAATCAGACAGTCTAGATTAGTTCCAGCCGCTGGCGGAAGGTCGTGAGAGTCTTCGATGATAACTTGAGGCGGGACGACACCAGCTGGCTGTCTGTGTAGTTTATACGCTCCAGTTTCTTCTTCCAGATCAGATGAAGTAGCTGTGTCAGCAGTATGCTTGCGCCGCGTGAAAAGCTCCCGTTCCTGACGAGCTCTCACGGAGTTCTTGCGTTTGTTCTTCGGTCGACTCGACGATGGCTCGAGGGTCGAATTTTCATCGATGGCGCTGTTAACGGAAACGCTTCCCACGGACTTGACAGCCTGGGTACTGCTCGGGCCAACACTACTCGCAGTATCATTCAGAAGACTCCCGTCATCAAAAAGCCCCGCTGAGCTAGCATGCATAGTCAGATCAACTAGATAATCGGCGATATTGAAACCAGGCGGACATGAGTAACCGATCTCGTCGAAGTATTCCTGGCATTGTGAGAAAGGTCCCGAAAATACGGTCTTGCCCTGAGCTAGGAGAATAAGGCGATCAAATAGGGCGACAATATTCGAGCGCGGTTGGTGAATGGTGAAGATGACAGTGCGCTTGTATGTCTTGGCTAGCGTCACGAGACATTCGATCACGTTGTAGGCATTGTAGGCGTCAAGGCCGCTCGTAGGTTCGTCGAGGAAGAGAATCGATGGACTTGTGACGAGTTCGCAGGCGATGCCGACGCGACGCTTTTCACCTCCTGAAATACCGCGTCCTTTGCCCTCTTCAGACCCGATCAATGAATCGCGGATATGGTAAATCCCGAGTTGCTTCTCAACCTCATATACTCTTTGCTCTTTGGCAGCACGGCCCATATGCCGAGGGAGACGAAGAAGAGCGCTCGTCAAGATGGTCTCGTGAACCGTCAGAGTAGGCAACATCGTGTCCTCTTGATCGACAAAGCCCACGACGCTCTTGAAGTTGGCATCAGTGACCTTTTCACCATTGACATAGAAATCTCCAGAGAACTGGCCCCGTTTGTTTTTGCGGGCAAGAATGTCCAAGAAACTTGTCTTGCCTGCACCAGAGGCTCCCATGATAGCAGTGATCTCCCCAGGATGAGCAATTCCTCGGATATCACTGAGGATCGCTCTCCCATTAATACCGTAGCTGACATTTTCAAAGTACAATGTGGCCGGTTTGTGATCGGTCATAAGTTTCGTGGATTCGTCATCCGAATCGTCCAAATGGATAGGCCCGTATCTGTACTGGCGACGGGACAGATACCACGTTATCAGAATGATGGCGACGACAAACAGAGAGCAGCCAGCAATGACGCCAGCAATCAAGGGGGTGTTGATGGTCTTAACGGGTCGCTGGTAGCCAGGCACTTCGGTATGGTAGAGACATTCGCCAGACCGACAGTCCAGTTTGATACTCTCATCTCCAAAAATACTTCGAACCATCCAGTCCAACTGGGGCTCCTTGAACTTGCAGTCGTTCACGCCCCCGCCTTGCTGCAGGCATTCGAACGTAGCTGGACCTTCGACGGCCTCGTGGAGGAAATCGGTCAGATCGATAGATCCTTCCAGGCCACAGAGGAAACGATCGGTGATACAGCTACATTTGACGTCGGGGCACTTATAGTAGGTGCTATTCTGGTCAGATGTGAAGGTGGCGCTTGATTCGCAGTTCTCCAGATGGCAATAGAACGACTCAACCTGATCGACCCAGACTGACACATTATCGTTAGCAACTCGGCACAACCAGCTAAATATGGCAGAGGACCATTGCTCACATTGAAAGTCACAGAAGCCAAACTCCTTGTCGCATGTAAAAGTAGCCTGAGGAATCTTGCCCTCGAGCATGGAGAGGATCTTCTCGTTAGTAACGTCGCACATCTGGTAGTTGTTCTTGACGACCTCTCCATTCTGGTAGCATACGCCACTCTCTCCGGTCTCCATCAACGCATCACAGACCTTGTCCTCGGTACAAACATTGCAGTTGATGCCTGTCCAGCCAGGGTCGCATTCGCAAGTATCACCAGATCTTACAGGTCGATCATGACCTCGTGCCAACGAGCCACACGCTGTTATTCACCCATTAGTATGTAGGGCCAAGACGCTAGGAGCGCGTTCGGAGGTATTCTAACTTGGTTGTAGGCAGTCGTCTCCTCCAAAACCGGCCGGGCACTCGCATTGCCCGTTGTAAGAGTTGCAATTGGCGAACTGGCCGCATTCGTAGACGGGCAGGAGACAGTTGAAGCTGTCGCGCGCGCGTGCGCAAATATCAGTACACCAGAGCTAAGAGATGCCAGCATGGAGGCTTCCTTACCATGGAGGACAGTCGCCCGGCCTATCGCCCAAGAGAGCCATCTGCGCCCGCAACATGTCGAGCTGCGTGTAGTTGTTCTGTGCAGCGACCAGACATGATAGGGAGACGCCCAAGGCGGCGCTCCGAACGACCTGGGGTAGCATGTCTACTCGTGACTCGTAGGGCTACGAGCTAGAGATGATTTGTTGAAAGGCGGCCTTCCTATGCGTATCAGTTTCGTTGGTTGGACCTGGGATGGCCGAGGACGGTTGGCAAGGGCAGCGGCAGCAAGAGGGCTACCACATCACAGAGTAGGTAAACCGCCACTGCGGCTACGTGAAGATACTCAGGGATGGCCGCTTAGATAATCGGTTGATTAATCTTGGTGGAATTTGTCGCCGTGGTGCCCTTATCCCGTAATCCGTACGATGATGGAGTTGCACGACGAATGTGTCGAATGTCTGCCAAACCTGAGAAAATAGCCAGTTCACCATCGACCAGCTTCCCGAGGCATCATTACATTACGTAATACGGAGGAAACACATGACGAAACTTGGATCCAACGCGGCCCCGCGCACATTCCCATGGGTGGATACCACACTATACCGGATCCGTACCTGCTCCGTTAAGAGGTACGAAGTACCTGTTCAGGCAAGTACTTTCCGCAGATCTACTCTTGATCTGCAACAGGAGAACTGGGTTATTCTATACGCAACGGATCAAATTCAAGCCATACATGAAAACATCATGCCAGACCTTGAAAAGCCTCAGGTTTCAAACTATAATCAGAATCAAGCAGGAACATGAGACGGTTACCGGTCGCATGAGTACAGATCCGGAGGCAGTTACGAACTTACGGTACCTGTGTGGAGGGGTTGCAGAGTGGATTTCAACCCGACCCGACGCTATCTAATGTGGGAAACGCAGCTACATTAGCCATACAGAGTTAGCCCAGCGTTACACGTACGCACTACGCGCACACCCTAGCACCTAGCGGCACTGCGAAACCGTACGGATTATGTGATCCCTACCAAAAAACGCCGTATTGTACGGACTTTCACCAACCACCGTCCATTACTCTCAGGTTTCCATAATTGAAGTCAATGTCGATGGGTGTTTTCGTTACTCCGGATACCATCATGAATAAAGTAAACAGATGAGTGATTAGGCATATCGTCCTGACATCCTTTGTGAAAACGAGATCAGCAGTATGATCACAGAACCGTAAACCGATCTACGAAAGCGAGCTGTTTTTATACCTTGTCGTAGGATCATGGCAGCTCGCTAGCATCCCCCTAGCCCGAATGCCTAAGCCTCTCTCAACAAAGATCAAGTGACAAACCCAGCGTCAGATCAACCAATGACCGCTTGCTGGCAAGGCAGATATCAGATGGGTTCGTGAAACTACGTAACGCGTCCGGGAACTTATCACAGGCCGTGAATTCGTGATGTCCCTCACTCTCCCGTGAGAAACTCCGCCTCCAAAACTGAGATAATGACCTCGACGTCTGCATATTTACATCGTGAAATTCTCTCGACCAAGGGACCATCGGACCAGGATCTCGACATACAACTCTCTTCCAAACCCTGGAGAAACACATAAGATATCAGCAATCCTGCTCCACCACATACACATCAATACGCCGATAAGAAACCCAAACGCCGTGGACTACGCACAAGCGTAGTCTCAACATCCGCGTGCCCATCTACACGAGACCCTCCTCAACTTGGGCACAAACTACTCGTAAATAGAAATAGCTTCGCTGACGCGAAAAAACCCGGTGCTAGGAGTTTGTCGGCAAGGGTTTGGCTTCGAGCAACGTATGGGCCCCCCTTCGATGCGCGTACAGCATGTCGAAGCGGGCGCCATGGAATCAAGACACGCAAGTATGTAAACCAGATAACACGTCGACGATCCGAAAGCGTAGTTATTGTCGCAAGTTCAGTATACTAGCAACACGATCAAAGCTATCGTATCGCCTAGTTGTCAATGGTCTTCCTCCTGCCTTCATCTTTTGCGTATGGTGAGAATCCACAGAATCACGGATGAGCCTCGAATGAAATTGAAGGCCGACACTGTTCCTTGAATGGGTTTTCTGCCGTCGTAAACGAGCTCCTCAGCTGGTAGAGAGATGAGAGATGTTTGACAATGTGGTTTGGCTGGCCAAACACCCAGCATCTGATCTGCATCGCCAGCGCAATCCTACCACAGTTCGAGGCCTTTAGGATTATACTTCTTTCTTGCCCCCTCAATCGCGGCGAGGAACTTGTCTGGGTCCTCCACAGTAGCTTGCCAAAGGCCGCTTGAGGTTTGTATCGTGCAGAGCTTGCGCTCCTTACTCAGAGACAAAATAAACTGTTGTTCGAAGCTCCTACATAAGAGAACTCCGTATAGAGCTTCGATGTTTGGTAGGTATAGAGTAGATCTTGTACCCGTATCTGTAGGTGAGTTTTCGAACTCATCGGTGAAGCCTACGGCCTCGAGAATCTGGTCCATCACCCTCGAGTGTGAGGCGGCTCGCAGCAAAGCTGGATTGTAACATTTGCTTTGCAACAACTCAATGAGAGCTGTGACTAGTGCTAGTGACCAAGAAGTGTCTTCTATTCGTAGTAAGAATAGTACATCATCAATCTCACATTCATCTTCTTGAACCAGCTTCATAACAGTTCTGGCGACTGCCTCCGGCAAGTCAGGTGTTCTAATTAACACATGCGCGGCAGCAGTCCGAACCTTTCGTTCCGGATCTTGCAATAGCTTTGCAATGAGTGTGATGACTGCCTCGGGCAAGCTTGATTGGTAATAAAGCGCATGCACAGCAGCACATCGGACATCATTGCTCGAGTCTTGCAACGATTTTACGAGACTTGTGACAACTGGCCCCGGCAAGCTCGATCGCCCACGAAGCGCATTTGCAGCAGCACATCGGACATCATCGCTCGAATCTTGCAACGAATGTGCAAGAGTTACGATGACTGGCTCCGACAAATCCGATGTAAACCGCAACGAATTTGCGGCAGCTAATCTGACCTCCTGTCTCGGGTCTTGCAACAGCTGTATAAGAGTGGTGATGGCTGATTCTGGCCAGTGTGATTGTCGACTCAAGGTTATTGCGGCATCTTTTTGCACGGATAGATCCGTACTCTTCAAGAGCTCTGCCAGACTTGTAATGGTTGCTTCTGATAGGTTTTTGCCTGGTGAGTTTGCATCCGACAACCATGCCTGTTGATGCAACAACTTTAAAGCATCTTTTTGTACGGACGAATCCGTACTATTCAACAGCTCTTCAAGAACAATGATGGTCGTTTGTGGCAAGATTGACTGTTCAAGCAACACAAGCAACAACTCTAAGACAGCATCGTGGACAGATGATTCCGCACTGACCGACAGCCTCGAAAGGATTGCAATGGTCGTCTGTGACAAGCCTGACTGTTCAAAAGAAGCTGTGGAAGCAGGATTCTGAACGGATAGACTCGTATATTTCAACAGACCTATGAGGCTTATGATGGTCTCCTGTGAAAGCTTTGAATGGTGTGCTAACACGCGAGCAGCACGACTTTGAACGTCTCGAACGGATGGATCTGTACATTTTAACTGCTCAACAAGAGTTGTGACGACTGTTTCTGGCAACTTAGACTGCTTGCTTAACACGTCTGCAGCACTTGACGATTTGTATTTCCGGTCAGATGTATCCGTATTTTTCAGCACTTCCGTGAGAGTTGTTACGATTGTTTCTGGTAAATGTGACTGGCAAGATAACGCTAAGAAGGCGTTAGCTGCTAACGACCAAAACCAGCGTATCTGTAGGTCGTCTCCGTTAGATGGGTAATCTGTAAGCAGCAGTAGCTGTACAATAACCGAGTTGACTGCCTCCGAATAATGCGTGCCTCCATATAACATCACTAGAACAGATGGGGCATTTTCGGTCTTCAAGGCGATGAGCAAGGCTTCATCCGGAAACCCTGGGCGCGATACTGTACGTAAACGTCCAGTCATATCACCTTCAAATATCAGCCATTCCGATAGCCTTTTCGGTTTTAATGGATGGTCTGAAGCAAACAACGTCTTGGCCTCACCCAGAAGGTCCAACAAAAACTGGTGGTGCGCTGGTCCCAGTAAATCACGGGGCTCCTCCTCGAGCAGACGAAAGAAACTCGATTGTTCCTTGGGCTGTAATAATCCCACTGTAAATCTCCAGAAGACGTTGTAGCGCGGGTTGTACTTATTTTGACCTAAGAACGTGCGGGGGTCAACCTCATTGACTTGATTGCCACCGAACTCATCGAAACATATGAGCTCAAGGTCTTTGGCGGCCTTCCACTGTCGTACGAAGTACATCGCCCCAAAATACTCCTGAAAAGTCAAGTGCATAAAATGGTAGTCCGGGTCATGATTGTTGTTCGCCGGTGAAGTACTCGATGGTCGGACGAAGGATACACGCCCAAGCATGTTGTCCAGACAGAGCCCATTGTTGAAGACATTGAAATGCTCAGAGACGGCCTCTCGATGCTTTGGTTCAAAGTTAATGATCTCGTTATGGATCCCCGTGAAGGCAAGAGCTTCAAGCAAGTGAAGCTCGCGGGCTACGGTTTGTTTGACCTCATTTGGATGCATGTTCCAAAGATATGGATGTCCCAGATTGGCAGCATCTTTTCTCCATAGGCTATCCTCCATGTCTTTATATATCGCTGTCATGGTGTCCGGTCTTTGTTTCTTACGGGAAACATCCCAGGTGTAGCAAAATGCATCCAGCTGAATAGGTATCCGCATAAGCCCTCCAATGAGCTTATGGGAGTTGAGAAATGCCCGAATCTGGTGGACCAGTGTCTCATCTTTTGTGCGCGTTTTCGGGTCAACAGTGACGTTCTCAACGTAGGTGATAACTTGATCGGGGGAGAATCCGACAGTTTCCAACTCACAATCAAGAGCTTGCAGATTTGGAGGAAGGACTGCGTTGGGGCGAGAAGTGATAATGACGTTTGGCTGATTCAAGAGCTCTTCAAGAAAAATACTCATATCATGACCCAAGTCGAGTGACACCTCGTCTAGACCATCGAGAATGAGCAAGGTCTTCGCGCACTCTTTGTTCGTTACAGCGATGTGTAAGGCCTCGGCGAGTTTCTCACCATCGGAATGTTGAGAGAAGTACTCATGATAGAATTCTTGAGATTGTACCCTGCAATCCGGCGTCTCTCTTCTAGCTTCAGGTTCCGCAAAGGCACCCAAAGTATGCGATCGAACAGCTCCCGCCACAACGTGCCGTGTGTGAATTCGTAAACAATCTTTTTGCACAAAGTAGTCTTGCCCACCCCAGCGCGCCCACGAATTAAGATGCGGCTAGGTCTCTTCTTGTCGCCGTATGTATTGCGGAGGTAGAACAGCCCTTGTAAGGTGATGCTGGCCTCTGTCACTAATTCCTCAAGAGTTGGGATGCTTAAGAGCCCGTGCGGAGAAGGGTAGACACTCTTTGAACGGCTACCTTCTTCATCACCTTTTTTTACAATGGTCAGGTTGATGTAACATTGGGCCATTGGTAACGCTTTGCCCGATAATCGTACAATTTGGAGGTTATTTTGAGAATACCAATTGGTGCGTATCCACGCGTCTGCTATTTCGATCGGTTGACGATTGATTGCTTGGAGAACAAGATCCCCGATTACTGTGGCAACAGTCACGTAATCTGGATCTTCAGGTCCACGAAACTTGTTCATGAGAACATGACTTCGGTCAAGTCGAAGAGGATCATGAATAATGTCCAGCGTTGCGGAAGACATAGAAACTAGCTGTGGACCAGGTGAGATGGTTAGCCTCCACTGAAAAGAGTACAAACTTGAAGATAAGAAGGAAGGCCTGCAATGGGCTATCAACATACCGGTTTCTGTTGGGATAAGATACTTGGTATACAACAAATTGCTCTGCGCAGGAGATTCGTATTGCCAGATTCGTAAAAACAGCGAAGATTTTGATCGATGCGGTTCCTTTGACAAAAAGCAGTGAAGTCGCCAATAAGCTGCGTAGAATCGAAAGTCTGCTGCACATAATCGAGCAACTTGGATACGTATTGCCCTTGCACACCGGCCTTCAAGCCAAGGGCCGGTACACCAAATTTGGCTATTTTGCTGAATGATGTACCCCGAAAGGGTGTAGCAAGAAAGATGATGCCTCGTGTAGCTTCTGCTACGGAAAGATACTCCCCGCTCGCCATCAGAAGTGCTTTCATCAAAACCACGCCACCGAGACATGACGCGATGAAGACGATTGGACGGGTGTGGCTTCCGGGGCTGTCATTGTTGATTATTGGGGGCCGACCTTTAATCCCAACGAGTAGGCATCGAGCTATTTCGGCGATGGTTCTCTGAGTAAGATTCGACGGTTCGAAAAGATCAGCCGGCCAGTCGCAGGTGAAGATTCGTGTTCTTGGGATCTTGCTCGGCAGCATTGGCTTGTCCTTCAGCCAATTCACATCCGGCAGCATTAGGTCCTTGAATCGATACGTCCACGTCCCCGGCGATTCTGTATCCAGACCATGAATGGCAATCACGTCGACATCGGTTGAGCTCTTGTCTTCGGGCGAGGGGTGAACCTGGCAAAGCCTGACGCCCTTCGTTTGCCAGGAGCCCCCTGGTGGGTTGATTGAACACATTGCCCTGCGCAGAACAAGGCACGATGTTTCAAGTGGCAAGACTTTGATTTCGGTTTGTCGAGTAGGTAGAGAATGTTCAGATCGATAAAAAGATGGGGAAAGATATGTAGTGGCCAGCGTCGAGATCAAGGGAGTTATAATATCAGCGGGGTCGTCACATGCTGTGTACCACGAGACGAAGCTGAGGCAGTGACTCCTTGCCATAGGATGAGCGTCCGAGATCATCTATGCCAACATATTACTATTGGACAGAGGTATGTGTGCGGCGGACTCCGGAGCCAAGGTAGCCAATGCGAAGAGAGAAGACAGATCATGATAACGGTTCTCGGCGGCCACGTCGTCTCTGCTGGCCGGCAGCCTGCCGTGGTTCAAACCCGAGTCCTCAACGAGTGGGTAGCTAATTGACCACAATTGTTTCGTTTATAGCTTGACGGATGGAGGGCGTAAGCCATCAATGACCTTGTTCGCGACTAGGTTATGGTCTTTTTGCATCCATTTGCCTCAACAGCATCGTCAGCAATACAAACGACAGACACATCATCGTTGGGGCAGTTGAGCACGTGGCATCCATGATCAGGTTCAGGCCTGGTCACCATAATCCAGTCGACGGGTGTCTCGAGGATTCCATGACCGGTAAGCCATCTCGTCAACAGCTCATCTGTAGCACCACACCAGGCAGTTCTTTACCAAGATTTCACGGCAATGAACATGTACTTGTGCAAAACGATCACTTCCTTCGAGGCTGAGAAACATTTCTTCCACGGAAGTCAGAAACAAGAAAGGCCTAGATAAAAACAGTCAGATCAAGTGTATGTAGGCAGCATAGAGATGACATCGAGAGGTTCACCTAATTCAAACAGTCCATCATTGATGAGATCAAGAGGGTAAGTAAACGGCTGCCACCTTCCTCCTGAAATCCGCACCTACCTTGTCCACCCAGTACGGACAATGGTATTGATACTAAATACACTGTATGTCGTACTTTTACGTAATACGTATCCCGTGCGGGACTCGAGACACATCGTGAGTATTGGCGACGCCATCCTCATCGCAGATATGTAGGTAGGTACTTAATCCGTGTTGTGTATGTACTTGAAGCTTTCATTAGCAACAGTCTTTAGCTGTGGATGATGAAGTTGAAGAAGACATAAGGGCGATAATGATGGTACCTAGCCAAGAATGCCATGGAGCCGCTTGGAAGTGGGTACCGGTTCCGCGCCGTGCCTGTCTTGCTACGAGTCTACGACTCATGCCTCGCATGCAGTCCACGCCCTTCAGATGACAAGTACGAAATACGACAAGCACTGGTAGATACTACCGTACGAGGTAAGAAGAAGAGTCTCCAACGAGTCTGACTTCCCACATCTCTACATCTCTGCAAACCAGCTCTTAAAAGAAGAAGAGAGACGGCCCTCAAGTGCAAGTCGCAAAATTCGAGCTGAGGAGAAAAGAACAAGAAAACGAAAACGAAAGAGTGAAGTACGGCTTCGACATCCAACAGCCATGGCAAAGATCCCCGATTTCGAAGTAGAGCAATGGATGGACACCTACGAGACCACACCGGGAGCTCTCAACATCGCCGAGACGTGCGCCAGCTCCATTTCTATCTCGCAACTATGCGCGCTCCATCCCGGCGCTCAGGACGGCACAGCCCCGGCAATCCTGGACCTCTCTGCGCGAATGACCTACGGTGCCATCCGGGGCTCCGACGAGCTTCGGCGCAATATTGCGGCTCTGTACACCGATGATCGCGGGGATGCCGGGGCGTTGACCCCAGACAACGTGATCGTAACACAGGGTGCCATCGCCGCGAATCACCTTGTCTTCTACGCCCTGATTGGACCTGGTGATCACGTTGTATGCGTGCATCCGACGTACCAGCAGCTGTACACCATCCCTGAGACACTCGGGGCAGAGGTGTCACTCTGGGAGCTGCAGGCCGAAGACAAGTACGTGCCGGACGTCCGCGAGCTCGAGAAGCTCATCAAGCCCAACACCAAGGTAAGAAGCACTCTCCTTGTTTTCCCTCGAGATGACTCATTCCTTGTTCCTGCATTCCGTTCACCCTCCCTCACCCTTAAAGTCACTCCGTCGCCATAAAATCACCACGAGTAGCCCCCCCCTCATGTCTAAGAGGTGTCGACACATACTAAACCCTTTCCCAACCCAGATGATCGTAATCAACAATCCCAACAACCCAACCGGCGCAACAATCCCCACCGCAGTCCTAGAATCAATCGTAGATCAAGCCCGCAAACACAATATCATCATTCTCTCCGACGAAGTCTATAGCCCTCTCTTCCACTCCCTCCCGTCCTCACAATGGCCTCCCTCGGCACTCTCCCTCGCCTATCCCAAAGTGATTGCCACATCCAGCATGTCAAAAGCCTGGGCTCTGGCCGGCATCCGTCTAGGCTGGGCCGCGACGCGCGACACGGAATTGATGACTCGCCTCGCTTCTGCGCGTGACTACACGACCATCAGCGTGTCGCAGCTCGACGACCAAGTGGCGCAGTTTGCGCTGAGCCAGCCCGTACGGACAGCGTTGCACGCTAGGAACCTGGCGCTTGCGCGGACGAACCTGGCGCTCCTCGGTGCTTTCGTGCGGGCGCATGCAGACGTATGTGCGTGGACGGAGCCGACCGCCGGCACGACGGCTTTTGTGCGATTCTCGCGCCGTGGTGGGCAGCCCGTGGACGACGTGGCCTTTTGCAAGGACCTGCTCGCGAAGACGGGCGTCCTGGTTGTGCCCGGATCGCGCTGCTTCGGTGCCCGCTTCCAAGGCTACGTGCGCATCGGGTATGTTAGCACGACGGAGGTGCTGCGCGAAGCCCTGGAAAAGTTGGATGTCTATATAGCGGAAAATCTGAACTAGGTATCGTCCTATCCATTTTATCTTATTGAACCACTTGTCTGCTTCCTGTCATTCATACCGTGTCGTGAGTGAGCTTATAGCAGCACCAGCACCACCACAGCAAGCAATTAATATCCTACGGACATCAGTCTCGACAGGTGCGAAAGTGTAACTGTTCAATCTGCAGTTATGGTAATAGAAGAAAGGGTCATTCTTTAACCCATCTTTCTCCAATGTCTTGAATTGGTACTTTGTTCGTCTCTTTCTCTCATTTAAGGAGATCAATCTACCTGACTTGCGACTGAAAACACATCATCAACCTCCATCAAGGGGGAGGAGAACAGAACATTTCACGAAACTGATCTCTCAGAAATTGACATGATCATTACTCTTTATTAATCTGGTATATCGAGAAGAAGAAGAACAGGTGTATACAACAAAAACAAGCAAAATCCCCCGGGAAAAATAAGACCAATTTCTCGCACGCTACCCTTTTAGAGAACCACACACTTTGGTAACCCGCAAGGGCCCTCCCCCTGTTCTTTTCTCCGATTCGTCGTCGCTGTCGATGTGGTTGTCGCCTGCTGCTGCGCTGACGTCGACTTCACGGGTCCATTGTTATTTTTGTTGTTATTGTTTATGTTGTTGTTGTTGTTGTTGCTGCTGCTCGACGTGGGGCCATGCAGTCAGCCAGAGAACTTGGCGACAGTCTTGTAGAACTCCTCGCCCTGGATGGTGGCGATCTCGATCTCCTTGGCAGAGGGCTGGCGCGAACCATCGCCACCGGCAAAGGTGCCGGCACCCCAGGGGCTGCCACCGTGGACCTCAGAGAGGTCGGTCATGGCGCCGAAGGCCTTGGCGAAGCCGAAGGGGACGTAGATGATGCCGTGGTGGGCGAGGGTGGACATGGCGGAGAGAGCAGTGGACTCCTGGCCACCGCCCAGACTGCCGGTGGAGATGAACATGCCGGCCATCTTGCCGTAGTAGCCGCCAGAGCCCCACTGCTTGCCGGTCTTGTCCCAGAAGGTCTTCCACTGGGCAGGGAAGTTACCGTAACGGGTGGGGATACCGAAGAGGAAGCCGTCGTACTGCTCGAGGATGGCGGGGTCGTGCAGTAGGGGCGGGTTGGCGGCCTGGGCCGGAGCGTACATCTTGGCGAGGACCTCGGGAGAGAGGGTCTCGGGGATCTGGAACAGGTCGACAGTACCGCCGGCACGCTCGATACCGGCCTTCTCAGCCTCAGCCAGCTTGGCGATGTGGCCGTACATGGAGTACTATAGTGAACGCCATGTTAGCATGTGATGGATGCCGGGATGTGAATGCGTTCGGCTCAGTGCATGAAGTGGAGTGTAAGCACTCAATCTCAATTCAACTGAGATGGTGCGATGTATCCACAATTGCTGAGAATGAACGAGGAATAGAGAAAACTTACGTAGACGATAGCGATCTTGGGAGCCATTGTATCGGTGGTGATGATGTTGATGATGATGTGATGAAAGAAGAGGAAGTTTATCCGAAAAGGAAATCTATAAGAAGCTTTCTTGGTCTTTGAGATCAGATGCGATCAGATGCGATCAGATGAGATGAGATGTTGATGATGATGATGATGAAAGAACAAAAAAAAGAACCCGAGACAAGAGGGGGAGATGTCTCGTTCTTATACTCATCCGGAAATGACACTTCTGCGACCGAACCAGGCAGGTCGTCTCCTTCTTCTCACATTGTTAGCTGCATCGACCTACATACCGCTCGCTATACCAAATCGCTGCAACAGCAACAGCGGCAAAGAGCCAAAAAAAAAAAAAATGGATTAATAAATGCTGACATCGCTTACACCATCACAGCGCCGGCGCGTTCCCTAGTGTGGAGAGACCCTACCATTTACGGATACGGGTGAGCGAGCGAGCGGGGAGGGAAGGGAAGGGAGGAGGGGCCAGACTAGAAAATCTTCCTAGCCTCGATTCAGCACGACCCCATCCATTTCTGACTGATGACTGACTGATTTGAGAAGACACACGGGGCTACGGCGCCTAGGTACCTACCGGACCCATGTCGACGGATACAGATTAGGCGAATTGACAAAGCATCTTTGTCATGACGTCCCTTGGCGGTTGATTTGAGATCGTTATGTAACGAAGTCATCTCCTGGAATGGGAGGGATAGACGGTAGTACTTCGTTAGGAGGTAGGTATCGTAAGGGCGGTGGATTACGGAGCTTTTGTCAGAGAAACAGGTGGGAGAGCGGGAACCAAGATCGTAGCTTAGCTCGGTAAGCGATTGTTAAGATTTCTGCCCCTGAGATCTACACACACATCTCGGCATTCACGTGTTCAGTCCCTACGCCGCCAGTTCCTTACCCGTCCCTTACACACCTCCCTACTTGGGTCTCTAGCTGTCACCAACTATGTACGAGTACTTGCTTGCTCGCCTATCGCGGGTACGCGACATTCACCTTTCTTTACCCTGCATACGATTAGGTAGTTAGCAACGCAGGCAGGCAGGTAGCCGATCAAGTACAAGTACGCGAGGTTACAACGCATAGCGTCCTAGGTAGCTTCCAAATCATTCTCCTCTCCTCTCCTCACAAGTCACTGCTCCTCAATTTACCGATCGTTAGCGCCCTTGCGTGCTTGCTTATATCCGCGCGCGCGCTCGGTGACGTCGCGGTTTACGATAGGTGTTTCATGTTGTTTCATGCCAGCGGTTCTTACGTAGGTATTTATTACCGGGCAGTTCCAGCTTCCGACGAAACATAGGTACTAGGTTGGTGCTTGTCGCATGCAAGCTTGATCGTGGTGCTGTACCTAACAGAGGGGCTGCGACGGCGTGATTGGAGATTTCTTGCTTGCCTCCCTTCTTGTTTCCCTTCTCACCTGTTTCCCTTCTACCTTTCTCATCCATTTCCCTTCTTCCCTGCTCTCTCTTCCTACCTATCTCACATACCTTAACAAGCTACACCCCTACCATCTTACCTCGGCAGGTGGGGAGCTTCGAGCTTCATTCATTTCCTTCCTTTTCTCGTCTTTTTCCCTCTCTCCCTAGTACCATCTCTCCCATACGCAGGTTTGTAATCCGTTGAAATTCCCAGCAGCAGTTCTGCAACGGCGCTACGGATCCCACTACCCTACTAGGTACCTAGGCACGTATTAAGTGCAGGAATCTAGAACTCCCCATCATCGCGTGCGCGAAATTCTGGACCTTCAGCTGGGTGGATTCTGTCGCGACTTACCTACGAATACCTACATACGAGTACATATTTAGGTACCTAATGTACCGGGTAGGTGAGAAGCATTCCGTTGTACATGCCCAGCTCGAACAGGACTCTGCACATATTCCGCATGGCTAGACGAATCGATGGAAACGCACGTGGAGGAGCATACGTGTGCGACAAACGTACAACAGACGCGCGACAGGTGCGATACGTGTGCGATGAATACGGATTACCTACGTGTGCGATAGCATCCAGAACGAAATCTCAAGCCATCGCAAACCTCCGCTCCTCGCATTCTGACGAACCAAGTCTCCGAAAAACGTTGAAACCGCAGCAAACTCGGAGGATCTAGACAGTCTTACCAGGTAGGTAGGTATCAGTTGTGACGTCGACTACGAAGTCATTAGCAGAGTAGATGCAAGACATGCCTCAGGTATCTACGATAGAAACCGAATGAAACACATCATATCCATCGCGATGGCCAAGACGTCGATGATGATAATGTGTGGGCCTTCGCGGTACAATTCCGTACGTACGTAGACAGCACTATTAATAGACTCACAAACGCATTCACAGCCCCTTTATTCGTCCTCGTATCTAGTAATCGGTAGATATATTCCGCATACCCTAGGCAGGGCCAAGGAATTGTTCTCGCGTCTCAGACATCTCTCCCTCAAAACCGAGTGTCGCTATGATATCAAATAAAACCAACACAACATCCCATTTATCTCTGTCTTCTCTTCTTCTTCTCACGATACCATCTTCATCCAACTCGTTTCTCATCCTTCAGTCCTCCAAGATCCGTAGCGAAGTTTGAGATGAACACAGGTAAGTAATAGCACAGCAAAACCAAACCTCCATATTCCCCGATCCCCTGTTTTTCAGAAAAAAAAATGTTCCCCGACCCGGGGTAAATGTCGCTTCTATACAACGGGGACATTCATTTCCGTAATGCAGAACGCCTTGGATATATTGCCCCCCTTCTCCTTATCCTCTTCCCGGATATTTTGAAAATCTCATGTGCATCGTCCGAGCCAATTGGTACATATAAACATCAGGCCCAAAGAGAGGAAAACCCTCGCCCGTTAGGACTATACGCAGTCGCATGTCGCCCCTGCGTCACTAATCGGTTGTTTCACTACCGGAGTGCAACGAATGCTACCGCTCGGAATCACTCGGGTGCGCTGTCGAAGGCTCTATGATAATCTGGGGCAGTTCTCTGATGCGCAGGCTCGGAAGCCGCGGGATACCGCCCACGCTACTCGTGAACAGATGCGACGATGACGATGGATTTTCATCCTCAATAGCAGGACTCGCGAGGTCGCCACTTTCACTCTCGCCATGTCTTTGCGAGTAGCACGGAGGGGGTTCGTTATATGGTATGGGTGTGGCGGCGTGAGAGCGCGAATCTTCTAAACTCACGTCTTCGTAATCGGGCGGCGGCAAGTAGCCGTCACCCAGATCGGCCTCGGTCACGATCTCGGGGCTCGAGCCCGCGCCTGTGAGCGAGCTACCTAGCCGCGGTGTCGCGGAGCCGGAGTGGGGTAATACCTCTCCGTTCTCATCGAGTGTCAGCACGGAGCTGACGTTGCGCATGCGATCTTGCGAATGCGCAGATGGTGAACGAGTATCTGGACCAAGCGTTCCGTTGTCCAAAACGCGGTTGTTCGACATGGCGGATGGCGACCGTACCGACAACGCTATACTCGCAGCGTCCGACAGCAGTCCCACCCGCTCGCTCTCGGAACTGTTCGCGCGGACACGTGAACCGTCGTGTCGCGCAATGCCAATATCATGGTAGCTGACACTAGAGACAGCACGTGTCCGGCGAGCATGGAGGTGACTCTGGGCCTCACGGAGGTCATCAACGGTCGTATCGTCGTTCGCGGCACGCCGGCGTGCACGTAGCTCCCGCAATGCTTCCGTATCGCCGCGCTCCCGCGCTTCCTGCATGAGGCGGCGTCTTTCCTCCCTGTCGGCAATCTGCTGTCTCCTAGCCAGTCGAATCTGGTACAAGGTTTCCATCTCCTCGTCACGTAGCGCTTCCTGCTCATCAACCGACGGCAACTCAACAATGATATCGACGCCATCTCGCTCACCTCCACGCCCAAGTACCTGCTCGTTTTCATTGGCCGTGTTGGTGTATTTGGGTAAGGTCATAATAGAGCGGATGGAGGTATTTCGGTCGATGGTGGCCGGGGCGCTATTCCGATTGGTTTCCGAGACGGCGGCATTGGCGGCGGCACCGGGCGGACTAACCCGGCGAGTGCTCGGTCGTGCGGCGGTTGCAGCATTGCTGGCACTGCTGTAGGGTTCGAGGTTACCGGGTTGCTGGTATTTGTGTCGTTTATTGCGTCGAAACTTCGTGAATATCAAGGAGCCTAAGACCAGCAAGATAACTACCAAGACTATGGCGATCTAGATGTCATCATCGAACACGAGTCAGAACAATACATGACGACGGGATGGGCTTGCACAAACAGCTATAAGTGGGGTCTTCCCAGCCCCCCCGCCGTCGCGGCGATGGCGTAAGCTCCGCTGCGACAAGCGAGACTCTGGCCGCGGGGCCAGGTTGTGAAGGGAAGCCTCAATGCCGTGACGGGCATCGTCACGGAGAGGAATGGGTATGCGAAACAGAGCCGGCATGGTGGAGAGCACAGTAGCCGGCAACAATCCAAGCGAGCGACTAGATGTAGGCAGGAGTAGATTGCGCTTCCGTGACTCGAGAACGGATGTCCACGGCTAAGCGACTGAAAGCGAAAGCGATGCGACACGATATGGATGCCTGAAGGCAAAGCCGAAAGCAGTTTCCCAGCTGCGATCTCTCAGATGTCTCAGATCGTTCGGATCCTTGGCGCACCGTCTGAGGCGGTACAGCGATTATAGGACTAGAATCTTACGCAGTGTGACCTGTCCCAAATTCATCGTGACATGATTCTTAGGTAGTCAAGAGATCGCGGATGCTAAAGAAGAGACGTCCCCGGTAAGTGTCGTGAGATTGAGTGGCGAAAGATTCGGCCGAGGTTGTTCAGTCGACGGGGTGGGTGAGAAGGGATATTAGAGAGGAGAGAGGGAGCGAAGGAGAGAGAGGGAGAGAGAGACTCTGATACGACGGCAATGCAAGTACGAAGTAATCCGTACCACAACCGTATCTACTATTTGGTTTGTGATGCGGTGACGGGTCCCATCGGAAGAGACTGTCGATGGCTCTCAGTCAGCAGTGCTGGTGATGGCAGGCTTGGGACTTTGTGAACCGTCTTATTCCCGGCTTTACGTCAACGAGGCAGGTCAAAGCAGTAGCTGTTGTCAGGAGTGTCAAAGAAGAATGGAATGGAAAGGAATGAGTCGACGATGGTTCCTGGCAGAAGAGAAACTCGCGCAAGGCAAGAGAGAGAAAGAGAGAGGAAGAGAGAGAGCGAGAGCGACTAGCGAGTGAGAGCTACGGATTACCGAAGGCCTATCGCAGCGAATGAGTGAGGGTGCCTATCATAATAAACAGACAATTCCCTGCTGTAGCCGGTAAAGAAGAAGCAGCCTGTACGAGTAGCCCGTAAGCATACCTAGCATCGACACTGCATAAGACTCATGAGAGATCCCTGGTCGTCATCCGCAAGTATTCCCACTATGGCGATGGTAGGGTTGAGAAGACAGGAAAGACCTGCAGGCAGGCAGAGCCTTTGGAAGACCTGCTTCAAGCTTTTGTCCGTTTTTGGGGCTGGTTTTTGACGGGGCCCGCGAAAACGTTCACAACTCCCCACACGCCAGCCCCCCGTGCGGTTTAGCGGCCTTGGATTTAGTACCTACATGGTGCTAGTGCAGGTTTGCAACGCATGCGGATGGAACTTCATCCCACCCAGGAATTGACGAGCGCTAGGCCGTGAAGGGCAATGCTCGGAGTGCAAGGGACTTTCCCTCCGGAACGAATTTCTCGGGGGAGCTCAGCGCCGGTATGAGCGTTGTTACAGAATGTATCCATTCGCAGTCCTCAATTATTCATGGGTATTTACAAGTAGTTGCATAATACTACGGAATATGAACCTCAACAAACGAGTTGACAACGACTGAAGAGTCCAAGTCGTATCTCCTAGAGTGCCCGAAGACTACAAATCCGTACTTCGCAGGGGTTGGGACCAATGAAAACTGAGGCGACTCTTGAATACCACGCCTTGTTAAGAACTTGGCTGGTGGTCCAAGTTCAATTCAGTATTCTTTTCGGTACGGTGGAGCCAGTGACCGAATTGTAGTCTTCGGGCACTCTAGGAGATAGCTAAAGTACGCAGAGATCACAGCCATCGTATGCACCCCGAAACCCAACAAACAAGAATCACGGGACGTGACGAGCAGCAGCTCAGCACAGCACAGCAACGTTGTCTTCCGACCTGCGTTGCCGCCTCGTATTAAGCGCTATCTTTCCTAGTCTTCCTTTCCCAAGTACAGCCACCAACGGTAGACCGAAAGCAGCGAAAACGACAACCCGGAGAACTCTAACACAATTCCACCCTGGGTTCATCCTTGCTATCGCCCTGCCTGTCCCAACGTAATCAGTCCAATCATTGGGACGAGGGGTTCAGGTCGAAGTATTTTTATACGATACATAGACCCTGACGGATGAAGACTTGACGTTTTGAGAAAGGAACTCGCGGGGTCCCGTTACGGGGTCCTACTGCTTACGAGTAGGAGTCAGTCAGTCAGTCAGTCAGCTGCTTGAACTTCTACCGTAGAATCTAGATACTTATCTAGGGACGGCGAGTATTACGTAGTACTCTTCACTAGTTAGCGATATGGATAGCCCGGAATCGTAGTCAACTTGGCTTGCAAGTGAGATAGTGTTCACATGGAGAACAACAACGGAATACAATACCTACCATCACAGAGGGTGAGGGTAGCACGGCATCCCCCCAAACCAGGCACAGCAGCGGGACGAAGAACTCAGTAATCCGCCCATTCGACTATACAACCAATCGCAACAACACACTCATAAGGCTCTGGCTTCTCCCGTGCGCACAAGCAGGTAATCTGTCAGACGTTGCAAAAATGCCACCAGTTCGTCTGTGTAACTCCCTTTGGGTCTGACTGAGACAGCGAAGTCGGTAGAAGGTGGCATGTGTGATGGACTTGGCGTGGGAGAGGATGATTGTCGTGTGCATCATGGCTTGGCCCCGGCTATACACATCTCGTAGTTGCTGGGTCAGTAATTCAACCCCCCCCCCCCCCCCCCAGCTGACGTGGCGGCTACCTACGACTAAAGGGAAAGGAAGGAAAGCTGACATGAGTTTCCCTTTTTTTTTCCTGATGCCCACCATCTCTGGACTTTGAGCCAAGAATAAGCGCTCGCTCCCCTGACTATCGACATCTAATCGTAACTCGTAAACTGCTCTTCGTATTCCCTAGGACGGAATTCACGAGGCCTCCGTGAGGAATGAGGGATGCCTACCTAATGAAGAGCATTGTACCGCAGGGGGTTTGATTACAAGGTCGTATGCCTCGGCTAGGTAGTTAGGTACTCGTAAACGTACGACTGATATTAACAGCTCACGAGCTTCAATGGCGGAGACCTGACTCTCCATGACGTAGGGAATATACGGGAGACTATACAAGTCCGTAGATCGGCCGGTCGTTCAGAACACTTCAGGATGTTCGCCCGAGAGACTCATCGTCATATGTGCAGTATTTCGTACTAACAAACAACGAGGTGAGTAAACAACTTGCATCCCTGAATAGTATACAAATCGCATGACTTAGTCATATCCAATTGTCTACAAATTCCATATATATGTGTTTGAAAATGTAATATCCATTAGGTATATCAACTCCCCCCAAAATGCGGACGCTCTAGATTCTGCTTCTCATAAAGAATTCTTTTCAACCAAACTTCTTCTCAAACTTCTTCAACATCCCCGTAACGCCCCTCTCTAGACGTTCCGCGTTCTGTCCCAGCTTACTCTGTCCCTCGACCTTGGCCTTGTAACCCCCGCGCTTCACCGCGTGCTCCTCCTCCGTCGGCCGGTACAGCTGCTGATGGATGCTGTAATCCGCCCCCGCCGCAGCCCCGGCCTGATTCGCTGTCGCGTAGTTGTACTGTGAGTATCCTCCTACAGGCGGGGGTGGTAGCACAGGCGTCTGTCCAGCCGGAGGAGGTGGAGGTGGCGTAGCCTGGTGGTGACCCGGGGGAGCAAAACCCGGGGAAGCGGGGAAAGTCGCGCCGTATGGACTCACAAGCCCAGCAACACCCGGAGCTATGGTCGCGGGCACCGTTGTCGCACGGTTTAGGTGGCCGAATTGCGATGGTGGTTGTCCCGGACTCATGGGACCCATGTGCATCGGGGAAAGCGGCCCCGGAGGACCGGGCATGCCCGGCGGAGCAGAGAAGTTTGTCTGTCCGTAGCCTGGGGAGAGAGGTCCTGCTTGGTCTCGAGCGATCGCCGCTGCCAAGGGGTCATGTCCGTCATCCTCCGGTGGCGGGGTCTTCTCTCGGTGTTGGTACCTCTCGGCCTCAGGGGGTGCGGCTGGGTTGTAGGCCATGGGCACGAAGCTATGAGGTGAGTCGGTCTGATGGCTTATCGCTGTGGTCGGCGGCGGCGCAAACGACGGGATGGATGCCTGTTGCATCCTTGAATCTGAGAGGGCTGCGTTCTCTAGTTTCTGGACCAGGGGGTTTATGTCTGGGGAGTGGCTCGGCGCATATGATGCGGGCGGTCCTGGCTCATCGGCTACATCGACTTGGGAGGCGGGCAGTACTCTGCGGATGCCGTTGATGAACTGGAGGGCATCATTATGAGTCCAGAAGTAGATGTCGATCGAGTGTAGCTTGTAGTGGTATTTGTTCTGGTTATGCGGATCGTATGTAGGAAGATGCCACTGGCTCGGGTGTAAGGGCGGTCCGGAGACGCCCTCGACGGTGATGGTGACGAGGCATTGCTGCAGATATGAGTAGTGAACGTGCGTTCTATCTAAGACTGTTCGAGATTCCTGTTCAGCATGCAACGACTCATCCATGAGAGAGTATAATAAGTGAGACTGAGGCGAGAATATGAGATGCGCTTACATCCTTCAAAGGCATCCTGGTCGTCGGTGCCTGGACGGTTTGCGATCTCGACGCGCGCACGCCGGTCATTCGCATTCTCGAACAGATACACGTATGATCCCTTGTCAAAGCGATGATGAGGCGGGTTCGCATCAGGCGGCCCGTAGAAATAATGAATATCGGCAAAACTGTGAATAAAAAGACATTCCACTGGTGAGTCACATGTCACGATCGACTTTCCAGTGAATGAACGAACGAACGAGCGGACTTACAGCGTGGCAACGTTCTCCTCACCAGGGCGAGCCGCCATCTTTTCTTAAGTGCGCTCTCTCAGCCCAACCAAACAAGTACGGCTTATGAATATTCTAGCAAAGAGAAGCAACAAGACAACACGCCAAGAACATCACAGCGAGAAGAGAAAGGGAACCAAGGTCGCAGCTTGGGTCGGGAGGAAGGGATGAAAATGAATGGAAGACGGGATGACCTGACCTAGTGGGGAGATGGCGACCTTTCTACTGGGACCGTCTACTGACGACTACGGATTATTACCTGCCTGCTAAGGTGGGCATCCCGGCTGTTGTCGGCGCTTAAAGCGTCCAATATCCACGTTGTGCTGTGATTATCACGGTGGGGTTGGCCGACTTGGAGATGCTCGAGCGGAGGATTGGCTGCAGCCCAGGTTCTACTGCAGCTAACCGGGGGGCCGGTGGCGCTAGCCCGTGTAAGTACTAGCGGCGTACTACTGCTAGCGATGACAGCTGCCACCTGCAGCCGGCCCGTCTGTCACATCCAGCAGTCGGCGTTCCAGTTCTTCCCTTCCGGCCAAATTTCCAATGGCTTCTGGTAAAGTGGAGGCTTCAACTGCCCGTCGCATCATATCTTATCGTGCCCGAACCCAACTCCTGCGCCAGCACAGAGATCCCGCCAAATCTCTCCGATCACCGCCTCCAACGAACCCCCGAACAGCCCAGAATCCCTTAATTGTGCCATTGGGGCACCGCGACAAACTCATACCCGCCTAATACACTCTGTCCGTCCCCCGGGACTTAACCACCTTTCAAAATGGGTCTCGCAAACGTCGTCAACATGGCCTCGCACCTCCAAAACGCGTCCCGCGCCAGGCTCGGCCTGACCTCCGTGCCCGCCATTAAGTACAACATTAAGGTCGCCATGGCGCTGCACCGGGCGGGCTTCATCTCGTCGATGACGCGCGGCGGCCCCAAGGCCCCGGACCCGGCCACCATCGGCTCCTACGAGCCCGAGGAGGTGACGACGGCCAACGTCGCGAAGCAGCGCCTCTGGATCGGCCTCAAGTACGACCAGGACAACAACCCCGTGCTGCGCAGCATGAAGCCCATCACGACCCCCAAGCGGCCCATCACCGCCGACCTGAGAGCGCTGGAGAAGCTGTCGCGCGGCTTCGACGCGAGCCAGCAGAGGGGTCTGGATCTGGGCGAGTGCATGATTGTCGCGACGAGTTGCGGCGTGCTGGAGATCCGGGAGGCTATTGCGCGTAAGGTGGGCGGTCTGCTGATCTGCCGCGTTGGACCGTGAGCGGGGAGTCGTCATGGAGATGGAAAATTAGCCTCTGATGAGATGAGGATGTGGAGAGACGAGTGGGAGTTGGGACGTCAGGGAGGGAGCAGGGTGTGTCTCTCGACTCTCTCCTCCCTGGTTTCCTGTCTTTTCTTGTCTGGAAAGAACAGCTCGACGAAAACAAGACAAGGAAGAGATTGTCTAAGCACATCGAACCCGACTTACGACCGTTCCGCGAAACAAACACTCCATTTCACCCCAAGCGCCTCGCATCCACGAACTCTTCGGAACTCGTCTTCTTCGCCCGCCATTCTTTATCCGCCGCCATCATCATCAATTGGAACACATGCATTGCATCTGGAGTCAAAAAAAAAAGCGTATTCGAGGCAGAGAATGTTTGTATAGTAGGAACGGTTCTTCTCTCTCCCTAAACCTGTACAATTTAGAACAAAAGAAGTGAAAAGAATAAATATAAAAAAACACATATAAACTTCAAAGAAGCCTGTTCGTTATGCCATCCCTATATCTTTGGCGGCCATAAGGCAGCAATTCGGTCACTCGCTCTCAAGGCGCTATATAAGTCGACAACTTATCGAGACCGATTCATTGCCTCATGACAGCCAAATAAACAATTGCGGCCGCGCCTTTCACCCACATGACCGCACAGAGACCAAAGCAAAGCCTCAACAACAACCCAAGACACAGGGTTGGAACAGATCTCATCCCATACCTACCCTAACCCACCAACATCTCAGCACATATATGATATCTGATACTTCGTTCCTTTCATCGTATCCCTACTCCCTACAACCATCACCCGACCAAAGCAATCCTTCCATATCTCGTTTCATCGCAGACACAATCCGGTAAAAGCTTTCCGCAACCCGATCGACCGATCTACACTTAATGTGGGGTTCACCCTGCCCTACGATGGCGGTGTCGGTGTCAACACCGACCGCAACTTCGTCCGCCCTATGGATCTCTTGGTCTGGTTAACATCACTTACTTACATACGATACCCGTATTCCATACATCTGATTATTATTTCGTACAGAAGTACAAATTTCGTACAGAATTCATCGATATCACCTACATAAGTGATCACCGCATCCACGTGGTCGTTGCCGCAGCCTTACTGCGCGGATATGTATGTAGGTCATCTGTAGACCGTAGATCTCATCAGAGCTCACCTCCTATCTCATTCTCACAATCACATCCAATTAAGAATCAAAATCGCATGAAGGGTATAAAATCCATTCTCGCTAAGTTTCTACAAGCAATATTTCTTTCTTCCTATCTGTCTCCTATCTCATGGTTTTCATGCTTACTTTTGCTTCATAAACGCCACGTGTAGTAGGTAATAGGAATTCGCATGTGCAGTGTTCAGTCGTTTTTTTCTTCTTCGCCCTCCCCTTCGAAACTTTGGAAACCCAGAAACCGCTTTCTCTTTACGTTGTCCTTTTTGTTTTTGTTCTCGCTCGCTCTTCTCGGGTAAAAAAGTAAAGTCAGGTTCAGCTTTCATGAAACTTTTCAAACCAAAACACCTACACCGCCCCTTTTACTCCTACAACCGCTTGTCAAACGCCCTACAGTAATCGGTGCAGTCATATCGACTCTCCTCCCTCTCCCTCCACTCCGAAAGAAACTACACACCTCCAGTAGACACCCCCTAATCCCGAAGAGTGGAGGCGAGAGAGAGAGGGAGAGAAGGTCATCGTTCCCACACCTTCCTAAGAAGAGCCATGACGAGAGGTTGGGGTATCAAAAAATTTCTCTCGTCCAGGAAAGAAGTGATGCGTTAAGCGCATCGTAATGAAATAGATATTCTTTTCTTAATTCGTACTCTCCGACGGAAGCCTGTGCGAAACGGGCGATGGAACTCGGTGCATCGTACCTACTGAGATGCAGCCGGCGCTTCTCGGTTGGCTTCTTCGGTGGCACTGCTCTCGCAGGCAACATCGATGAGTTCATTAATGGCTCCGGCGACCTCGGCTTCGATCGCGGACTCCTCGGACTTCTCCTCGACGGGCTCAGAGGCCTCCTCGGTTTGAGACTCAACAGTCTCCTTGACTTCTTCAACTACCTCCTCAGGGACAGCCTCAGTCGCCTTGGCTTCAGTAGTCTCGGAAACTTCATCGTGTGACTCGGTGGCCTCGACAGGCGTCTCGGCTCTTTCGGCGGGCTTAGCGACAGCAGCGACGTCCTTACCACTGGACTCAACCTCTGTCTTCTTCTCCTCGACAGGAGCAACATCAGCCTTCTTAGGTGACTTGGCAGTGCCTTTGATGACCGGCTTAGGAGTCTCGGCACGAGTGGCGGCAGCAGCACCGGCTTTGGTCTTGGGTTGCTCCTTTGCAGAGACGGACTTGACGCTCTCGCGGGATGATCTCGCAGATCTCGTCGGAGACAATGGTGTCTTAGCAACCGACTTTGCGCCATCTCTGCTCTCTGGCTTCTTCACTTGCGTAGTCGTCTTCCGAGGCGGACTCAAAGGAATCTTCTCGGCAGATCGCTTGGCGCTGCTTTGCGTAGGTCTCGTCATACGAGCCAAAAATCCCTCATCCACATGACCATCCTTCTTGGCGGCAGACTGGTCCGCAGCTGTTGGCTTAGGCGGCGGGCCCACGCCGGGGCGAGAACGGCCTACACTGGCGCTGGAAGGCTTGTGTTTGACGGCCTTGGCCGTTACAGTGTTGAGAGTCGCGACACTGCTTCGGCTAGGGGCTCTGTGCGTGCCCGCGTTGGGGGACAGGTGTCGAGCGCTGACAGAAGCGCGAGATGCCGATCGTCTAGAAGACGGGGCGCTACCACTGCCGAGCTTCTGAGCCGACGAGGCAGTGTGTGTCGTGAGGGAGGATGGCAATCTGGCCGGTCGAGTAGGCGACTTTGGCTTTGGCTTCACTGCCTCAGCCGGGGCAGGCTTAGTTGCTGCCGTCTTTGGGGCGACTCTCTTGGGCGAAGTCGTAGCAGGCTTGGTAGGTTCCTTAGCAGCCTTCGTGGGTTCCTTGGCGCTGGGAACCTTCGTGGGCACCTTGGTGCTAGCAGCCTTCGTAGTGGCAGGAGCCTTGGAGGTCACGGGTGTTTTGGTGGTTCGGATACCAGCTTTTGCTGTCGAGGCAGAAGCTGCTGTCTTAGATGCTGGCTTCGAATTCGATGCCGCGGCCGTAGACTTGGTTGAAGACTTGCCATTAGGCGCATCCCCAGCCCGGACTGAGGTCGACTCAGTGGGGCTAGAGGGCATCTTAGCTTGAGATCCCTCCGCACCCGTCACCTTGTCTGAGCTTGCAGTGGGCTGCAGTAGAGGACCCTTGAGTTCCTTTTTGAGAGAAGGCTTGCCAGGGCTGTCCTTCTTCGGAGACTCGGGTATCGGCTCTTTGGCAGCATTCATCTTGGAGATGATGTTGGTAGCCACGCCGCTCGAGGGCGCGTCCGACCGCTCGGAAGGGGGTTGAGGCGTAGTAGTGTCCGTCTCGTCACTGGGTCTTCGACTGGATGCTGAGACAGAGTCTCCGCTGTTCTGCCTCCACAGACCTAGCTTGCCGTCTCTCTCCACAGCGATGAAGGAGGTAGTAACTTTAGCAAGAGGAGGACGGGGTGATTCAGAAGGCGAGGGAGTAGCTGGTAGTGCCGAGTTTGTTGGTTAGCTAGAGAACATTCGAGTCTAGACAAGTAATGGCCCCGATGGTGTGTCTCCCTTGCCTGGTGGAAGCTTATAGAGTGGGTGTGGCGGATGTATAATATACAGACAGCACAGTGAACGGGATACAGTCACGCCCGTCTATCGCCAAGGCTTCCAATAGAAAAGCAGGGCAAAGAGGAGAAGATAGTCACTGCAGAGCCTTGGATGCCAGTACAGTGGATGGGAGTAGTCATACTCTCTTGTGCATGAGACACGAGATAAGACAACAAAGATGACAAGAGAAAAGAAAACAAGCCATGGTTCAGATGAGAGACAGACGCGAGAGACATTGTCGACATGAGAGGAGAGTGACGAGAGAGATTAGGCGGCGTCGCGCGGGCAGGTTGAACCACAGAACGTGGATGTATGGATGGAAGGTCCGGGGGGGTCGCAGAAAGGGCAAGAAAAAAGAAAAGAAAGAAAATAACAAAAACAAAACCGAAAAGAACAGATCAGAAAGAAAGAGAGGCTCACCAAATCCGCCTGGCCCAGGAGGAGATCTCCCCCTCTCTGACTGGCTGAGGTTCTGCTCGAACATGGCGCGAAGGTTCCTGACGCCCGACATGGTTGCGATGTGCTCTCGTGTTGTTGACGTGTTCGAGGGCAGTCAACAAACAACGTCTGCCGAGAGCAATCGGCCGTGATGGTGTTACACTTTGGGTGGTGAAAGCCCGGGGCTCGCCGCTTCGTTGCTGGTGCGAGATCTCCCAGTTGCACCGAACTGCAAACAAGCAGTGGTGATGGTGGTGGGTGGAAAGCCGCGCAGGGCGGTACGGGGGACGTGGGACGTTGTTCGGAAGCTGCTCGTCGCGCCGAGGTATTTTCTGGTTGTTTGCAATGCTCTCCCTCCACGGACGACGCAAGGTGGCGATGCGCGTCCAGTTGCTGGCTGCCTCCCCGTGGTCCGTTTGAGGTTGTTGCAGAGCAAGTCGAGAGGGAGCCGAGAGGGAGCCGCGGACTGGCTGGTGTTCGCTACGTGGACTCGTACCTTCTCTACGAGGTATTTTACCTCCACCGGTTTTAGGGGCCGGTACAATATGCGAACTATGCGGTTAACGCGTGACGATATGTATTCCGTGAGTTACAGGGAGCGACGCGGTAATTGTGAAGAGAAGACATAGGGCATATTAGATTAGAACTTCGATGAGAAAGAACACGTCGACAACGGGAAGAAAAGATTAATGAAATGTCATGTAATGCAATGTAATGCAGAGTAGAAGGCGTCTGGATCAAGAGTTGAAGTACGAAGTAGCTGGAGGCATTTCGCAGTCGACCGCGAGGATGTACTTCGAGAGGAGAGATGATAAACCTCTCAGGGGCTGCTAAGTAAGCCCTTTATTCTAATTCTGGTTACCACGAAGTGCGACAAGGCACAGCTTATGCACAACCTAGAGGTAGCGCAGGCATAGGTATTTTGGGCGTGAACACATGCATTAATACGAAACTGCCGAAACAGAACGTGGAGGTATAGCGGACTTGTTATATCGTGTGCTGCGCAGCAGTCGACTCCGCGAACATACGAGGAGCAGCGGTACCCGGTACTTCGCGGGGGGCCACCCGACCGTGCGTGCTCCGGGCCTAGAATATGCATTAACTGCATTATGCATGTACCCACCCGGCTAGGATTAAAGGGCCTGCACAGCTGGTGGGTCGATATGTGAGATCCCGGTTCGAGACTACGAGTAGGTAGAAGCAAGTACAAAAGGATTTCCAGCTAGGAAAAAAACAACAAGATGCGACACGATTGGCAATCCCTTTGGTTTCACTTGCCGTCGCACGTCCAAATTATGCCAATTAGTGATGACAAGGAATGCTGAGAAGGGCGCTAGAAACCTATGATACGGCCAGGTCTTACAGAAGGACACTAGGCAGATGCCTCGGCCAGTGTAAATTGAATGCGCGCATACGAATTCGTACTCGCCTGACCACGGGATACCAATAACTAACGGTTGGCCAGTGAGCTGATATTAGTGCCGTCGGAGCAGGGCCAGACAACTTACAGGGACCAGACTGGAGGTACTCGATACCTGCCTACCTGAGGTAGCAGGCGCACTACTGCCTGCGCTAGGTATTTGCGTAGTGCAGTTAGTGTACATTAGTGTGCCTCATAGGGAGGGCGTAGGCAGAAGGGTACCTACCCCGGAGGTACCAGCACCATTTCGTCCCGACTCCCGAGTCCTATCTGAGTCCAATCCATCTGCGAGCAATACGTGCGGGCATCTTGGCGATTTGTATTGTATTTGTATGCGCTCCAGCTGCGTTTCTATACGAAGTCCATGGTATACCCACCAGACCAGTAATCGATACTTACGCTATGAACCCTACGACGTGACAGATCTAGCGATCACCATTGCAACAACACGATAGAATTGTCTCAACCGGATTCCGTCCTTCCTACGGTAACGTGATGATACGCATTGGGCATCCAGTTCCTTTGCTAATATCACTCACGCTAGGTGCATACGGAAAACAATCCCGCTGGATAACCACGGCAACGCTTCATGTTCCACGCGACGCACTTTACGGAATAGCATGCAGGTACATTCGCTACCCAGGGAAGTACCTCGCACCCGAACCTGCCTCATGTACCGTTACGTACGGATTACAATATTCCGTACGGATTACCTCACTGTGTGATTATTCCGTAATGCTAGGTGCGTGAGACGCAGCTCGGTAGCATCCGCCACTCAATAAATCAATAAAAACCTTTACAGTGGTAATACGGGGCCCGGCCAATCACAGCAGACTCCGATGCTCGGCAAATGGCCCCACCAAAGCTCAGCAGCAGAAAGCTCGGGGCAGAGCTTGCTCCGTAACCGCGGCGACAGCGATCCGATAAAATAGCGTCAATTTACACTATCACACTACCTGCTTCATATTCAATTTCAATCTTACCATTCCATCCCATCCCATCCCATCCTATCGATCCCATCTCGTCCCCCTGCCCGAGTCACAGTAAGGTCCACACGCCCCTTACTGCTCCGACTCCCCCAGGAAAAGTCCAATCGACTTTTCGTTTCCAAGATGGCCGCGACTCGCGTTCTCAGAATTGGTCAGTAAATACTTACTTTTACTGTCAGCAAGAAAAGGAAAAGAAAAAGAAGAAGAAGAAAAAAAAAAAAGACGAAAACGGAAAAGAGGAAAGAGAGAAAGAAATAAACAAATAAAACATGACAAATCTACAATTCCAAAACCGAGAATCCAATTAACCCCCCAGACTGGCTTACCCCCTGATTTTTAACACCCCCGCACAGGCCTCATCCCCGGCGATGGCATCGGCCGCGAAGTGATCCCCGCGGGCCGGCGCATCCTCGAAGCGCTCCCGAGCTCCCTCGGCCTCAAGTTCGACTTCACGGACCTCGAAGCCGGCTTCGAGACCTTCCAGAAGACGGGCGCGGCCCTGCCCGAGCAGACGGTCGACGTGCTCAAGAACGAGTGCGACGGCGCCCTCTTTGGCGCCGTCTCGTCGCCCACGACCGCCGTGCGCGGCTACTCGTCGCCCATCGTCGCGCTGCGCAAGAAGCTCGACCTCTACGCCAACGTGCGTCCCGTGAAGACCGTCGCCTCGGCCGCAAACCCCATCGACATGGTCATCGTGCGCGAGAACACGGAGGACCTCTACGTGAAGGAGGAGCGCACCCTCGTCGACGACAAGCGCGGCGGCGTCTACGCCGAGGCCGTCAAGCGCATCACTGCGCGCGCCTCGCACCGCATCGCCGCCATGGCGGGTGAGATTGCCCTGCGTCGCCAGAAGCTGCGCAACGCGGGCTCCGCGAGCATCCACGGCTCCCCGCTCGTGACCATCACGCACAAGTCGAACGTGCTTTCGCAGACGGACGGCCTCTTCCGCACCTGCGCGAAGGAGATCCTCGCGAAGCCCGAGTTCGCCGGCGTTAAGGTCGAGGAGCAGATCGTCGACAGCATGGTGTACAAGCTGTTCCGCCAGCCGGGCTCCTACGACGTCATCGTCGCGCCGAACCTGTACGGCGACATCCTCTCCGACGGCGCCGCCGCGCTCGTCGGATCCCTCGGTCTCGTACCTAGCGCCAATGTCGGTGAGGGCTTCGCCATTGGTGAGCCCTGCCATGGCTCCGCCCCTGATATCCAGGGCAAGGGCATTGCGAACCCGATTGCGACGCTGCGCAGCACGGCGCTTATGCTGGAGTTCCTGGGCGAGGAGAAGGCTGCTGCCAAGATCTACGATGCGGTTGATGCGAACCTGGAGGCTGGTGAGCTGCTCAGCCCTGACTTGGGCGGTAAGGCTACTACTGAGGAGGTTGTCAATGACATTTTGAGAAGAATGTAAGGACGATCATAAATCGTTAAAAGAAAATGGAAACGACAAAAAGATATGCGATATGAGGTGCACAAAAAAAAGGAAAACGGATGTCAAAATACTAGAAAAAGGTATAGGCTTTCTGAATGAATAGACGACGTATGGTGAGGGTTATCCGTGGGCGATTAGAGATCCTCCCGCGTGTATACATACCTCCTACTCTACATATAACACAAAATAAAGGGGTTGGTCAGTTTGAGCAGAATTACTCCGTAAAAGATATGATTGCACACGTGATGAGGACTTTGTCTCGCGGTGATGGTTGAAATGGAGCGAAGAGTGGTGATTCTCGGATATATTTCTCATGACAATCCCACGAAGTGAGAACCGCTTGCCGTCTCTCATGCATGAATTTCGCAGGGCCTTTATACACTTCTATATACACACGTTTTCACTGGACCTATTGCCCTTCCCATGTCATAGGCCTTCCCAGGGTCTTTCATATCTTTTCTTTTTCCATCTATCGTGTCGGATATGAGAGTGTTCATTATGGTGGTGTTACATTTGGGTCCCCTTCAACTTAATTGTAGGGGACTTGCCTGACTCGTGATGGTCCCCGAGTCCTGCCTGTATCCGTGATTCACTTGATCACGGATATGGGATGTGGGATAGCAGATTCAAGGATCTCGCTAGGTCCCACACCCGTCAGGAGTTCGGCGTCTAGAAGATGATGCATTACTCGGTTAAGCTTATTTAGCAGCACGGGCAGCCTCAATCTCCTTCTGGTGCTTGGCGACCAACTCCTTCCTGTAAGCAATGAATTAGCAAATCAATTCACAGATCCTACTCTGCTGGAGTAGAGAATACATGTTGGGGCACAAAACTTACTGTAGATGAGGAGGCGCAGGAGCGTAGTGGCTGAATTCCATGCTGAACTCACCCTTACCCTGGGAGGCAGCACGCAGCTGAGTGGCAAAGCCGAACATAGAGTTCAAGGAGACATCGCACAGCAGGGTGAAGTCCTCGCTGCCGATCTCAGTGTCGATGATAGTAGCGCTGCGCTTGTTCATAAGCATGAGAATAGAACCCTGGAACTCGTTGGGAGCCATGATAGTGGTCTTCATCAAGGGCTCGAGGACCTGACCACCAGCCTCGTGGAAGACCTTCTTGAAAGCCATCTGAGCAGCCAAGCTGAAAGCGAAATCAGAAGAATCGGTAACGTGGGTGGCACCGTCGTTGACAACCATCTTGGTACCAATGACTTTGTGGCCCAATAGAGGACCCTTCTCACAAGAGATTTCGAAACCCTTTCCACAGGCAGAGATGAACTTGTCGGGAATGACACCACCAACGACCTGGTTCTCGAAGGTGTTCGAGTCAGGCTGGTCGTTGGGTTCAATCCAACCAGCAACACGGGCGTAATCACCAGGACCACCACTCTGTCGCTTCAAGAGGTAATCGAAGTGAGCCTTCTGGCCGATCGTCTCACGGTAGGCAACACGGGGTTGACCGGTGGTACACTCGACCTTGTACTCACGGCGCAGACGCTCGACGTAGATTTCAAGGTGCAATTCACCCATACCGGAGATAATGGTCTCCTCACTCTCTTCGTCGACCATCAATCTGAAGGTAGGGTCTTCACGCTGGAAACGGTTCATGGCCTTACTGAAGTTGTCGGCGTCCGTGCTGCGCTTAGGCTTGATGGACAAAGACATGACGGCATCAGGCACGAACATGGAAGACATGGAGTAAGGCAGGTTTCCGTCAGTGAAGGTGTCACCGGAAGCGCAGTCAACACCGAACACGGCGCAAATCTCTCCGGCTCCGATTTCGTTGACATCCTCCATCTCGTTAGAGTGCATGCGCACAATACGGGGAATGCGGACCTTCTTGTCGTTTCGCGAGTTGAACAGGTAAGAACCCTTCTTCAGAGTACCCTGGTACACTCGGATGTAGGTGAGTTGTCCGTAGTTGTTCTCTTCCAGCTTGAAGGCCAGACCGACAAAGGGCAGCGCATTGTAGGGTACGAGCTGGACCTCTTGTTCACCCTTACTTCTGTCGAGGGCTACGTTCTTGACATCGTTGGGCTGGGGAAGGAAGTCGCAAACAGCGTCGAGCATGGGCTGGACAGCCTTGTCAGCCAAGGCAGAACCCATCATGACGGGAGTGAACTTGAGGGCAATGGTGGATCGGCGAATAGCGGCCATGATCTGCTCGGGGGTAGGGGTTCCTTCCTCGAGGAAGATCTCGGCAATCTCGTCGTCGACGTCGGCTAGCTTTTCGATGAGGACCTGGCGCTTCTCTTCGGCCAATTCCTTCACCTCGTCGGGAATGGACTCCTCTACTCGCACAATGGTTCCGGAGGGGCCTTCACTGTAAATGGAGCGCATGTGGATAAGATCGACAACACCCTTGAACTGATCCTCAACACCAATGGGGACCTGGATGGCGGCCGCGGGAATCTTCAGCTTGGAGTTAATCTGTTCAACAGCCTTCCAGGGGTTGGCACCCATGCGGTCCATCTTGTTGACGAAACTGATACGGGGAATGTTGTAGCGCTTCATCTGTCTGTCGACAGTAACGGTTTGCGACTGGACACCACTGACGGCGCACAGAATCATGACGGCACCGTCCAGGACACGCAGGGCACGCTCGACCTCAATGGTGAAGTCAATGTGACCAGGGGTATCAATCAGGTTGATGTGGTAGGTCTCCTCCTTTCCGTCCTCCGTCTTCTTCCAGTCACAGAAAGTCGCAGCAGACTGGATGGTAATACCCTTCTCACGCTCGAGATCCATGGAGTCCATCTTGGCACCGGTACCGTCGCGACCACGGACTTCGTGAATAGCCTTAATTCGACCGGTGTAGAAGAGAACACGCTCGGTACATGTCGTCTTACCACTGTCAATGTGTGCCTGTAGACGGGTGATTCGATCAGCATATGACGTCTCTTCTCGCGATGCGTCTAGCGGGGTAGTATACGAGCGGAGGGGCCGTGACAGTCGAGACATACAGCGATACCGATGTTTCGCACTTTAGAAAGGCGCTTCTTCTCTTCGGGGTTCATCTTGCCGAGGACCTCCTCAGGGGTCAGCTCTGCCACCGAGGGCACAGCTTTCTTGGTCCTAATCGAGGAAAAATAATGGTCAACAGGAGCTCATCAGTGGTCAAAAACATAGCTCTTACGCGGCATTGGCGACAGCAGCAAATCTAGGTCTCGTCAGGCTGAAGTATCTTCTTCCATCGACGCGCACGGGGGCGACAATGAACTGCGAAGGAGCTTTGGCAGCAAAAGCCTTCGAGGCGATGTTGAGTCGTGCGATGCCGCTTCGAGAACCGAGAATGCGACTGTCGTTGAGGACAGCAATTGCCCGTTGCGCCCTCATTGTGCTCATTGTGAAAAGACGAACCCGATAACGAACAACAAGAAACGAAGGTAAATGCAAAGAGCGCAACCAATGGCAAGAGTGAATTTGCCTGGTGTTGAGGATGGAGATGGATGGAGCTACGAAGTTCAAGAAGTCTACGCCCACCAACGCCCGGGAAGTTTTTTAGTGGGTTCATCTGGGTTGGGGGAATTCAGCGAATCAGAACCACAGGGTGCGATCCGCCCAAGCGCCTGCCGTTGTAAATGTTCCGTATTAAACGGAATATTATCCAGTTGCACGTATAGTCCGAATGTCTTCTCATCTTCACAGGATTCGAAAATATGATAATAAAAATAACAAAATCCAAGAAATAAGTGGTGATGTTCAATTCGTCAGTATTCATTGGGGGTAATTTTTTCTAATAAAATTTCCGAGGCGTCTACTCATGCGTCAGTTCGGAATAGCAGTACTTATATACTCGTATGCCAAGATACAGCTCCTTTTCCTTTAAGCTGACCGTGTTCATTGATATGTATGATACCTTCACTTCAATAAGTAGCCATAATCGTCTACCAGGGTAGTAATTCCCGCCGTTCCTCCGTCCGTACGCCTAAGGCTCAAATAAAAGGGAAAAATCATTCATTTAAAACAGTGCAAACATGCCACCTCCCAGCATCATCAAGAAGAGGCTGCCTCCCATAACAGCCAGTGACGTGTAATCAATAGGAAGGGGACGTGAGCCCGCGTTCAATGTGAAGCCACCAAGGGCATTGAAGTTGGGTCCAGAGCTGGACCCATCAGAGTCGACTGCACCCTGGTTGGGTGCCGGTGTCGACAAGGGAATCTTAGCTCCTCGGCTGGGGAATGGTACAATGTTCGAAGTCGTCGCGTTAAAGTCAGTGGGCGCGAGGCCGATTTCGTTGTTCTCGAGGTCATAAACGGCGTAAACTGATCGGAGGAAGGTATCTCCAAGCAAGAAGGGGCTGCTGCTGGTGTTCAGAATGCCAAATTGGCACTGATCCTCACCCTTGAAAGGGCCGGATTCGAATGCAAAAGCATGGCCGGTGAAAATGGGGAAGACCAGCTCGTTCAGGGCAACCGGAATGACGGGACCGCCCTTCCCACCAAACCCGAATGCGAAAAAGCCCTCCTTGTTGGCTAAACTGCAAGGAACGAGAGGCGCGGGTTCGCCTATCGGTTCAATGGGCTCAAACGAAGCACCGACCTCCTTCCAAATTTCTTCGGCCAGGTCTTGGGGAAGATAGGTGAGCGTAGTTCCGGAATCGAGGACAACGGGGATAGGAAAGAACTGCGAGGAAAGCGAATCATTGCCGGAAGATGAAGAAACTTCCAGCGATGTCAATTCCACGATGAACGAAGTAAAACTCTGAGATCGGGGGTCCTTCTGGACGTCGACGCGAATAAGATCGCCGTGGTACTTGTCGGTATCGATGCCGCCGAACAGGACGTTTCCTTTGCTGGCGCCCAAGTCATTACACCAAAGACTGAAGGCGTTAGTTGCGATGTGACCCTCCTCGCGCATGACAATCGGCAGATTCTCATATATTTGGTCGGTTTGCGAAACTGATGCCTCGTTACCTGCATAGCCAAGACCAATCAACCCATATGGAATATCCGTATCGAGACCCAGACCCATCGTCATGTTCTGTAACGATACGTTTCCTATTCCGAACGTTTCGGCGATATAGTCGCCTCTAGAATGGCTTCCATCCACGTAGTTTATGTTGAATTCCTGATTGATGAGGACACCTGTACTTGACTTTTCGCTGTCGACTATATAGGGTAGAAAACATGTTAGCCGGAGATACTTGGGGTAAGATGGCGGAAATGAAAACTCACAGGAACCGAGCGTGCATCCCTCATTCTCCCTCGAGATATCTTCGCATACCGGGGCCGTGTTCGCAGGCACCCAGATATCACTGGATCCGGTATCCAACTGGAGGGTCAAAGCCTGAGGGGGGTTGCCTACAGTGCAGGAGGCAAAATAACCGCCACGTGCCTGGTCGTTTGTGATTGTTTCCTCGACGGAGCCAGTGGCACGTCTATGCAGCTTGGGTATCGGATGTGCGCGCTTCTCAATATCCCACTGCACCACCTGAGCCGATGCGACAGACGCGAGCAGCGACGCCGTCGCAATGTTGGTGACGCTTCTCATTATCGTGGTGTGATGATTGAAGATCATGCAACTACTCAAATCGATGATTTAAGTGTAAAATGAGAGCGCGAGAGAGGATAGGAAGAAATGAAGAGAGTGAGTTGTGATGATTATCGTGACTGTAGAATGCGAAAGAGTAATAGTCGTTCGGATCCCTATGATGATTATGATGATGAGTAGGTCAAGTCATACAGGCAGTGGTGCGAAAGGAGATGACGCCAACCAACCACTACGTAGTAGAGTCGAGCTACGAGGTAGTCGGGAGGGACCTCAGAGTCCGGCCAGTCGGTAGGTAGTATGTAGGAACAGCCCGAAGTGGAGCCAAAAGGGGGCCGTCACAGCGGGTAGGCAGATATAAATCTACAATAATTAGAATGTGCAGGTGCAGTGGTGACGGTAGCAATCCTGTCTCGGGCAGCAGACGAGAATGCCGTGAACAGACCAAAACCAGCAAGAACACAGAAGGGAAGGAGGAGATTCTGAGAAGAGTGATTAAAGGAGAAGGACCGTACTACTATTTGGACTGCGCGTGAAGCTGAAGCGCCTGTGGCTGAGCGTCCATTGTCGCTTGGCGAACGGAACTAAGCCGTATCGGTATAACAATGAAAAGGAAGTTACGTATGCCTGCGACGTAGCCGGGGTGTGTGGCAGGTACGGCCGTGTACCTTTACAAGCCCGAACCTACCTGACATTGGACCTCCGAGAGCCTACAGGTTTCACGCCGACTTATGTAATAATTGAGTGCTGACGCAGACGGAATGCGCGGCAGTTGTCGCAGTATTTCGTAGGCAGCATTGGCGACTTGTACGGAATAGGCATCATGACCGACGCTGCGCTAGAAGCTACAACTGACATTGAAGAGGCAGATCGCAATCACAGCCTGGCAGTCTGCCCTACTCGCACGAGAGAAAAGCGCGTGAAAGTCGGAAATTTTCAAGCAAAACATCTTGTATGACTTTGAGTCTATTTGTATCCGTTCGAATAGAGCGAACAACCAATACTCACGAACAACTGACTGTTATGTCTACGGATTCCGTGCTTCGTATTTCAGAGGTACTTTCGTAAATGGTACAAGTACAACACCTCGAACGCTGGGCGACAATGTGAAGCTCGTTTGGGACGCGCCAGGAGTTGCGATTGGTTGGATTCGGCGCTAGTCAAATAAGTACAGGTGTTTAATAAACGGCTTTAAACTCAACTGGGTAACTTTGATGTGCCAACAAATAACGCCTAACGCCGACCTTGCCAGTTGGCGTTTCAACCAGCTGACAAATTGGCAGGGGCAAACTGGACGGAAAGATGGGATTGAAACGTGAGCGAGAGTGTGGCGTCTGAGCCCAACTGGTTACGTGTGCATCCAACGCCCGTAAAGTAGGTACCTACATTCGGATCACTTACCCAGGTAGTACATAGGTATTTCATAGCAACCTCATGCATAAGCAGAAGATCAGATGACGGTACGATGATCTTGTGTTCGTACGTCCATCGCAGGCTGTGAACACAAAGGCATCTACATACTTGTACTCGTATCCTGCTTTCATTCTACAAGTATGAAGAACAAGATGCTGCGTACTATGTATCATTAACAACCGTCCCGTCAAGATCGGTTCCGACTGCCGCACGTGCATGAATCAATCTTGGCAGCTGAAACGCGCGTCATTGAATCATAAGCTCGCCTGAGACTCAAAAAGCAAGGACAACCCTTTAATATCATAATGTGTCTCGAATCTTTCTTTCACATGATGGTCTGTTCGTACGCGTATGCTTTTTTGCTGATTTGCCTCATGGAAAGGCTCACGCGCTCGAGTTATGGCTAGTTGGCCACGCAATAGGTGATAAATAATCGTCGACTCGAGCACTTGGCGAAAAAGCGTCAAAGATAACTCTTCTTGTTTCCGTACGGATTACCAACTTCAATATCTGTGAGTTGGCTCCTTTCTGTTTCCATATCGATTATTCATCCCATTACGACGAGTACAAGTACAAGTAGGTACATAGTGCGCCACGCAATCAATAGAGACTGGATAGCCACGTCGGTGCAGTTGACGACGCCTGGCTCCTGGTACGCGAACGTGGTCGCACCTAACCGCCCACTACCACCTGGCTGGAATGTACGTGCGCCGTAAGTAGCAGGTACATGCACCTAATCCCCTGAATTTTAGTAAAGTCCGGGGTGGCAGAAGCAGCTGCACAACTGGCCGGGACCGTGCTCACCTCGTGCGCTAGGGAAAGGTAGCCTGAAACTTTCCACGTCTATTGGTCCAAAGTGCCGGAAACAGTAGTGACACCAGCCACAGCAAGCCGCAGCAAGCAGAGACGTAGTATCGGTACTTCGTATTCGCACCTTCCAGAAGTACCGCCCGGCAGAGGCCATCGCGGGCCAGACACGTGCCAAGAGAACGTCATAAGCGCCGAAGAATGGTGCTGGGCACTCTTGACCTTATCGCTACGTTTTCTGTAACATTTCAAACTCCGACGAGGACAAGAACACACCCAACGGGTTGCATCAGATACCTATCGAAAGAGGTGTATTCTCTACGATAGGCAGGTATCTTACGCAGCACCGTTGGAGATGATGAGTTACAAGAACCGGAGATCTACAATCCACGAATGTCACCGTGTCCGGATTTAACCACGGATATCTAGGTACCCGTGATCCCACAGCCACGAACCGGCCCGGCATGACCCTGCAGGTTATGTCATTGCGACGCACACACACGGGCAGGAGTATGTACGAAGTACATACTCGTAAAGTTAAAAGAGGGCATGCACTCTGGAATTCGGCGAGGTTCTGGTCTGACACGTGTGCCGTGCACATGAGAGAGATCGCGTGGCGCAAAACAAAAAAAAAACGGTTTCACCACCTGCTCATCTCCGATCCTCAGCCGCAAGCCGCAGTGGAAATGGAGCTGAGAACGTTTGCGCAACGCGAAATTGCGCTCTGATTCGGTACATTCCGATGATGCCGTTATTATTTCGAGGCTGTACGGAATCCATACTCGTGTTACGTTGGCGGTGGTATTTTGGGAAAAGGTCGGTTGGGGATTCTCCGCGAGTGCCATCGTCGGTGGTGGTTTAGTCTGTAATTCCATCTCGATTTCCCAATCCGAATTGGTGTAGTGGCTAACATTTGACGCTCTCACGATGTCTTCTGGCTCATCAGCGCCGTCAAGCCCGGGGTTCGATTCCCCGATTCGGAGTTTCTTTTTTCATTTTTTTTTCACATTTTATTTTTTTCGCGCTTTGGTTAATGATTGCATACGGGTTACTCGCACGCATGTGTTGTAAACCGAGGTATGAATTGAATTCAATTGAATGCTTTTGTGGCTGCGATTGTATCTCATCTCACAGTTTAGATGAGACGTCGCAGTTCTCATGGTGGCGGGTCTTCTTGCACATGTAAGACAACACCCTATTAACAAGTGATTCAGAAGAAAATGATAAGTATTGACATCTCACCACGATATGTCAAGATCTGGTTCTATAATTAATATCTGTTCCTAGCTTGAGGAATTATTCCTGCGTCCCGAAATTAACAGAGATCACGGTTGATATTTGTACAAATATTTTTTTGACGCGGACATCAGTTGCACTTGCATACAAGCAATCGCATAGTTGGAGCAGGTGGTGCTTACGATACGGGTTTCGTATATGCGTGGTCGGTTACAAGCCGCTGGGCGAATCCAAGATGATGGACTTGAGCCCTTCATCAACTCATCACACGACATCTGGTATCACCGTCCCAGCGGATTCACAGCGAAACGACTGATCGATTCGACTCAACTTTGAAACTTGACATACTATCATGGGCATGTATGGGATGTGACATACATCGCGTGAAAAGCGAGAGGCGGTTGGTATGAGCGAAATGCTGTCTCACACTCTACCTGCCTCAAGGGTGTATCATTACTCAACAGTCCTAGATTTGACATGCGGAGGACATAATAACCCCCCTGAGCTGCGCTGCCGCCGTCTTGCGCGAAAGACCGTCAGCGACACAATCCCCGCGGGCGTCGTTTTTGTTCCGGTGCACCTGCTTACCTCACAGAAAGAGAGAACCTGTCTATTCGCACCTGCCATGGCGATCTCCTGACTTTACTATGCATTCTCTCGGCAGGAAGCCAGGGTTGAGGCATAACAAAATGTGGTCAACTCCTTGAGAACCCGGACAACCGCTCTGCCTCATGCGCTTCACGATGGCCTCGCAAGAATGCCGTTTCTCCCGCTATGTATGTATAGGGAGATATGAGCACGGTATATGGCCAAGACCAGTCGAATGCGCAACTATCGTTCATAGCGGTCGGTCGGAATCCAAAGTACTGGAGCTTCAATCAGCCGCGGCGGCCAAGAAACCAAACAAACGGACAAATCGCATTTCTCGCATCAATGACTTATCTGATCCCAGGGTCCTCAAGGTGGTCGACTCTCAAAACAGCCCGTTCTGGATCGTTGATCACTAATTAAGATGGCAACAGCCCATCGCTGAATGTCCCATTCTCAGTCACCAAACTCGAGAGTCGAATCTGATTTTGCGTCACAATACCTAATGAGCGATATTCCCCAACTATCCAACCCTCACAATACCGAACGAATAAGATTCTCAGGAGACCGTTACCTGTTAGTTTGCGGGAAAAGTCTACTCTAGGCCGCTGCTACAATTGGGAAGGCAAATCTAGGTAGTTTAGATGGCTACGACTCACGATAGAGGCAATTGACGGGATCGGGAAAGTTTCTCCCTTGAACGGGAGATCGTCAGGCCGTTGAACGGATGGGACCTCTTTGGCTTTGGAGCGGGTTTTTCAGTCCGGGCTTGTTGGGTATGATAATAGGAGAGGGTGCGATATTCTTCGCCTGCGTGTTTCCTACTGCCCAGGTTCTGTTTTCTTGGCTTTTTGAGTTGGTATTTGCTTGTATAATATCGCGGTTCAGTTCCTGATCCATACAAAGACCTCTACCATGCAGGAATACCGATGACATTCCTGTGTGCAGCCACGTGGGAAAAGTCGATGTGTGCACGATGACGGCATATGCAATGACTTACATACATGCATTGCTGCCGAGGCAGCCGGTAGGGCAAGCGATCCAAAGATTCGGGTTTCTTTTCTCATCTTGGCTCAGATCAAATCTGGCTCGGATCGGATCAAGGGAGCAAGATCTGCATCGGGACGATAATCGGTTGGCAGCAGAGATTCCAAATAAATCAGTAGAAGATGCGGATAGGGCATGATATGCGGCCCGTCTGCATCCTCCCGCGAGACAGATACTGGCCTCGATTGAGGCCCTTACAACGACATACCCCTGGTAATAGTTCTCATTCTGTAATCTCCATCATATACCATGCATCACGGAGCCCCTTTTCCACTACTGGGTATTATTGGCGGTGGTACGACGTGATATTTAAGGGGCGAAGAGTAACAAAACCGACGTTGTATTATTACTAGCAGAGGTATTCCGCATTGTTTTCCTTCATCGACATACCGGACTCACTTACTACTGCGGACATGAAGCTTGAAGGCCCTCTGACTTCCATTATATCATATGTGACGAGCATGAATCATGATGTCGCGCCAGTGTTCATTAATACTCCCCTGAATCTCAACGTCCGTCGACTTTTACTATGATCGATACGAACTACCATGACGGCATATACAAATCGTCGATTCAACTCTACGAGGACTTTGAGATGACTTACACTCACTGCTCAGTCAACAATGCAACCCCTGAATTCGATCTATGAAAATTTACATCGCAACGATTCTCATCGGAACCGGACTTTAGCATCGTAAACCCGTTCAAAGGCCCGCCAAGCCCTGAAGATCAGACAGGCTATTCCGTAACAACAGCTAGATCTCAGCGATAAGGCAACCGCGTCTTCAGAGGCCCTCAGCAGTCAAGCTGAGGTCGTATGATATCTGGATGGTCGGCGATCGAATGGGCTCGTCGAGAATCGCGCACTACGGCAGAAGTGCCTACATACCTATGCTATAAGGGAGCCCTTCTGGAGCAAAGTTGTCAAGTCCCGCTCAGATATGGGCTCCAGAGTAAATACAACGTTGCCGGCGCCCCAGCATGATGGTGCCGGTACATACGGATCAGGTTAGACCGGGGGATTAAATGATCGACTAGTGCAGGATTCACTAGCCGATCTAGGTAATCTAGCGTGCATTAGCGCATAGATGCGTGAGGTCTCTGGAATGCGGGGAGTGGAGAGCAGGGGGGACCGAGGCACGTCGGAGGTCGGACTGCGTTCGGCGGCCGTGAGTCTGACCATCCGGGAGATACGACTATTCACTCACCAATGGAGCTCTCACTTGCTCATTCACTCACGACGGGTCAAACAGGGTGTTCAAGAGACTGAAAATATGAGAAGACTGAAGTAGTTCGATACGCATGGCGTAAGACGACGTGAATACATTTCAGAATACATATCATGAAGTCTGACGTCGACTCTCCATATCAACAGTCGGATCAATATTACGCCGGGTTCTCATGCATAGATAATGATCTCACCTGCGGAGAAGGACGTGATAAGAAGAATGGTCGGTATCGCAACCCTAGCCTGAATATGCAAGGATGGACAGTTGCATCGACTTCTTATCAGCACCCCAAAAGTCCTAGGATCCGGCATTTGGAGAAGAGCCAGATACCCATGGTCCATGAGTAATACTGATTAGGGCCGCATATCACGAATCACGATAGGTAGAATGGGATCTGCGTCAAGGAGGATCGTGCTGGTTACATCTAGAGACGCGATACTGCCCGTCCTGGACGGAACTAGACATGTCTCGCAGCTCTAGCAGTCGCAGTCGACTGTCTTAGACGATCATCACTGCCCCCAGAGGCCTCAGAGCTTCCGGGTTGCGAATGCCATCCTGGCCTAAGGCATAATCGAGGAACAGGGAAAGCCCTACGAGAGGAACTATACCTACTCGTATCCCACTAGGTCGGATACATCGCTCGTCGATATCATTGTCGCCCCGCCCAGCTTCACCCTTTCACCTACTAGCAGCTCCTTTACAAGTGGCTGTTTATGCCATGAGTAAGAGTAGTACTACCTATAGCAAATCTGCGCGATAGCTTTATGATCATCAAGTCGACGTTACCTTTACTGCATAGTATTTCACGCAGCTTAGTGGCTGCGCGTTCGGAGAGGGGATGAATGAGATGACGAGCCCGCATAGTCGCAAAGGAGGAGTAATGTAAGCCCTACCGGCTTCAACGTCCACCTACATATAGGACGACGAAGCCTCCGGTATTATCTGGCTCATCCGTCCCTCCTTATACAGTCCTCTCCATTGGTTCAAAGTGGTCGCCATCATGCCGTCCTTTACACAATTGACCAAGACGGCCTTGAAGCTGGGCTTCCTTGCCCAGGCGACCTTGGCCAAGCCCATCGCCGAAAAGCCGAGGCTCGGCGCCGTCGCTTCGGAAAACGCCGTCTGCTCTAACATCGGTATCGACGTGCTCAAGCAAGGAGGCAATGCTGCTGATGCGCTCGTGGCCTCGCAGCTCTGTGTTGGTGTCATTGGCATGTACCACAGTGGTATAGCTGGCGGTGGCTTCATGCTCGTACGTGGTAGCGATGGCGAATATGAATTCATTGATTTCCGTGAGACTGCGCCCGCCGCCGCCTTCCAGGACATGTTCAACAACGATACTAGTGCCAGCTTGGTTGGTGGATTGGCCAGGTAAGGAGAACTTGGCTTTCCCTCTTCTGTCTTGAAGCTTTTGATTCCAGAGCTTACCATTATCATTAGTGGTGTCCCTGGTGAGCTCCGGGGCTTGGAGTACCTTCACCAGAAATACGGTACTCTTCCCTGGAAGACGCTCGTCATGCCGGCTGTCAACGTAGCCCGCAACGGCTTCACAGTGACGGCAGACTTGGCCAAAAATATCGCTTCCTACGGCAGCACCCTCCTCGCAGTTGACCCGGCCTGGACCCCGGATTTTGCCCCCAATGGCACTCTTCTGGGACTGGGCGACACCATGACTCGCAAGAGATATGCCAACACCCTTGAGGCTATTGCGAATGGCGGCCCCGATGCCTTCTACACCGGTGACATCGCAGAAGCCACCATCAGGGCCCTGACGGCTGCGAACGGCACGATGACCATGGATGACTTGAAGAACTACACTGTAGCGATCCGAAAGACAGCGCAGATCAAATACCGTGGCTACAAACTCACGTCCACCACGTCCCCTTCGAGTGGTGTCGTTGCTTTGAGTGCATTGAACATCTGCAACGGTTACGACGGATTCGATGACCCTGAGGCGGTCAACCTCACCACTCACCGTCTCGACGAGGCCATTCGGTTCGCTTACGGCCAGCGCACGGAGCTCGGAGACCCCCTTTTCGTCGAGGGAATGGATGAATACCAGGATTTGATGATTAGCGACGACACTGCCGCCGAGATCCGAAGCCGAATTTCCGACTTCCACACTCTGGACGTGTCCGATTACAACCCCGAGGGCTACGAGAGTCTGCCCACACCGGGCACCAGCCACCTCGTGACCGCCGACAAGAGTGGTCTCGCCGTCAGTGTCACGACCACCATCAACACCTCCTTCGGATCGCACGTCATGGTGCCCGAGACAGGCGTCATCATGAACAACGAGATGAACGACTTCTCCATCCCCAACTCCAGCAACACCTTCGGCTTCATCCCCTCGCCCTCGAACTTCATCCGGCCCGGCAAGCGCCCCATGTCCTCCATCTCCCCCATCATCGTCGAGCGACCCGGCGGATTCCTCTATGTCGCGCTCGGCTCCGCGGGCGGTAGCCGCATCATCAACGCCAACATCCAGAACGCGCACTACGTCCTCGACCGCAAGATGTCGACCCCCGAGGCCCTGGCCCAGCCCCGTCTGCACGACCAGCTGAGCCCCAATCAGGTCACCTTCGAGTACGCGTACGACAACTCGACGGTTGCGTTCATGGCGTCGCTCGGACACAATGTGTCGTGGGTTGCGCCTGGTCAGAGCACGGCGCAAATGCTGCGACTTTTGCCGAATGGCACTTTTGAGGCGGCGGGTGAGCCTAGACAGGTTGCTTCTGGTGGCTTTGCTATATGAGTTAGAAGATGTATTTGTAATGAAGTAATGTTTTATGCATGATCATAGCCGGCCAACTTGAGGCTGCTGTCAGCCGGACTTTGAACGGGATTTATGTCGATGAGTTTCTTATTGCCGTGATGTGATGTGCTTGGCGCTTATGGAGTTGGAGATGCTTGTAGACTTTGATGAAGTGAAGATGAAGCATTGGTAGTAGTCGATGGGTGTATTATGTACTGTAGGATGGAGTGGGAAAGGACTCAAAGGAGGGCTAATCATCCGGGGAGGGATTATTCCTATGACGTAGGCCTGGCGGTACTAGAGGATCCACCTGGTATTATGTAACTGCGAAACTCCGCATATATCGCAACCCTCATTCATTCTCTCGTATTGCTCACTTGCATCTTTCACGTTAACTCGACATACCAAGCCTAGCACCAGAAAAAATACCAAAAAAAATACTTCAAGAAATTCCAAAAACAAAATGTCCCACCACGTCCTCCTCCTAGGCGGCAACGGCAAAATCGCCCGTCTCCTCACGCCCCTCCTCCTGCAGCGGTCCTGGACCGTGACCAGCATCATCCGCTCCCCGGCCCAGATCCCCGAGGTCCAGGCCCTGGCGGGCGCGGGCGACGGGTCCCGTGGGAAATTGAATGTTCTCGTGCGCAGCTTGGAGGATGTGAAGAGTCTGGAGCAGGCGAAGCAGGTGATTGATGAGGTTGGGGCGGACTTTGTGGTTTGGAGTGCCGGGGCGGGCGGGAAGGGGGGCGCCGGAGAGGGTAGGTTTTTTTTTCTTTGTTTTTTTTTCTTTGTTTTTTTTTGTTTTTTTTTCTTTTTTGGGGAGGGGGAGACTGCTTACCTACTTGGGCTACCGGGTAGGTAGGTCCGAGCTTGCGTGCGATAGGATGCCGTGCGATACTGTCGACCCCTTACCTACCACCTACCCGGTAGCCACCGGGACTTAGACCGCATACCTCACAGGCAGCGCAGAGACATGACAACAAACACAATTTTACATGCAATATAACTAACACATCCCAGACCTACGCCATCGACCGCGACGCAGCAATCCACTTCATCCGCGCCGCCGTCGCAACACCCACCATCAAAAAATTCATCCTCATCTCCTTCATCACATCTCGACTCGCCGGCGCGCCCTGGTGGACCCCGCAAATCTGGGCCGACGCGCAAGCCGGCGTGCTCAAACAGCTCGGGCGGTATTATCTCGCCAAGGTCGCCGCGGACCAGGTTCTTTACGAAGAGAGCAAGAAGCGACCGGATGATTTCGCGGCTGTGTGCTTACGGCCGGGACTCTTGACGATGGAGCCGGCGGGGGGCGTTATGTTGGGGAAGACGCCTGTTGCGAGCGGGACGTCGAGTCGGGCGTCTTGTGCGGTGCTTACGGCGCTGTTGCTGGAGCAGGAGGGGTTGAGGAGTTGTTGGTTGGATATGTTGGATGGGGAGGAGGGGGCGGAGGATGCGGTGAGGAGGTGTGTGAAGGAGGGGGGTGGATTGTGTTGAGGGGGAGCCGTTTTGTTCCTGAGGGGAAGGCAGTAAAGTAGTGGTACATTAGGTACGGAATACTTGTATGTAAAGACGGCAATCCAATCGGAATGCGTGGAGAGCACCATGTGAGGACGGGAGATCTTTGCATGCGGAGAAAGGTGAACTGCCGAAGGTGAGGGCACACGTGTGAGGAGACATGCTCGGAGGTTATACCTCCGCATCGCCAAGGAAAGGAAAGGATTCAGCTGCAAGCCACTTTGAGGAGATAGTTGGAGAACATTGGTAGGAAAAATGGCATAAAGCATTGTACATTCGTAACTATCGCTGACCTCGTGTATGTGTGTATGTATATATGTACGTGTGTATGTGTGTAGGTATCTACCTGCGTTTCTCGTCTCTCATGAAAACGTCGTCTTTGCCTGATATTTTTGGTCCTCAGGGGGGGGCTGAAAACAGAAAACACAAAAACAATAATACACGCGCGCGCGCATCATAGGTATATGTCTCCCCCTTTTTGGGGCTCTCTCTCCTCGTTTTCCTGGAATCTTATAAAACCTCTTCTCCCCAACCACCTCCGCCCCTTTTCTTCTTTCCCCTCGAATGATGAACGCCAAGCTGCGCCTAGGAAGGTTCTCAAGATGAATGAAGTCAAACGCAAGAAAGAAACAAAACTGGGTATGCCTGATGAGAAAAAATATGTTACAGCACAAGGAAATCAAGTTCGTTCTTCCGCGGCGGCATCGCGCCCGCAGGGTCAGGCACGGCATGTACAGGCCCATGAGCCCCGTTCATCCACGCGAGACCGCCCGCGTCTTCACGCTTGCAGCCCCATGGATCACGGAAGCTGTTGGAGTTGCCTCCTGATGTGTACTGTGTTGGCGTCGTCTGGCCGCCGAGTCCGGATCCGTGGTATGCAGAAGCAGTCGCGGCGGCAGCAGGAGCACCACCGCCACCACCAAAATTCGCGGAGCTCGCCATCCAGTCTGGCATATTGGAGTCAAAAGCTGGGCTATTCGTCTGCACGAGTTGGCTTGCTGCGTGCAGGCTTTGTAGAGCCCAACCTTTAGCTGACGGAGCTACGCGGAGATAAGTGTCGGAGCTTGCTCGGCTGGTGTATGAGCTCTCTGTGCTCATCGACGTGTTCCAGAGTGAGTCGAGGTTGAAGATAGCCTCGGATGGTTCCGAGGCAGTCGCAAATGTGCTAGGCATGGAGGTATTTGAGGTTTGAGGGAAAGACGGCTGTTGCTGTGGGTAAGACGGGCTGTGCGGTACGTGGAAAGGGGGCAGGTGCCCGGCGAACTCGCTACCAAACGAGATCTGTGTCGTGTGGCGGCGCTTATTCCGCGGGGTCTGCTCTCTGTCGTAGTGCTGCTCGTGACGCACCGGCAACGGTGTCGGTTCTTGGAATTGCTGTGCGGTCGTCCCTTCTTTACCGCCACTTACATCAGGGGCGAACGAGACACTGCGGTCCTGGCGCAACTCGCGTGCGTTCAGTCGGAGCTGCGATAGAAGCGAATGCACCAAGTGTCCCATCTTCGCAGCTGGCTGGTAAAGGCGGCTCATACTGTGAATAGCGTCAACCAGCACTTTGAGACATGATAGGTAAGTTCGTCGTTCCGTCTCGTCCTTGGTGTGCAATAATGCTGCCAGAATGGCCATCGAAGCTGTTCCTGCCGGCTGAAGATTGACCCAGCATATCTTCTCCATGTCGTATCGCTTCTTGTACTGCGATATCACCTGGGCGAGCTGAACAGCTGCCCGTGTGCAAATGTTGCGTGTCGAATCGGCGGCGACGGGCGTGCTGTCGTGCGAGTTCATGACTCGGTGACCGGCAAACTCGTACTCAATCTCTGACGCGTTCATAGCGTCAAGGCTCAATGAGGCCTTTTGAATCAACGTGTCGGTGGCGTGGCTTTCTTGCGAGCGGAGCAGTAGAATCACGATAGCGTGGTACTGCTCGTGAAGCAGAAAGTAACTGCTGGGAGCGATCCTGATATTCTCGAGTTTCCATGTCAGATGACTCGGTAGCCGCTTGTACCAGTTCTGAAGCTCCTGATCGACTTGGAACGAATTTGAGGAAGTATCGTTTCCCGGTTTGTCAGTGCCAAATGAAACGGCTTGACTCGCCGCTCGTCTGAGTCTGGTTTCATCCTGACCCTCGATGATGAAACTGGCTAAACTCACGAGCTCAAACAGGTGCTCGTAGATTTCTTGCTCCACCACTTGCGAGTCCATCGGCACACCCTGGTTGTGTTCAAACGATCGATTGATTGCGAAGCTTGGTTTAGTCCAATCCCAGCTGATATCTTGAGTCTTGATGCTCGTTGGCCGCCCAAGATACAGTGACCAGTACTTGTCGTGGAGGATACAAGCCCTCATGACTCTTTGCTGTATGCTAATCTCATGCTTCGGTAGCCCGAGTTTGCTACAGTCAACGTGAAGGCCAATATCGAATGCCAGACGATTGGCCATGCCTATTTGAAAGTCAGTACACTCCCAGAACTTCGTTCAATCCGGGGACTGTGAGCACTGACTAGCATACATCCAGCCAACGTTATCCTTGCCAACTCCGCACTCTAGATCTCCCAGAAGCAGAAGCGACTGTACGCTGGTGATGCCCATGGATCGCTCTAATTCAGTTTCGAGCATGTTTCTAGCTTCTTGGTGTAGGGTGTTTTTCCCACCCCCAAGGTTCATTCTGGCGATGTCACAACGGTCCTGGTCGGCGAATCGCCAGCCTATGGCTAGAATTATGACATGGAGGAAATAGGAGTAGAATTTGGGATTCTCGGATCCCCTGTCTGCTTCGAAAGCAGTCCTGTCAACAAGCTGCAGCGCGCTGTTGTGAAATCGCCAGTAGTTTTGCATGAGGTAGTCGTGCGTCTTCGGTGTAAGTGATCTGATGATACGTTCAGCACGGCGAACTTGCTCAGCGGGTTCTCTTGTTGAGTTGCGTCCGTTGGAAGTAGCATGTGCTTGACGGTTTACCATCGGATCAAAGAATCGGAGTCGGCTTAAAAGTCGATCGTGTGGTAGTCCACCAACTGTGAAGAAAGGCTGGTGTGCGGCATCCCCCTGTTTCGTATGATCCGGATTGTGAGAATGGGGATGATCCTTCTGGGAGGTTTCTGACTCCATGGTTAACGTATCATGGCCGACGAGGCCACTATCCATAGGGCTCTCCTGCATGGTGAAGTCGTGGTGAGAATCCGGCGGCGATAGTACGTGGCGGATTGGTGAGTTAGCATCTGATTGCGACCATGCTCCGCGAGACTCAGCACTTGAGCCTTGCAGCTCCTCATTAGTGGCCGCCAATTGAGCGTCGTGTTTGGTCATGGGTGGATGTGAGGCGGTTGGAACAGCCACGCCGTGGTCCCGTAGCATGCTTTCCAGCAGACTAATTCGAGCTGACAACGACGATACGTATGCCTTCGATACAGGTCTATGGGGGTTGATATCAATAATGCTGACTCCGAGAGACGATCATCGAGAAGAACAGGAACGATGGACACGACAATCACTCACCGACGACGCTCATCATCCATTTTGATCACACAGTTCGTCCCAGACCGCTTGCATTGTATACATGCTGAGGCCCCCTTGGGAACTACACATCGTATGCGGCGATCTCTACAGGAGAAGCAGGCGACCGAAGCTCGATGTCGGACATGCTGCTGGTTGCTTCGTCTTGAGGCACTGGCAGAGTGAGAGACATTTCCCTGGTCCGAGACATCCATCTCTGATCCATTCACAGACCCTCTGGCTGTAGAGACTGTCATGATCTGGGAGCGAGTGCCGTGCAACAAGTCTTCGATGGCTCGAAGGTAAACACTGTGAGGATGTGGGAAACAGCCATGAGGCGTCTTGGGCGAACGGGCTCCGGGATAGATAGTTGAAGAAGCACGAGACCTGGGGACGATGGCTAATTATGGGTAGTGGAGCAGGAAGTTCTTGACAGCAAGGATGGCGTCGTAATATGGGGTCGCTGTCCGGCGTTCCAAGCTTCCCCAAGGGCGTACTCGTACATGGGTTGTGCCAACAGACTTGAAGAGAATGGGCCCGCCTCCACGTTACCCCCAATCTAAAAACCGACGGTGAACCACGGCCGTGGGCCCAATGGCCAGGATCGTCAGGCCCCGGATCTGGAGAAGTGAGAGGACTGACACAGGTTCATGATTGCTCGCGCGATCGTCTATCCTAGTAGAGCCTAGTCCGGGGCCAACCAGGGGCAAAATGTCCTGTGGGCCAGACGGTTCGCATCCATCCCCAATGGCGGGGATAGCGTCGTTTTCACAGCCTGCGGAACACCTATCTCGGGCAGTAGTGCTTTGAGGATGCCTGGAATGGGTAGGAGAGATCCTACGAGTACATCGTGAATTGGTAAGACACAGCAGTCATCTTATTGATCTTTGTGTGCACGAATAGAGACAGCGAGCAGAGCTATATTTGTTGCCATGAAGCATTTGATTCATCGACGGGAACCTATTGGATGGCAGGATGGGCCACACAACGGCGGCCTATTGGAACTGCATGAATTCGTCGTGTAAATGTGACTAATAGACCCCGTGTAGGGATTAGGTAGACGGCGAGGTTTCTTTTTTTTTCTCTCTAAAAAAAAACTGGAGAAGACTCTGGGGAGGAGGAGAAAGAAGAAGCGGACTTGTTCCTAGCTCCCCTAGATTTTACGGACTAGTGCCCTTTTTTTCGCATCGAACACTCTTTATGTCGCTTACCTGCATGTGCTCGGCGCAATAATATGTATCTACTCGTAGTGCAGCGTCTAGTCCGCTTACAGACGGGACCGGAAGTACCTCAACCTCAACCTCGCCAGAGTCGGTCAGCGTCTGAACCTATTAGATCGTGTCTATTCGTAAAGAACTCTTGATTCTAGTGCGTCATGCTAAGTTTGGAGAATCTCAACAAAGGATGTATTCCGTCGTTGGCTGATAAATCGACAGATGGTACCGGTACCTTATATACGGCAATAACGGCGGGCAATCTGCCTCGATGCCATGTGAGCTCCCCGTACCTACGGTACACTACGGATAATATAGAGGCTGAGAAACAAGACCGCACTATCAGAATTAGCCAATGCCATGCGTGAATTCCACAAATCTTGCCTGTTAGTAAACCGCCGGACTGCACTTTATGCGTCCCAACTGACTCGCTAGACCCGAGCCGGTGGGCCAAGTCCGGCCCCATGATGGTGGACCCCAGCTTCTCCAACCGGTCTTGTTCCCCACACGGCCATCACGTCGATTCAGAGCTAAGAATACGCAAAGGAATGGGCAGGTCAACGTAGACGTTGGAGTCACGTATTAATAATGCGCGGTGCACGAGACCTCGCTACGACGCCGATTACATATAGAGATTCGTAACTCATGAGAGTATAGGAGTCCTGTGGTATACGATAGGTATGTGACCCCACGCCGGACAGGGCGTTTGAGTGGTCGGTGCCGATCGAACTACCGATCGAGAAACCAAATGGGTCCGGGGAAAGTTGATGGCCGAGTGTGAAAAGTTGAAGTCTGGAGTCTGACGTGCATGTTGAAGCCGACCGTTACATCTCGACTTGCATTAGGCACAGTTATTAGCTAGGTTACACCACATCGCCCTCCAGTCGGCCTACCGTATGTAACTCCTACCTAGGTACTACCTACTCCAGGTCTGTAGTGTATAGGTAAGAATAGGTAGTTTCCGGAGCGGCAGACATGTCTCGAGTCTCGTTAACCAGAACGAGGTAGAGACGATTCTAACCTCGAGAGACACGTAGTACTCGTGCTGTACTCGGGATGAACATTGTTTCGGGGTAGAAATCCATGTTGTCTGCACGTCAGGAGAGTATACGAGTTGTACCCTGGGTTGAGGACCATGATTAGCAACGGCTAACATGATTCTTATACCGAGAGAATTCGAAGTCAAGTGACCTCTGTTACCCACTTTACTACGTGCACTAGAAGAAGTCTTCTCTTTTCTGGAGAAGAACCCATACAATTCCGTTACATCGGCGCAAGGGAAACGGTAGGTGGTGTTCTTCGTCAGAGCACCTTGCATCGAAAAAAGTTGCTGCCTCTTGGTATAAGAATAGGTACCCATATTCGGCGACTCGGCAAGGAATCTTTCGAGGTTTTGTTGAGTCCCTGTGATCCGTATCGTGAGATATTTTACGGATTATATCCACTCAAACTGGGACGAGACGACTGGATGCATCTCATTGTGACAGGTATTCCGTCCTGCCATTCATTCTTACACGTCATATTCGTGTCTGCGGAATACCAGATTCCGCGATAGGCAGTCACAGCCTAGGTGAAGTACGGAATAGATAGGTAGGTAGGTAGACCATGGGTAGGCCACGACCGCACGACACCATGAGATTTCCATTCAGCTGGTCTGGCGGGTTTCCTACTTTGCCTAGGCAAGTGACTATTTCGTAGTAAAGTGTAGTGCGTCCCGTCGTATTGGTAGGTCTTAATCCGTAGGTCACGCACTACACTAGGTAGTAAGTAATCCGTAGGTTGGGACTAGGTCACCGGTAGGCTGGGTAGGCTCAGCAGACTTCCACAAGGCCGTCGCATACCGACGCTCTGACTCGCTAGAGACTTGCTGGTAGATATCCAGCACTTCCTAGGCCTCGAGGCGATAGGATTTGTAAACCACGTGGATGCTGGAGCTTGTGGCTTATGGCGACGCGCGAAGACGCTGGTGCTGACAGGCAACCTTCGGCTCGCTTTTGTAAAGGCTTGGATCAAAGCTTATTTCGCCTCCAGTGAGGAGTTCTTCTCGTCCTCGACGTTTAATTCGGTGATCTTCCGCACGCCTTGTGGAACTTGTTCCATCCAGACCTCATGCCAAGAGCCCCGATCCTTTAATTGCTGTTCGTCTGTTGCTCGAGGCACCTTCACGAGTAGTGTGTCTTTTTATGGAAAACCAACACGAGCTTTCTTGGGTGGCATCAAGTGAATTGCCACATATCAGAGACACAGTCCTCTGATGTGCCATACATAGACGTGATGCCCAGTGTACCTATGCCGTAGTGGATGAGCATGGCCTGTCTTGTGGGACGATGATATCAGGGTGTTTCTGAAGTCGATGCCTAGGTCTTCGATTAGATTGATCGCCATACTAAGGTAGCATGTCTAGCCATGCTAGCGGATGGGTAGTCATGCTCGATTGACTAGATAGGTATGTACCTAGATTGCTGGATACCTACCTAAGCAGACAGGTATAGCTGGGTAGGTACGGGATTGTGAAACAAGACCTCGCTTCTAACAAGCCGGCGATAGCGGAGGGCGTACGGAATGTTGAGAATCGGCCATCAGGGCAACTTTCTTATGCGAAGCGTGAGATATATGGATATCTGTTTGGCAGGCGTACGAATGATGCATTTCCTTTGCTGATACTAAAATCGTAGACGTACGATTCATGTGTTCCGGACCGGAAGAGCGATAGCAGCGCACCAAGGTATCGTGTTCTTGTACCTAGACATCTAGGTATGAGATACCTTTTCGTTCTAATAATGGTCCTGTGGAAAGTCACATAGGGGTTAGGGGTTAGGGGTGAACCAATTTACCACTCTCTTAGGACGAAGTAGCCAAGTGAGGCATTGGCGACTACGAAATGTACGTGTACTGCGTGGTTGTAGTAGGTATTTCGTAGTCATCGGATATCGGGTTGGCCTTATCTCCAGTCAGGCACCGCGGGAATGACTGAATACCTATCCCGTCTCCCGTACTTGCTTGCTGAGGTTGGGAAACCGCATAAGTGCGACGATCGAGTACGGCTCGGCTGTGTGGCACGGGGGCCGCTTCTTGAAGACAGCAGACTATCTACCTAACGTACTTGGTCGGTCTTTAACCTTCAACGCTAGGCTGAATGGAAAAAAGATGCCGGACGATGCGGACTTATAGTCTTATACGCTCATACGCAGTCCAGAGACGAAGCGGTGGCGAGACTAACTTGTGTGGTGAGCGACCGGTTCGGCCACTACCGACCGGCTGCCACTCCACCTGAAGCAGCGGCGATAAGGGCGTTAACATGTTTGGTCGGGGATCGAGCCATAAAAGCGTAACTGACGATAGTTAGGTAGTCACTGGAAGCGCCTTGGGGAGGCATTGGCACATGGTAGGTGGGATGATGCAACTATGGAGACAGCCATGCTGAGCCATTTGAGGCACGGGAGTTCGTGCCGTCAGTCGAGGGCTTCCTCCGTATTGAGGCAAGTCAAAGCTCGTGAAGCAGATAGGACATGGCGGAGATCACGGCCCACGGCCCACGGGTGAGCTAGAGACGACTGGAATGCGAGCCATACGCTGGCCGCAGCTTGATGGGAACTTGGCTGTGCTGCAATTCGTTGTACAGGCCAAGCCGTGGGTGGCTATTCCGTAGTGGCGTATGCAATACAAGGAGCTACTCATTCACCGTACTCCGTCCATGTGGTAATGTTTTGGCATTGTTCCGTGCGTCGTCCATATGTCGTCAACGAGACGATGCGACGGATATCCGAGGAGAAGTTATACTCCGGGTAAAAACCACGAGCCCGATCGATGCGAGATTGAGTTTTGGTTATTACTCCAGGTGATTCGGATACATTGATAATACGGAGTATGTAATTGTTAAGTCTATACTCCGCATAGCTAGGTGCCTGCTGGGCGTGCAATAAATCTAAAGGGGAGGTTCTCGAATCGGGGATCAATCTGGTGTGCAGATGCACAGATATGCAACAAAGAAGGTCGCAACTGCTACTCCGTTGGGCTCCGGACGTATTACGTACACATAGCTCCAGCTATACTTCCTTCAAACTCAGACCGTTTCTGGATGCTCACTTTTATACGCATGCAACAACTCCAAAGCATCTGACCAGCACAAATTTTTTTTTGATCTTTACTTATCTCCTACATAGCCTGCTTCTCCAAAAGCGTCTCATCGTCCTGAGACCGAAAGTCCCGAACTACGACTAGGTTCTTTAGAAACCATCACTTGACTTAGGATTCGTCAGGATCCCTCACGAGCAAGTGGGTGCTGTAGGTACCGTAAAAGGCGCATCGTCTCGAGGGGACGTGAGGTCTTGGTCCGAGGATGCCCCCACTCGAGTCCAAGACATGCCAGTCCCTCGCCAGTCCAGTCCTCGCCCGTCTTGTACGAGTACCTACTTCGGACCTATCCTAGCACATGCGGTCATCGATGTGACCCTACACCGCTAATCCGTAGACGAAAGTGCCCTACACATGCATTGGCACCGGTAAGGATCCGGACTCTCCCGGGATGAAACTCCTGGGCATAGGTCGGCCTCATCAGCGGGCTTCATGAGGCTCTCTAGCCTCTTACACGTCAAGCGTTGGCTTTGTCGCAGCGCAGTCTAACATGGAATAGGTACGAGTAATAGGTAAGTGCCATAGGAAGTGGGTGGTGCATAGCTGAAGCTGATACTACCCAAGCGAGCTCACTTGTGTCTTGTTTGTGAAGCTCTTGATCGATCAATTCTTACGTTTACCGTGGGACCATTCCCCCAGAGGCAATCCACGCCGCCTGGAGACATGTAGTATCACAGAAGAAACAGAGGTGTCTGATTCTATGGATTCCTCTACGGATACCAAGGTGCCGTACGAATACACTCACTTCCTTCTGCTCACAAAGCCCGTCCCCACCGTCGTGGACAAGGACCCATAAGCACCAACAGTCACACAGTGACAAACTCGGTTGGTCCATCGAGCTGTGCAGCGTGCTACCCCAGCCCCCATGGGATGCCCGAGACATTTGTGTGGCATCGTGTCAGAGACCCATATCCAGAGAATGGGACAGAATTACCTATGTATCTGATATGCTGCTCCTAGCAAAACTGACTCGTATCGTAAGAGATCGCAGGCGACGATTGCGCGGTTCGGCAGACTTTCAACCCGTTCGTACACCTGCGATGTGTTCCGCGCACCTCTTCTGGAAGTATTAGTGACAAATACTGCCACGAGGTCTATGCGCGATCCGTGCTTCCCATCTGCGATCTATCGTGACGAATCCCCGAGATCCTACCCATCAGGGCATTTCACTGGAAAGGCCGTGCAGCTTGTACTTCGTATTACCGTTTCATATGCACAGCTCTCAGAACAACGAATGGTAGCAATGGAAATTATCCGTCCGGCGGCTGAAAGCATGAACAGGGAGAACCTCTCACATTCAAGATGTGGGAGAACATGGGCAACAGAGTGCTGGAGCGACGGGTATATAACGTGTTCCTCATGCTACCTTCTACTATGAATAAAGGAGAGAAGATGGAGAGAGAAACAAGAAGGAAAAAAAGCGAGGATAGCACGAAGATTTTATTCCGTATAAACAAACATAAGCACTGCGAGACTGGGCTTACTTGTCGTCGGCCTGGGCTTCATATTACTGTACTCCAGCTGGCACTAGACCTCATTCGGATCGTACTAATGCCTCACAATAACATCGCTGTCACAGATTGTATCACGAACTTGTCCTCGTACCGATATTCCCGTACTGAGAAATCACAAGGCGATCGGCGATCAATCATGTGTCAACAGGAGTTCTCGGCCAGCGACGCCCCCAAGCGGTCCTTCCCGTGGAGCAAGTCCAATCTGCCGAAGAAACCGTTCATAAACAACGAGGTGAGCCGTTTACGGTTAAGACGGCTGAATATATACTGACACGTCTCCAGTACGTCGAGCCGGTGAGTCGGAACACACTGGAAGTCTTCAATCCTAAAGATGGCTCACTCGTAGCCAACGATGTGGCGCTCTCCGGCGAACAGGACGTTGATGCGGCGGTGGCTGCAGCAGAAGCAGCCTTCCCCTCGTGGAAGAAGACCCGTGCCACAGTGAAGAGAGATTTACTGCTGAAACTCGCGACCCTGATTGAGGAACACGGTTCCCAGCTTGCCGAGTTAACACGAGTAACCCTGGGTGTCCCGATCAGCTCGTTTGGTTCGTTCGAGATCACTTTGGCCGCTGAAGTCTTTCGATATTTTGCCGGCTGGTGCGATAAGTTTGCCGGCGAATCCTTTCCCCAGGACGATGGGTTCTTGAAGATCATCCGAAATGAGCCCTTGGGTGTCGCAGCGGGTATTATTCCGGTGAGTCCTCAAAGAAGTCCTCGCACATTACCATTTGGTGTTACGAATCAGACCCTGAGCGCGGGATGGGCATCACATTTCAAACTGGTTAAATCGTTTCTCATATACCCTCCGAGCCCCTAACTTTGCTGACCATGAATTCGCTGACGGGGGCCTGAATAGTGGAATACCCCTCTTGGCTCTCTGGCTATGAAAGCGGCCCCTGCGCTGGCTACGGGGAACTGTATGATCATCAAGCCATCGGAGAAGACGCCATTCGTTGCGTTAGGGCTAGGCGAACTTATCAGGAAGGCAGGCTTCCCGCCAGGTGTATTTCAGGTTGGTATTTTCACATTTGCCAATACGGGGCTATGTGCCATTACCCAACAAAGGGCTTCCGTCCATTCCCGGCTCAAGTATCCTACAATTGTTGAAGTTGGGAGCTTACTAGTCGCTGACCCTTGATTCTCATTAGATACTCCCAGGTGATGGTTCGACTGGAGCTCTCCTGGCAAGCCACATGAGAATACGTAAAGTGAGTTTCACCGGATCCACAACGACGGGCCGGAAGATCCAGGAGATGGCCGCCAGGAGTAACCTAAAGCGTGTTACTCTCGAGCTTGGTGGCAAGAGTCCTGCCGTTATCTTCGACGATGCGAATCTGGAGAATGCCATCACATGGTGCGCCAATGCTATCTGTGTGAACACGGGCCAGGCATGTTTCGCTGCGTCAAGGGTGTACGTCCAGGAGGGAATCTACGAAAAGTTTTTGGAGGGATACAAGAAGGCCATGGAGGAAAGGGGTAAAGCTATCGGCGACCCGGACGAAACAGAAACCATGATGGGCCCAATAGTAGACAAGGCGCAGTTCGAAAGGGTTACGGGCTTTTTGGAGAGAGGACGAAGTCAGGGGACACTGGTGACCGGAGGTGCGAGGATTGGCGATACGGTCAGTCCTAATGGTCATGGCGGCATCTCATGATACTGACTTTCTCGTTTACAGGGATATTATATCCAGCCGACGGTATTCACTGATGTACCGGAGGATGCCGAGATATGCAAGCAGGAAATTTTCGGTCCCGTTGCGATTGTTAACAAGTTTAAGACGGAAGAGGAGATCATTGCGAAGGCCAACGATACTAGCTACGGATTGATGGCCGGCGTATTTACACAGGACATCAACAGGGCGATGCGTTTCGCTTCCGAGTTTGATAGCGGCATGGTGGGAGTCAACTGCGTCAGCTTGTGCTTCCAGTCGGCGCCGTTCGGCGGTACCAAGGAGAGCGGCACAGGACGTGAGAATGCTATTCATGCGCTGCGGACGTTCACAGAGCCTAAGACGATCATGGTCAATATGAACTACTAGAGTAATGACGGAGGAGCAGCAATTCATGAGGAGAACGTTGTATGAGAACCGAAGTTTGTATACTAAGGGGGGAATAGGAGAGTCTGAATCACCGTCTCTATTGGTGCCGCCTCAATGAAGCTTTCTATCTACTACTACAGTCTCTCTCTGTTCATACATTTCGCAAAGTCATATTCGAGGGGAAACATTGGCACTTGATACGGGCTCGCCGAGTGCTTCCGATGGGAAACGGGGGCCGGAGACAATGGAGACCTCTCCTGTTCATCATGTCCAGGGTATACCGTTCATGAGTCTGATCACAGAAGCAGCCTATGTGCGTATCAAAGCGTTTCATTGCACAGAATCACAACAAAGCTGAATCGGGGCATTGTGTTCTCATATCCTGATCACAATAGAGCACGCTATCTTGACATACAAAGAAACGTGGCCATCGACAAACGCTTTGTCGTCACAAAGCCATACCCACGATCCAAGAACAATCCCTTTGAACTCCAATATAGTGATGCTGGTAAAAACGTCTATAAGTACTCTCCTTTCCCCAGCTTCGACGAGAACTTTCCTCATCACTCATCACTCCTCCACATCTACTCCTCAACAATCATAACTACTAGATCAACATTCTCAACCCCAAAGCAATTACTACTACTTCACCACACCAAAACACCACTCAAACACCATGTCTTTCACCACAGCCTTCCTCGTCTCCTTCCTCAGTGCTCTGGCCCAGGCAGCTCCCATGAACATGGGCCCCAAGTACAACTCCACCCTGCCATGCCACTCCAACACCACCTTCCCCTACAAATTTCCCGTACCTCCCAGACCCACACTGACAACGCTCCCAGAGACAACCCTGGTCGCCGCGCCGGGTAACCCGCTCCTCACGACCTCGGTCCCGGTGTCGCACGAGAGTGAGGATCACTCCAGCCAAAGCGCGATGCTCGTCGGTGCGATCGTCTTCGCACTGATTTTCACGATCATCACGGTTGTTACTGCCTGGTTCTGCACCAAGGTCCAGAGACAGCCTGGCAATTTCCGGCGTCGCAGGATCTCGGGTGTTGAGGAGCCGCGGGCTGTCTAGGTAGGTACGTACGCCCCCTTTTCATCACTTGGCGAGTGCCTGGTGAAGTCGTGAAGTAGTATTCTTGTTTTCCATGCCTGGATAGGATGTTGAGTAGGTAGATCTAGTCTCCGATATGCGTAATAAAAGCTGTTTGATCAAATTACCTTATTCACGACGCTTTCTTGTGATACGTCTTCTTCTCTCTCACTACCTGGGACGTGATCATTGACACTTCCGAATTCCGAAGCCCCTGAAGTTAGCTACTATGGAGAGTTCTGCGGTTTCTCCAACCGACTAACTGAGAGGCTAATAAGTAAGTAGAAGCATGTAGTATTGTCGAATCGTCCCAGCCTAATGACGGCTTCCAGACTCAGCGTGAGGGTGCCTACCTCCAACTGATCCCTCCCATTGAGCCGATTGGACATAAAACCCTGTATTCACGTATTCCTAAAGGCTACCTATGCCTAGTCTATATAATCATTAAGAACCCCTCAATATAAGTACTAACTCAACCAATATACACCCCCATTTGCGATAAAAAATCATGACCCCCTTTCCGCTCGTATTAACCTAACCATGAGGAATGGGCATCTTTACTCGCCCTCACTCTCATCCTCATCGTCCTCCTGATGGAACAACACCCTCTCACATAGCGCAAGACACTGCCGAACAGGTAATCCGACGACATTATCCACAGACCCATCGATCTTCTCGACGAGCATCATACCGCCCATGCCCTGGATAGCATAACCACCGGCCTTATCCGCGCCCTCGCGCGTCTTCACATACGCATCGATGACATCGTCCGCGAGCTCCTTCTCGTCGACAAACGTCACCCTCGTCTCCTCCGTATGAGACGCCATCGCGTACCCAGGGAACGTAGCATCCGCCTTCGGCGCAATGCAGCAGACGGCCGTCAACACACGATGGGACCGCGTATCGCGGAGTCGCCTTAGCATACGCATATGCGCCTGTTCCGACGACGGCTTCTCGAGAACGACGCCGTCCCGCGTGACGATGACCGTGTCGGCCGCAATCACTAGGTCCGGGTCCTTGGGCAGGTTCTTCCGCGCGGCCTTGTCCTGGCTGTTCTCGGCGGCTTCCTGTGCCTCCGAGACCTGGCTGACGACGGTCTGGTAGACGTCCAGGGCCTTCTGGCGGGCCGTGGCCGCGACGTATTCGAAGGCGTCGAGGTCTTCTTTCGAGAGGTCCTCGGGCTTGGTCGAGGGGATGACTTCGATGTTGGGGAGGCCGAGTTGGCCGAGGAGGGCGCGGCGGCGGGGGGAGGCGGAGGCGAGGATGACGCGGTGTGTACGCATGTATTGGAGGATGGGGAGCTCGAGGGCGGCGGGAGGGGGGGGGGCGCCGGCCCTGTTGCGGCTGTTTGCGGATGGGGAGGCCTTCGTCTTGTGTGGATGCTGTGTAGGCCGGGGGCGGGTCGGACGGGACGTCGCCGGAGGAGAGGGGCTGTGACTTCTCCATCCTCAATTGATGTGTTTCTGGACTGTTGTGTGCAAGTTTCTAAGAATTTGGGTGTGAATTGGAGTTGTCGTAGCTTCCAATGTGTATTCCGTACTTGTAAGTGAAGCTGCCCCTGTTAATATGTCCCAGGTCGTAATGCTCCTGGCTTGGGGTAGGCGATAAGATAGGGGAACTCACAGTGGGGCCAGTATTCCGAGGTATGGGTGGGACTTTCTGTGTGCAGGTGTTGTAACTTGTCGGACCAGACAGTCCAGCTACGGATTACATACGGTGAAGTTACGGGATGATTACCTATGCCCAAGGTAACCACCGTTTTAAGCTTGTAGAACCTTACCTCATCAGGCTAGCCTTGTACTAACCTACAGTAGGTGCATATTAAGTGGAGCGCACCTAGAGGATGTTACCTCCGGAAACGGGGCAATTCATCAAAACCGGGGCTGATAAGTGGGGCGGGTCGTCAAGGCTCTTGCGCTGTTTGGTCAAGACGAATCTGGCCCAGTCAGTGGACTTCGGGTTTCCGGTGGAGCTTCTATAATCACATGCATCACCAACGACACCACTACGCCTACAACTTCGCGCGCGTGTGCGACAACTCACGGCCTACACAGACTTAATCGCATCACATGGGATATCCGTCGTCTGGGCTCTCCTTCGCGACACAGTTGAGGTCCGTCGCCCAGTAGTAATGTGCCGACGAGCCATGTAATGCCGCGCAAACCAGCTGAATTCATTCCTTTTGTTGTTTACATTGTTGAATACTATTAGGACCGGCCCTATTAGTCCCTACTCCTTCTGCCCTTCTCGTTCTCATCATCCGCACTCGCACTGCCTGCGCCGCCGGGCTACCGCTATCTCCGGACATTGTTTCCTTGCCTCTTTTATTCCGTATATGGCATATGATTACTATCGCTTCACCACGAGTCTCCGGTGACGAAGAACGCCTAATTTACTTGCATCCGTTCAAGCCGTAGAAAGAAAGAAAGCAAGCACGCGCGAACTGCACATGGCAGACTACAGGTCGACCTCCCCGCAAGACGGGGATAGCACGCAGGGCCTTGGCCCCGACGAGAAGCCTCGATTAACAGAGGAAGAGAAAAAGCAAAATCACATTGCTTCAGGTAGCTTGCGACCCAAGCCCTCCGCTGATTGAAGCGCACGCGACAGACGTCATTGTACTGACATGTTGATGTAGAACAAAAGCGGCGCGAGGCCATACGCGCTGGATTTGACCGTCTATGTAATCTGGTACCTGGCCTCGAGGGTCAAGGCCGCTCGGAGGGAGTGGTACTTAAGCGGACTGTGAACTACATGCGGATCCAGCTGGAGGAACGCCGTCGCCTGATCGAGGCGGCTGAGGCTCGAGGTGAACATGTTCCTGATCACTTGAAAGAGTATGTCTGGGCTTCATCGCAACTCACCCATACGCGTCGCTAACATTATGTTTCAAGACCTCTTGCGATTCTGAAACGACTCGAAGAAAGAGATCAACAGTATGTTTTCCAAAGTTGCCGTCAAGCGATCTGCATCGTAGTATGCTCTCGCGTACTATCACAGCCTAGGCTTTCTGCCGACTCCATCACATCCCCCTCCACGAGGAATATCTAACGTTTCGTTTATCTGTAGGAGGAGCAATAAAGAGCATGAAACGAACGATGACGAAGACTAGAAGTCTTCGAATCCCGCCTCAACCATCGCCTCAGGCACTCGATCCGTACCTGACAAGGCCATCTCATCTGTGAAGGCTATTATTCCTGAGAAGACCATACCTAAAAAGTTCGATGTAGCTCAAAATGTCATCCTACCTCCCTTCTTGCCCCCCGTGCAGCCTAGCAACGTGGAGGGCCCATACTATACACGACGACAAGATTTGCCAGTAACTTCACAAACAACGGCTCGTCCCATCTCGCCCCCCGTGCAGCCTAGCAACGTGGAGGGCCCATACTATACACGACGACAAGATTCCCCGAAATCTTCACGAAAAAGGGCTCATTCCATCCCGCCCCCCCTGCGGCCTAGCAAAATACGAGCCTCCCCAAAAAAGTTCACAAAAAATGGCTCGTTCCATCTTGGCCTTCCTGCCGCTCAACAGTGTGCAGGGTTCAAACCACACACGACAACAACAGGCTTCAAAGAGAAACTCATCATCATAAGTCTACCTAAGTGTAGCTAAGTACCTAATACATATAACATTAGAAGTGTTCATACAACGATGTGCACATCATGGGGGGGGGGGGGGGGGAGGGTCGAATTGATTCAGGGATGTCGAGAGGAGTGGTTGTGGGTTTATGTCTAATATATTACTACGTGAAAGAATCAGCCTTCGTCTTGAGAATTCTAAGCAACTCTGCCGGCGATAGGTTTTTCTGCTTCCATCCCGGCCCGTCTTGAATGCGCGACAGGTCACAAATAATGGTACTGCTACCCAATTGCTGTGGCCCGACCGTGACGATGACACTGTAGCCCTGCGCATGCGCGTGGCGCACCTTGGATCGGATACTCAGTGACCGGTCGTCGATGTCCACGACGAAACCGGTCGCTTCGGTCACCGGCTTGTTCGGCGACCCTTGCCTACCCTTGAGGATATCCTGGACCTTCTTGGCGTGCTCCACGACGGGCGCGGTATCGTTGACTGTAAGAATCATCACCTGTCTGGGGTTCAGCCAGAAAGGCCATTTCCGGTTGTAGTGCTCGATCAGGAGCGCCATGAGCCGTTCCACGGAGCCCAGAACGGCGCGGTGGATGAGTACGGGTGTAACGCGACCGCTCTCGGCGAGCGCATCGGCATCCGTCGTGGTCTTTCCGAGGCGCTCAAACTCGGGTGCGGGCGCGGTGTATCCTAGTTCGAATCGCTTCGGGAGTTGGAAATCGAGCTGGATCGTGGCGGTCTGGTGTTCTTTCCCGTCGGAGTCGCGCACGATGATGTCGATCTTGGGACCGTAGAAGGCGCCGTCGCCTTTGTTGATCGACCACTCCTGTCCCGAGGAGTCCAAGGCCCGCTTCAATGCGCCCTCGGCTGAATCCCATTCTTCAATCGTGCCTATGTATTTATCCTCCGGTCGCGTCGATAGTGTTAATCTGTATGGACCGAGACCGAAGGCCGCGTATACGACGCGCACGAAATCCAGAGACTTGCGAATCTCCTCTTCAATTTGCGACGGTCGGCAGAAAATGTGTCCGTCGTCCTGGTGGAATCGGCGCACTCGCGTCAAACCGGTCAGGGCGCCCGAGATCTCGTTTCGGTGGAGGGGGGAGAAGTCGGCGAATCGGATCGGGAGGTCCCTGTAGGTGCGTCGTTGCGATGCGAAAATCAGGCAGTGACCGGGACAGTTCATGGGTTTGAGGCCGTATTCGTCCTCCTCTTTCGTTGTCTCGTCCACGTCTCGGCGCGATGGCGACGTGCTTGTCACCGTGAACATGTCATCGCTGTAGTTTTCCAGGTGGCCTGACTTCTTCCACAGGGCCTTCTTGAAGATGGTCGGCGTGATGACTTCCTGGAAGTCATAGCGGGTGTACTGCTGGCGCAAAAACTGGACGAGCCGATTGAATATTATGGCGCCATTGGGTAGGAGGATCGGGGAGCCGGGACTGTAGACTGAGGTGGTGAACAACTCCTGTTCTATGCCGAGCTGCCTGTGATCGGGAGAGGTGGTGGTGGAGGGACTTTTCTCTGTCGCATGAGAAGAGCAACTCCGCTGTTGTGGTTGTTGCTGTAAAAAGACGGACGGAGTTTGAGAATGCCGTATCCGAAGCAGTCGGCTCGGAGTACGAGGACAAATGGCCACCACCCTTTTGAGCAGCATGCTGCTTCCCGAGATCTTTAGGGGCTCGTTGGGACGGAGAACGTGGAGGAAATGCTGGAGATTCCTACATGCTTGTGCATGACCATGTTGAAATTGAAAGTCTTCGCGCCTGCGTGAACTTGTTTGGCCAATATGTGCAAGCGAACGAATATCTATGCACATAACAAGGGATGCCTCTTGGCTTAAATGGATATAGGCTAGCCCATACAGGCTAGCGTTGGTTCTCGGCTTTAGATCTCCGAGCCCTCATACGATCTGTCGATCTGGCGTCCTTCCTTTTTCACCATCCCTTTCAATATCGTATATTTTCAGTAGCCCGTTGACTGACAACATGTTTATTTTCATCTGCTTCCATCTCAGTGCAATGTGAGCCTACTTTAACCTCACGACTTCGATTCCTTCACGCGATTCGGCTTCGTCCTGGACTCACCCTGACTTTGTTCCGGATCATCCTCTCCAGGTTAAGGTGCTAACCATTATGAACGAACGAGAACATCCTTACTACTCGTAGAAGTGAACCCAACATACTCTCTAAGATGAGCTTACCGAATACCACTGCTCGCTGTCGATCCCATGATCCTCTGCAAACTTTCCCGTCAGAGTCTAGTGCGATGGTCCATAACGGTCCACGTAGCCTCGGTTTACTAGTCCACGCGAACTTGCACCTGCATGGTACGAAATACAGTCTGACATTTTCGATACGTTGGATACCGGTATGAGTACCTGGCAAGTCTCGAGTTTCAATCCCGTCGAAACTGTACCAGTACGAAATACCTGTGTTTACTGCGTACGTCGTAGTACCGGTAACGGAGATCTTGGTTCGAAGAGTCGGGACCCTCGCGCTAAGGTTGTGAGCCGTTGCTAGACTAGACGGCTAGGTGGCCGTTGTGAGACTGCGGGAGAGCTACAGGTGCTACCTATGGATAGGTAGATCAGACGTCTCGATGACTACAACACCTTCTCTGTGTGCCTATTCGATTCGAGACGGATTCAGAGACTACACAAGGCTTGGACAGTCGTATTCCATGCCCAAAGCTCCCTATCAAGGAGGGCCAGACCATGATAAGAACGCTGACACCTTTTGACTATGATTTGTCAAGGACAGAAGAAGCAACTCACGATTCATTGAGATTATCAGGTCAGTGGCATTCTCTTTGCTTCATGAAGTTGTATGTTGCGGTCGTATGTTCCTGCATAAGGAGTATCCCTTTATTGTCGAAAATAGCATCGAAACTCCTCGGCACTTACGCCAAGTCGTATTGTCGAACGCCATTACTACTTGTACCTACCTACAGTAATAACCAGGCATAATCCGTAGCATTGTTACCGGAAGACTACATCCTGGGATCGCTGCTTACTTCGGAGTCCGGACAGCGCACAGAAACCCCATGCTACCTAGCGCACATGCACGTGTATGTTGGCACGGCCTCAGGATGGAAACATCGTTGTTGAAGATCCTTGTGAAGGGGGAGAGACAAACCTATTGACTCCGACTAGGTGACACGCTTATTTTCAACTCTTGATAACGAATAGGAAGTTTATCAACAGACAATAGCGAACCTGATCTCGAGGACCAGCAGGATCGCAGAAGTACGAAATATGATTCACATAGCCGAAATATGAGCTAAAGATGGTTATGCGGGGTCGAAGTCAACGGATGTGGGTCCAACAGCCCTACCCGGAATAACGGGTCGCCTTAACCTCCCTGGGTAAGGCCATATCGACTCTCATCCGAAGCTATCTACGTAATGGCAGGAGTTGAGAGTCTCAACCTGAGACTGACTGACTGACAATGTTACAAGGCAGGTACAATACTTTGTGTTTGTATCACAATTGTAAGACGTGGCTCGATAGCCAGGCATCTACGCCACCAGGGACACTAATCAACCGTCGAGCACAGCTGAGTCTCACCAAGCGTGACTGGAGATAGGGAGGTATGATTGAGGCGCGTGCTGGGCAGGAGCGATAGAGGGTCGGTCGTCGCTGCCGCCTGGTTGAGTCACCCCGAATGCCTAGTGGATAGACCCACAACAACGTCACCTGGTGGGTTCCACTCACACTTGTCAACCCGCGCTACTACAAGTGTTCGCTGGGAAGCCCGCGGTGTGCCTGTCAACATCTCTCCAGACTCCTACCCTCCTGGAGCTTGGGTACGATCGTCTTTTAGACATTATATTACTTAGGTAGTTCATCTTGCACCTTCGAACGGCACTGCATGTGATCACGATCACCTGAACCTGCACCACCACATCTCCTGTTCCAATTTGCATCCTGTTCTTCTCTGTTACCTGCTGCATTCAACAAACATACAGTCAAACCCACCGTTCGTTTTGTCGATTACATACTCCATCGTTTTGACCGTTGTCTCATGAAGTCATTGGTTCGACAATAAATCTGGAGCGCATTTTGCCACTCGCACAACATGGCGCACAATACGGCGCGCATCGCGCAGCCGAACATACCCACCGAGAGCTCCTGGCGCATGGTCGAAGAAGGCGAGAATGAGAGCTTCGACGCAACTTTCCGGGAGGCGTTCGATGAAGATACCCAGCCCATGTCAGGCGAACAGTCTCGGATGCCGTCATTCTCACAAACAATGGGCTCGCAAGAAAGTATAGGCGACTTCGAGAGCGATGAAGCCCAGGTCATCTTGCGTGTCCCCTTTCAGCCCTCACTCGGGCCTAGATCGCGCCTGTCCGTCGATAATGAGAGCGCATCGTCATCTTTCAGTACACCCAAGATTGGAATGAGCAGAGAACGGTTTACGCGCCAGGTCATAAGGGATCCTCAGGTACGAAGACGAATGTATCGAGAGGGATCGTTTCAATCTTCCAGAGGCCGTTCAAGGCAATCTACGCCAACGATTCCGACGCGAGATGAACCGTGTGGTGGATTCAATATTGGTGTGCAAAAGCCAAGTCTCACTGACAGATTCATGAGCTCGGCACCCGAGGCCATCTTCGACTGCTTAGCCTGGGCCCTATCCGTCATCGGCATGGCATTCAACATCGTCAAAGGACTAGTCGCCGTCCTACTGGCCATCTACGTCGTCATCGTCATTCTCACGATGGGCAAGAACCGCATCGTGCAGGTTGCCTCGGTCGCGTTTGCGCCTGTTTGCAAGCTCCCGGGTGCCTCATACCTCGAACTCCCATTCTGCATAGAGAAACCCATTGTCGATGTCTCGAACTCGAACTCGAAGGGACCAGTGCATAAACCACTCGAGTTCAACGAACTCATGAGCGTGCAGTCACTTATCGAAAACGTAGCGGAGGACTCGGCAAACAAGGTGTCGCTGCCCCTGGAAATCAAGCAAACAGAAGCCTCGGTGCGTGACCTGCGCACAATGGTCAAGTACAGCGAACTGCCCGTGCGCGACGAACTCGTCTATGAGTTCGACGGCTACATCGACTCCGTCCGTCGCGCATCCCGCGACCTGCAATCCTTCAACACGCAAGTCGAAAGCGTCGTCGACACGCTCATCAGCATCAACCGCTGGACGTCCCGCAACCTCGACACCATTTCTTCGTCAAACCAGGGCTGGTTCTCCCTCATGCTCGCCCCCTTCCAACCCACCGTCTACCGCGAGAGCGTCATCCTCGAAAAATACGTCGACCACATCACCCTCGTCTCGGGCGAGATCGAAAAACTCATCATCAAAGCCGAGGCGACGCTAAGCCACCTCTACCGCGCAGAGAACCACGTCCACAGCTTGCAGGAACACGCCCTCCGCGGCAAGGTCATGGTCAACGAGGAGCGCGAGCAAGTCTTCTGGGACCTCTGGACCCTCGTCGGCGCGAACAGTCGGCGTCTGCACAGTCTCAAGGGCCAGCTCTCCCTCCTTCGTCAAGTCGAATCCCAGCGGCACGCCGCGACGGCCCAACTCACGACCGCGCTGAATAACCTCGACGAAATGGAGTCGAAACTGAGTGATCTGCGCGAACGCGTCGCGAAGCCGGAGTTGTTGGCGGATATCACGTCGATTCCGGTGCGTGTGCATATCGACACGATCAATGCGGCGCTCGATCGTCTTGTTATGGTGAATAGTCGGTCGAGGGCGGAGGCGGCGGAGAGGTGGAAGCAGGCGCTGAATTGGCCAAGGGGAGAGGATCGGTTGATTGAGGGTTAGGTGTGTTTTTTTTTTTTTGATTTAGGTAGTTGGGTGTGAATAAAGGATTTAAACATGCGTGCGGTTTTGATGTGGTGATGTGAAGATTTAGGTGTGCATGCAGAGACGGACGGGAGCTTATGTTCTTCCTTGCATGCAGGATGTGTTCTGCGGGTTTATTTCTGCCTTGGGTCGGGTCTTTGTCAGGGTCCATCCGTCTGGTGTAGTCTTCTTTGTCTCCTGGTTCGAGAATTATGCGGGTACTGGGATGTGTCATTTTGATTCACCAGTGGGCGGAGGGTAATAGATCTCTGCGGTGACTGACTGAATGGGTAGATCTCGATGTGACGGACGGGAATGATCATGTATATAAAATACCCTGGATATATGTATTTGTATCATGGTTCTTACGAATCAACCACGATGTGATTCGATTAACTATAGATCCATATTCAGTCTTGCTCACTCTGCGACTGATACAAGACCGAGGTGCGACGGTCGTCGAACATATGCTACAGCTCAAAATACGAAAGTCACACGCCAAACAATCGCAACGCAACACAAATTCTTGGGTAGTTTCTACCCACGTCGTTGTAACACGCGCGTGATTCTAGTCCTGCTTGTACTCAAGAGTTTCACGAGGCACCGCCGTCTGAAGCGGACATGTTTATCTTCCATAACAAAGGATTATGCGGCTTGAGATAAGATACTGAAGATAACAATACAGAGGAGATTGTATGCAGTTTGGACGGTGAATAGAGGTATTGATTGTGAGATGGAAACTACCTACGAGAGAAGACGAAAGGGGTTGACATCGTGACGGTGACGGTGATGGTGACGGTGGACGTGAGTGGGACGCCCCAGACGTCCATGTCGACCACGTCCGGCCGGGACTTGAACCGTAGAACTTACGCAATCTACGAAATAAAGGGAAGACTGGCATTCCAGTGATTGATGTTTTATTATCCTCGTTGTGGTTCTCCCGCCTAGGGCTGGTAAAAAAAAGCAAAAAGAAATCGGAATATGCCCACTACTGGAGTCGAACCAGTTGCCTCCTCATTACTAGTGAGGCGCTCTACCGGTGAGCCAAGCGGGCTTAGTTGCTTATTACGATTTTTCTGCGTATGAAATATGCCTCATATTATCAACGCGTTACAATTCCGTATGTCGCCAATGTGTGAACACAATCACCATACGCTTCAATGTCCAGCATCCAAACACTCATAAAGTTTCTTCAACGCCTCCTCCTTATGGTTCTCCATGTCCAAGCCGGCAATAAAGTCCCATTTCGTAGCGAGCAGGCCTCCCAATTTCTCCGGATCGAGACCGGCTTCGGCATTCTGTCCGCAGAGAATCATGCCCGTCTCCCGACTGGAGTCGATGACCCTTTGGCATCGCGGTCGTCTCAGCAAGTCGTATGCCTTGAATGCGGCTTCGACCTGATCTGGTGATTGAATGGAACGAAGGACTTGCTGCAGGATCATGGCGTCTTCAAATGCCATGGCTGTTCCTGATCCTTGCCATGGAGTCATTGCGTGGGCTGCATCGCCCATGATACACACTGTCCCTCTGGAGTAAAAAGGGGTCGATTTGTGTTCCCATTGAGAGTAACCGTGTAGATCATCCTGTTCCAGAGAAAGCTATGCAACTTTTTAGCATGAAGTCCATGTGTCTGATAGGAAGCACTCACTTCGATAATGCCCTTCGCAATCGGACCATCAAGCCAGTCGTGTAGCGTCTCCTCCAATATCTCTCTGTTAAGCGGAAGCTTTCTATTGTTGGTAGGCGAGCGCTCAACAGCCGATATCACACAATGCACCTTTGCCCTATTCTCCATCACATCATGCATCACAAACGCGTCCTTGCCAACCCATCCGCATTGGCGATCTACCGCGAAGAGATCCTCTCCCAGCACGGCTTTGGCTTTCTCCATCGACACGACGCTTCTGCAGTCCCAGAAACCTGCCGGTGTCGCGGCATGTTTGGGGGCCTCGTCTTGAAGAACGTATGAGCGCACGGCGCTGAAGATGCCGTCGGCGCCGATGACGGCATCGAATTCTTCCTTAGTCCCGTCCTCGAAGATAACTTCGTAGCAAGGTGTTCCGGCGATGGGGTTGATCGAAGTCAATCGTTTGTTGGGGTGGAGGATGTCTGGATCTAGTGGTGCGAGTAGTTCGCGTAGCAATGATGCGCGATGAACGACTACTTCCGACTCAGACTCGGTGCCAGATGAGTCGTAGATGATTTCCCCGGCGTGTGGTCCTGATCCCTATGTTACTGTGAGATTTGTGTCTTGATGAAGACGAGGAGGATGAAGATGATGGATGAACGAACATACCACAAGACTCCGAGTCGAGTTCAGCGGGACGGCGCCGGCTTTCTCCATCAATTCATCCTTGCCTCCTCGCGGGAAGATCTGGTCGAGCGCATGCAGCGCATTCGTGCTCAGTGCGACAGCGGCACCGCGCTCCGAGAAGCTGGCCTCTGCTTCGAACACTTTAGGCTGGACATGTTGGATCTGGCTGAGCGCGTTGGCAAGGGTGGTCCCGGCGAGGCCGCCGCCGATAATCGCAATGCGGACGTTCATGTCGATGCTATTGGGTGGGAGGTGAGGGGTTCGAGTCCTCGATCTTTTGTGAACGCAGCTGCAATGCAGAGGTGAACCTGCGCAGTGGCTCAGAGCTGTGGCGCGGTGGGCGGTTATCTGGAATACGCCCTTAGTATTCTTCTGATGCAGTGGATTATCGGGTCGTTCTTGACTGAGAAATCGAATGTGATTGTGTAAGGGCCAGGCAAGTGTGTCTCGAAGTTCACAGCATATAAAGGCGAGTAGGTACGATTACGATACACATCGACGCAGATTCAGCCAATAAAGCCGTTGCGATCATATGAGCGTTCTCGATACGCGGATGCGGACCGGCTCAGCAGAGGTGAAACAGAACAGTCCAGGTTACATTGGGTGTCTTCGATAGGTTGTATTACGAGCTGGGTTGCTGTCAGACCTACCACGAAGCCGGTATTACCTCTTCTCTGCCTACGATACTAACAACGCACAGGTCGAGTGGGACAATATCTTCCCGCCCCTATCTTTGACTTACATAAAGAGGCTCCAAGACAGAACCCCTCTCTTCTCCTGTGACTTGATGCATTGTAGCATCGAAGCAGCTATGTATATCTTCTTCTTCCAAGTGGTAAGTCACAGGGATGTGTACCGAGACATCGAATGATCTGACAGCACATGCATCCCCCGTACCCCGTCCGGAACAGACACGGGACGGGTATTCACTGTCTTAGACCATTGTGGCAGGTCATGGCTAATGTTGCACTGGAAGTTGTCATGCGTCGTGGCTATCTAAGTAAGACATGCGATGCTAATTGAAAACCAACATCTTCCAAGGAGTTGATCGACGGTGATAGATGCATGTCAGCAGCAAATTAGGACGAGGCGGCTCACCATGCACGGGACCCGACGAGGGGTCTTGACTATTACTCCAAGAATCGAGTTACCCTACTGCAATCGTGGCGAAAAGGAACTCGATTTGATATTTGCTTTTTTTGCGAAGTGGGATTACCGGTTCCAGTTCAACCTGCCTGCATACGAATACTCGGCTCCAAGGACTTCACCCTCGCGAGGAAAAGTTGCGAGGCAGCATGCCAAGATCATCACCGAAAACATCCAGTCGCTTGATACCCCATGTAGTATCTATCTACATATCTAGATCTGACTCAGGCCCAAACTCCTATCAACCAACAGCCAAGACGTGGAAGCATATCGCGACGTCCAGTTGCATCGATCTTCGACTTTCCAAATTTACCTAGTACCTACGCAACTTGGCATCTTGGCGTCTATATGAGATAGACCTGTGCATACGATAAGTCGAAATCATCAAGGATCGCCATCATGTCTGCCATCTCCTTGGCGTTTCAACGTTCTGCGCGTAATCGACCATCTCACGCCACAGCTTGGCCCCAGTCTTCTCATCAGTGATCCTCGCTCGCGGCATAATTCTGCTTCTCCGCCAAGGCATAGTGTTCCGGTGTCCGAGAGCGAGCCCATGCGTCGATAGTCTCCCATTTCACGCAGACGGAGCGCGAGTTCGATTGCGTGAGGGGCTTTCGCCTGCTCTCGCCGCCCCAAGCGAACGAGACGAGACCGGGGTTCCCGTAGCACATGATTGTTAGGCGTATGGTTTCGATACAGTGGTCTTGTGAGATGTTAGATCTGGACTTGGCATGGTGGGTGAGTAGATGCGTACCTAGATGGCCGTGAAGATAAGCTTCTTGTCCTGCGGTGAGGTTTGGGTAGTATCTATCGCGGAAGACGTAGAATCTGAGTTGTCGCTGGAGGCTCTTAGTATTTCGAGCTTTTATTATGCGACGTGAGGGAACGTACGAGGCAGTGAAGCTCATGGTATGCGCCGATGGTGGCGGCATACCCGCCTCCTTCTACAATGGCCAGATTCTCGAGTCGCTCTCCGGCACGCTCGAGTTCTTCCATGCTGGCGTTGAAGAACATAGCTGTTTCCGTCATGTTATTATTGAAGTTGACAAGAGAGTGAGGTCGGGTTCAACGTACGTCTTATCAGATCATCCCATGCATCATCTTGCTCATGGCTGGGAGTTCCGGAGTACTTTGAGTGCTTGTCATGCTCTGTCGCATGCTCTGACTGAAGCGAATACTCGACGAACTCACGGACCGGTGCTGTCTTCTTGTTCAGCGATCGTATGCCATGAGTATGAGGGAATACTTACACCAACTCTCACCACTCATCAAACTCTCCCTGCCAACGCTGCCATCGGGCTTACTCCAGAACCTCAGGACCAGGAGAAGATAAACGACCAGAAGATGAACCAAGACAATGTAAACCTTGCCTAGTATTCCCAGTTTCGACTGTTTGTTCCTGGATGGAGATCCCGAGAACGCAAACCCACCCTCTTTCTCCCTTATCGGTGAGGACTCGTCGCTGTCGCCATCATATGAAGCATGTTCGAGCGAAAGAAACGGCTTCGCGGACGCCTCGGGCATATCCGTAGAGAGTCCCATCTCGGGATGAGCACTACCAACAAGGGGCACGAAATGGCGTCGATACCACGAGAATAACGCCATTGCCGTTGTTGAGGCCCAGGAAGTGGTATCGAGGCGTTATTAATATCCGACGTTACAAAATATCAACTCTTCTCGATCACTTGAAGAATCGAATGAGAACTAGGCGAAAATTGCATAACTTAATGCAAATCGAGAACTTGAGACAGACCGTAAGAAGAATGAAACAGCGGGAACAAGCCGGATAAGAATGAGGTAGCGAGACTGGTCACTTCTGTTGGGACGGCATCCACACGGGTAGCAGTGTTGCTGCAGTATCATTCATTGTCTCCTTCCAAATACTCGATGTCTTTTACAAAATGATTGTAAGCTGACATTGCATGACTTAGAAAGGGAAAATCGATCTGAAGATGAAGGGAACCTCTTCTTGATCTGAGCTGCAGTCATCAATGTTTAGGCATCCATTATGAGAAGGGGAAGATGAGCTGGTATTGCATGCATGACATCAGAGACATTGTTCGGATTCTGAACTTTTCATGTTCTGGTTCTCATCCCATTGCCAAGGATTCAGTGCCGGAGGCTTGCGTGATCGGCGGAGGGGTGTCCGACAGCCCTATCGACGTAGAATCGTAGCACGAATAAACTGCGTCCGGCTGTTGATCGAGAAGAAGAACTCTCAGTCACTGGTACGTTGGAACGTGATGATAATGACCGATTCGATGTTGTAACAGATGAACGATAATCGCCCTTGCCAATATCACGCCGAGACACTTCTCGCTGAGACCTCCCTATCTAAGAAGGTCGAATCGGCAGGCTGTTTGGCGCGGGAACCCAATCTATCGACAACAACCACAGCTGATTGGGGGGTCCGACAACAGAACAAAAAAGGTCTTGGAGATTCAATGCTGCTGGAACATTGAACAACTCCCATCAAGTGACCAACTGATTTACCGAGACTTTGTCTCTCGACGTGACTGTCTTAACACGTCGGTCTGACTCAACAGTAGCCTGCGTCGAGTCCGACCAATGATGGGCCGGTTGTCGTTACAATGAGAACCAGCATGGCCGATCGTCGTTTTTTGCTGGCAACTGAGACCGGATTGGATGACCGATGTGCCGTTTCTGCATGGTGATAGGACTCATTCAATGGTCCTGGATGTCCTACAGCCAGCGGAGACAGATCTGCGGTTGGATTCCCGAACCGCCTCCCGTCTCTTGGGGTGTACGGAGGTGCCTGACAGCTTGGTCTAAAATAAATAGACTGCCGGATCTCCAGCTTTGTGACTCGGACTAGACCAGGTCCTTGTCTACCATCTCACCTTGAACAAATTCTCGAATACTACTGTCAACCAGTCTCACCTCAGTCACGCCTCGGCTACATCCAAAAATGTTCGTCCGCACATTCCTGCTAGCGGCTCTCGCTGTCGTTGCCGTCGGAGCCCTCCCTGTTGAATCAGGTACATCACCTTGCCCACAAACTCATATGTTAGCTTGACCTAACCCGATAATTATAGAAGTCCAATCATCGAACTGGGAAGCTGCCGCAGACAGCGATGTCCCCGTTCCACAAGGCGTCGGTGTCGTCGAAGTCATGTTCTGATGGGCCGCCCGTGGCCACGGGACATTACATCAAGGGAAGGGCTATGGCAATTTAGCCATCAAGGGCCGAGTGGGATGACCCACAAACCTGGTATTCGCGACGGAGATAAAGGAACAATCGAGTGCTTTTCGGGATGTCTGCAATTCATTGGATCTCTCTTCCCCACTCCATATCTGTATCGAGATGATGGAGCGATGGAGCGATTACGCCAAGAAGATGCACGTACTACAATACAAGTTAGCTAGTACTCGTACACTCTTAGGGCTACGAAGGGAAGCTGATTTTACCTTGAACCTCCCTCCTCAATGTGACACTGCAGCAAGAGACTTTTTCCCATGTCGATCGATCCGCCGTCATTCACTAAGTAACGCCACGCTGAGATGGGCGGCAAAAATACCGTTAACCATCCCTTGTCTGGCTTAAGTGGTACGCCTCGTTCCAGTTTCCAGGCGCGTCTGTCTCTGATGATCGACCGTACTCGTAGGCAATCCGTCTTTCTCTCCGAGAGACAATGCTTATTTTTCCGTTACTTGTGACAGTATTGCCTTGATCTGTGACGGCTTTTTAGGCTTGACCTGTGATTCTAGTTCGTAGACCGAAGGGAAGAGGCATTCCCTTATCGAAGGCCAAGATGCGAAAATCCTACCTAGTAATTACGAAGTGCCAGTGCTTACTACTCGCTGTGTTTCCAGCCTGCATAATGTCTGGTAACACAGCCACTCGCGGCCCGTTGGTGGACGGGATGGGTGGTATCGCCTCAGACAGACAGGCCGTGGTAAACCCCTCCGCTCGCTCGCGTGGTGCATCAAATAGGGGAAACCGCCATGCGTGACCCGAGGTATATACAGCCCGCGTCAGATGTCCAGAGTTCTAGAAACTTACCCGGAACGTTCTTCTCAATATCATATGACCACCCCATCCCTCGAATGACCGTCCACAGATATCTCTCTGCCTAAACGCACCAAACGGTATCATTGTCAACAACCAAAGTCCTACATAGCGCTCCGATTCGTTTCCTTCGTGCGGAAAGATGCGGTATTATATCACGGAACCGGGCTATGTCATCGCGGCTGCGATCCTGTTGTCTGCCTTGGATATCATCGCCGTGTCGATGCGGTTTGGGGCTCGGAAGAAACAGAGGGAAGCGATGAAGGCCGATGACTGGCTTATGCTTCCAGCCACAGTAATATGAACCTGCAGTTTCGATTGATGTCGGATATCGCTGATACTGTCGCGCTAGATCTTAGTCACTGCGATCGCGATTTCCATCACGTATGGCGTCGCCAACCATTCGATCGGGTACCCGACGGAAATCCCACCCGACTTCGATGGCAACCCGCTCTATCTCACAACGCCGCAGATCGCGCTGATCTACAAGGTAAGGGATGTGTTCGTCCTAAAGCAAGGGGTTTATCTAATTCCGGTGCGCAGATTCAATGGGCGTTCGATCTCATGCTTCCGTTGGCGTTTGGATGCATCAAGACGAGCTTCTTGTTCTTCTATCGTCGTATCTTCGTCGTAGACAAGAATACGCCGACTAGCTATCTTATCAATGGTCTCATCGTGATCGTCATTTCGTCGTCGGTAGCTTTCTTTTTCGCGTCGCTGTTTCAATGTAGGACCAACTTTTCTGCCCTCTGGGGCACGACGATCGGGATCGTCGAGAACTGCGTCGATACCATGCACCTGTCTCTGTCCGTGTGCATCACTGGATTTATCCTAGATCTTATCATCATCACTACACCCATCCCATTGGTAAGAGTCTGCTTGTGGTGATCAGCGACTTTGGCTAACCGGTTAATCCAGGTCTGGCAACTGAATCTGCCATTGAGTCGAAAGATCGCCATAGTCGGTGTCTTCCTTCTCGGATCTGTGTAAGTATACTTCGTCTTTATTTCATCAGCAGTGCCTCAGCTAATACGGTTGCTTCAGGAGTATTGTAGCTTCTTTGCTACGACTGATCAACCTGGCGCGTCTTGTTGCACAGGGTTTCAACACCGACGAAGACGGATTACGTACGTATTTCATGTCCAGCTGTGCAGTGAAACGTGCGGTGTTCTGACAAGCACTATAGTCGTGGTAACCCAGTATCTATACTGGGGTGTTGTCGAGAGTGGTATCGGTATTGTCGCTGCCTGTCTCCCAACGCTCCAATTCCTGATCAGGAGACACTACTGGGAGAAGACCGTTCAAGTCACCAGGAGCCTCTTCAGCTTGAAAAGTGGCTCTAGCTGGTCTAGGTCTGCATACGCCACAGACAATAACTCCGATCCATCAAATGAGCATGTCGAGGCCGCTCCATTGAGCAAGGCGGATATGCACGCGCGAAAGTCGAACTCGACGACCAAGTTATCGACTGGAGACGGACCCCACGCGATGGAGTATGAGATGGCACAGAGCCCCGTATAGTACTGCTTGTCTTCAACAGAAAGACACCTGTGTAGGTACTCTTGTGGCGAAAGCTCTCTGGGAATCATTGCTTCTCACATTGCTCAATGGCCCCCGATGCACATTGAAGCCGACTTGGGCTAATCTCCATTGTCGGGCATTTCATTGCTCAGTCTCACTAAGAGCACCATACGAGCTAACCCCCCGAGTCAGTCATGAATTGGACCCGGGAGTAACAAGAGGAGCTCTATTTGTATGATATGCTTCATAACGAGTTTAGTAGTATGAACTTACTGGGATGAACAAGCTATGAGAACGTTGCTGACGTCTGTATCACAAACGGATATGCCACTGAAGTGAGCTGGCAACGTGTGTCACTATCAACGGTTCAGTGCAGTGAACCTGTTGATTATCTCGTAACCCCACGTTATTGTTGTTGAGCCAGGTACGAGTAAGCTGTAGAAAGCTATAATTAGTACGGTGCCACTCCGTATGCGACGTCCTTTCTGACTTTGTTGGCTCTCGCTCGAGTCTCGGTCGACCACAACGAGTAATGTCACAGCGGGCAGTGTCGACACAACTATCTCCGACCGTAGCATCGTCGCAACGTGGAATTTGCGCCTAGTCCTTCATCACACGAGAACTAGGGTTTTCGCATTGGCACGTCTTATCAATGTTTCATCCGGACAAGCCCCCGTGTCTCATTGGAGGATGGACCTCGACATCAATGCAACTTCAACACTGATGAGAAGAGACAGCCTACCTCTCAAACATCGATGGATCAGTCGCAAGCATCACCCTCCGGAGTCCGATATGTTTGCGTGTCTCATGGACTATCGGGTCTAGATCTTCCCGCAGGGGAAAGCCCTTGCGTGATGGTCAAGAAACCTTGGCATGTTCAATACCAAGCGTCACCCCGGTCTGGATGGAACTTTTATCGCAAAGTGGCTTGATTGAGGCGTGATTGAGTTGACTTGCGTGCTTCCTCTCGCCCGGGAGTGAGGAGATCGCACAGTTACTCGTAATGATGACTTCGTTGCGATTGGCTAAACAATCCCTGCTCTGTGGAACAAAACGTGGAATCGCGGAAGTGCCCGGCGCTTCTCCAGGTCTCGCTTATGCAGCCTTATGGAGCAGACTCACAGTGCAGGTTCGGTGAAGTGAGAATGAATTCAGCGTGTCTTCAGGCTGACACGGAAATTCAAACAAGAGAGGGTATGAATTGTGTTGGTGATGATCTTATACTCGTAGAGCTTTCACGGGCGTGAAAAGGACGAAGTTCAATGATGAGGTGAGGGACATGAGGATGATTGAGAGAGGAGATCAGTGGTGATGTGGTTGGATTGAAGGCTTGGTCCGTGCATGCGGACGTGATGTCGTTCCAGAGTTTGTGCATACGGATTATTTATGCACCGATTTGATGCAGATAGCGATAAGCATAAATCACCTCGCCCAAGCGCTTCAAGTCGGTTCAAGCAACCCCACTCCAGTTCTCAACTCACGACGCGTTCTCATCATTCAATGAACATTCGAAGATTCTATTTCCCACAATCTACTCGTATTTACAAAACCCCGGCGATATTCCTGGCAGCCACAAGCTGCTCTGACGCAATGAAGCATACCAAATCTATCTAATTCGAAAACAAAGCCCAGAAGAAAGCCATATGTCGCGCCCAATCTGTTTGGGCACTGAAACTCGTCATGTCTTCATCCGTGAACTACCTCTCCGTTGTCATCAAGCCTATGCACCTCTTTGAATGATATCAATAGCGTCAGAAATCCCCCTTGATGTGTCTCCAACCTTTCAATATGTCAGTACATGGGACCGATCTGGCACCAGAGGATCACTTACGACTTGTTTGTTGAAAGCCTGGAAATGGCTTCCGGGGATATCAAGGACGCGAATCTGAGGCCCTACCAGCTCCTTCCATTGGCTAGCCAATTCGCGTCTCTCGGGACCGTCGCTAAGGAACGGACACCATTCTTCGCCGAGATCTTCAGCTTCCGTGCTCCGGAGTAGTACCATTGGGAACTCTGCAGTCACCGGCGCCGGCTGATATGTTCCGAGCAAGCTGCTGTGCGCTTCGAAGTTGCGCCTTAGCCACTCGGGTTTCCCTTCGGAAACACGTTGCAGTATGGGCATGGGGATACCCTTGTGTATGGTGGGACAAGGCGAGTCTACCATGACTACGCCTAGTATGGGTGCGTGCTGTCCGTGGAGGATTCGTGCCACTTCATGGGCCACTACACCTCCGAATGACCATCCTGATAGCTACATGTCAGTCACCTCGACTCTTGAAGCTGAGTGTGGGTCTTGTATATGTTACTTACCTCCGAGAAGGAATGGCTTTGCTGTGTCTACTAGGGTCGCGTATCCCGCGGCCATCTCGTCGACGCTTTGAAATCTGTTCTCGGGGTCACAGGAGATACCATATATGTTGCGACCGAGGCCACTGATCGCGCTGTACATGTTGCACACACCGCTTCCATCGTGGATGAGATAGATGGGAGCAGCTTCATCTGATCCCCTCTGAATCAGCGCTAGGCACTTTGATGCCACCCGGACTTCTTGGCCGGCAGGCTGCCCCTGTGGCTGTGATGTCTGTGGTTCGACGAGGCGTACGATATCGTCAGGAGTTTGGCAGGATTCAAACTCGTTGTGTGGAATCTCTATTCCGAACCGCACTTTGATAAGGTCAAGCAACTCGAAAGTCATGAAGGAATCCAAGCCCAGGTGTTGCAGGTTGGACTTTCCATTGACCTTGCTCTTGGAGAGACCAGCTACCTCAGCAACTGCACCATAAACCTGATCAACAGTAGGTGCTGTGCTTCCAGTCTTAGCCGGGGTGACGTTTTCACCACAGTCACTGTCAGTCGTCGATTTCTGCCCTGGACTAGCAAAGCACCCCTCGTCTTCGGGTTCTTCCGGAGTCACAGCTCCATTCAAGATCTTCACGCCATTGAGAGCATGTTGTGAGGACTGTTTAGTCGGGATTATCGCTCGCAAGGACTTTGTGAACTTGTCCTTTTCGATCCGGCGGAATGCGATACCTCGTACCGAGCCAACGAGTTTTCCATTGCCATCATAGGCGAACGTGGTACCGACAACATTTCTACCATTATTGGAGATTTCAGTGTATAGCCTGAAAGACTCAGAATAGTCTGTTACGTCCGTGTTGATGTGAACGCTATCGATGCCGATACAGATGCAGACGTCAGAGTTGCTTACAGAGCAGTTGGCGAGGAAACCAGCAGCGTGTAGGAGAGTGTCAACGAAAACAGGCTGAGATACGCTGTTTTCGAGGATCGCAGGCTGGCGGAGACGGAACGATCCCCAGGCCGATTGGCCGTTGTCGCTGATCTCAAGGTGGTCGATGGTTTGGTACAGCTCCGAGTACGTGACTACCCGAGAGAAGATGGTTTCGTAGAGCATTTTGCGCTTGATCAGTTGACCGTATTGTCGGAACCCCCTCGAGCTCATCATTTCGAGATGCTTGGCGTCATTTACTGCATCTTCATTGCTGAACTTCAACAAGCCCTCGCAGTTTCTCTGATTGGCACCGTCAACTTCGGAGCCGACTTTGAATAAGGCGTCATCGCACCGTCCAGTGGGCTGATTAAGCGCGACTCGAATTGGTATGTCGGAAGGAAGGTATTCGTGGCGCACAATAGGCGATGAGAATACTATGTTCTCCACAGTGATCTTGGTGCCGCTCTCTGCGTCTCGGCTGAAGTGCTGGGAGTTCTGAGAAGCCTGGAGTGCCAGCTCGATATACACGGATGCCGGGCAGAGGGGCAAGCCGGCCACGCGGTGACCGTGTATGAACTCTTCAACCTTCGGATTGGCTTCGTAGGCAGGTTGAGCTCCACCTTTGATTGAGAGCAGTGATCCGTTTTGAGAGTCTTGAGCGATGCTTTCCAATCTGGCGTGGAGACCTCGCTGAAAGCTTGAGGCGGTATAGGGGACCACGAACTCTTCCTGGGTGAAGGGGTATAGGGTCATGTCAACAAGCTGAGCTTCCTGTCCCTCAAACAGTTTGTTGAAGTCGATGTTGAAACCGCAACGCACAAAGTGTGCAACAGACTGGCACACCGAGACCCAGTTCTTGGTGTCACGGTGAAGCGAGTTGAGGTACTTGGTCGAGGACGGGCTAAGTATCGATCTCAACACAGGAAGTATGACAGGATGTGGGCCTATCTCGAGACATACTGTCTGGCCCTTAATGTGAGCTTTCGAGAACTCCTCGGCGGTCTCCCGGAACCGGACGGGATTGATTGCTTGTGAAGAGAAATACTCATGGTCGATATCACCAGCGTGGTGCATCCTGCCGTAAAGACCCAAGCCTAGTGGAATGGTCGGTTCGTGCAGCTTAACCTTGGAGACGAATTCATTGAGTGAGAGTCTGATGGCTTCCATAGCAGGGGAATGGAAACCAAAAGGCACATCAAGTTTCTTATTCTTGACTCCGGCGCTCTTCAGTACAGCACTAAGATTGCCAATCTCATCTGATGATCCGGATAGGACGGACTGTTGAGAGCTGTTATCGCAAGCAATTGTTAGACTTGTAGGAGCAGGGTCCATCTTCGACAGGAATTCCTGAACAAACGCTGCGCTAGCATTGACGGAGAGCATGCTCGTTGATCCTACTTCACACTTCCCTTCTATCAGGATGGCTCTGTGCGCGATGATAAAGAGGGCGTCCCTGAGGCTCAACACGCCTGCGTGCACGAATGCTGCGTATTCTCCCAGACTGTGGCCGAACACGGCATCTGGACGAATTCCCCAGGAGCCATAGAGACGTGCAAGGGCATACTCCACAGCAAATACAGCACAGTGGGTTGCTAGCATACCGAAATCGTCCAATGACTGCGTCGAGGAAGCCGAAGGCTGGATGAGTGGTAGTATCGAAGCGTGTCCGGCTTCAGCAAGTATGCTTTCGCATTGCAGGATATCCTTGCGGAAACTTGGTGCTGTCTCAAAGAGCTCTCTACCCATGCCGAGATACTGGGATCCTTGGCCAGAGAAAACGAACACTACTTGAGGGCGCGAGTCACCAGCTGCAGATGACTCGACTGACGAAACAGGAGTTTCTTCAAGAGATTGAAAAAGCTCCTCGCTTGTGGAAGCTGATATTACCAGTCGAGATTTGAGTAGCGTTCGTCGGGCTGTGCTGGTGTATGCCAAGTCGCGAAGGCGCACACTTCTCAAACTCATGTCTTTCAGTAGCGACTGGCGGTAGCGTTCGAGGGTCGCATCATCTTTAGCTGTAAGAGCGAACAGGTATGCGCTGTTATCCCGCACCTCTCGGGACTCATCCTTCTTGGCAACATACTCTTCGAGAACGAGGCACGCATTGGAACCGGCGGCACCAAAGTTATTCACGAGCGCTCGTCGTGGCATGCCTCCCACTCTTGGCCACTCAATCAGTCGATCGGGGATGATCGTGCTATCATCCTTCATGGCGGCAATCTTGGGGTTGAGAACCTTGAGCCCAACCTGTGGGGGTGCTTGGCCGTTGTGTATCATCATGAGAAGTTTCGCGAGACCTGCAGCGCCGGATGCGGCTTCAGCATGGCCAATATTACCTTTGATCGAAGAGAGGATCAATGGGTTTGTTGAAGCGCGACCTTCTCCAAACACACTGGTGACACTATCAAACTCGATGGGATCGCCGGCCTTGTGAAACTGATTAGCATGCGTCATTCCATGAATGCAAGGGGAGTTCATTACCTGTGTGCCAGTTCCATGGGCTTCGATTGCGGTGATAGTCTGAGGGAGGATTCCAGACTGGGACAAGACTGATCGGAACAACTGTTTCTGAGTCTCGGCATGCGGATGTGTGATTGAATCAGCATTGCCGGACTGGTTAATTCCAGTGGCCTTGATGACGCCGAGGATACGGTCATTCTCAGCAACGGCATCACGCAGTCTTTTTAGTACAAACATGGCACCTCCTTCTGCACGGCAGTATCCATCTGCTTCGGCGTCGAATGGTCGGCACTGACCATTGGGACTGAGGAAGCGGGCGCGAGCGAGTCCTCTTTGCATCTAAATTGTCAACGTTAGTATAAGGGGCGCAGGGTAAGGAATATCGTGGATGTCATACATCGGGGCCACAGATAACATTGACACCTCCAGCCAAAGCGGCATTGCATTCATTGGCGATCAACGCCCTGCAAGCTTGATGAATAGCTACCAGTGAGCCGGAGCAAGCTGTGTCGACGACAACGGACGGCCCGGTCAGGCCAAAGCAGTACGAGATCCGACCACTGAGGAAAGCGCGCAAAGTTCCAGGGCTGTAGTAGACGTCAAGTTCTTCGCTCATTCGATCGACATAGTCACCCGTGGCAGTTCCAACATAACAACCGAAGGTTTCGCGCTGGAAGCATTTAGTCGTATCGGCGACGTACCCGGCGTGTTGCAGAGCGTGGTAGGAGCATTGCAACAGAACACGTTGCTGAGGGTCCATGGATTTGGCTTCACGAGGCGAGATGCCAAACAGCCCGTTGTCGAATGCCCAAGGGTTGCGAATGAAGTTGCCATGATGGGGCGTCGTGTGGGTATCTTTGCCATAGCGTTCCTGTTTGGGGAAACGGTCCTTGGGAGTTGGACTGACGAAATTCATACCGTTCTTGAGACTATCCCAGAACTCATCCAGGGTTGATCCATTGGGAAGATCGAGGCCGACACCAATGATTGCAATATCCTCATCGCTTTGACGGTAGTTCGACCTCATCTGGACATCGGCATTCTCATGAGATACGTCTCGCCTTCGGAGTCCATTATCAGCTGAGACTCTGGATGAGGGCATCAGCATGTTTGAAAAGGGGCCATAAACAATCGCAGTCTTGAGAGGGCTCTCCTTTTCCAGAGAGTCAAGGACTTTAGTCCAGTGGATTGGTTTCACTAGCATCGTCTCCAACACTTTGCGTGACAGGGTCTTGCCGGCCTGACCGTCCGATAACCTCGTCCCGTCAAAGGGGCTAAACACATCCCGTTGGAGGTCAGAAAACGACGGAAACAGAACCTTGTTGCTCTCGAAATCCTGAATTATGGTATCCACAAGGGGAGCGACTCGTTCTCCGCCGTGGTATAGGGCGTTTACAAGGACCGGTCGAATAACACAGCAAATGGACAGCTGAGCCAGGAATTTATTGAAAGCTGGACTTGGTCCGCTCACCGTGAAATTGGAATCGCGCAAGACACCAGCGAGCGTAAGGTGCATGTCGACCTGTTGCTAAATTTTTAGCATCATTTTCATCATGAGGGGTTCGTGCGGGGAAATCTGCTCTCACCTCTTCCTTGGAGTTGAAGTCAGAAAGGAGCTCCGAAATTCGTGAGTGGCTCAAGCCACTCACGTTGTAAGTCCAGGGCCCGTTGCCCGGGTCCGGGTGTGATAGGAGAACGCGCCTCGCGTTCTCTGCAGTACGATAACCGATCCAGAATGCCGCCCGAAAAGCCTGAACGCCATGCTCAACGAATTCCGCGACAGTACATGAAGAAGAAACAACAAGTGCAGGAAGGATTCCGCTGCAGAACCCCGTAGTTCCGTGAATCCGATGAAATGAGTCTTCGTATGTCGACTCGTTGGTCGCCTCCGCGAGAAATCGGAGAAGCTGGAAGAGACATAGTGTGGTCCCTTGAACACATGGATGAGTATGAAGTTTCTCTGGAGGGCGAAGAAGAGAAGTTGGCGAATTAAAAACAGAAAGAAATTGAGCGATCTCGTCGTCGCCCTTGCTGTACAGCGATGATACGTCCTTGACTAATGCCTTATGGCACAGGCATAGCAAGTCTTCCGCATGCCGGGAGGCGCGTGCGTCGTGTGCCGCAACTGCTATAGGTCGCTCCTGGAACAGACCGGACCAGCCTTGTCCTCCAAACAGATGCATCTCCGAATCCATAGTAGCTATGTTGAAAATGGCTCTATTGGTGGGAGGTGTGTTAAACAACCAGCACTAAGCGAACGATATCCCAGAAGAGCCGAGACTTAGAAGTGACCGAATGAGGATTAATCAAGTGATGCTGGTTGTGTGAGACAGAAAGAAGCAGGGGAACACAATTTAATATCAGAGATGCAAACAAAGAGTTGAGATCTGTGATGGTGATGAGGCGTCGTGACAGATAAGCCGAGCCAGTGGGTTGTGCCCTTTGATTTCGAGATGGTTTCACAGAAAGCCAGCTTCATATCTACTCTACGACGGGATTCGCCGAACCTGCGGTGTATCGTTGTATACTTCTCAACGCAAGGGACATTACTACAACTGCCTACTACCAACAGTACATCTGAATACGATGCATGACACCATGAGCTGGTGTCTAGATCGCAAAGCCCGAGTTAAGAGCTCACGTACATAATCCGAGTAACGAGACCCCGGATCTGCTCATGTTGGTTTTTCTCAATCTGACAACGACTCTGACTTCTGCGAAGGACTTCTCAACTCGATGTGAGCAAGATAATCAGAGTGAAGTTGCCCCAGCTGAGGATTCAGTCATGATCAACTCGTACGTCTACGCCGCGAAGATACTGCACTGCTCATACTCCAGGGGTTGCATAAGAAAAGAAATGAGCTCACTTCGGTGTATGCTTTGGGATCTTACTACTACCGTAAGTCCTGCCCCAACTTGACTCACTGCCTTGCCTTCGTACATTCGACCATGGCAAGAGCCTTCTCAACATCTACGTGAATCCAAGAAAAGAAACACATTGCGGTTTCTATAGTCGGAAGCTCAACTCTGTATGAAACCAAAAGAAGAATTATAATAGTGTGGTTGCTAATAATGAGGTATATCGAAGGTGTTTACCGAGAATGGTGATCAGATTAGATTAGATCCTCCCGAACTCGTCCCCTTTTTAGTCAACGAGACCGCTCAGAGTTCGAGCCTTGACTAAGGCAAGGTAATCCGTAAATCTGCCGCCGGCAGTAAAAATCGATCTGAGCTACGGATTACGGATTACCTATCTAACAAAGATCCCCCTCGACTACCGAGTCGACGAGCCGAGTCGACCGAGTGCATTAGCATTGCGGGGGAAAAGGAAATTACGAAGAGCAAGATGGCGTCAAAAGGAATGCAGGGCAGGCAGATCTCAGTTAGCGTAGCTGAGCCTTAGTGCCCCCGAGTTAGCTTCGCGACGGCGGTGGAGTTCTCAGCTGCGCCGTCGAGTTTGGCAGTTCTCGGTGTTTGCACTGATGGACCCACCACAAACGTCCCAAAGAGACACCTCAGACGTTCCCGATGGTGGTGAAGGGGATATCGGCATCATCGGAGTGTAGGACTTAAAGTGGGCTCACTCGTACACCTCTAACCATTCCATACGGGATTACTGTAGGTGTACGAAGTGAGTTGTATAGCTTCACGCCCGGTAGGTATTCCTGGACGTGTTAGGTATAAATTGACTGAATACCTATACGGATTAATCCGTAGAAACCGAGGTCTAATTTCGTTTCATATGCTAGCGGGAAGCTGAGGACTTTTCGATTACTGATCAGATCTCCTAGGTATTGCCAACAAGGCATTTGTTTAAACCCTTGACGATGGCAAAGTCACCATCTTCACTGGCGCTGCGCCGCTCAACATCGGTGTTAGTTCTGCCAGATGGCAACCAGCTGCGACGGACCGAGAGGAGCGCCGACATTGCCGGGGCAATCGGGATCCCCTGGTCCTCCGTATCTTCCGTATTCGGGGACAGATTCACTCCGAGGTAGCGTATATCCACTCAAAGTCCGGTCACAGCAGAGTCGCAAGAAATACCAAAGCATTATCTATTGAACCGGAACGCCTACCAAACTCCCTTTCCCAGGACATAATGCATCCGCTGTCTATGAAACCCTTTCGCCATACCCACGCCATTCACACAATTCAACAAACTAACACACACAAGCACCTACTAGTCAACTCCCCTAAATAACGTTGTCCCATTGAGAATGGTGAGGATCCGGCACCTGCGTCGTGAACTCCTCCATATCGAGTGGCAGAGCCGGCTTCGATTGATCCAGATGCGCACCGAGGAGTCTCGGATTTGGCTGCAACATCATTAGCCATGTACTCTCACATCTACTTCAGGGGAACTCACCGTAAGACAGAGACCGCAGAGAAAACATAATGCGCCACCGGCGTATATGAGCACAAGACTATACAATTCCCATCAGTCGTTTTTCTGTTCGTTAGGAGTATGAACTTACCCATTAGTGATAGCATTCACGACGACATCCTGCGCTTCGCGATACAAGTGAGCAGGCAAAGACGCAATAAGCGCCTCATCGATACGCGACACGATGCGCGTTACCTGTTCCGTCGTGAAGTCTGGCCCCAAGACGGCAGCTACGCGCGGAACGGATAAGTTCTGGAAGACGGCGCCGCTGATGCTGAGGCCGAAGGAAGTTCCCGCGAGTTGGGCTAAATAACGGGTTGTCAGCATTTAGATTCCGGACGGAAATCGTCTTATGTACTAGGTGGTAGGGCTTACCCATCAGCATGAAGGAGATCGCGTTCTGGATCTCGGATGGCTCGACCATGGCTTGCGCGATGGCGAAGCCGGCTTGACTGAATGCGCCTGTGCCGATCCCCAGGACGACTTGGAGGCCGTAGATCGTGGCGTTGGATGTGGAAACGGTGAGTCGGCCTGATGAATGTGAGTGTGATGTGATAGAACGGGAGTTGAGGAACTTACTAAAGAAAACACCGGAAATCAGCACTAGGGCGCTACCGCCTACTATCCAGGCTTGGTGGTAACCCCATAGGCCCATGGTGTAGCCGTTAACAATGATGGCTGCGACTAAGAAAGTGACGAGCGGGAGTAGTTTCACGCCTGCTTCGATGGCGGAGTCGTCCTTTGCATAGGGGTAGTAGAGCGCCATGAGGTAAAGGGGCACTACTACGATGCCGCCAGCGCTAGCTAGTCGAGGCGTCAGCTGATCAGGAATATCAACCAGTAAGAACTTGGCCAGTCACTCACCCTGAATAATGAAAAGAAGAAACAAATCCTTTCTCTTGAAGAAATGGATGGGAAACAGCCTAGTCGCCAACGTCGTTTTGAACGTCAAGAGTTGCTGCAGCCAGAACCCGACGAACAGGACACCGGCCGCCCAGAAGAATGACACGATGAAGGCCCCATCCCATGGGAACTGGGTCCCGCCAAAACTGATCGCCGTGATGAGGAAGACGAAGGCGGGTAGACTGAGGGCTGAGCCCACCCAGTCGATGTTCCGCAGGGCCTGGAGGGCCGACACGTCGAGGGGTCGAGGCCGGAAGTTAGGCGTAAGGACTAGGAGGACGGGAATGGAGACGGCGCCGATGATTAGGTTGATGTAGAAGGCCTGGCAAAGCTGTCAGAATGGGCGTGTGGCATGTGACTGGCTCAAGATACTTACCCAACGCCAACCGGCAGCACTACTCTCCAACGCACCACCAATCAGAGGCCCGATGACCGTCCCGGCACCCCAGGACAAACCAACAAAACCTATATAAATAGACGTTTTGGCCGGCTCGGAGAAGACGGATAGGAGGGTGAGAGCGCCGAGATACATTCCGTTGCCCTGGATTGTTGGTTAGTACCTGCATGCATGTTTGAGCATCTTACTGGGAGACACTTACCCCAACACCTGCAATCACTCGACCAACAATCAAGGCGGGCATGGTAGGGGCTGCTCCGCATAGGGCAGACGCTGCAGTGAAGATGACGGTGAACTGGGTCCGTTAGTATTGGGTGAGCCTGCATCATGCATGCCATGGCATGCATATGTGCGCCATTGGGGTGGTATAGTGAGCGGACTTACGACTATGTAGAGCCATTTTGCGTCGAGGGCGCTGTAGAGACCGGTCAAAGGGAGGGCTGTTGCCGTTCCGCCGAGGATGAAGCTAGCGTGGATATAGGGGTTAGAGAGAGATGCCATGTGACGTCTTCGCGATATTGGGTGCTACCACTCACCCAGTTGATACCCATGGTAAGTCGGAGAGGTCGTCGAATTGTTTGACGATGGCCTAAGCCTGTTAGTCAGGGTTCGTGACATGGATGCCACGTCGAGTATGTTACTTACAGGTTGAATGACCGCGACAATCGTATTGTCTATCGCATAGACGAATGTATTAATCAATATCGCTACGACGATCAAGAACCACTGATCGGGCATGTTAGTGCCGGGACTTCGGACCTCTTCAGGGCATTCTACATACCCTTCCTCCCCTCAGCGCGGGCCCGGCCGGGGTTTGTTGTTGTGCGGGCGGACTCCCTTGCTCAATAACGGGCCTGCTGCTAATCCCCTGCTCCTTGGCTATCGTTCTGTCTTGCAGTGCCTGAGCAACCGTCAACTCAACATCATATTCCGTGCCCGCGGGTTGCGGTGCTGTCAACTCAGCAGTCGAATCGCCATGCACGACAGGCAAAGACCAACGGTGGTAGATCTGGGAAGTAGGTCTCGAAGTTCGCTGGATGTACGACTCGCGTCTCGAGCCGCGGGACAGCGTTCTCGCCGGTATGGCACCGGGATCAAAGTAACCAGACGCCATCGTATGATGTGAAAGAGAAAGATGCTCAAAGGGGGTCTATCAGGTTCGGACGAAAATCCAAGCGGAGACCTTCTCAAGGGGTCATTATTATTATTCGAACTGACACGAGAGGTCTAGGAAGAAACACGCGCGCGCCCGCGGACAAGTCGGAATCCGACGGCCAAATCTGTCACTTAATTCCATGTTTTGCTCTCGATTCTCCGAATAGCAGCTACCCCTCTCCCTATTGCGCGCGCGCGCGCGAGGAATGATCGGGTTTACCGCGTGTAGGAATGCAGCGATTTGCTGATTCGCGAGGAACATCGGATCATGGCTAAGCCCCTTGACAAAAGAACGCCTCCTCCAAGGTCTGCGGTTTCACAGTTTCAGCCGCGTCAAAAAAAAAACACCAACATAGGCCTAAATATAGAGTATTTTACTCGGACTCTTTCTCTCTCTTACTCTCTCTTACTCTCTCTATTTGTCTCTGTCTCTCTGACACACACATCTGTCAGTTGCAAGCTAATAGACCTATTTAGAGGAACCTGCAAGGAATCACATCCTCGACTATTGCCCTATTCAAGCTTCTCACACCCCCTGTTGACAGGGTCAACCACGTGGTTTTTACGGACCTGGGAACGAGAAGAAAAGCTTGTTTTTGGATCACTTCTCAGTTCGTATCTTTTTTTGGTGGTACGGCGTCGACGAGATCACGAGATGATGCCTAGCAGTGCGTTCGGTTTTCTTGATTTGGAAGATGGGTGGTGAGGCCACCCATTAACCCATAGGCCATTACGGGTGGCACCATCTCGATCTCGCTGCGCTTGCCAGCCTACTTGTCGGCGCGGACAAAGCTCCCAACGGCAACGTTGCCCCGGGCTACACAGAAGAGCTGCGCCAGACCCTCGCGGCATGAACTCGTTCAACACTCTGTTTCGGTGAGCGTGTGTCGAGATGTGGGTGCGGATATTTGATATTTAATGGGTGGTTGTAGAACGTTGATGTTGAGGTTCATGATCAGCATTCACACACGACTCTCATCACTCACTTACTCTTCGCTTCTGAGATTTTTGGCTACGTTTACCTTTGGTTGGAATTCACTGACTGGACGCCATGATGCTGAAGACCTGGATCCCCCTGCTGGGAGCCCTTATTGGCGCCAGCGAAGCAGCGCCCTCGCTCATTCGTCTTAGGAATCCTCTCCAGGGACGAAGTGATGCGAATGCGACTGGCTTGCTCAGTGTTCTTCCCTCAGGGGATATCCATGACTCTTCGTGGCCTGAGTGGACGAACGAGACGACGCGTTGGTCGACTTACAGTGCTCCGACCTTCGACTATGTTTTCATCCCTGAAAAGGAGACGGATGTCTCGATTGCAGTAAGTGCAGAATTCCCAAACAATGTAGTTGGGCCTGGGCTAACTGATGTCTTCAGCTCAACTACTTCTCAAGCCAAGACATCAATTACTTCGCCCAGGGAGGCGGCCATGGTTATTCTGCCACCCTGGGTCTCGTCCAGGACAGTGTCTTGGTCAAGCTGGAGCGCTTCAACCATATCGAGTTCAACGATGACAACACTATGACTGTTGGCGGTGGTGTTCGATACCAGGACCTAGTCCAGGCTCTCTATGATCACAAGAGAGAGATCACTGTCGGATCATGTGTATGTGTCGGGTCCACAGGCGCCATGCTCGGCGGCGGTCACGGTAGACTTCAGGGCAAGCACGGGCTTACCAGCGATGCCTTGCGAAGTGTTCGTATGGTTCTCTGGGACGGCACTATCGTCGACGCATCTGAATCCGAACACTCTGACTTATTCTGGGCGGTCCGCGGTGCCGGTCAGAACTTCGGTGTTATTCTCGAGTCGACATACGAGACGTATCCTCAGGAGAACGACGGCAATCATTACAACGCCGACATGGTCTTCGACGGGGACTCGCTCGAGGGTGTCGTCGATGTCGTTAACTCTCTCATCCCACACCAGGACCCAGCCCTCGCCATGGACCTCCTGATTTTCGCTGACCCGTCCACCTTGACGCCCGTCTTGTACCTGAATCTCGTGTACGCCGGCCCGGAATCGCAGGGGAAGAAATTCTCCGATCGTTTCGCATCTTGTAACGGGACGTCGAACAAGCATTCGCCCAAGATCAACCGTCTCTCCATCAACGAGACCGTGACGCCGTGGTCGACACTGAACACCGTCGCCGCGGGGGGCGCCATCACAGCGGCCTGTGCCACGGGATCGCGCCAGAACACATACACGACGAACCTGAAGAACTTCGACGTCCGCACCATCAGACAGCTCTACAACTCCTACGGCGACTTCGTCAAGCAGAACCCGCTCGCCGTGGGCTCGTTGATCTTATTCGAGGTGTTCGGACAACAGGCCGTCGATGCCCGACCCAAGGACTTCTCCGCGTACGCGAACCGGGGTTTCGATAACGTGTTGGCGCTCGTCGAGATGATCTACACGGACGACAGCGTCGCGAAGGCGTCGGATGATTTTGCTCGTGGGTGGCGCGATGTCCTGGCGCAGACGCGGGTGTCGGGGTATCCGAAGCAGTATGTTTACCAGAACTATGCGCATGGCGACGAGGGGTTGGGGGCGATCTATGGGTACGAGCGTTGGCGGAAGGAGAGGCTGATTGCGGCGAAGAAGAGGTATGATCCGAAGGATAACTTCTACGGGTACCATAACATCCCGGTGAATGGAACCTGGTAAGGTCGATCTGGGGTAGGGGGGTCGTTGTCATTGTTGTTGGTCCTGTTGAGCGGGTTCCATGGTTCCTGTTCTGTTGATTTGCATTCTCTCTTTCTCTCTCTCTCTCTCTCTCTGTCTTTTCCCACGATGTATCAGTTGTACTTACCTGTCTGTTAGGGGCTTTAGTTATGCTGTAAAGATTTTTCCCCCCTCCTATTTAGAATTGTTATAGAGGTTTAGGGGATCAGTAATCGATCATCGTCATCCCCTGAAGTGAAGGATTTTACGGATTACATTAGTGTATCACCCTTCCACGTGTGAGCGTTGTAGATAACCCCCCAGGCACGGTAAATTTAAGTACTTTCAGGATCTAACCCCTATTCAAGGAGGTCTTGCCCGGTAGGGCTCCCATCATACTGCAATGGGAATGAATACCGTTTTTTCGCTCAGCCTTATGGCAATTCTGATTATCATCGTGGTTACGTACGATCTTCAGGAAAGGATTAGGTACGTTGTGGTGGACACATGATCCGCTTAAGGGCCGAATATCACCATGTTAGCCAACACTTCGACTCTCTTAGGGCAGCAGTAGCGGCGCTACAACACATAGCAACGAGTCTAGATCAACACGACGCGTAGGTACCTAAGAAGCATGTTGCTTGAACAAGAGCTCTGTCTGGCAGATACGGAATACGAAGGGTGGGAATGGAGAGAGATAGACTTGACCTTTTGCATGAACGCTCTTGCAGTAGGTAGCATTCCAAATTATGTACTTCGTAGGACTGCCCTTCGGTAGTGGTGGGGGTGTGCCGACAGTTAAGTGTTACCAACGGTCAAGCCAGCACGCCCACGGGCCCCCTATATGGATTATGTGGAAAGTGTGGGGCGGCAATACCCGCATGAGGAGGAGGATAGGATAGGATAGGATAGGATAGGATAGTCCAGGTCCTGCTCAGCGAATCTGCATGAGGAGATATTGCACACGTTTGACGAGCGGCAAATCAGAAATCAATGCTGGTCGGGGACGCGGATTTTTATTCTTGTAGTCAGATGATCATATTCTGGCGTGTGACTGCTCCAATTCTCTCGGGCAGAATAATCACCGTAGTCCGTGACAGCTACGTACGAGTAGGCAAGTAGGCATTTGGATAGTGTGAAGTTACCGTTGGCTGGGCGACTTTCTCTTGTCCATTCGTCATTCGAGTCCCAGCCCTACGAATAATTAGTGTCAACATCGAGGATGGTGAATGACTAACGACTAGGTATTTCATATCCTGTGATGTCTTGATACTGGAGTACTTTGGTATCCAAGAACCGTCGGGGACCAACCTGACTTGCTGCTGGTCAGTCTCACATGAAAGCAGCGCCGTCTCGAGAACTTCCAGTCATGTCAGCCCGCTTCACAGCTAGCATTCTTCACACAGACCGTCTCAAGATGTTCTATTTTCAAAGCACATTGCATGAAATGCTATTGATCCTCCAAGTGTCGGCATGAAGTTTTACTCATCGTCGTGTTTGTATCATCGTCGTGTGTGTCTTATTGGTACCCTATGGAAAGCGAGTAGGGAGGGTAGCACGGGCTACCACCTACCATGCCCTGCCTGAGGGGAGGATCTGGCATGCAGAGCTGACATCATGTCAGACGCAGCAACTCAAGAGAACGATGGCAACGTCAGATCGTCGATAGTCAGGACTTTTCAGCGCAAGGACTTCGAAAGCCTGCGAGGCTCGATGCTGATTCGAAAAACATTGCATGTCCGAGAGCTGGAGAGCGGTGAGCTCACGACGGGTTTCCCGCGCCGCCCACACACGTAATCTTTACGTGCGGCAGGGTCTAGCTTGGATGCCGAAGCCACATCACTTTTGTCACTGATCTCAACGTGATCGATCCAAGGGCCTGGAGAATCTCATGGTATTCCGCATGTACGATATCGTAATGCCACGGGCCTTTCTTTGGCCACCACCCCCCGGATTGTAGAGATACGCCCCCACGAGACAGTGTTACATCACACGGGGTTGACAAGTTGCCAGGGGCGCAAGCCGGCTTGGGGTAAGCAGTTCGCCCAGCCGACTGACTAGCCACGGCCCAACGGCCATCATAGTAGCACCGGGGCAAGAGTGGAGGAACTGACGGGCACATTTGCCTATTGCGGACTGAACTGAAGACCCGCCCGCTTGTCAACGCCGTGTGCCCGCGACTCTATTTGAGAAACAATGCGTCAGCGACAGACGGTCGGGATATATATAGTCCCAGCACGGGTATTACACTCGGCTGGTAAGGTGAGCAGCCACATGGTTGGTTTGCTCGACGCACGCGGACATGCATCGAGCAGTCGGTGGCTTGGGGCCAGGCTGGCTAGGCGTACGAGTAGGCGCACGACTTCCGTGCTACTACTTCACCCCATGTCGTTGCTAGTCGCCCTACCGTCTTGCCCATGCAACTTGATGCAAGCCCGACTTGGCGAATCTGGTTTTCCCTTTATGTATTTCGCCGTCCACATTTTCTCCTCCAGCGCACTAAAAAATCGCCCCCGTGTATGTATCGTAAATCAGAAATCGAGACACCCCGGCATGGGCCTGGGAACGGTAGGGAGTAGCATTTCACAACCTAAAACGATGGCTTTTGCCATCCCGGCCCCGTCGAGGCATGTCGACCCTGGGGATAATCAGTTCCGTAAGGGGTATCAGGCGACGCTGATACCTTCGCGGTCATCGCGAGGCTAGATTCAGACGCTAAGAAGACTGCACTACACTATAGACCTAGCGCACATATGAGCAAAATCCTTTCCTCATCCTGCTCGCTATCGTTGTCTTGTTGTTCTTTTATCTCTTGATCCCCGGAAACGTAGACCTCCATTTTAAGCCCGTCGAAGCCCACCTTTTGGTCTTGCCCGCTTCGACGTTGGAGTATCCCTCGCCTCGCTATAACCAAGAGAAGTTCAGCGGCTGAAGAGACCGTAAATACAGTCGGGCATGGCTACACCCCAGTCTCAGTCAGGAGAATCGAAGGACCGCCTGAGGTGGACGGCGGAGCAGGACGCCCAGCTCATTTCCGCCGTGGCAAAAGGTACGTCTTTTCATCATTGTATTCTCCCTTGGGCGTTTGTTGAAAAAAAATATCACACACACACACATTAAAATCTCACACTGACCCCTTATCGCAGTATCGTCGGAAAATAACGAGATAAACTGGCACCGAGTCGCGGATTATCTCCCGAAGAGAACCAACAAGGACTGCCGCAAGCGATGGCATTATCAGATTGCACGAGAGATCCGCAAGGGCCAGTGGACGAGGGAGGAAGACCAGAGATTACGTGATGCCGTCCAGAAGTACGGCACGAAATGGCACAAGGTATCAGGGGAGGTTGGGACGCGAAACGGCGACCAGTGCTGGAAGCGATGGAACGACAATCTCGATCCGTCGATAAATCACAGTCCGTGGAAAGAGAACGAAGTGTGTCTCCAACGTCCATCATCCCACCCCAGTTTTCTTCTCGAACACCCCCCAATGCTGATTATGCTCAGGATGCCCTCCTCCTCGATGCGGTCCGGTCGATGGGCAGAAACTGGAGCGATATCGTGGGCAAGTTCCTCCCAGGCCGCACGGCCCTGGCAGCTAAGAACAGATTCACCCTCCTGAGTCGACGGTCAGAGAACGCGCCGAACAGCGCTAAAGCCGCGAATAGCCGGGCCCCCTTAACGCCAGCATCGCTCTCCTCATCATCCTCATCGTCACGGTCGTCGTCATCGTCATCATCATTATCCATGTCTTCGTCATCGACGGCGTCGATATCGCCGTCTCCACCCTCAATCCAGCCGCACGAAGAAGACGGCCTCAACTTCCTCGACATGGACAACGAGGCCATGACCATCGACAACATGCCCATGGAGATGTGTCCGTCGGGGACCATGTCCGGCGATCTGGAGGGCCTAGATTACGATCCCAACCACCTCATGAGCTACATGGTGGATCCGACGGCGCAGCAGCAGGCAGCAGCGGAATGCGGCAATTATCAGCAAGCGCCCAGCTCGGCAATGCAAACGGCAGCGGGATACAGGTACCCTCAGCAACAACAGCAACAACAGCAGTCGCAGTCGCAGCAACAGCAGCAGCAACAGCAGCAGCAACAGCAGCAGCAACAGCAGCAGCAACAGCAGCAGCAACAGCAGCAGCAGCCCCAGCGGGCAGACACGTCAGAGTACAGTTTCGACAAGGAGCTAGGACAAGCGAGCCAGGCGGGCCAGGCGAGTCCGCCGTCCTCTAGGGAACTCGGGAATGCGACTGGTCGCGTGCCCAGCCAGGAGCAATTTCTACTGCCGGACGAGTCGACGAAGGAACTCATTATCCGGGTGCGATGCCGCGTTGGTCGGACGGAGTCTACGATGGAGGGACTTACCAAGGTGATAAACGGGATGATGGTGTCGGGGGATGTGAAGGACGTGAATTTTTCCATTCTATGAGGGAGTAGGTGCGGCTTTTTTTGTGTGATGTTTTTTTTCTTTTTCTCTTTTACAAACGTACTTTTCTGTAACTTGTGTATATTGTTTATTGTTCCCACGATGTATATAATCCTACATACCATGTATCACATATTTTATGTTTACGCATTATTATGATTTGTCAACATGGCAGCGTCGTTTTCTGTTTATAGGTTAGGTAGGTTAGTATCCTAGATAGCCCCATTTCACCCGTAGCGTCGATGAGCTTGGGGATATTAATAATCCCTAACGCACACCTATGGCCATTCACGAATTCCTAATCGTCAGTTATCCTGAGGGATTCGCAAAGGAATCACCGATTCGAAACCAAGACGGTGATTAGTTATTTACCGATCGGCAAATAGACATGGTGTGATCGTTGGCGGTGGTGGCCATTCTAGCGTATCCGTACTGTAGGCCCATGCATCTGACCATCGCTACCATATCATGGCCTGCCATGGACTTGGACACGGCCCACTCTGGTTTCGACCTTGTTTGATGCTACCTCTGTATGTCAGATTGCAACGATGCCATGGTCCATAAACGAGTCGGTCGGCAGAGCAGAGAGTCCCATTGAGATCGGCTTTCTGGCTCGAGAAGAAGACCAAGACCGACCGATCCTGCGGAAATTCATGTACGGATTAGACTAGCTGTATTGTTCCGCAGCCCCAATGCAACTTTACAATGACGACCATGGTCTCGGTTTCATCTGATACAGCCCCTAGGCCTGATCCTCGAAAGCACCAGAGATGTTTCGCATGATCCTTCCGTAACGTGAGCTGAAGAACGGGGATACATATTCCGTATTAGGGCCATGGGCAAAAGAAATTCCCTGGCAACTCAAGGAGACTTTTACCACAGTACGGAGACATACTCGCGAATTGCCATCCCCAAAACATGCTCTCGTGACATCGCAACTAACAAGGGGTGTTGGTGTTTCTTCATTTGCCGTGGTTTCCGGATACGTAACGATTATGCCCGTTCCGTATCCGGCCCGTGCTAGATCCAGATCTCTCTACTTCTACTACCAAGTACCAACTAGCTACTCCGTCGTTGTTGTTGTTGTTCTCCAACTTCTGTTGTGAATGAGCGAGTTATTTACTCGTACGCGTCGTTCATCTTATTCCCTGGTGGAATCGACCCACCATGACACAACGGCTTTGACGTAGTGCTTCGTACGGAATAGTACGAGTACCTACCTAGGTACCTATCTACGTCCCCATTGCACCGAAGAAAAGCAGGATGTTTCAAAAGTATGTCAACGCCGGTTGGCCGGGGACCCACCTCCTCTTTGGCCAGATGGTATGACTTCATCCGGAGCTACCGAGCTCGTACGGAGGATAGACGACTACAGCTTTAAGGTTATTTCCTTAGTTCCGACGCAAAGAAGTGCCGCATTAAGGGGGGGTTGTCTGTACGGACTAGGTATGCACAGTCGAAGTTGGAGGTTAGCAGTAGCAAGACTCAAGAGCACGGGTTTCAAACTGCTTGCGTACTAGTGAGAGCCCTTAGCTGCTGCACAAGTCCGTTGCTATGATCCGTACAGGTGCGGCGGTTTTTCTATTGGCGAGTTCGTCGGTCCGTCTCGGGACTCGTGCATACCGGATTCTAATTTCTCAGAGGGTTCCCGATTCAACACGTACAAGTACTAGGAGGCATCAAGACGTTACGAGTCTTACGCAAGACGGACCGACGGAGATAGCTAGGTATTCCAGGGCATGGAGTACGCGGGATACGGATCTCAACCCAGATCTTTCTCATCTTGTTTCTTATTTTTTTCCCCATTATAATGATCAGTAATCGTTTATTATCCATATTATTTATTATAAAGGCCTGACAAAGACATCGCTTGGCAGGGTTCTTTCCAGATGCGTACCGTTGGCAAATTAACCATGGGTATGGACAGAGCTGAGTGATCGGCGATGATGGCCATGATGATGAGAGAGGGGGGGGGAGTCTACCTATTATTAGACCTTGATGCCGAATACGGAACCCGTTCCGCTAGGCCCTCCCTATTCCGTACGAGTCCCTAGGTAGCTTCGCGTTTCTTGCGTCTTTGAGAGAAAGGGTGCGCGCGCTAAAGAACTGCCTTAAGGACTAATGAGCCACGACGTTTCTAGCGCGCCAGTGCCGAAATTTCGAGATTTTCTCTTGCCCTTTCTTTCCCCCTTCTTCCTTCTTCCCTTAGCTAGGGGACTAGGCTCAGATGCCAGGCTTCATATCCACGTGCGCCGATTGACAAAGCCGCTTACGGGATTACGGATGACGGCAGCTAAACCGCATGAGGCAGGCCGCTCCGCCGCCTTTCGCGGAGGACGAGACATACGACACGTGTTTGAGGGTTGTGTGGGCGAGTTCGATCGATTTGACTGATAGGAGATGCATGGACGAGACTCCTGAACTGTCCTTACAGTCATCAACGCGATAGAGGATCGTTCTTTACTACTGCTCGAGAACCTTCATCGCTTTGTCCTGGATCCCAGCTGCGATCCAAGACATGGAGACAACGCCTCCACAAGCTTGTTTCCGACCCCTGAAATGCAGGTAATCTGCCAATCATCAAATGCGCGAAAGCCCATTGGAGCCTTTCCCCCAACGATGTTGCGCAGAGACCCCTGGTATTACGACCCTGGATACCCCTCCTTTGCCAAGTCCTTCGTGGAGGGTCGCAAGGAGCCAGAGCGAACGCATTTCGTGAGATGGATCATGGGGTAGTTTGTGTACTGCCACTCGTACGCCACCGGCTCGCTTGTCGATTGTTCTCCGCCGTCTGACTACGATACACTGCTGCCCTCCATGTATGAAACCGCGGCGTACGAGTACCCTTGTCAATCGTCTTACACGAGTTGATAAAGCGGGCAGGCCGTTGTGGTGCCTATTCGACAGTTCCTGTGGCGAGTCGTACGGCTGATCTCAGCATTGAGTGTTCATTACTGGGCTTCCTACTATCGACTCGGATCCCCTGTGTCAAAAATTAAGATGGCTAGGTGCCTACATCCAGATGAATCTCAGTATTATTACTATCCCACCGTTACTCGGTGACTCGCCCAGCAGTGTCGAGAGGACCATGGCATGTTTCAGCTCCGAGCGTGGGCATGGGCTGAGTTGGTGAAGGCCTGGGTATCTGTGTAGTCCTATTATATGCACGACGAGAAGTCCGTCTAAACGATGAACACATATCTGCAGCCAAAGTGATCAATTCATAGGGTATGCTTTCGTGAAAATACGAAAAACCACATAGACGTTCCATCCCCGCGACGACAGTGCGCCGAAATGTCCGTAATAGCGCTCCCAGACCATCTCATCCCGCCATCTCTCTCCCAACTCTGCCTCACGCTCGCGCTTGGCCTGCCATGCTACTATCTCGTTCTAGGCATCTATCGACTCACGTTTCACCCCTTGGCTAGAGCAGGCATACCCGGCCCTAGACTAGCGGCCTTCACATGGCTCTGGGAATTCTACCACGAGGTGAGTTTCGGAATCCATCCGCAGCGCTAAGCCGCGAATCCTTGCATTAGCGACGATGATCAATCTCGAACTAAATCGTGTCTCAACAGGTGATCAACCGCAAAGCGTTGAAACCGGTGATCCTGCGAGACCAGCTCCGGAAGAAGTATGGTGAGTAGTCTCAACGATAGCCCAAATGGACAGAGCCAGGAAAAAAAAGGGGGACCACCCAACTAACCACCCCTAGGCCCCATCGTACGAATCAACCCAGACGAAGTGCACATCCACGACAAAGACCTCTACCTCGAGGTCTTCAAGGTCGGCTCCAAGTACATCAAGTCGGACCGCTTCTACATGTGTTTCGCGTCCGACCACTCCGTCTTCAACGTCTCAGACCCGCGCGACCACCGCACCAAACGCAGCGCGCTGAACCCCTTATTCTCGCAGCGCGCCGTCTTCGAGCTGGAGGGCGTCATCCAGGACAAGATCGAGCACATGATGCGCAAGATCGCCGCGCTCTCGGACGCCGGCAAGACGGTGAATTTCCACTTCATCTTTCGCGCCGTCACGATCGATATCGTGACGGATTTCTGCTATGCCGAACCCTATAAGTGTGTTTTTACCCCTTAACCTCCTTTTTAGGGCTGTGGGGCTAACAGTGTGATAGCCAACTTGATGCGCCCAATTTCATGGGCCGTCATGTCGTGGCCCTGGAGACCAATGCCATGATGCTCCCCATCTTCAAGAACATCCGCTGGCTCGGTGGTCTGCTAGCCGCACTGCCGCTCTGGGTGATGAAGATGATCGAGCCCGAAGGCGCAGGTAATGCTGAGATGTTACGCGCTGCCCGCGCCCATATCAAGCGGCTGGTTGATGACCGCTCGATTCTACAATCGAGCAAGCACACGACTGTGTTCGAGAAGCTGCTCGAACTCTTCCCGCAGCCAGACGCGCATACCCTGACCTACCTAACGCAGGAAGCCAACACGCTCGTCACAGCGGGTAGTGAGACAACTGCGAGCGTGCTTGAGGTCGGTCTGTTCCGGATCCTGCAGAACAGGGAGATCCATGATCGATTGTACGCTGAGCTCAGGGAGGCGGTGCCGGACGTCACCGTTATCCCCAAGTACGCGACATTGAAGAAACTGCCGTATCTCGTACGTCCTTACCCCTGATTTGTCATTGCCATAGTCGAGCAACTAACAACGTCAGACGGCCTGCGTCAAGGAATCCCTACGTCTCACCTACGGCGTCTTGGGCGCCTTGCCGCGCGTCGTGCCCCAGGGCGGCGTCGAGGTAGGCGACTACAAGATACCGGCGGGTGTAAGTCAAATGGTTTCTTCATTGATTCAACCTGTATAGCGCTGACATCAGAAAGACGGTCATCACCATGGACAGCTACTCGCTGCACCACGACGAATCCATCTACCCGGACAGCCACGCGTTCAAGCCCGAGCGCTGGCTGGAGGCAACGCCCGAGATGGAGCAGTTCCTCGCTAGTTTCTCGAATGGGACGCGTCAGTGTATTGCTATCAAGTAAGTCAACCCTGGGCAGATATTTTGAGGAGAGAAGCTAATGACGTGAGTAGTCTGGCTTACGCGGAACTCTACATGCTCCTGGGCAACGTGATCAGACAGTGGAAGCTGAAGCCGTACGAGGGCTTTTCGGAGGCGGACTTCGAGTATGAAGATGTTTGGTTGCACAGCCTGCCGAAGCAGAACTTGGCTGCTTATTGTGAGGCGAGGACTGAGTAAGCGGGCAGTGGTGGTGGTGATGATGAGGAGGAGGGTATATCAGGGGCGTTGTTATTTTCGGAGGCGGATGTATGTAGCTACTAGACTTATGAGAATGTTTGAGTGGTTTGCGGTTTTTCTCCATCTCACTCACGCCCGGTGACTATTCGTACGATTGGTTCTTTGATATAAGACGTACGATGTATAATTCATGTAGGGGACCAATGTAGTGTGACAGGTCATCTGTCGTGCTTGTGTGTGTGCTTGCTGCATGGGTCTCGATCTAGAATCTCATTGCATGCTGTAACTGTCAACCATCTCGTACGATCTATCATAAGTGTAGGACATATTTTGGAGATCACTCTCACTGGTCGTATGTACGAGTAGAGTAATATCTACCACATCGACGTAAATTGAGGCACATCAGAAGATCTTGGAACCGAGCGAAACTGAAGCAGAGAGGTAAGAGTATTCTCGGAGTTCGAGATGAGTTGGTAAGAAACGACGTACGATCTTGACTCAGCTGACATTTTTTGATACGATAACAATGCGATCTAGTAAACATTTCACACATCGTACGTCTAGAATTCGTAGAAACCATGCGTAAAGGAGATACTTTTCAATTGAATAACAAACAACAAGAAATCCTATTACCAACACCACCACACACACAAGTCGGTCCGACCCGTCAGCATAACATCAGATTCTTATCAAAAAACCACTCAACCCCAGAGAGTCATCTCCAGCTGCTGGTTATAGCGACCGCCAGTAACAGTCACCGACTTAAGAATGGCATCCAGCTCCGCCTTCTCAGCCGCAGCCAGCGTGGCAAGCTTCGTATTCTCCTGCACGCGCTCCGCCGTCGTGGCACCAGGGATAGGCACAATCGTGCCGACATCACCCGTGTTCGAGCTCGCAATGACCCAAGCCAGCGCCAACTGCGCGGGCGTGACGCCCTTCTTGGTGGCGAAGGCCTTGAGCTTGTCCACGAGCTCGAGGTTCTTGTTGAAGTTCTGTTTGCCACTATTAGCACACACGTACTCATCATGACAAAAAAGGGGGGGGTACTAACCTCAGGCTGGAAGCGATCAAAGTACAACCGCACATCCCCAGCCGGGATATCACTAACACTCTTCAACTGACCCGTCAAGAACCCGCGTCCAAGCGGTGAATACGCCACAATGGGGACACCGAGCGCCTTGCACGTCGCCGCAACACCATTGCTAAGGATATCCGTGCTCCAGAGCGAGAACTCGACCTCCACAGCCGCCAGGGGCACAACAGCATGCGCCTTCTTAATCGTCGCAGCCCCGACCTCCGAAAGGCCCACGCCGCCAATCTTGCCCTCGCTCATCAGCACCTTGAGCTCGGCAAAGGTTTCTTCCGTCGGCACGCTCGGATCCGAGCGCGAGGGGCCGAAGATGTCGATTTTCTTCTTCCCGTCGAGGACGCGCAGGACGTTCTCGACGCTTGCGCGCGTCGCGGCCCGGCTGTTGGTCGGGTAGAGGGTTTTTGGGTCCGTGCAGCCCTTGACGGAGAGCGTGACTTTGCATGCGTCCTCCGGGTATTTGGCGAAGTAGCGGCTGATGAGGGCGATGCCGGCCAGGGGGTCGGTGGTGCCGTAGAAGTCGGCCGAGGACCAGTAGGTTGCGCCGTTGGTGACGGCTGCCTTCATGGCGGCGAAGGCTTGCTCGTCAGGGGTTTGCTTGGCGCGCCAGGTCATGCCCATAAGCCCGAAGCCGATGGGCGAGGCGGACAAGGGGTTGGCGGGAGACATGGTGATGGAGATGAGATGAGTTTTTGTGAAGTTGGAAACTTGTTTTTGGAGTGTTGATCTTGATGTTCGCTGTAGAGCTGTAGATGTCGATGGTGATGATCCCAAACTTCTCAATTTCGCATCTCCTCAAGCCCATTTATAAACTCCATCTTTCCCAGCTTCATCGTCGATCCATCGCCGGACATAAAGACCCCAAAGAGGCCCGCGCCGTGCCTTGGAGACAGCAATCGGATTTGACAGGAGAAATCCCACTCGGATCCCGCAGCAGGTTTTACGCTCATAAAGCCGAGCGAATCAGACCCGATCTCCGGATTTACGGCCAAGTTACAAGTACTCGTAAGCAGGTAATCGTTACAACCCTCCACACCATCCGGGATGACGGGTAGTATCAACGGTTCATAACTTCATTCACGTCTCACAGCCGATACGCCTACTCGTATTATCCAGCTGAGGGGTAAGTTTTACATAAATCGATCGGCATTGGAGAGGAGGCAAGGGATCCCCTTGTCCTGGGGCAAATCAGTCTCACTGCTGCGCGACGGGACGTGCCCAGTCTGGATCCAACTCCATGTCTGACGGGCTGCATGGGCTTACCCTTGTTCCTTGTTGCCGTTGCGGCTTTGCATGCTTACCCCGTGATGGGGCCGTCCCGAGTTGGTAGCTTAATCCTTCTGGAAGGCCTGCATATCGTAGTCTGACATCGGTTTTACATAGTATCAGATCCAGAGGGTGAGACTGTAACTCCAGTCTCCAAGTCCCGGAGTTCGCTGGACACGGCGTACTACTCAGTAAGCAAAGGCACACAAGTATCTTGCAGGTGAGATTCCATATAGACAAAAGACCATGACCATGAAGATATATTTGTCAAATAAAACTGCTTTTATCGTGTTATCATTGTACATCTTCACGAGGTAAGTCTCTAGAGCGCGATGTAAGACACTCTGAGCCGGAGAATGTGTCTCGCCACCTACGCCATACAACAACCAGAACATCTGCTGAACCGAGTCTGACCAAGCATGTGAATATAGCCGGTTATTCTATCTCCGTCTGCCTAATTCCAGATAACTCGAATTTGTCACTACATCTCAATACCAATCTATGTACTCAGACCAACAAAGACAGTAATAACCAAAGACCATCACAGCATCATCATCATCACAAATCAAGCAAGAATAGTAACGCCCTCGCCTTCCAGCCTCCTAACAACAATATCCACCTTCCCACCAATCGGGAACACGAACCAAAAATTCTTCATTCTCATGCTCTCATGCTTGAATCCCTTCGGAAGAGTAACATCGAAGTTTCCCACCAGCACGGCGAGCGCGAGCCGGAACTCGACGTAAGCAAGATGCAGCCCCATACAAATGCGACTGCCAAAGCCCCAGGGCGAGAGCGCCTTGCGCATTTCGGGCGTCGCGTGCAGCCAGCGGTCAGGATCGAATAACTCCGGCTCGGGGAATATACTCGTATCCCTGTGGAGGGAGTATGACTGCACACCCACGATGGTGCCGACTGGGACGCGATGACCCGTTGAAAGCGTGATCCCACCAGCTGGAACGACGCGTTCGAGATGTGATGGGATGGCGCCGTAGAGGCGTAGGCACTCAGCGATGACAGCGTTGAGATACGGACAGTCGTTCTCTAGCGTATCGTACGAAACCCGGCCACCATCACTGACCTTGGAAGCAAGTTCAGCACGGAGTTTCTGCTGGACATCAGGCCGTCTAGCAATCTCATATGCAGCGAAACCCAGCGTCGTGCTCGTCGTGTCCGTACCGGCAAAATACACAGCCGCAATCTCACCTATGATGCGCTCCGTACTGAGCCGAAGACCATTGGGGTCTTCATAGTTCGCATAGGACGAGACGAGAGTCAAGTTCTCCTTCTCGCTCTGCTGAAATGCACGCTCGACTGTCTTGGCGGCGTATTCTGCCAGACGGGCCTCGCCGCCGAGGAAGTGTTGCCATTTCGGAATCGGAAGATGTTTGAGTACGGCCCAGAGCCATGGGTGTAGGATTGCGCGCGCGGGGATCACAAGGGTTGCAGCGTCAAGATCGTGCACGAAGGGATGTTCAACCCCCTTTTTAAGCAGTCCGAAGTCCTCATCAAGGACAGATGACCCGAGCATGTCCAATGCAAGATATCGAGCCATCTTTATAAACTCGATGGCGTTTGGCGCATCATCAGTCCCCTGCTTAGATAGCGTCTCCAGACGATCTGCAAGCGCTTGTGCATGTTTTGTCAATTCGGGCATAAAGTGCGTGATCGACTGCTTTGAGAATGTTCTAGCGGTGATCGACCTTCGAACACTATGATCCTTCGGATCGATGGTGGAGAAGATGTTCGACGCGCCGTTCAATCCCCAAGGCGGATAAAACTGGCTCTTCAGACATTTGCTTCCGATTCCGTAGATAGTTTTGATGTCGGCCTGTGCAGAAACGACGATCTTATGGGGAGCGATGCGCACCACGGGTCCGTATGTGGATAGACACTCATGCAGAGTCTCGCATTTCCGTAGTGTCATAGTCCGCCATAACAGCCATAGATCCGTTGCTGCTGCCCTCTTGGGGCCCGGGACATGTGCGATAGGATGCAGGAAGAGGTTATAGACGATGCGCCAGATGACGATTGTCAAAATACCCACCACGCTCGTCAGAGGTAGATAAGAAGTAATAATGTTGACGTCTGCCATGATTCGTATCTTTGTGGGCAATGCAGATCACGGAGCTACGGGAGATCGTCGCTGGTCATGGAGAGGCCGGAATCCGTTTGACGCGTTGTTCTTCGGGATGGAAGGCCTCTCGTTGCGAAAGGTCGGCAGGAGATCAGTGGAGACCATAAGCGCTGCACATCAAGCTGAATATAAGATCGCTGCTGAGACTCCGCGGAGGAAGAGGGTTTGTGCAAGAATAGATCGTATGGATGTGCTGCCTCTTGTTTGCGAATATGACGGATTGATCGGTGGAGGTCCGGATGTCTCTGTGGACCTATCTGCTTAAGGGTGAGACCTTAAGGGTGAGATGAGACTGAGGTCATGTACTTTGAGTGGCGTCTTGGGAGCATTCTGATTCGACTGTTTGGAGCACACAGACCTGGGCTGCAAAGCCGCTCTTACGGAGATAGAACCATGACCATTAATATCGACCCAGGTTGTTACTTCAGCGCCGATGTGTATGGACGCACACATGGACAACGATACGACGGTCGCATAAACGTACGACCCATGGATATAATTCTATTTGGAATACTCCGTCCTCTTTCTGAGTTGTGAAACAAACCGAGTATGCAGTCAGGCAAGATCTGAGTTGGTCAACCACGCAGCCTTGGCGATCCAGGACCTGGACAACCTCAGCTGGGTCAGACAGCCAGTTCGTGACTCGGGAGACGAGGAAGTATGGACACCACGGCTGCAATCCGATGCATAAGAACCATGTTGTTTCGTGATACATATGGTGTCAAGACATCTCAGTCCAGTTCAAAGACTCATCGCCCAATACCATCAAGATGTCGGCCAGAACTCTTGAGCAGTTGAGTCAAATTGTCTCCCGGAACGTGTCTGCGCTTTCAAGCCAGCTAGAGGCTCGAAAGGTCCCATCACCGACGCTTCACGACCTCAATGGGCCGAACCTTAGAGACTTTGGTAATGCCGCAGTCAATGAGCTCATCAATGCGGCCCGGGAGCTGCAGACACTCGTCGAAGGTCCGGGACAGCATCTAAATCTCATGGCTCTTGCAGTGAGTGTGACCCGTCCACACAAATAAGACATCTGATTCCAGCATCAGTGGTTAATCATAATGACAGTGCCATGATGCTACATCCATCGGAACCATCATCGAATTCAATATCCCGGCCCTCGTGCCCATTTCCGGGTCGATCGCATTCAGCGAGCTCTCGGTAAAGGCCGGCTTGCAAGAGGACAAGCTTGCCCGCATTCTGCGCTACGCCATGACGAACTTCATCTTCTACGAGCCAACGCCCAACCACGTTGCTCACACCGTCGCCTCAGTGACGTTGGCGCGTGAACCTTCATTTGCCACCTTCATCCGTCTCACGACGATTGACCTCGCCAGCATCGAAGTGGCTCTCCCCAAAGCGCTGCGCAAGTGGCCTCACAGCGAGATCCCCAATGAGTGCGGTGTCAACGCAGCTTACGACACCGACGACCGCTTCTTCCAATGGCTCAGCCGTGATGAGAAGCGACAGGCTCGTTTTGACGAAGCCATGGCCGGCTTTAGCAAAGCAGACGGTTCAGCTGGCGGTCGACCCGAGAACGTTGACGTTGCAGCCTACCCATGGGGCGAGAAGCTGCCCCCTAATGCGTCCATTGTTGACGTTGGAGGCGGCAGTGGTCATGTGTCCATCGCGATCGCAGAAGCCTATCCCTCCTTCAACATCACAGTACAAGACCGCCCGGAAGTCGTCGAGTCTGTGAACAAAGCCAGAGCATCAGGAGAGCTCAAGCCTGCGCCGAGCAACATCTCGTACCATGAGCACAGTTTCTTCGAGATGCAGCCCCTCATCGGCGCGGACGTTTACTTCCTCCGCCAGATCATCCACGACTGGCCGGATAAGGAGTCTGTGGACATCTTGCGTGCGCTAGTGCCTGCTCTCAAGCCTGGCGCGCGTGTGCTCGTGTCAGAATATGTGGTGCCGGCCCCTGAGGAGTTGGGCAGGCCCGATCAGGTTCTCGACGCGAAGCTGATCCGGCAGATGGATCTGCAGATGATGGCTGTGTTCAACAGTAAGGAGAGGACAAAGGAGGAGCTGGCGTCGCTGTTCGCTGCTGCGGATCCTAGACTGCGGTTTCGTGGCACTTACCAGCTGCCGGAGGATCGCAAGAGCTGTATTTTCGAGGCTGTTTGGGAACCTTAGATATGTTGGTTACAGTGTAGGTGCAATATGTGCGTTATCAATAAAATCTTGCTGCCATTCTGTTCGGTATGGCTACCTATCTTGAATCCGTGTGGTTAATACGCGGATGCTAGTGATATAGCTTTTATTGCGCATTCCATTTTCCATCTATTCCCTACTCTTATAATAGAATTTCACGCCATACTCCGAAGACAAGAGACACAAAAAAGAGAAAGGCACGTCGAATCGAACGCGTGAGCGCACCGAATAGTCAAGACGCCAGACTGAAGGTGAGACTGGGGTTTGATTCTCCAGGAGTCGACGAGAGACCATCGTTAAAATCAGAAATATCGTATTAGGTCATCTGTCACGCAGTAGCAGCTAGCCCCAATGCTCGGAGGTCCCAGGTAACCCACCCCTTGACCTTCCGTGACATATGCCGGCCGCCAAAATTGTTCCCAGCGTCCTCGATGCTCTCCTCGTGCTCCTTATTTGCGCAGCAACTTGCTGTGCCCGCCCTTTCCTTTGTTTTTCTTCTCGGCGGTTTTTATCTCTGGCCGTCCGCCCTTCTTCTCCCAATATTCTGTCACCAGTTCCTGGGCTGAGCGGAGCTGCCACTCCTCGCCCCATCAATTGTCCTCGTTACCGTTACTTCCACTTCACCAGGTAATCGAACCCGTGATCGAGAAGATCATAAACGCACCAGCGGCCAGTGATATTGTAGAGTCCTTATATATAGTTACTTCCGACTCCCGGTGGTATTCGCATATAGTAAGTAGAAGTAGGGATTATTGTAGGGAAAGATACCAATTCTAATGAGGGCAATGAGGGACGTTGGTACTATGATGATGAAGTAGATGATGAAAAGCAGGAAGAGGGAGAGGAGGAGGATATAGGATAGAAGAACAAAGACTCCGAGGGCACTATGGGTCAGGACAGGTAGCACCTAGTGAATACGCTGTGTACGATGTTCCTTCCGGCGTCTTCTAGTACCCCTCTCGGTGCCTGCCCGTGTCGGCATGACCATTGCATCATCATCGTCATCACATTTCACAAGAATGCCTTTCTTATCAGGCGCAAACGGAGAGCAAATGTTTCTATAAGCAGTCGCGTGAGTGTTATAAAGTGCGACGGGTTTCTCGATTCTATGAAGGAGGTAGCTACCTTGTCCAACTAAATCCTGACAGCCTCGACGATGCCAACCTGGGATCGGCATTCCCAGATCTTGTTGATCCGCAGCCCTGATTCTCCCAGTAGGCGCTTCAGCTGCTCGGGTGTTCTCTCGATACCGTTGATAATAGACATCATGGCGAGATCACGCTGGTGGCTGTATCTCACGTAGCTGCCGTAGTTGGCCAGTAGAGGCTCAGGGGCAGCTTCGAGCTCATCGCATCCCAACGTCGTGTTCATGACTTGATCGGCGATGAGAAGCTTGGATCCGGGGCCCATGGCCTTCTGGATCTGTGTAAGAATCTGGATGCAGTATTCGTCTGACCAGTCGTGTCTACGGGTGAAATCATTAGCTTCACCGAAGACCTCAGGGGTATTGGGTTCCTTGATCTGACTTACAGAATGTAGCGGAGCCAGTAGATCTCAGCATCGCGGATGGGGTTTTCTTGGAAGAAATCATGCACCATGAGCTTCACTCTTCCAGTGGCCAATGCATCCGGATGCTTCTCAGACCAGAAGAGCTTCCCTTTCTCGATGCTGGCCGCGCGATCTTGCACCGCGAAACTCAGATTCGGGTATTGGGGCATGAGTTGCATCGGGAACCCGCCTGTTCATAGTCAGTTAACCACTTCATTCAACCCTAGGTATCCGCTTCAAATAGTGATACTCACCGATGCCACCTCCAATGTCCACCACCGTGGCCTTGCCAAGTGCGGCCCAGGGGTAATCGACAACGTGAGCTGCTCCGAAGACTTTCCCGCCGCCGACCATAGCTCGTCCAAAGATCCCCAGTTCTGGACGCTGCACAAGCTCTTGAGACTTGCTGGAAGTATTATTATTTGTAATGCCATTTGTCACACCATTCGCCATCTTGACATGGTTGTCAACGTGGCCAGCTCTTGGATAACCTTGGCTATTGACTCGTTTGACCTCAGAAGCTGGGACTTGGCTTTCCAGCCAGCCCCATCGAGGTAAGCTCGTGTTCACTGCCAGATTGAATGCCGTCTCCTCGACCTTGTAGCTAGAACCTAGCTTGGAGTCTGTAAGTGCGACAGGAAGATAGTCAGACGCTGAGTAGATATCCAGTGCACTATGGGTGATGTGTAAGTGACTATCGCAGAGAAATGGTGCAACAAACTAAGAGAAATACGTACAAGAGCATGATGTATGCCCTGAGATCCTCATTGTTAACGAGGGCTTGCGAGACCCTGTTGTTCGCAAATGTGTCCGAAGCCGTCTCGCGGAAGATGTGCTGCGAGGTCAAGCAGCGAAGCAATCGAGCTGTTGCAAGCTGTCAGCGTTCCATCACACATGACGATACTCCATAGTAGTCTGAGCATGTATAGGGGTATGAGCATACAGAGTTTCTTCTCCTCAATACCAATCTCCTTGGCAATGACACTCACATGAGCGCCGCCATGTTGATAACGGTCAAGAATATCCGGTACACGGTGCTCAGCGGCGATGTGCAATGCTCTACTCTCGAAGTATTGCGTGGAAAACCCGAGCAGACGCGCAGATGGGTCGCTGACCAGTTCCTCGATACTACCCGCAGCTGCCAACAGAGTGCGCTGTGCATCAAACAATGAGTGACTTGGCAGCTTGACGCCGTCGGAGGTCTCATCCGTCGCGGTATCATTCTCCCATTCGGCAATCACTGCGTTAGATGCCTGCGTGACCAACGACACCAACTTGCGCAGTTTCGCAATCTCTGCGGCACGAGACATGATGAGGTGAGAGTCGGAGATTTTTAGTTTAGAACAACGGATAAAAGGCAATACAACCTGTGAGTTCTAGTGATGGTTGAATATCAGACCTCTGGAGACGAAGGCCTTGGCTTATTTGAGCGGCCAGACCGACCAACTATAGATCTCAAAGATGCGATTTTTTGCTCACTGAACGAAACCCTCCTGTCCGGGTCCGCGTACGTGCCTGTCAGACGCCTCTTCGAATACTTCAAACTCAGATCGAGTTCCCAACTCTGGTATATAAGACGGGTTGCTTACAGGGTCACTGTTTCGAGGCTTATGTAGGACAAGTGCTGCGCATCACCCTGACCTAGCTGACACTCCATTATTAGCCACAACTCGTTCCGGGAAGTAGAATATGCACTGATTTGAGAAATATATCGACGAGAGGCTGATAATGTGCTCACATTCCAAGTCACTTACCAGCATAAACACCTCAAAGGGATTAGGGGTTGGATTGGAGGCACATGGAGAACAAAGAGCCGGAATGTGTACGAAATACCTAACGCATCACTGCGCTGCCTGTCACCTTGATGGACGATCTGGCATGAAGTTTTGAACGCAGGAGCTGGTGCCATCGTTGCCGTAGTGAAAGATGGATTGACTGACTCGCCATGTTACGAGTCGATCCCGGTTCCGGACCGACAAGTGCTGCCAGAACGACGGTCAACCATCATACAAGCAGATTGGCACCTGTGCAATTACGGACTACGAGAGAGCTCTTCCATACGATATACGATTACTGATTACCCCTCTCTAAAGAGAACTAAGTGCAAATGGTTGTTCTACTAGCGAATCCGTTTTCCGTGAGCCTTGGTAGGTATTTGGAACGAGGCGTCGATAGACAACGAGACATTTCGTAGCTAAATCCTCGGTCCGGACCGTCAATTGTCTGACAGGTGACATCGGCTTGATGTCATTACTTCCGATAAAGCCGACAGTTCTTGGCATTTCTGTATATCTACATATCCTTATAAACATGGTAGTGTACGTAATTTTCTCATAGTAAACGGCTCGGGGTGAACCTATTTCTGAACCTTACGATTACTACCTATGACTAATCCTAATCCTGGTTAAGGTTCTTTCAAACCTCCCGAGTCGGCTTACAAGTACATCGTCCTCGGATTGGATACCTCGTCGATCATTAATCTGTATGCATCCCTACCCACCGCCGGCCATTCTGTGAAGTACGAGTACAGCCAATACCCCTTGAAGTACCTAGCTCATCTTGGTTTCTGGACTCCGTGCGGATCAGCCGACACGTCAGAGTCTCAGCTGATGCCATGTCAGAGTACGGAATATGCGAGGTTGCGATCCTCAACTCTGGTTCGAGGATCCGAGTGGAAGGACGGAGTAGGAACCACACAACCGATTCTCAAGGGCGAGTATCGCGGCAGTACACCTCAACGGGCCAGATGTCGTCGGGGACTGTAACCGGGTAATCCGTAAAGGTACCGGTAAGGGTACCGTTGCTGAAAGAAATAAAAAATGTGTTATTTACGGAACTCGAGCGAGGATCGAGATGTTGATCTCTCTCTCTCGACCTCTTCTCACGAAACGGCTCGTTGTGATCGTTGAAAGTTTCAACAACACCCTCTCTTGAACGATGGGATCTTGTCAGGATGTCTTCCGGCCAGCAGAGCTGCTCCTCCACAGGCCGAGTACTGAGATTGCCATACGAACTGCACCAGAACTCGTCGACTACAATGCAGTCACGAACCCTGACGCTCTCTTCTGTCAGCAGGCCGTGAAGGATGAGACCAAAGACGCCGGGTTCGATCTTGTGCCCGTGTCTATGAGGCAGCTGCGTGATGCGATAGTGCGATGCAAAAGCTCTCTTACAGATAATGGGTTACAAGTCAGAGTTCCGCAGAAGACCGAGGATGGCAAGGTGCTCAGGAATGCCCCGGTGGCATTGTTCATGGACAGCGACATCGGTTTAATGGTTCATATTCTCGCATTGATGGGACTCGGCGTACCGGTATGTCGTTCAACCGACGAATGAAGAAGAAAACTCACATGGGAATTCCAGGTTCTGTTGATCTCAATTCGATTAAGTCATGCTGCCGTGAAACACCTGTTGGAGCAGGTCGACGCCAGCAGGGTGATTGCATCACCCGGTCTAGTCAACAAGCTGCAGCCTGCCATCCAAGCCCTACCAGAGATGCAGCTAGATGTCGCGAAACCCTTCCAAGAGTACTTGCAAGGTTGCGATGTCCCCTTGGATGCCAAGGTTGGCGACCTGAACCACTTCTGCGACGACTTTGACAGAAATGTCCTGATCATGCATTCATCGGGCACAACGGGCTTGCCTAAGCCCATTTATCAACCGCACAAGTACTTGCTTGCCTTTGGAACGTGCCATGCCCGCAGCGAAGCTGAAGATGTCAGAGGTCTGAACATGTCTACGCTCCCATTATACCACGTAAGTACCCAAACCACTCAAGTGATCCCTGAGGAGTTCCATATGCGGATTTGCTTACATTAAATCAGGGGTTTGGCATGCTCGGTCCCATGCTTTCTCTCGTCGTTGGGAAGCCCTTCTATCTACCTCCCATTCGGACTGTACCTACGGGCGGCTCCACCATTTCTTCATTGCGCGCAATTCCTCAGACACGGAGTCTGCTGACTGTGCCACATATTCTCGAAGAGATAGTCTCTCTTCCGGAAGATGAATGGGTGGAGGTACTCCGTCCGCTTCAGTTCGTAGCGTCTGGCGGTGGTCCACTGAAGCTGGCCGTAGGTGAAGCGTTGGCGAAAGCAGGGGTCAAGTTAATTGCACGTAAGTGAATTGTAATATGGATCATTTCATGAGATTCCGAAGTCATTCAATATCGTGTTGATAGTAACATTGCTTTACTGACTTCAATCCTTGATAATAGATTTCGGAGCAACAGAAATTGGCGCGTTAGCCCCTATATGCGTGCCCGGTCCACACTACGATTGGCATTACTGGCGTCTCAGAGAAGACTTTGACATCCGTGTCGAGCCAATCCCAGATGACGGCAACCAAAAGGCCAATGGAACAAAGGAATGCTATTATCAGTTGGTTGGACGGCCATTCGGATGGACAGAAGATTTCCCACTCCAAGATTGGCTTCTCAGACGAACAGAGGGCGTCGGAGAGGAGATCCATCTTCGCGCCGTCGGTAGAAGGGATGATGTGATTGTACTTGCTACAGGAGAAAAGGTCTTACCGAAGATTCTCGAAAATATGTTGGCAGACAGCCCGCTCGTCAAGACCGCTGTCGCATTCGGCGAAAGCCAATTCGAATTAGGTGTCATTATCGAGCCGTCGAGGACCCCAGCAGACATTGACGAATTCAAGAAGAGCATTTGGCCGATCATCCTCGAGGCTGGGAAGCAGATGGACTCCCATGCCAAAATCTCGAGTCTGGACAGCATCATAGTCGCTACCGAAGAGCAGAAAATGCCTCGGTCCGACAAAGGGTCGGTCTCTAGAAAGGAAGTCTACCGGCAATTCGACGAGCAGATAAAACAGGCATACTTGCTTTTGGAGAACAACAAGTCAAACGGCAACAGCCAAATACTCCTGGATGCTGATGATCTTGAAGGTTCGCTCAAGAACATCGTGGAATCGGAGCTGGCGGAAACTCTCGGCAACCACGAGTGCGAAGTCGACGATGACCTGTTTGAGCTTGGTGTTAACTCCCTCCAGTGCGTCCGTATCTACAGAATGGTATCAAACGCTGTCCAAATCGCGGCCGACAAAGGAGACAAGTCATTCAATATGCCAACGAAGGATTTTGTGCATAAGAACCCCTCGATTTCTCGCATGGTAAAAGCAATACGTGTAGGCGAGATGAAGAACGGGGAGCATGAAGAGTCCATCGAGGACTATGTCACGCGATATGGCTTGTCAACAGAAACCTGTTCGCGACATGTCGTGCTACTGACTGGAAGCGGCGGTAGTCTTGGCTCCCACACTCTCGCTCACTTGGTCAGTCTACCGCAGGTCGCCAAAGTTATCTGTCTCCAACGGAAAGGAGCCCAACAACAAAGCAATGGAGTAAATGGAGAGTCAGATCCTATCAAAGAACTGCTCAAGCAAGCCGCCTTGAAGGGTGCAAGCATACCAGCTGCATATCAGGACAAAGTCGCCGTGCTACAGGCCCAGCCATTCAAGCACCATCTCGGTCTATCCGACGATATCTACACCTCCCTAACTGGAAGCGTCACGCACATCGTCCACGCCGCATGGCCAATGGACTTCAAGCGCTCCCTCGCGTCCTTCGAAAGCCAATTCGCATTCCTGCAAAACCTCCTCCAACTAGCGCGCGACGTCCACGGTTGCTGTCCCTGGCTGCGCCCAAGACTCGCATTCATATCTTCCATCTCGGTAGTTGGACAATATGCCCGCTGCCACGACGGCGTGCCCATTGTGCCTGAAGAAATCATGCACGGCAAGGGCAGCACCACGAACTTCGGCTACGGCTACGCCAAGCTCGTGTGCGAGAATATCCTGGCCCGCGTCGCATCCAGCGCCAAGAACGAGATGGAGGTTTGCTGCATTCGACTTGGACAGGTCGCTGGCGCCAGTACGAATGGGTACTGGAATCCGAAGGAACATGTCCCGGCTCTCGTGGGCATCGCGCAGAGACTGCGGAAATGGCCCAGACTTCAAGGAGTAAGACACCATCCCACTTTTGTTCAATGAATTCAGACTGACATTATCATAGACTCTATCCTGGCTTCCCGTCGACACATGCGCCGCCGTCATCTCCGACATCATCCAGTCCCCCACCCCACTAGATCTCGTCTACCACGTCGAGAACCCCGTGCGACAAGACTGGGCAACCATGCTCTCGAATCTCATGTCCGGCGTAGGCTGCGCAGACGATGCCCTCGTCCCCTTCGACGACTGGTGCGCACAGGCTACGTCCGAGACGTCCACCGGTGAGGTCGAGTTACTAATGGAGTTCTTCGCCGAGGACTTCCAGCACATGGCGTGCGGCGGTGTCATTCTCGACACGAGTAATACGAGGCGGGTGTCGGGGGCGATGAGACGGGCGGTTCCGGTCAGTGATGAGGTTGCTCGGAGTTATGCGTGCGAGTGGAAGAGGTTGTGTCTTTTGAGTCGGGGGGATTCCCCGTGTTGTTCCTAGATTTCTGGGTCCCGATTGTGTCTAGGTTTCTGGTTCCCAATGTTGTTCCTAGAATTCTGGTTCCCGATGATTTACGGGGTTTCGCGAGAGGATCGCTTTATACGTAATGTTTACAGATACATACATAGACTACCTACTTTGATAGATCTATCGAACTACACTGTTCAAATCAATAATAAGTATACCATACTTGTGATGTAGAACTGTGAAGATGGGTAGATCTTATACTCGACCTCGATTCAAAGAGGCAGCGCTCAACATCTACATCCCAGACTTACACGTCTCACTCACAACACCAAAGCCTTCACCTCCATCATCGTTCGCATTCACCACAAACTTCACTTCACAACCTCAACTCATCGCAAGTGTTAAACATTAAATCAATTATATACTCTAACCATGCGGTTAACTTTTCTTTCTACTCCAAAATATATACCAGAAAAAGATCCAACCATCATAAAAGCCAGCCGAATCATCTCTTCATGACACATCATACCTACATCCTCATCAAGGCAAGTTGACCATGATATCCCGCATCTTGGGGTAGATGGGCGTACCGAGACCACTAGCCGGGTCCCAGCCCTCGACGGCGAAGAAGCCGTCCGTGCCACAGCCAGCAATGTTACCCTCGACAATATCGTTGAACATCTCGGGGTGCTCGTACAGGATGGCGTTCAGGAAGCCAATGGGACCCTTGCCGGCCTTGATGCGCTCGCCGTTGATCAGCGTGATCATGGAGCCGAAGGTGGGGGCCGCAGCCGAGGTACCGGTGAAGGCCTGGAAGCCGTTGTCGATGCCCGTGATGAAGCTGACGGCGGAGACGGCGACGTCCGGGTAGCCGCGGGCCTTCTGGGTGTTGTTGTAGATGCTCGAGTTGTAGCCCGGGTCGTGCTCCGCGAAGTAGGTCGCCATGACGGACTTCTGCCATTCGGGGAGCTCGAAGTAGTTGCTGAAACCACCGCCGGGGGAGAACCCGGGGGGGGACCGTCTGGAGGTCGGTTACGCTGCCGTTGGGGGGCAGGGTGGAACCACCGACGGCCGTGACCCAGGGGCAGGAGGCGGGGAAGACTGAAATGGGAAACACAGGTTAGTTTATACTGTTATGCGTCTTGCCGGTAGAGAAGGAGGGGCGGGGGAACGGTCCGATGGACTGGGGAAGAGTGAACTCACAAGGGTCGAATCGTCCGGGGTAGTTTCTGGGTACAGGAGCATTGTCGTCGGCATCCAAGCATTCACCATTGTTACCAGAGACACCGCTGTCACCAGACGCGTACACGATCGTAACACCCATGAGGGCAAGCTTCATGTATTCGTCGCATTGACGGCGCTGGTAGGCCTGAGGGTGGTTGTTCTCAACAGCACCGTACGAGACAGAGATGACGTTGGTCTTGTTGTATGTGCCGCACATGGGCTCACCCTCGTAGCCGTTGGCAATGCCAGTGTGGGGGTAGACAGCATCCCAGACAGGGTCGTCACCACCCTCGAAAGAGCAGTAGGTGCCGTCAATACCGTCCAGGAAGTTGTTGTAGGTAGCAGGTTGCCAGGGGACGTCGTCACCGGTCTGGAACAGCGTCACGTTCTGGGGGTAGACCAGACTCATGGCGTAGCAGAGGTCGAGGTTGGATTCACCCCTGGTTCCCGAGTCGGTGTCGTTGCTGAAGAAGCCGCCATCGATCCTGTCGACGATGGGGGCAGTGTTGTTGGGCACGTTGCTGGCGTAGACGGTGAAGAAGGTGTTCAGGTCATCCTGGTTGTAACTCTGAGGAGCGAGTTCAAGGATACCGTAGCTGTTTCCCTCAACGGCCTCACCGGTCTCTGGGAGACCATAGCTAAATCAAAGATGTCAGCTTTTACGAAGTTTTCCAAAAGTCGAAGTGCATCTCAGCCGGGACAGATAACTTACATGGCGCGAAGGCAAGCCGGGGTGATGAAGTTGCTGCAGTTGTCCAGCGAGTCCGGGTCCGAAAGAATTTCAACGGCCTTGGTGTTGGGAGCAAGGGCATCACGCTTGGCAATCTTGCGAGTCTCAGGGGTAGCGAACTTGGTATCGAACTGAATCGTGGGTGTCACGAAGTCGATGTATTGCTGGACGTTGGCCGGGACGGCGTATTGCTCGCAAGCAAGAAGAATGGTACCCTCGTCATCCTTGTAGGTGCTGTAGCTTGTCTTCAACAGCTTCTCAGCCTGGGAAACCGTAGTGGTGACCTTGAGCCAGTTGCGACCGGCACTCGGGGCGATGTTCTTCCCCGGGATACCCATGCTCATGAGCCATGACACAGTCTCATCAACGGCCTGCTTTGAAGGGGCGAAGGTGGACATGACCTGCTGGGGAGTCCAGTGCTTTCCGAAGTTCTTCGACTTGGGGTGCGACACATCGTTGACAAACTCCTGGGCGCGGTGGAGGTTGTTCTGCTTCAAGGCGATGCGGAGGTCGATGGGCTCGTCGCCGCTTGCAGCAGCAATCTTGGTCCAGTGGTCCGGAACGTAGTCCCTCTTCTCGTGGAGGACATGTTCGGCGTTAGGGATGGCGGAGGCCAGCGACGAGCAGAGTGCCGCGGCAACGACAAGAGTGGTTTTCTTAGACACCCTCATGATGACTACCTATCTGAACTTATCGAATGAAGTGATGGCGATGGGAGTTGTCACCAAGTTCATATTCCTATGCGGCATCTTATATACGAAATACACCTCCCTCTCCCGCCTTACCGACCTCGGAACTTCTTGTAGAAACGGGGATAGCTCATGCTGAGCTCGTGAGGTCTTCCCGGTGTGCAGGAAACCCATGAGCTAAGCCAAGCAAACTAGGTATTATCTGGAACAGTGTCGTTGCGACAAGGGATGAAGATCTACATCTTCGTACAGAGCGTGAAGCGACCGATACAAGGAACTTTCACTTCGTGATGCTGACTCGAGGAGACCGCGAGCCTGGTAGGTAGGTGGTATCCGTAAGAACAGGCGACGATAGGGAGTGCACCGGCACCAACTAAGGATTCCTTTGCCTCTAGCTCTGTGACTTGACGTAGGTAAGTAGGTCATCGGTAAGTCCCTGTCCCTGCTCAGGAACGCGCCGGATCTAGATCAAATACGAGATCTGACTTTTCGGTACCTGCCTAGTAATTCTTGAAGGGGTAACACATCAACCATTGGCACCGTCGGCCAACCCGTGGCTAGTCCTTTGATGGACTAGAAGCACTACCGACCTCAAACCGCTTCTTTTGCTGGCTGGGGTTCAGACAACTTCAGCCGCAATGCAGACAGCTTTTCGCAAGCTTGTCTACATCTAAAGTGATGTTAAAAAAAGCAACGGACTTACACGGGAATGGACGGAGTCGTTAGATGCCAAGCATTCATAAGGAGGGAGACGGTAAGTGCCGAAGGAAACAAAGACGGCACTCAACCAGCAGAACCAAAGAGGTGGCCCGTTGCCAAGCTGACGATAGATTATCAGCCCTCGACGAGAGCAGAAAACAGGTTTCAGAACTCCGTATGTACCTACTCGTACACGGAATACCTACCTATCTACATACTACCACGTAGCGGTGCACTGGTTCGAGCCTGGTTGCCAGGTACGGATTACCTACTGTGGTGGCGAGTCGCGAATTCGAAACATCCATCCCGTAGTTAGCGACGCCGTCTGATTCGGACAACTCGGATTATTTCGTACTTGCCTACATAGGTACTAGGCAGCTACCTAGGTAGGTACGAGTAGGTCGGTCAATCGAAAGATGATCGTGCGTTGCAGCGCTCCAGGGCTGGGAGTTTCCACATGAAGGTGTACGAGTACTCGTATCGTATGCGTAGAATTCGGCCCTTCAACAAACAGGACAATGTTCCGCAGGTCCGAAGCAACCGAATCTCTCAAATGCGATGTGCCTACCTAACGGATTAACGTGCAAATCATCACCGGATCGAAGATTGGAAACGAGCTTGTTCAAGAGAACTCCACTCGGATTGGCACCCAAACAACGGCCCAAGCGACCTCATGCATAAGAGACCAGCGGAGGCTAAAACGAAACCGGGAGGCTAACAGAGCTCGCTTCACTCATAACCGCCTAGCTTGAGAACAGCTCGGAATGCATCTCTCTATCGTAGGTAGGTACTCGTAGCTCCCAGCCGTCGTGAGTCCGGCATCTGCTCTAAAACGCGCTGCAATCTGTAATCCGCAAAGTGAACGATTATTCATCACGCACTTTTTTTTCCTCGAGCAGCAGGAGGGAAGGGAAGGTTGTGACATCGGCGACCATCTGGGGTGTTGTGATTCTCGTATTACCTAACTCCTTCGCTTGGTGGCTTGTCTGCGGGAGCTGCGGGTGCATGGATTCTCTTCCTCTTCGCTTGTAGCACATACCTAATAGTAGTGTGCGGATCCGTTTTCCCGGTTTCGGTGCAGAACTCCGCTTGGTACAATTTTTTCCTATTCAGCACGCGCTGGGAAGATCACTCGCGGTTGTGGCCATAACATCGGGTACCTAAGTAAGTGGTCAGTTCTCTGGTTCTTTTAACACACGAAGTAAATACGCCGAGACCCGGCCCACCCCCGAAACCTCGGCGCCGGGTCCACAGGCGGAGACGGGGGCGTAGTCCCCCCTTTCGGCCGAGTCGGCTAGCTTCTCGACTGCATGGAAAATATCGCAGGCCGTCTTCGTGCGACAAGATATAGGAGATCCTCGATACGTTCTTGTACTTATTCGCTCGAACCACGAGTCACGTCAGGGGCCAATTGCCTCTAGAATATGCATCTCATCATTAGTCTACAACGGCGTGGTATAGGCAAGAGGGAGTTTTGATATTCGAGACCATGACCAAGGCGACTCGTTCAGTCCAGAGCCAGCTGTTCGAACTTATCCTCCCCTAGCGCATCCTCTACCCTCTTCATGACCGCCAGCACTTTCTCCTCCTCGAGCCTGCGTCCAACGATCTGGATGCCCACCGGAAGGCCGTCCATCGCCTTTGCATCGTATAGCGTGTAAGCTCCCTGGGCAACACCGTTCAGTTTGCGGATGTCGAAGTCAGATGGCAGACCATCGACGTCCTTGTCGACATAGGTAATGGGAATGCAACCCGCAGTGTAATCGAGCTGGAACAGTTAGCAATGCGGGTTTGCGAGAGTGCGGTATGAGGAGAGACCTACAAAGTTGAAAAGGAACGTGTATCCACAACTGCTGACGGCGTCCCTCATGCCGTCGTGGGGAACGGCGGGGGTGGCATTCGTGGGTGCCAGTATGACATCGATGCCGGCCTTATTCCACCACTCAAACCATCTGCTTCTGTAGGCCTCGCGCTTGGCAACAAGTTGCCAGTTCTCGAAAGCGGTCTTCTGATGCCAGTCCTTGGTGAGTCCGGCCCAGATGTCATCTCTCCGAATGTACTTGACCCAGAGGTAGTATATGTACTTGAGGGGGCGCGCAAGTCTCATAAGCCAGTCCATCTGGTCAGCTCCCTTGTCATTCCACTCGCTGAATCGCATGAAGGATTTGAACATCTGGCAGCCATCGGCGTTCAGAAGGAGTGAGCCAAGGTAGAGCGCCTCATAAGGTGATGGTGGATCAATCTCAACGATTTCGTGGCCAGCTTTTTTCAATGCTGCCTCCGTCTCCTCAAGAGCTCGTCGACAAGCTGGGCTCGGGTCCACGACCCCGTCGGTCCTCAAGACTCCAATACGAAGCTGGGGTTTTGCCGTATATTCTTCCTCAACTTCAGGTCGCCAACTGAGGGGGTGGACGGAGTAGTCGTATTTCCACGGCTGCATGCCAATGATAGCACGGGTGAAATACCTTAAGTCATTCAGAGTGCGGGTCATGGGACTGTACACGCTGGGCACACCTTCTTGGCCTGGCATACTTGTGGAGAAGCCGGTTTTTGGCCAACGTCCTGTTGAGCACTTCAGCGAGTAGATGCCGGAGAAGTGAGCCGGCACCCGAACACTGCCGGCTACATCACTGCCAATTCCAATTCTGCCACCAAAGGCCAGGAGCGCTGCTTCACCACCAGTTGACCCACCAGGTGAGTACTTGTTGTTGTATGGGTTAGTACACCGGCCCCAGACATCGTTGGTGGACTCGAAACTGAGGAGTGTGATAGGGAGATTCGTCTTGACGTAAGGGACAGCGCCAGCGTCTTTGAGCAGACGTACTGTCGGACCATCCTCTAGATGCGTCCTGCCCACAAAACTACTGTACCCTACTGTCGAGTCAAAGCCGCCGACGTTGACGGTGTCTTTCAAGCTCACAGGAATACCGGCCAGCGGTCCCTTCAAGTTGATGGTGCCGTCTTCAATCCATCGCCTAGCCTCGGTGATCATAACCTCGGTCACACAATTCGTCTTTTCATGGGCTCTCAGTGCTACCTTGGCGTATGTGTCGAGGAGGTCCGAAGCCTTGAGCTGGCCCGATTGGACACCCTCGACAAGCTCTTCTATCGGCTTGTCCACAATCTCCCGATCTGTGGGTGTGAAAGAAGAGGGGTAGTGTGCGCGGAGGAGGTTGATTCGCTCCGACCGCACATTCTGCTTGAGCTGGCTGTCAAACTGTGAGCAGATGGCATTCAGAAATCGAGGACGGAGGTCGTCGGGCGCAAATCTCCCGATCAGGCCGTCATTTGAAGCTTACCAGTCGCGTTTATGATGGAGGTAATCGAGGAAGAACACCATCTTGACTCACAAAGACGGATGGATGAAGTCTGAGACAATATGATGTGAACACAGCTTTAGCGAGATGTGGGAGAGACGACGAGACAGTTCATGTGATGATGAGAGAATGATAATTCAGTGACTGATGAGAGAGTGAGAGGAGAGTGTGTGAATGAGTGAGTGACACCTCAGAATCCGGGATGATTCGTGCTGCAGCCCAGCCACCTGATCCAACATACGACCCAAAAGAGAGAAAGAGCGAGCCCGAAGCAGGCGAGATAGGTAACTGCCGGGGCGACGCGTGTAACTCCGATAAAGGATCCGGGGAAGATCCCGTGGCGTCCCGTCGTTAGCCGTGTGGAGGCGGGGTAGCTACACAGCTCTTTCCCTCTTTCCCTATCTCTCTATGCGGTACTTCCCAACCCCAGAGCTCCTCCTCACATAATCCGTACCTAACGGATTACATGCGCCTCCTTTGTTGCAGCTCACAGCTTAGTGAATACGGGAATAGTGACCCCATAATCCCCAAACCTATTCCCCATAATCCCCGATGGCGGGTTGCCGGTTCACGACCCCTCCTTTACGGAATTGGCATCTTACATGGTCCCCACCCAACCGTTACCTACGGAATATCCTGGACCATGCCGCTCGACCAAAGAGGTACACAAGGACGCGAACTCTCGCTGACACAGGACTAGAGAAGATCTAGACGATCGACTGGGTCTGACATGACATCCTCAAACAACCCATCGAACGGGCCCAAGAAGCAGACCGGCTCTTGGCTCGTCTGCAAGACGTGCGGCACTCAGTTCCCCACCGAGGACAGACAGAAAATCACTACGTGCTTTATATGCGACGACCCGCGTCAATATGTTCCCGCCAGTGGACAGTCCTTCACTACGCTCGACGCACTGCGCGCAGGCGGGTACAAGAACGTCTTCACGGAGATTACAGGGGGGCTCATAGCCATCCGAACGGAGCCCAGACTCGCTATAGGACAACGCGCGATATTGGTGCGGACGCCGCAGGGAAATGTGCTCTGGGATTGCATCACGTTGTTGGACGACAAGACGATTGCGAAGATCAATGAGTTGGGCGGATTAAAGGGGATCGTCATCTCACACCCGCACTACTACTCCACCCATCTGGAATGGGCACGCGCGTTTGACTGCCCCGTATATATCTCGTTCGATGACATCGAGTGGTTGGCGCAACGCGACATGCACCGCCAGATCTTCATCATGGGGACTGAGACGGATGTCGTGGGAGTCAAGGTCCTGAAGCTAGGAGGTCATTTTCCTGGATCATTGGTCTTACTGTACGATGGCAAGTTGCTGATTGCCGATACCATCATGCCTACGCCGTCCGGACTGGGGAATTGGAACGCGGATGCGGTCGGAACGGCGCGGGAGAGGCCGGTTGGCATGAGCAGTTTCGCGTTCATGTGGAGTTATCCGAATATGATTCCACTCGGCCCCAACGAGCTCGAGCGCATGTGGGAGATCTTGAAGAAATTCGAGTTCGGTAGTACGCATGGCGCGTTCCCTGGTGGTGATATCGTGGCGACACCCCGCGAAATGAAGAAGAGGGTTCTGGAAAGCATGCAGATCCAAATCAAGCATGCGGGACATGCGGGACATGCGGGACATGCCCTGCTCAAAGAAACACTTGCATGAGCGGTGAACTATAATAATTCTTAATGATCTGAAGACGTTTTTGTTTGGCTTCAGTCATCGCGAGTTCAGAATTGTACATAGTAATGCCTAATCCCTTGCTACTCTCAAAATAAAAGTTGGTACTCAACGTCGCTTACAACCAAAATAACAAAATGTCTTAACTAAACGTATTGAAATGTCTTATTTCCATCATGCGTGTATCCGTGTCCGCGTAACAGAAGCTCCCAATCACAGCTTGCTCTCTCCCGCCTGAGGGACCTTGACCACGACCTTCCCCCACGTCTCCCTACCACCAAGCGCAATCAGCGCATCAGGAATACTCTCCAGACCAACATACTCCTTATCCGTGAACACAGTAGCCCTAAACTTGCCCTCCTTAACCAACTTAAAGATACCATCCCACACAACGGGAATACTCTCACGCTCAAACTTCGCATACGCGCCCCAATGAATACCCACGAGCGAGATATTCTTCAACAGCACCTTATTCATAGCCACCTTCTCAATCGCACCGCCAGCAAACCCGACGATGAGAATCCGCCCGTTCCACGCAACGCACTTCGTGCTCTTATCGACGAGGCCCACGGGATCATACACGATATCCACACCGCGCCCCTTGGGCGTCAGCTTCCGGACTTGATCAGGCCACGCCGCATCGCGATAATCCACGACATGGTCCGCGCCAAACGCACGCGCAACCTCCAATTTCCGCGGCGTACCAGCCGTCGCGACAACCGTAGCGCCAAACGCCTTCGCGATCTGGATCGCTGCTAGTCCGACACCGCCGGCCGCGGCGTGGATAAGGACCCAATCGCCCGCTTTAATACCGGCGCGCAGGACGAGGGCACCGTAGCTCGTCGGCGCCGTCACGAAGAGACCCGATGCCTCGGTGAAGGACCAGCCCTCCGGCACGGGGAAGATCTGGTCATCCGTGGCGCAGATCTTCGTCGCGTATGCGCCTTGGCTCGCGCCGAAGACGCGGCTGCCGACGGGGAACTTGGGTGCTTTGGCATTTGCCGGTGTCGCGAGGACGATGCCGGCGAACTCGGCGCCGGATACCCAGGGGAAGGCTAGGGGGGTGATGTCAGTCAGGAAGCAAATGGGGTGTAAGGACAGGGTTGCATACGCGGCTGGTTCTGGTATTTCCCCTGGATCTGCAAAGTGTCGAAGAAATTGGTCGCCGCCGCGTGCACCTCGATGAGGTATTGATCGGGCGCCGGCTTGGGGTCGGGGAGCTCGGTGACTTTGAGCTCCTTCGGCCCCTGTCGCGACAATTAAGCGATTAGCGCCGTCATTCTGAGGGAGTTGTTCAGAGATGGATGACTTTGTTTCGTACCTTGACATATTCTGTGACCTGAATGCCCCGCATCTTGACTATTGGACACGGATATATAAATTGTGGTGCGTTGAATTCAAGGGAGATATTGTGTTTGGAATGGAATATTAACCCGTACACCAGCGTTCTCACATGGCGATTCAATGGCTGCACAAAAGAAGCCGAGCTGGACTGTGTTTGGAACTTTGGCCGTCCACTACGATACGCTAGCGATATACCGACCGGCCCAGTACCTCGGCATGATGCAACTCGTTTCTCCATACAAAATCGGCTTGAAAGTGATTCCCAAGATCCTTGTCAGAGAGACGTAACCGGTGAGTTTTTAGGGTGTCGGGCCAATTCGGACCGCAACGGGCCAGGAGACAACTCCCTGTTGCTGCGTTGAGTCCTGCAAGTTGTTACAGACACAGAATCGCGATTTCACAAGATGGTTGACGAGTCTTCCTCTATCAACTGGCAGACACTGAAATGCCCCTGCAACACTTATGTCTCCCGGTCATCTCAGCCATCCGTATCTTCGCTAACACAGGCAGGATCCAAATCTTATGTGCTGCCTTTGCATTTCGCGAGTCTCGTAAGGGTAGGTATATGCCTTAGATTGAAATGTGAGAATGTTCCGTTCAAATGTACGAACTCAGCCCGGTAACGTCGGAACAAAGAGATCCGAGTCTGTGTAATCCGTAGACTCGGATTCTTTACTGATCAATTCATGAGAATCTGACCACCATTCTATAGGAGTCGGAGAGGATCTTCGACATTTTCTAGGTTGATCTAAGCGATGCAGACTTGGTGAGATGGTTCTTGATTTATTTGGTTGTGGCTCGTCCCGGTCCCGCCGCAAGTCCATTTGCATACATATGCCCGATGATGAGCTGCATGATGCCGAGTTCTCAAGTGCATTCGGGAATATTGAGGTTTCTCAGCTTGTCATTTCTATATGATAAGCATAACCAGAGCCTCAAATAAGACTGCTTAGAGTCATTGATCCCAGCATTCCGGGTGGCATCATCAAGTCGTTCAGGTCGGACTGATATATCTCCGAGTCAGCTCTGCTAGTGTTTCAACGGAGCTAGAACTTGACCCTCAACTCCAACAGCCACGTGTATAGCGAAACTCTGTTTTGCCGCATACGCATTGTTCGAGTTGTTCCCATGGAGTCGGGATGTAGCTTGGCACCTACACAGTACTGTCGTACCTAATCTGTTGTGAAGACCCAAGAGTACCGTACAGCCATGGCACCCAACTCTTCACCTCCAGTCAGACCGTTGCACAAAGCGGAAGAGTAGTCGCGTTATGTGCCACGAAAGTGACACCATCCTGAACTCGACTCATGTGAAGTCGGGCTTGGTTGGTAATCGTTCTGAAGACGCCGAGTTGCGTCGCTGGCATCTATGTCATTCCCACTTGCTATCTAGGTACCTAGTTAAGGACGTAGAACCGGGATCGTTATTGGCATCGATGGCGCCTCATCAGCTTGGCTGTAGTAGACCGTGCCGTATGGTGGAGGCAATGGTAATTGGTCCCTCGAGCTCGAAGATCGCGATAGACGGTAGAAAACACGAACACATACACCATCAAACACCCCGTTTATCCGCAGTAGACGTAACACCTTCGAACCAATGGCACGAAGAGTCGATACTACGTACTCGTAGTGAATCCGACAGAGCAACACTGACGTAAAATAAGATTCTAGGTGATAAAGTGTTCCTTACCATCTTTGCGGATCAGGATGCAATCCGTAGGTGATGCAGTGCACGATACGCAGGTGAACGGCGCCGTGTAGCTTCACTACACGGACGCTGACGCCTCATTTAATATCCATAGCTTTCGAACTTTCAGGGGCCCATGTTTAAGAACTTCGTTATTCACGTTCTGGTATGAGTCGATTCGGTGCATCGGATGAGGCCTCATGGAATGGTGTAGAAGTTGGCATGTGATAGGGCAGATTGTCGAGCTTGCTGGCATAGAGCATGCGCATTTGAAGCAAAGAACAAGGGCCCTGGAACTATTACATGATATCCTGAACTCTTAGATTATGTGCGGCAAGCTGTAATGAGAAGCTGGATGTATCGGTGAGGAAAAGACCGACGTCGACATAGAAGACAACTGGAACTTATCCCAGATGAAGATTCGCAACCACGCTGACAAGCACGAGGTGAGGGGGATGAAGAGAGAAGGATGCAGCAAGGCCTCTCCTCACACGACTTCACGTCAGGTACTTCTACAAGTGGAAGCAGCGCAGGTGGGCAGTACTCGTAGCTTCCTGCTGTAGGTAGGTACCTATTCTGTACAGAAGGTTCCATGTGGTCATGCCAGGTTGCGGAGGAAAGTGCTGTACGGATTACCAATGCGATGTGCCAAGGTGCACGTACTCACTACCCACTGTGTATCTGTGCAGTAAGTATATACCCCTTGCTTAAGACACCTATCTGAACGCCCAAGGTACGAAGACCAGGCGCGTTACTCGCGTACTCAATACCTTTCATGTAGTAATGCTCTTAGCTCCAGCTGCTGCACCTTCACTGGATCGCACATGCCGTCAACCCCCCTCGCCCCACCAACTCCATCATATCACCCTCCGACCAGTCATCATACCTGCACTTTGTTCTGCCTCTCCTTGTTTCCATTCATCACGCACCGCCTACCTAACTCATCCCGTCTCCATCCCGCGTCGCGTCTACCTGTTCTGCATACGCGACTGTATTGCGGTGCCTCTACTCGTATCCCTATCCATTCCCATCATCACCAACAGTACGGATTATCCATCTTCGGCCCACGACATTGCGCGAACAGCGTTACCGTTCAATCTCACATCTCAAGACCCGGGCATTACCGCGTAGCCGCGACAGCTTCCCGACATGGCTGATTCCGCCGAGGGTCCTGCCGACCCGCAGATAACCTTCAAGGTTAAGTCCTCGGGCGACAAGCACCATACACTGACCATGTCCGAGTCCGCTACGGTCGCCGACCTCAAGACCAAGCTGGCTGGCTCAGAGTTCGAGAACATCCCTCCCGAGCGCCAACGTCTCATCTACTCGGGTCGCGTCTTGAAGAATGAAGAGCCCCTTAAGACCTACAAGATCAAAAACGGAAACACAGTCCATCTCGTGAAGAGTGCCGCTAGCAATCCCACGCCTTCCACCACCTCCACATCGACAGCCGCCCCGTCTCAGGTTCCTACCAATATGGCATCTGGAACAGCCAACGATCCTCTGGCCAACCTGACCAGCGCGCGCTATGCCGGCATGGCTAATCTACCATCTGCCGACTTGTTCGGCCCCGACGGCGGTGTAAGTATATATGTTTGCGTCTTCTACGAGACCCTGTTGCTCACATGACTGCTCTCCATAGATGGGACAGATGAACGACGATCACTTGGCCAACTTGATGAGCAATCCTCAGGTTGCTGCACAGATGAACGAACTCATGAACAACGAACAGTTCCTCAACATGATCATCGAGCAAACCCCTCTTCTACGAAACAATCCCAGTGCCCGCGAGATGGTCCGATCCCCTCTGTTCCGTCAGATGATGACCAATCCCGAGGCTATCAGAAATGCCACGAGATTACAGCGTATGATGAGAGACAACACGGGAGGTGCTTTCCCCATGCCTGGCGTTACTAACACTACACCCGGTGCCAATAACGGTAGTGCTGCGAACAACGACCACACCGCGAACAACAACCCCGGCGCGTCGCTAGCCGATCAATTGGGTATGCTGGGTATGGGAGGTATGGGCGCATCCCCATTTGGTGCACTTATGAATCCATTTGGTATGGGTGCTTTTGGCCAACCCGCGGCCACCACCGGTTCGTCGCCTGGAAACGCAGGTGCACAAGCAGCTAATAGCACAAATCCCAATACTGACGCCACTACCGGAGCCGGTCAGCCCGATGCCGGAAATGCGCAAGGCACCCAGGCCAATCCGTTTGCCAGCCTCTTTGGTAATATGGGTGGAATTCCAAGTGGCGGTGGCAATCCCTTTGGCGTATCACCCATGAGCCCTGAAGCCATTCAGCGAATTGCCCAAATGATGGCCTCCGGCGCACCACCGGCCGCAGCCGACAACCGGCCACCTGAGGAGCGATACGCAGAACAACTCCGTCAACTCAATGACATGGGTTTCTACGATTTCGATCGAAATATAGAAGCCTTGCGACGAAGTGGTGGTAGCGTGCAGGGTGCCATTGAACATTTGTTGAGCTCCTAAGGTGCTCCAGGTGCGCTACTGTCAATGTAGACTGGGGTTCTACAACATCGATTGATCCGATTCAGAACATATTGTCGGAGGGCCTGCAAAAGTTCAGGATTGGAGTAAATATACTCAATCTGGCCTGGAGCGGTCATTGGAGGGGTTCACGGGGGGATCGGGAAGCCGGAATTGTTTGGTTGGGTACTGTCGGTAGCACTGGCGTTCCCCCATGCATGCAAATAGAATGATAATGATGAGGGCATTTTCAGGTGGCAACAAGTCCACACCGAGCCCACAAACAGTTGGTGACAGAGTCAACACTTGTATCTCTGTTGCCTTCAGATGTGAGACCTACTTCTTGAGAGGTAGGACAAAGCCATAGCTCAACTCTCCAGTAGCCGAGATTCGTTAGCTTTTAATACGGAAAACTATTTTTGGTACCTCCTGTGAGTGCTCGAAGCAGAATATAATTGTGCTCGTACTTTGTGCCCAAGGTTGTTCTAATTCTCCCAGTACGAAATATATCCATCATGTTCTCACCGTCGTTGCTGGTGAAAAATAAGAAGGACCCCTTCCCGTTCCCCGAGGTGTGAGATGCAGCTGGCGAACAGCTGACGATTGGAGTAGGTAATGTCAAACCGTGTCCAATGCGCTTAACGGGTATTATGAACTAGACGAAGCACTTTATAAGTCCAGACCGCGCATGCACTACGTAATGCGTGAGCTCGGTCTATTTACTTCTACCTATTCCGTGCTCCTACAACTTCGTCCTCACAACTGATGTCAGATAGTTCCCGTTGTCGCACACGACAATGAGCTTTCTAAGTCACGAGGTACGAACTTCTGTTATTGATTTATCTCGCTGTTCACGATGAATGGCAATACAGCAGATCTGCTGTCACTAGATGCAGGTTAGGGAGAACTCCAATTCAGCTTTCACATATGAGAGACAGACTGACATGCGCCCACACGACCAGCCGACTACGACCCCATCCAACACCTTAACCTGCTCTTCTCCCACCCTTCGACCGTCTCGTCTATTCACCGCGTATCCTCGGCCTTACAGACTGAGCAAAATGCGCTCTCTGCCCAGATTGCTGCCAGCCAGACGGCTCAAGCCTACGGGCCCGACTCGTCGCTCGAGCGCATGCAGTCGGCACAGGCAGAGCTGGGCGAGCTGTTCCGCAAGATCGAAACAGTGCGCGCACGCGCCATTCAGACAGAGCAGAACATCACTTCTATGACCGCCGATATTAAGCGTCTCGACGGCACAAAGCGAAACCTGACTCTGTCCATGACCGCACTCAAGCGTCTTCAGATGCTGACGACTGCTTACGAACAACTCCGTGGCTTGGCAAAGACTCGGCAGTATCGCGAGTGTGCCTCCCTTCTGCAGGCCGTGCTTCAGCTCATGCGCCACTTCAACAGTTATCGCAGTATCGACCAGATTGCTACCCTTAGTCGTGGAGTCGGCGAGATTCAGCGTGAATTGCTAGAACAGGTCTGTGAGGACTTCGAAATAGCCTTTGCAAAAGGTGAGGTTGGTGGTAGGAAAACTACTCTAATTGAAGCATGTGGTGTCATGGATGCCTTGGGCGATACGGCGCGGGCACGACTAATCACATGGTATGTGAACACGGAACTACGTGAATACCGTCAGGTATTCAGGGGCAATGACGAGGCCGGTAGCCTGGACAATATCGGTCGACGATACGCATGGTTTAAACGCATGATGAAAGGCTACGAAGAGGAACACGCTTCTATATTCCCTCCACATTGGAGAGTTGGCGAAACACTTGCTATGGCGTTTTGTGACGGTACGAGAGACGATTACAAGGGCATACTGGAGAAAAGTATGCGCAGCAAGACCGAAGGTGCTAAGATCGACGTGAACCTACTTCTCAGTTGTCTGCAAGAAACCATGGACTTTGAGCAAAGTGTGGACAGACGATTTTCAACTAATTCCAGGGCAAGCATCGATACGTTGAGTTCCTCCGACGAGAGAACACAAAACTTCAATGGGTCGATTTCCGTGGCGTTCGAGCCATACTTGAGCGTCTGGGTAGAATCCCAAGACAAGGCCCTGGCAACTATGATCCCGAAATATAAGATGCAGCCATTATTACCAGCAGACGAGGAATTCTCACCACAGGCTGTCATCGGCTCCGCCATTGAGTTGTTTCACTTTTACAAGCTCACTCTGTCCCAGTGCGCAAAGCTGTCTACAAGTGAGCGGTTATTGGACCTTGCAAAGATACTAGCAAAGTACTTGGACGAGTACGCTCGCCAAGTACTACTTGCTATTCTACAAAGACCAGCGCAAGCAGCAGCGTCTATACAAGACATTATACTTGTTTTGAATACGGCAGATTTTTGGCATACCAATACAGGCCAACTAGAAGAAAACATAAAGAAACGAATCGATAGCGAATTGATACCTCAAGTCGACTTGACATCGCAGGCTGACGCTTTTCTTGGAGTGGCAAGCACAGCTGTACTGGCGCTTGTCAACAAAGTAGAGGCGGACTGCGAGGGCGCATGGCGGGAGATGAAGAATACCAACTGGAGCAAGATGGAAAGTGTTGGGGACCAGAGCTCTTATGTTGGCGAGTTGGTCTCCCACGTCAATACCAAGACGAAAGAGATCTTGGCTATTGTCGTCAAACCGCAGTATGCACGAGCATTTGCTGACAACTTGGTCGAGCACATCACCAACACATATATCGTCAATATCGTACAGTGCCGGCCTGTTTCGGAGGTCGGTGCGGAACAGGTAATCTTCACCCCCTTTTCAGCTATTCTTCAGACTCAAAGCTAATCCAACCAGATGCTCCTCGACAAATACGTCCTAACCAAGGCCTTCGAAAACTTACTCTCCTTCCACCAATCTCTAGCTTCCACTTCCCAAGGTCCACCCGCCAACTTCGTCAAGCGCGTCAACAACACCATGATGCGCCTCGACCCCCTCCTCAAAACGCTCCAAGTCCGCCCCTCACCACCCGAGGGTCTAGTACAAGCCTACCTAATTCACATCGGCGACCGCTCCGATACAAACTTCAAGAAGATCCTCGAGCTCAAGGGCATCCGCAAACAAGACCAACCCTACCTCCTCGAGCTCTTCGGCATCCACCGCGACGCCGCGCCCACCACGGGCGGCAACAAGCTCATCGCTCAGAGCCCGCTCCTCACGCCCTTACTCACCATGTCCGGCCTCGGCAGTGCCGGATTGAACCAAGCTGCGGCCGCTGCCGCGTCGACGCAGACGCGTTTCGACCCGACCAGTTTAGGCGAGAAGTTGCTATCAGCCGCGCGCGACGGCGTCGAGAGAATGGGTACGCAGTCGCAGTCAGGGGCTGCGCAGGGTGCTGGTAATGCGGCGGGACAGAACGCCGCGAGCATTAATGAGAACCTGAGGAGTTTTGGCAAGTTCTTCAGTCGGGATATTGCGATTAGTGGATTGGGGGCTCGGTTTGGGAAGAGGGATGCTGGTGGTAATGGTGCGGAATAGATACGGCCGCTTTTTTGGCGGAGATAGAGAGAGACGTTTTGTAGAATAATTGATGACTGGTTTCTGGTCCTTTGGAGAGTGATATTGACCTACCTCCTTTTATAGTGATCTACCTCCTTTTAAGCTGGCATGTCCGGTTTTATTGCGTCTATCGTACGAGGTTAATTAATTATAACCGTGTAAATCCGTGCGTTTACTTGACAAATTTGTTTCATTTGTTTTATATACGGGTAGTATTGAATGAATACATGGATGGATAGATGACGGCAGGGGGGCACACCAAAGAGACCACCCCCCCTGATCTGGATTTTCTTCTTTTCAGGGGATATGTAGAACCTGTAAACAAGGGAGAAATCGTTCATACAGCACGCTCTGGCTGTCCAAAATTCCCATCATCTCATTCCCAGCTCCTGATGAAGTCAGCAAGTGTTTAGGCAAGATAGGTTACCGCTGCTTGAACGCAGACTTAAGCCTTCCAGACACGCTTGACAGCCTCAGTGACACCGACATCGTTCGTCTCAAACTCGTACAAGCCAACACCAGCAAGGATGGTGGCGATGTTCAGCAGCCATATCGAGGCCTTGTACGAGCTCGGGTACTTCCGGCTGGGGATGTAGTCGATGATGATGGCCTGCATGCCGGAGTGGCAGTGGACGAGCAAGAGGGCGCACAGCGCGGCGTCCAGGGCCGGGTTGGCGGAGCCTGCGGTGAAGGGGGGCCACGGTGAGGGGGATCAGGCCGGCGGCGACGAGACGCTCGAAGGTCCAGTGGTAGGAGCCGTGGGTGGGCTTAGGGTCGGGCACGGGGACGGCGTCGTTGACTGTGAGGGGCGCGTGTTAGTTAGAATAAAGAGAGTGTGTGTTCGAGGGCGCGGGGCTACGGATGAATGGAGGGCGATGTCCATGGGAGCCGTGCATGGGTATGCATGGTGGGGGAACCACATCACGATCATGCGATGCTAGAGCGGGTGAGCGGGCACATACCGGTTCCCTTGATGACCTCTGTTGAAACAGCACGGTTAGCAAAGAATTATCAATTCAAGACAGCGACAGATGCGATAATTGCGCAACGGCGAAACTGCGCAAAGACTCGCGATTTGGGGGGACAGCCGGAGCACGGGAATGTCAACGTACGAGGACCAGGAGGCAGCAGACTTCTGGAGCTAGAAGCGTGGAAGGCAGCTACGGCATTCTTGGTGATGGTCGACTGGAAGGGCGCCTTGGAGAGGATGGCGGACGCGGGCACGGTGGCGGCTCGTCGGGCGGCGGCGGCGGAGAGAGCCGTTTGCCTCAGAAGCATGGGACGGACCGCGGAGGCCATTGTGATTGCTTGGCTTGGATGGGTTGGATGGGGTTTGACCGAATACTAGGTGATCACTGAGAGATTCGCAGACTCGCCCGAGCAGTGCGTGTTCGCGATTCGATGTCCCGACGACGTGAACGGTGCGGTTGGTGGTTTGATGGGCGGGTTTTGCTGGATCCAGCCGGTTGGTTGGAGCGAGGATTATCGATGATGCAGTGAAAGTACAGGCTTTGCTCTGGATTACCGAGGACAATTGCGGGCGATCTGATTGGCCATTGGTCGAGCTGCACTGGTGCTCCGGATACTGTGCCCATCTTGAAGTTCAGTACTGTCCTACACCATACGGATACAGTGATCTAGCTACGTGTGTCTAACCTACAGACACTGTATAGGATGCATGGAAGCTCCACTGCCCACATGTACCTAACCGTTCCTACCATCCGCACTAAACCCCATTAAGTTATCATTCTAGCAATCCGTAAAAAGTGGCGTGAATTCCGTAAGGTACGTGTTTGGTGTTTTACGCCTCTTCAAAGTACTTTGCCTATACCTTTTGAATGCGCATTTTAACGTGGAGCTTAATGTACTAAACAGGTAGAGCTAAGCTAAATATCCGTATTTGTATGTACCTCCGTTTCCGCGACGTCCAGACCCCACCACATTGGTCAATCGCGCGTTGACCCGATAAAAAGTTCGTGGAGACCTCAGATCGCAACCTTAGCTAGAAAATTTCACTGATTCGGGTCACCTACGATAACTTGCATCCTCCTACACGCTTGCGTACTGAAGCTGGAACAGGTCTCTATTAACACCTGACCTGCTCTCTTTGTGCTCATGTTCTGAATTTTCGGTCTGGAGAGCGTCAAAGCTCCATCTGTCTATTAATTATCATCTATAATAAAATATCCCGATCGCCATGTCCGCACAATTGCTGCGTCCCGTCTCCAGCCCGGCCTGGATAACGCTCTGCCGATCATGTCTCCTCCGATCCGTGGCCACGACGAATCGCCCCCTTCGTCGCTCGATACATCTGAGTACTCTGAAGAAGAGAGAAGATGCGCGCTTAGAGTGGGAGGAGCGCGCCGAGAAGGTCAAGAAGGGAGAGCTGGAGAACCTCTGGGAAGTCTTCAAGGAGCGTGGATATGTCAAAGACATGGCTGGGTATGGTCCCCTCCACGAGGAGTGCTGGCTGTATCACTCCGAGTCGATCTATGGCTAACGGATTCCGATTGACAGAAAGGATAAGGAAATCGGCGAGCTCATGAGACGGAAGAGAATAGGTGTCTACGTCGGCATTGACCCTACCGCCGCCTCCCTCCACGTCGGCCACCTACTTCCCCTGATGCCTCTGTTTTGGATGTATATGCACGGTTATCGATCCATCACTGTTGTCGGAGGCGCCACAGCCAAAGTGGGTGATCCAACCGACCGTCTTACGACCAGAGAGGAGGCGGGTTCAGCCGACAGGGCCATGTATGTCACTAAGATCCATTACCAACTCAAGCGTCTATGGCGAAATGTCGATGCGCAAGCAGAGCGATTTGGCCACAAGAAGATCTGGGCTTGGAATCGCGAACTGGTTAACAACAGCGCTTGGTACAACTCGACACCATTTACCGAAATCGTTACCCGCTTATTCAAGGGCATGCGAGTTGGCCCCATGCTGTCGCGCGAGACTGTGAAACGAAAGATGAACGAAGGCGACGGTATGTCTCTGGCCGAGTTTGTTTATCCCATGATGCAGGCATGGGACTGGTGGGAAATGTTTTCGGGTCCGAAGGGCGTATGCATGCAAATTGGAGGCTCTGATCAGTACGGCAACATCGTCGCCGGTATCGATGCCGTCAAGCTACTTCGCGACACGGAACCTGACCCCGCGAAAAGGTTGCCCGCGGACCTACTTCACACACCAGTTGGATTTACTACACCGTTGATCACCGATTCATCAGGCGCCAAGTTTGGCAAATCTTCCGGCAATGCGATGTGGTTAGATCCTTTCATGACATATTCTTTCGATCTGTACGGCTACTTTATGCGACGACCCGACGCCGATATTGAGCAGCTACTGAAATATTTCACCTTTTACCCTATCAAGGAGATTAAGGAGATCATGCGGCAACATAACGAGGATCCCTCGAAACGGCACGCTCACCACATCCTTGCCTATGAAGTCCTCGCCTTGTGCCATGGCAAAGGCGAAGCCGAAGCAACGCAACAACGACACAAGATGATGTTTAGTAGCAAGACCGCCAAGAGCGCAAACAACGGATCTGCTTCTACCCCTGACGCCCCTGCCGCCCCTGAGGTCCCTGAGGTCCCCGAGGTCCCTGACGTCCCTAGTACCCCTACATCCCTAGGAGAGGTCGAGACTTTCCCCACAGGGCCTGACGTCCCGGACAATCAAAAAGCTCTGAACTTCCGACCCGACGTGCAACTCCCCGAGTCCCTCATCATGGGCAGTTCCATCTCGCGTATCCTATACGCTGCAGGTCTCGCCGAAAGTGCCAACGATGCTCATCGACTAGTGGCTCACCAAGGTGCTTACGTTGGTGGCGCTCCCGGCCGCGCGGCTCACGAATTTCAGCAGATGGATGTCGGTGAAGTTACGTTCCAGTCAGTTAAGAGTTGGTTCAAAGAAGATACCGAGAAGTTGCTCATCGGTGGCAAGATCCTCATCCTGCGCCGTGGTAAGCACTTCATCCGTATCGTAGAGATGGTTAGCGACGATGAGTGGGAGGCCAGTGGAAAGTCGTATCCCGGTGAGGCCGGAAAGGGACGACTTCGTATGTTGCGCCAGCAGCTCATCGAGGCCAACGGCGGCAAGAACCCCAACTTCAGTACGGAGGAGATCTCGCGTGTGAACCTGATAATCGAAAAGATGGAGCAGGATGACAAGGTCGAGCAGAAGGACGCCGACGCATCCACGCCGCGCCAGATCGTGTTCCCGCCGGCCCGGACACGCGCCGCGCAGCTCATCGACAAGTTCACGCGCGCCCAGATCAACCATATGCCCCGCAACGTCGAGCTGACCGTGAAGCAGAAGACCGCTGCTATCGATAAGGTTCTCACGGAGGCGAGAGCCGTGATTACGGCGAGGAAAAAGGAGCGGGCAGCCGCCAAGGGCACCGCAAAGACGCTGCGCGAACAGTCTGAAGCGCGCGCCCGTGCCTATCCGCCTCAGTCCCGTAACAACTAGAAATATTCTAGACAAGTGTATTTTAGGTAGAGAGCAATGTTGTGTGGCTGAATAGAGGGCCGCAAGACTTGTACTATTGACCATGTGTAACGATATTAAAAATGCTACAGATACGGAGAACATAGATTTTTTTTCACGAGGTCCATGTCTGTTTTTCAGTGCTTGTCCAGTTGGAATGAAGGTCTGGTGGAATATGATGTTCCGGCGTGAGATCGGCAAGCAAGCAGGATTGACGAGTGTAAATACTCGTGTCATTCCGAAGAGCATCGTGCTGTTCTGAAGACGGAAATGTAAACCAATCATACATCATAGCCCATTCATAGGTAGAGACAATAAGTTAAACCCATCTCCTGCAGACATTCTCATACCTTCCACGTGCCCCCTTTTTTTCATAACAAAAACCTACCGATACAAAATCGCCACATCCCCCGGATTAAAACTCTTCAACTTCTGCACAATCTCCGCATCCGTCATATTCTGCTCCGTAATAATCTGATCGAAACAATGCTGGCCATCCAGATACGGCTGCATGCGTCGTCGCGTCCGCACGACATCGTCATCCCGCTCACTATCCCCGTCCTCGTCTTCCGTGTCCATGATCTCTTGCTCTCGTAACCTATTCAACCTCCGCGCGCTGGGCTTCATTTCTAACACGTCGTCGTCGAGGGTTGTGGCGATGGCTTTGCCGCGCTGCTTGTTCGTGCTGCTGCTGTAGTTGTTGTCTCGGCGACCGAGTCCGAGCCCGAGACCGATTCCGGGCCGACGTCCCGTCGCGAGGAGCGTCAGGTATTGTTTTGATACGGCGTATTTGTGCACGCGGTATAGCAGGCCCTTGACGACGCCGAATTGTACCAGCCGACGCACGTCCACGTGGCGGAGGACGTCGAGGCCTGATTCCTGGTGTAGACGTACCCATTCCATGACGCTGCGGCCGACGCAGAAGGTCGTCATTAGTTTGATGAGTTGGTAGTGCGATATCTTCGTCGTTGATGGGGGGGGGGGCATGGATGAGGTCGCGGAACGGCCGCTGGGGGGGTTTGTGCTTGTGGTGTGGTGGAGAGGTGGGGGTGGATTGATGAGGGGCCTGGGACGTTGAGGCGGGAGGTGTCGGTGGGGATGGGATCGTGGGTGGCAACTGGTGTTGGGAGGGGGGCTATGCAAACGTAGGCTGCACATTCGTCGATCATGTCTGCACGGTTGGCGACGAAGTCGTGGATGCCGGGACGAAGCGCGTAGCATGATCCGAAGAAGAACATGTCGAGGAGAAGGATGGTGTCGTAGTAGAGTAGGTGTTGGAGCGCACATTGGGTGAGTGGTAGTGAGACATCGGAGAGCCATGCGATTCGACGAACGTCGTTGACGCCGTCTACATGGGGGATGATTCGTTGTAGAGTGAGATCCCATGTTGAGTCGACGATCTCGGCTAACTTTGTCTTTGGAACAGGGACATGCCATCCGTGTACTGGAGGTGGTGGCGGATGGTAAGGAAATAGTTTCATGTTTATGGTGTTTGCTTCGTCTGTGATGAGGTTAGTACGTGTACGTTCATCTCATCAACAGGAGTAAGGGATCACCTACCAACCGGAATCATGCACTCGCCGTAATTGTTAAGATCTTCCTTCACAATCTCCAACAAACTGCCAATAGGCCGACGTCCATCATCAACCTGGCCCTCACTGCTCAAATACCCGTTCTGCCGCTCCATCTCAGCAAAGCTGACAGCAAACCGGCGCACCAGGCGCTCATAGGGAATCTGGTCGACATCCGACTCAATTACTAGGCCAAAATTAAAGATAAATTCATTGCGATGATACCGCTCGTGCGGGATGCAGACGGGGAAGCTCAGGATGCTGTGCTTCCCATCGGGCGTGTTCACGGTGATGAAGCGGTTGAAGAAGGCCTTGCGCGGGATGATGTATTCCTGCACGACGTCGAAGTCGACGAGTGGCGGCTTCAGATGTGGCGCGTATTCCGTGGCCACGATGCAGCCTGGCGGTGACTGTGCGACGACCTTGGTTCCTGATGTTGAGCGTTAGTATGTGATGGGATGAGATGGTGAAGAGGGTGATGATTGTCGTGTAAGACGAGGGCATCGAGATATCTTGGGTCATCAATTGAGATAGACATCGATATAGATTTCAGGTGCAATAAGATCTTGCTTACCTTCCTGAGGAAGGAACCTGGCGTAGAAGATGCCCTGGATCATGTTGTCGACGACCCGGTGGTGTCTGCGTCTGCGTCTGCGACCGTCTGCGACTGTGTGTTGAATCTCGAGTCTCAAGTCCGTTCATGAGCCGCTACATAGCGATGATATCGCTCACAATCCCCGCTCAGTATTTCATCAGGACTTGATCAAATCTCATATGAAAAGAAAATAACGGTGAACAAACTAAAATGAGAGGTCTTGTTCAATTCATTCCCTGCGGCATCCCAAAGTCAGGATGAACATTCACTCATTCAGCATGTCCCCATGTATTCCGTACCCTCAAAGCGTTCATCGCGCTGCGGAGTCTGCTGAAGCAGTTCCAGCTGCTGTCCACTGGCAGAGAACCAGCCGGGCCGTTTGGCTTATTTAGTCTAACTAGGTCCAGCCTAGCGGTTGTCTGTGGCTTTGAATCATTGTGGCTAGTGAAGCAGCGTGCACCAATCCGTACTCGTACGAAATACGTATCTTGTAGTTTGTATTAACGCCGAGAGTTCTAACTTCTAACCCCGACAGTACACGGATATGGCAATGAGATCCCCAAGCCCGTACGAAGTACATTAGGTCTTTCAACTTCATGTTTGAATTGCGTCTTTAACTTAGTTGAGCGAATTCATATGATCCGACTATCATACAACCAGTTCATGTTCCAGGAATTAGCCGGGTTGAGCCTCTTTCACGGTACTACGCCATCTGAGGTAGTATGCCTCCTCAGGCCTATTAATCGTACAGTCTGGTATGAGAAGGCCTAAGTCAATCATTCGTCTATTCTCCCAGATGGCAAAACCAAACTGCCGGAAGCAAGCCAGACCGATGCCATACAACGGCAGGTCGCTTATATTCCAGACGTTGGTGCCTCTATGCCTCCAGCTGTGCGTACAGGGCTCCACGTTGAGTGGTTTTCCATACGTCCGCCGGTCTCGCGATGGCCTCGAAGTACACTATAAATCGAATCGCCTGGATCCGGTTGGGCGTGGCAGGCAGGAAGAATGTGTCGTTCCCCGTTCGGAACCTTTGACTCCTTGAACGTACTCGAAAACTGACATGAGGAGCTCCCTTGTTTCATATACATACTGAGCTCGAAATAATGCAGTAAGCCTCATTGACTGCATCTTCCACAGGTCGATTTCGGACCACTCCAGGTGACCAGCATCATGGGCTGCTTTTAAATCATGGTAGTATTGGATCCGCCATAAGCTCAAAACGACACGCTGTTCCTCAACCCATGAAGGGCGCCCGGTGTTCTTTGGCTCGTAAGGCGTCCCGTCAATTCGCTTGAAACAAAAAGTTCCCTGAGGAATGGCCGAGCCGTCGGGGTGAAAAGGGGTCATGGCCATAGCCATACATTTCTTCCTGTAGTGGTCGATGCACTCATGAGCCAGCACATCGATTTTGTGAGCTAGACGAACAAAACTCCGTATGATTTCAGTGGCGGATGAGGAATAAGGAGGATTCCAGAGCCTTTCTGGGCTCGTTCCTTGTGGTCGCATGGCGTCTTCCAAACTGGGTGGGAAGCGAGACAAGTGAAGCTGGAGCAGGCTGCATTGAAGGGCCCGAGTTGGATCGGGGACAGTACGCTGCAGGACAGCGTCAAGAATCTGCAAGGCAGAACCACGAAATATACCAGCCAAGTAGGCGCTAGCATTTATGAAACTCCATAGCGCTGACAAGCCCGGCGATTCCTCCATTATTTGTAGGATAAGCTCAACTGGAAGTTGCTCAAGCATGCAACCGCTGCGCTGGTGGTCGGCGAGTATCGTCATGTCTTCCGCCAGGTGGCAAGTCGCACGACTTTCTGTGTAATATCAATGCCATGGCAATCAAAACATCTCTGCATGAAGACAAGCGAGTGGTTGTTGTTGATATTCCACTTGGGAGTTGGCAGGGCAACAAAGCAAATGAGAGGCAATGGACACGCTGCAGCGCTCTGCTACGCTACTTATGAATCTATACAAGATAAAAAGAAGAAAAGAAGAAGAATATGAGAAGAAGAGGCTGATAGAAAAAGGTGAGATTATAGAAGACACCTCTGCCAGCCAAGCATGGAGAAAGTCCGCTCGAGAGAAGTGACGTCACGTCGGTATGCCCATCCGTATGCAGGTCCACGATAACCCAGTGTAAACAGTACGAAACATGTTACCAATCAACTGTGTTGTGCCCATCCTTCTGAATACAGTATGAGGAGTGCGAGATCGCACATGCGCATCAAGCCCATATTAAGGGGGTCATGCACGGCACATCGTCCAATGACTGTGCTCCTTCCCATTTCTCGGGGATATCTCGGTAAACAAAGGCGGTTTAGCGTGAAGCTCTCGTGGCTGGTGGTGGCTAGTGATGCCCTGGAGGGATGTTAGCACCTCCACTGGACTAGCAAAGTGACCAATAACAGTGCGTTCTGTCTCGTTGCATCAAAAATAGCCACCTTACGGAAGAGCGATTTAAAATGAAAGAGCCGCTAAAATTTAGGCTACTTTGTGTATTTACATATATGCGTTAATCCATATACCTGAACTGCATATGCATCCACTTTGCCCCCCCCACCAAAAAGACCTATAGATGTACCGCCCGCATCGTGCCTCCAGAATACGTGGAATTCGTAGATATCCCCAAGAAGAGCAACAACACGCTGAATCTGTATTTGAACGAATCTGTTGAAAGACGCCTTTTTATGTGATCAATACGTTGCTCATCTAAAAAAGCATCTTAATCATGTCAACAACGTAAGAATGGAAAACCGGGAATTCAAATCAATACCACAAGCTCACAAAGTCTGTGTACTTAAATTTTCCCTTCTTACGTTTGTATACCTATAAAGATACTTTTTTTAAACGAGCGACGCATTGATCACATTGGAAAGCGTCTATTCCGTAATATTAGATTATTTGAACCAAAACTGGGTTGTTTTGTACGAGACATTGTTGGGTATTCCGTAGTTCAAGTCGACCCTCAAAGTCGACATCTCAAGTCCGCGATTTACGGTATCACGTCAACGGTTTACGCGCATCTACGCGAAACAACAGCTTTTTCATACGCGACGCATTGATCACATAGAAAAAACGTCTAACATCGAGACTATTTTGATTAGACTCGGTTGTTTTGTACGAGACATCGTTGGGTATTTTGTAGTTCAAGTCGACCCTCAAAGTCGACATCTCAAGTCCGCGATTTACGGTATCACGTCAACGGTTTACGCGCATCTACATCAGACAACAGCTTAAAAAAATGGGCGACAAATTGATCAAAGACTTTAACATTTTTCTATATGTGCTAGTGTACTGAACGGTATTCCGTAAGGCTGCAGAGGCCGCAGACCCAATTTCCCCATAATGGACTCGCCTCGCTTCGATGACGGTGGGTGTTTCGGGTGCGGGCAGTTTCCGCAGCTTGCGGCCGAAGTTGACATCATGTGCGACCCTGATTCCAGTCGACATCGTGGGCGACCTGGTTCCAGTCGATGTCCCTTGGTCCCACCGTAGCTACGAGGAGGTCGTGCGACATCACGCCACTTGATTCCAATCTATATCCTCGGCCCACCGTAGCTACGAGGAAGTCGGGCGCAGCACGACCTTCGTTGCCGCGAGGCTTAAGGTCCGGGGAATTGTACTGCTCAGTTCGGACCGAGCAATAGCTCTGAAATACATGCCCAAGTGCCCCAGAAAAACGCCCCATGAACAGTTGAGAGAAACATTCGAGAAAGCTGTAAGAGAACAAGACGCGACGATGGAGTAGATGCCCACTGAAACCAAGCGCTGGTCGCCCTACCTATACGCATCAACTCGCGAGTATCGTCATCATCACCTTGCGCAGGCCTGCCCAGTGGCAGAGTTTCCTCCGCTTAGTGGACAGACGCGATCAACTTGCCCAGTGGCAGAGTTTCCTCCGCTTAGTGGACAGGTATGATGCCGTTTGGATTGGAAGCGCGATACACGCCATGCCCTAGACGCGTCGACTCACGAGTATCGTCATCACCTCGCGCAGGCCTACCCAGTGGCAGAGTTTCCTCCGCTTAGTGGACAGACGCGATCAACTTGCCCAGTGGCAGAGTTTCCTCCGCTTAGTGGACAGGTATGATGCCGTTTGGATTGGAAGCGCGATACACGCCATGCCTAGACGCGTCGACTCACGAGTATCGTCATCACCTTGTGGCAGGCCTACCCAGTGGCAGAGTTTCCTCCGCTTAGTGGACAGACGCGATCAACTCGCCCAGCGGCAGAGTTTCCTCCGCTTAGTGGACAGGTATGATGCCGTTTGGATTGGAAGCGTGATACCCGGCGCAGTTGTCTCATGAATGAGACGCGCTTCGAGCTATTTGGCGGCCCTTCTCGGGAAGTGAGTGGCTATAGGACTGCGGCAAAGTTAGTCCTGAGTTGGGAACGGGTATTGAGGGGCGACCAAGACCTTTTAGGAATGCAGCGGCGACATCATCTACCTTGGTTGGGCCGTTTTGACCCACCACTGGCCCCCTCCTCCACGTCGGTTGAATTTTCGCGGTGTGGCCGCTTGGAAGGAGGGTCCAGGCCTAGAGATTTCCACGTCCTCTCCGCCGAGTGCAACAAGTCGAGGACTTTGTCGAGTTTGACGCCTTTTTGGCGAAGAGGCTTCTGGACACTCTCATGCAGCCGCGAAAAAAAGTGGTGGGCAAGTCGACGGCTGTTCTCAAAGTCGTTTTCCTCCAACTTCCTCACCAACAACTTCCACCGAATAAAAAATCTCGTGGGAGCCTCCGTTTTCTTGTGCCGCAACTTCTCGAACTGGTCGAAGTAGTAGCGGAAGAAAACCTCCCTGTTCTGTTGTGGACCACGTAAAAAGGGTCCAGAGATCCTCGAGTTTGCCTTCTTTGTCGACGTCGTCATATCCCAGTGACTCGACAAAGCGCAGGCCACTCGTTTCGAAGATCCCGCCACGTGGTCCCAAGGCCCATCCGATGAGGATAGGGACCGGCACGGCCGGCACCTCCTCATTTCCTAGCCGGATAAGCATCTATCCAGTCTTCCACCACCACGTCCGGCGCACCTCCTCGCAACGTCGTGACCGCGTAATCGGGTTTGGTGTACGCGAGCTCACGATGTGGCGTCCTCCTCCGCCTGCACCACCAGAAGAGCGTTGCGAGGAGGTGTCTTTGGGCTCGAACGAGAGACGGTAACGTCGTCCCCTGACTCGTCGGACGTGGGGGCTGATAGAGGCTATCGTCATTTGCCGCTTTGCGGGCTCTGGGCCCTGACAACGCCCTTTGCTCTCGGACGGCGCGGACTAAGAGACACGTCAATACACACAGTACCGCCCTGAAAGACGTGCAAGTGGGAAGTAAACCTACAGACGAAGATTCTCCGGCCATCGTAAACGAACCGGCGCCGGATCTAGTAGATGGCATTTTTGTCGATTTTTTTTATAGATTCCTACGGACAATTCAGTTAGCAGGGCGTGAGGCAGGTAGTCCGAGATGTCATACTCGTTGAAACCCGAAGACGAGCGATGATCAAAGCGAAGTCAGAGATAGTCGTCTCTGAGTTCTGAAAGCGAAGGTCAAGTTGACTGGCAGACGTAAAGGGCAGAGATGAAGAAAAAATGCTTGGTGGACGTGCTGATAGACGTGCTGGTAGACGTGCTTTGATGCGTTCTGTGGTGCCCTCGCATTCTGGCGTCCCTGGAGGGATACGGATAGAGAGGGCTCTTTTATGTTTCGTCCACAACAGCGACCCGCTCGGTGCGTACTCGGTATGCAAGTGATGTAGGTGTTCCGTGAGGACGAACTGCGAAATCCATCTACGTAGTTGGCGCAGGCGTGGAGGGAAAGCAAACTTGGGCAAACAATTGAAGACATTTTTTTGGAACGGCCTTAGTGGAATTTGTGATCTATAAGAAAGTTGCCGGAAGAGCTTTGCGGGGGCTTGTCGACGATGCATAAGCAATGTATGACACCACCATCCCGATCTCGTATCCCCTATTGGCATCCGTATCCGAAATACGCGCCGTCGTCGAGTGTAAGCTCAATGAAACTGAAGCTGTACGGTACGAAATACCGCGTGTGTACTCAAACCGTCGCGTGAAATATATGTGTTTACACATACTGAGCTCCTCGAGCATTGTAGACGCGTGTATACCGTGCTTAGCCTACGCGTTGTTTCGGGAGTCGAAGGCATATCATGAGATGTCCCGTCAATCTCCACTCACCCTGATAAACTATTGCTTTGTTCTGCCTGATCTTACGGGACTCTCACCCTCTTTCGGCGTCCCGTTCTGGGAACTAAGATCAAGGAATTACAAATCATCGCCGCGCCACCCAGGCATCCGTGTTCAAACTGCCATTTGCGGGATATCGTGCGTCCTTTTGCTGCAGCCGCGTCTGAGAGTATCGAATTCGGGTGGTAGGATAGATGTTCCGAAGCGGTAGAATGCAATATCCCCGCACGAAGGATACGCGCCAGGCGGTTACTCCGTATTCGTATGCCAACGAGCCGTCGCTGCATAAGCGCATCGCTACCTATTCCGTATTCTCGTTATGTGTTCTTATTACTAGAGCAACGAGTTGATCACAATGTTGTCCTCGACATCAGTAAACAGCATGTGACATAACATCAGGTGACTTTATTGACTACGCGCTATCTAATGGACTCGCAGCCTCAGGGTTAGGTAGATTCGAAGACAGACATCTCAAAGTTACCACGCGTCGTCATGAACGAGGGTGGTGGCCAAAGTCAAAGCGAGGGCTGGTTTTTCGGAGCACACTGCAGCTAATGACGTGGTTACACTCGTTGGGCACAAGGATACGGAAGCCAGGGTGACAGGTCATATTATTGTTCGGGCCCAGAACTTGACGCCACGCCGGCGGCCTGCAAGAGTGGAATACGAGCTACGGAATACGGATGAACAATACCGTGACGACGAGGTAAAATGAGGGCTTGTCGACCAATGGCCATCAAGAGCTAACAACCCTGTCGCCAAAAGTTCGATTTGCCTCGGTATTATGTATTCCGTAGATGAGGACGCAGGAGGGTGTAGTCAGCGGTCCGTACGCAGCTGGAGAAAGCAGCTCAGCGTTGAGACTCACGGGCTGATACATCCCAACTCCCTGGTCACTGGATCAGCAAAATGTACTCGTCCGCGTGGTGACTGCATTCCGAGTGAGGGCAAATGCGTAGAAATACCTCAGTCGCATCGTAGTCAGATTAGATACCCCAGTAGCACGGGGGAATGCAGAATCACTGTACGGAATAGATGTCATTCTTTCGCTCATACTCCTCTGTACGAATACAGCGTATTCTGTAGCTAGAAGTGTTGAAAGTCTCGATCTTGCGATATCCCGTGCTGCGTGATCCGTAAAGAACACTTCGTAGGTACGGGAATAGTTTACCGCATTCTGTTGCCCCCAACAAAAGTCTGAATCTAGCCATCCTGAGTTGCCTTGTTGTGTGGGTAACTGGTAGAATTGCTTCGTGGGAGGGAGAGGAATCGTTCAAACACGCCGTTTCTAGAAAAAATTTAGCTAAATCTTTGTGATTCGATTGGCCAGGTTAGCTATTGGCTTCGGGGATGCTTATGCTAGGTGGTTGAACAGTTGTTCGAACCATAAAATGGCATCTTTTGGCTCACTGAAGCACAAGCCCTCACAATAAACAAAATTCAACCACTCGTGACGCGCCAACGGCCTTAAAAGACGATATTATGACACCTTTTGCTGGTAGACATCTCTTCTTTTGCCAAACAGCGGTCAAAGGAGGCCCTTTCGTTGTCCACGAGCAGAGTTACGGGTGAGGAAGCCCTCAACGAATCTCTGCCCGCCGTGGAGATCCGGTGAGGGCTTCGTCACCCGCGATTTGGGTCTCCGTTGAACATTTGGATGGATGGAATTCTGGACCTGTATTGATACGATTGATATATGTATTGAATGGCATGAGCGCCGGGCAGGTTGGAGACCCGGGAGGTTCGATTTGACCTGTCGCGGGGGTCTTCAGACCTCCGGGAAGGAAGGAGGCTTTGGGCAACTTGAATACCTATATCCCCCGGGCAGGTTAGAGACAGCAGAAACTGTAGGCAGGGAATATAATCCTTCTATCCACCTACCTAACCTCTATGGCTTAAGTGTGCGACCCACCACACTACAGATTACGGAATATGTATTCCGTATTCTGATGTCAAATTGAAAAATTTTCTCCGAGTATTCCGTACGGACAGATCGACAAAGATACCTAGGTTATCTCGTCGTCGACAATCTTTCGAAAACTCGTAACTTTTGCAAAGCATCAGCACGATGACGAGAAGAGTTCCGATCGCGGTTAAAGCCCCTCGTTGTTTACTTGAAGTCGCCCCTCGGGAGAGAAATCAGCCGCCGAAGTCACTCGGTTGACAGTGAGTGTCGAGCGCGCAAGTTAACCGTATATATGCTAAGCGCAGTTGAACACGGCTTTGATTCGACGCGTTTCCCCATCGTTATTAAAGATGAATGGCTCCAAGAGGAACCCAGTCCAGGGCGAAAGACGAAACAAACCGAAGAAATCAAGAAGCTTTCGTATTCGACACAATCGAGAAGGATCGGGATGGCACGTGAAAAAAGTTGTGCCTCTCTCGCTGAGGATCTCGCCAGCATGGGAATTACCATTTCAGCCTCCACTATTCGACGTATACTTCAGAATGCCGGATATCACAAGCCACTGCCCCACTCGAAAACCAGGGCTTAACAGAAAAAAATGAAGGCTGAGAGACTTGCGTGGTGTAGGGAGCACGAACACCTGACTCTAGAAGATTGGAAAGCCGTGATCTGGAGCGACGAAACCGCAGTTCTTCTTTGTACCCGTCGAGGCAGCTTTCGTGTGTGGAGGAAGTCGCATGAACCCTGTTGTGAAGAGCTGCATTCGAGAACGGTGGAAAGGCTATAAAGCGCATTCATGTTTTGGGGGTGCTTCACATACGATCGTAAAGCGCCCCTGCCATTGTTGGCGTCCCCGAGACGGCTCAGCAAAAAAGAACTGCAGAAAAGGAAGTCGAGGAAATGAACGCCAAACTCGAGCCAGTTATGAGGGAAGAGTGGGAGTTGAATACCGCCATAGCGAGAACCGGATTGCAGCAACAAAAGTGGCAAAAAGCCGGTATGGAAATGGACTGTGAAGAATGGCAAGCTGACACGAGGTGCAAAAGGTGGAATTGATTGGTATCGCTATCAAAAGGAGATACTTCATCCAAAGCTGTTTCTTTTGCTGAGGAATGCCTTCAAGACCGTCCCGATACGATAGTTCGAAAGACAAAGCCCCTACGTCATGCTCATCGCATGCAACGACAGTTCTACGACATCGTCGAAGTCCAGCAGTATGCTATGGTGTAGCAACTCCCCCGACCTCAATGCGATTGAGCCGTGTTGGTTTTGGATGAAGAAACGTACTACTCGCTATGGCGCGCCACGAACTTTCGACAGAGGCAACAGAGAGATGGAAGCGTACGTGGCACAATGACTCTTGGACAGGAGCAAATACGGGCTTGGATTGAGCGAATTCCCTGAGCATGTCAAAAAAGTCATCGAGTTGAACGGTGGAAACGAATATATTGAAGCGCAGGCAGACTTTTGGACCAAAAACGCCCTCGATGAAGGCCAACGAAGCGCAAAAGCAGAAAAAAAAGTGGGCAAGCAGTTGAAAACACCGCCGTTACGACAAATAACTAAGTATGTACGGAATACATACTTTCATTCGGTCAGCTTAAAATGTCGCGCCCTCTGATTGTTTACCCTCGATTCGCGCCCTTGTGAGAGTAACGATCTCTGGGCCCAGATAGCGTGAATACCACTTTTGTGGAATCCGGCTCTAGATCTGTCTCCCCAAGTCGATTGCGCTTACCAATCAAATCCTTCACTTCTGGATATTTCGAGATGGCGAAGTCGCATCTGTTGCCCCTGCACAGAGTATAGGCAATTGCCACATGCGCCGGCCGCGAAGTCCGCTTTTGAGACGCACTCGAGAAGGGCCAGCAGGAAGTTTTGGTGCTGCCAGCTCCATCCGACTTGTTGAATCTCTTCCCTGCAAGTGCGACAAGCCCACCAAATTTTGGAAGCCGAACCTTTCGCACAAATAAGCCCATCAACCCTTCTTGCATCTTGCAGCATACTGGTCAGATATTCCCCCTGGGCCTCCCTCGGTGCCCTCAACGTACAGCTGGTCGGCCCCCACGCTCGTGCGTCTCCTTCAATCATTTTATCGGGTAGGGCTGAGAGTACGGCAGAGCTTTTCGGCTATCGATGTGAAAAACCCCTAGTGCGAGAGTCCAACGGACATACCGATTCGCGTACCCTATCGAGTATCGCAATGCTTAGGTTGTTAAGCGGCCTAAACACGTTAAGACGCTGTAATCGGGACAATGTCATCAGTGGGATACCCATACCGATTCCCATGAAGCTCGTGAACACCAACTTCTGTATGTCTCGTGCCACTGGCCATGCGGTATCAATATCTCCAAGTTGGTCGAATCGCCAGCCGAGACGAGTATTAAGAGATATGTACGCCCCGAGACCCTGTTGATCGATGACATCCTCGACCATCGATAGGTCCTCCGTAAAGCGATCATCAAGTCGTGTCGGGATCAATAAGTTGGTCACCTCGCATGTCTTCTTTCGCTGGGTTTTGCAGGAGACTTAGTTGTTTTACGCTTTCGTGCTCGGTGTGCCTTTCGAGCCCTCGCCCTTTGTGCCTTTCTTAGGTGTCTTTGGAGGCAGTCGATTAACGTCATCGGCGTCTTCGAAATCTGGCATCGGCTGGTCATCTTGTGTGCTGATGGCCGGCGCGGAGGCTGGGATCTGGGCGACGGGCGGCGCGGAGGCTGGGATCTCGGGCGACGGGCGGCGCGGAGGTCGGGATCTCGGGCGACGGGCGGCGCGGGAGGCTGGGATCTCGGGCGACGGGCGGCGCGAAGGCTGGGATCTGGGCGACGGGCGGCGCGAAGGCTGGGATCTGGGCGACGGGCGGCGCGGAGGCTGGGATCTGGGCGACGGGTGGCGCGGAGGCTCGGGATCTCGGGCGACGGGCGGCGTGAAGGTCGCCATCTCGAGCAACGGGCGACGTGAAGGTCGCCATCCCGGGCAACGGGCGACGTGAAGGTGGCGTTCGGAGCGGTGCCCTGACTGAATGCCCCCCCAAAAGTTGTTGTTCAATCCGATTTTTCTCCTCATCTATTCGTCTCAACGTCTCTTGGATTTTGCCCGATTCGCCGAGGCAGTTTTCCCTGTCGCTGACCGCCTGACTTTCGCAGTTTGCTCAGGCTCAAAGTCTCCCTGAGTAGCGGCTCTCAGCTTTGATCGTGTGTCCTCGATCTGCTTTTTCATACTCCGTCACTTTCTTGCCGAGTGCATCCATCTTCGCTAGAGTCAAATCATGTCCCTCTCGACGGCGTGATCGAAAAACATATTTCGCCATACGCAGCTCCTCTGCGCCGCGTCTCCCTCCCGACGCAACCGAGAAAGGTCGGCCTCTAATTGCAAGCGTGTTTTTGGGTCCATCTGAGCCTTTCTGAAGGATGAAGCTATCGAGACGCTTCGAGAAGTTTTCAAGTTGTCTGGTAAGGCGTCAGTATCGATTCTCCTCGATCGGAAGACATGGCGTGCTTCGAATGTTGGACCAAAAAAGGGTCTCTTGCATGCAGTCGAGAAGATAATCTTAATATCTCATGGGCTTTATGTTCACAACTGGCGTTAGCTGAGGGCAGCGTATCGTGGTGTTGAGTTCTGGGAAAACGCAGATGCTAGACTCCTTGAAGAAGAGGGGGCTTGCTACACAAACCCTGGCTATCTCCAACTTCGTCAACTAAGTCAGATGGGCATAATTACCGATGAACACAACAAAGCGTAGGCAAGTATGACGCGTCCCGAGGGGCACGTGAGTCCCGTATGAGTTGCCAGCTAAACTCTATTTCTGTACAGGTGTGGAGGCTGTATTGGCTGCTATGTTTATCTCAAGGTTGTGTTTAATATCCGGTATCGCACCTTCCTAACTCTTATCCCATGCTTTAGCACAAGACAGAACGCGGCATTCGATGCAAGAAGCAGCAGACATCATTCGGAACTCGTGAGTATTCAATCCACTGCCCAATCGAAGAATCATTCTAAGTCTCAATATCGTCAGGCTGAGATCTCCTCAGCCCGGTGACGATTCATCGTCATCAGACCAAGCTCGCAGCACTACGATGCCCTCCCGGATCGGACCAAGCTCGCAGGCACGGCGATGCCCCCCCGGGTCAGACTAGCTGCAGGCACTACGATGCCCCCGGGTCAGACCAAGCTGCAGGCACGGCGATGCCCCCCCGGGTCAGACCAAGCTGCAGGCACGGCGATGCCCCCCGGGTCAGACCAAGCTGCAGCACGGCGATGCCCCCCCGGGATCGACTAAGCTGCGGGCACGGCGATGCCCCCGGATCAGACCAAGCTGCAGGCACGGCGATGCCCCCGGATCAGACCAAGCTGCAGGCACGGCGATGCCCTCCCGGATCAGACCAAGCTGCAGCGCACGGCGATGCCCCCGGGATCGACCAAGCTGCAGGCACTACGATGCCCCCCCGAATCAGACACAAGCAGCGTATCCCCTCTTTCGAGTTTGCCAGACGTCGAATTGCCTCTTCCTAGCGACCAGATCGTACCAGCTCAAGGAACAAGCCCCGCGATGCCTCCCGAGGCGGCAGGAACAAGCAGCGTGGCCGACATTCCAGTCATGCCCAATATCCCACTCGCCTCCTTTTAGGGACCAGATCGTACCAGCCCAAGAAACAAGCGCCGCGATGCCTCCCGAGGAGGCAGGAACAAGCAGCGTGCCCACATTTCAGCTCATGCCCAATATCCCATCGCCTATGAAGAAGATGGACATCCCAACCCGGATACTCAAAAGAAAAGTAGCTTTCCGATGAGGACTTTCTGAGCCTCCTCCTGCACATTCACGGTCGAACGCAAAGAAGATCTGGCAAACAAGGAGCTCTGAAGCCAAATATCAAACGAGTGGACGTCCTCCCCCAAAAAATGTCATACTTTAACTTTCGACAAGCCTAAAAGATTCAAAAGGCCTAATCATCAACCGTGATGGTCCAAATGAAATTACCATGAAAGCTTGGCATGAGGGGACCATCCAAGCGTCTCATCAACGTGCTCCTCAAGCATAAGGTCGAAGATTGGCTGCAAAGCTCGGAGATGGTGGCCTTGACGGATTTGTTCCTAGCTGGCTCCCAATTATGTCGTCAGAGACTCTTTCTTTGCAAATACGTTCTCTTCCGACTCTAAGGCCTACAAATTCTCTCGACCACGTAGTCCGACACATACTCGAGTGAGCCAAATTCGTTGTATTCGGTGCCCACAGATCCAACCATCGGTGGCTCGATGATTGTTGAGGTTGCCACACAGACGGCATATATGTTTGATTCCATCATGTCGGCAGATTTATTACCCGAACATAGTGATAGCCCACACCCGTCTAGTCACGATGTGGGAGCATGGAATATCTGCGGAAAATTCAGAGCTGAAACCTCCCATTAATGCGAGGCTGGTTCATCTCTCACTTCAGGGAGATTCATGGAGCTGCGGTTACAGCGTGCGCCACCAATTTGATGCTCCTATTTTGGCAGCCGGTCCTCGCTTTGACTCTGAAGCGCCAGCGGCCTCCATCAGCGCAGAGAGAGCGATCTCATCATTGCATCAATGATAGAGCACATCCAATCTGTTAGTAAGATACTGGGTACATCCGCAATGGCTCGACCCCCGAAGTCCGACGACGAGGAGGCCAGCAGATGCTATAAAAAACGCCGAAGGAATCCGTCAAGGGAACGCCGAAGGAATCCGTCGAGGGAACGCCGAAAAAGTCTGGCAAGAGCACGTCGAAAAAGTCTAGCAAGAAGACTTCGATGCCTGACGATTCTCAAGCATCCAATATCGACAGCTTTCAAAGCAAGGTGCACCCGCTGGACCAGGAATTCGACTACTCGAAGGCCATACAATTTGGGGAACGTACTGATCTCCGGGACCTGATCGACGATATCCGAGAAGACGCACAAAGCACTCTCATCGGTCAGGATTGATCCGTCAAATGCCACCCTACTCCAGGACGATTCACGCCACCGACAAGTACCTGGATGTGCACTCGGCGGTTGAACTGTTTCGGGGGCATGCATACCCCCTGAACACACATTTTTCAGCCGGATTGGGCTAGCAGCGTAGGCAGGCACCTCATAAATGCAGTCCTGCGCATCTCGCACCACTCCCTGGTGGAATGCCGATGAGATACGGGCTTGCATCAAAGAATTCGCGATGCCCTGACTCCGACAGCCTCCAGCAGGAAAAACCTTACGTCGTCATGGAGACTCATTTCAGTGACTTCCTTGACGGGTCTTACCACTCCCTCGCACTTCAAGACTATGAGTTTGACCACGCTATGATTTCTTACAGGCCGAGATATGTCATACTTGGTTGCCACCGCTCCGACCACCTGGTTTTCAGTAGTTATTGACAACGAAACGTCAACTGCTCATGTCATCAATTCTTTGCCGAACGTACAGGATGTTCTTGAGGATGTCCCTCGAAAGCTCCACACCGGCTACGCACAACGCCCTGCCCGACTTGGAGCCGCCCTCGTAAGATCATAGCGCATGAGGTGCTGTCCCAAGACTCGGACTACGAATGTGGCGCGTTGACGGTTTTAAACCTTGCTGGTCTTTTTTCACAGCTCCACCTACATCGAGAGAGTCCCGACGGGAAACACGGTGAAAGCGGGGGTGCAGGGAGCTCAAGTTTCTTCGGGGACCAACTCCCTGTGTTTTCTGGGAGTGACACTCCAGGGGAAGGTGCTGAAGAGAGATTTGTCTCCGCATCCTCGTGTTTCACGCGCAACCGCCCAGTTGTTGTTACCTGAGCGAGCGACTCGAATAAAGACGAGGCAGGAGCCGGCTACCGGACAGAAACGCAGTCACCACAAAAAGACAAAGGCATTGTATTCTGTGAGGGCAATACAAGAAAGGAGCGAAACTCTCTGATATCCTCAATATCAATCAGGTGTCCTCTACAAACGTTGAGAGAAGCGGCTTTTGATCCGCAAAAGCGCAACGTCTTTTTGAAGGCCGCCGGCCTGGTGAAACCTGGCGAGAATTGGCCCAACGCCATCATCTTGGCACTCTTAAGGGCTGGAAGGGCTGGGATTGGTTTGAAGCTAATCTTCAGAAAATCGCGGACGCCAATGTCGCGGAAGACACCGAGGAGGATCAACCTCGGAAGAAAGCCAGGCGAGATACCGGCCGACTCGTCATCTTGAATGAAAAAGGAGAGGCCGTTGAGCAGCAATAGTAGATAGGTAGTATGGGCGGTTCATTGAGCACAAGACAGGGCAACAGGAGTGCATTAAGATTAGGTAGTTTCTTTGTATTCCGTATATAAGGCAAGAACGTAGCTACACAAGTTGATTAAGTTTGAGTCTATGAATTATTCTCTTTGGGTGTTTCGAAGTTGACGTCTTATACAGTCGCGATCCGAGCTCTGGCTTGAAGACAGCTTTCACGCGCTGGATATCGCTCGGGTAATGCGCCGGGGTTCGCGCAACGGGCACATCCATGCCATGTAGGAAAGTCTCTAGAAGCTCACACTTCTCATCGGAGAACTTGGAAGAGAATCCAGCGTGAATCTCGTCTTCGGCCAATACGCCATTGAAATCGATGACCATGTATGCGTACGTAGATCGCCGGACTCTTACATTGAGTCGGGTCTGAAGCTCCTCGCATTTCTCTTTCCGGAGATCAAAGCGCCATCTTCACTCCAGCTTCGTCGGTTGGAATCCGTGGGACAGGGAGGAACTCCACTCGATCTTCCCCTAGTAACCGGAGTCCAGCAGTCCATGGTACATCATTTGACCATTCTGCATCCCTGCATCGCGTCCTACTCAAGTGAGTCCCGCATGAACCTTCCGACTCTCCCCTTCATCTCTCGCTGCGTCGATAGTGGTGTCTTTCGAGGATAAAGCGAAATGTTTTGCAGACTTGAAACGATGCAAAATAATGTGATCAATACGTTGCCCGGTTAAAATAGCAGTCAACTTGCGTCGATAGTTGTAGAATGCAGTAAGCCCCCCTTCGGAATAGACATCGAAGGGGGGCTTACGCATTCTACAACTATCGACGCAAGTTGACTGCTATTTTAACTCGCAACGTATTGATCACATTATTTTGCATCGTTTCAAGTTGCAAATTGACTGTATAAGATGTCAGGTCTCCTTAGATATCTAAGGGACAGAAGGGGCACAGCATTTTTTACCAGGAATTCTACACAGTGCGGGTACACTGCATACTTTGGGCAATACATCTACGTATAATTGTGGGCTGTTACGGAAAGATGCATATGCATTGCCAAGCTATGGATTAACGAGTAAATGTATTAAACCAAAACTACGCTAAATTTTAGCGGCTCTTTCATTTTAAATCGCTCTTCCGTAATTTCTAAGCGTTTGAGTCAGCTTAATGACCTCGGGGCTGGTATCGAGCAGGAGTCAGGACGGAGACTCAACCAGGACCTCATCATTATCATCAGTTGTGGCACGATACGAAATACTACACAGAGATTGCTCTCCCTATTAAGCATGTGAAAATACCTCCACGGAGTTAACGCCTGTCTCCTTGTACTACTCCCTACCCCGAATTGACCCTGACTCATTCCTCCGGGATCAATTTCCACTCCGACCTCTGTTCAAAACGGGTAATTCGTCCAGGAAGTTCCGAGCATTCCTTGTTTCGTCTGTTTGGATGTCCAGGAAGTAGACCGAGTCCTTGCTCGTGCCACACATCGCTCCATACCTCAAGCCAGGTGAGGCGATGCTACCTAGGTCGAAATGTATGTATGCGAGACGGAACAGTGAGGCGATGTCTAGGCTCTAACTAGGTAGATATCGGGGGTGAAGCATCATGAATCCCCAGCAAACTCACGACGACCGTACGAGGTAGGAATCAATACTACTTAGTACTTGACAGGCGCCGTTCCCCTGAGATTCACCTTCAAGCACCCCGTATTCCGTGGTACCCCGTGGCGCCCCGTACGGAGTACTTATGATACCGGTGCGTACACTAACGTTAGGTCATCCCATGTTGACGTATGTATGTGCGGTTTAATCCGAACAGTTACGGCGTATAACAACATCCGGCGGCATGGAAGTGTGGTGTTGGTGGTAATAAACGTAAACCAACAACGCAAGGGTGCATCTGTCTGTTGAAAGAAACCCCTGCAGGAATTCCGGTTGCTGTTCTTTTCTTCAAGCCTCTGTGCTTCTAATCATGAACAAGATGCAAACGGCATCAACCACAAGTGGTCCGCCCGCTGGCGCGATTCCCTCTGCTGCCAAACCCTCTTCTGTTGCGACGGCCATGGAGGTAAAAGGACCATCAATTACCTCTTCCTCAACCACTTCTAGAACCGCCTCTACTGCAGCGCCCGTAGCAAAGAAAGCAGAAACCCGATTACCATCAGTAATATCCTCTACTGCTAAGAAGCTTGCACCTGCGCCGGCGCAGGTGTCCGTGGCCGCATCCGCGCCAATTACGAAAAGAGCAGAAACAGAAGCGTCAACAATTACTTCTACTATTGCCATGCGTCCTATGCCTGCTCCTGTGCAGACACAAAACATAGCAGAAACAAAACCTGTGGCGACGACCCCTTTAAATGCCACGCCAGCACCCAACAAACCAGAAACACGACCAACAACATCAGGAATTGCCCTTACTGCTGCCATACCCGCTCCTGCACCGGCATCAGGAGCTGGGAAGTCAGAAGTAGGACCATCATCCACTGCCTCTTCTGCTATATCAGCCTCAATTCCGGCTCCCAAGAAAGCAGACACACAATCATCAACAGTCAGTTCTAGTGCTACCACAACGGCGCCCGAGGCCAAGAAAGCAGAAACAAGAATACCAATAATTACTTCTACTCCTGCGGTGCCGGCACCCCCGGCAACGGCATCAACAACCAAAATACCAGGAATAAATCCATTAACATCTAAATCTACTGCTGGAATGTCTGATTCATTTCTGCCATCCAAGAACACAGTGACTGCTACCACATCCGCATCAGTGCCAGCCCATGTCCCCACCCCCAAGAGAGCCGACATAAAAACACCACTTACAACATCTACTTCTGCCGTACCTGCGTCAACTTCATCGACCAAGAATGAACAAGTACAACAATCAACGAATGCTTCCGTGGCTGCCACATCTGCGCCTGTGCCAGCCCATGGGCTCACATCCAATAAATTTGAAACAAAACTGCCAATAACTACTCCTAATGTCGCAGTATCGGTGGCTGTTGCAGCACCCGGAAAAGCAGCAACTAACCCACCAACAACTGCATCTACCGCCGGCGTTTCGGCGCTAGCTTTGGCATCCAAGAAAGCAGAAGGGCATGCATCAATAACTACGATTACTTCTACCAAACATGCACCTGTGCCGTCACATATTCCCGCGCCTAAGAAAGCAGAAGCAAAACCATTCTCAAGTGCTTCAGCGACCGTGTCCGGACCGTTACCAGCACCTCAAAGGACGGACAGAAAACCATCATTGTCTAGTTCTACTGTTAACGTGGCTGGTCCGGCAGCAGGAACCAAGAAAGGAGAGATATTACTATCAACACCTACTTCTACGGCCGCCGCATCTTCACGTACACCGTTGCATGTTTCCGTGCCTACGTCCATACCAATACCAGTGCCCCCAAAAACGGACAGAAAACCATCAATATCTAGTTCTACTGCTAATGTGCCGATGCCCGCACCAGCACCCAAGAAAGGAGATACTTCGCCATCAACAATTACCCCTACGGCCATCGTATCCGCACGTATTCCGGCACATATGTCCCTGCCTGTGTCCACTTCCACACTGGCACCTAGAAAAGCAGAAAGAAAACTCTCAACGTCTAGTTCTGTTGCTAACGTGCCTGCGCCAGTGCCAGCATCTAGTAAAGCAAAAACACAGCCAGCATCAAGCACATCTACTGCTGCGGTGCCCACGCCGAGCCCAGCATCCCAAAGAGCGGAAAGAAAACCATCTATTACTACCATTACTGCTGCCATGCCGGCGCCCATGCCTAGGAAAACAGATACACGACCACGAGCAACGACCTCTTTCGTTTCCAGGCCAGCACTTAACAAAATCGAACCACATGCCCTACTAGCAAAACCCGCCACTGCAGGTACTGTCTCACAGGCGTCTGCGTCAGTAAGACCAGGAAGACGAACAACTTCACCTCTAGAATCAACTAAATCAAGATTACTCAACGAAGAAGAGATACCTCTTCAAGAACTATGGGCCGGGATCAAAACACACGAACACCCCGAGATCTGGGGGGTGACACTATCAGATCCGTCTGTTCACGTTCCCTCACAGATTGTACTACAGAAGTTCCTAAATGCCAACGACGGCAACATCGTCAGAACAACAGATCAAATGATTAAGACGTTGGACTGGCGGAAGGCAATGCAGCCCCTGAAGCTCATGAAGCAGAAATTTTCTCGAGAGAAGTTCGAGGCCGTGGGATATGTCACCACCCATTTTCTAGACAGCAATGGAGCAAAAGGGGGTGACCCACGAAACAAGGAGATCTTCACTTGGAACATCTATGGAAATCTGAAATCGATTGATGTCGCATTTAGTTCTCTTAGCGAGTAAGTTCATGGCCATGCTCACAACTCCTTCGCCAACCTACAAAGACAAACATCCTTTCGCCTACAACTATAATACTCCTGGGAACCAAGCGTGCTAATGTACTATTGCTACCAGCTTCATTAAATGGCGTGTAGCCCTCATGGAACTCGCCGTACAGGAGCTCTCGCTGTCCACGGCAACGGAGCCCATCACGAGTGACTCAGATGTAGACCCGTACAAGATATTCCAGGTGCACGACTATAAAGGCGTACCGTTCCTACGGCAGTCACCGCAACTCAAGGGCGCGAGCATGGAGACCATTCGTATCCTCGCGACCTTCTACCCGGAGCTTCTAAAGGAGAAGTTCTTCGTTAACGTCCCGGCCCTCATGGGCTTCATATACGGGTTTATGAAAGTCTTCGTCGCGGCGCGTACAGTTGTGAGTTCCCTCGCCCATGCCATGCGCCGTGGTTCACCACGTATGCAGATCGTTACTGATCTTCCTTCATTGCTGTGTAGAAAAAGTTCCATCCCATGTCTAATGGCATCGATCTCGCGAATGAGGATTTTAGTGGTAGCAAGTTGCCAATCGGCGAGATTTTGCCTCATGACTATGGCGGCAAGGGCGCGGACCTGAAAACCCAAGGTAAGGAGCTGCTTCTGGAGTAAGCGTAGGCCATTTCGAAGGTTGGGCCATTCGCACAAACAGTCTTGCTTCACAATACCGACACTTTTATGAATGTGCCACGATTCCGGGTTTCAAATTCTGTCGTTTGACTGTGGTCCTTGTTCGGGGCCCATATCACGTGTGGCACAAATAGGGGCACTCAGGGTACATCCTAGGTACCAAATGAACTTGCAGTTTGTCGTTTCTAAAGGGCAGTCACGATGGTCCACAGCAAGGTTCAATCAACGTCATACGCGCAAAAAGACTCCCTTCCCGTTCTCCCAGTTCCTGCCTCAAGCAAGCATGTCCCTTCGTACCCCTGAATATCAGGAGGAACAAAGAGCACAGGAATCCAGCAGCGCCTACCGTCCGAATATGCTTACTCGGACCTTTGCTCAGCAGAAATCTGGAGTTCTCCAACTGAGCTTTGAAGTGTTGAAAGTCTGAGTAAAGCGCTGCTACGTCTGGAGAACTTGTAAACGCACCTGCCTCTCTGCTTGCCTACCTACGGAGTTTGTGGCAGGTGCGGGTGGACCTCGCTATCGAATATCTGTCTCAGCTTGCTAGGACGTGCCTTCCTATGTTGTTTGCTCTGGCGTCACCACATCATCTGAGCTAGAAGCGGGTTAAACGAGGGGGAGCAGGTAGAATTTTATTATTTAAGGACCTGGCGGCCCAGCTGGATCCGTCCTCAAATCTTTTCCCACCCACAACTCGCCAACCTTCACTTCCCAGACTTCGGTGATATCCACAATCTCAACACCTTGTGCATCAACAGTTCAGTTTGCTTTGAACATGGCAATCTTTGAACCTAGCCTTGTTATCCAGCGACTATCCTGAATATTTGTCTTCAGTCTTCGCGCGACTTTATATATATTCCACCCACTATCATTGCGCGCCAGTACGAATGAAAAGAGCGCTCAACAGGCGATCCTAGCGGCATCATGACGCCTGGCGCTTCGCTCAGCCGGCAGCGACGGCAGTAGCGATATTGACTATTCTCTCACGCAATTTCACGATGCGTCTGATGCCTTCTCCCCATGCTGGGATCTCACGGGATCTCTACTAAAAAATCAGTCTGTGAACTGCACGCCTTGCCGTGAAAACGCATCGGTCACTCTATACCCATTCGTCACGACCAAGGCGTACGTATATAGACTGGCAGCCAGGAGAAAATGGGGGGTTGGTATCCTCACTACTCTCAACATGGGAGTAATTCTGGACACCCATTCGGATTCAATCTGGGCGTCTGTGAGGAGGACCGAGTTGAATCGAGCGCACCATTAACGAAACGCAATTCAACCTTGATCCAATAATTGAAAGAACCCTCTCGCGAACTTGTTTGTCTCGGAATGGTATTATACGAATAATAGTTTGTGGTTTATCGGGTCCGATCGGCCAACCTTTGCTCTTGCTTTTTGGTGACGCCGTGCTCGTCAGGAAAGCTATGGTCATATGGGATTGTGTTGTGAAAGTCCCACAAGCTTATGGAAAAGAGTTTTACGGAGCCGTGTGGGCTTAGTTCACCATCGAATTCATAGCGAGCAGGTTACAGACATTTTCATTAATTCATGAACGTAACTATGTACAATCTTGCCAAGCTCCTTTCTATCATTACATCGAACAGATCAAGGAAATAAATTGTTCCTGATGACGAATAAGTTGAGTTGAGAATGGTCGTTCTAAAAACAAGCTGTCATGAGATTCGCTCGTATGCTTCGCTGTGCGTTCCGTTTATTATCGGTTTCCCGCCCGTGTCGTGCAATTAAGCCGCGCGAGCATTCTCATCAATCGTAACGCCCGCATCCTTCGGAGTCGTAGTGTCCACGCGCGCATCACTAACCAGAACACCGGCATTATTACCCACAACAGCAGCCTCTTCGTCGTCCTTCTGGGTATCTTTGACCCAGGGCCAGATAATTTTGCGCTCGGCGTGCTTGAAGGGGAGACCCTGCTGCTCGTGCTCCTGGAGCACGTCGTCGAAGGTCTTGCCGTCGAGTTTGGCCTGTTTGCGGATGTCGCGGGTGCGGAACATCCAGATTAGGTGGGTGGCGAAGATGCCGATTTCGAGGAGGACGCTGCGGGTTGTTAGTTATTTATGTACTTACCTGGGTTTCTCGACATGATTTGAGTAATTGGGAGGACAGGGGAGGAAAAGGGGCATGAAAAAGAGAAAGGGGAAGGTGACAGAAAAGGCAAAAAGGAGAAAGGGGAAAAGAGGGAGGATACGTACACGACGACATACTGCACGCCACCGAGGACATCAAACGTATTCTGGGCGACGAGCGAGAACAGCGAGAACAAGGCGCCGAAGGAATCCAGACTGAGGAAGAGGAAGTTGATGCCCTTCACGCGACCCCGGCGCTTCCAGGCCTCGCCGTAGGGCGGGATCAGGCCGGCCGCGAGCAGGATGGAGGAGACGATGCCGACGACGATGACGGGGGTGGAGTTGCCCGCTATGTAGATGGGCTGCGGTTGAGGGTTAGTTGGTTGGGTAGAAAAGGATAGGAGGGAAGAGAAGAAAGCGTACGCGGATCGTGATGATCAGGGCGGCTTCGACGCCCGCGAAGATGGCGGCTATGCCGGTCGCGACGGAGATGACTTTCCAGAGGGGCCATTTACTAGAGGGTGGTTGTTAGCTTTTTTTTTTGGATGAAATTGTGATTACGTGAACGGACGTACTGCGTGTAGAGCAGGATCTGGCCCCAGTTGACGAGGCAGAGGAACATGAAGATCTGCGGCTGGATCTGGACGGGGATGTTGAAGTTTTGCACGATGGCGTAGACGCCGAAGGGGACACCGCCTGGTGTGGATGTTAGTTACGGTGATGGGTGAGATAGGGGGGAGGCAGTTACAGATGGCCCAGAGGAACATCATGATTGCTGGGAACCCTTCGGTGTCTTTGGTGCGCCAGTTTGTCCATGCTTGGGGGATCAGTTGGACGCACCATAGTACGGTTCCGATCGTCTGTGAAAAGTCAGTATGGAGTTTGTTGTGCTGTATGAGAGGACGGGGAAGAAGAAAGACACTTACACCCAGGACGTTGGCGGCGACGGGAATTTCCCCCTGAGGCGCCATGTTTTTTTTTTTTTTTAATTTTTGTGTTTCTTGTCAACGGGGGCGCTTCCTTAAGATACAAAGTCGCCTAACATATAATCTTCCAACGGGGACATTTGGTGATAGCAAAACCGAGACACGAATAGATCAAATCTGTATCTGTTTTTTTCCGCGCTGAGAGTTTGAAGATTCCTTTCTTCGATATTTTTTTGTGTTAGTGGTTGATGTAGATAGGGATGATGGGACGTGAATAATGAGAGTGCGTGTGAGGGAAGATATATTTCTAGTAAAACTCACCAGTGCCTTTTGCGTCCACTAGAGCGAGAAAAATGCAGTTTCTTTGCCTAATGGAGTTATGGCTGTTACCTGTCCGGCTAGGCGTAACCCGTCCTAGGCTATAATGTATGAGGCTTGGCCCGAGACTTGTCGTTCGAAGGAGCCAAAGAGGTGAAGCAAGCAAGCAAGGAAACGTCAGGTGTCAGGTAGGTAACTCCCGAGGAGAAAAGAACGTTCCGAAGGGAGAGAAGAGGAAGGGTTACGTGGACTGTGACTGACTGACTGACTGACTGACTGACAAGCACGAGTAGGAGATAGGCAAGTAATCCGTACCGTATCTGCCCCGGATCTGTGCCCGTAGGGGGCCAGTACGAGGTAGCATCTACACACTATCCGCGCTTGCCACTGCCTAGAGTTTGCCTGTTACGGATACAGTACGGAATCCTTGAATCTGTCGACTCTGCCTCCCTACCTAATCATAACCCGTTCCTGCCATGCCTGGCCCTGGCTGGACTGCCCTATCTGCCCTACCTATCTCGGGGCTCCTGACTTGCTCGGCCACCCACACACGCTTTCTTCGGGGTTGCATTGAGAGGGTTGAGGGAGTGGGGCGGGCCGAGCAATATGTACGAAGTATTGACGGGCATTTGCCTATTCCGTACATCTTTCGGCAGTTGACTACCGGCTGACTTACGTACATATCCGTCGTGTTAGACGGCATTCTGTGGAAACGACTAGATTTTCTGTCTTCCATTCTACAAACGGAATGCGGATTACTGTTTGTTCGAGTCAATGGAACGCAACGATGTCATGTCTCTTCACCAGTCAGTTCAGTGATGCTGCAATCGTATCAGTAATCCCGAATTCATTGCTTCGGTTCCAGCTGTCAACGTGATTTGGTTCCTGGTTCCTTGTTTTCCATCGTGTCGGAGAACGCCTGAACGCTCTTGGACCCGTGCGTTTGGAACGGGGTGTGAATGACGTGATATCGTGAGAGAGCGACTGGTTGATAATCCCGATTCATCCTCATTGGACTTGGAGTATTATTGGACATGCAACGTGAGGACTTATACAATGCTGCTTCTCTTCCATTCAACGTCACATCCAAGTGTGCATTTTCACGTGAAAAGCATGATATATATTTTTTTCTATTTATATAATGAGCTCGATTGCTCTCTTTTCTCGATCTTAAAATGTCGACTCCGTATCATCCTCGACGTGATGACAGGCGATGGCGAAAAAGGGCTACTAGCGCGGACTCGCTTACTGCATACGTTCTGGATTCGTGCATACTATTTGAAATCAACGATGGAAGATTCCAAAGAACCTCGGCGGTTACGGTTGCACAGGATTAGGCGCAGTGCTAGTAAACGCCTGAGCGGCCGCACCTGCTATAAGCGGCCGCACCGGAGAGTCATGCAGCCTTTCTGGGAATAATAAATACGTTTCCATCGCTGCTTTTCCATTTTTCACCCTTTCCAAACTAGAATCGTTGTTATAGAATTGTTGATTTTGTGATTCTTCTCATCCACGAGATTGTAGACTTCACTCCCTCCCGCCCCGCCGCACCGATCTAACCCCTCCGGAGCAACCACTTTTTATCTCACCCCCGCTCCCGAACCCAGCAAAACACCGCCAAACTGTTCTCCTCCGCCTTCCGACGCTCCTATCTCCGCGCAGGTGTCCCCGGCTTCTCCATCGCAGCACTCGGTACCGCCGGACTCCAGCAGAACACCAAGCAATCCACTCAGATTCCCAAGATCGCCGCCAAAGGGATGCACAGCAAGGTCGTCATCATCGGCTCTGGGCCCGCTGCCCACACGGCCGCCATCTACCTGGCCCGCGCCGAGCTCAAGCCCGTGCTCTACGAGGGTTTCATGGCCAACGGCACTGCTGCTGGTGGTCAATTGACCACTACCACCGATATCGAGAACTTCCCCGGTTTCCCCAATGGTATCATGGGTGGACAGCTGATGGTGCGTTGATTCTTACGCATGGTATATGGATGGATAGGTGTTAATATGCGATGCTATATAGGAAGACATGAAGAAGCAGTCCGAGCGCTTCGGCACTACCGTCATCAGTGAAACCGTCGCCAAGCTCGACGTCACCTCGCGACCCTTCAAGTACGAGACCGAATGGGCCCCCGGTGAGGTCCACACCGCTGACGCCGTCATCCTCGCGACCGGTGCCTCCGCGAAGCGCCTCGGCCTCGCTGGTGAGGAGAAGTACTGGCAGAGCGGTGTCAGTGCTTGCGCCGTTTGCGACGGTGCCGTCCCCATCTTCCGCAACAAGCCCCTCGTCGTCATCGGTGGTGGCGACAGTGCCGCTGAGGAGGCTACTTTCCTGACCAAGTACGGTAGCCACGTTACCGTCCTCGTACGGAAGGGCGAGCTCCGTGCCAGCAGCATCATGGCCAAGCGTCTGTTGGCCCACCCCAAGGTTACCGTACGGTTCCACTCCAAGGGTGTTGAGATCAAGGGCGACGGCAACATCATGACCCACCTTACCGTCGAGAACACCGTCACTGGCGAGCAGGAGACGATAGAGGCCAACGGTCTTTTCTACGCCGTTGGTCACGACCCTGCCAGCTCCCTTGTCAAGGGCCAAGTCGAGACTGACGCCGATGGATACGTCGTCACCAAGCCCGGCACCCCTTGCACCAGCGTTGAGGGTCTCTTCGCTGCTGGTGATGTCCAGGACAAGCGATACAGACAGGCCATTACCAGTGCCGGTATGTTTCTTCCATTACCCCTATTTCTTTCATCCCATGCTAACAGGTTGTTATCACAGGTACCGGTTGCATGGCTGCTCTTGAGGCCGAGAAGTTCCTCTCGGAGCTCGAGGAAGCTGCCCACGAGGCTAAGATCTAGATTCCTTGCCTCTATCCTACCACGTTCCTCTCATATTCCTGTAGATCTACGCTACCATCATCATCGTCATCCGCGTTGTTTCTGTAGACAGACAGCGACACTTTGAAAGCCTCATAGATACCACAAAAACTAAAATAGATACCACAAATACAAGACATCACGGCGATATGCTGGTGAAGAAGACGGCTTTTATTTCTTTCACTGGTATGTTTCGTCCGATGAATTTGAATGAGCATGAAATGCGTCTTCTTTGTTTAATGTGAGAGGATCACAGTCAGATGTCGCTGAGATGTCCTTCAACTGAGACATACAGCTCGACGCTTTTCTTCTTCTTCCGATCACAAACAGGCAAACAAGCCTTTTTCATCCTTGCCTGCATGGCGTGGTGAGACTCACAGCGATGAAGAGCAGAAGCTTCATGATTAACACGGCATTAACACGACATCGCATCACGTCGCATCCGCGCTTAGGGTCACTTCAGACAGATCGACGAAGCGACCTGAAGACTGGGATAGTGTTATTGATATACTACAGGTCGAAATGGTATCTCAGAAACCACATCAAGATCTACGAATGAAAACCCCAGATCTCCCATCCCGCATCAGTGATAGGCAGCCTTACCATGACGATGTGAGGTACCCGTCCCAATCAGGTGAATTGCATTGCATGCCAGCTCATCGCAGCGATATTTGTCCGATTCGTTCTCTTCCCCTCACAGGAAGGCAGAATATAAGTGGAAGAAGAAGCCACTTCCTGCTTGTCTCCGTTTGGTCCGCTGCGCGCATCATGTCATGACAAGAGTCCCGTCATTCTGACCCTCTATTTGCGGAGGAGGGGAAGCGCCAATACGTCGTAGTCGAAGTGCGGAAAAAGCAATGTTCACAATCGGTACTTCCCGTGTACTTTTGCTTAGTAGGCTGCGCGCAGGGTCGATCCTTGAATCTCGGAGGTATCGCGCGTGCTACGGTGGGAATGACCTCAAGTCATGCGGGTTCGAGACTCTCTCTCTCCTTCCTTTCTCATGAAGGAGGGGAGGAAGGAGGTGTAGACAGCTGCCTAAACAAACTAGAACCTGGGTGATTAGTATTTATTCCTCCTCGTCCGGTGTGCTCGAGTCCTTTCTTTCTTCTCCTCTTCTTCTCTTCTCACTCATCTAAACACCAAGAAATCCCATTGTCTCTGCTATCGTCGTCGTTGTCACTTTCATACCACCAAATAAACCAGACACATAACCAAAATGCCTAACGGATACTCCTACAGAAGCTCTGGCACCAACAGCCAGGTAATGACCTACCTACTCCTTTTCCTCAATTCATTAATGGACTGCTATTCTGCCCCATTGTCAAAGCATCCGTTAATCCCAGCATCACACTGACAACAGCCACCAGGGCAACCACTACTGTGCGCGTGACTACGGCAGCGGTGCGGCCAACCCCAACGCCTACCACTACTCGAACTCGTAGGTCCAGATCTCTCAGACTCATTGTCCTCTTGAAGCTGGCTAATCAAATCCCAATAGTGATGGCGGGTACTACTACTCGAACCCCAACGGCAGCACCTACTACGACAATGGCCAGGGTCGCTCGACCTACACCTCGCCCTCGGGCAACAGCTACACGTCGGGCTCCTCGGGCTCGGGCTCGGGCTCGTCTGGTTCGAGCGGCAAGAAATAAATGATGATCTGTAACCTAGGAGGTCGTGGATTTCATTACTGTGGTGTCGTTTTTCTTGGGAAGGGTATTGATTAGGGATGGCAGCAGCAAGTTTGCGGAGGAGTGGGGTTTTCGCGTGCGTGCGTCTGCGTGAGTGATATGGTCACTAAACTGCAGGCTAGATGGACCGTCTCCGACTCTGGCGATGGATGCCTCAAGTGCAATCTCAATGGGTTGTGATCTATATGATTACCTAGTTTAGCCCTCACGCACTACGGCGGGAGACAATGACGGCCGCTTGGAACATGTTGTGTGCGTGTTTGACGTGACAGGTTTCGACGATGATAACCCATGGAACCCTTATTTATGAGTCCGTGTACGTGTAAGAACCGTAGAGGCTGGGCATATGTCATTGTCGAAGAAGAGACGCTGCCCATGCACGACCTCGTCGTCATACCGTCGAGTCAGTGTCACCGGAGAATAGCTGCCGGTAGTACCCTTGTCTCACTTCCAATGCTCAGAGGCATCAAGAGATAGGTAAGCACTGTTCTCTGGGTATTGGAATACGGAGTGGGAATAATTAGCTGCGTTTTGCGTCCCTATCGGTCTTTACTAGGTACATAGTGGAGATAGTTACTAGGTATGTACGGATTAGAAGCTAGGAACTAGCCGGCGATGCAAAATTCTTATGCGAAGAGGGCGGGGTTGGAATTGTTAATGCGCGGTGACGCTAAAGACGCTACGGGGGAAGAGGTATCGATCCGGTATTGCTTAGCATATGTAGGTAGGTATGGAGGTATGGAGGTATGGAGGTATGGAGGTATGGAGGTAGGAACATACGGTAATGCAGTGAGGAGTGCGGGGGGGGGGGGAGGGAGGGACTGTGAAGTGAATAAGTGATGATTGTCTGATTGGGTGGGAGTCATGGATGGAGTCACGGGCGGAATTGGATGGGATGGGACATGAATGGAGAGAGAGACGGGGGAGACGATACAGTTTAGAAGACGACGAGGTCAGGGAGACGAAGACAGGGTGCACGACGACGCTGTGCTGAGAGTATTCCGTATGGAATAGGTACGCTGAAAAGGAATTACGGTACCTACGGAATACCCACGGAATAGAAGTTGAACGTTTTTTACCCCGCTACGAGCTCTGAGCAGAACCCCACCACGATATTTCGTTAGTAGGTACCTAAGGTACCTAGGTACGTACGAATTACATTATGTAAACACACGCGATGATTGGATGTATTTCGTACGGAGCTCTTGTGGATCTGTGTTACGCGTGGTAGGCTCCACACTGTGTATTCTTTTTCCCCGATTTGCGGGCGGGCGCTAACTAGGAAGGGTCTAGGGTCTAGGGGAGTTGGATGTTTGTTTGATGGATGGGGGGTTTTTGATATGGGTTTTTTTTTATATTGAAGAAAAATTTTTGGAAGGGGAACGGGGAGGGGAAGGAATGGTAATGAAGGAAAATGGAGGAAAAGGGACAGGGAAAAAAGGGAAGGAAAAACGGAGGAAGGAGAAAAGGAGGAAGGAGAAAAGGAAAAAGGAAGGTGCCGACCCGGGGATTTGGGACGGACGCATGAATGTATTGAGATCGCGGTTTCCCTGTGCGTTTTTGACTCAGGACGGAGGTAGGTAGATGCGTACGGACCGTGACTTTCTTCACTACCTTTACCTACATACGGATTACATTCACGGAATTTGCGAAGTGCCGAGGTTTTTTTTTGCAAGGTTGCTAAGGTACGGAGTATTTTACAAGGAACGGAATATTGCGAGTGCGTTTTTTTCCTTGCTGGTGGGAGATCACTGTACGAACTCCGAAGCGAACCTTGACTTCGTCGACAAGTTGTTGAGGCGTGGATCCGGATCTACCTACCTATTGATTTTCTTCCTCACATCATTGTTTACTGTCGAAATCTATCTCTTTTTCGTATCGCCTATCCATCAGGTCCATCGGTGCCTTCGGATATCCCAACCTACCACTACCTACCATCGCAGGAGAGCATTCCGTACACGCGCACGCGCAATGGGAAGACTGTGGTTGTATCAGTGTTATCCCCGACCCTGGATTTCCGCTTGATCCTTTTCCTTCTTCCCGTTTCGCGGAAATCCGGTCTACGATACATACCTAATCCATCCTATCCCGCCCGACACGGGAAGGGAATATTCCATCGTCGAACGACTATTCTGCGTCATTCGTCACCGTCGCCGTCGCCTAGGCCGGCCTGCCTGCCAAGATGCCTTTCTTCCCGACTATGGAGACGCTGCAGGTCATGATTGCGGGTACCGGACACCTGAATCGTCGCACGGCGAAGACGCAGGCACACGCTACTGGTCATAGCCAGACGAAGACGCCGGCCGAGCGCATCTCACTGCTCCAAGGTGTCGCGCCTCAAGGCAAACAGGCAGATGTTGGCAACAACAAGCGTCCCGAGAAAACCGCTGCGAAGGACGGCAAGGGTGCTCAGGGCATGATGATTCCCCGCGGTAGAGCAAACCCGAGACATCATTTCTGCAGCACGCAGGACGCGGCGAGATTGATTCGTGAGAGTTTGTTAAAGTCGGCTGAGGTTGCGAAGGAGGCGGAGCGAAAGAAAGCAGAGCGAAAGGCTACAGAGGCTAAGGAGGCAAGGCGAAAGGAAGCTAAGGCTAAGGAGGCAGCGCGCAAGGAAGCAGAACGCCAGGAGACAAAACGCCAGGAGACAGAGCGCAAGGATGCAGCGCGCGAGGAGCTAAAGCGGCGCATCGAGGAGTCCGGGTGCGCCATATTGACAGATTCCGACGACGAGGAAGAGACCATCAAGAAGCCGGAGCATATCAAGAAACCAACGCCCGTCAAGATCTCGGTATCCGTCAAAGCCCCAGAGCCCAGGAGAAAATCAGACTGCGCCATATTGACAGATTCCAACGAGGAGCCAGAGCCTGTCAAAAAGGCGGAGTCCATCAAGAAGCCAGAGCCCGTCACGAAGGCAAAGTCCTTCAAGAAGCCAGAGTCCATCAAGGTCTCAAAGCCCGTCAAGAAGCCGGAGCCTGTCATAAAACCAGCGCCCATCAAGATCTCAAAGCCCGTCGATATCCAAAAACCTAGGAGAAAGCCAGAGCCCGCCCTATTGTCAGACTGCGACGAGGAGTCCAAGTCCGACGAAAAATCAAAGTCCGTTGCGGTCCCCAAGCCCAATACCAAAACAGCGACCTCGAACACCGACAGCTCGGCAATCTACGATGCCTCATACGCTGGAAGCTCCGCGGCCATCGAAACCTGGGAAGACGAGGACTCGGACTTCGGCGACGACGTCGAATTCGAGAAGCACCCACTCGACCACTGCTCGGACTCGCCTATCAAATTCTCCAAGAGACCCAATCCGCCCTCGATGGCGGGATGCAAGAGCTTCCTGACTGAGGGACTAAAACGGGCAGCGAAGCGGGCGGCACCGATTGGATATGATGTGGAGGAGATTCTGCGCCGACAGGGCGCCCAGTCGCGGGAGCAGAAGCAGAAGATGCGCTTGCTCACGCGCATCGCGCGCATGACGAAGGTCAAGATTTACACGACTGACGAAGCGGAGGATTGGGGTTTCATCCCGCCGAGCTTGATGGTGCCGGGCGGGTTTGAAGACGCCCCTGTCATGTGGGTTGGGCACCGAGAGGACTGATTTTTCTTTTTTTTTCATCCGGGATCCGGATCTGGCTGGGGTTGGGGGGTTGGTGGCGTTGGGGTTTGCGGAGTTGATTGGCTGTGAGGGTCGGTAATCATTGCCGCTTATGGATGGATGACGGAGGTCTCGACCGTCTTACGCACGGAACGGGGGGAGGAATTCGGAGACGGGGACGATACCGACTTATACGGCTTTCATCCGTAAAGATGAATATGGAGGATCTTGAAGATTCGGATGAAGAATAAAGGGGCAATGGGTTCAAGGCGATGATACTGGCGATATATCGCCATTGACGACTCCAATCCGACTCGCTTGTTTACTCGCACCCAATCGTCGGATGTCGGAATGTGCGATCAGCGCCTCCGATCAACACCGGCACGAAACTAATGCCGATCGCATCCGATCTCCGGTTCCACAGATGAAAATCTCGCTTCCAAATGATCGACCGAACCCCGATCGGAATAATCGCCGATCTTTTTAATTCTCCGACGCACTCAACCAACAGCACATCATCACACATCAACTCTCTCGATATCCCCATACAACAATGTTCGCATCAGCACTTTTCGACTTTGTTTCATGTCTTTTTATGATGTTTTAGCTCGGCGTTTAGGCAAATGTCACAGGGTACGTGACGGGATGGGGATCTGATGAACCACGGTTCGGTTGTACGGCTACTCTTTCATAACTAGCAAGGCATTACAGATACCCCAGGAAAGCAGGTTGAACAGACAGGGAAATACCGGAATAGCATGGCGTTTCATTGCGATTCAGATATTGAGTGCTGTCGTCGTGATATGTGTGTCGTGTGATTGTGATCGAGGTCGTAGAAATGAAGGTGGGGAAGGATAGTCGCAGTTCTAGAAGGTTTGAAGCTCTCGGGACGTCGTGCTTCCGTATGAATCATCGATTTGTCAGGTCCAGCTGACCCTAATCAGCTGACTTGACACCGAAAACGAACTCAATTCAACTCACCATTTTCTACCTCCCCATCAACTCGATTTACTTGTCCGGCGTCCAAACGCCGATATTATCGCCGAAATCCAGAAAACCCGCGACTCGTGTTGGAGCTCGGGAGCTTAGGGATCCGGATGAAATCGCCACCAGGGGCTCGGCCCGCGACGGTAATGTCACGAATCGTGCGCGTTTCAGATTTGGGAGTTATGGTGGTTATCAGATTCGTTTGTGGGTGGGATTACGGCGACTACTTACCTGAAAGAGTAATGAGAGACGGGGGAAGAAGGGTAGGGCATGGTGAGTCTGTCCGGTGAGCAATTGGGTTGCGAGCGACTGGGATTTATTTACAGGATCACGAAGTCACGAAGTCGAAAGATGAGAAAACAAAGATGGAGGAAACAAAAAGGTATCCAATTCGCCTATATACAAGAAAGAAACAAAGCTAGCTAGCTCCTAACACTCCAGAAACAACATGTGCTCGCATGTCCAAAGAAAATATCGTTATATACAAGAAGGTATATCGCGCGCCCTGCGCCCTTTGACAATCATCAAGATTGTTTTTGTACGAGATCATCAAGATCGTTGTGGTTTGTATCCCTCAGGTCATCAAGACCGAAGTCATCAAGACTTCATATGTGAGGGAGAGACAGAAAGCTCCGTGAAATCAACTCACTAAAGCGAAAGCAGGCTCTTGACGTTGTCGCCAAAGGTCCAGCCCTTAGAACCATCCCAGTTGATCGACCAGGTCATGAGACCCTTGAGCTTACCGCCGGTGTAGTTCGCCATGGCCTGGGAAACAAGCGAAGGGCTCATGTAGCCGGAGGAAGCAGCGCCGGTCTGGGCAGGGAGACCGGGGACCTGCATGTCGTAGGGGACCTGGAAGGTGGTGCCCTGGACGACGAGACCCTTGTTCAGGCAGTCGGTCTGCGCGACGAAACCCTCGACGCTGCCGGCGGGGTAGGAGTCGGCGGCACAGCCGTACGAGTCGCCGTTGTAGTACTGCATGTTGAGCCACCAGAGACGGCCGTTGTCGACGTACTTCTTGATGATGGGGAGGTAGGAGCCCCAGATGGAGCCGTAGGTGATGGTGGCGCCGGTGACGTAGGCGGTCTCAGGGGCCATGGTGAGACCGAAGTTGTCGGGCATGGCGGCGAGGACACCGTCGATGATGCGGATGAGGTTGGCCTGCGAGGTCGAGAGGGTGCTGACGCTGCCGCTGCCGGTGAGACCGGTCTCGATGTCGATGTCGATACCGTCGAAGTTGTACATCTTCAGGATCGGCACGATGGTCGAGACAAACTTGTCAGCGACGGTCGAGGAGCTGAGGTCGATGGCGGCGGTGGCACCACCGATGGAGAGGAGGATGGTGGCGCCAGCGGCCTTGGCGGCGCACATCTCCTCAGGGGTAGGGACCTTGACGCCGACGTCCATGCCGTCCTCCCAGAGGGCGGTACCGTCGGGCAGGATCACGGGGAAGGCAGCCTGGTAGACGTTGTAGCCGTTGGAGCGGATGTCAGGGTTGCCAATGGGGGTCCAGCCCATGCCGGGGTGGGTGGCAGAGCCATCCCAGTTCTCCCAGTATCCCTGGAGAACCTGACCGGCGGGCTTTCCCTTGGTAGCGCAGGTGCTGGTGCCGTTGGTGGCGGTGGGCAGGGCAGTGGCGCCGAGAAGGGTCGAGAGGATGATGGGGAGAGCCTTGAGGCCTCTGCTGGTGTTGGAGCGACGAGCCATTGTGAAGGATTGTCAAGAAGTGTAACTTGTAAGTTAAGGAGGGACTTCCGAAGTTCTGTTCAGATGAAGATCAGAGATGTTGAGGGAATGACTTTAAACTGCTACCTGAGCTGTTGGTGGTGAAGAACAAACAAGCCTCCCCTTACCACGGCGACGAGCATGTTCTTATAGAAGTTCGAGTCGAGACAACCCCAGCTTCGTCTTCACGAGTCACGACGAACAGGGGGTTGCTCAACCAATGAGACTGTAACATGATCAATGCCGAGCTATCAGCAACAAAGGCATGATAGTGAAAACAATCATCTCGTTCAAGCTGGGGGCCATGAAAGAACGGGGGAACCAGAACAGCTTCCTTAGCTTCCTTAGCTTCACACCACACCTGCCTCTTAGACCTCGGAGGTAGGATCATGCTGGTTAGCTAGGAACCGGTTGTCTCGATACTCACCTCCCTTTTGCGTAGAGTAGGTGCGGAATTGGTAGCGTACCGGGAGGAAGGTAAATCCATCGTTAGGCTAAAAAGGATCTCTCTCCTCCATCCTGGCATTGCAACGTATGATTTTTCCTACGCGACCGTTTTACCTCACAGGAGGCTAGGTCTGGGTAATGCCGGCGATGGATCACCTTTTTCCCCATGACTGGAAAAGTCGCCGCATCATGGGGCCCGGACCAAGGCTCACGCTACGGCTCCAGGAGGAATGCGTGTACATATTCCGTAGGGCATTCTCGATTCTATACATAGGTAGCCAGGGTATGTACCAAAAGATCAGCGTCTTCTAAATTGGAGTACCTACCCGAACGTGTGCATTTACAGCATTGATCGGCAAATTTAAGGTATTTAGACCTGATCGACGTAGTTTAAAGTGCTTCTTTCTCGCCCTGAATTACCCAGATCTCGAAAAAAGAGTATCTAGGTAGTTTAGTCGTGTCATCAATACGAATCGCTCTCATCCCCATAGAGCAAGCAGTCTCACTATCAAACCTGATACATACCTAGTAAGAGGAATGAAACCCGGACGTAGAAAAAGACCGCGTCCGATAAACGTAGCGTGATTTACAAATCTTACTAGTAATTGACATATCTCGCGGCCATCCATCACGTAGATAGGGAGGTAAGGACTGTAAGGTAGTGTAGGTCGATTGCGTAGGCTTCGTATGGTAGGGTTGGTTGTTGCATCTTGAGATTCCCGGTAAGGGCATGTGACATGGACATCGTCGGAGTTCTCCCACGTTTTTAGTGATAAGTCCAGTGCAGTCCCCAGTCCCCACGTAATTCCGTACGGGGCCACGGAATGACTTACAGAAATGGGCGTTTTCCCTGACGATTCGGGAAGGTCGCAGACGCCAGACCAAGCGGCGCCGGTCGAACGCCCCTGACCTAAACAGGCAGTCGGGAGTGAAACAGAATGGCACCTAGCGTCCGTTTAAAGCAGGTCGTGGGGCTTCCGAGATAGAGCCGCCCAGCATCCGTTTCTGCCTGGACGCTCCGGAGCCTTGACTGGCTGGCAGTGGCTACCTGGTTAGAGTAAAGTACCCCAGATTAGTGCTCCTTGGCGCTCGACTGGTTCCTGGGACCAAATCTGCAGCGGCCTCGTGGCCATGATTGTGATCTGCAGACTGGGTGCTTCTGGTACGTCATGGGGTTCGATATGGAGACCATGGAGATGTGATTCTTCTCGATGTTTTGAACGTCGCATTTCGTGATAGCCTTTTGAGACGCAAATGGACGCTTCATGGAAACGTAGCCATGCTTCTCAGAGCAATGCCGAGGTTTGCTGGGAGTCAAGATAGCGATTATTATTCCTTCCTAGCTTCAACGGCAATGGACCCGATGAGAGATAATATGTACTAGGCTCTTTGAGTGCCGGAGCATATACCGCACCGGTATCTAGGTAGAGAATGATTAGCCATCCATCCATCCATCCATCCTTATCATTTATTAAAATGTGCTGACGATAACAAGGGCCGGGCAGATAACAATTAAAAACCTCACCTACCTACCTGGAGTAGTTACTACTATCAGTTTAAACCAGGATGAATTCCATGACACCGTTATCTTTTTGTTAATTATCATTCAGTTCTCCCCATAACCTGCAACCGGAAAGGGTCGCACCAGAAGTAGTAGGGCGTCGGTGGATAACGGAGGTCCGCAGATAAGGTCGTTGATGGAGGTCCCAGAGACAAGGTCCGTGCCGACTGTTGCGTAACCCGTCCAGTCCAGTCCAGTCGACGTGGTGTAATCCGTGAATCCCAAGCCGTACAAGATCCGAGCCGATGGTGATCCTGCAACCCTACGCATATTGATTTGTGTCGCCATCAGCATCGCATCGCATCGCATCGCATCCACAATTCAATGAACCGTTGCAGTAACCATACGCTGATCATCTTCACAATTCTCCACTGATCGTCTTCCTCCTGATGGCCTTAGTCTCAGCGCATAGAAAGTGAGTGTCGCTTGACAACTACCTACAATGTTCCAGCGCAAACACTAGAAAGATTCGGCGCAGGCCAAGTTCGAGCTGATCTTCATGCCGTCTCGATTCTGGTTGGAAAGGCTACCCTTGTTTTGGGCGTAGACCGCCCCTCGCGTGCACGCAAGCAGCCACACACGGCGCGACTCGCAGGACGGCTGTAACCAGCGGGAATATGTAATGTACGATGATTCGCATAAACGCCAGAGAGAGGGTCCCGAGGAATATGTTCTGCATGCTTCGCACGTCGCAATCCTGGTTCCCGGGCACCCAGTGATGTCATCTGGTCCTGTTACTCAGACCCGGGACTCTGTCTCGCATGCCTTGGGTCCCTACTCGTACATATCGGCCTGACGCCTTGAGGTTACAGGACATGAGTCGCGTGTCAGCTATAACAACCGGTCTTGTGATTGGTCTCGCCACCGTCAGGAGGCTTGCCTTCTCTCTCCAGCCTCCAGCGTCTTGTGAGAAGGTCGGTGAGAGATACATAGGTAGGTATACTCGTAACTTGTAAGGTGGCAGGAAGATTTAGGTAGGTAGGCCGATGTTTGATGCTACTGCTAGTGGTTGCTCCGGGGGTTTCTTACCTGCCACTAGAGGATCCACCCATCAACCATGGTGAACCTCTCTACCGCGGAGTACCGGTCCGAGATTGATAAGAAGGAAATTAATCTTCAATCCTGCAATTAGAGAGCCTTCTATTTCGTATAGAGGACCGACGTTATCCGTGTCCTTCACGGAGGAGATAAAAGTCGAGAACAATCCCCCCCCATTGACCTACCCCCATTCCAAGGGATTTCGTTCTAGTGCCTTCACCCACACCGGCTCCTACCTAGGTCATCACCAAGTCAGCACCCGCCGGATATATTTCCGTACTCATCGGCGCATAGGTCGTTTTCATGATAGTAGTATGTGAACGGTGGAATACGGGTACACAAGAGGCCACGAGTGCGAATCTAGTTCAGAGATCAATGGTCCGCCAAGACTGTAGTCAAGTCAATCCATTTGAAGTACGGAATACGTGAAAGAAGACAGGGCAATGGCTTGGGACTTTTGTCTAGAACGGCGACCAGTAAAGGGTGAATGAGAGAGAGCATGCGTTCACATCACCTATTCGACCACCAGCCAACGAGCGGAGCAGCCGGTCGTGATGATCTGTGAAGTTTCAGAGACTTCTCGCAAATATCGACAGTGTCGATTCAACGAAGTGATGCATTTACTTAGTACAGGTAGCTCGTAAGACGGGTGTCTTGATCGCTCGACGCGTCGCTGAAGCCGATCGATCACCACTGCTTCAATAGGTACTCGCTCGTGCTGTTCTTCAGTCGCAGTCGACAGTTAATACCTCAGATCAATTGATTGCCATTACATATCAGGAACCAGGTGATAGGTAGCCAAGGTGACCTGGTATTTAGTAATCCGGACTGGTATGTTGCAATAGGTGCCATGTTACCTCGAAGCAGGTCTTCCGTACGCGCATTGAGTCGCAACTTGTGCGGTGCAGAAGAAGAAGAAGAAGAGATCTGGTTACATCTGCAGGAGGGATTTGGAGCGGGGCGATGCCTAGCAGCAGTAGCACGTGGGGGTCCCTTTACCTAATGCCCGCGCTAAATTGGTCGTGTGGGGTAGTTCCAACGCTAGTCTATACACGGTTAGGCCGCTTTGGCGCCTGTAGACTCTCTATTCCGTAGGGGGCGAAAGTCCCGAGGCTCGCAGAGGCCCGAGACGCGCAGAGACTCGCGAGACTGATACGAAGTACATACTTGCACCTATTCCGTAACATAAATCCCATCCATTACGAGTACAGCGCGTTGTAGTCGTAGCCACTCAGCATGTGAGGTAGAATGATTTGTAGCTCGTCCTCGGGTTCCTGCGGAGTCTCTGCATCGGGTTCCCTTGGACCATTTTCGTTGTCAAAATAAGGAAGGTCATGAAACTGTACAAACCCAACCTTCAACGCCAACGGGCCCAACAATCTGTGCATGCGCCAATACTCTTCATCATCAACGGGGGATTCCGTCTCAACCAGAGGACCGTTAACCCGGAAGAAAAACGATACCATCGTGAACTCCCGCAACACCTCCCGCCGCATCTCGTGACACACGTGTGCGATGACCGGTAGTCGAAAGGATCGAGACGGAAGCCCATATCCGATCCTGCGGCCGCCGGATGAGACCTTGAACACTCGGGGGGGATGACAGAACTTGTAAATCATGCATCGTAGTTCAATAGGGAGTCTGCTGAGCATTCCCAAGTTGGGTTGAACAGCCACGCGAGTCCCGGGCGCTGTGGTATAATATACTGTTAGGGTAAACAATTCAATGGTCAAAAAAGAAAGGTCGGGAAAAGGAAACGTGGGAGGCAAAATGGGGGCACGTCTTCAACATACGGTAATTCACACGTGGGTAGAAATGCCAGTGCGGCAAGAATGGTAGGGCATTCATGAAGTCTGGCTGTCCGAATATCTCATAAAGCACTGCGGGCACCAACATCGCGTCTACCATAACGCTTTCTTGCCGAGAGGCGGACGAACTTGCAGTATACATGAGGAATGAGACGAGGTGATGACAATATTGTAGATAACTTGATGATAATAAGCGTCGCAGTACGAGCTGAATGGACTCTTATGACGCGGTTGGAATGCGCGAGATAATCATTTGAGGCGTCGCAAAGGTTCCGTTGTTGATGTTGATGCGGTCTGTTCCTCGCGGTTATCATCATGAACAAAAAATGAGAAGGGGAAGGGCGTGCCGGGAAAGGAGCTGGCCTGGCAGGCCCTTTGCACTTGGCCGTGTCGTCCTCCTGAGTCCTACCTGCCTTCTTGTAATGTCTGTTCTGTTCCGTTTGTTCTTTCTTCTTATTGAATGCCAAAGGGGCCCGTGCATGGCAGAACTCCATAGAGCTTTTCAGGTAATGGCACACATCGGCGGTCTGTGCGCACTGGAGGGTTCCCAACGCGGTGAAAAGTGAATGGGAAGTCCAAGGGGACACCTGAAGCCATAAGGACTCGACGACAAGCGACCGGGAACAACAACGTAGGAGCCAGGCACTACTTCTTTCGTCTTTGCTTCCACCGGCTGCATCTTTTCCATCTACGTAGCTAGATGTTTTTGCGTGGTGATCAGAAAACATACCCCGAAGGTACCTATTCAAGACAAGCGACGAGTCACGAGATCGAGGTAAGAAGACGCGTGGAATACAAGGAAACGTCAAACATGATATCTCCGAATCTAGCATAGCTGCCCCGTGATCAGAGTGATGTCAGTGCATACAGATCGTTGTCTGGGAGATATTGGCTTGAAGATCTTACTGAATCCAGATTGGACCGGATAGAACCTATCCTTTGCCTTCACATGCAACTACCAGTCTATCCTTCCCGGTCCGTAGCTCTCGTGAAGTAAGATCTGTTCGAGAGTGAGACTGGTCTTTAGGTACGCCAGAAGTCTTCAGCTACTGATGATAGAGGCCGGAAGTCAATTCAGAAGACAACCCTCCAAAATCATACGCAGGAGACGACAGGGACAAGGAAGACCAAAAGGAACACAGTCCTAGAAGCCAGCCCAAAAACGACACCCGTACCAGAAATGGTAAGGTGATACTGACCGTGCTGCCGAATGCCTGCCGATGCACAACTGCTGTCAAGTCGTAAATGTTGCCTGTGACATTGTTCCTGCAAGCGGGTCGCAGAGCCGCAGCCATGTAAGAATATTACATGACAAGCATCGAGAGAGCCACTCTCTACTGTAGCTGGTGTCAAGTTTGACATACGCCGCTAGCAAGATCCATGAAGTGGTGTTGCTAGCAACGCCCTCGCCTACTCTGTTCATCCTCCTAATGCCATGACTCCAAAGCATCCATGACATTTCTGTATGTCGTCCACCCAGGTTTAGGGGAAGTGCGCGACCGTGATAAGCAAGGAAAACCAATAGTCCTATCAGCTGCCGGAATCTCTTCGTTAAGCAGAGCCCCTGAGGGATTCGGCGCAGTATATTGGAGTTGCCTAACGGCCGTTGGGTCACTCAAATGACAGGTATGGCGGTACTCAGAGAGCTCGTTCAGACCTTCTGGTGAACTGTTGAGTAACAGTACGACATACTCGTAGGTTTGAGACTGCAGAAGCACGGATTGACGGATGTGCACGGATGGAAATGGATCCCATGATATCACGAGCCAGAAGGCGTCGTGAAGTTCGTCGTGACTATTTGCAGCTTCTGAGTAATCGATGCAGCTTCTTTACCAGCTTTGATTTTATGCAAGCCAGAGAGACCACAATTTCTTTTGGGTTTCTAGTCTTCTCCATCATTTCTAGGGTCCTTGACAGTTATAATGCAGCGTTTCAATGAAACTCGTATATGTCACATGCCATTGCTGCTGAGACAGCAGGCGACAACATGTGATTTGAAACTATTCATGGAATCCGGTCAACTTGACAGTGTAACTCGAATTGATTGGCCATTCATCTCAGCTGTCACTGCGAGGTGGCGGGTGCACAAACGATGCACTGGGGGGGGCCCCGAACGCCTCAACATTTTAAGCAGTCTGTTGAGGGAGATACCGATACCCCCATATGACGATGATTTATTGCCAAACGTTTACGACGCACAAGAAGACAATTGGTATCTTCAGAAGTAAAGTGTTCAGTCAACTTCTCCTTGTGCCGAGAAGGGATATATCTCTAGGTGGGGAGTAACGAGCTCCAGACCCGAGACGAGAGAATTCTGGTCAGGCACTAGAGATCGCTTTTGGCCATCATCGACATGCGTTGAGACGAAATCGGGATTGAGAAAATGCTTTGAGAACTGTCGAAAGTTGAAAACTTCACGCTTTCGTGACGGTTGTATTCTGTTTAACTTTCAGACTCCACATCGACGCTGTGGTGGAAACAGTCGTTGTTACTTTTTTTGTACGAGTAGGCGGTCATGGTCCGGAAGTATACAAGTACAAAGTGTAGGCGGCCGGGGCGGAGAAAGGGGCCGGAGCTCGGCACCTTGGGCTCGACTGATTTCCGGTGTCATGTAGTCATGCCTTACCAAGGGCTTCACACATACCGGCCTCTGGCTGATACAATGGGTGGATGCAACGGCGCGCTCCACGACTATTTGTAGGCACAGGGCGGTGAGTCGGAGTTGGTGGATCATGAGACGGGTACGGTACTACGCCATATTTAAGAAGAAGGTGGACGTCGCTTCAGGGCAGACGGGTCCACAAAGGGTTGAGGCACAGCAGTAGACGAGAAGCGTTGGACTAGATAGCTGTCAGTTTCCGATCAGAGGGTCAGAAGGAGGTGATAGCTCCTGCGACACATCGCCATCACCGAGGCGGCATACCTGTGGCTGGCTCTGCATTCGGGTCTTTACTGGTAATGTGCACCTCTGAGATTGGCGCTGGGGTCAAGGTATATGATGTGCATGTTGGTCGAGGGCAGGGCGAGCTCAGTTTTCCCTTGAATAGCTTTCGAGGCAACGTCGCCTGCGGAGGAATTTCTTTGTCAGTTGGCGACATCGTCGTGCAGAGTCGTAGAGCGATTGAATGGGCAGACGCAGTAGATGGACAGCTACAGATGTAGGTTAATGAAGATTGGAATGTCGGAGGGGAGACTTGAATCATTGGACGCGACTCGGTAGCAAACAAAAGGTAGGTAATACCCGATCGGTTATTGGTGCGTGACGTTTTCATGATGCTGTGTGTCACATTACAAGTAACAACATCCTGTAACCCGACATCCATACGGTAACCCGTACGGACAACAGTATTCTGTGATGAACCGTTTTAAACGGAAGGCCCGACGACCCGGATGGTCCGGATCAATCCATCATGCACGCTACCGGTACTGTACGAGAACTGCTAGCGTACCGTACCTGACTTAGCCGTCTTGCGCTAAACTCATCCATCATTAGCTGTTCCGTCACGATCTCCGATAGAAAAAGACGTCCCTGCCGACATCTGTCCTTCATACAAACACACTTCTACTACCTACCTATTTCGTATCGATATCGCACTTCGTATGTACAAGAGGATGCTAACCATAACCGAAAACCGTCTTTCGACGACCTGGATACTCTGAGACATCGTTCCGTCTCCTACTTTGCAAATGTTTGCGTCAAGTCTGGCCGCCTCGGTCTGCGATGGCTGCCGCGGACTCGGGGATTTTCTTTGTCGATGCAGAGCTTACAAGGCTTTACAATGCGGAATAGTACAAACTTCTCCTGCTGTACCACCGGCAGTTTCGTGGTCCTTTCCCTGGTCTTCCGACCTAGCTACTCGTAGTATGTATGCATGTACATGGAGAAAGACCCTTGAAGCTGTACCAGAGTTGTGGACCTTCAGGCACCTTTGCTATCTTTGATGCCACTATGGAACAATACCAACGTGACTTTGAAGGTCTGGCTCACGGAGATAGTCGTAAACCACTGCAAGGTGTTATCGTGAGTACCTACCCAAGAGGCACTTCCAGATATCTGGTAGTTTAAGCTACTGCTGAATGGCCAGGCCTGGATCTTTGAGCTCGTCTTTCGGTTCTGTGTGATTACGGAGCACGAGCAGAAGAAAAAAAGGGAGAGATGTCAGGCAGACCGTTGAGGACGACAGGAGGTTGATTGAGGAACCCTTTCGTAGGCGGTACTGGGTTAAACAAAGCTCTTGATGAACATGACTGCAACAAGCAACACCTCGTACGAGAGTGAGAGTCCCCAGCAGGCATTCCATATATCGTAGAAAGGGGTGGTAAGACGAATCTGATTATCTCAGCGTCGAGGAGAAGGGACTCGAGAGCGACGAGAGAGTCTCCAAATGGGATCGCCCATCGTGCTGACCCATAACATCCTACCCCTCATTCTCCACGCGTGGATGGTACGCTAGACCGTCTCTGGTAAGAACGGCCCAAGTCGGCCTGGTCAGGTGGCAACTCAGAACAACACAGTGCGAGATAGGCAGCGGGTGCTTTTTCTGGCCTGATGTTGCCACTTCAAACGGTAGGTACATACCTAGATTCTGCGTACCTGGCTTGCTGTTCCTCTTGTCGATTCCAATGGCTCTCTCGTCCAGCTACTGACTTGTTCACACAGCTTATCTCTCACTAACGTACGTATGGACGTACGAATATGTACTTGTATGTACTGCGTACTTCGTACCTAATCATTGGATCAGTACGGAGTACTCGTACGTGACCACGTCGGTGGGAATTGTGGTCGAATGTTCTTGCCTTGCAAAACATATTTCGTAGTTTACCGCACATGGAGTTGATTGGAAACCGTACAGCATGGGGTGCCCATCTGGCTCCGGAGTCCGCTGTGGCTGGACCGCAGACTGCAGACCGTGCCCATACAGTGTGCAGCTGGCTTGGCGCAGGAGCTGCACATTTTCTCGACGGATTCTCGACAGCCTGCACGACGAAATGTGGCTGTGGTGGACCCCTTCGATTTTGTGCGCCAACCAGGTGGCTGCTCCGGGCGGGCTGCTCCTGGTGGGGCGGCCTAGTGGCAGCAGCAAATTTTCAAGACAAGTGCAGTCCAATTTTACCCTCTGGGCGTTTGAGGGCGTTTGACGTCTCTCGCCGTCTTTTATATCTTGCCCATTAGTCTGAGACCACCCCTCCTTCGCACAAATTCCTTCCGTGATCGGTGTGCCTCTGAACTCCCCCCATTATTCACCCATACACCGAGCAGAGCAGGTGAATCAGGCCCCAGAAAAAAAGTACGAGTACGGAGACTAGGAATAAGAAAAAGATAACAAAATAAATTTAAGTTCCAAAAAAGAGGATTGATCAGTCAGCCGCGACACCACAGCAGCAGCAGCAGCAGCAGCTTCTGGTTGGACCTGCTGCGGATCGGACCCTGCTTGGCGGCCCCTTTGCTCCGGAACTGCCTACAGCAGCTTTACTACTCCATACACCCATACGTCTTGCCTCCGTCCTTCCTTCTTCATCCCCCTTGCCATTGAATGCATGGATGGTCACGTCGTCGTCGGCGGCGGCGCCCCTTCGGCCCCGTCCATGAGCCCGACTAGTCCTATGAGCCACCATCGCCATGATTCCGTCAAGAGGAAGCGCAGCATTGTCGAGAGCAGCCCCGGCAGTCCTGGCGAAGAGGACCAGTCCCTGATCGAGCCCGAGAAGAAACGACAGCCTGGTGTGAAGCGCGCTTGCAACGAGTGTCGCCAGCAGAAGGTGAGTGAGCTATCATCGCGATGCCGCCGTCGCCATTACCATTGTCTTCACCATTACCGCTACCACCAGCATCATCACCACCCTAATTCTCCTTTGCCGTCTTCCCAAATGCTTCGGTCATGGGACGAGCCACATGCATGAAGTAGATACTGGCCAACAACAGCCCCTGTCACTCCTCCTATACTATCCTACCATGATATCAACCGCATCTTGCCTTGCATCGGCCGATGCCCTTTGTTCGTTTCGAAAGCGTGCTCCATGCGGCTTCTGTAGTTAGACGCTCTGGGCTTTATATCTGGGCTTATCCTCCGTGCCCGTCCATATCCAAATTCGCAAATCTCCATAGCTTTTGTCAGCGCTGACTAGGATAACTTGTAGCTACGGTGTGATGTCGTCCAAACCCCCTTCCACAGCTGCTCGCGCTGCAACCGCCTCAAGCTCGAGTGCAAGATCGAATCGAATTTCAAGCGCGTTGGCAAGCGCTCCAAACATGCCGAGATGGAAAAGGAGATCGAGCGTTTACGTAGAAATATTGCTCAAGCCAAAGCCCAGGGCTATGTCATGGACGAAGAGGAAGAGCTCCAGTCCCAACTCCAGTCCCCTATCGCCAACAGCACATACTCCCATACTCGAAACCCCTCCCTCATGGGGTCCGATGAGGCAGTGTCATCTCTGCTCACCCTCAAGAGAGGTGGCTCTTACAGCATGCCTACCACCCATTACGCCTACGAACTGGAGCATGTGCGTCTGACAGACCAGGACGTACATGGCTTATTCCAGGAGTTCTTTACCTGTTATCATCCATTCCTCCCCTTCCTCAGCAAACACCAATCTCCCGATCTTTACTACCAGCAGCATGCCCTACTCTTCTGGACCATCATTGCCATAGCCTCGCGCCGTTATTCCCCAAAGCCGAGCATATTGCACGAGCTCTCGAGCGGCCCACTCAACCGGCTGTTATGGGGAACGGTGGGTGATGTGCCTAATAGTTATTTTGTTGTCAAGGCCTTGTGTCTTTTGTGCACATGGCCCTTGCCAACAAGTACGACGACCGCAGATCCGACTCACATTTTATGCGGCGTGATGATGAAGGCGGCAACTGGCATAGGCATGCACCGTCCTAATCATACACAGGATTTCTCTCGTGTTTCCGTGGAGCTGAACAAAGATCAGCTTCATGATCGTGTCACGACTTGGGCTGTATGTAACATTGTTGCCCAGTCTATCGGGACGGCGTACGGCCAGCCAGCAACTACTCTATATGACTGGACGTTAGCTATCCGTCCTGGCGAGGATGGCCCCTTTACATTAGCGCCGGAGCTCGAAGCAAGATTGCGCATTGAGAGGTTCGCCGATAAAGTCTCCAAGGAGATGTACAGTAATGCTAGCGATCCACGAGGCGTCGCTGGTGACGAACATCGAGCTATGCTAATGCGCGTATATCGGCGGGACTTCCAAGAGTTGCAAGCTTCCATTCTCTCACAACATCTTTCACCCATTGTTGATGCCCATTTGCAAGCCGCCAACGTACACCTACGTTTGGCCGGCTTCTTTGATTCGAGTACGACACCGGGCTACATGGATGATCTGATGGGTCTCTGGCGGGCTGTATCTGCCTATCTTGATCTTCTCTTCCTGGATTCTAACCAGTATATCCTCGTATATGCTACCAACTACCTTCAACAAATGCTTGTTGCTTGCGGGTTTGCATTGTTGAAGCTGATGAGGTCGTTCTTTGCCAGGACGATAGATGCGTCCCGAGGCCGAACACTCTTCCACAAGACCATCACCGCTATTCGCAAGACTAGCATCGTGGACAACGATTTGCCTTGGCGTCTGGCAGAGTTGATGGTTCAGATGTGGAACGGAGCACGCATCGAAATCGATAACAAATCGCGTTATGATGATGACGCGTCCGTGCCAATCGATGATAGCCTGCAGCTCAAAGTGCGCTGTAGGCATAGCATGAGTCTGGTGTACGACTCGATCTGGCGCTGGAGAGAAGAATATCAAGCGCAAGGGCGCAGCCTTGATTGTAAGGACTATTTTCCCCCGTTATCGTTGGGCCTCTCCACCGAGAGAACATGCTAATATCCATTAGCTCTCAAACAAGCTACTAACCCAGACTCCGCTAACGAGTCTTCAGCTTCATCCACGCACATGGACAGCACCCTTCTGGCACAAAACAACGTGTCCAATATGACATCAATGTCCAATAACGGTGGCTTGACGCCCAATGCGCAGCATGGTCTCAGTACCGGTACGAATAACATAATCGGCCTCGGAGGCTACGGAACCGGAAACGAAACCAACTACGACTTTTTCGACCCCCAGCACTGGGTCCTCGACGGACTACTCGATTTTAACTACACGTATAGTCAGCCGCTGGAGGGCATGTAGGATATGCCCTTCTTGACATCGTGGCCACAGTTACGGCAGACTAGACCTCCTGTACGCCAAATTAGAGTATGGGCCATGCTCCGATCACCGGTTATACGATTTGGATCCGACGATAATGTACCGAGAAAAGGGGGAAACATGATTAATGAGTTAAGCACAACACGTTCAGAGAGTTCTCGATTCATACGCTGTCTAGCGTGATGGCTTCAAAGGGCTCAGCACAGCTTCACACCTTTGATTCCGGAATCCTGACATGGGTTGCTTATGTTTGGGACTAGGGTACATTTCAATCTGCGTCCGGCAGATTCGTTTGCTTGCTGCGTTTGCTCGGAGATTCTCTCGATACGATACAATGCACGAGGTATTATATAATGCAACTGATTTCTGCGAAAAGCAAAACTGAATTCATGTCTTTTTGGTTCTTTTATTTCAGGCTGAGAAAATGTATACCCCTTGCGCGCATACCAAAATACATCATTTTGTCATCTTACATGATTCGAGTCCGTCTGTCTCTACCTACTCTCCGTATTCTGTGACACGAGAAACCACTTACTGCGTACATGAATCGACGGTTTTTTTTCTTTTGTCAAGTTGTATTCTCGTCCTTGTTACCGTGGCGCAGAGAAGGGGAGGAAAAAGCGTTGGTAATAAAACCCCTGATTACACCACGTGGGAACACACTTTTTGAATCAGTGACGTCTCTCTTTTTTCGTTCACACCCCTCCCTCCCCGTCTGCTTTGTCGGGTGTCCCTTGCTTAACCAACCGGATTTTTCATCCTTCTCCCCATATTATGTATGTATGTGTGAGTAAGTGCAGGTGTGACCGGACCCTTTGGTTCGGGTGCTGAATCACGGTATGTTGTGTCACGGACGAGAGACATTGGGGTTCCGTTTGGTGGCTTTTTTTGTCCCTCTCTTCTTTTCGTGGTGAGGAAGGGGTGGCTTTTTACACTTCTGGCTGTGTGTGTGTGTGTGTGTGTGTGATCTGAGCTGAGTTCGTGTGATAGATAGGGGCTTGGATGTTGGATGCCCGTGTTTTGTGGGATGTGTGCTTGCTGACTGCTTGGACGGTGTGGCTTGTGCGAATATGAATGATTTACGACGTCAACAGCTTCAGGGGTTGAGTCCCAGCTTTGAATTCCTCATCACGTTTGTTGGTGGATGGATAAGAGTTGACCAAACTGATGCATGGTTTAGGGGACACGCAGAGTCGATGAATGAAGACTCGTGTACCATAACGAGAACCTCGTCCTGGTGTACGAGGTGTCTTGACGTGTTACCTCTTATTCACGGTCCTGATTCAAGACATCCTTTCCTACCCCAGTCCAAGAGTCTCCGTCTCACTACATACGTACATACCTGTAAGTAAGCTTAGCTCTCCCATCTACGCGGTATAGGGGTGGTAATACGACACACCCTGGAGCACATGCTACAACATCGCACGAGATATCAACGGCTCTCTCTTCGCCTTGATTCACCTACCTACCTACCCCCAATGTCACAAAGTACCTATTTTCACCTTCCCTCTGCGGCGTCTTTATAATCACACTTATTACCTAGGTAGATACTACAAAGAGATCTCGCGGATCTAGCTCGGCATCGTATCTTATTTGCCGCCTGCCGCGTTTCTTGGGCCTGGTGTAACGTTTGTTTTTCTGTTTGGGGTCGTGGTATTTCTTGTCTTGGGTGCTGCGTGAGCTGCATATTAGGACGGGACATGGACATGGACATGGACATGGACATGGACATGGACGTGGACATGGACATGGACATGGACGTGGACAGGACATAGACGGGGCATGAACAAGGCATGACAAGGACAAGGACAGGGAAAGGGGGAAGTCATACTCTTAACTTGGCTGACATACATACATAGACCCAAGATCCCGGATTCATGGAGAGCTGAGCGTGTGTGCGGATTGCGATGCCGATGGGTTTCTTGGTATTGGGCCTTGTCTTCCCTCTCTCGGAGATACGTCAATATACTCAGAGAGCTGGACAGGTGTGATGAATCCAGGCAGCGACGGGCCGGTTCGGACCCGGGGGTTTGGATGGGGTGTTGGAGGTGATGGCAGGGATGGGGCGCCGGTTGGTTGGGTGGGCGGTCCTGGTGATTAGATGGATTGGATTGAATTGGATTGGATTGAATACGCACGGATCTCGGGCGAGAGAGAGAGGAGGATGTCGGGGTGGGTAAGGCTGAGGGGATTGTCGGTGTTGAATGCCGTGGCGGATCGAACGGTCGTAAGCTGTCTACTTACCTAGGTTTTGGGATGGTGTTCCGGTGACGGGGTGAGAGAGTAGCTTTGCGAATGGGTGACTTGATGCGTGAATGGTATCTTCACGCTACCCATTCTCCTTCCCCAGGGAATTATCGTTCTCCAACGTCGAGACTCTGGGGTCACGGTTCCCAGACAGTCGGAATATGAGGTCTATGTACCCCACGATCGCGAGTTGTTTCCGAGAATGAAAGTAGGCTTGGGGGCGAAAAGAAACGGTTCGATAGAGAGACGGAGGCAGAGGCCATGGTGGTAGTGTGTCTTGTGCGGTGAAGGGAACCGTAGCATGAGGACTGAAGAAGATTGTCACTTGGGGTAGTAGGGGGGCACGGCTATTCCGAGTGTCAGGAGATGGTGAAGATGACGGGGACGTTGGATATTGGCATGGAAGGTCTATTCTTGAGTAATTCTATTATGGTGAAGCTATATGGGACGTGCTATGGCGATCAGAAGTTGATGCTGAGATCTACTCAACGGAGAATGACTTCGACGCTTCAACATCGACTCGATATCAACCGCGCGCCTATGCGGTTATTGGAGGCAATACCTTCTCCGCGAGCGATACATCGCAGAGTCATCTCCCATCCATCACACCCTTCACTCTCACTCCCAGCTACATCTTAGTCAAGTCTGGGCACGTCAACCGAGTATTACAAAGCTCATTACCAAGCCGGCGCCCCAGTCACAGATCATGCCAGAAACTGCAGATCTTCCGAAATGAAAGGAAAAAGTCATTTTTCCATTCCGCAGTCTCCCTACCTATTTCCTGGTGGGGTGGATTTACCAACGTACATACGATAAAGATCCTTACGAGACAGACAGACAGACAGACAAGCCGAGGATACTATGTAGAGCCCTGTCTGCTTTGATTTCTACAGGCATCGGATGAAAAACATGCAATGGGGATCACGGAATCTACCTTGTTTACACTCCCTAGTAGGCTGACACCTACCTAAGCTAGAAATCTCCCTTCAAACATGTGAAAAATCCAACCTTCCAATTTCAACCCGGCGTCCTTTTGACATCCATCCATTCGTCTGGTAACTCACCTACCCATTCCAGCAAGCAATGCAATGCAGAAAGAAAGAAACACCCCTTAAAGCCCGGAATCTCTTCGCTCCGGAGACGACCTTCGCTTGAAGGTAGGTAGGGTATGTGAAGGGATCCCCCCGGTAACGGGGATATTCGGGGCTGGTCGGAGGTTCGGTCAGTTTGGTACGTATTCTTCTGTATCGAGATGAGGAAGGTCGGATGGGAACCCGGGTGTCTGTTTACTTCCTATCTAGGGATATTGAGATGAAAAGGCGGGAATAGGTATGAGTGCCACGGGGGCTGTCACGGTCAAATGACCGCCGACAAGATGGGGGATTGGCGGCGTTTCCTTTGCGACGTTCGTGGAGAAATCGTGGGCTTAGAATAGCTAGGGAGATGGGCTAGACTCGATGTGATCTAGGTATGTATGTACCTAGGTGAGTACGGAGTAGGAGAGAGGATCCATATTTTTGTTGTTTCCCGCTTTTTTTGTAGGTACATAGTAGAGATGCACGATGCTGGAGTGAGCCAGACAGACTACGGTACGGTCTGCAGATCGATGATGATTGATGATGTCCGCCGCCTCCCGTCAGGGTCGTAGTGGCGCGCCACAGATGCACAGATAACGGCTTTGAGATCCAGAGTTGCTTGCTTGCTTACCTCCTATATGCAGAGACACGGATAGAGGAAGACGAAGAGAGAGAGACGGCACGTGTGAGATGTCCTATGTGAGTGACTGAGTGAGTACACAAAAGGTATCGTGTGGGGGGAGAGAGAGGACGTGGGGATCGGCAGGTCGTATTGTCATGCTGCGATGCGATTCGATACCCACCTCGGACTCCAGTTTACACAGTCAGCAATTGTTCTCCTTCCGCCGTTGCAATGGCATTTTTTCTTTTTCCTATGCATGCATATCATCGAGGTAAGGTTGGTAAGGGAAGTGCGGAATAGATGAAAATGGGACATCCGAAGGCTGGACGGTTACTCGGTGGGTTGCTTGTTGTTGAGATGGGTCAGGCCGGACCCGGCCGGTGATCTTTGGATAGTTGATGCTATTATTATGGTGTTTCGGGGCCATTGTTGACGTTAAACGCTGGAGATTGTAAGAATAGCATTGACGATGCTGAATCTATTTCCAGTTGTTGATGTTGTTCGAATGGGACGGATTGAAATAGAAGGGTCGGATTGCTTTTTGGCCCCTGGGGAAAATCAGGGACATCGATCTGGTGACACATCACGGCGCACCGCGTCCATCGACAGCTTGACTGCTCCGGGCTAAATCACACATACTCCCTGTTTCATTGGTAGTCTTACCACAGATTCTCTAAATCACTATTCACGGCACAAAGGAATGTGATGCCGTTACGTCCTGACCTCTTCACGGCATCAATCCGCGAAGTCCTAGAATGCCAAGTGCTATCACGGCAAAAGAAACGAGCCTCGTTCATCTCTAATACTATCTAGGTAGCTTCACCAGCAGTTGGGAGCTTGCTGGCGATCTGACTGACCTCCCTGCATATTCTATCATCAGCCTTACCGTTTCAATAAACACCCCCGCTGGGGGTCATCTGGGGTTGCCAAGATACCACGACAGTGGCGGGAATTACTGAGGCCGGGTGAGACGCATTTACTTGTAGTGTTGCATACATATGGGTGTAAAGTATGGGGAAAGCCGACGCGGCTCGGGTGGTATGGTCCATGGGGTATTGCGCTGAGGAGTGCTGGCCCGGTGTGCCGCGCGTGGTATCATGTTTGATTCTGGGAGACTTGTGAATGTCTTTTACGACTGTCCTTCCAGTTGGATACGCTACATGAGACATTGTTCGACTTGATAGAAAGAGATTCGTCTGACTGTGCTAAAGTAGGTAAATACTAGAGGATATCGATGATGCTAACTCAGAGACTGAACGTGGCCCTGAACAATTGGCTATTACGTCGTGGTGGTCGACTGTATATGTCTTGCCACGAGATATCAAAGTCGGCCTGAACTGGTCTCACGTAGACTTGAAAAGTCCGTAAAGAGTATACAAGTCCTTCCCCAGCTGAGCATAGAGTGTGATTAGGCGTCAAAGGCAGTGCCTAAGTGAAGACAACCCGCGAGACAGATAAGAACACAGTGAAATCAAACCTCGTAGACATCCAGCATGTATAGTATCATCATTCGCTCCGCCTCGAGTAAAGTCTGGCCAAAAGGGGCACTGCAGAACATATCCAGGGGTCATCCGTATGACTTCACACCACGTCTGTAGTCTGTGCCATGACATGTGGTGATTGCGAACCATGTTGCGTCATGATAGTCGTCGACTTGGGGCTTGCGCATTGGGCGATGTGATGCCATCATCATCATCGCATGTCAGTCCAAGCCATCGTGGTAGATCATCTTCAACCCCAGTCGTTGAGAACACGGGGAGGCCGCCATCATGGCAAGGCAGCCCGTCGCTCACTACATCATCTGCCAGCAATGATGCCATCGAGACCATGATCATGACAGGCAGCCCCAATGGAGAAGCGTCCTAAGGTATCTACTATCTATCCCCCCTTCGCAGAGAGGTCAGGCAGAACACCCGTCCCCCTTCTCGGGAAGTCCGGACCCGATACACTGGTAAAGAACGCGAGCGTACAGAGCCCCGTTGCATCAACGTAGCATCCATGTGGAAAGAAACAACCTCGACTGCATCATCGCTCGCACTTCAACCCATAGGAGATCTGGTATCATCGTCCCCCTCGTGACCTTGTTTGTTTGTTTGTTTGTTTGCAGTGCAGGATAGAACGGCCGAGTCCGAGCCCCCAAAGAATGGGAATTAGGTAGTTAGTTTCCTGCGATGATAATTAGAGAAAGACAAAGACCCTGATGACTGAATGAGGCGCGTGTGTGTGTCACTGGCAGGTAGGTAGGGGGCTCCCCGGTCGCAGAGCCGGTCGCATATGTAGTCACCTTACTAGACAGCGTTAGTCGAAGGGCAGGACTATCGCGGGTTTCGGCTAAGCGCGACACAAAAAAGCGACCTAGGGCTTGGAAATTCCCTGGTCAGGTCGGGTCAGTGGTCGCAGAAGCGGTGCGGCGATGCAAGGCTTTCTCTCTCTCTCTCTTTACTTCGTACCTTCATTATCTCTCGCTCTTTGCTCCAATGCTTGTCTTGATGCTACCCCGATCAGATCAATTGGGACCGGAGCTAGGAGCGTTCAAGCTTTCAGGATGCAAGCGCGCAAGGCCGATCGTCTACCCCATGTACTGTATCTTCTCTTTCTGCGCTGTCTTCCTTGTTGCTCTTGACGACGAACTTGGAGGTACACCGTAAGTACTGAGCAGTGCACTGCTTTGTACCGATGCAGGTAGTAGCAGGTACTAGTTATGTAGATAGTGCACACTAGCCCTCTAGGAGATGAGAAAGAGGAGGGCATGTGTCTTGGCAGTCGAGCCGAGGTTACATTTGCCCCGATTTTCATTATGTTTTGTGTCGAGAAAAGGCGGGCTTGATTGGGGAAGACGCTGAAAGTAGTGGAGAGCTCGAGGGGCGACGGCATTGGTCGGTGGGAGAAGGTAGGCAGGCAGGCAAAGTGAGTGAGTGCTAGGAGAGAGCATTCGTAGTCTCTGGGGATCGAGTTGAGTTAGATATGAGAAGAAGAAGAAGACTTGAGCGGTTCAGTCAGTATCAAAAGAACAGTCAGTATCAAAAAACAGTCAGTATCAACAATCCCTATCGGTAAGGTCGAGTTTCACAGCATCAACCTCAACCCGGACTCACGAAGACGACAGGACGGTACCGAGGATGACGCGCACGCTGAAGGTTGAACACCGTGCATACAACACACGCCCATTGTGAAGACGTTCCGTTGGATGCCCTGGAAAGGACCTAACGTAGGAACGCACTCATATGCCGTATGCATAGAACTTCCCCAGTGAGGGTTGAAGGGGGAGATGGATGCAAAAGATCTGAGACCCAACGCCGCGTGTCGGGAACATGCAGGACGTTGTACCAGGTGGGCGTCGCCAGCATCCTTCTTCGGCACTGCTAGACAGACACCCAGTCAGAAAACCGAGACAGACTCGATAGAGAGGAGCTCTCACATCCCGCGTGGCATTTTCTTTTGTCCCCTTCCTGTCTGTCTGACACAACGCGGGATTATGCTGGAGGAGCAGCACCAGCAGCAGCACCACCACACAACAAACACATCCTTACACTCTCGGCTCCGGTTCCTTGCTTGAACCTAGAAACGTTCATCTCGTGGTCATTTCCGAAAGTGTTCTCTTCTGCGTCTTTTCTCATGAGAACTCCGAATTCTGGGTCCATAGGGCAGGCGAGAGCCGCGCCCTGCATGTCTCCCTCCCAACAGACACTGTCTAGAATCCTACTCAGTAACAAGCTTTTTTTGCAGGGCCACATGCGGAATAGAGAAAGCGAGGATATTCCGCCCGACGTAGCATAGGTACCATAGTATTTATTATAGCTATAGCGAAGCTTTGCTATGGCTCATGGGGCTGGCTCATGGGGGGGTGGTTCAGTTCAGGTTCTTCTACGCCTTGGGTTGGGAAAAGGCGATCTAAAGCAAAAGGCGCGCCGTCTTGTCTACGATACGTTGCTTGTCAATAATTCGGGGTCTGGTGTTTATATTTTCTCTGGTCTTTGTTGGCCTAGCTTTTATGTATAGTCTATCGAAGGAGAAGGGCTGAAATGGAAAAAAGGGGGGCATGGTACCATCCGGGAGATCAGAGGCAAGACTAAGCCGACCAAGTCAGATAGATCCAGCTAGATAGACAGCTACGAGCCCTAATCATCGACGCTCATCTCGTTAAAAGTCTAGGCGCATCTTTCTCTTTTCTGCTATATTCCCAGGCGAACGCGTGCCCTGGGGATGGCTGGAGGCTGGACGCAGCAGCATGATTTGACCGCTTAAGCCGTCCGGAAGGAAGCTAACATGGGACTCGTATGATCGTTCAAGGGGGTCAGTGGCCAATAAACCGATTGGATAGCATAATCGGGAAGAATTTTTTCTCTCGAAGAGTTATCACCTGGGTTTTTAGGCCGAAATTATAACCGGGCTGGAAATGTCAGGAGTCATGATCGTGCAGACTCGGCCCGTCTCGACGGTATTAGGAGACCGCCTCAAGCTGCACCGCTTGCGACAAGTAAGCTGCATATATACAAACCGGTCTTCCGGAGAGTGTAATGTCCATCTTATGCTTATCATCTATGTCATTCTGAATTTTTGGTATTTATAGGTGAGTGTGCCGACAGCTGCCCTTCAGGGATGAGAGAGATATTGCGAGCTGGCAATGAGGCCATCCGTCCACCCCCCAGCAAGACTAGACACGATGTATGAGAGAAGACACGATAAATACACTATATCACCCATACTTACATGTCGACAGTGCCAGATCATTGATGTTTAGCGTGCTCCGTCACCGCCAGACTCGCCGATCCGGTCGAGGACTTCTGAAGATAGTAAGAGGTAAGGCAAGGCAAGGTCAGGTAGGGGGGACTAAGGTGAGTGGAACGGAAAACCCAGCTGCCTTAGAACACATAGCACGATATGGTAGAGGCAAGAACGTAACCGGAATAGGAACAGTGACTGGAATCCCCCCTGTGTAGCACACTCTGGCTGTCAGATCGCGAGCGACGGAACCGGCTTGGGTTGCTTGCGTGCATGGCTGGAACTGGAACCCGGGACGACCAGACCGAGGAGTAGAGGGGCCCCGACAAAAGAGAGGGCACCATGCCAGCCCCAAGGTTCGAGTCGATCGGTTTACGAAGACCCGAGACCCTGTATTAGGCCGTGGGTCTTTCGTCCGGTACCAAGAAGTGTGGATATTCCGTACGTACGAGTAGAGAGTGTACGGAGTAGTGACGGCCGCACGTACTCGTACTTCACGACTCGACGGGGAAGATCATGATCTTCTACGAGGCCAGAGCCGATGCTATGTCGCTTCCGGCTAGTAAGAAGAGTTTTCTTACAGATAACAGCATAACTTCGACCCGGGCAACGGGTAAAGAAGCCCAGGTGCCCAGGTGTTCACATGTAGGTACACATGGAGAGTGTGACACATCATGGGGGGCGATACAAGTGCTTGATCATTTCCCCTGTTGGCTACGGCCAGCACAGCGGCTGTTGTGACGCGGCCGTTCAATGAAACCATGAGCACTCCAAACAGGCGCGCGGGTGTTGGTCATTCCAAGGCTGATAGCGGCGGTTATTCTATTTTAATGACGCACGAAGGACAAAGAGTCGCGCCAACGATTGGCATGAGGGACTATCAGCTCGACGGACTCATTCTGAAAAAAAGTTGGAGACGGAAAGCGAGCCGGAAGCAGACAGACAGTCAGTCAGATATGGGGAAAAACTAATATGGAGTATTCGTAGAGAGAGAGAGAGAGAGAGAGAGAGAGAGAGAGAGAGAAAGGCGAGATGAGGGTCTACGGTGTTCATTTCTCTGCTCTGCTATGGATCGAGGCAATCCAGGTGTTTGGACCTGCTCATCTCGGTGAATTAGCACGTAGCACTTATAGACTGAGTTGGCTTTTAAGCCGCAAGTAGCTGCTGAATAGGGCGTAGGCATGCCGTGCTACTCCCGTACATGCCCGATGACTCGTGATATTATAACCCAGGTGGGCGTAGTATTGCGTGTAGCAGCGCGGACAAAGACAGAACGGTAATATCGTAGTATAATAACAGCAACAATAACAAAGAGCACCGAAGTGTATCGCATCAGTTCATCAACATACCATTTTTGGTTGCTGGACGATGGGGACTCGTACGAAATAGGCATGCAGGTCTTTGTCACAGCAAATACGATACGGACTGGGGAAGAAGCGGCGGTACATACAGATCATCTCTGGCGAGTGGGCCGCGATGCCATCGATCACATTATGTATGGAATAGGCATATCGAAGAGTTTTAAGCGCTAACGCAGAAAATTGGCCCGGATTCTCTGACGGCCTTGGGTTTCTAATGCAAATAAGCCGAATCATGTTGTCCATGGCGATGGAGAGAAACCCGGTGAATGTACAGGCGGTACCTGCCGGCGCCATACAAAATACGTAGGGGGCGCAGGTACCGTTTGTCGGTGGTGGACGAGCGACTGCACTAGCGGTGTTAACACCTTATTAGACACGCTAATGACAAATATCTCGGGGGGGTAAATTCGTACATGTTGCGATGTGATTGGTTACCGACAGCTTGGAACCCAGTAAGAAGGCCCCTTGATAGCCGCTATGCGGTAGCCCCCATAAGCTACAGGATACCTCCCTGGACCATGTCTGTACCCGAGGTACCTCCAGCAGATACAGCCGGACATGTGTCTCCACCCGCCGCTGCTGGCTGCCGCGCACTGTGCGGGCCGTGTATGTGCTGTACCTGAAATGTCATGAAGAGATATATCGATGTAGGCAGTCGTACGGGCGATGTTGCACTGGGCCAAAAAGTAACTTAACACGTAGGTACGCTCCCTGCTGTGATCCGTATCGTACCTAACCTAAGGCATTCCGTATCTCTCGCAACCCACCTGCTACTGGATCAGGGCTAGCGCGGCAGGCCCACATGCGCCGTCTGGTTTTGGCAGCCGTTGCGATGTTCACTCGCTTTTTCCTTAAATCACATAGTGCCTATGTACATAGACTGCCCAAGTGCATACTCTCCAGCAAAACCTTAGTCGCATAAACCGGAAAAGAGAATACAAAAGCGTTGAATAGCGATGGTATTCAAGTAAAGTGGTCGGCGCTATATAGAAAGCGGGAGGAACTTTTGTCGGTTCTACTGCAACTAATTTGTAGACATCACCAGCTCTGCTCGCGCGTCTCTGCAGAGTGCGGCAACTCTCGACAGCATAATTACTCCGCGAGGTACCTACGCAGCAGGTCCTCTGTACGAGTACGGCAATTCGTACCTAAGGAATGGATAATAACGGATACCTGAGCCACTGAGAGGGACTCTAGAACGCCTGTGCATAGGCAGTCCCCTCCCTGGGGCAGCTCATCTTACGGCGTAATCGTCACCTCCGGGCGCTGCCATGCACCCGCTGGCTGCTCACATATAAAACCTATCTCTTCATGCTCGCCAAACTGCCGTTAGCGTCGGGCGTTGCGCTGTTTTCTTCCATTGCGCCCTTCTCGCCCTCGGAATCCCATCACAGCATCGTCCAGACAGGCAGTTGTTTCCGCGCCAGCCGCCCACTCGGTCTGCAGCAGGAGGCATACTCCGTTGCTGGCCCAGACGGTCGGGACTGGCAATGCAACCCACCCAACGCAGAAGTTACAATTGTCCTTCTCTTTTGCGCCACTGGCCGTCCTCCATTGGTTGCCACAGACGGTATGCAGCGTCTAGCTTGTGATCCCACTTTTCTTCGCGACTGTCTCGATTGACTTTTTCCCGCATAGCCATCACAAGCCATGGCCCATGGCCTATGAACCCTTGAACGCATGAACCCGGCCATACCTGTACTTACTTGTTTACCTACAAGTACATACACTCGAGGTGATCTACCGGGGAATGCCGGGTTCTTGTTCACAGGCTAGACTGTATACTGGTCTCCGCAGTTCTCTCTACTCTCTCTTGTCATGTCTACGGTATGCTCTATGCTCATGATCCCCGTAAACCGCTTGCATTGCCATCAGGTGTTCCCTAGTTCCCGGCCCTCGAGTGTACCGCCACCACCCCAACTCGCCAGCTGCGAGCCGCAGCAAACCCGGATTCGTACCAAACAGAGCATATCCCGCCCGCATCGGGAAATTGGGGAATGGTTCGGTTGCTGGCTCTTGGGATTCAACGGCTCGGCCTATTGGTCGGCATACACACCTTTCGGGAGCTCGAGTTGCCGGGCCGAAGGGAACAAGCCAGGTATGTACGATATGTTTCCTCTTGAGGCGCAAGGCGTTTTTCCGTTTGTTCCCCCCCGTTGCTGGCTCGCTCACCTTATTTTCGTTCCCCGTTGGTACAACACATTCTATACGCATTAACCCGTTCGCCATTTGCTGCGACGGGCTGATCTTATAAGTCATCGATGTCATATTTAGCAAAAAAACAAAGAAGAAAAAAAACAAAAAAGATGTGGGAGTCTATGAAGTAACACGTCTCCAGTGAGCCACCGTTGCTATGTGTGTGTGTTGATGTATGTTGATGCTGCTGCCCAGATGGATCACTTATTCACTTATTATGGAGTCTTCTCATCTGATCTGGCCCATTTCAGGTAGGCGATGTGATGCGGACGTGACGAGGAGGGCGAGTTGGTTAAGCAATACCAAGAGACCCCCGAGGGTATATGCCGGTTAATAAGATAACGCCCCGATATGGGCTTCGAGATGAGTCGGAGTCGTAAAAGACACCTACGGATTATTACCTACGGATTACGGATTACACTACGGACTACGAGAGCCCACAAGTTACCACACGTTACGGATTATTACAACTACTTCGTACGGCATAACAACACGAGATACGGTATTCCGTTAATCCGTAGTGAGTCGAGACTGGAGATTTGCGTCCTTCGACAACTTCTCTTCTGGGTATGTGCGATTCTACCAATCTCCTCAATTGCGCCTAATTACCCATCCATCGCGAGAGTTGTCGTGGACTGGCATGGCAGATCGGTGTCTAAGGCCTAAAGCGCAATCTAATCTCCGTCTTGCCATAGTCCCCGTCTCATCTCCTCACTACCTACCCGCGGGCACTTCACACGTGAGAATTATTCTTAGTATACACATACATACTGGACTTAGGTAGGCCTCAATGGGCCGTTCCCTTCCTACTTATACTTACCCGCAACTTGCATGCATGCACGGATGGATGCTACTAACGGTTTTGCTGTGCTCATAAGCTGTTGATCTGTGTGTGTGCTTGTCCGTTGTCGAGAGTTAACGCGAGTTAACGGAGTACCTTGCCGTCAAGACTACGAGTACGAAGTAGCTGGGAGACAGTCGAGACTCGAGCCCCCTTCGACCTGCGCTCGTAGATGCCGACTCTTCACCGTGAACCCACCCCTCGCTCTAACACCTACGATACCATACCGTACGGATTAACACCTACCCTTAACTCTCCTCAACTAAAACATCCCGATGGTCGTTGTCACCACATAAGTCGGTACCTACAGCACCCTGACCATATGCACGAAGTACATACCTAGTGACTAGGTATGTAGTAGTATGCCTAGTGCAGTGTCGGTTACGCTATAATACTACCTACTTCGTACACTAGGTACAGATAGGTTGACCCATGGTATGGCGGGGATACGATGTCTGCGTAGGTATGTACGAGTGTGTACGAGTATCATAGCTCGGGTTCGAGACACCCCTGCCAGTCGATCAATGAATCCTGCCCAGGGGAGTACCTGGCTGTCGAGGCCGAGTACCTTGTGCCTGGGCACGAGTACATGGCCGTGACCTTCACATGTCCTCCGTACTGTATGGCAAGGTGATCCTCAATTCCTGTTCGAGGTATCGAGGCCCCGGTTTTCTTGTCTATCGTCTCCCGCGAGCGAGGAGCACACCCCTAGCAGAGCGTGATACCTCTTCCAGACTTACAGGTACAACGAGAAGTTGGCCTAACCTGCAATATCTGGTACCTACACATAGATTCCGCTCTAACGTCCCTCCCGGTCGACGAAGAACAAGGCTTGACTTTCTCTCGGCCGAATTTATAACATCCCGTCTGCTCCGTCTCTTTTTTTACCTCGCTCTCACACCCGGTCACGACCTAGTAGGCAAACGGCAGATCTTCCTTTGTTTCTTATTTTGTGCCAACTTCCCAATCCACCTCCCGGGCATCCACCTCGAGCAACCCATGTGTGCATATAATCTCGTTGCACCTTCATCACCCCTCCTGATCTGCTTCAGACTATTTCCGTGAAGCCTTAAACACTTCACCCGACTCACACCAACGACGATAACACAAAAACACACACACACTCTCTCTCTCTCTCTCTCAAAGAGGTCACACTATAATGCACGACTCTGCTTATATGTCACCACGGTCTGTTCATATGCAAGAGAGCTTATCACCCGAATCATTCCTCTCAGAAAGCAGACACTCCTCTGCCACACCACCCACTTGCAACTACGAATCTCAAGACATGGCTGCGTCGTACACTTCTGTAAGTCCCGCCGAGTAATGAAGATCATCACAGGGGACCTTGGCTCATGAGCTATTCTAGATTGCTCCTTACAGCCCTTACTCAGTGCCCTACGACTCATCACTGCCGACTCCCGTTTCCGTAGTTGGCTCACCTCCCATGCCGGAAAGGTCCGACAAGATGTTATCTTCTTACGATCAGCACGGCGGGTGCGCCCAACAACTCACTCCCCCCGCCACATCGCGCCCTTGGTCATACACCCCGAACATTCCCAGCACTACTTCTGCCTCTATGACGATTCCCGCCAGCACTGGAGGCATGCTCGACGCACACTCGATCGAGTCATCACACTCTCCGGAGCAGTACCCTGGTGTGCCGGACCCGACGCCGCACTTTCACTGGAGCTCTTACTCGACTGAGGACCCCAATGAAGACATGCCTACCACTATGCCACCGCAGCCTACTCACCCTGGTGTCCAGTCCTCACTCATGATGGGATCTGCCTCGTACGGCTTATCCTCTGCCCCGCAGGCTTCACTCGCCCCTGCTCTCTCGATGCCGACGAACCCTACGAGTTTGCGCCCACTCATGGGCACGGAGATGGGCAGCCAATACGACAACCTGAGCAACATTTCCCTTGAGTATGTCCAATCTTACCCTTCTCGGAGATCCACGAAGGCCAGAGCCAGCCGCACTGCTCGCTCAGTGAAGCGAGCTCGCACTGCGCACCCAGCAACTACCAAGAGCAACGCCGGCGGCTACGACAGCGCATATGCCAGTGAGAAGACGCCGAGCGCGCAACCCAGTGCCCGCAACTCCACACCCCAGAACGCCCCGAAGTGCCTCACACTTGACGCCAAGGCGCCCGAGGACTCTCGCTACCTCGTAGAAATGCGCTGCCAGATGAACGATGACAAGGGAAAGGGCATGTGGGACCACATCCAACAAGCATACAAGGAACGCTACGGTCACAAGACCAAGGAGAACCTGCAGATGCAGTTGATCCGATCCGTTCAGTCATATGCCATCTGGCCTGAAGAAGAAGTGAGTTGATATAAGATGGGAAGATGAAGACAAAAGAAGCTAACCTCATGAAAACAGGACGAGGCCTTACGAGCTGCCGTCAGAGAATATGAGCGCCGCAGATACCCCGAGATCCGCAAGCTCATGAAAGAGAAGGGCGGGCGCCGCGTCTGGGACTGGAACGACGGCAGCATCGCCAAGCGACTGGTGCAGATGGGCGTGGACGAGATCGACCACCAGGACCCGATCAAGCGGACGCGCCGCAAGCGCAAGAGCACCGTGATCCAGAAGTCCGGCGGCGAGCCCTGGGTCGGCTGCGTCAACATCCCCTTCAACAGCGAGCCGCGCGAGCTCACGCAGGAGGAGAACGAGATCCTGCTCGAGGTCTACTGCAAGCCGGAGCCCGAGCGCGCCGACCGCGAATACATGGACGACGTCCCCGAGTACCAGTCGACGGCCAGCCCGCATTGCAACGAGGGCTTTGGCGAGCGGCCTGGCGCGCGCGTGGCGAAGCAGGCCTGCGATAACTACTTTACCGGCTCGAACGAGCACATGTACGGCCACAGTTCCTACATGCCTCAATAAAGAGAGCAATCAATCAAACTACATTCCCTTCCTTCACACAACATACAAGCCTTCATCAGGGCCTATTCATCTCCTTTCAAAAACAATTTTCTATTGAGTCTTTTTTTTTTTCGGGCGTGGTGGCTATATCGGGGCGGGGAGGGGGGGAGGGAGGGTGGAAATCGAAAGAATTCTTTTGTCTTGCATTAACGGATACCATATTTGGGCGTCTTTCCTTTTAGAAGATCTGAAGCTCGCAAGAACACATGATTTTTATACCCCGCCTGGTTAGGGCATGCAACGCTGCGCTTGTTAACGGGGGGGGACCGGGTCAGTCATCACAGACACACTACACACTACACCTTTTCATCACACGGTTGTTCCCGCCTACTTGAGAGGGTTGGCATATGCATGCATTACATGGCGCTGAGAACGTTGGCGGTGGTTTTTTTTTATCTCGATGAGTTATAAGTAGGGGGATTCACAAACAAACAAACAGACCTTGCCTTTCCAAGCACAACCCACTGGTGGGGGGGTTTGGAGGGTATTCCTTTTGTCAAGACGTTTGATGGGGTATAGGGGCTAGGGATGGAATGGAATGAACTGGAACTGGACTGGCGATGCGGCCGGCCATGAGATGTACATTATCATTCATCGTAGCCTTCCTTGAGATAATGGATACCTTACCTCTTCTACCTAACTCCTCCGTAACTGTGAACGTCCGGAATTAACTCCCTTCCCCCCTAGTGGAATCACACTGTAAATCCGAATGAGCGTGCGTGCGCACTGACCCTTTTTCTTTTCCGGTTCATTTCACTCCCGGGAGCGACATCGAGAAAAAGCAATTCACAGCACATTGTCACCCTACCTATTACCACCCAAAGTTCCACCTCGGTATCCAAAGCTCAAGAGAAAAAAACAAACGGCAAGACTCCGCGTGCTCGGGTCTCTTCACACCTTCCTCTCTTTGACTCCAATACGTTACGACTATCCGCATTACCGCGTTCGGTTCCTTGTCGCAACGCTGTCATGGAAGGCTTATGCTGTGATTTACTAGGAGGTAGAAAGCCCTCTGTTTCGGATGCCGCTGTGAGCAGTATGCGGTACACCTAGCGTGGGGATAGACGACGGAATGTAGATCAACGGGATCATGAGAGTGAACTACCGATGGGTTTTTCGCGGTTTCTAATCTTGAAAATAGGTATGAAAATAGATGACCCAAAGAACACCATGGTCGCGGCCATTTTGATTGACATTTAGACTAACTGATTAGTAGTCGACGACTAGGTCTTGTAACTCGCGGCCCAGGAGCCGTAAATAACAACACTTCTCACTAAAAAAGACAGATTTCGAACTCGATCCCCTCAATGACTTGGCCTACAAAACTGAAACCGGTAATCATTTAAAGCTATGAATAACACCGCACCACTCTAACTCCAGACTATCGCACACTTGGCCGGCCGTTTGGGCGGCCAGCAGATATTAATAGGTGGGCGACCTACCTAGAACTTCGCCTTCGCCGAGATCGAAAACACGTCACTATCTCAACATTCATGAGAATCTCAGATCGAGCGAGTGAACCCTGTTCATGTCTACGTAGATGCAGCTTATCGCGATGCGATCACTAAACCAAACCTCCTTGATGCGGCCCGCACTTAGCGTTTCTCTACGATGTCGCGGCTTACACATCTCCGGCGACATCTCCGGTCTCCTATCTTTATCACGCATTCATTCTTGACTCCTAAAAAGTTGATCTCTACGCCTCGACTAACTCCTTCACCGTAAACCGTGCCGTCGCCATTACCTCGAATGTATCCCCATCCGGTAATAAAGGACCTTCGTCTCGCCCGCCCGTGCGATCGATCCCAGCTCGGCTAAGCACGAATCTAGCGCAGCGCTTCTACGCGCCCAATCTCTGTGCATCTTTTCTATTCCGTACTTTCAAGTCTTCTTAATCCGTACCTACAAGTAATCCTAATCCGCACCTCCAAGTAATCCTAATCCGCACCTACAAGGACCTACGGTGAAAGCGTCCTAGTAGACGGTCCAGAAAGATCTGGCATCGGGCCGAAGACAGTTTACGGTATCGGATTTGCGCTCCGGGGATACTGTATCGTAGTCACGGATTAGAGAGAGAGATAGGTATGCCCGGGCAGCAATTGCGTCTCCCTTTTTTTATTAGTGTCGTTTTGTACGGATTACTCGTAGATATGGAATAGCTGTCAATTCGCCAAGAAAGACGCAAAGCAAAAAAAAATTTCTTCTCCAGTCCTAACTTCGAGGGGACTGGTGTACTTTCGGTGGCGGATTCTGTACTACAAATCGCCTTGTTTTTTTTTTTCAGGTGCCAAGTCTTGACAGCGCTTATGGTCTAACGATTAGTTTCGTGGCCGCGCGGTGAAAGGTCAAGGCCAAGGTCTGTTTCTGTGATTTTTTTTCTTTCTTTTCTATACTCGTGTATATATAGCATCATCATGCACGGCAGTCGATATTTGTCATTGTCAATTTGTCAGGTTTCTTAGGACGGGTGATCACAGGGATACGCCGAGTAAATAATAACTGCCAGGGGAAGATCAGAGCCGGACCAATCGGGGCAACGTCGTCGGCCTATATTCTTGGCCTGAAGTTAGATAGATATATGGAATGGTGTTGTGCAGTTCGTCGCTTGGATGTCTGAGACAGGACGGCCACGTGGTGAGGCTCAGCAGGTGGCCAGCTGGTCGGGCTTGAGACAATGGGCGTTTGTTTTTATGTAAATAAATAGATATTACCTATCGAGACCCAACCCATAATCCAGCCCTACGATTTGCGATGTGCGCGCCGTCTAATTCCATGGTTTGGTTCGCGGGGTGCATCGCTGACCAGTTGATGCTTATTTCTATATTTACTTTGGCTGCGCGAAGTGCGCTTGAGGTTGATAGAAACCGGTACGAAGATGAATACTTCGAAATACCTACCGAGTACACGAGATAGGTAGATCAATGTATCGTAGTATGAGACGAGGATCTGAAAGAGCCTACCTTTTCGGGAATCATCTTGCGCTCTTCCCCACTGAAAATAGGTAGGACTGATGGCGCGAGGTCTCGACGACTGCGGCGTAGCGTCCCTTCCGTTGAAGCTCCATACATACAAGTCTCACGAGACAATGTCTGGCAACTGAGACATCAAGTACCGAGACTATCCTCAACTCTGACTCACTACCCCGTATAATATCACGGCATCCACGACCTTACTAAGACCCTAAGGGGGTATCATCACACGGGGGTTTAGCTTGCCTGCCTATTTCCCCCCTGCTCGAAGGAGTATGAGTATAAATTTGTCTCCCCTTCGAATGTTATTAACAGCCTTGAAATTGTGAGGTTACTTCTGCTATGGGGATGGTGTAACGTGTGAATCGCACCGAAAGGGGTCTAGTCGTCAGATGAGAAGGTCTGTCTGCATATGTGGCGGGACGGGATGTAAGTAGGAGGTATACGTAAGCCTATACTATACTCTGCCCCTCGAGCGGAGAGTCACTTCAAGCGTTCTCACAACCGACCGACAGAAACGTCAGATGGTAAGCGGTCTACGATTTCACGATCTCCATCTCCTATCCGCGGAAGAGGGACCGGAGTATAGAATTGCATATCTAGATTTAGATCGAGAATGGTATTTAAGCGAAATTCATGCCTGCCTACGCGTACCTACACCGCTGCCGACTATCGAATTCCAGTGCCGTTCTCGAACGAACAGTGACACGCGGCAAGCCAGGATGAACGGTGGGGACTCGATGTCGGAGGACGGAGGGATTATGCCTGTTCCCGATTGTCATGACTCGGCCGTGCGATCGTAGGTAGGTATTTTCCAACGTGCTTGCATCTCAGAATAGCCCACACTACGGGTAAGCTAGAGACATGGCCTGGCAAAGTGGCTCTTGAGGGGGGGGCGGACTATGGCACAAAATCTACAGACTACGGTAATCATTAATTATGTGCTGAAGACGACGAGGTTGGTTCAAGGCCCCTATACTTCTCTCTTCTATTCATTCACAATTAGAGACTTGTCTTCATTCATCCGTCTACGAGTAAAGAACACCTTCCCTTCGACACTCTATTCCGAAAAGATTCGGGATCGCGTACGGAATAGAACGGAGCTGTCACCGAATGAACACCACTAATTATGCCGGGGGGTGATCAAGTTCCTCTAACCCATTCACACACACACTAGAACGACAACAGTCTAGAGAGCGTCTGCAGATGAGAATATCTGGCACGAACAATCCACTCTGAACGAGTCGAGAGAATTCCTACTCTGAAAGGAACCCCACTCCACCTACAAGTACTCGTAGATAATCCGTACTCAGATCCGGGCAAAGAAACCCACCCATATTTCGTTGCCTGGGATGCTTCATTCATCCCTACACCGAGGGATTTAATTGTTAAAAAAAAAAGAAGAGATCAACCAACCCCTCCGAATTCTCCGGACGTAAGGAGATATTCTCATGTGCATACGGAATAAATTCCATTCATCCCAGTTCTTTCCCTGTATGTATTTTCGACCTCGCCAACAACATAAACTACCGACACACCCCTAGCTCTCCCTCCCTCCTCGCACGCCGTCCGGATACGTACCTACACAGTAGCGCCAGCACTAGCGCACGCGGGAAGCGTAAGCCGTAAACCTAACCTAGTGCGGGACCCCGTCCGGAAGTGGGGGCCCAGCGGGTCCGGGCTCCACCGCCAGAAGGTCCGTTGTGGGTCGGGGGGTCGCTTCCAAAAGGGGATCCCAAACGGTGCCGAATCGGCCGTCTAGAACTCCCCCCTCCCGGTTGGCCCCCCCCCCAATTTCATTTCACTCTTTTCTTGTACTACCTATATGATCGGAATTATTGATGTTACTCTACCTATGCGCAGATATGGTCCGATTGGCAATACGAAGAAGGGGTGCCCTGTCTGCCGTGCATATGAGAGGAACAGTGCCCTCTACGATAGATTGCGGTAAGAGAGGTGGCGGGTATGTATGTATGTATGCAGTGGGAGGCTGGATGGAAGGAAGGATCCCGTCCGGCAAGGATGGGGACCTTTTCCTTCGGGCCGTTGTGGTGCGCGCGGGGGGGGGTTTCTACCTAGAGACCTTCTAGATTGTTGCTTGCCGTCCGCTCGTACATGTCGTCGTGGGGGAGTCATTTAATGAATTGGGACATGGGTGGAATGGAATTGCCGGGACGGGGACAGGGAAGAAGTGTCACCGAGGTTGCGGCGGCGGCATGTGTGTTGATGGGTAGCGTGAGCACGGCGCTCGATTGAGGGTGCGCAGCCGGCATACATGTCTGGACCAAGATCTTCACCGGCTTGCCGAGCAACGACGATGGAACCCGGCAGGCATATCGGGGGGCGTTGAAACACACTTCCTTAGATACTTGTCTAAGTCACTAATGTATCGTGATCTACTCGTGAGGGTACCTACTACAGTTCGTCGCGAATTTAGTCTCAAGGAGCGCGATTAGTTTTCCAAGATCCGGGGGACACCACGCATGCAAATCCATCCATCCATCATCCATCCGTATGTAAAATGCCACCGAACTTTTTTTGTTCGTGGGCCCGGCCTAAAGCAACGGGAACAGACGCACCGGAAGGGTGTCCCGGTCCGCAAGCCCGAGCGCGCGCTCCCTTAGGTCCCGTATTAGTGCGCGCAAAAGATTGTCGTTCTAGTGGAAAAGTTCCTGAGATGTTAATTAAAGATATTTAGTCTTCTTTTTTTTTTTCGAGGGGGGGGGGCCGATCTCAAAAATTCTCAACTACCATATGTGGGAAACTTCCGGGGGCAACTTAGGACTATGGGGCCTCTTGGTTCTCCCCGGCCTGTCTCTTCCGCTTGTTAGGCCGGACAAATGGTTCGAGGGACAAGGCCCAGATATAAGGCATAGCATGCTTCATTATTGGATGCGATATGAAAGAAAGAGTCGTACGTATTCCCACATCTTGTAACTCGATGGGGTGTACCTAGTTGATAGCGTCCGTACTTCCACTTACCACACTAACTAAGCGGTAGCGTGGAGGGTTTATAGCCAGCGTCGGCACCGACTGGGCTAATCTGTTTCTTATACCTACTGGTCGTGTCAAGAACGACAACATATCGTAGGTACTTTTGACATAGTGTGCCGGTAGTAATTAGGTTGATTCGTAGATCAGAATGGGGAGAGGGGGGCATCTGTCCAGCAAATAGTGTCGACACTAGATTTCCTAGTGGTGCAGGCGGTTCGTACATCTTTGAAATATGGAGAATGAACGTCTGCTCGACTGATTTAGGCGTCATGATTGGCATAGGTATCTACGATCATTGATCTGCCCTTGGGAAATCGATAGTCACCCAAGTTGACATTTTCTCTTTCTTTGATCTGCGTCATTGGGCATTAGCTAGAGGGCTGGGGAAGGCCGGATGATGATGAAAAGATCTTATGATCACGGAGACTGTGCATGAACTGCTTTGATGTGGAATTCCACTTCCCTAGTGCCCGAACGGCAACGCAGCTAGCATCAACCGTAGGTACCTATTTCGAGGGAGGTTTGATGTACAAGGCTAAGATGGCGACAACGAGGTTGACGATTAATTGCAACTTAGCCGACTGCTAGGTACACTACGGAATAGTCCCGTGCCTACATTGCTTCGAAACCGGTTAGGCAGTTAGCAGTTACATTGGGGGACTAATCCATACAAGCTTTTGCCCATGCCCTGAATGAAGCCTTGGCCACGGTCGAAGTTCCTAGGAGGTAGTCAAGCTGCTCGACCAGGTTTAGGTAGGTACTCATATCCATAGTATGGATTGGGTATATGTAGGTACATGTGGGCAGGTCGACATTCCGTACCGTACCGTACTCTACATGCCTAGTCTCGAGGCACTAACGCAGTGAAATCCGGGATACGCTTCCTATCATTGGGTTTAGCCTGCCCAACCACAATCTCCTTGTATGATAGCTCTCAGGCTTATAGAGCTCCCCCTTCGATAGCTCATACGGTCCGGACAGAAGGGAGTGAGACGAGAATGCAGGAGGAGAGACCCAAGACGACGGACTTGCGATGCGATTGGGAGCCGTGGCTCTGGAACCGAGATGTGCTCTACGTATAGTAGCTTACGAGTACATACGATAGTGAGTCGTATTAGAACAGAATGATCTGCGGGACGTTGGCGAGACTTCAGAAAGAGAAATCCAGGTAAATCTGCGGGGCCTGATCTCGGTATGGCCCCATGGGACATGTACCTACAGATGAGTCTACATACTCGTACAGCCAACAGACATATGAGCGGGCAGTCTGGATTGGATGGCGGCACCGTGCGAACCATCCCGCTGGTAACGAGAGGCGCTTAATTCCACCACTTATACCTGCTCCCTGGTGCTCTATTTATTTTGGAAGGTCGTATTCTGTACCAGAGAGGGCGGTCGAGGTACCTGGCATCGATGCGAAGGCCCGAAGCTGTACTTCATACAGTGTATCATCACACTCTTGCCAGTCAGTTCCTTGATCTATGAAGAAACAAGGGGCAGTAATCCGTACGTGTTGCGGCACAGAACATCTATTCCGTATCATTGCTACCTCCACCTTCATGAGCAGCAAGCAACATCGGTAACCCACCTGGTCCGCACCGTAACGTACTCGTACGCAGTGCTTCACTTCTGCCTTACGGCATAAAACGGGATACTCGACGCGGAATGCTAATCAATATTCTAAATATGTCCCCTACGGCCGCAGATAGGTGTCTATAGGACGTTGACATATTACTTGTCGTATATCTCGTCGACTATTACGCGCCTACGAACCTGCCTTACACGTGTACTTCATACAACCGTAGCATCAGGAATGCATTAGCAGCGGCTATCATGGGGGTTAAACATCGCCGGCCAGGGTACGAGTACAAGTAATAAGAGGACGAGCCGGGATCCCCACAATCTTGCACTAAAAAGGAGTGTTGATGCGTGGTTCAAAGGGAAGGTAAATGCGATCGATCGTTATCGGACGAGTGCCCACACAGATTGAGAAGAGACCAGAGCAACAGGGGCAAATTATGTAAGTGCCAGTGAGAGACCACTTTATCCCGGATCGAGTAAACGATGGCCGCTGCAGGTGTCCTCGGACTTAAAGCATATGAATACGCGAAGCTAATTAGTTTTGTAGGGGGACTTGGCCCTGATGCAGCATACATAACCACTTTCATGCAAGTGTGGCCAGACCCGATAGGTATGCCTGAGTTGGCAGAGCAGGTGAGGTTATCTCGACAACCGCTTACATACGGAATACGTTGTCACGACTTGGGGAGTTACAGATTCTGCAGCAGTTACAGCAGTCTACTCGTATCATACCTATATCATCGACGATAAGAACTTATGTATCGTAGAGCAAAAGTTCTTTCTCCTGCTTGCTTGCTATGATCAACTGTACGGAACTACAATGTTGCCCTCGAAGCTCATAAGTCTACGCATTATACCTACCGCTACGTTACGGATCAGGGATCTCGGTGAAGATGAACTGTTCCTCCGTTTCTGGACTAGGTGACGACCACCTACGGATTAGGTAGACAGTGTCCTTACTCATTCTACGGAATACATACCATGAGACTGACTCGAAGCATTTGTAATTGAGAGGTCTAGAATGCGTGCTAGATCTATATCACAGTAACATCAATCCAAACGCAGGTGTTAGATACGTTGCTGTCTCTTAATCCGTACGTTACACAGAGGTTAGTCCGTTACCGATGCATCTTTAAGTGGTGAGTTAATTACCTAGAGGCTAGGCAGTTACGAGTACTTCGTAGGTAACTCCGAGTAGGTTAGGTACTGCCTGGCGAGCCATCAAGGTGTCTCTTCTAGTAACAACTGCGGAATCCGTACAAGTAATGGTTATGCTTTGTATTCCGCAGTTACTACGGATTAACTGCCTGTAATTACGGAAGACTCGTACGAGTACACTCCAGAGCCCAAATTCGTTATTGGCGGAATTACGGCTCGCCATCGCCACTGAATTTCCCGTAACCCGTAACCGACTCACTAACAACAAGCCCCGTGTAGTGTTCAGTAATTCGCAACCCGTACTTCCACTTCACCAACTCAGGCAACTCATTACAAAGACCATTGCAGAGTCACAATCGGGGTGGAGTTTAAAGGGGACGATAGAAAGCAGCATTCGAGACATTCTCGTTATTGCAAAGGGGGTTTCTTTTGATGTCGTCCTGCTTCTACAAGTATTTTCCCTGCAAATCATCAAAGGGGGGGCAATCGGTACTGTAACTTGCAAGCCGTTTCATTGCGTCTGCAGCGTTGTGTTGTTCCACGGCAGCAGCCAAAAGGGCCAATCCTAGTGGAGTTTTGGCCGGCCATAACGCATACTTACAGCACCTGTAGGTACCTACAACACCTGTTCCCGGCAGAATGGTATCTACGATACCTACATGAAGAGGGCTATAATTCGTCCATTATAGATACTTCTGCAACTTCAGGCTGAATGTCACGGAAGTAGGTACGAAGTAGGTAATCCGTACTCTGTGGTGATGCTGGCGCAACTCCTCGAGCAGACAGCATCCGTTGATAACTTCTGATTACGTAACTGGAGTTGAAGACCTCAACTCAACTCGATTTCACATGGACCCACTTACATATCCGCTCCCCACTTTTCTCCCAATCCTGCTTACATAACCCTCGTCGCGCCCGCCTACATGTGGTTGTCCGCACGTGTCCTCATCACATGTACCCTTCCTCTTGTACTCAGCAGGTAGCGGCTATCACGCGCCCGCGCAGTTAGTTAGGCGCCGTGTTAGTGCACATCGTCTGTTGACCTGGCTTGCTTGGCTTCGTCGCTGTCAAATCTTCATCAACTGCCTGGACGACTATGTACCCATCTTATTCCCAGCAATCCCAGCAAATCCCAGCCTCTGTTCCGGGAATTCAAGGCACGCCAATTTTTATGCCATTCACGCCTCCAGCCCTAACTGGCCTTGGAAATCTACGAGTACCTACTATCCTCCTAGGTTCCTAACCGGCCCCCGTCTCCGGATTCTCTTCTTCCTGCTGAGCCTGCGTCTGTGCCGGGAAACGGTGAGTGAGCGCCTTCGCCTCCACCGCGTCCTCACATTCGTAGATTCGCCCCGTCCCGCTGTTGTTTCCACATGCCTTCGTGTGTACTCCGTTGCCGGTGATGCCCTTGCCTGGCTGGGCCGGCTGCAGGTTGGCCTCATCGCACGCTCTGGCGACACCATGCCGCATTGGCATGCTGGTCGTCTTCCTGCTGCTGCCATGGCTGGCCCCCGTGCAGGCCATGCTGCCCAGTCACCGTGACCAGCTGCGCGCGGACACGGTTAGCATGTTCTATCACGGGTATGACAATTACATGAAGATAGCCTTTCCAGAAGACGAGGTACGCTTCGCCTTGCTGTCGCCTTTTTGCTGTTCCCGTAGTGTATAGGATGAACCCGCGCTTATACTCATGTGCCTGCGCCCCTCTTAGTTACGCCCTGTCTCTTGCACGCCCTTAACTCGCGATCGCTTCAACCCTAGAAATGTGGAGCTGAATGACGTACTGGGGAACTACTCCCTGACCTTGATCGATAGCCTGTCGACTCTGGCGATCATCGCCTCTGCGCCTCCTGATAGCGCGAACACCGGGCCCAAGGCGCTCGCCGATTTCCAGGACGGCGTGGCTGCGCTCGTGGTGCAATATGGCGATGGACGACCGGGACCCTCTGGTCTCGGGGCTCGAGCTCGAGGCTTCGATGTCGATAGTAAGGTGCAGGTCTTTGAGACCGTGATTCGCGGCGTTGGTGGTTTGCTGAGTGCCCATCTGTTTGCGATCGGCGAGTTGCCGATCAACGGGTACGAACCTCGAAAACAAGACGTCGATATTGAAGAATTTCCCATTGCTTGGCCCAACGGGTTCAAGTACGATGGCCAGCTGTTGAGACTTGCGCTGGATCTGGCGCAACGTTTATTGCCGGCCTTTTACACGCCCACGGGCATGCCGTATCCTCGCGTCAACTTGCGCCACGGCATCCCGTTTTATGTAAATTCGCCGCTACACAAGGATGCTAATGCGCAAACTGAGAAAGTCCAAGGTTCCCCTGAAATCACTGAGACGTGTAGTGCCGGCGCTGGGAGTCTCGTCATCGAGTTTACTGTTTTAAGTCGTCTGACTGGTGATCCTCGGTTCGAGCAAGCAGCAAAGAGAGCATTCTGGTCTGTCTGGTCACGGAGAAGTAATATCGGCCTTCTGGGCGCCGGTGTTGATGCTGAGGAAGGCCACTGGATAGGGGGCTTTTCTGGCATCGGTGCTGGAATCGATAGCTTCTTTGAGTACGCACTCAAAACACACATTCTCTTGTCCGGCCATGAGTTACCGAACCAAACTATTCCCAATCACATCCCTCATGACAGCTGGCTGGATCCAAACCGCATATACACGCCCCTTTCCGACAAGGACAACTCACCAGATGCGTTTCTGGAAGCCTGGCACCACGGCCATGCTGCCATTAAGCGCCATCTCTACTCCGATATTCACCACCCGCATTACATCAATGCGCATCTTTCTACGGGTTCTCCTCAAACTTTCTGGATTGATAGCTTAGGCGCATATTATTCAGGCCTCCTGACACTCGCAGGAGAGCTGGAGGAAGCCATTGAAACACATTTACTTTACACGGCGCTATGGACCCGTTACTCTGCTCTGCCAGAACGATGGTCTGTCCGGGATGGCAACGTCGAAGGTGGATTGGGCTGGTGGCCTGGCCGACCGGAGTTCATTGAGTCTACATACCATATCTATCGGGCTACCCGAGATCCATGGTACTTGTATGCCGGCGAGATGGTGTTGAAAGACATAACTCGCCGATGCTGGACACAATGTGGCTGGTCCGGTCTCCAAGATGTTCGCACTGGCGAGAAGAGTGATCGCATGGAAAGTTTCTTCTTAGGAGAGACGGCCAAGTACCTGTATCTCCTATTTGACACAGAGCATCCACTCAACAAGCTGGATGCATCATTTGTCTTCACCACTGAGGGTCATCCTATGATCATCCCGCGCAAAACCGCCACACGGAAACCTCCAAAGGCACGAAGTGAGAAATCTCTCCAGCCTTATTTCGATGAGACCTTTACTCATACCTGCCCTACTCCGCCCCCTCTTCCTCCTTTGTCCGGCTCGGCTACTGCTGCTCGAACGGATTTGTATAATGCAGCGACCTTGATCAGACTCCATCATATTCCCAACTTTCATGAAGTAGTACATCTCAAGCCTCAATCGGCCTCGTTAGACACGGAGAAGAAACCCCTTTATGTCGTGTCCAACCATACCTATTTCCCATGGACCCTTCCCAAGTCCATGCTGCCAATTGATGGAATGTGTGTCGCATCGAAACAGAAACACACTTCCGTCATTGAATTCCCAACAAACAATCAACAGTCTGGAGGAAGTGCTCTAAACTTCATGTTTGGCGGCAACAAGTTAATGCGAATGGGCAGCGAGGGTATCGCCGTCAACAGCCTCTCAGGCTTAAAACTAGGAATGGTCATGGAAGAGCCACCAAGCACAGCCGAACGAGGCTGGAGAGTTTCAAGCTTAGGAAATTTCCTCCTCGGACGAGACGAAAAAGTCTTTATCTCACGCGATGTGCTGGCCGAGATCTCAGACCCCCTATTCCACCGCGTCCGTGACGCAGTCATCGTAGATATCGTCGTTCAGATCGAGGCTCCGATCCCGACACCCCAACACAATTCCACCTCAACAGAAGCCCAACCGTCCGAGACAAGTCCCATGGATGAAATCAAAGACCAGGATCTCGGAGCCGCAAGCCTACTGAACTCCCTCCTCCAACAGCTAACATCCGCCCTCCGCGAACCCGTCGCCACCTTCGGCCCCGAACCCGCCCCAAACACCAAATACGAATACAAATTCCTCCCCGCAATCACACCGGTCGGCGTAGGCGTCGCGCCCCTCCCAGACGTCTCAGAGGCCCCCAACCCAGACATAAAACCCGACATCGACACCCTCTCCTGGGGCCAGATCTACTTCGCCGAGCAAGCCTGCCAGGGCAAACTCCCCGACGTCGCGCCGAAGCAACACCAAATAATCGTCATGCGGCGCGGCGGGTGTTCATTCTCCGAAAAACTGGCTAATATCCCGTCTTTCGCACCGTTGCGCGACACGTTGCAACTCGTGATCATCGTCTCCGACGACGAGCCGCGGAATGAAGGCGACGAGGATATCTGGGGGCATAATTTGATTCGACCATTACTAGATGAGGAACAGAGGACGCCTGCGGGCGTTACGAGGCCGCATCCGATTGCGATGTTGATGGTTGGTGGTGGGGAGGCGACGTATGAGATGTTGAAGACGGCGAGGAGTGTTGGCTTGAGGAGACGGTATCATGTGGAGAGTCAGGGGTTGATTATACATAACTTGGTTGTACTTTAAGAGGGTGACCGAGAGCTCGCGATTGCGTTGAGCTGTATATACCTGGCTCTGAGACGGGGCTTGTTGATAGCTAGCTACCTACCTAAAGTATGAATGAGAACGTGGTGATGACATTGCTAAACGAGATTTCGTGCGTGACTTGAAAGAGATGTGTAATCTCTCCGTGGTATCAATGACTGCTCGTATCTGTGATGGCTTATGGGCTTCGATTTGTCGCAGACAATCCTCCTCAACCACGCTCTCGAAATCTAGGTACATACGAAGAGCAACTGTAGCGAATACAGTCATGGCTCACGACGTCAAGCAGCCAACACGCCGAAGCTCAGTAGCTCAGCCTTCAACCATTCTTTACAGAGCACTTCTTCATGGTGGACTTTCGTTGCCGTTAACCGACCTGTTTGATCCCACGATCGGTGTGCAACATGTGGGGGGTCGAAGCCAGCAACAAAATCACGTATTACATAGAAGATTTGGTTACCAACACAAGCAGAAACATGGAAAATCGTTCCTAGTAGATATCTACAACAAGAAGCAAGGAGCGATATGTGAATAACCCGCGTTCAAAACAACACATTTTGTACCTTGGTTTAGTACCATGTTATGTATGTATAGCCATGCCTTGCCTTGCTTGCCTCATGTATCAGACCTGCCTGCAGCCTCATAAACACGAGACGAATAAATTCCATTTATCATACCGTATAGGAATAATACAACTCCTCGTTCAAATATTAGTTTTCAGTTATTTCAACGTCCATTACCTCCCCTTCCGTATTAAGTGCCGTATTTGTTCGTATTCATCACCTCCCAGATAATGTCGTGGCTTAGGTATGTATTGATTTCAACGACGTGGGCGTGGCACCACCGTTTCTGCCGAGAGCCTCCCAATTTCGACTGCCAAGCTCGAAGAGTGTCCAAACCCCATCAACCCGGAGCGGTACTACATCTCGGGCTCGGAGGAGTCTCTCTGAGACATTTCCTCGTTGTCTTCATACCAGAGTCGCGGGACAATCAGTCTGTAAGGCACTGTTATGCCTGCCGGATCCTTGGGATTGACCTCGACGTTGAGGCAGACATCCAGACCTCCTTCGTTGTCAACTTCCTCAAGTCCTGCGTTGAGCTTCTGAAGTTTCTTGGGGTCGATGTCGGTTTGTGCCCGGTGGATGGGCCGATTTGCGTTAGGACCGCCATAGTTAGAGTCCTGGGCATAACCATGCTGCGCGTTGTTTCCGGCCTGCATAGGTTGTGTGTACGCGCGACGTGGCGGGCGTGACTCGTCACCGAGGTCATAGTCGCTGCCGCCGCCACGGAGACCGACTGAAGCGCTGTTAGCCTGAGATTCGTGGGATGCTTTGGATCCTCGGAAGATGTTTTCGACACTATCGTCGGCCCACGATTCGTCGCCGCTTCCGGCATCGGGGTTGGGCCTGCTAGTGCTGCTCTCTCGGCGGAAGAGATTGATCGGGCGCGAACCGAGAGAAAGCGTGCGCTTCAGTGTGCCAGCAGCTGGTCGTCGCAATTGCTCCGAACTCGAACCTCGTCGTGTAAAGGTGCGCATGAATCCGCTACCAGAAACGGGTGGGCGTGAACGATCGACAGGCTCTTTGGGAGCATCCGGACGAACCGCTGGGCCACGGTCTTTGGAGGAAAATGATAAGCGGCGGAATATGCTGCCCCGATTACCAGGCGGTGGAACTGCTGGGACGTCCTCGTCCTCGTCCAGCGGTGGTGTTGGAGGTGGTGTGCTGCCTGGTACGTATTCCCTGATGGAACACCAGTTTCTGGAATTCAACAGACGCTTGTTACTGCGTGGCTTGCCATCGACTCCACGTGTAAACAACGGGACCATGTTCTCGTCCGTCTCCTTGTCGAAATGATGGACTTTGTCGCGCTTATTCAGCACGTTTGCCATGAGATCAGGGGGCGGCATATTGGCTATGGCAGATGAAATGATATTGGGCATGTAACGGTAGTCCCTGTGTTTTGGAACCTGGAGCTTGGGGTTTGAGTAGAATTGACCGACGGCTGCTAGATGGACGTCGCCGCTGAGTATCGTCACACGAAGACATTTGTCCACGGCAAGATCCTGGAGATCTTCAATGAGTAGTTTCCGCTCTTCTTTATGATTCTTAGCGGTCCAGTGATCGCCCAGATCGTCAAGGACTTCAACACCTCCATCAAACTTGTTGACAAAGTTATCGAGCATGCCAAACTTTGTCAGAGCCTTGACGGGATCTATGAGTTTGGAAGACAAGCTGGCCGATGAGGTTAGCAAGGGATGAGGACTGCCGACGAATAAATCAATAGAACTTACATGGTTTCCAGCCAGACCAGCCGCGGGTATGCGATCGGAATACCGAGCAATACAAGGAGGTGATGCGTCCTGCCCTTCTCAATGGAATCGTAGCAGCGATTAATCAGCTTCGTCCAGGTGTCTGGGTTGATGACTTCCTCCATCGTTCGTTCGGTGCGGGTATCAACAGCAAGAAGAGCAACTTTCTTGCCTAGTGATACAAACACGCTGCGACTTGGCTGCTTGATATATGGACCGGGCTTGTCGCCCAGACACCAGCTTGGCTCTGTCGCTTCGGTCTCGTCGGGGACGCTTTGGTGCTGGAAAAGTAAGTAGTACTTGAAAGCAACATTTCCCAGTCCTGTGAAAACTGGCGACTTCATGAATTTGTCAGGATACGACCCATACCCATCGATGATGTCGTGATCATCATACATGTTGACCATGGGGATTTGGGAATTGGCGAGGCCGAAGAGACCCTGTGAGAACCACACCATATACCGCTGAAGGTAGAATGTTTCCAACTCATCCTGCATGGCCTCTGTGAAAGGCGCTTCAATCTTATGAGCAGGGTTCTTGATTTCGATCCATTCGCGGAAATGCTTGGTCTTGTTGACAACGACATCATTGTAAAGTTGATCTCCGCCGCCAACCATGACATGGAACGGCCGTGTCTGATGAGTGTTTAAGACATCCCGCCACATGGGGTCAGGGCCACTGAAGTCATTCGGGTTCGCTTTAAGACTGAAGCCGTTGCAGCTGTGGAACATGACGTTCATCGACTCTCCACGGGCTGGCACCCAGAAGCCAGTAGCAGGTCCATGATTGATACGGTATGCTATCCGTTGCTGCTCATCACTCAGTTCAACTGCGATATTGAACCGCCAAAAGGTATGGCCTCGTTCGGCATGAAGTCGCACACCACGCACATCTTTGAATTTACCACATTTCTCGCCATCCACACCAGATCGCTTCTTACGATTAGTAAAAGAGCTTGGTAATTCCGGAGCAGTGGTGTCATCGTCAGATGTGGACTTGGTGACCTCAAACAGTCCATCATCGGGCTCTGTCATTGACAGATCTTTTGCTTCCTCCAAGTGGTCCACCGGCCGAACATACAACGTCTCTCCACGGGGACCAATCTTGGGGACACCGGCGATCGGATCGACATACTCCGGGTGAAGCGAGTGCCCCCCAGGGAGCTCTGCTGGAGGCGGCGGCAGGAGTTCTATCGGCTGCGCAAAAAGCCTGAGAACGGGCACATGATCGTAGGTAGAAGCCGAATCTTGAGTGACTATCATGATTGAACCTCGCCAAATCTCCTTCTCCAGTGGACTCCCGTCATGATCTATCATGCCTGTTGGCTCGTAGTGCATACCACAGTATCGTAGTAACGGTCCGCACTTGACATATATGCGCGGACTGTATGCCGTGGGGCCTTCATCGTCATTGCCAGCATATGCCTTCTGAGGCGACTGTGTAGTCATGTCAGACCGACGTCTGCTATTCGTATCTCCCTGTGTCGTATTCCTGCCATAGAGATGAGTAGACTCCTGGCTAATGTCTAGCAGGGACACCGACAACATTCCCACCTCGCTATGTTTCCACTCTTCAAGATATGTTGAGGCTCGATATGTGCGTTGCTCAGGCTTAGGCCCGTCACGGTGTAGGTACTCCCTCACACGTTGTCGATGCTCGGAAAGGCGGTCATCTGAAGCCTCTGATTCCCAATCTTGAAATTTCACGGTCTTTGTGGCACGATCACCAGATTGTGTCCCTTGGAATCCCCTGCCGACAGTAAGAGACTGACGATTTTGGATCGTTGAATCTGTCCTGATAGATTTGAGGGCGGCTGGAAGTGTTTCTCTACGGTGAAGCGACTCATTCAGGTCATCGTGTTGCATATATTGCGCACTCGCAACCGCCGTATTGTGATTCGTATTGGAATAAGAATGCTGCCGCTCAGCTCCCATTGATTTGGACCGTTCTAGGCCAGTTGCAGTCGCCAGTCCTCGCATCTGAACCGAGCGTTCTTCGTAGTACTCTTCCTCCACGAAGGTCCTACTTCTTCTAGCTTCTGTTCTGGTGACGTCTTCTACTTGTGACGACGAATTGCCCAGCGATTTGCCAGCTGATGTACGCGCTGCAGCATAATTTACGTTCTCGTTCTGGTATTGGAGCCGGGCCTCAGCATCTTTTCCAACAGTGGTGGAATTAAGTCGGTTGTAGGAATCTGATCTCTCCACAAATCTCTCCTCCGACTCCTTCCGTGCATTATTATAAAGCAGGCCAGGGGGTGGGTTCTTCTTCAGTTTGTTACTCCCAGTTCGCACGAGGGAGAAACCGCCAGTGGATACGGCGGTTTGCACCACTTGAGACGAATGTTCACTGGTCTCTTGCGAGAACTCACGTTCGTATGTGACATCTCTCTCACGCAGACTCTGGCTTCTCTTATGTGCACTATCGTTCGCTACTGAACTTGTGCGGGAGAACGCCCCAGCAGATACGGCGGTTTGCGCAGCATGAGCCGACTGTTCACTAGTCTCTTGTGAGTATTCACGTTCGTATGTGATATCTCGTTCGCGTACACTCTGGCTTCTCTTATGTGCACCATCGTTCGCTGCCGAGATTGTGCGGGAGAAAGCCCCAGAGGACCCTGAAGTTTGCGCAACGTGGGATGAATACTCGGTGGCTTCTTGTGAGAGTTCCCGTTCATATGTGGCATCCCTTGTCTGGCTTCTCTTAGGTGCACTACCATGAGCTACTAAGCTTGTGCGGGCAAAACCCCCAGTGGACACTGTGGTTTGCGCCGCGTGAGAAGAATGTTCAGTAGTTTCTTGTGAGAATTGACGTTCGTATGCGATGTCTCTCTCACGTACACTCTGGCTTCTCTTATGTGCACTATCACTCGCCGCTGAGACAGCATGACGACTAGATGCTGCCATTTGCGACCTCGACGTCTGCTCTGAATATTCATACTGCTGCCGTGCATTCGACGAAGTCTGGGACAGCGCAGCCGATGAGGCCTGGGACAGTGCAGCATGCGTGGTAGATGCAGATGACACGGTCTGGATCTGCTCCGATACGACGGCACGGCGACTCTGCTCTCCATCGCCTGGCCGACTAATGTTGCGTGATCGCGCATTTGGACCGACGGGAGGTTCGGGAAGTGGCCGCGCGGACTTGCCGATTTGTACTGGCCTCTCTGTGATCAGTGCTTGTCTCTCTCTCACGCGCCTCTCTGCAGCTTCCACGCGGGCTCTCTTCTCTTCCTTCGTCAAGACATCCAGTGTGAGCTCCAGCTTTTGTAGGGGGGAACGATCAGCAGCCCATGTTTTCTGTTGTACTTCTGGGCTTAACAGTTGCCCTTGACTCGTGGAAACAGTAGTATCTATGTCTGGAAGGTACTGATTGGGTGGTCGACGAATAGAGCCTACCCTGACCAATTCCCTTTCGATATACTGGGGCGACACCAGATTATCGCCGCCATGGTCTTGATCCGTCGAGCCCATCTGCACCTCTCTCGAGCCCATCTGCACCTCTCTCGAACTCATCTGCACCTCTCTCGACCGTCGCTCTGTAGAAGTAGCATCTCTGTAAAACGTCTCGGACGACGACATACCATCACTTTCCCGACTTTGTAGTGTATGGGGCAGACGAAGCGGACTAGGCTGGCCGGCAGCGTTGTACGTATACATGGAATGGGCGCTTCCGTAGGGATTCCTGTAGACGATCGGGGGCGCCTTCGGTACGTCGGGGGGCAGCTGGCGGGGGCGTATTGTTTGCACTCTCGTGAAGATCCTCCGTCTGGACTCGGTTCATATGTGTTGCGCGAATTTCTGTGTTCAGGGGAGAGTAGGCATGCTGTGCATAAGGCGAGGATGGCGAGCGAGTATTTGGGCCGCCTCGTGGCGCATTGGATGCGGTAGATAAAGCAGTCGAAGAGTAGGTAACCTCGGCAGCGGTGTTTGTATTATGAGTGGTAGTGGTGGTATCCTGCGCAGAAGCGCGGGTGGATCCGTAAGGCGGTTGAGACAAACCGGGATGGCGACGATCTGACTGGTCGTAGCTCTCAGATAATCGACGACCTTTACTTACACCGGGGGCCGGAAGCTGGCCCCAATATGGACTTGACATTCTTGGCTCAACGGGTGGCACTCGGCAAGTCGTAATAACGATTATGTATGTAGGTTGCAAGCAAACAAGACTGGTGGCGGAAGGAATAAGGATGGATCTGGAAAGATATGGGTCGGGCTGGCGAAATCCAGCCTTTGCGGGTGCTTGAAAGGGTGCGTGGAAGTTGCGTGAAGAGTGCGTGGAAGATGCTTGGAGGAATCACCGAATGCAAACTCGAGCCATGGATAGACTAATCGCGCGCAGGCGAATGCGGCCGATGTGATGCGATGCTACTGTGCCTAGATAGGCATAAGTCTCCTGTAGGTGATTAATGGCTGCAGAAACTGATAAGGGTCTAGGGGAAACGAGTTGAAATGTGGTGGCAGGATGAGCATTGGCGGAGGGATCTCGGCTGATGCTAATAAAAAGCCAGCTGAGCTGAAGGAGCTTCAAGCTAGGTAGGACCGCGACCGTTCTTGCCCGCGCTTCAGCTACTTGTACGCGACCTAGACCTACCTACCAACAAACAAGTACGAGTAATCCGTACGAAGTAGCACACCAGCTCGCTCGCTCATCGCCTCTTTACGTTGAAACCCCAGTACAATGCTGATTAACTGTTGCACGAATAACGAGTGTACGACTTGTGTGGTTGGTTTGTGGCGGCTGGAATATTAGATCTTGTCCTTGGCAGCAAATGGGATTCGCACAAGGATATTCCGTATATGTATATCCGTATCATCGACTTCCAAGTTCGATTACCTACCGTAATCCGTTGTGGCCAGTTGGTTGCGTTAGAGTAGTCTGTACTCTGTACGGATTACTCCGTGCACATGTTGGATCAGAGCTGTCCATTCACGACGACTCCGCAGGTGCTGCTCGGCATGCACACAATACAGGCGACGTAAGGAGCACTGCAAGACTAGACCTCGGAGAACGCTGGAAAAGGCCGGTCCGCACTGAGTACAGCATTGCTGTCGTAGCACGACCCAGCAAGCCAGGATGTCCAATCCGGTTGGCGAAGAAGCATCGGCAGTGCTACACCACCCTTGAGCTGCCTCGTCGTGTTCCGTACGTTACAGTAGAAAGTCGTGCCTAGACCGAAGACTCATGGGAATGACAGTAAATATATACTCCAGAGTCTCGCTCGTGGTCGCAGAGGCGGGCGCAATGGTCGATGACCATTCTCGAATGTCTTCAAGTAGCGGTCAGTCTTAAATTCATCATGAGCACGGCCATCATTACCTAGGTTAGGCACCTACTATATGAGGCTATATCGGCCGGAGGCAGATCTTAATTAACGCCGCTACTTCGAGAAGATGGGCCCCCGGATGGAAGAGATACGTGATAGGTACCTCTGCCTGCCGACCCAGTCTCGACACACTAGCCCAGGAATCACTGCCGGCTGCGTACAAGTAGGTATCCCGTGGTTGGATGCTTCAAAGGACTACGATTTTGCATGAATTTGTACGTGGTTTTAATTAAAAGTCGGTGGCTGGGAGTTGGCAAGTTTGCGTGAATATCTGGTGAAGAATACGAGACACGTTTTGAAGAAGAGACGAGCGGAACAATCACGAGACATCTGAAGTTATGTATGTAATTCTTCCGTATGAAATCGTCCCTTCCTCCATTACGCACCTTCCCTTCCGGAACACCTACGGAATCCTTCAAAACGGAGATATTCCGTAATCCGTACTCGTAACTACCGAGCCGGCTACCCAAGGTGTGGGTGGCACTGCAGGCGATAAAAATGCGAAGCGCACGCATCTCTATTTCGTACCTCATATCAAATTAAGTATGTATTTAGTCGTTCAATAATGCGACCTATGCGAGGCATTCTAGAAGTCAGTGGGCTACTTCGTACACCAATTTTTTTGATTTGCTGTAATACAGATTATCAGTTTGTAATGACGCTGTCGAAATTGTCAACGCGACGTGCCGTCAATGTGTTAGGTACTTAGTATTCCGTATTTAGATGCACTCCACGTCCCTGTGCATGACGGGATGCATCTGCCTACCCTAATCTATTCCGTACCTACGCCACAGATCCGTCCTAAATCTAGTGGAGGTACCTCTTTGTGTGTCACAGGTGGTGGAGGTCGTGCGCCAGTAAAACGACCAGAACGACCGCCCTAATATTTTAAGTTCAGCACCCTGCCCAGAACCAAGTAACCACAACACGTACCTAGTGCCTACCTGCTCTACGTAGTATAGAAATAGCGGGTTGGGAATTACTAGCAGGAGAGATGAACAAAACCAGGAAGAAGAGACGTCACGAGTTTACAGATTCGAGAAGCCTAACACCGTTATTACACGATACGAGTGTCGTTTTCTGAACGTAAATATTACAACAAATATTACATGAAAACTACAGCTATGGATTCGGTTAAATGCTCGCCGTCGCTGTCACCATCGCCGCCTCCTGCTCCTTCTAACAGCTCGTTACCAGAATGGATAACAAGTAATCCTAAAACAGAGGATATCGTACGTAGTATTCTATACGATCAAGCTATCAATCAATCGAAGAATACTACACGCAACTACAAGCCAAAACAAGAGGAATGGCGGCGATGGTGCACAGAACACTACCCACCATTACCACACTCCTGGAACCCGCACATGCATCAGAGTGGCGATCCACTGCCTGGAGAGCTCGTCGACGAAGGAAAGATGCTTAATTTCATGGTAGAAGTTGCAAAACGAGCCCCTCGTACAGGAAAACGCTTAGCAGCCGAACGACGGCAATGGATAGAGGAAATGAATAGCGACGAATTCCATATCGACGACGCCGACCCATTTATTTCGAAGCTGACGCTGAAAATCAATACAATTCACACCTACATCTCCGCAATTCAACGTTTATATGAGGAACAGAAGAGTCTCGGGCTTAATCTGCTTCCGTACCGCAAGGCATAGCGTTGAAGGCATTAAAAGACAGTATTCTGAGACAGGCGAATAGTAAACAGCGTAAAGAATACGAAGATCGTGGGATAGGCACGCTTAAGGATACATATTCATCTTCAAAGCTGCCCGAGCATACGAGAGCTGTATGGGAGGAAACAAAGACCATCTCGTGTGCGTTTCGTACACAAGTTGATTTTCTGCTCGGACATCACCTTTTATTGCGTTTAAGCAACCGGCTTCCCCTCGAGCTTCCCGACTGTTTCTGCTTGGATTTACCGCACGAAGGGCCTGTTGAGGAAGATGGGGGGTCGGATAACAAAAACGAAAGCGCTCATTATGTTGATGAGACAAGGCAAAACAAACCAACATGGCCGTATGGAGTATGGTGCCGCTCTTCGCCATCGTAACCCCATGGCTTGCTTGGTATCTGCTCTTGCTTTCTGGTTTTTCTGGCGATGGCAGGTTGAAAAGGAAGAATTTCCTAGTTTTTCGGCCAGTCACGAGTGGTACGATATTAAAGTACTCCGCAAATCATTTCGTGATACGAAATCACAGCTATCATCACAAACAGCGTGCTCATGGATTCGACGAATTTACGATCGTTGCGGTATTCATACATCGAAGGCCTCGCATGCTCCCCGAGTTGCTAGTGCGCAAAATGCGGATCTTGCAGGAGTGTCTGAAGCTAGTATTCGCAGAGCAGGACGGTGGAACAGTGGTGATTCAATGACAGGCTGCTATCTTACCTCGTTGCCTCGAGAATATATGCGCACTACAGCTGGATTTTACCCCGAGTGGCCGGAAGCCTACTATATTCCTCGTGCCTCCGTCCGCCCACCTGAGACTCTACTTAAGCAAGTGTGGCCGGAGTTGGAGGATTGGAGAATAGCCTTAAACAGGAAGCAGATTGACAACTTAGCTGCACAGGCATTCATTGAATTGCTTGTGTGGCTACGAACAGTACTGCTACAAGATGCGCCATGTCTGATGGCTCATTTTCCGCATCATCCTATTTTCAATAACGAGTTGTTCCGATCAAGCGAATACAAGGAATTCGCACATCAGATTGACGTTGCCTGTCAGAAACAAACCGACGACGTGTACAGCGTAGCTGTACGCAAGACACTACCAGCACTCGGTGTTGTAATAGGACAACTGCGCGACGAAAACCGTCTCGCTAATGAGGAAATTATGCGTCAGTTTGAAGCTATAACCCGCCGTATACAGAGAATCGAGCAACGGCACGATACCTTGGAGCGTATCCTTGTTTCCTTTGCGAAACCTAATACGAAAGCAGAGAGCCTGCTCGGAGCCCCTGAAATCAACAATACGTCGGTCGACGAGAACGCTTCTGGCATCGTCAACATGTCGCCCTCCGTACAGCGACAACAAACGTCCGTACCTCGAATTCCTGTCCCACTAAATCAAGTAGGCAGAAGTAATGCGTTTCCCGTTCCTTGTTCGTCGACAGAACCACCACAATACACTCTACCACGGGATACACCTGACGTCGTCTCCTTACTACGCCTTTGGCGTGAGGGTGAAGCTGGTATGCCGTCAGTAGATGAGCTGGAGAGTAAATGGGGCGCTAAATGGCGCCCGGTATCAGAAAAGTCATTCTTTTCTTCGCGTAAGACTATCATCGATGAAATAGTGCGGCGAGCCAAGGATTCAGACATGTCGGAAGTCAGAGTGGCCGCTAGAATGGACAGAGATAGTGGTGGTGCTTCGTTAAACAAGTGGATGAAGTTGATTCGTTCACGTAATAAGGGATTGTGTAAATAAAGTAGACCAGAATTCTTATTTATTTCGAGTATCATACAACAAATCCGCCCGTGAGTTGCTGTGTAAACAGACATTCACCGTGATTCTCGTCGTCTTTGCTGATGATTATAGCTATGTCGACGCTATCTTCCTTCTACAGTGAATTTATAGGTGTCGAGCCGCTAATGTTCACTGTATTTTGCTGGGAGCGCGCGCTAGCGCGCGCGTTTGAACCTAGAACCCTGTAAAATTGCCATGTTTGTGGCGAACGACCCTTTTGTATGGGTCGGCTGCCCACCCTCCACGCTGGAAGACCTGCGACATCAACTGTATATTTAATGGATGCCTACAAGAGGTAATCCGTAGCGTACGGTACTCTCTATGATATACATCCCGTATGTTTTTGCAATCCTCATGTGTTGATGATAACTCCAAGGTCAAGTAGGTATCCGTAGACAAGATAAACGTCAATCGTTTTAACATGTGAGACGGAGTTGTATGGATTGAATGTGTAGGTAACATCCGTATACGGTTTCATCGAGGTTTTGATGGAAATAACGGATTACAGCAACGCCGGTATTCATCTAGAAAAACACCGTGCTCAAGACGGTATAAATTACTGTATTATATCCACTGTAAGCTTACCCCTAGCCCCTATAATCCTGCACTATCTATAGGCTATCCCGACGTACATACAGTGGGTCGCCATATGAAACGCACACCTGGTCCTTTTACACCAAAAAACACACATTTGCCAGCCGTACAACTGCACCAGTTTAAGTAGCAAAATCAAGAAAACGTAGAATTAAGGAACTAATTGACAGATCTACGTAACTGCTTCTTTACTTTTCTTTTAGCAGTCTTTTTTAAGTGAGATGTTGTGGTTTGAACTTATGTGACCAACATTAACTTTTATGAATATAGGCTACTGCACTAAAGTTGTAGGGACCTTTAGTGATGTAACCCACTATATTTTAGTGGACTTACATGCTTACATCACTATAATAATTAAAGCCAAAATTTGTTTGTTGCAACCTATCTTTTAGAAACGTAAATAACTTTATAACAACTACATTTTAACACTTACAATTTGAATTATCCTTTTTATCGGTCAATTTGCTATGTAACGATATGCATTAAACCATAATAATCATATAAACTGCTTCAAACATATGCACTTAAAATATAAGTGTCAAAAACATGCCTCTTTAATACATGTGTCTTTTGAAGGTTGAAGAAAGACAATTAAAACAAAACAAAAACATTAGCTTATAGAGAATTAGTTAAATTATATTTCTACGATTTTTTTAAATTTTTAAGTGCGTTATTTGTAGAGTTATTACAAGTAGAAGTTGAGCGTCAAAAGCAGAATTGAACGGGTGTGCGTTTCATATGGTGAGGCACTGTACGTAAGCCAGAACTACCGTCCAGCTTGCGTATGAAACTTACCACATCATGAATTCAAGCCCCAAACCAAATCCACTCACGACTACAACTACACTTCCACAACCTATCCGACTCACTACAATCTTCTCCATTATTCTCTCGTCATTGCTGCTGTGTATGGCGCTCATGATTTTTCCATAGACTCTCTTTGGTCCCTCTCGTGAAGCGAACCTATCCGCCATTGAGGGGCATTGATACCCTCAGAGCCGCCCTCACGTCCTAGTCTGGGACCCGCCATTGTGTGCTTTTCCATCATCGCTCGCGGCCCAGCATCTTCTCGCCACCTCGGCTTGCCTCGAATCGACCATCTATAGCTTCGCGATCCTCCCGATATAGGTTACAATAGACTTATCGATTATAGTCCCGCTGATATCAGCTCGAAATGAAGTTCTCTCCGATCCCATACCTCATCACAGGCTGCCTGGCCGGGCTGGGCACGTCATCCCTTCAGGCTCGTGACTACGATTCTCATGACTATTACGTCCTCCGTCTGGATCGCAGCACGAATCCCGAACATGTCGCATCACGATTAGGACTCAGAAACGAAGGCCAACTCGGCGAACTCGCAGACCATTTCGTTTTCCGCGCGCCCAAGGCCACCCATGACATTGTCCAGAGAGAAGTCCACGAGCGCCGAAAGAAGCGGTCGCTAGGTGGCGTCGACGTACTCGATACCGTCCAATTCTCACAGAAGCAAACGTTGCGTGACCCCATGCAGAAGAGAGTATTACCGCCACCTCCGCCTGGGTTCTTTCCGCAACAAAAGCGAGCCAGTGGTGTCGCCGATGCTGAGGCCGTCAAGAAGCAAAAGTCGGTCATGGAAACCCTCGGTATCAGCGACCCTATTTTCCATGAGCAGTGGCATCTGTTCAACCCAGTCCAGCTGGGCCACGATGTCAACGTCACCGACGTCTGGCTTTCCGGAGTCACCGGAAAAAACGCTACTGTTGCCATGGTAGACGATGGACTTGACATGTACAGCAACGATCTCAAATCAAATTACTATGCATTCGGCAGTTGGGACTTCAATGATCATCAAGCTGAACCGAGGCCAACCTTGAGTGACGACAGGCACGGCACGCGATGTGCCGGAGAGATCTCAGCGGCCAAAAACGACGTCTGTGGTGTGGGTGTAGCATACGACTCCAAAATTGCCGGTATTCGCATTCTCAGCAAGCAGATCACCGACGCCGACGAGGCTACCGCTATGAACTACGATTTCCAGCACAATCAGATTTATTCGTGTTCATGGGGCCCCCCTGACGACGGACGGTCGATGGATGCTCCTGGCATCCTCATCAAGCAAGCCATGCTTAACGGTGTTCAAAACGGCCGCCAAGGACTTGGGTCTATTTACGTCTTCGCCAGCGGTAACGGTGCTCAAAGTGAGGACAACTGCAACTTTGATGGCTACACCAATAGTATATACAGTATTACGGTGGGCGCCATTGACAGACAGGGATCTCACCCTTACTACTCCGAGAAATGTTCTGCCCAATTGGTGGTAACTTACAGCAGCGGTAGTGGCGATGCAATTGTAAGCTACTCCCGGACAACGAGGAAGCGCATGAACTGACATAGGCACAGCACACCACCGATGTTGGAGAAAATCAGTGCTATAATGGCCACGGAGGTACATCAGCAGCTGCACCTTTGGCTGCTGGAATATTCGCGTTAGCTTTACAAGTTCGCCCTGACTTGAACTGGAGAGATATGCAATACATCGCGCTGGAGACCGCCGTTCCCGTTGAACTCGAGAGCGGCGAGTGGCAGACGACTACTAAGGGCAAGCAGTACAGTCACACCTTTGGATACGGCAAAATCGACAGTTATGCTCTGGTTGAAACAGCGAAGACTTGGAAGTCAGTGAAGCCTCAAGCTTGGTTTTTCTCGCCGTGGCTTCATGTTAAGGAGGAGATTCCTCAAGGTGACGAGGGACTCACTGTAACCTTCGACGTCACAGAGCAGATGCTGAAAGATGCCAACCTCGAGCGAGTGGAGCATGTAACCGTCACCATGAACGTGGAGCACACTCAACGAGGTGATTTGAGTGTAGACTTGATCAGTCCCGATAATGTCGTCAGTCATATCGCCGCTACTCGAAGGCTAGACACTAGTGACCAGGGTTATAACGACTGGACCTTTATGAGCGTGGCGCATTGGTAAGTTCTCCGTGTCCAAGTCAGCATATCAAATCTAACGATCAGCAGGGGCGAATCTGGTCTTGGCACTTGGACCATCGTGATCCGTGACACCAAAGTGAACGACCACAAGGGCACATTCGTTGACTGGCATCTCAAGCTATGGGGTGAAAGTATAGATGCTTCCAAGGCCCAAGTCCTCCCGATGCCAACTGATGCGGATGATGCCGACCACGATGTCATCACTGTTACGCCCACGGTGATTACAACCAGTATGCTTCCTCCTATCACGAACACTGCCGTAGCCACCGCCACCGATGACGCGCCCGAGAGACCCGTGAAACCCACCCAAACGGATGGCGCCACTCTTCCCACCGGAACCAACACCTCTTCCCCAGCTGCCGAAACAACCGAGAGCTCATGGTTGCCATCGTTCCTGCCTACCTTCGGTGTTTCATCCCGGACGCAGGCCTGGATCTATGGCGCCCTGGGTCTCATTGTCTCGTTCTGCTTGGGACTCGGTGCCTGGTTATGGTGGGTGCGCCGCAAGCGGATGCAGAACAACCCCCGCGACACCTATGACTTCGAGCCCCTGAACGCAGACGAAACCGTCGGTCTGAACGGTGGTCGCGAGAAGGGCAACCGAAGACGCGCGGGTGAACTCTACGACGCCTTTGCCGGCGGTAGCGATGACGAGGAGTTCAACGACGGCGAGCACAGTAGTTTAGTGAGCGCTGACTCCGATGATGAGAGGGAAAACAGAGGGTCGAGAGACCATTAAGCGGAAACCGCTTTTACTATATAGACTAGAAAGCCAATTTCTATTGCTCTGATGGCGAGAACTGGGTGCATAGCGTGCATCTTTCCATTCCTTAGAAGAGAGATCCCTTGTATATATGAAGCCGTGGGAAGAGACGGATGTTGGGTGGGAGTTGAGGCGTCTTGGGCGGTGGGTAGAGGTATTAATTCATATATTCTTGAAGGTTTGAATTGTGTGATTTGTTGTTTCGTGAATTGTTGATCATGTATATGTTCGTAGAATTGAAAGTCAGGGGCTGTATATGAAATGTGAACTAGGACTTGAATGCCTCTACTATGCATAGATGAAATCGCGAGGAAACCATATGCAGCCCTCGAGTATCAGAATCTTGTTTAAGGTCCTCATATCAGGCCCCTATTCAAAGCCATCGCATTCGACAGCATCTCAAAAAGACCTGCTCAATCATGTAATAATCACGTTCGTTCAGGGTGATCATATCATAGCATATCATTACTGCAAAGGCAAAAGCGAACGAAACAACAACCCGCGAATATAACAACAACCCCCCACGAACAAAACAACAACAACAACCAAAAAAACTCCCATGCTACGCCCGCCTTCCCCCTTCCCCTTTTCCGCTAAGAACTCCCCATCGCAAACGAAGGCGGCTTCATCCCCTCCTTTTCCATATCGCGAATATACTTCTCCCACACCTCGATAACAGTCCCATAAAAGCCCACATGCGCGTCCGCGAGCGCGCTGAACTGGCCCTTTAGCTCGACGCGCTTGATGCGTTCGAAATCTACGACTTCCTTGACGACTTCCTCGTCGAACATCTCGGATGTTTTCTTCGCGCGCTCGACTTCTGTCGTCAGCTCGTCGATGCGGATTTCCAGTTTGCGCAGTCGTTCCCGCCGGCTCGCTTCGTGGTCGACGCCGCGGACGTCTTCGATCTTCGAGCGGATGAAGCCGCCCGCGCCGCCGAGGGCGCCGGAACTGCCATGACCCGAAGTCAGGGAGTCGCGGTCTAGCGTGGATTTGTTGAGGTATTCGGTCAGTTGTTCGTGGTCGAGCTGTTTCTGCTCGCGGGCTTTGAGGAGGTTCTTCAGCGCGAGGCTGTAGGCCTGCATATCGCGCAGACTGCCCAGGTAGTCCTGATCCGTGTGCTTTCGGAGGTCGCGCAGACCCGCGGCGGAATCCTCGACACTCGCCGCGAAGCCGTGCACGGCGTTCTCAACGCCGGGTTCCAGCGTGATGAGTTTCTGGAATTGCTCTGTTAGGTCCCGCAGGTCGGATTCGAGGTCTGTCTCGCGGCGCACGACGCGGGCGATGACCTTTTCGACCTGAGCGAGGTCCTCGTCGAGCTTGTCGCTCTTCTCGCGCACCTCGATGAAGCGCTTGTCGTGCTTGTGGACCTTCGTGAACGCGTTGATAAAGGTATCTGCAAAGTTATCGAATACACCGCCACTGCCCTGGTCACTCGTAATGCTAGTCCGAGTGGCGCGGGATCGCATAGTGGCGTTCCAATCAGGAGACTCGAGGAAGGTGTGTAAGATCGGGGCGCGGCGGAGAATCGGGTGCAGAGCCAGACGCTTGAGGAAGCGCTGCAGGGAGTAGGCCCGACGGCTGGTGAAGTCCGGTCCGAAGCGGTCGCCGCGGACGTACTCCATGCGCTGCTTGTCGGGGAGGGGCGGGACGGCACATGCCGGGTAGTCCTTGGAGAGAGTTTTGGAGAGGAAGAGGAAATCGGTGAAGCGGCGACGCGAGGTGAAGGTGGGTTTTTGGAAGGAGGGAATGGTTGACTATGGTTGAATTGAGCTGTGTGTTAGCGAACGAGATGATTCTCGAATATTTTATGCTTTGTCTCTATCTCTATACTCAAGATAGCTGCCGCTTATTGCTGCTGCCTGCTGCCTGCTACTGCGGGATCAACTCACGTGTGTCGTTATTAGATATGATACGAATGCATCCTTCGTGCCGTCGCTTTCCTTTCGCGGCTCGCCTACGGTACACTCGAGAATATCGCCGGATAGGCCGGGGTCTTGGCGCTGGAGAATTTGACCGCGCTGGCGGTCCTCGCTGCTTGGATGCTCGGTTTCGATATGTGACATGGAGCCGCTCGAAGACTCCGTAGCTTCGGCTCCATCGCTGATCTGCCATGGGATGCTCGAGAACTCGTCCTGGTTAATAACCGCCATTGTGAATGAGAGTGGGAGGCTGGACGTGGACGTGGACGGGCGCACGGGCGAAGCGGCGGGATCGTGAATTGTTACAATAGAATGACGGTAATTCTATATAGCAATCTCGTAGAGAAACAAAAATCACATTGGCGATTCGTCAGTGCGTAAGTCAAATGATGGGATGGCGCTTGTTTTCGTTGTTGTGTATATTATTCGGTAAAGGAGCCGGGATGTTGGTGGTCGTGGGGTTGCGATGAGATGCTGGCAGGGTGGGATGATGGATCGTGGATGGTTGATGCCGTTGGATTGGCGAGAGAAATGTGCTGAGACGGCACTGCCTGACACAGCATACGTCACGCATCGCTATATACATGTCACGGATAGATGAATTCGTCAAGTCAAGTGCCGTCGGGTTCTGGAAGATCAACAACAATGGCGGATGTATTTCTTCGTCGTAACAATTGACTTGTGGATCTCGGACTTCATGCGCTCTTTTGTTGGAATACTACTCAATTTCTCAAATATTGTGTCTATCCATCACTGCTATGAAATCATGCATCTTTCAGTACAAAGCCCATCTCATCCCTATTATCATCAGTTACTCGCCCCCATTCTAACAGCAGTCGGAATAGATAGATCTCCATATCTTCTCTCCTGATTGCCTTCTCAGCCCATTTGCGGCCTTCTGCGGCAATCCATTTCGCATCCTCTTCTCGAGATGGTGTGATCTGGTTCCGCCCATTAAGGGAACCATGACCGTCCAAGCCGATGAAGTAGGACATCGTGCTATGCAAGGCGTGATATCGTAGATCTATTGGAACGAAATGCACCCATGGCTTCAGTCGTTCCGTGAACCATTCCTGGAAGATCGATGCGAGAACAGGCACGCGGTCTGATCCTAGGACTTGCCTTAGGTCTGGTGGTGGCCCGTTGCTGGTATCGAGCAACATCGCATAACGACTATCTGTATCAGTCGCTGGTGATTCTAAACCAAACTCATCTCGCAGGGGTGCACAGAAATAATCGTCACAATCGCCCGATGGGTTGGTCAGTGAGAACTGCAGTGGCAAAAGACTGTTGCCTTCGATAGTAGGTACGTCCTCGTATCGAAACCTGCTATTCTCACCTGATCCTATGCCTAATAGCATGGGAACCATGTCGGCCTCTGTTGCATTCTTGACGAGGTGTACCAAGCGCAGCCGATGACTACCATGAAGCGATCCATGAGTCATAGCTGGTGGCATGGTGTTGACATCGCCCTGCCAAAGCAGGATATCCAGCTTCTGATTAAAGGTTCTGCCCTCGTACTCCTGTTCGTACCCAGGTCGGGGAATGGGAATGATGATATCGCCGAAGCTAGAAGTTTTCGATGCACTGAAAAGTGGCACCAAGTCACCATATAGTCTGGATTGGTGAGGAAGGGTGTAAAACTCGTGGAGATTGAAGAGATCGGGTTGGTGGCATGGGTCAAGCGCCATTTGCCAGTCTTCGAGGAATTGATGTCTGCTATGAGGCAGGGTGCATGAAGCACAGAAGTCTCTTACATCCCAGTGGATTCCACCTCGAGTTGGCGATCCGGGCGGACAAGCAAGTGCCTGGAGCTGTCGGAAGTACGACGCCGACATATAGGGGCTTAGTTCCGTTGGTGAGGTGAATTCGTCGTCTTCTGCAGAGAGGTCGATATCGCCCCATTTTCCCAGTCGTCCTGAATAGGTCTGAAAACCCGGTTGAGTTGCGATCTTTCTTAGCTGGCTCATTTTATTCCAAGGAACCAGAACTTTTGGTCGTTCGTCCAGGTTGATGGCTATCTCCATCCTTGGAAGATGCTCCACAAAGCCCGAAATCAGATCTACGATCTCATCGAGAACTTTTCTTTCTGAAGAACCACCTAGGTAAGTGTAAGTTGCTTTGCCATTCGCAATGCGGATGATGCAAATCTTGGGCTGCGTCTTGAGAAATTCGACGCCCTCTCGAATCGTTTGGGGCTTTAGAGCCCAGAAAGGCAAGATATCCCTCTCAATCTGATCAAACTGGTCCATGATGACCGACTTCTTCTGCTGCGCAAACTCGAACCACTTGTCGAAGTTGAGTGGCGGCTTGCGCCCATGATGTCGTTCCTCGTATTCTTGTACTGCGAGCTTCAGAGTCGTACTCACTGTCGCATGCCGAAGCCACCGATCGGCCTCCACGCGACTCTGGTACACAAGTTCATCAACAGGATGATGCTTGAAAACTTTCGGAACGATGGCAGCGCGTATAATAGAGGCGATTACCACAATAATGAGTAGCAACATGAAGAACACACGCCTTATGAAAAAGACCGAGCGCATGTTAGTCGCATAGACGAATATCATAAAGCCGAATGAAACAAGGCCAGATGCAAGCGGCGGTAGTGTTGCCGTCGTCTGCTGGTAGGTGCCAACGAACAACACGCTGCTGATACTCGTTAGTAGCCCGGATGCGAAGATGGCGATAGCGACAGGTTCCAGGGGCGATGTATCGCACAACATGAGTGTTGCCGATATAACCAGAGAAGCCAGGACCAAGCCAGTGCCGAGAGCATCATAAACATAGAGAAGTTTGATGGTCCCAGAGGAGTGATTGCTGACATCCTCGCCGTCTCGTGGGAAAAACTCCGTCACTAATAGGAGAATGTATGTCACGATTGATGCGCTCAGTAAAATGCCACCAAGCGCCCGCAATCGACCCCTGGTAGTCCGCGTCCAGGAGAGCACCCTCCAGGAAAGGACAATGATGACGGCATCTACAACAACACCGGCCAATTGGGCAAACAGCACAAGTGCTCCTTGATCTGCCAAGGGGGAACAGAAATAGGTTGTCCGCTTCGCGAAGTTAGCAGCCATGTATGCCCCAAAGGTAAGCGCAGCAGAACCGAGAAGCAGGCCGAAGGGCGAGCCCTCGAGCCATTCCTTGAGGTCATCTATGGGTCCCTTCCACAAGTCTTCAGGCTCGTCTGAGACCACTGGCGGCGGACGATGTGAGAAGAACTTGTATAATGCTAGTAAAAGGGGCAAAAATGCCTGTGAGCAGAGTCAGTTGGTCGAGAACGGGCCGGAAGGGTTGGGAGGGCAAACTCACCTCGATGCCTGCTTTGGAACATTGGAAGTCATTCAGGACTACATAAGAGAACTCAAGTCTAAGAATGACGAGAGCCACGATGCAGGGTACATAGAATCGACGTGGCCTAGGCGGCAGTGATGGAGATGATGCCTTCAAGACAGCGTCGGAGTCTAGCATTGATGTTAACTAGGTACCTAAACTATCATGATCGTATGCAATGACGTGAGAAGCATACCGAATCGTCCATCAGCTCCTGGAAGCCATTTTGCAAAGAGACTTGTGGCAAAGACCAACGAGCCAGAAATAAGCAGGAGAAAGGAAGATGCGAGGCGTGGTTGGTCTACGACGGTCAGTCAGTCGTTTCCTAGACAGTAAAGACAGGGAGACGAAATCATACTGATCAATGTGTGTCTATTCAGCGAATATGAGAGCCACAGAAACGAAGCCAAAAACCTAGTGTTGTCTCCAGTCAACGATGATTGCTCGTTCGCGTCATATTTATAGTGCCACTCGCGACGAAGGATCGTGGGAGGTTTGTTGGGTGAGACTCACCAGATGCCCGTTAATCGCGTGCCATTATCGGGAGCCATTGAGAGACAGCATTGGGAAAAGAATACAGTAATCCTGATCGAATCAGTAGCACAAGAGACGGCGAGATCTACTCGGGCAGTTTGCCATTCGGAATGCGCAAGATGTAACGCGAGACGTGCCCAAGGGATCCTAACCAAGGGATACGAGTCGAGTCGAGTCCAGAGGAGTAGCTGTAGGACACAGTGCGTAGTACGTACTCCATACGGAGACCCAGCGACCAGCTGGCAACTGCCCTAAGAACGGTCGCTATAGTGATGAGTCGATTTATGGGTCGTCGATGACAACATTGGGGCGAATGGTCTAGGGGTATGATACTCCCTTCGCATTGCCTGTTCTGCAGGATTATGTGTCTGGGAGGGGTCCGGGGTTCAATTCCCCGTTCGTCCACATGTTTTTTTTTTTTGCCTGTTTTTTTGAATTCGACAGCAACATCCTCATTGTTGTCAGTCTTTTTTATGAATTATTTTTTTCTTTTGAACCTTTCTCGTTTTCCTTTTTTCACATGTTAAAGACGGCCCCGTTTGTACCTGCATTTCCTCGGAAGGGGAACATAGAATGTCGCTCGCTTGATAAGGAGGTAGCTTCGGCTTTCACTCCTAGATTCTATATTCACTGTCAAGTGGCAACAAAGGTTGAGAAACTCGGTGGAAAACATTACAACAGCCACGCGCGGGTTCCAAATGCGCCCGTTCCTGCGCAAAACCAGTCCGTGATATACAGTAAGAGATGGATGAGCAGCGGCGGTGTATCTCACACACAAGACTGTGAGATCGTTTACTTGTATCGTACTGTCAGCTCGGTGCTTGGCAGCGGCGCAGGTAAGTCGTTCAGGCTTCAGCGGAAGCAAGATAATCGGCCGATATCACTGACCAAGAAACTCGGCGGATGAGCATAGGACCTACCTATTTTGTACTCCGTAGAGCACTGCGTATCTTCGTTCCATCTCGCATATCTCGCTCCAAAGAATGACAAATATGAAGTCGACGCTACTGAAGATTACCTTCCATTCAGGTGGTGAGAACATCTGAGGTTAGGACGATTGGAGGTTATCGAGTCGCTAAGGTAGCAACCGGTTAGTTACCGTATTGCCATCCGTTGTCAAGACCAGCTTATGCCAACTTATCTGGTGTACGAGTAGATTGAGTGCCTGTCGATGCTACATACGAATATGAGATGTGAGACGAGGTCAGCAAAGATGGTGTGTTTCGTACATGAAGCGCAGAATTAAGCTTATTCCCACATCGAAAAGACTCCAAGTTCGACAGCAACACAGCAGATATACACAGTCTCGTCCCGATAGTGTTTACAGAATATACACACCGTCCAAGACGGGGGCTGGACCTCCAACCTGGGGTGATCCATCACTTCGCTAAGACGACGTACTTGTAGAATCGGCCGCTAGTGCAGGCTTCACAGTGAATGTGGAGAGAGTGTGAAAAGTCGCTAAAATGCGGGAGCTTTACTCGAACTGTTCCTAGATTGTCTCACCGCGCCACGTCCAGACTCCCCTGTTGCTGTCTTGCGGATCTCCCAGCGAGGAAATCCGAAGTCGTTTCTGCATCGAAATTCCAAAAACATCAGGGGACGGCATAGTACTACCTACCTAGATGGTCGTGAAATGCGACCTTTGGTATTTGTTTCCATGAGATCGTTCCTATCTTCACTGCCACTTTACGTATTGAACAGGTATGTACTCGTACGAGTACGATACCGACGATACCTTCCAACACGTTGAACCGTGAACGGTCGAAAGCTGGTTATCTCATTTTGGCTTCATCTTGGCATCTACGGAACAGGAACTCACAGTTGCATGTCAGCTCAGGGGTCTCAAGCCATGTCATCGGCAAACACAGCCCTAGTAGTTAGCCTATTCCGTCCTGCCATTGAAGGTCGGTGGCGTTCCAGTACGTGCGAAAGTACGTTGTCAGACACCGAGTCCAAGACGTGAGCTGAAGATATGTTTACTCATCGACAGCACTTTTATAGAAACACAGCTCAGTCTCACATGCCTGCCAAGACGACATGATCAGCATGACTTCACTGGACTACTCGTAGAAGTCTAGTTACGAGTACTATCGTATGCAGATGTCTCAGCTTTAAACCATCAGTGACAATCATGTCGGGGCCCATCGACATCTTTCCTCGATCGAGTCACGGGCCCGGCCGGGGTGGTGTTCAGCTTCCACCCAAGTAACGCTACCCGTACGTACTATTTTGGGGCGACATGTAACACTGGGTACACATCGATGACGATCCATGTTTTCGAGATGCAAGGACCATGGATCGACTCGCAGAGAGGCGTATGTAGGTACAAACCGCTGTCAATGGGTCGAAAAGAGGCGTCACGATACGTATATAAGGGCTAGTCAATGCCGGATTCTCTGGTTGTCTTCAGTCCATCTCGATTCATCACTCTCGGTTCTCAAATCAGTATTCAACACTTGATTTACCGGTATATCACACAGAAACCGAATTCAAGATGAAGTTCACAACTGGTCTCATCTCCTCCCTGGCCCTCGCCGGTGCTGCCCTCGCCGCTCCCGGTAAAGACAAGTCCTCCTGTGACAACAAGCCCGGCGACCAAGGTCTCCCTACGACCGTTATCGCCGGTGTCGAGGTTGTCTGGACCCCCATCGTGCAAGATGCCGTTGCACTCGTAAAGGAGTTCATCCCCCTCCAACCTTACCTCTACAACCACGTCATGAGAACATGGCTTCTCGGTGCTGCTGCCTTCAACAACAACGCCACGCTCAAGGCCAGCGTTGATCTCGAGCTCCACGCCCTCGGCTGCCTCATGCACGACATGGCCTGGGACCGTACGTCTAACCCCTGAAAGCACATCCCACAAACTCAACCATCTGATACTAACATATATACACCACAGAGCGCGAAAACAGCCCCTACAACAGCCACAAATACCGCTTCGAAATCGACAGCGGCGTCGCCGCCATGAACTTCGTGCGCAACCACCCGGACGGGAAGAACTGGGACGCCGCGCGTCTCGAGCGCATGTACGACGGCATCTCGCTGCAGACGATCCTCGGCGTCGTCGACTTCAAGAACATCGACACGCAATGGATCGTGCGGTCCGTCGGCTTCGAGTTCCCGACGCCGCGGTCCCCGCTCATCCCGACGCAGTACTGGGACAGCGTGCAGGGCGAGTTCAGCAACGCCACGCTCTTCCGCGGCACCAACGACACCTTCACGCGCTTCTGCGCCAAGGACCCGGCCTCTACGTATAATACCTTCCTCGAGGACTTTGGCGACGAGTATGTCGATGGCTACTCGGCCAAGGGCGCGCGGTTGTTTGATCTTATCCAGGGCGGTCTGGAGGCTGAGGAGAAGATGTATCCCGAGGTTGCGTTCACGGCGCTGCCTCCTGTTACGACGGCCTCTGCTTCGGCGTAAGCGGTGTGGTTTTGGTGGTTGGGATGATCTTTTTTTTGTAATTTCAAATATACCCCTGTTCATGTGTGATGTAAATTCCAAATAGAGGCCGGCTTTGCTGCTGTCATCTTTTCATGTTCTGTATCTGTATGCCTCCGAAGAGTTACGCTTAGCTAGTAAAGCGAATGCAACTTCGATAATGAGTCTCTTACCTTCGTTGCTGTGTATGTTGATCCGAATTCAGGATGTGGTGAATTGTACGGAACGCGAATGAAAGTGGCCACTCACTGACTACTGCTGGAGATCACTGACGGCAGGCAAGCGGGTGACATCAAGTCGGACTATTGACAATATTGACGTCTGTGGCTAGGTATGTACCAGCATCCTCAGCTTCTCTCGAACCCATCTCGTCTCGTCTCGTCTCGTCTGTGATGAAGAAGAAGAAAAGATCGGCAACAGCAAGACACGGATCCGCGACGGCACATTATTTCCGAGAAAACGCAACCCCGTGATTTGATTCCGCACGACGGCCATTGGATCATCGTAATTGCTATGCCGCTTGCGGGTTAGGGTTGGGGATCGGATTGGGGTCTACTGTGAGCGACGTACGAGTAGGAAGGGTTACGATACAAGCAGGTAGTTGAGAACTGACGACGTCTGTAAGCTTCAAAACGATCTCCAACGTTACGCATCGTCAGATCGAGCGTAGGATCTTGGAATCAGTAGGGAATATGTACCTGTTTATAATAATATACTTTCCGATGATACAAATGATTGCTGTTCTCTTGCATGTCGATATGCGCAGGCGGATACGGATTTCTTCGCTTAGATATCGTGAGGTGCAGAATACAATCGCGTAGATATCTTCAGACGTTTTCCGCACTCTGCAGGGAAAACACGTCCTCGTTTCTAGTATGTTAAAGACATCGGCCTTTCAGACGACTCACCTTACAAAGTGATGCCTAAATTGTATTCTTGTGATAAGGAAGAAGGGACTGCGGTTTGTTGTGCTGGTTGTACTCACTAACACATTTGCGCTCACTCTTCTGCACTTACAGATGTCAAATGCACGGCACTTCTTTATCTCAAGCCACCAAAGTCGTTACAGAAGCCGGCTTAAACGAGGATAAATCCTCCCTCGTAATGCGTAGGTAGTAGTAATTGAGTTCGGAATGAGTAGGGTGCATCGTATGAGCCAATGGCAAGAACATCATCTGTATCGGTGACTGCACTCGGGCATTGTGAAGATCGTCGTGGATTCAAATTCTTATTCAACCTTGTAAACAGAGAAGCTTTGATTATTATCAAAACTCACATTCCGATAAATAGACGATGGTTATGAAGAATGCGAAGTCAACGCGACAAACTTGAGATTCTCTCAAGCACCACAGGTCCGCCAATTCACCAGCTCAATCAAGCAACGCCCATTACGCAGCAACCAAACCCAGCTAACCGTCTTAGGCACTAACGCTACCAGTAGCGCGGCCGTGGCCCCCCACTAGCGCCGCCCACCCGGAACAGACGCCCCCCGGAATTCCGCACCGTACAGACAGAAAAACGTCATCACGACTCGAGCTCTCAAAACATCACAACAACAACAATTAGGTACCTACAGTCAGGCATACGATACCCACCACTCAACTCACATGAACACGATATCAAAGTAAAAGCCAATCTGACTCACAAGCCTCTCAAAACCACTCTCAGCAGCAACAAGCATAAACAACAATGGGCGCAAAAGCCTCAAAACCCGCACAAACCGCCGCCCGGCGCTTCCCAACCCGCGCCGCAGGCTCACCACCAAACCCAACAACAACCACACGGCCACAACAACCCAAAGGTAAGCCCTTTCTCCCATTCTTTCTCTTATCCCCCTCATATACCAAACTAACAACCCCCCCCAGCCCGCCCCCCCCACCACCCGAAACCCCCCTCCCCCCGACACAATCCCCCAACCCTTCTCCGACCGCCTCCGCGCAATGGGCATCGCAACCCCACACCCAACCTACTCCCCCTCCTCAACAGCCACAACCGCCCCCATCCCCTCCTTCGAAGCCGCCCAGAAACCCTTACCGCCCCAATACCCGCCCGCCTCCTCAAACCGGACGCTCAGCGCCCTCGAAGCGCGCCGGCGCATCCAGGCGCGCGCGGACGCCGAGTTCGACGATCCCTCCGGCGGCCGGGAATTCCTGGATGCGCCGACACTTCGACGTGCGTTGCTTTTAAGGGAAACGGGGATGAGTGAGACCGAGATTGAGAGGACGTTGAGGTTGAAGGGGGGTGTGGTGGGACGGTTGGGGCCGAGGGGGGTTACGGTTCCTGTTGATACGGCGGGGATGAATCGGCAGACCTGGGGTGGGTTGCATGCGTAGTGATGAAAGATGCAGAAGAGAAAGAAAAAAGGGGTTGGAGGGGCGCGTGGTGGGTGGGAGTTGTATGCGCGCTGGAACTATCTGATGTCGAGGGTTTATGTGACAGTGAGTCACCGTGGTGGATAGGACTCCAGAGTCGACATCGGCGCGCAGACAGAAAAAGTCCTTTCAGCATTTCGAATTGCGTACATACTTAACATTCATCCGTTTAATGGAGCAACTGTATTGCTATATATAAGACTAGGTACGGCAGACAATATGCTGTCCAAACCTCTCAGCTCAGCAACATCGCTTGACACCGCAAACGCTACTCAGTTCCAAGAAATCGCCCCTTTTCGGCTTATTCTCTGCCTGTTTGGCCAGACCATAAGCACGAAGCTTGCGTCTCTTTTCTCGACTCCTTTCTTCTACCACGCAGCATGTCCACCATCTATCCGTAGATCGGCGCCCGTCATGAATCGGCTGGCATCACTCAACAGGAAGACAGCGGCACCACGATAGTCTTCAGGCTTGCTCAGCATTTGGAGCATGTTGTCCTTGGGCCATTCGGTTTTGCGCTCGGGGTGCTGCACAAACAGCTTCTCCACCATCTCCGTCACAATATACCCGGGGGAAATGGTGTTCACTCGAATCCCCTTGGGTCCCCATTCCATAGCTAAGTTGCGCCCAAGTTGTATAACAGCCGCTTTCGAGGCGTTGTAGATTCTGTGAGTGAGGAAAAGATTATTAGTGACTCCTATCTCCTAAATTTGTGTCCAACTGGGATGTTCCTCTCATGAGAGGGAATAGGGGCAAGAGAACTGATAAGAAGAAAAAATGAAAAACTTACGGGCAGATCAGGCCCTTGTTAGCAATAGTACCACTCATACTGCCGATCAAGACAAGACTACCAGTAGACCCAAGACGGATCATATGGCGAGCAACAGCTTGCGCCGTCATGAACACACCCGTCACATTGACACCCAGCATACGATCGGCATCCTCAGCTGTGTAGTCCAAAGCAGACGTCTCTTGCTGAATACCAGCAGCCGCAATGAGGCCATCAATGCGCCCATGCTTGTCCGCAATCTGTTTCACAATCGAGTCAAGGCTTTCAACTCCTGTCCGGACATCGACCTGGTGGTAGTAAATCGAAGTTCCCAGCTCCCCTTTTGCCCGCTGAGCTACTTTCTGGTACTTCGAGCCGAGAGGTGGCTCAGACTGTCGATCGAAAACATGGACTAATACTGTGTGTCAGAGGTATTTGCTTGGGTCTTACAAAATCAGCAAAAAACAGGTGACGACCAACCAATAGCACCGGCTTCCAAGAGTGCTTCTGCCTGTACAATACCAAGTCCTTGAGCCCCGCCCGAAACCACGATGACTTTGTCCTTGAGACTGAATTCAGGCAAAACTACTCTCGGGGCAGACTGAGGCGCTTGACTGTTTGACTTGGTGGTGGAAAAACATTGCGATGCCGTATATGGCGTTTGGCGACTATTTGAGTAGGGTGTTCTCAGTAACACGGCACCGTCTGCTCGAGAGGCAACAAGACCCCCTGAGACCAACGTAGATGACGTAGCTCTGGCGAGCTTGGATAATGAGGGCGCAGCCCGCGAAACTCTCGGCACAATCGTCGCCATTGTGGTATAAATGGTGAAGTCACACTTTTCGCAGTGGTATGTAGTAGTCTGGTCAGGTGCAGAACCGCAAGCACTAGAGTCAAGATAAGCAGAATGAGAAGTTCAGGAAGTGAGAGTCGAACAGGCACACAATGAAGATTATGAGAAAGAAGTGGTGGCAACCTCAGATGTAGTCCATCTTTATACTTCTCGCTACGCCAAGCTAGGGAGCCCCAAGGGCCAAGAATGGGACGGGACGGGATCTAGAAGAGTGTGGACCAAAACCCTTACCAGGGTCAGGGGAACCAACAACTTGTGGCGCCCGAGGGAAAAGGAAGCCTGTTAACGATCGTCGTCACGGGTTCAGCAGATTTATTTTTTCCTTTGACGCACAGATTTTCTCCGGGAAGCAGTTCAACGAATCAGTGGTCTCAGGGGTTTTCACGTGCCCGAATCTGGTTGGGACTTCATCCGCCAACGTGCCATCGGCAGAGAGATGGAAAGAGAGAGCGTCAACGGCGTCTCCTGGATACTACCAAAACGGTAATGCCCCTCACGTTTTCCTCTCTCATGCGAGGGTCCCCGTCGGCTGGGACGGCTCAGGGTCTCTCTGGAACGAACGGCGCGCCAAGACAAGGTCCGGGAACTCCAAGTTTTAGGAACAAACGGGATCTTCGCGACGCGAAAGAGACTGTTCACTGCCGCATCCGTGCAATGAAAGCGCAGAGAAATCGGTCTCCTGATCTATTGCAGCTGTTCGGGTCTCGAGGGGGAAAGCAATCCTACTTGCCCATTGCCTACGAGCTCATTACCGGTCCAGGGTAGAAGAAGAGCGGCAGATGAAACCGGTGAAGGAAGTCCTTGAGACATGCGATGGTCTGTCTACGAGTACGTTCCGGATGGGACATGGGGTCCAAACTTGCAGATGTCAACGTCAACTGTGATTTTCCGGGGCTGCGTGGATGATGGAAAGGGGATCCACCGTTGCGAGGATCGTCCTTACCCCACATCCGGGATGCCTGTTTCGGTAAGTGCGGAGAGAACGGTCTGGGCCAATTAGGTAATGCATGTGCCAAACTCTCGCCCGGTAGCACCTGCTCGTGCCGTGACCCCTGCAATTCAACTCCAACAAAGACTTGTTCTGAACGCTGGATTCGGTTTCCGTTAAATGAATTTCATCAATGTGAGAATTTATTGTGTATTGGCAGGGACTAAGTTTTCCCGTTCATTCTTTGACATCCGTGTCTGAATGCGCCATCGCAGCAGCTACAACGTCATTCTCTAAGCCGGTGGTTGTTCTAGCCAATCACAATTTGGAGAAGCTAGACTTCACCATCGTGTGATTGGTCAGTCGACCGGGAAGGTGGGACAGGAGCCACTCTCCGAGTTTAAAGTGTCCAAAAATCAGTGCCGGGAAGTCGCAACGGCGTCACTGAAAACCTGATCAGGAAACAGCGAGGACAAGTGACAGACCGCCGTTATTCTTCATACAAGTCGCCATTGACCGTGGATTTTACATGGCATCTACGCCTACATGCTGACAACATGCGGAATTCCACACCTGCTCGTACTAACTTGCACTATTTTGTCAATGGATCAATCCGTGCATGAATATGTAGGTAGACCAGGAAACACGGAATGTGTACCGCGTCCATCCTTCGTCTGTGTCTAAACGCCGCGGCGTCTTACTATATATACCTAGCCGACAGAAACTGGCACGTGGATAAGTAAACCCATGGAGTCTAGCCAAGTCACCTATGAGTACAACGTACCGGCCGCTAACCTCCGACATAGGGGCACGGAGATACTACCCTACGGTATACCGGTAACAACTACGAAATAGTTGGTTACGATCGGTAGATGCCAGGACTCGGGATTCCCAAACGGCATTTCGTTCCAGATAGAATGCCCTATCACGCGATCATAATCCCAACGTATCATTGCCCAATATCGAGTCCAGAACGGATGCCCGGAGGGCTCATGTTCTCCCTTTGGGCAACCCGTGACCTAGGTTGGGTTATCCGAATGAGCCGATGAGAATTCCGTAGTGCTACGGTTACATGACACATCATGACAGAGAAGCAGAGCGAATTACCACCTGGGGTTTAGATACCTAACAGGAACTCGGCCTTTGAAGTTCATTCCTTGGCTTCAGTGAGGCGGGTGGAATGCTTTTTCTCTTAACCTATTACATCTAAACCCACGATAATAACACGAACTCCCATCCCAGCCTGTGTCTAGCAAATTGAGTCGTTGCGACCTGAGAGCGCCCCCGGGGAGAGAGAAAGCATAGCTACTGTGACATCTGCTCACAGCAATGCTGCCTTATTGTGTCTCTTTGGCTAAGCTCCATCGTAACTGATACCCTCTGATGGTTCCCGTCAACGAGAAACTTGGTCGAATCGTAGCTGCAGGCTGTTGATCCGTTATCATTCCGGTCTGACTGCATCAACAAGGGCAAGTAACGTCGATGTTAGATCTTCCAAGTTACAGTCTTGGTTTTGACATACTCCTCCAGTCCCATCGTAACATTGAACCTGCCATATCCACTAGCCTTGGTGCCTCCGTGAGGCAAGGCCGCCTCGTCGTGTACCGTCATGGTGTTGATGTGCACGGCTCCGCTCTCAATTTGCCTAGCGAAGCGCAATCCCGTCCTCAAGTCCTCGGTGAAAACGGAAGACGAAAGACCGTACTCGGTGTCGTTGGCAATGCGTACCGCCTCTTCCTCGCTTTCGACTTCTATCAGGCTCACGGTTGAGCCGAACGACTCTGTGTGGTAAATGTCCATCTCCGAGGTCACATTCATGACCACAATGGGTCGTAACTGTGTCTTCAACAATTCCTCGACCTTGTCGTTCTGTAATAATAAGGAGGCACCTTTATCCAATGCATCCTTCACGAGTCTCTTGTTCTTTTCCACGGCTCGTTCGTTGATGTGCATGAGGGCATCAGGGAAGAACTGAGCCACAGCTTCTCGCAGCTTCTCTTGGAACGCCTGGCTGATCTTCTTGTGCACGATGATCTTTTCGGTGCCCATGCAGATCTGACCAGAGTTCAAGAATGCACCCAACGCGCAGTTCTGTGCCGCAAAATCTAAATTGGCATCGTCCCAGACAATGGCGGGGGACTTGCCTCCAAGCTCCATGACGACGGGCTTGAGATACTGGCCAGCAGTTCTAGCAACTAAGGGGGTAACCCTCGGATCAGCAAGTGCCCTTTATTCATTGCCATCATCCTCATCATTCGGAGCGTAGGGAGACTTACTAATCCGTCCAACAGCAGTGCTTCCTGTAAAGTTGACCTTCTTGACGTGTGGGTTGGCGATGATAGACTCCGTCACCGCAGGCGCTTGAGCTGGGCTGGTCGCTATGAAGTTCAATACACCCTTGGGCAGACCAGCGTCATTGAACACGGTGGTGAGAGCGTGTAGAGCCCGAGGCGAGAATTCGGAGCCCTTGAATACCACGGTACAACCGGCCGCGAGGGGATATAAGATGGCGCGGGCGCCGAGAATATAGGGTGCATTCCTGTTTGTGCATCAGCCCAATTATTCTCGAGTCGACGGGCAACCCATCAGAAAACGTACCATGGGGAAATGGCGAGCACGACGCCGTACGGCTCGCGTACTACCATGGCTTGCATAGCGGGATTAGAAAGCTTGGGCACCATGCCCTCGAGCGCTGCCAGGCGACCGGCCGCATCCTTAATCATGTCGATGGCAAAACCGATATTGGACGAACTCCATGATGCGGGCTGGCCAGTTTCGTCCACGATATGCTGATCCAATTCAGGCCGTCTCTGATCTAGGAGTTCGGCGACTTTGAGGAGGATATCCCTTCGAGCACTGTTCGAGGTGTCTCGCCATGCCGGGGCCGCAGCGGCAGCGGCGTCGACTGCGGCCTTGGCTTCAGACACGGTTGCTAAACCGCATAGGTGGACAACTTCACCCGTAGCCGGTGACCTCACCTCAAAGGTGTCTTTGGGGATGACTTCCTCGCCGTTGATGATAAAGGGAACGATGTATGGTGCCATGTTGAAAAGCGTATAAGTCTACCTATGGACTCGATGTCAACTTCTCGAACCGTAACGTCTTATTAATACCGTTCTACTCGGTGTCCACATCTGGCTTGTCTGCAACATAAGCAACACAGGCTGAGGCTTAGCAGCGTGAGACGTGATATAGGATCGCATGTAGCTCGTACAGGGAGGGCCTTCCCTGACATCGAGAACATACCCCGCCCCTTCATAGCCTAAATCTGTCGAATATGTAATATGTATTACATACCTAATGTAATCGGCAAGTGGCTCAGAGGCTCTTCAACGTCTCGGCAGTCATCTCGCTATGAAAGGGGAGGGTTTTGGAAGTAAAAAACTTACGCACCTAGTGGTCGTCTATGCAGATGACTCAATGCTCGTCTTGGACTCCTGGAACAGAGAAGGCTGAGGAGATATCGTAAACAAAAGGGCTGAATATTGACCGACATTGTGTAAACAAGTGCCGACTTACACTACTGAGGAGAGCTGAGGAGGGCCCACGCATGGGGAGCCCTACACACGACGGTTACGGGAGTTAAGACAAATCAGGCATGGACTATTCCGTAGTCGTGGCGGTTCGATTTCACGCTAGGTAGGTCAACTTGTTTTGTCGTAGGCAACCTCACGAGCATCGGTTTCGCCCAACCAACAGTGAGATGAATTCGTTTACTCATACTGAGTCTGATGAATATTCGCAATCCGTGTAGTATAAGATTCATTTGTTAAAGCATCAGCTGCAGCCAACAATAGGGCTTCTGTTAGTACGAAAGATGTATATATATATATATATTCTCTTCGGGCATAATAGTACCTAATCACGAAGACGTTGACTCTAAACTGACTTGGACATGGCGTAACGGTAGGGACGTAACATTCCGTTTCTATTAGTGTCTCGATATGCAACGAGGCAGCATGGGTTTTTCCGTACCTACATCGATCAGTAATCCGTACCTACATGGCATTTTTTGTTTACTTATTCCCTCGCAGAGAGAATTGGGAAGAATTGTCTTTTCAACGATGCCGAAGTCCGGAGAAAACCCGACTGCCTGCCGGGTCCCACTGACGCCTTATTGAAGGTACTTGGAGACCCACTCATCGCCTTCGGTCCAGGAAGTCATGCTGATGATGCGGCCGAGCCCCTCGAACTCCGGCAGGCAGTGGGTAGGGGGAATTACGACGAGTAGGTAATCCATATTCGGTGCCGCCTCAACTACAAGTACACCGAGGACCGGGATTTGAGAAACGGGCACAGAGCCACACATGTGTGCCCTTACCTCCTCAGAAAGGGACGTGTGCTCGAGTCCCAAAGACTTCAAAGTTCAACCGACACTGACGAAGGAACGATTCAGCAAAAGGCATGCCTCGGTTCGGGCCTTTTTTGATGAGTAGCATGTTTATTTGCGGAATTCATCATGCTTGCGCATGTGATCCCCATGAATCGCCCCTTTCCTAAAAATACATCATCAGCGAATCTGACCGTTGACCTCCCAACCACTGGGATGTTGACCTACCGTTTGTTGTTGTTATTTTATAACCTTACAAAAGTCATGAAACTACGGATAGACAACGTGCCAGGAGCATGCGTGACAATCGCCTTGCACGTTGCAACTCGATACAAACTCATCCGGCAACATCTATTACTGATGGAAAGTTGCCGTGTGGAGCACAATCATGATCTTATCGATCGCGCCGGCGGAAGCAAACGAGACTGTTATGTCATTCAGTCGTTGCCTACTGTAAACACCAGTCCGCCTCAATATTGATTAGTTGTGGGCTGTTTGTGATTTGTGATAACTTCCAACTACTTTAATACAAATCAATGAGAAGCAAAACAAGCCGGCAGACTCTCCGTGAACCTTAACACGCCGGCAGCGAAGAAAGAAAGAGTTCTAGACGTTCAGATAATATGTGTTAGTGTGTATGACGACTTGATAATGGAAGATGATCGCTGTCAGATGTTTGCCGCCGATACGTCATGGAACGGCTTGGAAGCAGTAGCGCTTTCATGTGAAGGGTTTCGGATGAAGTCGATCGGCAAGTTCGAAAGCTGAGCATTAGATGTTTTCCGTTACCTTCCTCGGAGACTCCTGGTTTCAGACTCCTTTGACGGTATTAGACCCCCTCTCGAGTGATTTGGAAGTTCCTTCCAGGTCTTCAGAGTCCGTCGTATTCAGACTATGAAAGAGCAGTAAGTGAGGATCACGAAGGGGCGCTCTGAAGAAACTGAGACTCAAGCCCCTGTAGGTTGGCGAAGGGGACAATATCATTCATGACAGCACTGAGCCATCTTCTGATCTGTCAGCATGTTTCTTCGTTTATCATGTCATTCCATCACACCGCACTCCGAAGCCCATGTGACTCTTTGAGCCCCCCAGTAAGGGGCTCCTGCCATATTCTTGTGCATAACAAGTCTGAAAAGCAAGTAGAGGATCGCTGTTTCGATAGGTTTGGTTTCCTGCTCATTCGGCAAGCATCTCCATCTAAAAGGAAACACAAACTCGTACAAAAGGCTCGGTACAGTTGGTGAATAGGGTATATTGTGCATGCAGCTGTGTTGTTGTAGTGGCTGACAGCCTGAATCGAGTATAACCTCATGATGATAACCGTCACTAGCCTGTGGAAGTGCGCAGGCCACCTGAACATCTGTCCGGGATGGATGCATTATCAGGCATGAACGTTGGGGCCAAGGAGTCACTTGCGAGCATTAGATCTGCGCCATTACAGCGGTGCAGTGCTGGGAGTATATTCCAGCTTCTTTCGTGATAATTCACCGGGCGGTATTATATATCTCCCGGGACCCCCACGGATAGCGAACCCTCACTTGGCTTGTGAACTCCTCGATCTCGATCTTGACGATGTGTTCGCCTGGAACTACAACAAGACCTAAGTGTCTCGTGAGTGTTTCTTGAGGATTCCCAGGGTTAACGCTTGCGGCGACAATAGGGGCGACAATAGGGGATCCAAGGGACTGTTGCTGAGCTGGTTGCCGGTACTCATATGTAGCCGAGAGGACAACATTGGAGTCCTGAGCGCTGGTTAGACAACGGGCTTATCGTCTTCAAAGCCTACGGACGGACGAGCAGGCACAGGCAAACTAACAGTATCGGTGCATTTGAAGTTCCCAACAAATATCCGGCCGTCTGTACCATGAATTCGCAGCCGCTTGTTGATGAGCGACTTGAGGTAGGCCACAGAGGCGTCCTTCGAAGGAGCATCGTCCATCGTCGTTCGGTCCAGTTGCTCAACCACTTCCTCCATGTTTACCACTGAGTAATATATGTCACTTTGTTAGACGATGTGTTCGAAGCTAGGTACGGAGAAAAATGAATAGACCTTGGTGCTTCTTATCATAGAGACAGAGTACGGTATGTGTGAGGTCAAGAAAACAGAGGAGCCCACAGTGAATGCAACTCCGTACATTCCTGACGGGCGGAGATTATATCCACCCCTATAGATGCATATGACGAATATTCTCAATACATTACCGTTTATGTATCTATACAGTATTAATTCTAGAGACACGGGATTACGGTGATCCGTAATCCGTACAATACGGTGCGCTAAGGAATGCAGAAACGGAATGTCTGCCTGTCATTCGTAATCCCGGCCTGCTTCGAACTTCGCGTTCGACTCATCATCATCCATGCTTCCTTCACAAACCAAAGGTCCAACCCAAGCGTTTTCCTACGCCCAAAAATTGACTCGTGCAATCGTAACCGTATATTGGATTGTCTTGGACACTTCAAATCTCAATGAATATGCGCCTAGATATTCCACCTTGACCTCAGAACCCTGAGTTGGCTCTATTTTGCCATCATGGGTGTGAACGGCCTATGGACGGTAATCCAGCCATGTGCGCGCCCGACGAATCTTGCGACTTTGAATCAGAAACGTCTTGCTGTTGATGCATCCATCTGGATCTATCAGTTCTTGAAAGCCGTGCGAGACAAAGAAGGCAATGCTCTGCGCAACTCCCATATCGTCGGCTTCTTCCGTCGCATATGTAAGTTGCTCTGGTTCGGCATCCGCCCCGTCTTCGTCTTCGATGGAGGCGCACCAGCCTTGAAGCGCCAGACGATTTCAAACCGCAAGCGCAGAAGGGAGGGCCGTCGCGACGATGCCGTGCGGACAGCTGGAAAGCTTCTGGCCGTGCAGATGCAGCGCATTGCCGAGGAGGAGGCCGAGAAACGCCGTCGCCGCCGAGATCTCGAGCAAGAACCTGCCGAGGAGATACCTGATGTTGAAAAACTCGTATACGTCGACGAGATCGGTATGAGCCAGCAGGAGAGACAGAAAAGTAGAAAGTTCTACAAACAAGATGCCTATCATTTGCCAGAGCTCGACGTTGCCATCGACGGCCGGCCCGAAGATCCGCGCATCATGAGTATCCAGGAACTCGAGGAATATGCCAAACAGTTTCATAGGGGCGAAGATATTAATTTGTATGATTTCAGCAAGATCGATTTTGACGGTGACTTTTTTAAGAGTCTACCGGCGGCCGACAGGTACAACATACTCAATGCTGCAAGAATACGCAGTCGACTAAGGATGGGATTGAGCAAAGACCAACTCGCGGACATGTTTCCTGATCGGATGGCTTTCTCCAGATTCCAAATTGAGAGGGTTCAGGAGAGGAATCGTCTCACTCAGCGATTAATGAAAGAATCCGGAGCAGAGTCCGATCTCACGGTAGGCGTCAATGGACGTATTGCCGGGGAGAAGGACCGAGAGTACATCCTCGTCAAGAATGAGGGCGCAGAAGGCGGCTGGGCTCTTGGTGTTGTCAGCGGAGAGAAAGATAAGGGAGAAATCCATAAGCCCATTGATGTTGATGCCCTCGACATACAGTATGAGGCTAAAGACGACGACTTTGATTGGGAAGATGACGAGTTTGAAGATGTGCCAATTGAGGGATTGAATAGGCTTCCAAAACTCCCCGTCACCATTACAACCCAAGGTGGTGATACCATATTTGAGACCATTGCTGATGAGGCAGAATCCTTATTTGGGGACGGAAATGACAACAACGAGGAGGAATCTCTTTTTGTTGGCGGAAACGACGCAAGTACTGATATGGCGACACTCCTTGGTGCTTCCTATGATAACGAAGCTCTGCTCCAAGACGAGGAAGAAGACTTGAACCGAGCCATTGCGCTCTCTCTGAAGAATCAACACGGGGTGAAATCTCCCACGGAGGAGGCAATAGAAGTGGACGATGAAGACGCAGAGTTTGAGGACGTTCCGGCTCCTCGATGGACACAAAAAGCTGTTGAACAGCCTCAACCGATAACCTCGACAAGGGGTAGGATAATTGCCCATATCGTCAATAACAGAGCAAACGCGGCTGTCCCGAAACGCCGAGGAAGCAATAGTAGCAGTGGTAGTGACATGGATCTTCGATCGGCAGCACTTGCTGCGAGAAAGAAGAAGCTAGAGAAAGCAAAAGCAAAGCCGCAGTCTCCTACAGTGCCTACGGAAACGCCCGCTGCGAATGGTTCCTTTAATGGCCCTCTCCCTTTTGAGAAGTTGGATTGGAAGTCTAGCATTTTTGCTAAGAAGCCTGATACTACACGGCTTTTGGAGCAAACAAAAGACAACACAGACGAGGACGGTGATCTCGCTGGTGGGTTTTTGCCTGACGCTGAAAGTGACGACAAGCCTCGTCCACTGCCGCCCTGGATGGTACAAGATGAGACGGATATCCGGGAAGTATTGAAAGCACAACAAGTGAACGAAAAAGAAATCAATGAAGCAGACCGGGCAGCGGCAGCACAGGAAGAGAAACGACGCCAGAAAGATATTGTTATAGAAATCGGATCCTCTGATGATAGCGAAAGCGATGTCGAGATTATCGATCCTCCTCCTCATCAGGAGAGCCTGACAAATGCAACCAACATTGCTCCCCTGTCACAGTCACTTACCTCGGCATCTCCAGTTCTTAACCAGCCCGTACGTGATTCTACCCTGCCTGAGACGGAAGGGCCTAGGGGTGAGGATCTCAACGAGAAAAGCAACGTAGAGTCGTCAAAGACAGTCACGTTAGATCACCGATCGAATTCACCATCCTCCTCACCAGAACCAGAGTTTGAGGAAGTCGAAATAGTACAACCTCCTGAAGAATTTAATGAAAATACCTCTCCTCATCTGGCTGCTTTGTCCCTGGAACCCGAGAAACTAGAAGAAGCGATATCAGAGGCCCTAATACTGGAGGATTCGGGCGAAGTTCCCAGCATAGATGCCAACGGTATACCGATCGGCGAAGATGAACTTGATTTCAGTGACCCTGAAGAGGAAGAACTACTTGCACAGATGGCCGAGGAAGCCGAGGAACACGCACGTTTCGCTAGTCAGCTAAACAACAAATCGGAAAAGGAGAACCAAGAGGCCTATGAACGGGAGCTCAAGGCTCTCCGAGCACAACAGAAGAAAGATCGCAGAGATGCAGACGAAGTAACGCAGATCATGATCACTGAGTGTCAAGCCCTCCTCCAGTACTTTGGTATCCCCTACATCACTGCGCCAATGGAGGCCGAGGCCCAATGCGCTCAGCTTGTAAACCTTGGTCTCGTCGATGGGGTGGTCACAGACGATTCGGATATTTTCCTTTTTGGCGGAACGCGTGTCTATAAGAACATGTTCAACAGCAACAAATTCGTCGAGTGCTACCTCGGCAGTGATCTCGAGCGAGAAATGTCACTCTCGCGCGAACAGCTAATCTCCATCGCCCAACTCCTCGGCTCTGACTACACCGAAGGCTTACCGGGCGTCGGTCCCGTTACCGCCGTCGAAATACTCTCCGAGTTTCCCGGTCGAGACGGATTGACCAATTTCCGCGAGTGGTGGCAAGATGTCCAAGTCCCAGGTCGACCCAAAGAACCCGACACCGCATCGACTTTCCGCAAAAAGTTTCGTAAATCCCAGGCCCTGAAGCTATTCCTTCCACCCAGCTTCCCCAGTCCGGCCGTTTTCGACGCCTATTTGCATCCTGAAGTCGATCACAGCACCGAGCCCTTCCAATGGGGCTCTCCCGACGTCGAGGGACTCCGGCAGTTCCTCATGAGCACGATTGGCTGGAGTCAGGAGCGGACGGACGAGGTCCTGGTGCCCGTCATCCGGGACATGAATCGGCGCGAGGCAGAGGGCACGCAGAGCAACATCACGCGCTTCTTCGAGGGCGGTGTGGGCGTTGGTGCGAAGGAGGCGTTCGCGCCGAGACAGAGGGTGCCGACGAGTAAACGGATGGCGCAGGCTGTGAATAAGCTGCGGACGCAGAGGGTTGCGGATGCTGTTGGTGGTGAGGAGGTGCAGGAGGATGTGAGTCTTGCTCCGGGACGGAAGAGGAAGGGTGCTGGGGACGATGGGGAGATGGATGGGGATTATGAGGAGGAGGATGGGGTGGAGAGGAAGAAAGCTAGGGGGAAGGCGAAGGCGAAGGGGAAAGGAAAGGGGAAGGGTAGGGCGAAATAGTGCCCGAGGGGTCTACATGATGTGGGGATTCATATTTTTGAGTTGTTTGTCATTTGTATAGTGTGCCTTCAATTGCCAGATATCCAACGCGCAAGCATGCCAGAAATATATCGCATGCAGGCAATTCCACCTACCCCTACGGATGACGTATAACACGCCGACAGCGAACATGAAAAGCGAATTCCATATCACGAACATCAATCCGTACCTTTCCGTACAAAAATGATATTTTATAATATGTGCCTATACATATAAGACTTGAGAAGAAAAAGAAGGGAAGAAAGAAACTCGAAAAAAAGTCCCCCCCCAAAAAAAAACAATTAAAAATCGCAAAAAGAAACAATCAAAAGTCCCAAAAAGTCCAAAAAAAACGTACAACACCAGGGATTCGCTGGTCGTCACCGACCCAACTACTAATCTGGCCCTCACCGGCTTATCTATGGGAGAGCGGACGGGATCCCGAGTTCTCCAGTGGGTATGGTCGTACGTGGCGATTCTCCCACCTACAATAGACTATATCCTCGAGCACCTAAGGGAGGAGTCCGAAAGGAAGGGGGGAAGGGAGGGAAAACCGGGAGATTTGCAGTCAATCGCATGCATTCATCTCACGCATCGTAATAAGGTATGTAAGGTAAGAACATCAATTCGCCTCTAAAAAGGCCCTCGCTAAAACCAGGCGCCTCTGATCCCCACACACCTTTATATGCCCTTTCAACAAAACAAACAAAAACAACTATATACACCATCCCCGGACTAGCTAAGGTAGATAGATAGATAGATAGATAGGTATACGAGTGGATATGGAAAATATGAACAAAGGTATACCCCTCCGTTGAAACTTTCGACGCTGCCAATACGCCGTATTTTTTGGAAAACCTCCCATGCTGTAGATAAGACGTTCCACCTCTCCATGCACCGTTAACCGTCAAATACACCCGAAACGCCGTGGTTGAAAAAATCAGTTAGAGAGGATGTATGTGGTGAGATGTGATGCCCAAGTGGGTGCGATATGTTGGTGTCGATGTACGATGAGTTGCTTCTCACTTCGTCATTAGACTACATGGATTTTCGAGTAGTTCTTATGTGCCTCGACTAATTGCTCGATCCGGGGCATGAGCTCGGGTATCCGAAACGGTTTCGAGATAACATCATCCTAGAGAAGTCAGTATCTTGCTCACGGGTCCGTTCCGTTGATAAACAACTTACCACCCCAGCGGTCTTCGCATTCTCGATTTGTTCCGGCCGGGCATACGCTGTTACCGCAATAATGGGGATATGACGATTAATGGTACCATCTCGTTCGAGCTCGCGGATTTTCCGTGCACAGGTCATGCCGTCCATAACGGGCATTTCTAAATCCATCAGGATGACAGAGATGTCGTGGCCGATGGACTCGTTACCGTGCCAATACCGCGATTTCTTCAGGATTTCGAGAGCTTCGCCTCCATGATTGGCCACCTTGGTGGTACTCCCAACATTACGGAGTGATCTCTGCAATACTTTCTGGTTGACCAGGTTGTCCTCGACGATCAGCACGTCGAACAATCGTCTGCCATCTTCGGAGAATTTCGGCTCCGAGGAAGAACTGGGTTCGGAAGAGCCGTTCGTCTCGCTGGTCGCGGGTTTCTTCGCTCGAGTCTCAATCGTCGTGGAGGAACCTGGCGTTCGGATCAGAGGCGGTGGACAGAGTAGGGCCTTATTTTCCGTGGGTGGAACATTCGTTCTGCGACTTTTAATGTAGAACGAGAATGTACTACCAACACCCCTTTGCGAAGCAACACCGATCTGGCCACCTTGCAATTCGGTTAGTATCCTCGAGATAAACAACCCAAGGCCAGATCCACCATATTGGACATGAGTACGAGGAGTTGCCTGAGAAAAGCGCTGGAAAAGGAGCTTCCTCTCATGATCATCCACGCCCCTTCCGGTGTCCTGGACAGTGAAGTGAAGGTTCAACTTCTCTCCGTCACCCCAATCAGGCTGATCTCTAAGGTCGCTTTGGTCGGGTCGATCACAGGGGAAATACGTAATTCCCGGTTCTGCGACTTCGGAGATATCTTTCGACGTGTTGAGTGTGACGATGATAGACCGTTTCGGGAGCGATTGGGTGAATTTGATAGCGTTCGTCATTAAATTGATCAAAACTTGAAGAAGTCGTGAAGGATCTAGTTTCACCCAGTCAACACCCATGTCAATGTATCGATTCTTGACCTGCAACTTCAAGTCTATGCCATTCGTGTTCAGTTCTCCTTCGAACATTCGGAGCACTCGTTGTACAACGGCCAGGGGCTGTACGTCGACAGGGGTAACGAGGAGTAGCTGCGAATCCAGTTTCGACAACGTCAGTATATCGTCAACAATGCGTTTCTGATGGCTTGCACAGAGGCTGATGGTATTCGCTGCCTCGAGACACCCTGCTATCGCAATCTTGAAATTTTCGCCCTTCTCAGAGTCATCGACCGGAAAGTTGTGAGTGAGAGTGCCTGCTATTTCGTCCGCGCATTGAAGAATTGCACTCAAGGGGTTTCGCATCTCGTGACTCGTAATGTCGATGAAGTTCTCCTGCTGACGCTTCAGTTCGAGAGCCTCCTCCCTGCGCTGCATCTGAATTTGCTCGGCCAACTTCTGTTGTGAGATGTTCGTGATGCATCCGAAAATACCCTTGATTCCACCTTCAGGATCTTTCTCGGGATACGCGCTCATCAGAACCCACGTATCGATGATTAAATCTCCTTCATGGCGGGTGCATTTAAATCGGAATTCGTGAGTAATGGCCACCTTTTCTACCACGAGTCGCCGCCAAACTTCTTCGAGAGCCGGTCGATCTTCATCCTTGACACTCTGCATCCAGTTATTGACACTATCCGACCTGTTGTGTCTAGATAGATCCCACCACATATCGTTCGAGTAGGTAATGTCTCCTTGGTGATCGGCGATAAACATACCCACGGGTGCAAATTCGGCCATTCGTGTAAACTTGAGTTCGCTTTCCTCGACTTCCAATGTCCTGATATGTAACTGTTCTGTCAGTTCTTGGCGATCTGCTAGGGCCATCTGAGCCGCTCGCTGACCCCGTCGGATTTCTTCTTCGAACAAAAGCACGGACGCGAGAGATGTTGCCAACTGCCTTGATAGAAGAGTGATGAATAGTCGATAATCCTGATCGTAAGGGCGCCGGGGGTTGACTCCCATGACGATGAAGCCAACAACACTCTCGCTACCCGTCGTCGGGTGGACTGGGAATATGACAATCGAGCGGCACGGCTCACCACTGCCACGTAAAAGGAGGCCATCCATAAGTTTTGTCGGAAGAGTACCTAATTCAGCCGAGAGTGTGATCGGCCGGCCAAAATTTGACATAGACTCGCGCATGTAAGGCGCAAAGCCTTCATTGCTTGTCTTCAAATCCAAGAAATTGATCAGACAAGGGTGACCAGGAGGAACACCAAGAGATGCTTCCAAAGTCACCTGAGGTGGGTTCATCCAGCTGCCCGAATGAATAGAGCCGATCTCACTCCCTTGGTCCTCGGTAACTGAATATACCAGGTTGAATGGTACATCATCCTCGCTGTAATCAAGCCCCTTGTTCACCTGTCCCCAGAAACTCTTGATGTCCCGAGCAAGCGATGTCCTCTCTCCAACTTCACGTAAGGTCAGCATCATCCTTTCGGCCATTTTCCGTCTCGTGTTCTCAAACGCAGGATTGTAGAGGCCAACAACCGTTCCATTCTGTCCGACCAACGGTACAATCGACCAGGAGAAAAAGGCCTCTTCGTCGAAGTTGTCTCGTCTCACGATGAGATGGTCGTCGTTTTTCAACATGGCCTGACCAGACTCCCAAGCACTTTCGAATATCGGTTGGATGTCCTCCCAAATCTCCGACCAAGCGTCTTTGTATCTCGAGCCCATCAGCTTCGGGTGTTTTCGACCGGCCATGGCGACATATGCCTGATTATAAATTACGGTAAATTCTCGGCCCCAGTAAAGCGCAGCGGGATGAGGGCTGCCCATCACCAAATTGGAGATGGTGCGGAGTTCACGCGGCCAGTCTTCGATGGGACCAAGTGGTGTGGCCGCCCAGTTGACTGTGCGAGCAAACTGGATGTGTTCGGGTAGGTCAGGTGTTAAGGGGATTCGAGTCCAATCAAAAGAGGGCTGAGGCAAAGATACAAGTGACTCCGGAAGAGTCTGGTGCAGGGCCGCCATTTCGTCAGTTTCGTCGCTAGAGCCCGGTCGACTTCGGTCATCAGCGCTGATTTCACCAGCATCGCCAGCTTCCTCATGGCCAAGAGCGGCAACATGGTTGAGACTCTGGAGCTCAACAACAGGCGTCAGACCGGGACTGGGTGATTCAAAAATCGTACTTTGTTCCAAAAGCGGCTTGGGAGGAGTGCGCGGGGCTGGAACCGTGTTTGTGCTCGCACTGACAAAGCGAAACCTGTTCCTGAGAGTAAAAGAAGTCCAGTTAACACCGCCGTAGCGGTACGGCGAGGGATAGGGATCCAGTCCTCCCGCGACAATTCCGCCCGACTTGACCCATGTTCCGAAATTCACATATTCAGTTTTGCTATCTTGGTCCTTCTGCTCGTCTCCACACACTAAGTGCCGGATGGGATCCGACGCGTGGAGTGCAGGGTTGGCATACAAGACCGAAAAGGGACCCGTAGGTTTACTGTTGATGGGGTTGAGACTGTCGATAATGAACGTCGGGCGATCGTCGCGTTCGAGCAACTCTAGAACTTCAATACTATAAAGGGCCTGTAGACCGGGGGTGGATGGCTGGGCATCGGCGCTCTGACTCAAGCAGACGGCCTCGGTGGACGACCAGCTGCCCGACGTGCTGGACGTCGACGTCGGGCAGACGGAGTCGACAGTACCGCGCGGTAGCTGGAGAGTTGTCACCTCGGTGCCATCCTGGACCGTCCGCAACATCGTTGTCACCTCTGATCCAGTGTAGCCAAGCGGTCGAATGAATAGAGGGTCTGGTGCACAGGAAAAAAAGAGGGGGGAAGTCGGGCTAGCAACCAAGTTAAGTGGTTGAGTGGGCCTTGCAACACAGCTCAGGTCGATCTTCGGGAGGGGCGAGAGCCGAACCCGGTGTTTCTTCGCGAGAGGCTGGTTGATGCTTTTTGCCGCAGCCGCAGCCTCGACTTTCGAGAGTCGCTTCGACCACACCGACTGCCGCTGGCGCGACTGTTCCAAGACAAGAGGGACGGGTAGATCAATGCGCGCTGGGGCTGCCTCATTTATCAAGGGCGCGTTTTTTGTAAAGGCAGAAGGAGTGGCAGTAGTAGTTGTAGTAATCTGGTCTTGTTGTATTTGTGCATTTGATAGGACAGCTATCAAACCAGGATGGCCAATTCCCGTCGCGGATTCCCTGGCCACTTCTGGCGTCTTCGCATGGGGGGTGAATTCGTGGTGGTGGTGGCTCTGATCCGGATCCTGATCCTGGGAATCGCGGACGGGAGCAACGATTACAGCTGTTGTTGGGCCTGTAGTGGTAACTGGGACTGGCGCTGACACAGGACCTGGACCTGGATCTGGACCGGGGGATGGACGCTCGGGTGCAGTGTGATTGATGGCAGTAGTAGCAGCAGGAGCAGTAGCAGTAGCAGTAGCAGTAGCAGTAGCAGGAGCAGTAGCAGTGGTGGTGGTGGTCGTAGTGGGCGTGGTAGTGGTAATATGAGCCGGAGCAGTCGAGATAGTGTCGCCTAGAGTTCCCAGAGTTTCCAGAGTTTCCAGAGTCCCCAGAGTTGAACTTGCTGAAGGTTGAGGCACGTTACACTCTGCTGCTTGAGTCATGAGGGGGTCGTGCTAATAAGTAGTCGCGAAACTAATCGTCGATTGCCACGCGCTAAGCTCCCGTCCAAGCCTAAATAGTGCACACTTCCTGTCCTAATACGTATTCGGGAAGAGGTTAGGCGATGTGTGGCCGTGGCCATGGACAGCAGAATCACGACGACGGGCAGAACGAACAGAACGAGCAGAACGAGCAGAACGGACAGACAACGCTGTTGGCAATTCGAGCACGACCTTTGCTCCAGCAGCGCAGCCGAGACCGGTCCTAGATATATGGATGGTAGATCTAGTAGTAGTAGCAGCAGTGGCAGTGGCAGCAAGAGGTAATAGTTGTAGTAGTAGCAGTAGTATCGCGAGTACCGAAGCTGCTTCTCGCGTGGAATCTGGATGGACGGGAACGAGATGCTGTCCGGAGCGGGTGATCGCTGCCGAGCTCGAGCTGTGCACGGAGAGGACCAGGGGTTAGATGGATCTGCTTGCTTTTTCTCCTTCTTTATCATCCTTTCATTCCTTTTGTATTCCGAATATTTTTTTTATTCTGTATCTCTTCTCATTTTTACGGGACTCCTTTTTCCAATATAGGCCAGGTAATGGATCTCTCTCTGGCCGTCTCTCTCGTTCGGGGCCGACAGGGAGCGCAGCGTATGAATCCGAAGGAGCGGGAGCAGAAGCTTGGGACTCCCTTGCAGTTGTTCAGAGGGAAGTGGTTGGTGGAGAACGGTGGTGGAGGGGACAGGAGAGGGTGCGGGCAGGGGAGCAGGGGAGCACCGTCGGTAGCATGGAGGACAGGCCCAGGTCGCTGCTGCCACTACGCGACCGACACAGCACACTAAAGCCCTAGTGCTCTTAGTGCTAACGAGCGCTAAATGGTCTAAATGGTACCCTACGTTAGTGCACACTAGCGCACAATCCATGCGCTAAGGCGGTTATGCTCTAGATAGATCGCCCGTGATAAGTCATGTGACTTCGCTTGCTATCCTCGACATTGGGTGCGAGCGGTGGCTGCCTGTAGCGATGTTCGAGGCTCACGCGACATTTCCACAGCATAGATTGTGTCTTCCAATCGAACAAGTTAACGTCGCGAGTCGATCTGTCAAACAGTTCGCGTTGTACGTTGCAGAGGCTGTCAGCACGCCATGGTGTTGGATGATGGTGGGGCCGGATGTTCTGGTGGCAATTTGTGGCAACTTGGTGCCAGTCAATACCAAATAATACGGTCTGGTTGAACAGGTCGGGTTAGATCTGGTCAGGTCTGATCAGGCACTTTCCGGTAAGTTGCCAGTATCTCGCCGTGCCGTGTGGCACCTGCCTGGTCATAGCAGCGACAGCTTCCTAGTGGCAGCCAGCGACTGCTAAGCCCATGCGTCTGTATTCCGAAGGCAGGTAGCTACGCAAGACGCCCGTATCGTGACTTCCAGAATCGAATATCCTGACTAATCAGAGCACGATATCTCCTAAGTGAACACGCGCATACTTACGAGGACAACACTCACCTTTCTTTCTCTTCTCAACTTCGTACTTCGCACATCATTGACGCTCAAGTAATCCGTACATTATCGTAGGTCAGTATGAACTTGTGTCACAAGCGCTAGTCTGCACTAACCAGTGCACTAGACGTCGTGGGGATCAAGGAAGCTGTGGATGGCTTGACTAAAACGTGTAAAAGTACGAGTACCCTCCCTCTACCGACTGTACGGACCGCCGGGCACGTCCCGGTAGACTACGGAATATTCTTGACAAGCTGCCATGTGTCTGGTATTATATATCAACTAGCCGTTATACCTAGACGCCTAGACGCTGCAATAATGATGATGGTGGATGTCGTCGTATTCTATTTTATGAGGTGTTCAGGAAGCGGATGGTCTGCGTAGGCACCATTACGAGATTCAGACGAGCTCGAGATGACATATCGATCGCTATCATTAGTATGATTCCGCACACGATCACACGTCAATATCGTCAAGTACAGTCCATTATTAGTTCATTCACTACTTCGCCCATCGCGTCGAATGGACACCCAAACGGTCCGCTCACATGCGAATCGTCCCGAGTTGCATGGCAGTGCCGATATCATATACTCGTACTCGCAGTCTGCGTCTGCTCGGGGCATGTCCTTGTTCCGTCTGCTTGGGTTACAGATTTAAACAGGAGGAGTCGTCGTACAAATGGATGTGTGTCACGACCAAGAAGCGTCGACTGTTTGATGATCCTCGAGTCTAGGTCGATCGAAAAGCTCGCAGCTCGCCCAACAAGGCTTCTACCGATACCCACCCATGTAGCGAAGAGGGACTTCCGCGGGAAGACGACGCTGGTACGGACACATGGGGAAGTGATCGCCCACTACATCCCTCCAGGCAGCGAGCTGAGGCACCAGCTTCGCGATATTGTTGGTCAGCAGTGCCAGATCCAGCATACACCGGTGACTCGCGTCGCAACTTCATCTCATATGCTGTATCTCCGTCTCGTGCGAATAAGCAGCGAGCACGTGCGGCTAGCTAGCCCGGCGGCGACGGGGAGCGGTAATCCGTACGTCGACTTATTGTGTTTTGTCGTGTTAATCTGAGTAAGATATAGGGCTATATGTGTAAGGTCTCACATGTAAATCTACGGAATGCCGACGGGTGATCTACAAGTGCATCTCGTGGCTAGTGAAGAGGGACTCTCCGTACTGACCAGTCTCTTGCCAGTGTAGAGTTGAATCTCCTTGCATAAGCGAGAGTCGTCCTCATCATCGACTGCTGTCACCGCTGCCTGAGATTCAGAGGCCATGAAGGCAAATATGCCAACCGAAGAGCCCGGCAAGTTTGTAAGTTTCGCCCAATGCCGCATCTCTCGAGCCCTTGCATAACATGTCGGGTCTGAGCGCATGAATTGTACAACAGACACACTTCGTAACTCGCGAGATAACAACAATTTAGGAACAGTAACTCCGAGTCCTTGTAGTAATAAGACGTCGTTTACGAGTACTCGAGAAGGTCTATAAAAAGTCTTAACAACTTGTATATACCACCACTTCGCACTTACTCGTAATGATATATGTAAGATATAAAGTAAAACAGGAAAATCTCCGAGAGATGCTACCAGTCAACTCTAGAACACTAAAATTCCATCTTCGTTACCGAGAGTACGGGATAACGTATAATAGGTTCATGCGCCGGCAGGGATGCCTTCCCATGACAAATTTATTGGTCCCTCGAATATCATATCCATTCTCCCTTCTCTACGGATTGGGTTCCCTTCGCAGAGGCCCAGTTCGAGCCCGTGCCCCGACTTAGACTCGCCACGGAGACCCTCCACATCAACCCGGTGAACTGCGGTAGTGTTCTCGACCCACGGTTTCAAATCAGGAGGACATACGGAGAAAGAGAAACCCCGGTAAGAAATGCGGTCCTGCTTACCATGAAGTTTCTCCGGCACATGCTTCTCGAATTTCAATCCAGACGGATGGCAGTAGATCCGAACCCTCAAGCCTCCCGGCGGCTCATCCTTTGTAGATGCAGTGGAGACTCTAGTCTTCTCGCCGGGAGTTCCTTAATGTGTATAGTAATATGTATGAAGCATATTTGCCTAGTTCTATTCAGAACCCTGCAAGTTGAATAAACGAGCCTCGAGAACAGCTTCTCCGTGCTTGCATCTCTGGGACGAGGGTCCATGCTGCACGGCAGTACCTGGTGCAACGGGCAAATGTTCCCACGAAGATCTCTATCTCTCTCTAATGTCCGGCTTACACGTGTACGGATCTGGCTACGAATCTCGGGAGATCATCTGGTCAACCACTCAAACGAAATCTTGACTAATAGATGACACTCCGATGAGGGACCCTCAACGTCATGATACAGTCACGACTTACCAAGCTAAGTAAACAAGCAAGATGGTGGAGGTGCGGGAACGTTAGCTCACGGTTAAGTTCCAGACGGCTTGGGGCATCAACATCATCGTTACCGATCGTCGAGATACTAGCGAGCTGTCTACTAATCAAATCGGTCTGAACCGGCACCACGGGTCAATTCTCCTCCATGCCTGCTCTCTTACTCTCTTCTTTCTCTGGTTCCGCAATGTGAACGAACTGGTGGTAAACACGTACGGAACAGCTTGCAGTCCGCACCCCTCTGAATCGGCCTTGGCCGATCTACATGTAGTATGCGGGCGAGCAGATCCCACTCTCACGTTTTCTCGACCCGGACCGCACGTGTATCCCTTTGCGCAAAGCTTAGCATAGTCGCACTCGCAAAAGAAAAAAAAAACACCCAAACGGCCATTGCCGGTTACCAGAGTCTTGGAAACAGACATCGCGATGATAAAGTGACGAAGCTAACGTCTGGATATTGAAACCATTAAGCATAGGATAGCCATATCTGCATGCATCCGGAGTCTTCACACCGTCAGCTAATATCATACCTACTTACGAAACTAACTACGAGTACGGATTACCTAGGACAGCTATTGTGAGGATATCGTAGCGATGAGAAGGAACTTATTCTCTCCATGAAGATATTAGCCCTTCGTACGGTGCTCGATCAGTCAAGTAGATCGTCGACTACCTATAAATAGATCATGACTTACATACAGTGTCCGCACAGGTGGAGGTTTTAGTTGAGTAGTGTGTGTGGCTGGTAAATATTCATCGGATCCGTCTCTCTCATCAGGGGGATTTGCACGGGAGAAGAAAGATTAACACGGAGAAGGGGATCTCATTGAAGATGATCCGTGCCTTCATCGCTTTTACCCCGGTTCTCGGACCCAATAGATCGAGTCTCCCTACAAGCACTTCATCGGGGTACTGCATCGTACTCATACCCTCTTACTACGAGTAGCGGGAACAGTTAATTATCTCAACGATATGATCGAGGATTAAGCGAGTTAAGTATGTAAGTGAGGTTCCAAGTATGAAAGTGCACTTGTAGATCCTACTGCGACTCTGCGTACTCGTACCTAGGTATATCAAATTATGTATCGTGAACATTCCCGGCAATTCGACAAACCGTGAGTCCGAGTTCGAGGCTTGACGATGATGGTGATGACGGCAGAAGAAGAAAAAGAAGAAGGGGGTATATGTAAGCCCATTATCCCTCTCCTTTTTTTCCATACCCGTGAGCAGTGGAGGCATTAACTACTATGAGCTTGGCAACTACGAAGTAGATACGAGTATGTACATACCTACTACTCGTACTAGGTGAACGTCTCAACGAACCTATCAGGATAAGAATAGAACTTGGGGGTTGGGTGCGTGTCACCGTCGCCAGAGACGTCCGGTATTATGGCTTTGTACGACACAGTTAACTGTCTTTCATGCACGGAATTCGTTACTTGTCAACTCTCATCGCGAGTCGTGAGGGACAGATCAACTCGTCAGTTGAGTCTGTCAACAGGCTAACTAACAACATCCCAAAACAAAGACTCGAGAGAGTTGAGTCGCATGTTAGTTTCACAACTACCTACTTCACAACTTCACTCACTTTCTCTTTCTCGATGCCTTCCAAATAAAGTAGTACCTAGGTATTCCGCACGCAGCGGGTAATGTGAAAGTGGGAAGTCCAAGCTACTAATCAACAAGCCAAGACTTCCCTCCAGCGAATCGCAACCCCGGTCTGCACGCAAGCCCGGCTCGTGCCATCGTGATTTAGCCCCAAACCGAGGGAACCAACAAGACCCAATCCCGAGGGGACAGGCCCTGGCCGCCAAGGGCACCATGGCCCCTCTCGAATCACAGCTCGGCGCTTACAGACCCTTCCTCCCGTCGTCGCCTTCCCTTCCCATTGGCTCTGTCCCGCTCCATATCACGACCCCCAACTCCCCATCTGTGATTCAGCCTGCAGCCGCCGTGCTTCTGATGGCCCTTCGCTTGCGTCGGCACTTATGGGCACCTTAAAATGGCTGACCCCCAGCTGCATTGCGTGGCCGCCCGGCCCTCTTCGACCTTGTCTAAACCTCCAAACTTGTTCCCACTAGGCATTCAATCTATCTTGTCGTCGTCGGTCGACGACAGAGGTTGAGACGACTATTCCGCATCGAATAACGATCCGATGTGAACGCGTACGAGCGATAAACGGGACTGAAGCTCCATAATACCAGCATAACCGAGGCCGCAGATCATTACGAGGGAAATTTTCGAAAAAAGTGCATCCATCACCATTGAAAACGAAGACCGATACGAAACCAATATACTCAATTCCCAATCGCCATCATGGCCTACAAGATCCTCAAGCGAAGATGGCCCTCACCAGCCGCCATGATCATCATGATCATCGTCGAGCTCATCATGACCGTCACCCTCCTCGTCCTCACCTCCCTTGCCCAACCAGACCTCTACCGCACGAAACTCTGGCGAGCCGGAAACGAGCTCGGCTTCAACTCGAGCCCCTCTGAGATCCTCTACGCCTACGCCATGGGCAAGAAGCCGCCGACAATCCCCTTCGTCTGGTCCAGCACGTATGTCCCTTCCCATTTCCCCTCCCCCATAATACCCGCCGGCTAACACCCCCCAGCTTAACCGACTACAACGTCGCCATAGCCATCATCAGCCTCTTCTTCCTCATCACGCGCCTAATCGCCTTCATCATGGAGTTCTGGTACCCCATCATCGTCCTCCCCATCAACATCGCCTTCGTCGCCCTCTACGCCACCAGTCTCGGCGGCCAGGCCGGGCCCGATTACCTCGACCCCCAGCACCCGAGCCGCGTCGCCTGGTACATCGCGAAGCCCTGCAGCGTCGCCGTCAACCACCAGATCCAGGGGTACTGCAGCATGGCGAAGGGGACGTTTGCCGCGTTTGCGCTGATGTTGTACGTTCCCCTTCTTTTCGCAATTGTTCTCCTCTCATCCCCTTCCTCTGTTCCCCTTCGTTTGTTCCCCAATTCTCCTCTTCCTCCCCTCCCACCAAAAAAAAAAACATCCCACCATATATACCCTCCCAGACTAACAACCCCCACAGCATAATAACCCTCGTAAACCTCGCCCTAACAATCTGGGCCCTCCTCCCCAACGACCGCGACAAGCGCGAATGGGACTCCGACGACGAAGACGACGACGACGAGCCCCTCGGCTCCGGCAAACAGAAAAGCGACTCCGCATGGGAAATGCAGACGATGCAGCCGACGCGCGGTCCCAACGGCGTGCCCTACACGCCCCGGACCATGGCGTTTAATACCCTGGATCGGAAGGCTCGTCCTTGATTAACCCCGATCTTATCCGACGCGTATGAGTGAGAAACTGGATTTCTCGCCTTGAAAGCAAGCAGGGGGGATGAATTTACAAAAAAAAAGATGTTTCTATTTGGATACCCAGGCGCAATGATGATGACGATGAGCGATGTTTCTAACTCTTTCTTTCTTACTCAAAACACTCAAATCAATCAAGTATATGTCCCCTTTTGCGCGTTATCTCTGTTCAGCTGGACAATTTTTTTGTTCTTTTTGACAACATTATATCTACACAACTATATACATGCGTTTTATATGAAAGATTTTTTTGGTCCAGCAATAAATCAGTCAACAACTTTTCTGTTCCCCGGAGCGAACGCGTATATACAATTTTTCGTTCCCGGTTCACACACAATCAAAGCAGGGGGCCCCTTAAGGGCTAACAGAGACAGGGCCAGTAGGGCCAGGAGGACCAGGAGGACCAACCTTACCCGGGCCAAAGTCCAAGACAACAGCCGAAGAGTCCGGCACCGAGACCTCCACAGCGCCATTCTTCACGGTGACCTTCTCGCCGATGGTGACATTGTGCAAGCGCACGGGCTTGCCGAGCTGGAGCTCGTAGTTGTAGCTGGTTCCGTCCCAGGTGATACCGGTGATGGCATCACTTCCGTTCGCGTGCAAGCGGTGCACAGTAGCCACGCGTCCGTCCCGAACGCCCTTGACGTCCACGCTGTAGGAGCGCACGGGTCGCGCCGCCGGGTTCGGGTCGCTCAGGTCTCCGCTGCCCCCGTTCGTGTAGTTGTACTGACGCATGTTGATCAAAAGGACACGCTGCACCTGGTTGCGCACGTACGCAAGGTAGGCAGAGTCCTGCACACCGACCTCAGGCTCCGAAGACTTCACGTTGTCAGTCGCGAGCTTCGCCTCGGCAATATTCACGGGGCCATGGCCGAGGAAGGCAGCGACGGCGATGTTGCCGTAGTAGGGAGCCTTGGTACCGATCGACTCAAGGTCGGTTGACACGGGCTGCCAGCTAGCATAGCGGTAGTTCGTGCCCATGTGCATGTGTACGCGTCCGAAGCCGACGGAAGCGCAGTACAAGTTGAAGTCGATACCCCAGAGAGCGGCGCCGAATGAGTTCGAGAGACCGGGTTTGCCCTGGTTGTAAAGCGAGTTCGTCTCACCCATAATCTGAACGGTACCGGGAGAGGCAGCGACAACGGGAGCAAAGTCAGTGAGGTGGGCGTCAACGCTCGACATCGTACGGGTGTGGTTCATCAGGGTGCCCTGAAGAGTCACGCCAGGAGAGGCCGCGCCGGAAATGTAGCTAAGGCAATATGTTAGTGCAACCGTGCCTCAGGGAACTCGGGATAGAGAACTTACTTGTGAGTGGAGAAGTAGCGGATGGTCTCGTCTTCGTCAAGACCCGCCTCCCAGACAGGGCCGGAGCTGATTCGGTTACCGACACCAGCAAAGGAGGGAGCGTAGTAGCCGTATGTCGAGGGGTTAACCATGCCAGGGCAAGTCTGGGCAATCACCTCCTTAATGGCACGAGTGCCGTTCAGCCACTCGGAGACGTAGTCGTCAACGCCGTAGTCCGAGGGGCGCACGGGACCCTGCGAGCTGGTGGCATAGAGGTCGGGCTCGTTACCGTACTCCCACCAGAAGAGTCTCTGCTTGCCTAGCGTCTTGCAGGCGATCGCAGCCGTCTTTAGCAGGGTCTCGTGCACTCTGCTGTCGTGGTTGCCGCCCAGGTTGAAGCCGTGGATGAATTTGACTCCGGGCCAGGTCAGGTACGACTCGAAGTAGGCGTCGCCGATCTCAATGGTCGTCGGGTAGTCAGGCGAGCGCGTCGCGTTCACAGTGCCGTTCAGCGCGATCGTCAGATCGGGGTTGTAGATGGCATAGTCCTGAGTGTTGCCTCCGACACGGATGTAGGGCTTCATGCCGGCGAACTGGCCGAGGTTCTCGAGCAGGTTGTTGGAGAAGTCATTGGGGTGTGAGAGGTTTCCTGTGACGCTGTGAGCTTTTTTTCTTCTTCATGAAGGCTTTGCAATTGTCTTACCTGCAAAGTCAGGGAATGAGGCGAATTCGATAGAGAAGGCCACAAACTTCTCGACCGGTGGGCTAAGACTGGCAGTGGAAGGAACACTGGCGATGATCTTTGCCGTGGCCACGCTGCTCATCGCCAGCGGGTATAAGAGAAGTTTAGACATGCTGTGCATCCTACTCCCGGCGACTGCGTGTGAGGACTGATTGGTATCGTATCCTGGCTGCTATTGCGCTTTGAAGCTCCTGGTAAGTAAGCCTGGAGATAGGGGACTCATAGCTGTCTCGAGGGAGAGCGACGTGGGCTTACTTATACGCGATCAAGGAGAAGTTATCAAGCTTGCTTTCACTCTCACGCCCACGATGGTCCTCACGCCGGAAATCGTCTGCCGATGCTTACTTGGCCCACGGAATACTACCTACCGTATCCGACATAGTCGTTGACAACCAGTGCGGAGGCGCACGTGTATGATTGCTCTTTCTTGTGAGTGCCCTGCTCGACAATGGCTCGAGGACTAATCGACACTCTGACTCGGGAGGAGACAAGCAGGCGTGCATGGTACGATATAGGTAAACCTGGACTTATTACGTTCGTCGAAGTTCGTAGCGAAGCACCGAATGTGTGATCTAAATTAGAGGAGTATGCATGCTCTGGGTTTCCCTACTATCTAATCGGCCCGTATATGAGTAGACATGCATGAGTTGACAACGTCCTCTGTTTGTTTGTGTTAACTCAAGAAGTCGACCCTGAGCCCTCGAGTAGGAACAAAGCGAGCCGTTTGCGGAGCCTACCCTACTTCCAGAAACAAAGCGAGAACGACGGGAGAGGCCTAGATCAAAGAGCTGTTAGTAGTATCATAGACGGTTTCTGGACCTAGAGGGCCAGAACAGAGATCCGGTCCTACTATTTTTATCCCAGGTACTACTAGTAGGTAGATCTGTTGAGTCTTAGAACTCTTAGCACTTCGGCTTATCGGCTTCGATGATGCAATATGGTTGGTGAGGATCAAGCTTCCAAGCTTCACAGCTTCACCTCGGCGTGTGCCTCCTCTGCGAACCAGACCATGTCGCCAGTGTGATATGAAATTACGCCAGATCGTATTGGCCGTTTGACTTTTTTTGCTCGTCCAGCTCAGGGCCAGACAGCATCGTGATTCATGAAGACAAGGCGTTCATTTCGATGCTCACGTTCTGAATCTGTTCGCAATAACTCGTCCAGTTCCTGAGTCGCCAACTCGGTGGACGAGCTCATCGAGCTAGCTCCGCAGCTATGCTAGCCCAAGCCGTGATCCTTTACCCGTCCAAAGGGCATCATTCCACTCAAGGTCCTCGTCTGGACTCTGGAATGGAATACGAAGGTTCACGACGTCGTCAAGGTAGCTTACCGGCAGTTGGTAGGTAGAGCCAAGCATGTAGATACCGTTGAGGACCTTGAGCGGAACAAGAGAGCTTGGAGGGGTTATTGTGCGGAATCACGATTCACGGCAACGGAGAAGAAGAGGAGGAGGCGAGACGAGACCGCGACTTGTTTCCGCGACTTTAGCTGAAGGAGCTCAAGGATTACGTACGAAATAGGCCTCAGGCAGGTAAATACTTACCAGGCTAGCCTAAAGCGCTCGTCTCCAACATCCTAACTTCCCAAAGAGGCATAGCCGGCCTGTAGGTCTCCCCAGGATTCCCCGAACTTCCCCCACAGCTGGTCCAGCCGATGTCGTCAACGCGCTTGCAAGGGACCCTCTCAGCAGCGGAGAAGGAGCAAGCACGACATGGCTCCTGCCGAGGGGTTCCATCCCAGTTCCATCCCCGCGGCATCCTCTCGCAACGCGGGTCTGACATTCTGAAGAGCTCCTTCCGTAGCAGCTCTCGGCTGAGCTCTTACTCTTATTCGCGTAGCCAATATTCGTAATCCGTACAGCCAGCTATAGCCAGTCATAGCCGGCCATAGTGAGCCACAGCTTCCCCTCATTCAACATCGTCCAGCTTCATTGGCTCTTCCTGCCTCTCTTGCTACACTCACATCTTTGCCCCGACGTCGCCTTGCATGCTGGATACGTACTCGTGTCCGTGCCACAATTGCCAACCATGACACTCATGCGCTCCCTTCACAAGTGCGCCGTCTCCGCTGCACGCTTCCCGGTTCAATCGCAGTTCAGAAGGATTAGCCTCCCATTAGTAGCGTCAAGACTAGCTTCCACGATGATTCCCAAGGTAGGTAGGGAGTGACATCTATTTCATCGTTCCCTTTGTGCGAGTGGCGATTTGCGAAGAACAGTCTAGGTAGTGGAGAAGCGACGCTGATGGCCGGTCTAGCTTAACGATCCCACGCTATTCAAGACGGACGTCTGCTACGTCAATGGCGAATGGGTAACAGCGGCCTCGGGCAAGACCTTCGAGGTCCATGACCCGGCGACAGGCAAGCTAATTGGAACTTGTCCGGAATTCGATGCCGTGGACACCGGGAAGGCCATTGCCGCGGCTTCTGAATCGTTCAAGATCTTTCGCTCGAAGACGGGTCGCGAGCGATCCAGACTCTTGCGCAAATGGTATGATTTGATGATGGAGAATGCCGAGGACCTGGCCAAGTTAATTACTCTTGAGAACGGCAAACCTTTTGCGGATGCGAAGGGTGAGGTAAATTACGCCGCGGGTTTCTTCGAGTGGTTCAGCGAAGAGGCTCCACGCACCTATGGCGATACGATACCAGCGACCGTGGCCGGCAATAGGGTCGTGACGTTGAAGCAGCCCGTGGGTGTCTGCGGACTCATCACGCCCTGGAACTTCCCAGCGGCCATGCTCACTCGTAAGATTGGTCCTGCGCTCGCTGCTGGTTGCACAACTGTCTGCAAGGCCCCAGGTGAGACTCCATTCACCTCACTGGCACTGGCAGAGCTTGCGCATCGTGCTGGAATCCCCAATGGCGTCGTCAACGTCGTTACTTCGCTTCAGAACACCCCTGAAGTCGGCGAGACCCTCACGACACATCCTACCATTCAAAAGGTGTCTTTCACGGGCTCTACCGCTGTTGGTAAGCTACTGATGAAGCAGGCATCCTCGACACTGAAAGTCATGTCTATGGAATTGGGTGGAAACGCGCCATTCATTGTATTTGACGATGCCGATGTCGACGCTGCCGTGGCCGGTGCCATAACCTCGAAGTTCCGTTCCTCTGGTCAGACATGCGTCTGTGCCAACCGCATCTACGTTCAGAAGGGCATCCATGATGAGTTTGCAGAGAAGTTCGCAGAAAAGGTCAAGGCCTTCAGGGTGGGCCACGGTTTCCACGAGGGCATTACCCATGGTCCTGTTATTCATGAGAGAGCCATTGCGAAAGTTGACTCGCACGTAAGAGATGCCGAGAAGAAGGGCGCCAAGATTATCGTGGGAGGCCAGAAGATGCCCGAATTAGGGTCGAACTTCTACCAACCTACCGTGATCACCGGCATGACGAAAGACATGGCCATTGCGTGCGAAGAGACATTTGGACCGGTTGCGGGTCTTTTCCCGTTTGACACTGAGGCAGAAGTGGTCGAGTTAGCCAACTCTGCCGATGTTGGATTAGCTGGCTACTTCTTCTCCAGGGACTTGGAAAGAATACACCGAGTGGCCGAAGCGTTGGAAGTCGGTATGGTAGGTGTCAATACCGGACTGATTTCCGATGTTCCATCGCCATTTGGAGGTGTCAAGCAGTCTGGATTTGGCAGAGAAGGGTCCAAGTATGGTATCGAGGAGTACCAGAGTATCAAGACGATCACATACGGTGGTATGGGTAAGCCATTGCAGAGCTAGGGGGAGGGAGAGCAAGGGAGGTGAGGAAAAACAAAAAAGTGACTTGTATCTTTTCTCGTCTTTGTTATGCGATATAACGCGACATGAGGTCTAGTTGATGATGAAAGGAAAATTGATACCATTTCAACTATTAAGAAATTTTAATTTTCCATAGACTATATCCTCCCGCAGGGAGAAGAAAGTGACTGATGTCCACACGATGGATTCCTTGCAGGAACCTCGATAGCTGAACAGCCCCGCATTAGTGCATAAGATCGTCTCAAATCCAATTCGCCCGCCACAGCCAAAGACCCAAACGGCTCATTCTCCCGTTCCCGTCATCAAAATTTCGGACCAGGGCGTTCGAAACAGCCATCAGAACCCCAACCGACGGCAGTTCTACGCCCCATGATTCGCCAGTCTTTCGGCCCGGCCCTCAGCGGCGCGAGGCCTGACCTCGTCCGGGTCTCCCAGGGCATCGCCGGCACGCTGCGTGCATTCTCCACCGCCCAACGGCTCGCCGCGAATGAGGACAGCGACAACCGCGATGGATTTGCCCCGGCGCCGTCATCGAGACAGCGCGCCGCTGCCGCCTATTCCGACCTCGTGAACATGACCGGCGAGGGGCCATTAAAGCTGCAGGGCAACCAGCCCACAGGACAGCGCATCGATGGACCGCCATCGAGAGGCGGCTTGGGCTTCCGAAGCTTCGACAGACCGGAAGAAGGCAACGCCGGTGGAAACATGCCCAGGAGGTTCGTCGTAACTAGAAGAGAAGGAGCCGCGCCCGTCGAGGCCGCGCCGTTGAAGTCGAACATGGCCTTCAGGAACTATGACCGAATGGCTCAAGACAACGCCATCCAATCCGCACCATCGGCACCCTCTGAATCCGGCGACATAAACAGGCCCATTGATCCCGAGCGTCCTTCGCCGCCATTCGAAAACAACTTTTCCTTCAGAAAGTTTAGCGCATTCCCAAGAGAACCACGCCAAAATTCGTCGCCATCTGACGGCTTCAAGAAGCTCGATTTCCGAAACGAAGGTGCCGCCGACGGCGGTGAAGGCTCGGCGCCACTCAGACGCCCCGTGCACTTCAAGAGCATCGATCTGCGATCAGAAGACGGCGCCATTCTCCCGAGAGGCGAATTTACCCCCAGACCCCTCGACCTACGTTCCGAAGGCGCCAGCCCTGCCCCCGGTCAATTACTCCGCGCGCCTGCCATTTTCCGTGGCGGATTCCGAGGCAGAGGTGGAATGGTCCGGACATCGGCTCGGCCCATAGGCCAGAGACCGACTCGGGGCAAGGGTAAGAAGAGAGCAAAGAGAGAAAAGACTGAGGAAAACGATGCCGTCAACACCAACGAGGACTACCCTCCAATCGTCAAGGAGATGCGTGAGGAGGCCCTCATGGGCACGATGGAGCTGTTCGACCCGTCGATCCAGAAGAAGGACCTTGTAGGCTGGGGCCCCGCCATGGCCTCGGGCAGCTCGAGCTTCGTCAAGGAGAGTGTGGTCGTGCGCCAGGCGCGGATGCTTGGCGGTGCGCAGCCCTTCCACCCCGTCAACGTGGCCTCGCGCAACGACATGTGGGACCAGTACAAGAAGAAGGGCGGTGTGTTCTTCGGCACGGAGGAGATGAAGGAGTACGTCGCGTCGGTGATGGGTCTCGAGAAGTTCCCCGAGGTGCCCAAGGAGACGAAGGACGCGGTGCTCGAGGCCTCGCTCCTCGGCACGTACCCGAAGCCGCAGTTTGTCGAGCTCGGCAACACGGTCGAGGCTGTGCGCAACTACATTACGAAGAACAACTCGTGGAACGCGGAGGCCGAGAGACGTATCCAGGCCAAGATTGCGAGTCTGTTGCCCAAGGGAGCGAATGCGTCTGGCGCTGCGCGTCCTGCGGCGAAGCGGGCTTAAATAAAACAGATAGGAGAATATTCAGAGCTCGTTTGATAGGGGGCGTAGAATATGGGTTTGGGACAGGGGAAGACCCGTCAGTCTCGAGAAAGAGAGAGAAAGGGGTCCTCATGTTCACAGCTCTAGATCTAGCTCTTCTTGTACCATACTTAGCACATTGTAAAACGAGCCATAAAAAAAGAAATCCTATATCAATATATTGTACATTTGCAGGACGTTGTCTGTCCATTTTTTGTTGTTTTGTCTCATCAGCGCCTTCCAATGCACGCACGCTCTCACATGTCGCGAAACCTCTACGCTTCTTGACAACCGATGCTCGTCATGGCCCCTATCAAGCCTTAATAGCCTTGGTAGCCGTCTTCTCTGCAGCATCAATCTCCCCCAACGCCTCCTTAATCAACTTCTGCAACTCCTTATCCGCCGTCCTCTTCAAATCCGGTCCAACCTCACCCGTCTTCTTCCACGAATCATGCAACTTATCCCTCTTCTGCCGAACACTCTGCACCCTCTCGCGCCACTCATGCGCAACGGCCTTGACGCGCTTGACCACGTCCTCGGGCTTATCCGCCTCCATCTTGAGCTGCAATTCCAGCTCGTTGTCCGGGTCCCGCTGCGGCTGCTGGTTGAAATCCGGACTGCTCTGCACCGCGCTCATGATGGGCTTCACGTACTCCTCGTCGTGCACGAGCAGGGACACCGTGCGTCCGCCGCGCGGCACGATGGCGGCGAGCTCGTGCAGCGGGTACGCGATGCCGGATTTCTTGTCCACGACGACGCGCAGCGCGCCGACGACGTCCGGGTCGAAGCGGCCGCTTGAATTGACTTTTTTCAGCGCGGCGCGGAAGTGCTCCGCGTGTTTGGCTAGGCGGGACTCGACGTCGGCGAAGTTGAGGGGTTCGGAGGGGTCGGGCTTGGGGTGCTTGGCGCCGTCTTCGCTGTCTGCTGCTGCGGAGGAGGAGGTGGAGGAGGAAGATGCGGGCGCGTCATTGTTTTTTGACTTCTTGTTGTTCTTTGCGCTGGAGGGCGCTGAGGCGTGGAAGGAGCGGATGTTGAGGGGGGAAGAGGCGAGAAGACAGGAGCGGCAGAGGATGGGCGTGTTGCTACTGCTGCTGCTGCTGCTGCTGCTGCTGCTGCTGCTGTATGAAGCCGCGATGCTGGCTCGGGCAAAGTCAATTGAGCGGGCGGAAGCGGTTCCGGACCGGGCCTGTGTGAGTGCCTGACGTAGGAGGGAACGAGCAGCTGTTTTGGTCATTTTGTCTGCTTCTGCACGTTGTTGCTCTGAGAATTGGTGGTGCTTGGGGATTTCACGATGGGGAAAGATTGGGAGAGCTTCAACTATTTTATGGGCATTTCAATGCAGGCGCAGAATCAGAAGCTATCATACAGCGAGTTGTAACTTGTAAATCGGGATAAACCCCACATTTTTGTTTTGCTTTTTTAGGCCCGTTTTTAGTTACGGAATACGGAATACGGAAACGGGGGGAGATTCGTCCCTGTCCCGCTGCAAGGATGGCACGGGCTGCGGGCTGCGGGCACATGGGCTGGGGAACGACGAGACGGGCGGTGCTTCCTATTCGTGGCAGGCCAAGTGCACATCACTCGTGCGATGTTGGCAGAGCGTGCAGAGGCGTGGATGTGCGAGACGCCCGGAATGGTAGGTCCGAACGTGTGAACGCGTGGAAAAAGAAATGAGATGCCAACAGTCTGAAGTGTTTGGATACGGAAAAGGGAAAGGGAAGGACGCAAAAAGGAAGTTGAAAATGGCAAAAGGTTGTTTCCGCCCGGGATTGAACCGGGGATCTTCTGTGATCAGATAGGTTTCTTAGGTACCCTTTCATGTAAGACAGACGCCCTAACCACTAGGCCACGAAAACATGCTTGGGAGGTGATTGGGAAAGCGATGTGGTAATGGTTGCTATATGCGGGGTGGTGCAGGAGAGCCGATGTGACTGTAACGTTGGTGGTGGCAGGGTAGGTTAGGTAGACAGGATGGTGGCGGAGCATCGAACTGGAGATCTCGGTTCCATCGGGTTGGAGTTATCTGTTGAGTGCTCGCTAACGCATTAGCAATCCCGGTATGTAATAGATCCTCCCGAGTGATAATAGATTCGATAGCTAGGATGGAGAGATGGACTTCTTGACTCAAGGTGAGGTGACCTCGGCAGTGTCTCTAATCACAACACACGCAGATACAAATCACTTATACACAACATGACATGGTCTCAAGCAAATCATGGCTTTCAATCGTTTTATTCATCCCTCTAAATCTACTCTAACCCATATCATCAAGCAACACGCCAAACCTCAACACCAACCCCTCCAACCAAGACCCTCTCCCCCGCATCACCCCTCACCACCTCCAAGTCACCAGCATCTGCAACACCGCTATACCGGTCATCCACCAACTGCATTCTTAATGAAGAAGTCTGCCAGTTGACGAGCCGCCATGTCTTGACGCGCTGGTCGTTACTCGATGTCACGACTACCGCATCCCGGCCCTCGTTCTCTAGCCGAACAATACCAAGACCCGTTACGGCTGCGGCGTGTGCGGAGCGTAGGATGAATTTGTTGCGAACTTCGTAACGGGGTGGGGACTGTTGTTCCTGGATATGCAGAACTCCGAGAGCGTTGTCGTCTCCACCCGTTACGATGAGGTGAGAGGTTCCGGTGACTGTGGTGATGCTGTGCATGTCAAGTGACTTCACAGTACTCTGGTGGATCTTTGATGCGGCGATGTCCGTGGATTCTTCGGTGCCTTGCACGTCTGTAAAGATTGCAATATGTCCATCCGTAGCGGCTGTGAGGACTTGGGGATAGCGCCCATCCGTAAAGTTCAAATGTCTGAGTTGTGTGAGGCAGGCTCCGGTATACATCCGTCTACCCAGGAATTGGAACCCGTTCTTCGCTGAGTAGAAGTAGCTCTGTACCGCAGAATTCGAGAGTGTCATGGAGATGCAGAATGTGGGCTCATTAGAGACTGTATCTTGCGCCAAACGATGCACGTCGATATCCGTAATCCGCAAATCGCCCACTTCAGAGCGATCAGGAAATACAGCCTCACAGACGACACCGAGCGGGGAGACATCGCTTTCTAGAGCAGTAATGCGCCAGGCGTAGAACTCCTCGTTACCACCACTGCTGAAGAGATACTGATCCTCATACCACTTCAACGTCTGAATACCCGTATTATGCTTCTCGAGCGCAAGCACGCAGCGGAGCTGCTGCTCCCCCTTTTCTATGCCCTGGAGCTCCCATATCCGAATCATGGTATCTTCAGCACCCGTCGCCACATACTTCTCCGACGCTGACAGAGCCTTGATCTCACGGCCATGACCGCCCGTCTTCAACGGTAAATGCGGTGCCCGCATCTGCGAAAAAATCTTCATCTGCGATGCCTTGGTGCAGGCGAACCTGAAACCCTCGGGATTGGCCCCTATCTGCGCGTACACAAAGACGCGGTGTCCGCCGCCGCAGTCGAATGTCGCTACTTCGTTTTGTTGTGATGCGTTCCAGACTACGAAGTCTTTTCCCCTGAAACCGCATAGCATGAGGTCTTGCGACCCGTCTGCTTTGTCGAAGAGCCAGGATCCTTCGATCAAGGGGCCGAATGGTGGTTTGGTTTCGTGGAGGAGACGGACTTGGATGCCGTCCGTTGTGTTGAGGATTTCGTAGATTCTGTATTTCCCGTCGCGGGCAGTGGTAAGGAAATAAGGAGGTGAGTTCTCAGAACGTTGGGGGAGAGGGAGGATAGAGGTAATCTTGTCGCCGACGTTGGCGTCAATGGTCATAAGAGGGGATTGTGCCCCTTGGGTGGTGGTTGGGTCGTAGATGGCGATTTTCCCGTTTCGGGAGCCCAGTATGAGGTAGTTATGACACCAAGCGGCGGCGGTCATTATGTATTCCTCTGGCATTATTACTTCTGTTCGTCGTGATACAGAGCGGTCTTGGTCAAGACGAAGGAGCTCCGCCTTGGTGCTTCCAAATACCGTGACTAAGAGCTCAGTATCCCCCTCGGATCGCCCTTCAGATGAACTGTCCCAAGTATCGGAAAGACAAATGATGTCCGTAATCTTTCTCTCTGCTTTGTGTATCGATCGAAGTGAGCCACCGCTGGCCTTGCTGTAATAGAATAATTCGCCATTCGGAGCCCCTATAAATGCCGTCGAGGCTCGGCTTGAGTTTCTCAAAATAGTGTATGATTGTATAGTCGTTCGAATAGTGTCTGAAAGTTCCAATTCCTCCCAATCGGTCTTGCTGCCAAAGTTACCAAGGAATATGCGACCTGATCTCGTTATAATGAGTAGTGTGTCGTCTGTGATGAAAGTGAAGCTTTGGAACATCTCCTTTCCGTTTCCGTGCTTGTAATTCGAGATAGATGGGGCAGCGCCGAGGTTCTGGTGTTTGCATGCCTCAATAAGATATGACGGAGATATGTCGAATTCTTGGACAGACCGGCCATTCTTCGTAATAGATTTATCTGCCGTTGATAATGGATGAACCGAATCGTTGTCTATGAGCGCGATCTTGCTATCACCACCACCACTGGCTATGAGAAGACCTTCCGAACTGGCCATCATAGCGTGTGACCAAATGTGTTTCCCGCTATGATTCGAAAAGGTTTCGTTGTGCGTCAATTTTGCCGAAGGGGAACCCGAGACAGTCTTCTCGAGACCTTCCAGATGCCATCTCTGCACTGTCGCATCTTCTCCAAACGAATAAACCTCAACAACACCCTTCGTGGGAAGAGTTTCGGCGTGGATCTCAACCTGCCATATACGAGAGACATGGCCCATAGCCATGGCAACACACCTTGACTGGCTGTTAACCTGTCCAACCGAACCGGTTATCGAGTCTCCAAATCCAGTCTGTCTGGCATCGGAAATCTGCGTCTCGTACCCATTCGTAACGTCGTCGCGCTGCTCCGAGATATCCCAGATCCGAATCGTCCGATCATCACTGCAACTCGCCAGCAATCTGACCTTCTCCCCGTTCCTCGTCTCAAACTCCGGCGAGATATGGACCCCGAAAATCGAGCCCTGGTGCCCAGAAAAGACATGCAGCACCTCACAGCCACCGGTCTCAACCCCTTCCTTGACAACATCCACGTTATCGCTAAGATGGCACTTCCACACCACAATCTCCCCAAAGACCGTGCCGGCAGCAACAAGCACAACACCCGGCTCAACCCAGAAGAAATTCCCCGAATACAGAATCGGACGCGACGGCGACTGGACACCACCCAGAACAATCCTCTTCCGATCCTCACTCACGCATCCCTGAATAACCTCATTATGCGCCGTCAGCAACACGACGCGATCGCCCTCAAACGGGGAAATCCGTCCATCAAAGATCCAATCGGGCGCGATCGCCTGCGCGCCGTCGTCGTCGTCATCCCCACGCACAAGACCCTCACCAGAGAGGATCCTCACGGCACAGCCACCCCACACCAGGACGCGGTCGCCGCATTCAGCCACCGAGATCCCCTGGATCGGTTGCGCCTTGAAGACAGGGCGCACGCCGCACAGCCGCTTCGTGGCGACGTCGAAGACTTTGATCGCGGTGTCCTCGGCTGCGAGGAGGTATTGCCGCCCATGGCGCGTCAGGAAGGCGAGTGCTGTGATGGGGTTCAGGACGGACTCGCGGCGGAGCTGGCCGGGAGGTGTGGTCTGTTTAGTAATTTAGTCGCGCGTTATTCCCTTTATTTCCTGATATGGGTGATTTGATATATGGATTACGAGTCTCCCTCGCTCGTATTCACGTTGTTGTTTTTGCGGGGCCCGAGGCATTCAGGTGGAAAAAACTCACCTCGTAAGACATGGCTTGGCCGCCGTCATAACAGTGCCATGAGCCAATTTTGAAATAAGGAAAAGGAATCGTGCCACGGCTGAATAGGGTATGAGAATCCCTACCTACGCGCCGTCGAGAGTTGTTTATGGGATTTTATTGTGAGATCAAGATGCGAATCTGGGAGCTGCCCGGATCTTTATTAGTGTGCTCAAGAGGAAGCACGTGATTAGCGTCATTGCTGCTTTCTGGGCCTTCATCGAGGGCTTACAAGGAATACATAGAAAGCACAACACATTTGAGACAAAAACATATTCAGTAGATTGTAGGTAGTAGATAGTATTTGGAAACAGCAGGTATAATTCAATCTATAGAAAGGCTTTGGGTATACCATGGACATGCCATCACTTCATCAGTCTCTCTAAGCTCGAAGAACGTCTTGTTCCTTCGCATTCATTCCCGCTCACTCCCCATCGTGAGCTATCCAAAAAAAAAAAAAAAAAAACGCCAGCAAATGCAATATCAAAGGGGACTAACTGCCAATTCAATGGCTGCCTGTCCCACACCACATATCCCATTCATCATTTTTTTATATTGCATTGATTTAAGAGTGATGGTAAGGCTCATAAGCGAGATCGGAACGAGCACCACCGCGTTGAGGGGCGCCGTAGTTGTAAGCGTTGTAGTTAGAGGTGTTTTCGCCGAGAGGAGCGTAAGAGCCGTTGGCGCCGATCTTCTCGGTATCGGCAATGGAGCGGTTCTTGTGAGAACGGGCCTCGGGCTTGCAGCAGCAGACAGACAGCAGCCAGAAGAGGCCGGCGCCAACGGCAAACGCAACACCGAGCCAGAGGACAGCTAAGTAGGTCATGTTCAAGTTGGCCTTGATCTGATACTTCTCACCAATGGATAGAACAAGACCGACAACGGTGGAAGCAGTGAGGGTCAGGAGAACAGCAAGAGCAGCAACGGCGGCGGTAGCAATACCAGAAAAGATCCAGGTGACACAGGAGACGGCGCGGGAGCAGGCCGTGAAGAGACCAGTAAGGAGCTCGAGACCGAGAGCAATAACGGAGATGATGAACACTACCTCAGTCCACTTAGTGATGGTTCGGTAAGTCTTCAAGCCGTCGTCGAGTTCGGAGGGGACAGTAACGTTGAAGCCAGTTGCGCCGTTGATCTTCTCGACCCAGGCGCTGCTGATGTTCTGAGAAGCCCAATCGAACTGAGGCTTGGTGCAGGTCTTCTCGCCGTGCTGGGGGGTGGTGCAGTAGCCCCAGAGAGTGAAGTCGTAGATGTTAGCCATACCCAGGTCAGCGGCCGTGATCTTGACATTGCCGCCGATGTTGTCGATTATGCTGTCGAGGTTAAGGGCAGCCTTGCTGTTCTTGGTGCCATCGTTGTTTCCAGCAGTCTCCTTGACACTTTCCAAGAAGCTGGGATCGTGCCAATCGACGGGTGAGCGGACACCGAGGTTGTGGAGTTCGTCGGAGATCTTCTGGCCGGCATCATTGGCCAGGTTCTGGATCTTGTTGGTGATGCTGTCTATACTGGCGTCTGACAAGAGCGAGCTAGAGTTATGGGCGATGTCCTGCAGTTGTGTGCCATTGATGGTGAAGTTGCTGACATCGACGCGGAAGAGATAGAGCTCGTTGCTGGTGGCGCCGGTCAAACCGACGATGAGGGTAGCGATGAGACTCGCGACGGTGAGGATGAATGGCAGAGCCACGCAGAAGTATCTCCCGACACTCCCCATTGTTTCTTCTTGTTGTTGTTCTTCTCGTCCTTAAAATCAGTCGTCGCAGGTGGGTATTTTATGTCTCTCTTTTCTAAAACTTGTACTGGTACGGAATAGTAGATACGTGGAGAAATCGAGATGAGATGAAGTTAAGGGTGCCTGACTTCTCGAGGCCGGAGATCTGTGAGACTATGAGACCTGCTGAAGGGGGGGAGCCTATTGATAGGACCAGGGACCCGCTGAGCAAGGGGACAGATAGCCGGTAGGTAAGGTTTGGGAAGGGCGATGATGAGAGAATGACGGATGGAAAAATTCTGAAGCGAAGGGACATTCTTTTGTACTCTCTCGCCCGCGCACACTGCCATTGTACCACTTGGGTATTGTTTGGTGTGCCAGGTAAGATCATCGGGCTCAAGATCCTAACGTGTTTAGCGTGGCGCAGTTGCCGTCATGCTGGGTAGCATCCTCTATACCTCCCGTACCGTGTCCCGCACAATCCGCACGGCACGAGGTATGGGCTTGCGGGCGGTGCAATGGGATTCGGGACATGTCTCGACTACGAAATACGGGGACTATCATTCCGTATTGGTTTTGATTATCTCGTTTCACGAGTGTCGTTAATGGTATTAAGGCCTGGGGCGGCACGCTTGGTTTGCTTCATGTCTTTAAGCGACAGTGCCTACCCGTGTAGTTGTTCACTTGTAGAACCGTGTAGTAGGTACTCGTAAGGCATCGAAGATCGCGATACGGAGTGCATCGGTTGAGGCGGGGTAGGTATCAAATGTCTGAGGTCCAGTAGGGGATGTGTGGAGGCCGTGATGGAGGTCATGATGGAGGCCATAGCGTTCGGTGGCGTCAATACTGCCCGTTCCGGACTAGACGAACGACGACTCGACCAGCCCTCCAGCCCTGGATGCTATAAAAGTCTATGAAAGCCACAGCAACTCACAAAGAACAGGGCCTGATTACAGAGCTGACAGGCAGCATTGTTCGCTGAACCGTGACTAAGGACACGGTGTGGAATAGCTGTCGGGACACAGAAGGTACGGATTACTTCTTGTTCCTCTTCAGGCATTTAAGGCTCAGCCCCACGCGAAAGTCTCCCTAGTGCGCCTGCTAATCATTCGTACGCCCGCTAAAAGTGAGATCGCATGTACGAAGTATTCCGTACCCACGCACGCAAGTCAGACGGCAGACTCGGGGCTTTTCATCTGAACATAAGACGCTTCTTGCTAGGAAAAGTAGAGCATGGTCATCGAGTCAACGGAGAACTACCCGAATGAGGGTTTGCGAGATGGTACCTTTGTAGGACTTCCTCAAAAGCTATGGATGACGGGCGAGTCTTCGATTTTATAGGAGAAGGATTCAAGCAGGCCAAGCAAAAGACCAGCGTGGGAACTGATAGGTAAACCCCACCAAGCCCGAGTCAGCAAACAGTGATGAAATTATGGGGGGCCGCCGCGTCACCTTTTCCGTCAAGTGGGCATTATTCAGAGGTCACGGCATGCTCGAGGACGCCGCGGGTTACACATGCATTAGGGACCCTATGCGGGATCATGGATGCATGAGGATTTACAGATATTTGTAGGGTCTTCATTCGGCAGAAGATGTACGAGTATGTACGAGTAGGTCATAGAATGTACTCGTATCAATCGGAAAAGCAAGAGAGCTTGTATCAAGGGATCGTTGATGGATGCTGAGATTCAAACGCGTTCATTCAAAAGATGTCGATCCTCACATAACACTCACTCATCCATACACGTAACAGTTCAGTGGGTAGAAAATATGTGAGGTAATCGGAAATTCATATGCAGAGACAAGTTGTCTTGCGTTCTTTGAGTGGGATAGCGTCAGTGGTAACATAGAACGGTCGATGATCATGACAGTTTATCTTCGGCAGTTGAAGCACCGTTTATGGTGACCATGCCCTCTCATTCACTTCGTAAGGCATCAATCGAGTGAGACGTGAGAGACTTCTTTCGTCAATGAGCAGCACGGACCAGCTGCTTGGCCACTAAGAGGTGCGTGGCGCAGGGCTGGGTTTGCTGGGTTTGCTGGGAAGCTGCGCGAGGTGAGATCTAAAAATAAAAAAACGACCGCTGCACTGTGCAGCTAGTACCAAGAAGGCATCCGGGACCCTTTAAGCGAGAAAGAGCTTCTAGTTATCCGTCGAATACGGATTATAGACGGAGTTTCTCCAGGATACGGGATACCGGGTCGTACATGACATAATTCCAAGCCCGTATAATTCAAATCTCACTATGATCCGAGCAAGGGACTGATGATGAAGAAGACGAGTTCGGTGTTCCATGGTGCCGGTGCCGACGTATGTAATCCGTATACGGAATATTTCTGAGAAGGTTACGAACAACAACGAGTTACTTCGTGGCTCATGTTCTCCTTACCAGGTCAGTAGGTAGGCGTTTCTTCGTAACTGTCATCGTGGACCCGTGTAAGTGGGAGCGTTACGGATCACGATTATGTTACTTATGCAACCTACCTACGAGTACACAACCTACATGGTCATCATCAGCACTAAATACCTAGGAATCTACATAACATGCGCCTACCAGATTACCTACATCTTCGTGAAATCGCCGATAACCGGTATGGCTGGGTCCAATCCGTAGGTAGTTGTCAGCACTTGGCAACTGGTCCAGGCAGTGTTGCCGACAGGGCAGGACAGGTTTCACCGGGAGGGAATCAGGGATGGCTTTTCCGGAGAGCATGAATTGGCGGCACTGATCAGTCGATTCAATCGTCCGACATGAAGCTAACATACCCAGAAGAGCACTAATGTAGACTACGGTACGGGGGCCGGAGTATGGAGAACTACTACATACCTACGAGTAGATAGAACGTAGGCCAGCAATGCAGCTCCGAGTTCTGCAAACAATTCGACAACAACCCGTCCCACCCTCGAGAGAACCTACAAGTACCTCCTCATTAGGCTGAGGCTTCATAAGGGAACTGCGAGTACGTGTACTCGTACGGAATACAAATCAAGCGACAAACAGGAGTAACTGACTAGGCGGCATACCAGGTACGGATAATTCCGTCCGTATTGGAACGACCTACGCATCCGACGTCGTCATCAAGATATATTTCGAGGCCTCCCATTGCTTCGTTCTTCAGGTCTAATCGTCCTACTCATGCACCCAAAGTATAATATCTCACAATCAAGCACTTCCAAGGTCATCATCATAATCACTCTCATCCACCGATAAGGTCAAGAAGGTGCTGTGACGTGTTGGCCTGAGAAGGACTCTCGAATCTCTTATCAACCTGATGTATTTCGTACTCGTACAGCGTACGAGTTCCTACTGCGTGTTATTCACAGGTAGCCAGCGCTCACATGCTTTGATGGGTCCTCGAAATGCCAGCAACTCAACTCACACCACGGAATATTTACCTCCTTATGCGTAGTGGCTACGAAGAAGAATGTGTGTAATGAATCGAACAAACTACATTCGAATTCTGCCCCCCTCACACACCAAATGCGATCTTGGAGCGGTCAAAATCCCATCCAAAAAAAGGAATACGGCATACGGGATACTTGTACATGCCCTACGTTGCTAGGGAAGGGAGAGGCGCCCATCCGGAAAATTCCTAGCCAGGCTTATGCTCGTTGAAGGTGTGGTTGGAGATGCTCTGATTTACTTGTACGTCCATCTCGGGAGCTCCTTGATTGGACGACGGGCACCACGACGTGACAGCAAGTCAGGAAAACACCAAGACATGCGGGCCCTATCAAGATGGTACAGACACTACGAGATGGGTACCCCGTACGTCAAGCACAACAAGTCACCACATCACAATCACTTACGTACCAGTAACTTGTACCTAGTCGATACGTAGCTACCACTCAGTGGCAGTATCAAGAAGTCGAACCCAACAAGGACAGTGATATTAGGTACCAATGTGTTTGATACTCGTCGTCGTCGTCCGTATCTTATGACCAAGTCAAGGGTCGCGGGAGTGTCTCCTATCAGCCTAGGCCAGAATACTATTCCATACAGACAGAATCAACATATTGCGAATCACTTACCTACGAGTACAAGATATAGGGCTCTTATACGGAATATACCTGGGTGACCGTCTGCTGAGGCCATCACCATCTCTTACTGTACCTATTCGGTAGTGGTCACCATGCTCCTGCAGGAAGCAGTACCTAGTGGGAGATGCCCGAACGATGGTCTAGCCCTCGCTTCTCCAAGCCGTTCCTCCCACATGTTTATCCTAAATTGATCCCGTCGGTATTCCGTCGCAGCGGTACCTATCACGAGCCAACGCTCGGTATTAATTGTACCCAAACACGGCTTAGCATCGCTCCACGCAGCGCAGCCCTGGCTGAAGCAACCCAATCAACGGCAAGACAGTCATCGCTCCAGAACAACGTCTTTATCTGACAGTGGGTAAAACTGCCTGGGCCCTGGGTAGTAGGTACGCTTCTTTAGTGTACATGCCTATTCCATGCTCCGTTGAGCGTTATCCGTTGTACCTTGCCAGGTATGAGTCACACTCAATTCAATTTTTTTTCTCGCTAGGACGTCTCTTTCAGGTGTGGTTTTACCAAGTCGTATTCCGTACTGCTCCATCCTCGGTGGTAAGAGGTAAGAGGTACATACCTAATTCCGTACACGCTTCACCTCGCTACGCGGCTGTAGGAGGGACTTACCGTTAACACGGTTGTATCGTTTCGTCTTTCACCATACTGCTGACTGCGTGACTCCATGTGCTGAAGTACTCTTTTCTCTGTGATTAAACTGCTGTGGCACTGACTGGTGATCTAAATCGAGTCGTCGATGTTTTCGACCAGCTCATTAATACACGGGCCAGTCACGGGGTCCGTTCGGTACAATAGACTCGTTAACATTTACCCCCTGTGCTGATCAGGCTGATATGACAGATAAGTACTGGTACGCTGTTCGGTTCGTGACGCGAGCCTGCCAGGTGGTACCTGCTACTTGGTCCGACACAAGAGGGACCAGGTATTTGTCCAGGCACGACGTTCACATGCATGGGGTTGTGCAGAGACGCCGCGCTTGCAGGGCCTGGGGTGCTATGTTGCAACTAGGTACGACCACCTATTAGCCGAGTACATCTGTCCGAGAGGCAAGTGGGACGCCGCGAAGGTATCGGTACACGTCGCTCACGCCCGGATGCCGCCATCGCGCACGCCACTGCTCACCGGTCACGAGGTATCGCTACCTTCTGTACCTACATGCGGCAGGTACTACCGTAATGTCCGCTACCCCTCCCTCTTGCGTTTTCTCGTCTTAGTGTGCCCTCACGGATTACGTCCGAGCCGCCTCAGTCTTCACATCTTCAACTCTCCTCCCTCAAATGTGTTAAACCCTGCTTCTACACCCTTCGTAGCACCTATCACAGCCCGCCGCTCGTGCACACAACAGCTTCGCTCCCCAGATAACTCTGCCTCCCAGCCTGCTACATACTACTGTTACTACTGCTACTACCTCTGCATGTTGCATCGTGCATTGCTATTGCTGCATAGAGTCCAAGATATTCAGATCCGGACGCTCTTAGGTATACTACGCCGCCAAGTTAACCTAGAACGCTTGGCAGTTGTATTGACGTTGGCTGTTCACCTGTCGCGTCTCACCTTCACATCCCACAAGTCTGCTGTCGTGCTCACGCCACGGCAGATCAAGCCCTGGGTTGCTACGCCAGACCTACAGTACTACTACTTCTACTAGGACTACTTCCACAACTACCTACCTCCTTCTTAACTTGTCCGCCACCAGATCATCATCGTCAGCAGCAGCAACATCGACGAGTACCGCGGCAGACTGAGACCTCTCCCGTAGAGTACCGGCTTCGTGTGCTTGGTCGTCGAGAACTGCACAGTCGATCGCACACCAATGCCCGGCCACCGCCAACCTTACCATATTCGACCGTACCAATGATCTGGGTACGTGGGTAGCCAAGTCGTTGCCAACCAGTCCCTGGTTCAGTTTCTGCCCAGGCCCGGGAAAAAAACCCTCAGGCCGGCGAAAGCTTGTTGATAGTGAGGGCGTCTACTGCGCCTGGACTCAACCCTGATAAATCTGGTGCCGCCCGGCGCTGCGATCAGTGCTCGTCGATCTCTCTGTCCGGCGACGCTCTCTGTCTATCTACTCTGCACTATCTGCCCACCAATCTGTCGATCTTCCGTACGGAGCATCACGCTACGGTCTACTTAATTCCTGTATTCTTGTTCTCCCCCTCTGTTGTTACGGACTGCCGCTCGGGATTCGCAATACGGAACTCATAGTTTGCTGCTTCATACATCTGCATCTCACCTGACTACGAAATACCATCTTCTATCTACCCGGTATTCCGTACGTATTCCACTACGCTACGGATTAGATATTCGCTACCGACCTCCCACGCCAACAACGACCGCTGCTAGTGCCTGGTAAGTGCGAGTTTGCTCTTCTTCGACCCATCACCACCCTGCCCTGTTGCCTGTCACGCCGTGCCTCGACGATCTCGCGTCCTCGCAGCTCGCACATGTTCCTGTCGTAGGCCTCATAATAAGTCTACGATCCATGTAATAGTGCCATCTGCATGACATGAACGAAACACAACCTTATGCAAGCACCTTTCTCAGGAAAGCCTGCTCCCCGCACTTCCAATCACAACATTGTGCCGAGAATTATACCATGTCCCTAAATTACCGTTCCTACCGCTTCTTTTCGCTTCATCCTGCGCTTGTTAGCCTCAATTTCATAGATCACTTGCTTCCAAATTTCTTTCACGCACCACGCTCATCCCCCGTTATTCACCGCTACCGCCCACTGCGCATGATTCATTGACCTGCCTACCTGATGGCACTGAGCGATTAAAGCTGATGGAATAGGTCTCCACCCAGGCCCTCGTTGGATTTCAACTATTATTTACCTAACTATTAGGTAGGTGCTCGTCCAAACCAGTCCCGTCCCTGTAGCCCTGCCTGCACCGAAAATCTCTATATACCGCCGATATTTCCGTCGCCGTCGCTGATCCAGGGCTTAGGGCTCTTTTTGGCACATCCAGACTGCGTATCTTGCTCGAACTTTCTTGCCGGCATTTTTGCGCCTCGATTTGCAAACAACAACACCACAACGGCTCCTCAACCCTCATCCGCCGCCCTTGCCTTTGCCGTCTTGGTACACCTTTTCAATCCTCCCTAGCAGTCAGCAATCGACACATCAGATAAATCCAGCAGTACTTAAACACACCGCAAAGGTCCGGCCGGCCAGTGTCTGGGCATTCGTTTCCTTCGTTGGACTTTGCTTCACGGCACGAGGCTCGGGTTTACTCCTTCCTGGTTCTTCACCATTCTCGATACCTCCGCCGACATAATGGGTAACCAAAGTTCGAAAGAGAGCTCTTCGAAGGGTTCGGCCGGTGGGGACTCCCTTCAAACCTACCCCTCCTTCGGCAAGTCGGAAACCAAGGACTCGACGCGATCGTTCCGGGGCCTTCGCTCCAAGATACCCGGCGGCGGAAAAACGGATAGTCCCCGAAACTCCACGATTCTCTCGAACGGCGAATCGCTCGCAGATAAGTCCGATGCCCGAGGCAGTAGGTCCGCCGCTTCTGGCTCCGGTCGCATCGAATCCATGACCTCTCCGCTGTCCCCAGATTCGCCGACGTCACAGCCAGACGATGCACAGCCACCACCATCACCCATCCAGTCTGCTTCCATGAAAGGAGGCCACGGCGATATCGATGCTGCCCAAGCCTCTGGCGAGGTTGACCACGTTTCGGACCAACCACCATCGGGAGTTGCCGGCTCCAACCCCCCATTCCAACAACTGCAACCTGGGGCTTCGATTCTTGTGCGAAGAGAAAACACCACCAATCCCATCCAATCTGGCCCTCCGGCGGAACAACCCAGTACTGTCGCCATGGGAGAGATCAAGGACATGGACGTGGACGACTTCATCAAACGCCTTCTTGACGCCGCTTATGCTGGTAAGGTCACCAAAAGCGTCTGTCTTAAGAATGCAGAGATTACAGCCATTTGCCAGAGAGCACGCGAAGTGTTCCTGTCTCAACCAGCATTGCTGGAACTCGAAGCCCCCGTCAAGATTGTTGGAGACGTCCACGGGCAGTTTCCCGACTTGATCCGAATGTTCGAGATGTGCGGATTTCCGCCGGCGTCCAATTTTCTGTTCCTAGGTGATTACGTCGACCGAGGCAAACAATCTCTCGAAACAATCCTCCTCCTGCTATGTTACAAACTCAAGTATCCCGAGAATTTCTTCCTTCTCCGTGGAAACCACGAGTGCGCCAACGTCACTCGTGTTTATGGATTCTACGACGAATGCAAGCGACGATGCAACGTCAAAATCTGGAAGACCTTCATCGATTGTTTCAATACGCTGCCCATTGCTTCGATTGTGGCCGGCAAGATCTTTTGCGTTCACGGCGGATTATCACCGGCACTGGCGCACATGGACGATATACGCAATATTGCTCGCCCGACAGATGTCCCTGATTATGGATTATTGAATGATTTGTTATGGTCTGATCCAGCTGATATGGATGCGGATTGGGAGGCGAATGAGAGAGGAGTTAGTTATTGCTTTGGAAAGAAAGTTATATCCGACTTCCTCGCGACACACGATTTCGATCTTGTCTGTCGTGCACACATGGTTGTTGAGGACGGCTACGAATTCTTTAATGACAGGGTTCTGGTCACAGTCTTCAGCGCGCCAAATGTATGTATGCCCGATTCCCTACACGAGAAGAACACTGAACTAACATGGTTTCTCAGTATTGCGGCGAATTCGACAACTGGGGTGCTGTAATGTCGGTCTCGTCGGAACTGCTATGCAGTTTTGAGCTGTTGAAGCCGCTCGACTCTTCTGCGCTGAAAAGCCACATCAAGAAGGGTAGAAACAAGCGCAATACTATGCTTAACAGTCCGGTAAGTCCTATATTCCGAAATTCTGCCCGTTCGTTCTGAACGAGTCTAATATGTGTTTTGTAGCCCGCAAGTGTGCACCCGCAGAGTGTCTAGATTCTGTTTTCGCGACCCACGACGATATACTCTTGCCACGAGCAGCATCCCTTTACACAGGCTCGATATGTATGTGTAATTGGGATTCGAAGGTACAGCTACCAAGCTGCGGGAGGTCACATGAAATAGGTTATGAGCTTCGCGTAGCTTCTAGAGAGGTTTCGAGAGTGCATGTAGACGGCACAATTGAATACCACCACAATGGTTTTCACTTACGGCTGCTTGGCCTCGAGAACTGGCTTAGCTTTCAGTCGATTCGCCTTTGCGGTGGTCCCGGAATGGACCTACTTGCACAGAGTCTTGTCGACTTGTATCATTATTTAGGAGGAACGTAAAGGGCATCAGATGCTTGCTTACTCGGTAAAACAGGTGTATTGGTAAATGGGCTTTTTATGCATGATCACTGCTTTTAGTGGTTACTTATAATTGATATTAATATCATGAAAGGAGTTCCCTCGTCTCGGCATCAAGGAAACTGTCTGCTCCCAAACTATGTGAAGAACTTTGCGCTCTAAAAAAGAGGTAATAGGAGTTGACTTGGTTGTTGGTCTCGAGTTGCGACTTCGCGTATTTACATGGGATTAGGTAGGTAGCACTCCGGTAGGTATCTGGAGACGCAGTGAATCATATACGACCTACCTCTTTCACAATAAATATGTTGCATGCGGAACGGAGCCGGAGATGGAGCAGGAGACCCTGCATCTAGGATATGATATCGCCTTGGAGTTGAGGTGGAGAGATGTCCTTCTACTACGCGGGGGGTTTTCGGGCTGTACGATCTACATATGGGCGTAGAAGAGAAGAAAGAGAGTGAGATTACGGCAAGGAGATATCACGTCACGACACGAAGATGCAACAATCTACAGGTCAAAAAGCACAAGGCCAAGAACAGGCTTTCTCGCACTTCCGCGCAAAGCCTTTATCAAGGCACAGCGAAGACGCGCCCTCATCGGTATCGTGAATCCGTGCCATGCGGATATCCCGGGCCTTATTGATCCGACGACGAGGGGGTTTGTTGGCTGGTGGATTTTCCGACGAGGCGTTTGTGTGGCCCTTGAGTATGTTTTTGAGGAATTTGAATACGGAGGAGGTGGTGAGGAGATGGTGAGGCGTAGTCGGTGATAGGGTGTGCTTTTTGGTGGTGAGTTACCCCTTTTTGAGTGAGTGGAGGATGGTAAATGGGTGCGATAAGACGACGTCCGCGCAGCTGATGGGTGGGATTTCGGCCGATAAGTCGATCGTGCATCTTGTTACGGTACCCATGATGTCAGGGAGTCATCGCGGCTGGGCGCGTGCACAGATTGTCGGCATAATTGGGCGAAGTACCGGAGTCATAGATATTGAAGAGTTGGGTTGATCAATGGGGAGCTTGCGCCGACGGTATGTCTGACATTATGATGAGGTTTCTCTGGTATTGACAAGTTATCAGGCAGGCACTTGCGGCGTGATGGGCACGGCGAGCACGATGGCTTGTGTACTCGCCGCGCTGGGATTGATGCCGTTAAAAGGGGCCTCCGCACCGGCCATTTCTTCAGCGCGTCTTCGCGTCGCGGAGTAAACAGGCGCTATCGCGGTATCCATGATCAAAACGGGTGAGAGAGTCAGACCGCAAACCCTACTAACGCGAGAATCGTTCGTAAACGCCATCACGGTCCTGCGGGCGATCGGTGGATCAACAAACGCAGTGGTCCACCTGATGGCAATCATCAATCGCCACCCGCGCGTCGCAGGGACTATCACGCTGGACACGATCGATGAGATCGGTCGAAGAACTCCGATGCTCGTGGACCTGAAACCCAGCGGCGAGAATTACATGACGGATTTCCATAATTCGGGCGGTACGACGGCCCTCCTGCATGGACTGAAACCGCTCCTCTACCTCGACGCCATGATGGTCACAGGACAGACGCTCGGCGAAGTCCTCGCCGCGGGGCGTCGTGATGAAGGCCAGCGCGGCCAAGGATAGGACCTTGCTATCGCATTCGGGACGGGCGGTCGTGTTTTCTGGGTCTGAGGATATGGCGCGACGGATTGATCGTGAGGACCTTGATGTCGGGTCCCATGACGTCCTGGTCCTGTAGAATATCGGCCCCGCTGGGAATCCGGGTATGCCGGAGGCCGGACTCATTCCTATCCCGCGGAAACTCGCGGCACGGGGTGTGACGGATATGGTGCGGGTGTCGGATGGACGGATGAGTGGGACGGCGGGCGCCGGGCGGGACGATTGCTTTGCATGTTGCACCCGAGGCGGCGGATCCGGGTTCTGCGTTGGGGGTTGTGAGGGATGGGGATATGATTACTGTTGATGTTGAGGCGAGGGTTTTGAGGGTTGAGATTAGTGATGGGGAGATGGCGACTCGGATTGCTAAGAGGAAGATAGTAATGAAAAGTAGGGAGAAAGGTGAGGAGGAAGAACAGTGGACTGCGAGACATCGGATGAGGGGATATAGGGGTTTGTATATGAGGGAGGTGAACCTGGCGGATAAAGGGGCAGATTTTGAGTTCCTCACGGCGGCGGGCTTCTCATCTTCAGTTGACATGATCTTTGAGGTTCATAACATTCTTTCGAGATATACCAGAATATTTTCACTCATTCTTTCAAGGCCCCTTTTACTACTAACAAGGGCTTGCCTACCTTCTTCGCTTCTTCGTTCAACGCGTCAATCTCGGCTTCAACAAGTGGGATGCCTGTCTTCTCCCTCTGTTCTTGTGTTATCTGTTCAATCTCGCCAGGGAAATAGATCCGATCGACGTCGGCCGCCTTATCTGCTCCCACGACACGCTGGTATAGATAGTCCATGCGCGCACGGAAATCCTCTAAGCTCATGAATAGATCTGGTTTGATGGCCACGAGAAAATGGCCCACGTCTGATGCCTTGCTTGGATCATAGGGACCGGTTACGTTGCCGGCAAAGGCAGAGCCTGTACCATTAGAGCATGCATCTGAACTAGCCCAGAGTAGTTGCTTACCTGAGAGTACGCCGGAGAAAACATCCATCATGATGGCGAGTCCGGATCCCTTCGGACCACCCATAGGCTGCATTACACCTCCAAGAGCGGCTTCCGGGTCATCGGTTGGCCTACCTTCAGAGTCTAGCGCCCAGTCCAGCGGAATCTTCTCACCACGGCGTTTGGCTTTATAGATCTTTCCCCTGGCAGCAATTGACGGGGCCATATCTAATATAAAATCTTTATCCTTGCCACCAGGAGCTCCGCATGCGATAGGCGAGACACCCAATAGCTTTTCCTTGCCTCCAAACGGCGGTAGAGCAGGACTGGAGTTTGTGAACACAAGACTCATCATGCCGGCATCTATGGCCTGCTGCACGATCCACGCGGACATTCCAAAGTGGTTTGAGTGCTTGATGCTCACCATCCCTATTCCAAACTCACGTGCCATGTCTATGGCAGCGGCCATCCCCTGTGACGCCGCGAGGAATCCAAATCCATTCCGGCCATCAACCTGAGCAACAACGGGTGTGACCTTTGTGAGTTCCGGACTGGCTTTTGCGTCGAGAACGCCCTGTCGCACGCGGGTCATGTATGAGGGGATGCGATTCATGCCATGCGTGTCCACCCCTCGAAGATCTGCTGCCACGAGGCATCTCGCGACAACTTCTGCGTTCGAAGCCGGCACACCGTTCCCTATGAGCACATTCTCGACGAATGTCCTAGCTTCGGACGCCTCGACGTAGATCTTAGCGTCGGATATTTCATCCATATTCGTAAATGGCTTGAGTCCTGACGTCTGTGTGAAAACTTGAAGGCTAGGTAAGCTGTCGAGACTCGACTCTGCCCTCGTAACACCTCTCGATACTATACGGACTGTGGGGTATCCGGAAGATCGCCGGTGTTACTCATGCGCATGAGTGATTTAATTGAAGTGGCCAGCAACAGCGTGGCAAAGCGATTGGCGCGGTGGCACTTCGATCTTTCTTTCTAGTACGGAATACCGACTAATAACTCGCTCGAAATCCTAGAGCAATGATAGCGGGGTTATGAGTTGTTGTTGACCTGGATGGCTATAATCCGTAGATCGGTTGATCAACAAGAACTGGATCAAATCCTCCACGCCAAAGTCTCGTGCGCGCATTCAGTTGATGACGATGAAAGCAGGATAAAAATTACCTACTGCCTCTCTGACACCGTGCTCTTTGGTTCGATAATAGTGAATTTCTTCGCGACAAATGGTGAATTCATACAGCTTACCGACCTGACAGCTTCAGGTGGTGTTGAGACTCAAGTCAAGTTGTCGCGCAAGAAAGCTCCATTGTCAGACGAAGGATCATGCTCTTTAAAAGGATTATGCTTGATAACGCATAAAGACTCCAAATTTACGGATTACTGCAAGTAGAATCCTTCAAGCAAGGTATGAGTATAACGGTGACTGTTAAATTACCGTCGCGCGCACTTGCGAAATAAAGGGAGAACGACGGTCGCCCCTTACATAACTGACGACTGCCTACGTCATTATTCACGCTTGAGGCACCTGACTTCATTTCGCTGCTTTACGTACTTTCAACATCATCGAATCAGTGGACATTCCACTCTTAGTCCTCTCTCTCTTTCTTTCTCTCTCTCTACCTCACGCAAGGGGCGAAACCGGCAAAAGATCGACACACGCTACAGATTTTCTGCTGCACTCACTTTCTGTTGATGGCCAGACTCCGTTTACCTCGATATTCTTCTGCAACCCTGACGTCCTCTCTATAATTCAAGATGGCCGCTGCCGGCTACATCCAAACGGGCCTCATCTGGGTCGCGTATGCCGTCGCCGTCGTTCTGGCCTTCATCGCTGCCTCCATCACGACTTTCACCTGGCAGATCCAGCGCGACCGATCCTTCGTAGTCAGCGCCGTCGCAATCATCAGTCTCACTGCGCTCCTGGCTACGGTATTCCTCCTGCCCGTCGACATCGCTTTGGTTTCATCGACGACTTCGACTGCGCTCGGCACGAAGAAGGACTGGGCGACGCCGGCCCGAATCCATGGCATTCTGCAGACCCTCAAGATCGTCTACTATTCTCTCTACAGCTTCGATGCGCTACTCTGCCTGCTGATTATTCCATTCTCCTACTTCTGGTATGAGGAGTACGACGAGGTCGAGGAACAAGAGGGCAACCAGACATTCGCGAGTCGCCTCTGGGGCGCATTCAAGTACACGATCGCATTCGTTTTCCTGGTCGTCATCATCTTCTTGATCGGTTTCTTTGTCCCCGTCGCTGGCAAGCACGGAGGCAAGCATTTGGACCTCGACTTCTTCAAGCGACTGCTCGATGAGAATAATGGAGAGAAAGCCTTGACCTTCGGTTTAGGTTTGCTGATCACGCTCGGAACGCTCCTGTACATTCTCTACACCGCTGCCGGTCTCGCGCTATTCCCTATTTCTTTCATCAAGTCCGCTCCCGCGGTCTCGGCGCCTAGATTGTACGAGACCACCACCGCGCAACTTGAGGCTAACCGAGAGCGACAGCGACAACTTGAGATGCTCAGCGCTGGTCGCGCAAACGGTATGCCTGCGAAAGAGCGGCGAGAACTTGAGGCGCTCGTACGTGAAGAGCGCACTCTGGTTCGTCGGGAGCGACTAGCTGCAGAAGCCCAGGGTCAAGGCAAGACTCTCATTGTGCGCTCTTGGGCCAAGATTTGCGCAATCTTCCGACCTATCAAGCTCATTGGAGGCATATTGCTCATCTTGCTCTCGATTCTCATCTGGGTCTCTATTCTGATTACAGGCATCGACAAAGCTACGAACTCCATCTGCAAGGAGCACTGTGGTTATATCCTTGCGCACATCAATGTCTTCCAACCTATCAACTGGATCTTTGTGCAGACGGCCCGCGCATTCCCTGTTGACTACGTACTGATGGCGCTTTTGATTCTACTATTCTTCGGCAGCTCTATCTCGGGTATCGCCGCTATTGGCATCCGGTTTTTGTGGGTGCGCATCTTCGAGATTCGCAAGGGTAGAACGACACCACAAGCCCTGCTCATGGCCACCGTCATGCTTGCACTCATTACACTCGCCATTAACTATGCCATCGTCAACCTGGTTGCGCCTCAATATTCAAGCTACGGCACTCAAACCTTTTGCGATCTGCCGCGAAACGGCGATGAGCTACCTGATTGCCGAAGACATCCCGAAGCTGTCAAGCCATGCTCCGAGTGGGTCAAGTCAATCAACTCAGCTACCCAAGTTTGCACCCCGACCATGATGTCGACCTTCTTGAACCGCATCGCACTCAACTGGCCCGTGTTCGGCGCTATTGACTTTTGGGCACAATTCGCATTCCTCGGCGTGTTCCTCGTTGTCTTAGTGACAGCGCTCTTCCGGACTCCTCGATTGAATGTGCACGAGCTAGATGAAGAAGCCGAGGCCGATGAGGAGGAGGGTCTGCTCGCCGGCACGGGACGCCGTTTTGGCGCTTCCTGGCAAGACATAACCGGCCGAGCAAAGCGCACCACGTACGGATCGAGCGCAACCGGAAACGCTTCTGGTAGTGGTTCTGGCGATCGCTAGTCTCGATCATCTCCACGAAGAAGCTTGAGCTTCTACTTAATGTGAGAGTATAAGAGAGGCCACTGGTTCGTTGTCGCAACCGTTGTGCCAACGACGTGTACAATTAAATGTGATACTAAAGCCAAATCGAAACAAAAAAGGCAGAGAGACGGATGAAAGCAAACAGGACGGCGGAAAACAGGGTCACGGTCACGAGAATGAGGGCGTCCGGAAACATGCAAGGAGTTCGGTTGTTTGATTCAGGGGTTCTGTCTTTGCTGCGGATCTTTGAGGGAAAGAAAGAAAGGAAGGAAGGGGAAAGTAACATGTTCTTGTTGTCGTTGTGGTCTTCTCTGGTCATGTTGTTCGAATGGGGCACCTTTTTCTTCAATTCTTCCTGGGGTTGAAGTAATGTAGTTTGTCCGGCTTGCGCCCGGTTTGATTCTACGGCCGGTCCGTCGGGATGGACTAAGTAGTTGTTGAGAGATACCGTGGACATCCCGCGTTAATGTTGAATTGATTCAATTCTTGATTTTTGTCGTCGACTGCTGTTTTGTTCGATGTTGTGATATACTACCTGTAGGTATACCCGCAGCTCCGAATCGGTGCATAGCGGGCCAAGACAGGAAAGCGGAGCCCGGCGATGCGCCGCGCCGGCGCTGCAGGTTTCGGGACTACGTACTAAGTACGGGAGACCATCGGCACAGCGCAATTGAAGTAAGAGAGTAGAACGACCTGTTACCACATGGGGGATTTTTACGTATTCAAAAGTGGTATTACACCTACCGTTGCCGTATGATCAGGCCCATCTTCAGAATCACAGGTGCACGCATAAGATCATTCACGATTGAGAGAGTATCACCGCGTGGTATTATTCTTGCCTATCGCATTGTGTTTGCTGGCGTGAATACCACAAACAGAGAAAAAATCCCTATCACTCCATTGCAAAGCAGTCCTATTCCGTGTCCCGTTACTCGTGATCCATTACACCTCTGTCGCGAAGAAAGAGAGGTCCCGTTTAGACGGTGCTGGTGACAAGGGTGGTTGGGACAGACTCGGTGGAGGTCTGTGGGGGCTTGGTGCCCTCGGAGAAGGAGATCATGGTATCGGTGAAGACCTCGGTGGTGCCGCTGTCGCGTTGGTGTTAGTCTACCATGCTAGAGAAGATACATTTTCTAAAAGGCTACCAGAAAGGAAACAGGAGGGGATGCAGAAAAGAAACGCGAGGAAGAGAAACATACGAGGTAGTCACGGTGTAAGTAGTCAAGAACGGAGTCTTGACCGTGTACCACGGGAGCGGGGTCTCGGTATCAGTGACCCAGGTAGTGGAGTTGTTGCTCCAGTTGTCGTTGTCGAGGGTGCTTGTGGTGGACTCGGTGGCGGCCTCGGTTGTCTGGGGGGGCACGGTGCCCATGGAGATGGAGGCCATGGTGGTTGTGATGGTCTCGGTGGTGCCGCTGGCGAGGGTTAGTTTGTGGATGGAATGGAGGGAGGGGGGGATAACGTACGAGACCTCCATGGTGACGGTCGTCTCGAAGGGGACTGAGACGGTGTACCACTGCGTAGAGGTGGAGGGACTGTCGGAGATGTAGACAGTGGAGGCGAAGCTCCAGCTCTCGCTGGCGCCGTGGGCGAGGCCGGCAGCGGCAAGGACAAGGGCGATGGTGAATCTCATGTTGACAACGGTGGCAATCGAGTACTCGAATGTGTGAAGCAGGTGTTGTCTTGTAAAGTTGATCATGGTGCTTGGGGAAGGAAGGAGGAAGAAGAAGGAGGAGAGAAAGGGAACGGAGGCACGATGTTTGGGGTCTATTTATACTTCGTTCAAAGGCGGTGAGGGAGCTCGACAATACATTGATGGATGTTCACGCACCCCCCTTTGGTTATTCTGCCGGAGAGGTGGGCGACAGCGGCAGAATGGGGGAGGGAAGGAGCTGTCGCTCTGTTTGCCTGGGTGCCTGCCTGCCTACCTGCTCAGGCAGCAAGGTCGGGCTAGTCCTCGGTAATGATCACATGTTCGGGATACATTGGTTGTGAATCTATTGATAACGGGGATATGATATACTGTGATAACGGCAAGGAAGGAGAGAGTGTGTCTCCTAGCAACCCCTATCATCACGTAGAAGATAACAGCCCTGCCAACGCACCGTTTGCTCGACGTGAGTCACTCCAGATGTAAACAATAACACGTAAACACAGTTTTCAACTCGTGTTTACGTCTAGTTCTATCGCTAAACTAACGTACATAACTCGTGAATGTTGACTTAGGACTATGCGATGTAGTAACAACACAAGTAGTCCGTCTGATCTCACACCCCGTCCTCGTCCTGAACACAAGCATAAGACCCAGTTACACACGATCCCATGTCAACCCGGAGATATAGTAATTCGGGAATTAACATGTCTCAGTCGCGCGTGTCACGCACGTGGTAGCCCTCAACTACCGAACAGCAAGATCCCAGTCCCTCGTCAACCTGATGCAACAACACAATAAATTAAACACCAGGCACGCAATTCCTCAAGCAAGGCATTCGTTAAAGTAGTTTTCTTTTCGTGCATTATCATAACATACCCCGAACCCATCCACCCTAACCGTCAAGGGGCATCCCCCCCAGACCACACAGACGAATCCAGTTTTATCTGCTTTAACTAAAAAGACAAATGTGCGTTTCTGGGCAACTGAATGGAACTCGTATACACAGACCACGTACAATGGGGCGAAAGTGAAGTGAAGCCCAGTGCAGGAGGGGGTTTCCCTAACAAACAACATAAACAAATCAAACTCCTGCATTACCAACCCCCCCTTCGCCATTGTCATTGTTCATCCAGGCAGTTGTGGATTGACGTATCAAGCAACCGGACTCCAAGCCATGCTTTTTTTGTTCTTTCTTCCTTCGTTCTTTCCTTTTGTCTTCACACATTCTTACATTGCTCGTTCACGCTTCAATTCAACTTCTTCTTCATCGCCAGATATCCGACTTATCCTTCTTGCCGAAGCCACCAATCGCCGCACCACCAATAGTGACACGACGCGAGCCTTGCGGTCTAATAGGAGCCTGCGTCGGTTTATCACTGGGACTTCCAAAGCCGGGGCTTCGGAGCGAGCTGCCGATGATGTTCATGCGTCGCGCCTGTCCGGCCGTGAGGGACATGGGCCTCGATGCTCCGTCGCGCAGAGTGAAGTCGGGCGGCGAACAGGTGATGGGCGGGCTGCCGCGTCGGTCGGCATTACCGCGACGCAGTCTAGAAACGCCATTCGTGTTCGACGGTAGCGACGGCGCCAAGCTAGGGCGGTGGCCGCCAATTGAACCGATAGACGACACGCGACGCGGGTGGGAGATGCCCGTGCCTGAGAATGCTAGGGAAAGTCGCTTCGGCTTCTTGTTTGCGTGGAAGGCCGAGCGCAACTTCGAACTGTCAATTAGAATTGACGATTCCGGGTCCGATGGGGGACTGCGGCGATTCTCGTCGGAGGAAGATGGCGATGCGACGGGAAGCATCGACATATGGCTCAGTGGAGAGTTCTTGGCTCTGGGACTGGGCGAGGCCTGCGGCTTGGCTGATGGACTGATGTTAGAAGTACGTGAGAGATCCAAGCTGCGCAACGGGCCCGTTCGCTCTTCGCTATCATTAGACGCCGCGAGATTCAGCGACATGACTGGCGCTATCGGTGAGCTGCCGCTGCTGTGCTGCGAGAGTCGACTCTTCGACAGGAATCCAGCCTGGAATCGGCTCGATTTCGCGATAGGAAGACTCGTAACTTCTGGCACGACAAGCGGCGGGCTCTCCTGTTCTTCCTCCTCGATCGCAGTACTTTCTTTCACTGGAGAGAGGAATCGCTCGGGGAGGCGAGGGACGGGCTTTTCCGGTGATTCTTGCTTCTTCTTGGGCGAGAAGTCAATCTTCACCGGCGTCTTCTCAAAATCAGCCAGAGTGCCCGATTCGTCATCATCGCGCCAGCGCACCGATCGCTTCGTAGGCGTCTTCTTCTTGGCGGGTGAAAACGAAATCGATTTGCGCGTGCCGACTAGCACCTTGCGGCGACGGGGCGATCCCTTCATGGGAGAAACAGCAGGCTCGGGAGGCTCCAATGGTGTGGGAGCGGCCAATACTGGATTCAAAATGGGCTTCGCTGATTCCATCGGCAGGACTACAACCTTCTTGCGCTTGGGAGTGCCACGTTTCGTGGGCGGGAAGGCCTCGACCGGCAGTTTAATGCCGTCACGTTTTACGACCTGGGATGCTGCAGAGTAACCGGTCTCCAACAGTCGGTTAATGATTGTCTTTGCGTGCTCAACCGCTTCTTCTTCGCTCATGTTGATCGTTTGCGACAGCGACGTGAGCATCTCGAACTGAGCAGTTAACAGCGCTTGGACAACAGATGCGTCGCCAGCTTTATCCTGGTCAAGTACTTCTCGGTATGCGTCGCGCAGGAAGTTCGACTTGAGCAGTTCCGATTCTCTCGTCAGAGCTGCAATCTCGCCGGTATCAGCCTGGCCGGTACCACTAGGAAGCTGGCTGATACTATGCTGAAGAGCTCCTTCGAGCGCACGCTCCCAATTGGTCTTCTCCAACTTCTTATGGAGGTGGTGTCTGCTGTTTTCGAGCTCGAGGAGAATACCCTGCGCCGTTTTCCGGATAGTTGATAGGGGTTGAGGCATTTCATCCTCGTCCCCACGGCTATCGCAAACGGTGTCGAAGGCGGCGAGCCAAGAAGTCAGTAACTCAATGCGGCGCTCAATACCGCGTAGCTTCTTCATGTGAGCGATCTTCTCCTGGCGCTCGTTCAACGAGTTGTCGTAAGCAGTGCGAAGCCGTTGGATACCCTCGCGCGCAGCAATCTCTCTCTTCTCCATCTGTTTCCGGAATTTGGCGAACAAAATTCGTTCCGCATCTTTAAGTTGAGCTTGCAGCTCATCAATGAGAATTCTCTGTTCGTTGATTTTCACCAGGAAATCCTTGACGTGACGGTTAACGTTGAAGACGTTTCGGGTCACCTTCGTCTGAATGTTCTTGGCGCGGTTCGCATAGCGCAGCGTGTTCTGGGTCTCGTCGAAGTGTGCGCTCGAAGGGCTGACACAGACAATCATCACCGTCTTGCAGTTTCCGCCGAGCGAGAACTTCAGGAGTCGTGTGAGTTTACTGTTGCGATAGGGTACGTGGGAGTTCTTGCGCGGATCGCACAGCGCGTTGATGCAGCTGCCGAGTGCGAGCAAGGACTTGTTGATGTTGGCGCCTTCGATCAGGCGCTCTCCGCGGTTCTTCGTAGCGCTGGCTCTTTCGCTGCCAGCGAGATCGATAATGCTAAGTGTAGCCATGGTATGGGGTTCGTTGACAGCTGCGTTTCTGTCCTTCATAGCAACGTTGATTTGCAGAACGGCATGGGATCGCGAGGACGTCGCGTTCGCGCAAGTGGGTGAAACTGTTCGGTACTCGTTACCCAAGACGATCATGTCCATCACTTCCTGGACATTCTTGGGGTTGTGACTCGTAAGACCCTGTACCGTGACGGCCTGGTTCGAGTCCTCGCGTAGTGTCAGTCCTTGCTTGCTTCCGCCGGGAACGAGCAGGTCGCGAATAGTCTCATTGTAGATCTCTAGATACGATAGCGTGATCTCGGTGTGCTTTTCGTCCTTGACATCGTTAATCTTCTCGAAAAGCTCCTGCATAGTCAGGAATATGATGCCAGGCATCTGGGGAGTGCCTGTGATCGTGTGAGTTTTACCACATCCGGTGGCACCGTAGGCGAAGACCGTAGCATTATATCCATCAAGAACACTATCGAGCAGAGGCTTCGTGGTGGCTTCGTACACTTCGGTCTGGGTCGTGTTCTCGTCGAAGATTCGGTCGAATCCAAAGGTCTGGTCTTTCACTTTCTTCTTATTGGGTACGAGGGATTTGGAGAACTTGTGGACGGGATTGTCTTCCGGCGGGTCGAAGATGCTGTCATGCGCAACGTTAGACTAGTCTTACAGGGGCGATGACTGACCGTGAGAGCAAGTGTGGAAGACGCACAGGCATCTATCGTCGATTACCTTGATGACGGATCGGATTCCGCCCTGCTTTAACTTCGGCGTGGAAGCGCCGGCTAAAGAACCCTCGCCTAAGAATACAGTGCCGTCATCGTGTCGTTGGCTACGCATTGGTGAGCATGAGGTCGCGCGTTCGATGGGGAGCGAAGCATTGAGATAGAAGCTTACATTTGTGCCGCCTCTCGGATTGTGAAAGGTCGAACGCGGACTGAACAAGGACTCTGATTAGTAGCCAGCACAAGCAACACAACAAGCGAGATCCGTACCTGTTACGGTGATGGAAGAGGCTCCAGGATCAATCGCAGACATGCTGGATCGTGTGTGTTGATATAATTACTCGAAAAAGGAGGTCCCTCGCCCAAGTTGGCGCCCAGGCTCACGTGGCAATGGGAGTCGGCAGCATCAACTAGCGCAATGGCAAAGATGAAACATAAACTCTACGACGGCGGATGACGAGCAATGCCGCCTGAAATTGTTGACTCGCAAGCTAGGCTAGCTTCTGAAGGAGAGGTCGTCGGGCCAATGAGGCTATTCGTGTGCAGGAGTACGGATGATGGAGATGGTAGGTAGTAGAAAGTATAACTATGGCAAGTAAAGCAAAGCAAGGATCGTGATGGAAGCGACAGATAGGTAGAGAGGGTTGATGTTTTAGTGACAATTGCGCAGATCGGAACCAGTAAATCTGAGCTTGTGGGTGGAGAAGGCGCTTGTTGATTGTTGGTGGGGCGTTACTACAGTGATCGGTAGCCAACGCGTTTGGACATGACGGTGCAAAGTGGGCCGCCTGCCGAGTGATACGTCAGACTTCAATGTATTGCGTAGGTACCTTGCGCATACTAACCATCGGTACCTGCATGCTCTGCATGTGCCTAAGAAAACATAAACAAACGATAGAGGCAAATCTTGTTTGTTCAGCGGATTGTTTGTAAACAATACATTCAATTGGTGTTGTTAAAATGATACCCAGGGTACGTTTTCTGTTACTGTACACAATGATTACCGATGCACCTCCCGTCGCATCATGACATCTGCACAACCCTTGTACCCTGTAGCGCACTTGCACTTACTTGTAGCAATGCTCGGCTAGCTATGATCGGTTTAGCGCAGCGGGAGTCTGTCGAGTCTGTGTGGCTGGTGGTGGCTGGAGACAGCCCTCATTCCAATTCCAGGCATAACAGCAACTGCGTGTTTTGCAGTGAAACCACATCGTGCGCCTCTTCGTCCCTCTCCCCTGTACATTTCGCTGCCTCAGGTACGAACCCACGAAGTCCCTACTACGCACTTTCAATGAGCAAAGCTCGTTCGCTTGTTGGCACCATATGTATCTCTGCCAACTAGGAAACTCTCCGGTGGCCCAAGATAACTTGGTCTGACACCACCCAAGTCCATGACAATCTTCTGAACAATCACACTCGGCGCCAAGCCCCAAACGCGCAGTTTGTACGCGCCGCCTCTTGCCAAATCCCATTGAGTCGTTGTGTTGTGGCCCGGGTCAAGCCCCCAGACTGAATCATCGACGGCACGACCCCAGCCCACAGGCATGTTTGCTCCAATGCTGTCGGGTACAAAGCGGACGACTTGCGGCTCTGCTTGTGCTGCCCCTGATGGGAATAAGGAAACTGCGAATTCTATTGGCGTCTTGTCTGATAGATAATTCTGCGTTGGTGACAGGTACAACGTCACGTTGGCGTTCGACACGTTTGTGAATAAGTACACATCGTACTCCAGTGCTGGTGCTGTCTCGGGTTGTTGAGGAGGCGTTGATTGTGGCCACAGCGTGACGCCTCCCAATGTTCGCCCGTGGTTCTTGAGTGTCAGGTAAGTGATGTTTGACGCAGCAGAGTTAGCCGGATTGTGTATGCATTGGTAGTTCGGCCCTTCGATCGCCACAGTCTTATCGGACTCGACGAAACCTTCGGTGAAGCTCGAGGGGATCTTCCGTAACGATACGGGGACTTGAACAATCGGTGGGGAAAACCAGTTGGTGAATCCTTCTTTTCCACACCCGGCAGTGAATTCGATGTTAGCTGTCGTCGTATCGACGGTTTGTGGCGCATTAGACCAGTCAATTGACACGAACACACGCGAGTCCGTCCCGTTGCCTGGTCCTACCATGCCCTTGGTTTGCGACAACTTGATCCAAGGGAGATCAACTGCCGCTGTCCAATCGCAGTCTTGCGTTCCTCGAGAGAAGACGTCAAACCATCGGGTTGAAGGTCCGTATGGGTCGAGAGGTGGGAGTACGAGGGTGTTCCCTGAGTTGGCGTGGTACATGTCATCGCCCGGAATACTGGCATTGAGTCCTTCTACGGCAATGCCAACATTACCAGCGATGGAAGACACTGCACTCTGAACATATGACATTGCCGGTAAAACGTTACGCATGGGCTGTTGCCAATAGCCATTATATCCAAAGTGCGTTTCTGCATCGCAAATCAGTTATACTGGAGAGCAAGGGAAGTCTGAGAAGCAACTTACGATCGAGCATCCGTTTCCATTTCCCATCCAGGAGGTTATCCCATCTTGCGGTAAGTTCCCCATCCGCTTGGAAACGATCTAACACGTTTGTGATCAAATCGTTCGCTGAGTTCCTGTGCTGGTTTGCATAAACCGTGTTTTTCTCAGCACCAATGTGAACCTGGTGAATGATCTGGCCTCCTGAGATCGGATGCAGCACCATTTCAAAGAACGCCGGTTGATATTCCTTGCCAAGCTTGTTGTATACAGCCTGGGCATCATCTGCTAGGGCCTGCCATTGCTGAAGGATCGCGTCGCCCTCGTTGTAGTTCACCACGGAATAGACGTACGGCTCGACGAGCTCGAACTTTCTTCGAGCTGCGTACATGCCGTAGCGTGTCATGATATCCGTGATCTCCGCCGCCTGATCTGGCCCGAACTCGCGAGTCGCCCAAGCGGTCGTCCATTTGGTCACATCATTCACTCCCCATCGCTCGACGTCATAAGCCATGTCCAAGAAGTGACTGATCGGAACCTCCAAGGGCTTCAAGTCTCCAACATTGACAATCCAAATCCTGTCAGCTCCATAAGTATAGGCGAGCGACATCTGCTCAGCCGTCTTCTCCAACTGAATGGTGTTGATCCATTTGTAGTTTCTAGGGTCGCCGACATAGTCGAAGTGGTAGTAGACTCCAGCACCACCGGGCCGTTCGTTTTCATCTCCGATGGGCACTCTTCGCAAGTTACCCCAGTTGTCGTCAGACCATAGCAGGGTAATGTCATCGGGGATTGTGAGGCCTTGTGAAAGGTACGACATGACCTCCTTATAGAGGCACCACATTTGCGGGACGTCACTCACATCAACGCCCAGTACGTCCTCAATAGCACTTCTCTGGCTGCGCACCACAGCTTCGAGCAAGGTTACAATGGCATCAACGCCCAGACCCTCAATGGCTGAGTCTCCGGAACCTCTCATGCCCATGGTCCACAAGCTGTTCTTAGCATAAGGCTTCGCTCGCTGAGCACCATACACGAAGTACTCGTCGATCGTTTTGTTGTTTAGGTTGTATGCCCACGGACCAAGACCCTTGTTGGTGTAAAATGTGCCGAACTCATTCTGAGCTCGCATCATGGGCTCCGTGTGCGAGCTACCCAATACGATCTCCCAGGCATCGGCCAGGGGTTGGTTGGCCGGGTCGTCCACTTCGAACATGGAGCCCCAGATAGCCGGCCAGAGGTAATTCGCACGCAGTCGCAGCAGGAGCTCAAAGACGTTGGGATAGAACTCGCTGTTGTATCCGACTCCGAACGGGGTATCCTTATAATTCCACTGCACCCAGCCCGAGAGACCCGGTTGTTCGTCGTTTATGAACAATCCACGGTACTTGACAGACGGCGGTCCCTGAACTTTCCGGTCGGGTAGGACATATACGTCCTTGTTCTGTTTAATGGGGACGTCTGCCCACCAGTACCAAGGACTGACCCCGATTTGCTCACTAATATCGTACAGTCCAAATATGACTCCGCGGGGATCACTACCGGCTATGACAACGGCTTTGTGGCATCCGGGTATCGGCTTCTCGACAACCTGGGTCACGAATGATTCCCACTTGCCCTTGATTTCGGTGGTGTCTAGTTTGCCGGCTTTAACCAGATCATCGATCATCTTGCAGCGGCCGAGCGTACCGGCAATGATCACCGTGTCCTTGGCCGATGGTTTCTCGTACTCCGGTCCGAGGAAGTATTGCGTGCCGTTGGTCTCATACTGCAATAAAAAATTCATCAGCGCTAACTGACCCAGATCGCAACATATCCCCTAAACTCAACTTTTACTTACATGAGTAAAATTCATCGCAGCCGGTTGATACTCATATCTCGCCGGTTCCGCCTTCTTCTCACCATTGCTAATCGTGAAGTTCGTCCCCGTAACACGACCAAAGTCCTTTGCAAGATCTCCAGCTGCCCGAATCACGCCCCAACTATCCTCGCTCGAAACACGGATTTGAGGCCTTGAGATTTTACCACCCGTTATCTGGAATGCATTGGGAGAATTCTTGAAGCTGACAATGGGCTGCTGCCCGAGCGCCGCGACGAGCGACGCCCATGTGGCTAGGGCTAGCCATAGTAACGAAGTCATTTGCAGCATTCGTCCGAAGAATCAACGAAAGCAATTGACCGTCCGTGGGTTGGCGAGGTAGCACGAGGAGCCCTGGATCGAGACATAAAGTATGGGTACATCGCCCCCCCTTATACTGCGCCGGTTGCCGGATGACATCGCGGCGATTGAGGCCTCAATTCCGGCTCCTTGACTCCACGATGACCCCAAAAAATAACAGGTCTCGTGGGAGTCCAATAGGATGCCAGCAACAGCCCCTGCGAAGCCAAGAGACAAGGGTCGAGATGGCCCCGGTCTGGGGTAAACACCCCTTCTCCGCATGGGAAAACCTGGGGAACGTCACATCGTAAATGGGTAATGACCATATTACCCGGTCGGTCGTAAAAAATTCGAATTGGAGAAATGGTAACCCCTATTGCCTAATTCACGATCATTTTGTAGGTGCTTGGTAGATGTTTTCCCCGCATCCCACCCTCGGCATAGTTATCCCGCGCCGGCTTCGTCGTACCGTTTAGCCGGGACTCTGTCGGCTGGGGTTCCGATGTGTTTTTGTCTTACATCATTCTGGTGTACGAGTAGTGTACGGGTAGAAGGTAGGGTAGAGCAGGGAGGTAGGAGAGGTAAGAGGTAAGGAAGTAGGGAGTAAGGCCTTGGCAAGTCACACAGCATGGAAGCGATGGAGGTGATGGATGCACGGGATACGGCATGCGGCTCTGGATTTAGCCGGTGACGACGTTAGTTCCTGTGTTGTGTTGTGTTCCTGTTACATACATACTCACTCACTACTCATGTTGTGTATGACGAGCACCTTGATACGCGTGACCGCGGTGATGGTGGTAGATGGCATTTCGTTGGTCGAAAGGAGTAGAAGGAAATGGAGATGGATGGTGAAGCTCCCCTTCTCAGACGCCTAGACGGTCGTGTAAGCCTAAATATCAAGGCATCTATCGACCTATTTCGTATAAAGTGATTCATGAGTGTTTCACCTGCGAGAAATGAGCTGGATACGTATAACAGTCAAGTCAGTTCACGGCGACACATAGAGCATAATTCGCGTACCCATAATGGGCTTCACACGTTCATCTCACATCAAACTCGATCGATAGATAGATAAGTAGGTAGGTAGCAAAGCATCAATTTTCTCTCTCACTCAGGAGTCGAACTATAAAACATGAACCCGCCGTCCCGACATCTCAGGCAACCCCTACATCCGTAGGTACGGCACAAAGAGAAGGTCCGAAACAGAACGCAAAAAACAACGCGCAACATAACAAATGATTCTATCTGGGTATCTCAAGCACGCGCACCACCAATATTCTCCCTCAACCCCTTCGTCCGCAAACTGCTGGACTTCCCCACCCCCTCGTCAAACGGCAGACGCACAGGCGACGCCGCCGCCGATGACGACGGCCGTTGGCCCGCGACACGGCTCAGACTGCTCTGGCGCGACGTATGGCCATTACCGCGTTCCTCGTCGCGTCCGAGGGCGCGGTTCAGCGTCTCGCGCTGTCTACCGCTCATGATCTCGCTATCAATGCTCCCGCGACGACTACCGCCGACACTACTATCGCCATCATCAGTACTGGCTAATGAGCCCGTGATCCCCAGTCTGCCTTTCATACGGCCGGCCCATAGGCCCCTGATACCGCCCCTTTTGCGCTCCGGTACTTGTTCCGTGCCTGCCGTGCAGACGTAGAGGAGGTACTTCAGGTTCGGCAGCGTGTGGCGGATATCGACGGTTTTTAGGCCCGCCGCCGTGCACAGGGCATCGATGTTCTTGTTGAGTAGAAACCAGCCGTAGTCGAATCGGTACTGGGCCGTAGCGCCACCGCGGAGAAATAGGGGGAACTCGCGCTGGCTGTCTGGTAGCAGGGAGATGTCGTCGCGGATACTGCTGCGCGAGCCAAATGTTGTCACGGGATAGGGAAGCGGGACAGATAGATAGAACTGTAGCGCGTGGATCAGTTGGGCGACGAGGCCGAGACCCGCCGAGAGCGAGTCTTCTGTGGATGATGACGACGTCGGGTCGTATTCGGAGTTGGGCAGCGGTATGCCGCAGATGGTGAAAGAAAGGGGCGCGCCAATGGGGTTAGGATGGATTGGGAAAATGACGGAGAGGTCCTCGCATATACGGCGTCGTTGGCCGTGGATACCCTCGAGCGTCGAGGCGATCATCGCTCGTGATGCCGGCAGTTTGGACTGGGCATGCTCAACATGGTCTGCAGCTCTTGCTTGCGCGGCACCGCCCTCTTTGATAGCCTCCCGGCGGGCTTGAATGGACTTTTTCAGTTCATCCCGCCGCGTCTCAGCTGCCTGGACGCTTCGTTTCTGTGCTGAGAGATACTTCGAGGCGAGGTGGGCAGACTCCTGAGCTTGCGGCAATGTATCGTCTGGTGTGCGCTCGAGTAGCGAGTTGATTTGGACGGTTAGCGCTGCACGGGTGGCCAGGGCATCTTCGATCGAGTTATTGAGATTGGATAATTTCATCAGGGCATTGTAGGAGGAGCTCAGCAGCGGTGCGGTCTGCTTAGGCTCAGGGCGTTTACTTGCGAGGTCGAGAGAGTATATTCCGTCTTCGAGGTGGAAGATTAGGCAGTTGGGCGGAAAATGGTGGTTCCGTAGAGTTCCAATGTAGTGCAACAGGCGAAGATCAACAACTTGGCATAGCAACAGGCTCCATGAGGCCCGACGCTTCGCCCATATCCTGACTTTGACCTGCGATAGTCGCGTGACCGACGCACCAGCGCCCGAAAGGTCGAAGAAGCGGAAGTTGAAATTCATAGAGCGTGGGCCGACCTCACTGATATATATGGGATCGTCGTCTCCCTCGCAATGCAACGAGAAAAACACATCGGCAGCCCTACTCTCAACGGCGTACTCTAGCTGCTTCTGGCGGGTGACCGGCGAGACGTTGGCTAGCGTTGTACTGCGCCTGCGGGCATCGGAGCGTGGTCGCAGGCTCTCAGAGGAGTGGGCATGATGAAGTTGGAGGGAATGTTGGGCTTCAGGTGGCTTGCTGGACGGGAAGCTGGCGTCGAGATCGTCGGTGGCGCGGCCTTGAGGCTTGGTGAAGCTGAGATTTCGCAGGAAGATTCCGTGGAGATGCCGCAGCCGCCGGTTTTGGGACAGCATCGTGGCTCTGGAATCCGTGGAGCTGCAGGAGCTGTGCCTGGGCTTGTCTTGACCAGTGCTACTTCTGCTGCTTCTACTTCTGCTTCTGCTTCTGCTTCGGCTTCGGCTGCCGTTGCTTCTGCTGCTGCTACGCTGCAGACAGCGAGCATGTGAATAAAAATATCATGGGTGATGTCGTTGCGCGAACGATTACATGTTGTTCATTGAGATTGGATTAACTAATGGATGACGAAACAACCGTTGTTGACCTTCATAATGCTCTAAGACGAGATGGGGGTGTATTCTACTATGGAGTGAATGCTTCTAATGGTGTGATTACGCAATACAGCCACCTGTAGCGTTTTGGGGGCGCACGTGAAGAAGGGCTGCCTCTGACGTCTCAGAGGCCACAAAACCCTGACTGGGCTCAGATCCTCAAAACACAACGCGTTCTGGTATCTGACCGTGGGCACTTCAACAAGGCAACAAATCTGAAAATACAACCGCAAACACCGGCAGTGAGTCCCTCTTCAAAGCATACTGGGAAGGAATGAAAAGAAAACCATTATTATGACTTTTCCTAGGCTAGCTGTCTAGAGAGTAAGTCCTTCCTGATGCAATATGCGTTGCTCTATTCCACCCGTCGAATGATTTCGATGCCGATGGCTTGAGCGACGACGTTGATTATCCATTCCCTTGGCTTTGATTAATGTTCCACCTATGCGATGAATCCTTCACCACGAAAACCAGTTGTATTATCCAAGATCATGGTGTGGGCCTGGTTACGAGGCTTCATGGTCGACGATCGATAATGCATGGGCATCGTCGCCTGAGCAGTTTGCCAAAGGTGTCCCGGACACACAGCATCGGGCGTGTGTTGTTCCGCTAGAACCTCGACACGGCATGTGTTGCAGCCCAACGACACTATGCTTCCTCGCAGCATGCCGAAGTGGTCCCCATCGGATCAGTCCTGTGTTGACATGATAACCACATGTCGTTTATCTTTCGGGTTAAGAATCAGATGCGGGTCTCCCCTCCTGGATTCCGTAGGAGCTCCCACTGTTTTGGCAATGGCCCACCGACAATATCGCGGTATCCGAGACCTATTTGTCGGCACTAGGTCATACCGATTCGCTGGGCCCATCAGCTGTTTCCTCTGCGTGGCATATTCTTGGAACCTCGATGTGCCCACCTCTCTCGCTCCCACTCATGATTTGTGCCCGTCCTCTCCCTCCCTCTCTCTCTCCCTTTCTCTCTCTCTCTCTCGATCTTAGACGCTACATCGGTCTACCTAGTACCACACTGGCACAACCACACCGTTTAGTCGCACTCACCACGAGCTTAATGACGGAGACTTACACTATGTGGACCTGCGTTGACGGTTCGTGCGTCGCAGTCTGCGACTCCGTCAGTTCCCTCTCACGGAGAAGGCCGTCGAGCTCTGGGGTAGATGTTTCGACAGGAGCCGAATTGCTGATCGAATCGTGTAGAGCTGCATCGTGACCCGAATGCTTGGTGGATAAGCTCACAGTAGCATCTGACCACTCATCAATGCTGTCGAGCTGTATGAATGATCGATGCTCCGGGGTTTGGCCTACTGCGAGCTGCTCGTGTGCTTGAGCGTCGAGAAAGTATCTATCAAGAGGGGTGAGGTTTGGTTGTTCCCTTCTGACGACGAAAAACCGTTCTCTTTGTTCCAGGATGGGCGGCATTAAGTATGGCTCGGTCCGCAGTTCTGAGTCGAGCCTATGGTTTGTATTCGTATCGGCACTGTGCTCAACTTCAGTTGGTTGACGGGATGACCTCGATGAGTCGGCAACGAAGTTAACAACAAACTAGAAATTGATGGTATCTTACGGTTCTCTCTCATCGGTCTGATCGACACTCGAGTTGATGTTCCAGAAGTTCGAGTTACTCGGCACTGAGTCACCACGGTATCTGGTGCCGAATCTCTCTCCAAGACCCCTGAATTCAATGTTCTCGGATGCGTCCATGGCTCTTTCGAGTTGCTCACATAAGATCATTCAGAGACCCGGGAGCAGAAGAAAGGGCATACTTATTTATATTTTGGAGGTCTCAGCGTGAAGCCTTCTTCGCCGCGACCCAACTGCCTGCCCCCCCTGCTGGCACTCCTCTCCTTCAGAAACTAAACTACGGGGAATTGGGCGCGTACAGTAGGGGCCTCTGGTTGACAAGGAAGCAGATACATGGCTAGGGCTGAAGACAACGGAGACTCAAGCCAGGAACCCCTGGCACGCCCGATCCGAGATGTACGAGTAATCCGTACGGGCCCTACCTAACCCATGCCACATATGTACTAGTATTTCCCAGCACGCCGGCACGTCGGCACGCTAACACCACCCACCTGTCAAACTTTTTTAAGGTTATCCTCGGATCCCGTGTTAGACGCCGTTCGACTCAGTGAACTGAGATGGCACCCTACACTCGTTCGCGATGTTGCTTAAGTCAGCGTCTTCTGTCGCAGTATGTACGATGTCAACTGATGCGGGTTCCTTCTCGAGGGGGCTGCGCTAATCAAGCCCGGCAGCCTAATCTCAAGTTGCCTAGATACGGGTAACGATTCTATACTCTAGACTCGCTTCTTTCAAAGCACCAGTCTCCGGAGCGTGACACTAGGTTACCCAACTCGCTACCCCTGAACAAGAGTTTCGTTGACGAATGCAGGCACCTACTAGGTCTGGAACAGGGGGCATATGAAGTTATTCCTTATAGGCACTAATACAGGTCCGAAAGCTCGCAGTTAAGGCTCATTCAGAATGCATCCCTGGAGCTTTAACTCCTCTGTGGTATCACGGTCTCCTCGGTAATGTCCCGAATTCAGGTATGCTTCGCCTTAGTTGTCCTCGACGGCTCTGCGATTCTTTATCCTCAAATGGGGCCGACCATCTTACCCTTGATAGAAAACCTCCCCAACAAAAGCATCCGGCCATATTAGCATGGAACCTATAACATCGCCATCTAGTCAACTACCTTTTTTTTTTCAATCTGATGGCATCTAATTATCAAGTACCTCCAGCTGCCTACTCGTATACTAATGAAACACACCGCCGCTCATAAGCGGTCCACAGTCGGCTATAGCAAATCTTGATCTGGCATCGTCCTTGAGGCCAGGAATCCGAATTTCCGAGGCCCCAACGCAAATACAAACAAACAAAGGCAGCCAGGTACTCTCCCGGTCTGATAACGACGTAGACTTAGCGGGAGGGGTGTACGAGCTCGACAAGGGCGTAGGTACGGTATTGTTCCCGTAATTAATCGAGGAGGTTTAGGCGCATTAGTTTTGGCATCGGTCTTCGGTCTAGGTAATCCGTACCCGCGCACTACGGGTGACGAATACGGAATAGGCAAAGTGCTCTTCCGTTAGATACATACCATACGGTAATCGTATAAGCCGTACGAAGTACTACTCCGAAAGCGTCGGGTTAATCAGAGTAATCCGTAGGTATTAGCGGTAACCCGTAGTCAGCCAACAAGAAATCCTTGACCTTACGAGGTAAGTATTTCGTACACTAAACCGAGGCGATCGCAACGAGTACTACTGTTTTTTTTTTGTCCGTTCGGAGGCCTCAATTCGTGCGATTTCGGATCTGAAGTCGCCTCAGAAACGATAATGTTTTGTTAGGTATACGAGTAGGCATTACCCGTTAGGCGTGGTCGCCTTACATAGTCGGCCGCCTTGAGAGGCTACCTAGAGCAAGCGGCGACGCGGGGGGCGTTTAAGTCATCTTGTTGGCTCATTTCCTATCGCCATCCTCTTTGCAATGGAACTTTCTGGAATATGATGCCCGGGACGACACTACGAGTACCGAACCATTGTTCGTGAGGTTTTGGGCGACAGTCTCAGCAGCAATCAAAACCTGGTTGTCTTGCATGTAAACGAGTCTGAACCGTACGCCTCTCACGACTCAATTCAGATGGATGAACCCTTTTCAACAAAGGGACCGGAATGCGTTGTGAGAGATGACTCACGACGCCAGGTCCGCTCTTCGGTTTCGAATCGCAGGATTCGAAATATTGACGACTATTATTGTGATGGCATGTTTAGGAGAGCGCCAAGGTGACACGAAGCAGACGGAAGAAGCCGTGGTGGATAAGTGCAGGGACGCGGGACCAGAGGGCGTTACCACTTCGGCTCGTGGTACTTATGGTGGGATGCGACTATGCTGTACAGATACACTTGCAGCATCCCGGGCACACCCACTCAAACACTCGCATCCGTAGGGTGAGGGGCGTATGTCGTGCCTACGAGTGCGGAATACCTAGACGATATGAGTGATGCGAGGAATGCCACCGAAGAAAATAGGTAATCACAATTGCTGCCAAGCACCACAAAAATACAATAGTCTGCAATTCGGAGTTAACATTGCACGAACACGCGAGAGAACGCGATGCAGCCGCATGAAAGGTAGCGGTTGGCGTGCCAACTCGGTGAGATACACACAGTCATCATCACGAGACGTCGAGACCAGCGGGACAATGCGCGTTTCAGCTGCGATCGAGAAGCAACTACTCGTAGCCTACTCGTAATCCGTACCAAGAGATCTAGGTATTGCTTACGGAATAGTTGACCAAACATATCGCTTCAAGGCATACCTACTAGGTACCTAGTACTTCGTACATAAAACCGAGTTCATATGTGAATCCTACTAAGTCAGCCGGACGATCATGACTGGGTACAAGAGTCGCCGAGCGATAGCTGGCAGTGTACTTCGTAGGCACTGTATAATCTGATAGTCCCATGAATCATACGGATTACGGACTACGGACTACGGATTAACATGTACGGATTAAGATCGATAGGGGCTACCTAGTCAACAACCTGTAGGCTGTGCGGCTCAAAATCACGACCGACCAGAAGAAAGATGTGCAGAATCCATTTCTACTTAGAACGTCCACTGCTTGTATCTGTGGGCCCTGTAGCGGACCCACAGGAAGTACTCCGTACCTTCGAGTCACGACTGCACAAGCACGCGTGCCTGGATCGAGACTTACCCCACATGAAAGGTACATCCGAAGATAAGACAGAACCTCGCTTGTGTCACACCCCGCAAAAAGGTACCGAAGGTGAGCTTCGTTGGAGCTTCGCGAATGTCTAGCGCAGTTCGCTGTTTACTACCTACCTACTGCACGGATCAAAAAGCGAATAAGGTACCAAGATTCCAAGCAGGTACAGTAAGTAGCCGGTATATTGATTATTGATTGATGATGAAAAAGCAAGTCTCTTAAACGTACAGACAGGAGGTGTAGCTAGTAGTGGCACCCCCGCATACATCGCTCCTACCCTCTCGGTGACTGCCAGCCAACGCGTAACGGGCACTCACCTTCCATCGGTAACGCTATGTTACACGGCACTGCATGTTTTTTGCACGTGGCTCGTGGGTTGATACTTTATCATTACGTCATACCTAGGTGCCTATTCTGGACTCCAACCCCACTTCAACAGCGCATTCTGCCCGCAATATCACATGCTTCAGATCGCAAAGCATGAGGGCAGGCACGTAATTTTATATAAACTTCAGAGTTGCAGCTGCGTGCATACACAGTGCCCGTGAAAGGAGGTACCTAGGTACTTGCTTCACAGCAAACCGTCACTCGACAGTGGATATATACCAGGTAGGTACTGTGCAGTCATCCTCGTCCTTTGTGCCAGAATCTCTGCGCTGACCGCTGACGAGGTTGACGAACTATATAATCAAAAATCAAAGAAATGGTAGTGAATCTCACTGCCTAATAGTATATCAACAGCTGCCAGTGAAAGCCGCGAAAATCGGTCGCTCACAGGGCTTCGACGTGCCGGCGCATCTCCTCCCAGCAAAATGGGAGCTCGGGCTTCTCGTGGCCCACCAGCGGCCGTCATGTTCGGAAGTCACGATGGACTTGTTGTTTACTTCATTGATCCGGTGTCAATGGCAGCATGGCAGCTGGTCTCACACTGTGTTTTTCTCAAACACAACGCATTGGAGGGTCCGTGATAGGCACTACGAACTCGACGTAGCGAGCCAGTTAGGGGTTTACTTGGACTCTCTAGGGCTGGGTGCAGTGACTGTCCCGGATCTTTTCTTTACCTATCAGTAAGTTAATCACTAAAGGGTACTTGGTTGCATACCTACCTAACCTCTCAACCGTCTTGAACTTGGGTTGACTTTTGTCTGTGCTTCACCCTCCTTCTTACTCTCTCCACCATCCTTACTTCTTCACCCTCTTCCATCTCCTCACTCATCGTTACCTTCTCATCATCCTTCACCTCTTTCACCCATTGTCACATTCCCTATCTTCTCTGCCATCATGGCCTCGTCTAACGAGACCGTAGACATGACTGACTACGTCAGCTTGGCAAGCAAGTCGGACTCGGCCCCGGACACTTCTGTACGTCTCAATCGTGACGCTGTCCCCAACAAGGCCAGCATGGCAACTAACAATGAACAGGCCCTGGACAACTCCAAGAAGCCCAGCCACGATGCTGGCCCCGATGGCTCTCCATCTGCCGAGGCCAATGACGACCTCTACGCCGCCTTTTCGTCGCTCAATTTGCCTACAATTGCGCAGGAAGTTACGCAAGACACCTGCCTTGCCCACCTGAAATTGCTTTTCGCATTTCAGAACTTGAAAGAAACCATTGGCTACACCGATGGCCTCTGGGGACTCTTTGACAGTCGCGTCATCCCCAAGGGCGCCGCCAAATCGAGCAAATCCGCAGACCTTGATGACGATATCAAGAAGAAGTTGTCTTCGCTTCGAGAGAAGCGCTGGGGTATTTACGTTGCCCGCGCGGTGGACCGCTACACAGCTTGGTGGAATGGTTTCAAGGAAGATCCTCTTACCGAGGATGACATGGTGGAACCGTCTGTCAAGTACACCAAATTCTTCGATCCATCTGACGATGGCTCTGTGGGCTGGTCTAGCAAGAAGTTGCCGCCGCTTGGTAAGACTTACGAACTTCGCGTGTTTTGTCATCTATTATTCGGAATACTGACTTCTCCTAGATGTCCTCATGGTCTGGCATGCGCACATGCTGAACCCTCGCGACTATGCAGAGGACTGCATGCGCCGTGGCCTGCGATCCTTGTGGCACGCCGGTTTGCCATGGAAGCTCGTTTCCGATGTGATTGACACGACATTCGAGTACAAGGTATCGCCAGACTGCATCAAGACTTGGAAAAAGTACACAGGCCGAAACTGGGATAACACGGCAGATTCCTCGCGCAAGACGCTCCCGCCATGCCCTCGATGTGGCACCGTCAACAAAGTCAATTGGACGACTTGCGGTTTGGCCAAGGAGGAGTACGAGGAGTCTCCAGACCTTGTGGGCCATGGCTACGGTGATGGCGAATTTGATGTCGCATGCCGAAAGTGCACCTTCCACTACAACCGCGACTTCTTGGAGATGACCCAGTTTTGCTTTGACGTGAGACGACTCCTCGCCTGCAAGCATCCCATGCCGGGCACTCTTCTGGATATCGAATCTGGCAATGCGTCCCTGGTGCCTCGTGAGCTTCGGCGCGGATATAGCCCGCACGAGCGCACTTTTATGAATCGGCTTATCCGACACCACCTTCGTGGCCAGGTGTACGATCCTCAGCCATCGTCGCTCCACGCCGTCTCGATGGCAATTGCGAAAGCCCTCGGAAACTCCGAGGTGCTTCAGAAGGTCGACGGTCAGCCGGTGATTCAAGAACGCGAATACAAAATTGGCTATCGGGCTCGACTCTATGTCCGAAAGATGATGTCCCGCTACTGGGGCAATAGCTCGCCTTTTGCGCTTGAGCTTGGCGGCGCGGTCTTGCGACAGGGACTCTTCACTGAGAAGATGTACCAGGTATGTCTATCATCATTTGTCTGCGACGTTGAACACGCTAACTTTGCCTATCCGTAGATCGACTGGCTTCATAGCCCTACCGCACGCCTGACAATGAGCCGCAACATCATGAAGTACAAACGCTTCTGCGAGATCATGGGCAAATACCCTAAGCACATCGTCGTCCCAACTCTGGACGTTGACCTGGCCTGGCATACCCACCAGCTTAGCCCCGCTGGCTATTATGCGTCCATGGTCTTGCAGACGGGTAAATTCGTCGACCATGACGACAAAGTTGGCGACACCCGACTTTCGAACGGGTTTGAATGGACTAGTAAGGTCTATCAGGAAATGTTCCTCGAAGTCTACTCGGAGTGCACATGCTGGTACTGTGAGTCTGTCCGGGCCAGTCACACTTCGACCCTCAAGAACATGATGCCTATCAAGAGGGAGAAGCACAAGGGTAAGTCTTGCATCTTCACCTTATCCGATTTGATGTTATTACTTTACTAACAGGTGAACCACCTACTCAATCCAGTGGCTGCGAAGTTCCACGAATCCGGCCAAGCCGCCCTCTGCCCACCTGACAACAGCGCCCACATCTCCGCGCACAACGCAGTTCTTGCCGTTAACGAACGGACCAAGGTCCTCCAGCGACTCCGCGCCCGCCACGAGAAGAAACTCGAGGACAATTACAAGAAAGCCAAGAAGCGCGCCCTCAAGAAGGGCTACGAGCTGCCGCCCCGTGACGAGTACTTCCAGCAGTACTGGGGCGCCCCCCACCGCCTTTATGGCCCCTACGTGTCGCCCGCTTATGCGGTCTGCTCGCTGTTTTATGACACCACCACTGTTGCTTCTGGTACCGGCCAGTATGGTGCGTGTGTGGCGGGCACCTGTGCCGGTACCATTGCTGCGGGCGCGTGTGCTGGTAAAGCAGTTGGCCAATGTGGCAGCGGTACGATTGCCAACGTAAGTCGTTCCCGGATCGTATCTTGAATCAACAACAAGACCCCGAGTTGGGGCTTCTAAATGCTGACCTGCTATTTTTTACTAGTGTTATCCCAGCCACGGCTACGTTGGTGAAGCTTTCACCATGTCGATTCTTTGATTTCTTGTACATCGCCGATGGCTGATCCCCAAGCCGAAAGGATGTAAGACTTCTCTCCCTCAGCCTTCTCTAGGGAATAAAACGTGCATGAATATAACTAACTCGACTCTAGTGCTGGGGATGTACAGCCATGTCCTAGGCATTGTGAGTGGTTCAAGGAATTCTGCAGAGATAGATGTGATGGAACATCATCCACGCTGAGAACTCCCATGCTGGGATTTTCTGTTTCTTCTTTGAAGAGATTCATCCGGACTTGATGTACGACGCGCGTTAGCAGAAATTCTTTGTTCAACACCCGCTGCTAATGACTAGGTAAATGCTATTGTAGTTCGGCAATTCAATTGTGTTCCTCTTTCAATGAAGTATTCCGTATGACACTCATCTATTAGTAGAGCTGGACGGGAGATCATAACATCGATAAGAGATGGATACCGTTCATGTATATGAATGGGGTTCATGGCGTTGTCGAGACTCTTGATCTTGAGCCAGACAGTGTTTCTGTCGTCGTGAGAATCACATGAAAAAGGGGGGAATCAATCTGATCTGCGTATTACTAATTTAAGCGCACTAGTTTGTTTACAGATTAGCCGAACTCCCTGAATAGGTCTAGCGCTAAAAGGTGCACGGACCATGCGCGCAAGAGTTTATTATGGCCTCAATTTTTCGCTTCATGTCGCAGAAAACTCTGCAAATCCTCCATCAACAACAACAACAACAACAACAACAGAGACAAGATACACTCGACACGAACATCGCTGTGTACACAACTATAACAACTGGCCAAAGCACGTATAATAGGCCGATTAAAGGTTTGCTATATCATTTCCACCACAATTCGTAAGACCTGCGAATTCTTTGCGCACGCAGCATCCTTGCACCGGCCACTCCCCCCATCTCCCACGAGTCTTCTCTTCTGAAGGTCTTTATGCCTCGGCGCGTCTTGTGCTGGGGTTTCGAGAAGGCCTGGTGATCTCAAGGGCCCGACGGATAATACATATCGTACCATTCGTCGGACAACCAATGCTGCTAGACTGACGTTTTTTATCGGACCATCATAGTCCACGCTCATCTGATGCCTTTTTGGTGTCGATTCTTCTCCTACATGAGCGAGGCTCCAAGAGCTCCTACATTCTTTCATTTGCATTCTCATAGTTTATGTACGACATTTGATAATAAAGCTTTCTTACTCCCATAAACTCCGGTCCGGCGTCCATCGATCGTATGTTTTGTTTTTGTCGTGATCCGTCGTGATCCGAGATCGTTGAACGGACAACAGGTCAACAGTCCACGTACGCAATAACTCGTACGTTGCCTGTCCACAAGATAAGACTTGCAGCTACTTACGTGACACACACATGATACGAGAGCATTTCAGGTTCGATAAGTCGTCGAGTAGCAAAAGTGAGTTCCCCTCACAGTGTCGCTTCGTCTATGCATCAACAGTGAGCTCGAACGACGTCACACATTTATGCTTAGATTTAGTCGCACCAGCTTCATCATCATACATCCCACGCGAAGTCTAGATCTCGATTGCAGATGCTATAAACTTCATCATTGAAGTCAACATCAATATTTACTTTCTTCCTCCTCTTGTTTTGATGAACTTCACCCTGGATACTCCCTAGCAACCAGACGCTGTACGCAAGCATGTCCAAATCTAAATTCTCCCACCTGCCATTGAGCACGCGCGGTCCTCTCGACTGCGCCGTGAATGGAACCGTGTTGTTGAACACGCCCTACTTCAACCATGGCTCTGCTCACACGGCAGAGGAACGGGAGGAGTTTAATCTCACGGGGTTATTACCGGAGAGCATTCAGACACTCGAGCAGCAGGTCAAACGTGCTTATCAGCAGTACCTGTCCAGAGAGAATGACCTTGCCAAAAATACATTTCTGACCTCGTTGAAGGAGCAGAATGAGGTTTTGTACTATAGGGTATACATCCCTGAATCCCGTCTCCTATGTCCGGGTTGTCTGTCGTTGAGTAAGACCTGCGCATCATGAATATCACTAATCATGAGTAGCTCTTACAAGACCACTTAAAAGAAATGTTCAGTGTGGTCTACACACCAACTGAAGGTGACGCTATCCAGAACTTCTCACGGATTTTCCGAAGACCGGATGGATGCTTCCTGAGTATCAACAACATAGACAGAGTCTCCCGGGACCTGGCTCAATGGGGAAGACCTGAGGATATCGACTATATCGTCGTCTCAGGTAAGTTAGCCGAATAAACAATTAGAATCATATAGATCGACTAACAGTACATAGATGGTGAAGAGATTCTCGGAATAGGAGACCAGGGTGCGGGAGCAATCCTGATCTCAGTAGCCAAGTTGGTGTTGACGACTCTCTGCTCCGGTATCCATCCGAATCGCACTCTTCCCGTAGTGCTAGACTGCGGCACGGATAATGAGGAGTTGCTCAATGACGAGTTGTACTTGGGACTGCGCCAGAAGAGAGTTCGTGGTGAGAGATACGACAAGTTCGTTGATGAATTTGTTCGATCTGCACGGAAATTATATCCGAAGGCCTATATCCACTTTGAGGACTTTGGCGTCACTAATGGTAAGAGGATATTCTCATATCGCACGAATTACGACAACTTTATCTGGTTCATTGATATTGACCCCTATTCATAGCCCGCCGAATCTTGGATCACTACAGATCAGAAATCCCCTGCTTCAACGACGATGTCCAAGGAACAGGCTGCGTCACACTCGCAGCCATCATGGCCGGCCTACACGTGAGCCACCAGACACTAGGAGACATAAAACTAGTCGTCTTCGGCGCCGGGACCGCGGGCGTCGGCATCGCAGACCAAGTCCGCGACGCCATCGCCACCGAGCGAAAAATCAGCAAAGAAGAAGCCGCAAAGCAGATCTGGTATATCCCCATCCCCATTCCCTCAAAATCACCATCAACGAACTAACACTCCCAAAAGGCTAATTGACAAACCGGGTCTCCTAACAACAACCTCACCCCTCGACCCAGGCCAACGCATCTACGCAAAACCAGCCTCAGACTGGGTTAACAAAGACCCCTCCCTCCTCTCCGTAATCCAAACCATCCACCCCAACGTCCTCATCGGCACCTCCACCGTCCCAGGCGCCTTCACCCAAGAAATCATATCTTCAATGGCCACCCACACCCCGCGCCCCATCATCCTCCCCCTCTCCAACCCAACCCGTCTCCACGAAGCCGTCCCAGCCGACATCCTCACCTGGACGCACGGCAACGCCCTCGTCGCAACCGGCAGCCCCTTCCCGCCCGTAACCGGCCCCTGGGGTCCCAACGGCACCCCTTGCACCGTCTCAATCGCCGAATGCAACAACAGCGTCGTATTCCCAGGTATCGGCCTCGGCGCCGTCCTAAGTCGCGCAACGACCCTAACAGACACCATGCTCGTCGCCGCAATCCAAGGCGTCGCAAGCCAAAGTCCCGCCCTGCAGGACCCCACAGCACCCTTACTCCCCAGCGTCGAAGCCGTCCGCGCCGTCTCCGTGCGCGTCGCGCGCGAGGTGATAAAAGCCGCCGTAGCAGAAACCGTCGCGACAGAGACGGGTATTCCCGTCTCCGATGACGCCGAACTGGACGAGTGGATCCGCGAGCAGATGTGGGAACCCGTGTATCGCCCGCTTAGGCGCGTGGACGCCGCGGGCGCGAGTCGGCGTGCGAGGGCGGAGCTTAAGGTTGTTGGGAGCTTGGGGGGGCGGGTTGACGTAGGGTAGGGTAGATCCGAGGTATCACTCCACTACCTACCTCGAGGTAGGTATTCTCATGACTTATGGATGATTCTTTGTGTATAATTCCGGATTTACATTCTTTAATCACACACACGTACAAGTAGTTGGGTTAGGTAGTTAATTGATCCTGTCGTGCAACACGATGTACATACTTAATTCTTTGTCTCAACCCCTTTCCCGTGACAGATCTCGTACAACTCGACTCGCATTTCCTGGAATTCCAACAATATCTATTCCCATGTGCCCAACATGTCACACGCTCATTCCATGTCCATGTCCATGTCCATGTTCACAAAGAACTATCGTGTAACCACATATAAATCTGAATCTCTGGGATTTGAACTGTCATTGCAACGTATCTCAGGAGTAAAGTCTCACATACACATTCATACATACAAACTACCTCACATGCCTACTTTTCTCAACTTACATACCTCATGCAGCTAAGTAGATAGGTAGGCAGTTAAGCAAGGGTAAGCAGATCAACCAGTCAATCAAATCCAGGTCAGGTGAGCCCATGAAAACAACCACCCGGACGCCTGAAAAGAGCAACGAGAGGACCAAGACAAGAAAAGAAAGGAGAAACCCAATCCGTCATGAATCAATATCGTATTACCCCTAAATCGGTTCATTACTTTCTTGTTCTTTTTTTTTCATCTTAGATCAGGCCCGCACGGGCCGCCTCGCCTCCCCCCTCTTGGACGAGCGCCTCGATCTTTTGCTTGCCCCTGCCGAGGCCGCCCTCGCCGACGCCCATCCTTCGGGCGACGTATCTCTGAGCTACAATGCCAATGGCAAGGCTCAGGGCCTCCTCAACCCACTCGGCAACCCATTCGCGAGGGTCCAGACCGCCACTCTCGACGATCTCGCGGATCTCATCTGGGACGTTCAACGCACCCATGGGAGCCTGCTCGCTCTCGCTCGCCGGAGTCAATGGAGTTGGCGCATCAAGCCACCTAATCCATCTGAGAGGGATGTTCTGACTGACTGTGCTGTATACGATTTCGTGGACAGGATCGAGAACATAGACGGCAAAGCAGACCTGAGTGTCCGTCTTGTCGTCCACGACGGCACTAGCCTCCTTCTCGGCCTCCGTAGTCGTGCTGCCGGCAAATAGCGCGGGATCCGCCTCGGTGATGATGGCTTGCACGGCGAGGAAAATATCGCTAGTGCGGACGGGGTTGTCCTCGTTCAACGGCTCCAAGGCACGCTTCTGCGCCTCGGTAATGCCGCCACGGGCGGCAAGGTAGTCGTGAGAATAACTCTCGGCATTAACCCGGCATAGCTTGGTTCCCTCCAGGAGACCCTTAACAGCACCGAGATCACGAGGTGAGTCGACCTGTCGCCACCACGGACCATCACGCCATCCCGCTGAGTGGGAGGAGCCGCCAAACAAGGTAGTCTCCGAAGAACGGCGAGCGGTGTTTTCATGTCCTCTTTGCACGACAAGCAAGTCACCACCCTCCACTTGTGACATTACGCGGCTAAAGACACCATAGATCAGGGGATCGAGAGACGGGTAGCCTACGATATCGTGGGTGATGTGGATGAGGAGACGTTCATGGGACGAGATTGGAGGAGCAAGAGTGTCTAGAATGTTTGCAAAAGTCGGCATAGCACGGTGGCGAATATCGTCACCTAGTCACATTATTGTGTTAGCAAACTACCAAGACCGGCGATGACATGACTAGCCATGCCATAAAAAAGATAGAAGAGGTAGCCGTGAAGACAGATAAGGATGAGAGAGAAGCAGAAAATATGCAAGCTTACCAAGGCCTCTTAAAGCTCCAACATTGCCCCTAACCTGTTCGGCCCATCTCTGAGCCTCTTCATTCTGCTGGATTTCCTTGTAAGCGGCCTCGGCTTGCTTCATAGCGGCGTTGGCCGTGGCCGTAGCCGTCGCAAAGAGGCCACCCCACCAGCCACCGCCGCTCGATGCGGCAGCAATAGGGGCCACCTGTTCGGCCGGAGCTCTTCTCTCGGGCTCATGGTTCTCGGAGCTCGTAGCGCTCGGGGTGAAGCCGGCATGGGCGGAACGGGTGCTATCGGCTGACTTCCGGGCGGCGGGGGTGGATTTGTCCTCGGAGACTCTGGCGGCAGGCGGCGGGGTCTCTGTGCTCGTTCGTTTCACGTCTTTCACGTCTTTAATGCGAGGCGTGTGCGGCCGTGCGGGCTTCTCCTCGCCGAGTGCATTCTCTAGCTCAGCGAGGATATCCTCACCGGGTTTGTCGCTTCGAGTTTTCGAGGCGGCAGTCTTGCTCTTTGTGGACTTCTTCACAGTGCTACTGTTGTCGATGTCCTTGAAGAGCTCACCGAGCTCGTCGTCAGTAGTTGCTTTCGACCGTTTCGACGACATGATTGGAAAAGTCTCTCGCGTCTGAAGGGCTGATTGATTGATTTATTTCTGACGAAGCAAGGTAGAGCGGACAATCGGGAGGCGTCAGTCGTGCACCGAAGAGACGGACCCCTCGTGGTTGGTATCAAGGCGGTAGCACCACGCCGTCCTCTTCAATCCGGCTGTATCACGTAAATAACGCTCACGAGGAACTGCAGGCTAGATTGGCGAGGTAGTGTGATATCAGCAGCCACTGTTCACGTCTTGCTGTTGATGATCACGGGGGCAGTTCGAGATATGTTGAATGGAACATACTCTGCAATGCCGGCCTCGACGTGGACTGTATTTAAGAGGTCCATACTCAGGTAGGAGGGGCCGTCGTACCTACCTTGGGTAGCTACCTACGAAATACCTACTGTAAGCAGGGTACCTGCTCTATGATAGTGCATCGTATGGAATGAAGAAGGTACGGAATAGGTACCTACCCAAACCCCTAAAACACGCTAAACAGCTAGGTACATGCGGTATTCCAGCACTTACACAGCGCTACACCTCAGCATGTGCCACTCATGACTGTGTAAGTGCTCACATGAGGCAGGTGCGGATTGTTGTTTAGGGAAAATTCATCAAGAGGAAGGCACGGGATAAAAGTGACAGGCACGATGTACTACGATTCCGTATCTATGCCAACAAGGTACCTAAAATAATTCAAAATAAACGGCAAGGTCAATGCAAGTATTCGTCATGTACTTCGTACCTCGGCATGTATCTCCGCCTAACGATGTTTCCTGACATGAACCTTCGAGAGCCTCATCAGGTAGGTAGCACGGCAACCAGGTACCTAGCTAGGCACATATATTCAACAGAAAGGCAGAATTAATTGAGAAGCAGCATCTAACTCTACCCAACTTGCTATAATCCGTACGTACGCTGCAGAAAACAGCTTCACAATTGTAAACACAAGCAATCCGTTGGGTTTACGGATTACCGGTAGACGAAACTATGGATTAAAACCGTTACATTACGGCAGATGCATGATGTACCAATCGAAGCCACTAAGGTACTCGCCCAGCCTAATAGCGGCACAGACTTGTACCTACCTCCCGCGCGGGTGGAGACCGTCCGCGGGCTTCAGTGCCGAGCAGTCAGGAACGACCTGCTGTAAATTACCGCTGGGCAGGCGGTGTTACCGAGAGTTGCAGTGTCCTTGTCGACCTGTACCTTCCGCAGGCCTGCCTGTACTTGTACGAGTACATACCTAAACCTGTTCCGGGGGGTGAGTGCTGCTAGGGGCGCGGCTGCCGCAGATGTCGCCTGATTCGCCCATGTCTATGCCAGAAAGGGAACTTTAGATTTTAGAGTTTGTGGCTGGTGCGGGCTTAATTAACGGTAGCAGGGTACTTAGCAGGACACTATTGCGCCCGTACAGGCGAGGTATCTAATTTCGCAGCTCGTCTCCTGTGGCTGGTGGGCAGCTGGACCTCCCAAAAACACAGAACAGGCGATCCTGGATGAGACGCAGTGTTAGACGGACAAGAGGATCGACCGCAGAGCTTGTCTCTGATATTGGGAGCATAGTCCGCAGCCCATCGTGACTTCAGTCTGGAAAGCCGGTCGGGCGACAGGTTGCTCCTTCCGTGCATTCATTCGAGTCTGCCAGCCGACCGGGATTCCTTGAACTGCCCGTGCCGGTACGAAATACCTGCCGACCTACACCTACACATACACATACCTACACCTACTACTACTACACCAACGTGTTGGCTGTGCGATTTGCCGGTTAACTTGAACTTGTAAGTATGCACGTACCTTCCTCGACTCTGCTCTACTCACCATCTCAAGCTCTGCTCTGCTTCACGCCTCGACTCTAAGTCTGTACTCCGCCCTCTATCAAATCCTGGTCTTGGTACGGATTGCCTCTGCCCTCTCTCCCTCTACTACCTATTCTGCCTCTCTCTCTTTCTCTCTCTCTCTCTTCCTCCCACACAACAGCAACACACTCTCACCTCGTCACCCACCTCACCCTCATCCTCACTGCATTTCTCCTCCATATTGCCCACGGCACTTCAGACGCAGACATACGCACGCATTTTCCAACCTACTGTTTTACCTTCGCCTACGCATTACTTCTCTGCGACTCTGCATCTTCGGTGATTTTCCTGGTCCCTCCCCATCTCACCACCCATAAAAAGGTCGGTCGGTCCCTTACCCTGAGTTACCATCCTTCCCTCTCTCTGCCACCCCCACCAACAATAACAACAACAACAACAACCGTCCCCTCTTGCATCTCTTGCACTTGGATACAGACACAGTCATCTAACCGCGTCACCGCCAGCTTCTGTTAATCGTCTAATGGTGGCCGCGTCGGCATCGAACCGCCCCGTCATACGCACTCATTCTGACTGACTGTAAGTCTCTGTTGATTTCTGGTCCCTGACTCCTATTTGTTTGTCCTCTCGCCCGCGAGCCTTGCGCACCGGGCAGCAGTGCGAATAGCCAGCTTGAAGGCCATCGCAGTTTGTCCCGGCTCACGTGTTCCTGCCCCGTCCTTTCCTTCGCTCTCTCTCTCTCTCTCTCTCCTACTGTACTGTTGTCTGCCTGTCTGCCTTCTACGTACCCTCAACTACCACCTACGCACGCACCCTCAACCCACCTTACCTACCTGGCAACCTTCCCTTCTCAACCACCAAGCCTTTTCCTGCGCACTCAAACCTTTACAACTTTTCCACCAACATCTATTTCTGCACATTCAGTTTTTTACCTCGAGTGTCCCAATTCTGCACGAGTTCAAAGCTCACACTCTGCCCGCCTCATCTATTCCTCTACTCCTGCTCCTACTCCTACCCAGTCCGGCTCGTGACTTTTCTGCCCACAAAGCATTTGAGGTGTCAGTCCTTTTTTCCGACGCAGTTCCCGTCTCCGACTGAGAGTACCTGCTAATACATTGGCCGATTTCTAGTATTCGGATCCGCGAGTGGACCAGCAACCTCTTTTTTTACTCTCCATAACTTTTCTCTACACTTCTTCTATTCATCGTCCCTTAGGGCCCCTGGTCATCTCTTCGCGGCGTCTCCGGCCGTCCAGTTCGTCTTTTTCCCCACTTACATAATAATCTTCCGACTTGACCATCATCCTTCCTCTTACATCTATCTATCTTCATACATCCTCATCCCGCGACTAACATCACTACAACCACCGCGCGGTCTCTTCTTACTCTTACTGTTACTCTTACTCTCTATCTGTCATCACCAACATCAACATTGCAATCATCTCCATATTAACCTAACCCTCTACACTATGGACTCCTCAACCACTGCACCCCGTGGTAGGGGCCGCGCTTCCGCCCGTAAACGCAACACCCTCTGCGCGCCCCCCTCTCATCCCTCTTCTTCTGCAGTTGCTACATCCACTACCTCTACGACCACTGATGATGAGCCTGTCAATCAGGCTTCGTCTGTTACTTCTGCGGGCACCGTCCCGTCTTCTGATTTCACTTTCGAGGTCCCTAGCCCCACGGCTTCCCGAAGCACCCATAGTCGTGCTCGTGTTGCTGAAGGCACTATTCCTTCGTCGGATGACCCCGATTCTAAGAGTGGCCGTTCGCTCAGAAAGCGCCCCCGCGTGGATTACACGTTTGATCAGTCCGACGGTAACATGAGTGATGGCGGAAAGCCTGTGCCTTCTAGCACCCGCGGCCCAAAGAGACGCCGCACGGAGAGTGCTTTGCACGAGAACGATGAAGATGAAGACTACCAAGACGTTTCCGTGAAAAGACGTTCATCTGAGCACCTCCTACACTCCCCTCTTTTCACACCACGCACACGCAATCATGTGCAGAAGACCGCCGCCGGTCTCCAGTCAGATATCCCGGCCCGCAGCGTCGAAAACGCCGATCTTCATGATAGTATTGAAGTCGGTGGCCCCCAAAGTCCTCGCTCTGCCACATCCACTCGTAAGCGTGGAAACAGCGACACAGGTCACGACTATCCGAATTACCGGAAGAGAATGCGGCCCTGGACACCTCTCAACCACCACTCAGAGGGCAACGACATCAATGGCGACGTCAAGTTGCAGGAGAAAGTCCAGTCGCCATCGCCCGACATCCGTGAGGAGCCCACTAGTGATGGGGCTCCGTCTAATCCATATGCTCATCTAACACCCTACGTAGAAAATGTTATGGTGAAGTGGCCCTTCGGACAGGAAGAAGATGAGCCGGCGCAACAAGATGCCATGGAAGAAGCCGCCGATGACCAGCTTGATGGTCAATTGGGCGGTACCGACGCCGATAATGAGCTTGAAGATACTCTTCTACCAGATCCCCTTGTGCATACCGAATCACCCGAGGACGAAGTTCTGGATGAAGAGACGCCTGCTATCTCACCACTACCTGTGGATACCACAGTGAACTCGCCGGCAGCGGATGCCGAACCCGTCGAGCCCGCATACATCGGCAAGAAGCCGAAAATGTTCAAAAAGACTAGAGATGCAGCCGAATTCGTTGGTCTCTTTGAGAACCTCGAGTCGCTTTCAGCTCAAGAGCTATACCAGAGGCTCGAGATTGCGAACAGTGCCATGGTCGCCTGGCAGGAGGAGTACAATGAGCTACGCAAGATGACCGACGATGAGCGCAATGCCGCTCGCTACCGCAAATACGTTGCTTCCTACGAGCAACGCCTGAAAATGCACGCAAGCAAACATCCCAATGGAAACCCTCCTGCCCAGGCGGAGTTTGTCCTCACAGGAATCAGGGCCAAACGACCCAGTGCGGAAGTCCTGTATGCCCAAGAACAAGACAGGATAATGGCTGTGAACTACGAGTTCGAATACGATGGAAACAGGGTTGGTTTCCAGGATCCTCTGAATCAGAAACCCGGAGGACGAGGTCGCCTGCGGGACCGACCGAGACAGACAGCCAAAGCCGCTGAAGCCGATGATAACGTTGTCATTCACGGCAAGCGTACGCGCAAGCCGCCGGTGCTGTACGACGGAAGCGAGGCGGCTAGCGCCCGCTCGACTCCCGTACCCGTACAGCGTCGACGTAGAAAGGCGGCAAAGGCCGCCGATGACAATAACGAAGTCAAGGATGAATTAAAGCAGCCGGAACAAGGAATCATGGCGGCACCGCCTACCGAGGCGGCACCACCCAAGAAGAAGGGTAAAGGTGGTCGCCCACGTAAGCACCCCTTGCCGGCTCCGATCTCCGAGCCTGCCCCTACGCCGGCCGGCGATGTGCAGGTCGGCGAGCTGGAGACAAAACCGGTGATGGTCACGGATACGGCACCTAGCAAGGAGGCAGAGCAAGAGGTGAAGCAGGAAGCGCCACCGGTCGAACCAAAGAAGCCGGCCCGAAAAGGTCGACGCACTAAAGCGGCTCCTAAAGCCCCTGTCGTCGTGGAGGAAGCGACACCCGCCATCAATGGCTTTGATAAACCGGCGCCAGTCAGAGCACGTCGCACTGACTCTAATCTTTCCGAGGTGCCTTCGAGCACCTTTTACTCCTCTACGTTGCCATCCACCACTGCTGCAGAGGACTCTCGCCCTGCGACATCATCGTCGACCACCACACAGTCCACGGTGTCTTCGAACTATCAACTTCGCGAAAAGCGACAGAGGGTATTTACCTTGGAACCCAGTGAGGAAGGCTACATTGAAGCCCCTAAGCCCAAGCGTGCCCGGCGCACCAAGAAGACCACGAAGGCGAAGGCCGCAGACTCTGCCGCCGCAGTACCTCCTCCACCAGCCACGCCCACTTCTTTAGCCGCTCAGAAGTCTATCTCTGAGCCGGGTTCGGCGTCGAAACCGATGCCCAAAATCAAGCTCAAGAACTATGCTACAAATGTCGCCGCACCTCCTCTATCTGCCACCAACGGAAATCCATTTGCGATGCCAACAACCCCGACGAGCATGTCATCTTTCACCAGCAATAATACGACCAATGTTGCTGTTACCAATGGCACCGATACGACGGGCAACAAGGATTATTCGCAGATGACAAAGTCGGAGAAGATGTCCCAGTCCATGAAGGGTAAGCATTAATGCAGACTGCATCTCACCCCATTTGATATTACATACAGGCTAACATAATTACAGCACGATGGGCATCCGGCTCCATGTTCCAAGCCGTCGAGAAGCGTCGCGTGACGCTTGCCAACAAGAAGCATGCTGTTGGTAAGCCCGTGGAGGCCACTCCTGCAGTCGAGGCACCACCTGCTGCGCCGAAGCAGTAGGCCACTCGAGCGATAAACGGAAGCGTCGCTCATATGGAAGCGTCGTTCATAATCGCCATTGCCTTACCAGCCCGATACTATATACCATTGCCCAAAGATTCGATACCCTTCATCAAGAGCGAGAACCATGGCCCCTCTTGTCTCCTCTTTCCATGCACCATATACCTGTCAAACCCCCCCCTTCTTCCCCCCGCCCCCCAATCCCCTCTACGATGGAAAAAGAGCCGACCGAACATAAACCAATAAACCAACCAGACAGAAAGAGGGTTTCGAAAGGGGAAGATCACCGCAAACCTTTCACCAATAATATCCCCCTTTTTCGATTTTCTTGACCTATTCTCTGTCCCCTCCTACCAACACCATCCATTCTACAAATACAAAGGCGATGGACCAACCACTGCCAAACCCGCCATACGCATGGCTGAAGGGGAGATCATATCACAACAACTAAACGGCAAGAATTCCGTATAACGTTTTTACCACAACCATATCCTTGCCATCGATATCCTTGGCATATTGTCTGTCCCCTCTCACCAAAGACTATACACTCTATCATGGACGGGCCAACCACTTCATACCAAAACACTTGAAGCATGGAGCCTATCGCTACCGATCAACAACGCGACACAAATTACAAGGGGGATTAATCACTACCAACCAATAACACTACACACTAGGAGGAGGAGGAGGAGGAGGAGGAGGAGGAGGAGGAGGAGGAGGAGGAGGAAGATGAGTTTATAACGCGACATTGGGAAGAGAACCATAATACCAACCAACCAGTCTCGTTCTTGATTCCCGCGTTGGGTTTAAGGGGTGTATTATACACACATCATACTGGAGAGGACTACGAATCCTGGAGGAGAAAAGAGAGATTGGGACAAAGGGAAGAGAGAAAAGGGGGCGACGGAAGTGTTTTATATATGCATTTCCACGCGCGTGGATCTTTATATAAGAGACGCGTATATTGTGATTGCATAAAGCAGGCTGCATTTGGGATTTTATATCCTGACTTGGGATGATGATGAGAATGTGTGTGGTGTTTGATAAATGGATGAAGTGTGCCCCTTGCGGACTACCTACCTACCTGAGCTACCGAATACATAATGCGCATGGAAACTACCTACTTTGTGATTTTACTATGAATGTGATTGAGATTCGTTGCAATGACTACCTAATTCATTCCGCATGGTTGTCTACAGCCAGCCAGTTCTAGTGAAAGTGTCCCGTAGATCACAACATTGAGTTGTATAGATTCAAAGAGGGCTGTCCATTCTAAAATTCCTTGATCGGTAGTCGACGTTATTTCAACAGATTAATTTCCAACCCGTTGGATTCTATATGATTTTGAGACTCATCAAAGAGCAGAGTGTCCATGAGTCACAATGACCTCCTCATGTCCTATGCTTGCTCAACCGTCTACGTCAAACGAAACCTGACCTTGCCTTCGCCGCACACCGGATGCTGCTGGATCTGCGCTCAACGATCCTTCCCGCTCCTATCTGGTGAGGCAGGCATCCTATGTGCAGACGCTTACCGAGTTCCCGGCAGCTAATGGATAAGTTCCTGCTTCGCGGCTTACGCCAGATGAATTGGAGTGTGTGAGCTCGGGAAATCGGTATCCAAGATACATAACTCTTTGCGAGACCTTGATCGGGCCGGCTGTTAGATGGGACGTGGGACGTTGCAAGATCGAGGGAGCCACAGGATGTGCTACAGAGCGAGTGAAAAGGAAAAAAATAAATAGGAGCGATGACGAATGGGTCTCAGAGAGTATCGGTGTTCGTTGATCGGAATTGCGTTATGGGTTTCTCCCCTGTGGAGGGCTGATAGGTTCTAACTGAAGGCAAATCTACAGAGCTCTACAATGAGGGCGTTACGTTTTGAGTACCAGAGTCGGGTTGTTCTTGGATCTGTGAGCATGGGGCGCGTCTGTAGAATATCTTGCGGCATATCTCACGAAATGTGTGCTTTCGTTCTGAGCATACAACCGTTCTTGATATGGAAATTTCGAGCGGTAGTGATTGAAGGTCGTTCCTGTTTTGACTACCTACCAGATTCTAGGCTCGCATCATGGAGGTCATTGTGACTCGTAGCTATGTTCGTTCTCTGTAGGACTCGGAAGTCATTCTGTCGGATAAGTAGGCATAACTAGGTCCCTTGCAATTCTGTTGAAGGGGGGAACTCCAGAGCGGTAGTCAGGGGCCGTTCTTATTTACAACGCCTAAGTCAGGTTTGTTATTGGTGGTTCTCATCTACGAGTACTCCATATGAATATTATCTGGGAGCAGAACTTGAAGAAGGATCTCTTGTCACAATGACTCGGTCGAGTAGAACCCCATGCATGCATGTGTCTTATGCAAGGGACGACAAAGGGGTTAGGTCTAACAATGGATTGTTCTACTCGGGCTGAACATGTCGAGTTATAAAACGTTCAATTTGCGCCTTGGATTGTACGTATAGGTTGCCCTGTTGTACGCTTTGCTGTAAGCAGCTGCAAGAGTCGTATCTTGAATGTCAGTCTCGGTTGAGTGAAGGATACCTGGACTAGAGAAGCGCATTGAGTTACGGTACGGGTCGAGACAGGAACATCACAGAAACCACCGACATCTCAACGGGACCGATCTCACCAAGTCACATGCATCACAACACGAGAATGGTCCCACGGGACCTGAGTTTTGTGACGAAAAAATCTGGAATTTGGGAACTGAACCATTCATTTTGTGTTCAGGATGCTATTTGTTTTGGTATAGTCTCCCTTACGCCCCCAGCCGTAAATGCAAAGCCTCACCAGTCCGATTAGAAACACCCCCGCCCTCGTGGTTTGTTGTGGTGTGGGAGTGAGGTGGACTGGGCCCTATCATTGGTCGTATTTCCTTTTTTGAATAATTCGTCCCAAATCGTGACTCGTTCGTCAACAGGTGAATTCATTTGCTCGAAAACCCGCTCCCATTTACATAACGACACCGGAGTTGCTGGCAATACGCTGTGGATCTCGTGTTAGCGTGACTGCGGAAATGCGAATAGGGGAAGTACAGAACTTACGGGCCATAACTCAGCAGCCTCCTTACCGACGGGGCCAGTGATGGCAGAGCCCTTCATCTCACCCTTGGGGTTGACAATCTATGAGGAATAAGAATTAGTATGCGAATAAGAGACTCCAAGTCGAAAACAACCGAGCAGTGACGAAACAACATGAAATCCCGTGTCTTATATGATCAGGGACTTCAGGATGGACGATAACTCGTGAGAATAGTTCAAAAGAGCGTCGGGCACTTACGACACCAGCGTTGTCCTCGAAGTAGAGGAAGACACCGTCAGTGCGCTTCCAGGGCTTGGCCTGGCGGACAATGACGGCAGGGTGGACCTTCTTGCGGAGCTCAGGCTTTCCCTTCTTGACGGTGGCCATGACCATGTCACCGACACCACCGGCGGGCAGTCTGTTGAGTCTGGCACCGATACCCTTGACGGAGATGATGTAGAGGTTGCGGGCACCGCTGTTGTCGGCGCAGTTCATGATGGCACCGCTGTATCATCACGTTAGCGGATTGGTCTTGGATATACGCGTTCCGCCGAGCAAACGGCGGTCTGCAAGTCGGCAGAGGTGAAGTTAAACTTACACAGGCAGACCGAGTGTCATCTTCAGCTTGCCACTATAAAGACACACAGTCAGTATTCGTCCGCATCGTATCATATGGTCCGTCCGGGTGTAAGATCGGTTAATATGGACTAGCCAAGGCCACGGGCAATCTGTCTCGGTCGAATCGGCAATCGGTTCGTCAATGGCGGGGTGGATCTAAATCGTCTTTAGGAGAATGCATCGAGTCGAACGGTTCTGTCGCGATTATTGGGCGTGATAGCTTGACATTCGTATTCTCAACACTCTGGTAGCATCGTCAAAATTCGTCGAGTAAGTCGAAGTGCGCATCGTATCGCATTCGCATTGCCTTGGCGGTGAGGCATGTCGGTTCGCTGGCGTGGCATAGCACGTATCCGAATCTCGAGTCGTCGCGTACAGATATTGCCGGGCTAGACCATTCGTCCAGGAGAGGGAGCTATAGAAGAAACATCGATGACATACCCAGGGGCACCACGACTAGAATGGGAGAATCGTCAGTCAGCTTGTCCAGAGAAAAAAACAACGTCATTCTTGTGCCTGAGCGCAGCCATCTCATCTGTCCGTGTTTTTCCCTCGTCTTCATGCCGATTCATCTCCGATTTCAACATTTCATTCTTCTTTCCTTCTTGTTTCTTGAGAGACGCGCAGATGTCGTGATCACAGCTTCAATCTTTCTCCTCCTCTTCTCTCTTCTGGTGCGCCTCTTCTGCTCCAACCCCGCCGTCGTTCCTCCTCTTGTCCATCGGCTACAGGCTCATCCATGGCGACAATCATTCCGTCAAAAAAAGGAAAAGCAGAGCTGGCGTCACTTACGAGAGCTTGGCCATTGTGAGGGATGTGTAAAGGGGATTGTCGAAATGGGGTGGTGTTGGTGGCCGGGAATTTGCAAGATGTCGATGTCACTGCAGCAAATTTCTAAGAGTATCTTTCGCTTTGGACCGAGAACTGGATGTGTGCGAAATTCTGGGGGCCCACAATTTTGCTTAGCCGACTGCACTTGGTGCGAAAGAGGGTGCCGCGAGTCACGTGGGGCCGATAAGATACGCCGATAAGATAAGTCACTGCCCACTTATGTAATCTCCGCAGTCCGCAATCCGCAATCGGGCGTCCACGCGATTTCCGTGATCCGCAAGCCGAATCCGTACCACTACGGGATCCCTACGCTAGAGCACCGGTAGCGGCGCCACCGGCAGTCCGTACCTGGTAGCCTGCCTACCTACCTAGGTAACATGTGATGCTCCCAAGAGTCATTCTCAAAAGGCAGTGCCCGGGTCGCATTTGCCAGGACATTATTACTAGTATGTAGGAATCATGGGAATCTCGTTCTGCACATGGAATTTATCTCGTATTAATAAGCTAAGCTACTGAGGTGGGCTTTGATATCTCGAGACGGGAAGATACCGCCCACCTACGTTGGCTGCAGGGTACAGGTTATGTACATCATAAAGCAATGCAATTCATATCATTCGCGACCACTTCCATACTCGGCGTCAACCAACCGTAAGCTGGAAGGGCTGCGTTGCAAGCAAACGTTCCTCAACCCCATCATGAAGGGACAACTCAGCAATCACAACGGCTTTACGTAGTTCCACCTGCCCTCCCTTTGTGCCGGGTCCGGAACGCCTTGCTCTGACTTAGTGTACAATCAAACGTCAACTTAAACGACCCTCCATGAGGTCGGAAAACCTAAACACGCCGTTGAGAACGGCTCTCGGTGTGTCGGCCATGCCTAACTGATATTGGCTGCATCTTCATCTGCCTCCGTTGGTGCAGGAGCCTCAGGCTTTTCTTCCGCCTTGATCGTCTTGGTCTCCTGGGGCACTTCGTCTGCAGGGGGAGGCTGGTCCATATCCACGTCTTCGTCTCTCTGTGTAGGATTCGTTTCTTGTGTTGCTGCACCCTCTTCGGGTGCCTGATTCCGTTTCGTCTTTTCATTTGATTCAGACTGTGTAGGCTCCGCATCGACATCCGCCATCACTTCATCATCGTCCTCTTTAGCAGACGGCTCTGGCGGCGCTGTAGAAACATGATCATGAGAACTTGACTTCTCACTCTCGTTGCCGGTTTTAGCCAATGCAGACGTCTCCTGGGTTTCTGAAGAGCTTTCCTCTCTCTTTGCGACCTCGGCCGACTCAATTATGGTGTCTGACATCTGAGTCTCGTCAGCTTTAGATTCGGCAACTGCCTCGTCGGGCTCGTTAGCGTCCTCGCGGACGTCGTCATCCACATCTTTCATAATCACTTCATCGGTTTCTTTTGAATCAATGACGTTATCAGTCGTGCCGTTCGCAGGAGTCGCCACGCCACTGTCCGCTTCGCCATCGGAGTTGCGGTAGTCGAGGAAAGTCCGGCGAGAGCTACGGCTATGGTGAACGCCGTTCGCCTTCTCCATCTCCTCGTTATCACTGGCCTCGTACTCATCGTCGCGCTCGATTTGCTGTTCCCAACGGCGTTGCGTGATGCGCACGTCCTTATTTTCATCTTCGTCCATGTCATCTAAGATAGCCTCGTCTTCATCTGACATCGCGCCCAGGGAGTGCCGAGGGACGTCCTGCATCTGAACAGACGGCACATGCGCCGTTCTCCGCAAGTTTTCGATTAATTGGTTTTTGATTTTCTCGAGATACTCGGGACTATTCGCATTCTCCATATTGGAGGCCCGAACGTCGAGCTCGTAGTCGGGGCCGTAGTACTATGAGGAGGTCAGCTTGCGATCATCTGAAGTAGAGGATCTGATAACGTACTTCGTAGTATTCATTGAAAGGCAACGTGCGTTCCATGTGAGCATCTACCAGCAAGCCCGTCTCAAATGCCCAGGTACGAGCCACGTTGCGCATGGTGTAGCCGCCACCGCCTACAACGAGAGTAGGCCTGTTGAAGCTCTTGACGAACTTGACGCAGTTTGCATGGCCTTCCATGCTCAGGTTGAAACAACCCAGCCGGTCTCCAGACAGACTGTCTCCACCACATTGCAAGACCACGGCATCTGGGTTGTAGTATTCCATTACGTTGGAGATCACGGGCTCAAAGACGGACTTGTATGAAGCGTCGTCGATGCCGTCTCGCAGAGGAAAGTTGACGGCATAATACTTTCCTGGGCCAATACCAATGTCTCGTAACTCGCCAGTACCCGGGAAATACTCGCCGTACTTATGGAATGAAACAGTCATGACCCGATCGGTGGTGTAGAAGGCCTCCTCGACACCATCGCCATGGTGGACGTCGATGTCAACGTATAGCACACGCTTGTTGAATCTCAACAATTCCAGGATTCCGAGGACAATGTCTAGAGCTGTGTCAGTACTCGAACCCTACGCGAAAGCACAGAGTGGTGAAAGCCAGGACCTACCATTCACGTAGCAGAAGCCGCTAGCTTCCGATTTCTTTGCGTGGTGAAGGCCCCCGGCCCAGTTGACGGCCATGTCACACTTGTTCCGATTCAATCTCGCAGCGCCTTCCATGCTGCCACCAGCACTGATGCCGCAGAACTCGAAGAGGCCATCGAATACAGGGCAATCGTCTCCCACGTTGAACTTGGTCTGCTCGCGCTGGAAATTGTCCATGTTCTCGGGGCTGACCTTTTGCAGGAAATCGATGTATTCGTCGGTGTGAAACTGGGTCATCTCGAGTCGCGTCGCAGGCTTGGCTCGCTGGGGGGTAAAAGCATCGAGAGTCAGCTGGCATGTACGCGTCTATCTCTCAGTTGGAAGCTGTTGACTTACGTAGATTTCCATCTTCTTGTACACGCCGTAGTTCATGATCAAGCTGTGCGCGAGGCGGATGCGATGTGGCTTCATAGGGTGGCCGGCAACGTAGGCGAAGTTGCCAATGTCGGAGTCGTAGAAGTAGGCGACCTTCTTGGGAGACGAAGCTCCCAGGGCGATGCCATTGCCATTGGCAATGTCGACGGGTGCGGCGTGGGAGGCCATCGTCGAGCTTCAACCTCAGGACAACGTTGATGAAGTTAAGTGGATGTAATAGAAAGGAAGATAGAGAGTGTGAGATGGTTGTCGAGGGCGCCGAGATAGAGAGGGTACCCACCGGGTTACGTTGTTTATCTGGTTATCGATTAAGCCATGCGGCAGCAGCAGCTCCAGGGCTCACGTCCCTTCTGAGCACCTACGAGTACAGGAATGACATCGGCGTACGTAATTTTTTGGCTGCGCGGTGCGCACAAGGAAGGTACGAAGTACCTACCGAGGTACGTACTACGGATTACGTACGTGCCTACCACCATGGACGGACGGAATGCCTCGATAAGCTTTTAAGTGCATGCAGGTGCAGGCGATAAGCGATTCACGGTTTACGAGGAACGTATCGAGGACTTGGAATGAGGCGTGAGTCAAGCGTCATGTCAGGTACTGGATACACTTGTCATGGAGCGTGCAGGTGGTGCGATCTGGATGTGGGAATCTGGATGGGACTGAAATTCTGTGGTCTGGAGTCAGGGCAGGAGGAGCATTGGCTTGCAACGGAATTTGTTGAACTCAACAATCCGTAGCGCGTCCAAAACACGTTTTGAGGGATTCCGTAATACGGTACGGAACAGGCCGAGGTTACGGAATATTATCGTCCAGCATCGGTTGAGGTCCAATGATTGAAACTCACCGACAACAACCTCGATTCAGACTGTAATGCTCAAGACGGTGCTCAATGTCAGTACCTATCACAACCAGTATGACCAAGACCAAGTGATACCCAGAGATTATTGATTCTTGGAGTATTCCGTAGTTACATACGATTGATGATACCGATCGATCTTACAGGCATTCGGACTTGGAGAAACCCGGCGTCATCAACGCTCCTCGATCCGTTGCCGTTTCATATCCCCAACCACGGCGATGTTGCCTCTTTCGTTACTACGCGCCAACCTATAAATAATACTCCCCACTAGCATTCTGTAAGTGCCTCGCGATTCTACTTCGTGCGAAGGACGTAGTACTAGTAGCATCCCGTAGCACGTAGCTTATTGATCAAGACACACGAGTAATGCTGCCCGTGGTTAGTGTCCACCGTCCATCTTCCCATGAATCAGCCAAACCCAAAACAGCCTCGATGAGAGCCGCATGAGGGCGTGTGGAGTCTCAGCTCAGGATGAGAAATCGATTCCGTATAATCTCACCGTCGCTGACATACATCGCGAGTCTAGGCAGCCACTCTAAGACGGGTGAGACTCAACAAAATATCAGAAGACGGGGGGGACGGCGGAATACTTAAGGGGGCGGACGTCCGTCGTTAGATTCCAACTGACTTACAGCTTCAACACTCAAGTCATCGCTCATCACGACCTCTTCTGCATTATTACCTAGCTTGATCGCCAAGTCATAACTTCTCTTGCTCCATCCACAATGGCTTCCCAAAAGATCTTGTTCTTCGATTTGTCCTCCAGAGAACCCAGACGCGCCTGGTCGGCCAACACCTTCAAGAGTAGGCGCATACACCCTCCTGAAATCGCAATGCGACGGACTCACTGACCTGCGCGACTTAGCCCGGCTTCTTCTGAACGTCAAAGGACTGGATTACGAGACAGAATGGGTGTGTATCATACCTATGCGATGTCCCAGCCATGATGTATCTTCTAATCGCAGCGACAGCTTGAGTATCCAGAGATCAAGGGCCGACTGTCACCCCAGTGAGAATCCCTCCTTTACTTGCCATCAGAGTTTCCTTGTCTAGGAGGCCAAGACCAAGTGCTGACAAGACTTCCCCGTAATTCAAGTGTTTCCGAGAGACCGCTGTACACGGTCCCCACGATAAGAATGCCCGATGGCACGTACATTATGGATTCGCATGAGATCGCCCTGGCCATCGAGAAGGAGTACCCGACCCCGAGTATGAGCCTGGACTCGCCCCTCCAGCAGAAGCACTCCGAGGTGCTGAACAAGGCCTTCTGGGAATTGGTCCCCAACTACGTCCTGGCCATGCCCGAGCGAGTGTTGAACGAGGCGAGTATCCCGTACTGGCACGAGACGCGCGCTCAGTACGTCCACATGTCCCTAGAGCAGTACGTGGCCGAGCGCGGCGGCGAGAAGGCGTACGAGGCGGCTACGCCGTACCTCCACGAGCTCACGGCGATGCTGAAGGAGAATGGCGGGCCGTTCTTCATGGGCCAGCAGGTCAGCTACACGGACGTCGTCCATGCTGGTCTCCTGCTCATGTTCCGCCGCTTGGGCGACGATATCTTCCTGCGGGTGCTCGAGTGCACGGGCGATGCTGAGGCGCATCTGGCGTTCCTGGAGGCCATGAAGCCCTATACCGATAGAGACGACTACTGAAGCGTTGTATGCGCTGCGATTTGAGAAGCCTGCCTGTATGTAATTGGAATAGATGCACACGATAGGAATGCGACCAGGTGGATATTTCATTCACGGGCAACATATTCCGTAGTTTCTCTCTCCTCTCCCTGTCCACATGATTAGTCGAGTCGGCGTTATGTCGTCGGACATCCACGAACCCGCTCGCTAGCTCTTCTGAAGCGTCGCATCGTTCGGGTTCGGCTGATCAGGTGAACTCCAAGATCCCCCTGTGTACGATAGATAATCCGAGTTCCGTGCGGAATGCTACCCTACAGCCTAATATCGCTAGCCGGTCACGAATCTATCGAAATCTAGACATTCTTCTACCGGCTCAGATCCAGGAACATAAAACTCCTAGGCTAAAAAAGAAAAGAAAAAAAAAGAAGAATCCCCACGGAACAAAAAACGTAGATCGACTCCATTGGCGCGGGTAAAAACAGCGGCTAAATTGCTTCGCCCACTTGGATCGAGAACTTGCCCTTTCGTCCATACGGATTACGAACATTCTCCCCCACTTGGAGAACCGCAACGCGTTGCTTCTGACCTGACCCTTTTTTACGAGATGCACTTTAGCCTGCCTAGCTAGCATTCCCGGTGTAGGGCTTATTAGTCGACTTACATATCCCGGAACTTGTCAGGTGAACAACAAGAATCTTCTCGCGAGGGGGGGCAGGCAGGGTTGAGGCAAGGCAAAGATTACGAGGGAAAAAAAGGGGAGAAAAAAAAAGAGATGAGTTGGCATCGTCATACGGAATACGTGTTACTACATCGATAGATAGATAGACAACTCGCCTCCCCTCAATATAAAAGGACTGGCGGGGGAGAGAGCAGAGAAGGAAGATCATCCTCCTCCTCCAACTCGAGTCTTACTTACACCCGTCTTATTGTTGACTCCCTCCCTGCTGCTTGTCGTGCGTCATCGCCGTCATCGTTACCATCACTCATCCGTCTCTCTATACGACTTGCGACTTATAAGTCAATTCAATTGCGCCGACTCAAACAACTCCGAAAACAACAAACCAACCTCCTAATCACCACAATCTCAAAACAACAAAATGGATCCAGAGACATCCAGCGTGTGTTCCCCTTTGTTGACCATCTCAATCCCAAAGAATACCCAAGTTAACACAAACCCCAACAGAACCTCTCCTTCATCCTCTCCAAGCCCCTCTCCGTCCACTTCGCCGACCGCCCCCCCCCCACCCTCCAATCCGACCATGAAGTCCTCGTCGCCATAAACTACACCGGCATCTGCGGCTCCGACGTCCACTACTGGCAACACGGCGCCATCGGACCCTACGTCGTCAAAGACCCCATGGTCCTCGGCCACGAATCCGCCGGCACCATCATGCGCACGGGCCCCAAAGTATCCCACCTCGCCCCCGGCGACCGCGTCGCCCTCGAACCGGGCTACCCCTGCCGCCACTGCGAGCCCTGTCTCGGCGGCCACTACAACCTCTGTCCCGACATGCGCTTCGCCGCGACCCCGCCGTACGACGGCACCCTGACCGGCTTCTGGGCCGCCCCCGCCGACTTCTGCTATAAGCTCCCCGAGACCGTTTCCCTGCAGGAAGGCGCGCTGATCGAGCCCCTCGCTGTCGCCGTGCACATCGTGCGCCAGGCCGTCGTCACGCCGGGCCAATCCGTCGTCGTCATGGGCGCGGGGCCCGTAGGTCTCCTCTGCGCGGCGGTTGCGCGCGCGTTCGGCGCGTCCAAGGTCGTCAGTGTCGACATCGTGCAGTCGAAGCTGGACTTCGCGACGTCGTTTAGTTCGACGCACGCGTATCTCAGTCAGCGCGTGTCGGCGGAGGAGAACGCCGCCAATATCAAGCGGGTTGCGGGTTTGCCTGGGGGCGCGGACGTCGTGATTGACGCGAGCGGCGCGGAGCCGAGTATCCAGACCTCGTTGCATACTGTGCGCACCGGCGGTACGTATGTGCAGGGCGGTATGGGACGGGATAATATCACGTTCCCCATTATGGCGATGTGTATTAAGGAGGTTACGGCGAAGGGCAGTTTCCGGTATGCGAGCGGCGATTATAAGCTTGCGATTGAGCTTGTTGCGAGCGGCAAGGTCGATGTGAAGAGGATGATTACGGAGGTGGTGCCCTTCAAGGATGCCGAGCGCGCGTTTAATAAGGTGAAGGAGGGTGAGGCGATCAAGATGTTGATTGCGGGTCCTAATGAGAAGATATGAGGATTCGGGTAATGCTTTCTTATGAGGTTTGGTTTCTCGGTGTTCTTGTTAGGCGTATGTTGTTATTTTCATCTCGATCGGGGCTCATGGAAAAGTCTAGGTAGTTTGTAAAAGCGTTGAGCGCAAAATGCAGACTGAATTCTGTCATATGATTTCTCCATATGGCATTTCTTCGTGCATCTCATGTCATGTTCGTTCTTGAATGTGAAGTGAATCAATTAGGAAGATCAACGGAAGTACACATGTGATATGTATCTGTCAGTCACTACAGAGCAGGTATTAATTAATATGAGTAGATGGCAACGTGAGAAGCTCAGATAATCTGGCTAACTAACTAATTCCACCAGACAGACAGGAATATCTCCCACGAGTTGCAAGCCAAGCATAAATGAGCTGAACCGAGAGCCAACAACCAGCTTCAGTCTGTAAATTCCATTAATATCAGCCCGATTAGCTAGCAGTCAATTGTAACCCTTCTTACCCCCCATCTTCAACTAAATCATACCCAAATACCTCGTCGTAAAGACCGTCTCCTCACTCGCACCACGGACAGGAATCTTCACGACCTCTCCAGGCACGATATCAATGAGGTTATCCTCAAACCGCACACTATCATCATCACACTCAACTGCAACGCCCTTGACAGGCACCTCAGCACTCAACGCCACGCTCTTGCCATCCTTGCTTAGCTCGGCCTCCAGCTGCGTTGGCTTCTGAAGATGCAAATACTTGAGCGGTTCTGGCCAGTTGACATAACGGGCAAGCTGTTTCTTGCCCATCTGCATGTGAGACCCTTCACTATCTTCTGCACGGGATGAAGACGCAAGGAGGTACGCAGCGACGACAGTGCGTCCCTCATCGCCCTTCTTCAGCACCGGGACATCCATGGCAATCACCTCTGTAGATTGGTTCTTGGGCAATAGAAGACCCTTGTGAACAATCTTGGCATACGTCTCTTCACCCGTCTCCACGTCCCAAGCGCGGATGAGGCAATCCACTTCAATATCCTCGAGTGTGAGGTTGCTGCCCCAGACCTCAACCTGGATCTGGGTCGTCCCGCCGATGCGAGAGTACTTATTGTCGGGGTTTGGATGGTTGTGCTCGTGGCGCGTCATGCCGACGCTCAGGGGCGCCATCTCGCGCTTCACTGTGTAATACGCATGTTTTGGTCGTAGGTAGTAGTCGCAAATAGACCAGGAGGTCACGGGCCAGCAGTCATTGATCTGCCAGACCAGGGCACCGCCACAATACTCACGACCCGGGCCCTTCCACTGACGCTTCCATAGTCTGTAGGCGGATGCAAGACACTCGGCTTGCATGAGCTGGGTGCAGTATACATACTGCTCGAGCGGATCAGGTGCATATCGCATGTTCTCCACTAGATAGAGTGCGAGCCGGCGTTCGTGACCTGCGGCTTTGTTGTGGAAGTCGACCGTCGATGACTGCGGGTAGCGGTCTGGATCATCCTTACCCAGGGGTAAGAATGCGTCGATCGTCTTCACCGAAGGGAAGGCCTCCATGCCAAACTCTGACACGAACCGTCCGATCAACTTATCGAAGTTCTGATATTTCTCTTGTGTTCCATGCCACACATTCCATTGATGGATGTCGCCCACGGTAGGGTCGCGTGTGTCGACACCACCCCATGGGCTGCCCGGGTGATAGTACACTGAAGGGCAGAGTTCGTGGCATGCATCTGGCAATATCTTCTCGTAGATATAGCGTGCCGGGAAGTCGGTCTTAAGCCAGCTCTCGGCATCAGTATTCTTCTGGTCCCACTCCAAGTTCACGCTCTCGGCGTATTGATAGTCTTCATTGTTTCCGGCCCAGATGACAATGCTAGGATGATGTCGTAGCAACTTGATGTTCTCCTCTGCTTCGCGCTTGATCGAAGCCAATAGTTCTGGCCATGCCGGATAGTTACCACATCCGAACATGAAGTCTTGCCATACGAGGATACCAAACTCGTCGCAAGCATCGTAGAACGCCTGTTCTTCGTAGATACCACCGCCCCAGACACGAATCATGAACTGATTTCCATCAGCTACAAGTTTGACCCAATCGCGGTATCTCTCCTTGCTGATACGTGGGATGAAGTTGTCTGCAGGGATCCAGTCGCTACCACCACAGAAGAGAGGAATGCCATTGACCTCAAAGAAAAAGGAGTATCCGGGTTGCTCCTTGAGTCTTCTCTGGATCAATTCGGCTCTACGCAAGCCAATCTTCTTCGAAACACTGTCAACATCTTGACCATCTTGAATAGCAGTCGCCTTGACGGTGTATAGAGGCTGCTTGCCATATCGAATGGGATACCACAGCTCCGGCTCCGTGATTCTGAATGTGGCATTCGAGCCTGCGTCAATCTCCTGAGTCGCTACCAAAACATCGTGGAGCGAGATATCCAGACGTAGCTTCGATGCCTTTCCCTCTACAGACGTATGAACGACAACAGTTGCCGTTTTGAGAGACTTGTCGACATCGACATCACACCAGAGATCGCTCACCCGGGACTCGTAGATCTCAAGATTGATTGGCCGCCAGGGTCCGCAAGAGAGAAGAGTCGGGCCCCAATCCCATCCCTAGATGCAAAAGGCGCCAGGTCAATATGCTGCTGTCCAAGTTATATATCCTCCTATTTTTGAACTTACCCAATGATACTGCGTCTTCCGCACAGCGAGTCTCGAGTTATCACCATTCCAGCAACCCCACTTGTGATTCGGGTGTTCCTCAACGCGCTTCCAACCCCTGAGATACGCGCTATCGAAGTGAATGACCAGTTCATTCTCCTCGCCAGCCTTCGCCAGGACGTCTGTAACATCGACACGTTCGGGTATGAACATATTATCGCTCTTGAGGATCGTCTTGCCGTTCAGTACGACAGTCGCAAAGGTATCCAGGCCGTCAAAGGCAAGCACGGCTTTCGGACCCGTGATGCTAGGAGATGTGAATCTGGTCCGGTAGACCCAGACCTTCTCACCCACCCATTGCACATCGAGCTCGTTCTTGCCAATGTACGGGTCCGGGATCAGCTTGTGCGCGAGCAGGTCGAGATGCACATTCGTCGGAAACTGCGCAACGGGAAGATATGTGTCGTCAGGTTCGCCATCCTGTTTGAATTCCCATTGCTTGTCAATGGCGATGACGTTGCGGGGCTGCATTGTGACGGGTGATGATGGTGTTGAAGGGTGACTGTGAAGACCCGGCTCACGGGGGAAGCGCATGAGTTGGCGACACTTTCGAGGTTAATCTATGAATGTCAATTGCTCAAAATGCAGAGATACAGGACATGCTCTTCTCCCTCGTGTTCTTTTGGTGCTCGAAAAGATCACTCTCACGAATAAACGGATACAAGTGACGAGGTAGCAGACAAAGACTGGAAGGAGCGGTTCGCTGGATATGTTCACGCACAGTGAATCAATGGAAGCTGCAAGATGAATGAAACAATTTATTCACAACAGTAATAAAGTCACCAAGAGCGCACCTTCCAACATTCATGAGAAATTGGAGAAAACGGCCCCCTTCCTTCCGAGATCGATCTTACATCGTGGCTGCCGCAGTTCCTCGAGCCCGTCTCCACACCCGGATCGAAGGGAGGCGCATCCGGTCACACGGCAGCGCCAAGGATGAAAGGAGCGAATTGAGGAGTCCTATCACAGCTTACCGAGCACTACTCGTAGTAACCTACACTTGTAGTTACGAGCTGTGATACTGTCAAACAGAACGAAATCAAGATAGAGTAGGTCTCGGTAGGCTCGATGATAGGTATGTAGGTACAGACATTCTCCGAATCGAGGGGTTCAACCCCATGACAACATTGCGTGAGTGGAGCCCATCAACGTCATATTTGCACCGAAAACCCGAAGATCTCCAATTCCCATTTCCAGACTAACGCTTCTAGGCAAGTACTTAACCGCGGGGCATCGAACCTCCGATTCCAGTTCGGGTTTAGCGGCGCAAGCAGAGCCTCGATGTTCCCGAACATTATCACCGTCTGGGCTGAGATTCGCATGTGCGTGATACAGATAATATGTGATACAGATCGAATGGGACGACGCCGGGTTCGCAGCATGGTTATGACGTGAGTGCCATGTTGAGATATAAGACAAGGTATAAATCATATGAGAGGCAGAACGACAACGGGTATAGTAAGAATGAATCGATATCAACTCAATCGCAGGCAGGAAATCTCATGCATATTAGTAGTAACACGGACGAAAAGACTCTGTCCCGACTCTACATCTTTTCTCTAAACCATCGCAACAAGCCCTCGCATCGAACAGCAATGAATACCAATAATAGAACATCGACCGAGAAAAAAAGAAGCCTCCCGCGCGAATAAGATGAATATGATGAATATGACTGACAGATAGAGGGAAAAAACGGAGGGACCTACGGCCTGGCCTGCGCCCCCACGTTATATGTATGTAAACGCCCCCTGAGAACGCCAAACAAACAAAAACAGCGTCGCCCTCCCAATGAAAACAAGATCTGGAACAAAAGTAACAGAAACAGTTATGCCCAGTAGTACAACATGTAGTAAAGTAATGGGTTCGCAAAAAAGTCGGAGGTATCTCATATGTGCCAAAGCATCCGTCGTCATCCATCCCATCCCAATCCCTTCCCTTTCCTCCCATCCCATCCCGTTCTCTTTCTCTCTCTATCCGCCCGTCCGTCCCCCGGCCGATAACATGACACTTGTCTAACCGCACCGCATCCACGCCGACGCCGCCCCATCATATGCTGTGAAACAGCCAGCCAGCCCGTCAGCCATGTGCAAGCCTGAGCGTCAGCACACAGGGCCTCCTCCCCCTTAACAACAGCCTCCCCTCCCTCGTCCGCGACTAAGTGTGAAGACTTCTTCCCACTCGCGCATTCCCCAGTTCGGCGTACGATTCTTCCCGCGTCTCCGTCTCCGCACATTCCCACCGCCGAGGCCTATCTCGTCCGCCGTCATAGAACTCTTGATACTCGCGCCGTCGCTGGCCCCGGCATTCCACATGCCGCCATCACCGTATTGTATCCCGCTCATCGGATCGTCGGGATCGATCTCGCCAAGCTCGATCTTGGTCAGAATCATGCGTGCTAGTCGTCCGAATAACTCGTCTACGCCCTCGCCTGAAAATGCCGATACTTCCATAGTAACGGGCACGCTCACACCACTGGCCCATCGTGATGCCTCTTCGGGGGAGACTTCGCGGCCTTCCGGCGCGACGGTAGCACGCAGTTGTGCGCCTAGTCCCGTACTCGCCGTGCTAGCCGGTGTGCCGTAGGGAAAACTCGAGCTGAAGCTAGATGGTGTCGGGGGCGGTATGCTCGCGTCGATAAGGGCGTCGTTCGCGAGATCGACTTTGTTACCCGCGAGCAGGAGCGTCAAGTTCGGAGAAGCCAGCGCCCGCGCATCGTTCAGAAAGGGTTGCAGGCCGCGGAACGACGTATGTGATGTGATGTCGTAGACTAGGATGGCGCCGGCAGCGCCGCGGTAGTAGGATCGCGAAACCGAGCGGAAGCGTTCAGTGCCTGCTGTGTCCCATAACTGAGCTCGATCAGCCTTTTTGTCACGGAGCGCGAAGAGAGAGGAGAGAGTTTGAGGATGCGATACCTGTAGTTTTATCCGCTTCCGCCGTGCTCCAGTACCGACTTTGATGATCTTGCTGGCGAATTCAACTCCGATTGTCTGTGAAGAAAGGACTCGCCATTCGTCCTTGACAAAGCGATGCAACAAACAGGACCTACATTGTCAGAATCTTGTTAGTATTTGACTGAAACGGCATCCAGATAATGTTCGTAATGTAGCATGGAATACGGATTATCTTCTCCTAGCAGCTTGCCGAGGCATACCGGTCCCCACGTCATTCTTGGGCAGAGTGGCGGCTGACAGTCGGCAACGGTGTCGCTCGTAGTCGCCAGTCGTTGGCGTCGGGAGGGAGGGATTATCGGCTCTTGATAGTGGCAGACTTACTTTCCAGTACCGCTCGGTCCCAACAGTATTATTTTGGCTAGGTAGTCGTACATGCTCCCTAGTTCCTAGTTTTGAGTCAACCTTGACATGGCCCCTCATCGCAGGGCCTGAATCGCGTAGCAGGTGCATACCTGGTCACCCGCCGTGCCCGTGCTCTCTTCGCTCGTAACCGACGAGCGCCGCGGGCGTGTCATCTTGGCTCTCGTGTCGTCTAGTCGCCTTCGAAACAGTCGTTCGCGATCGAACGCTCCGTATGAGTGAATTACACGGCGGAACTCGAGGCCGGCACAGAGGAGGAGTAGTTGCGAACCTCAGCGGTAGAGATAGGGCGACAAGTGGCAATCCCTTGCTGCGGTGTTGATTAACGGTCGAGAGGAGCACGGAAAGGAGGATTGCCGCTATCAAGGAGGAACTAGGTATTATGAGGTAAGAAGGCAGGTCGTCGTACTCGTACACCACCTGCCTCTCACGTTGTAATCCGCAGGTATGTAGTCATGTACCAGGCCGCTCACACGCATATGCTTATCAAGCGATTCAATTGATCATCGGATTACGAAGTACCAATGATGTACCTGCTAGCGTATTGGGCAAGTACCTCGGCCGAACCAGAGCACGGAATAACGTCATTGCCAGCTGCGAAACGGTCTTTCCAAGTGACTCGAGACGATGGATGTTCTAGATGCAGCGCCACAGAGAGCCTTTATCAGCCACAACAGACATACCTCGGTTACACGACCCCTCGGACAACCAACAACGGACCTCACCTCCTCAGCTCACTCTACTCGTTGACAAAGAACAAGATCATCATCATCCATCCCATCGTTTTGTAGTTTACCTTGAAAATGAAGATCGAAGGTAGAACCTTCGTAATCTCAGGCGGGTACGTTTCCGTCTCCATCAACATGAGAACTTACACGAATACGAATAAGCATTGCCGCAACTAACACGCGATCAGTGCCTCGGGCTTAGGACAAGCAGCCGTAGAAGAAATCTGTCGTAACGGAGGCAACGCCGCCATCCTAGACGTCAACGAAGATCTCGGTGCTCAAGTCGTCGGCCTACTACCCAAGGGTACCGGCAAGTTCTTCCAGTGTGACGTTTTAGAAACCCAGAGCATAGAGACGGCCGTCAAGGGCGTCGTAGAATGGATCCAAGAAACGGGAAAGCCCATGGGCGGTATCATTCCGGCGGCGGGCGTCGGCAATCCCACTACGGCACGTATCTCTTTCAATTTACAATACGCTAGGTACCTGGTAGTATTACTGACCGGGTTCATGAGCTAATATGCACTCCTCCCCAGATTTTGGACCGGAACGGTGACGCCTTCACCCTTGAGAGTTTTGACTTTGTAGTGAATATAAATTTACGTGGCACCGTTGACCTAGTGCGTCAATGTCTCGTTCACCTCGCCAAGACGGAGCCGCTTGGCAATGATCAGGAACGCGGTGTTGTGATCATGGTGGCCTCTGTCGCTGCCTTCGATGGCCAGAAGGGTCAGGTGGCTTATGCGGCAAGCAAGGGTGCAGTCGCGTCCATGACGCTACCCATGACAAGAGACTTGGCTCGTTATGGTATACGGTGTATGACCATTGCTCCCGGTATATTTGAGTCGAGGATGACAGCCGTGATGCCCAAGAAACTCTTCCAGGGCTTAGCGTCAGTCATGGAGTTCCCGCGCAGAGCAGGAACACCGACAGAATTTGCCCTACTAGTCAAACATATCATCGAGAACCCGATGCTCAACGGAACTGTTATTCGCCTCGATGGTGGGTTACGAATGCCGAGCAAAATCTAAGACTCATCGTATTTAGCGCCGAAAGAATCACAATACTCTGCCTTATTACGGTAAACTCGCGTTTCATTCATACCAGGGCTACCATTCATCCTTGTTACCCGCATAGCATTCATATCTTACAAACACAATACTCTGCTTAAGTCACTGACAACGTCGAATACAACATACCCTCAAGCCACCGTCTTTCCATCCATGCACCATATTAGCCCTGGTATTCCGGCATCTGTCCGTACAATCTTGGGATTCTGTAGTCTTCCGGCCCATTACACTTTCAATGAGTCACGAGAGATACAGAAACCTGTGGTGCCTTCCTAAATTCCGTCTTTTCTCGCCACATATGCCGACGTGGGGCCAAATTCTCTCGAGAGCCTTGGTCAGGGGAACATCCCTAAGCGTGTCGATTTTCGAATGGCTCGTGAACTTTCTCGATAGTATCAGTAATAAGAACGCTCTCGATAGAATCGATTGTCAGCCGACATTCCGCCCCGGGCTTGCTCCCTAGCGTCATAAGGGCGGTTGGACTCTCTGAGATGAGCAGGGCGGCCACGAATTGGCAGCTCATGACGTCCACCGGGCGAGCGTGCTTCATGGTGCCGACCCCAAAATCGGCCAGGGGAATGTTCCCGATAGTCGGATATCCTGGCCTGGGATCGCCCCCTGGCTTCATGCTGTTGGTGGAGTTCACTGGTCTCAATCGGACGGCTAAGTTCTCTGGAATTGATGGGACAGCCACGAACCCGTGGCCCAAGAACTCCATCATAATCTTGGTGAAAGTCACCGGCCTCGTAAGGATGGCCGATTTCTCTGGCATTGTTGGGAAGACCACGAACATTTGGCTCATGGTACGACCTTGCCGGCCTCTCGGGTACGTAAATTACGTGAGGCTCGGACATGGCCGCAGGGCCCCCGCCATACAATGGGACGCGACGAAAAAAAGTTCCCGGCTCGTGGCGAGTGTTTGCATCCCAGTCACGACCAGCAGGAATATATGCGTACTGAATAGGGATATCTGCGGCATCAGCAATTCCGGCTTCTCTCTGATCTGGAGCTCGACCAATTCCAGACGCAGGCAAGGTGTCAAAAAAGTAGCCAGGAAATGGCTCAAGAGGCTCTCTTAGAGACTCGCGAACAGGCTCTCGAAGAGACTCTTGAAATGGCTCTCGCTCTCTTTTAGCGTGGCGTTGCGCTGATTTATGGCTGCTTTGCTGTCGACGTCGATGATCGAACTTTCTGCGTTTCTCCGGCATATCCCTCTCAGGTAGGAGGCTAACTGTATGGAGAGCCTTTCGTGATATAGCCAATTTAGCCTCGAGGCGGTTTTCATAGAAAACATCCGAGGAGATGGTCTCGTTAGGCAGTTCGAAGCTTGCCCGGCAACGACCATCGGGCCTTTCGATATAACCCCATTTGGGGTTGAAGCCGCGGCGTTGACACTCAGCACTAAGGCGTGCGAGTGTGTCGTCAGATCCACCATGTGGTCCCTTCAACGCAGGCCTGTGACTGAGTGTCGATCGCGGCATCTTGGTGTTTCCCGTGTCCTTGCTGCCAACGCGGGTAGGCGGGTTGCCTTCACTTAGCAGTTGGCGGAAGCGATCTTGACCAGATCCCTTCTTAGGGAACGGGCCAGGCGGAAGGTGGCCTGCGTCCTGTGGCTTATTAGAATACAAGTGAGATAGACTACGGTGCAATGCTGAACCGGAAGGGGATTGCGATCCTAGAAACAACCACACGCGACACCGTTAGTCTGAGTTCTAGCATATAACTATCGACAAACAGCAAGAGCCGAAGAGAAGATTGAAGGGTTGATTATCGTAAAGTGGGCATAGGTAGAGGGACCTTGTGATCGCCTACGTTTTGTAGTGGCGCGACTGGCAGCCGGAGCACCAGAAGGAAGGCCATCTGCCGTCTTGGCAGCCGGTGTTCCTTTTGGGGCTACTTCCGCATCACCGGCGGCTGATTGTTTGGTCGGGGTGAGACCTTTTGCAGCACTTGCGAGTCCCCAAGTGGTGGAAGAAACATCTTCAGCAGCACTGGCAACCGCAGTTGCTGATGGGATGTCTTCTGCGGTGGTCAATGGGGCCATGGTTGTCATCCCTGGGTAGTCAGCGAGAGCAATGACCGTACAATCACGCCGAGCCTTCTAGAACACTGGCGCGCGCTGTCAGTTAGGTGGCTAGGGGTACGGTGGTAGGTGACGGATGAGTGACGGGAACTACCGAGTACGGGGTGCGCGGCAATATGGCACTCTGTCAACGAGGACGCCCTCGATCCGGAGGGCGAAGGACGATCGTGCTTCCGAGCGGAAGAATACAGACAGACTCATAAAGGGCCTGTCTGCAATAAAGGCTGGAGTTCCTTCTGGTTAGCTGCGTTTAGTTAGTTGCCTTTGGTATGCGGCGGGAGAGTCAGAAAGAAAAAGAGAAAGGGAAGTCTCCCAACTGACTTATCTTATGCAGTTGTATACGCCTTAGAACCGGCGTATACGTTGACTGGAGTTAGGTGGGCGGTTGTCGTCGATGTAAGAGAGAGGATTGAGGTTGTGGGAGGAGAGGGAAAAAGACAGAGTGAGATGGAGTGGGCTCTGAAAGATGACTGAGCGAGAACAAGACCGAACGGGAGAGGGAGATGGGCGCAAGAAGGGACTACGTATCTACTGGCAAGTGCTCCTTCCATGTTCTGGCGGTTCTCCCAGACTCATCCAGCCCCTACAGTATTTATGTAATCACGTTTCGAGCATCTAGGGAAATAACGAGTTGCGGTTCCTGCCTCCGATGGATAGATGACGTGCAGCTCTTTCTTTTTTGATATTGACCATTGCATCGTGCCTACTCGGGCTACGAATCCTGGGTGCGGTGTAGGTACCATGTACCACCTGATCTATCATATGCCTCACCGCACTTCTGCTTCTTCTAGGTAGGCATCTATTGCTTCTGCCTGGGGACAACCCTGGGAGGAGAACTTGCGAATTCTCATCGTCGTATCTTGTTTGGAGTCTGGAGATGGTTCCATCCATGACTTCTTACTCTACCTTCCCCTTCAATGACGAGGCTCCTCTCGAACTACACGAATCACTTCTCCGACGGTGAAAATACCGAATATTCTACTTAGGCTGCAATTGGCCGTGTCTGCGAGCCGCTCGAAAGCGAGGCTAGAACCCAATCTCAAGTCTCTACACTTGTTCGACAGACTTTAAGAAGAAAATATACGGGAAGAATCTGCGCCTTCGCCTTACGCATCAAATCTCGATTGGATGACTGCTTGTCTTACAAAAGAAGTCGTTACCCCGGCGGTCAAATCACCTCCTAGAGTTCTACATTGCTGAAGGTGGTTGTATCGACTGAACTTGAGCCCATTTACGCTCTTTCAGAGACTCATATGCTCTGAATGACTCACAGGAGATGATCAAGGGGTCTTTTCTCGCCAACGAAGCCTTTACCGCTCGAGTCTCCAGTGTTCTAAGCGACAACGTGGCTGGCTATCTCCCCAGTCATAATGGGAAACAAATTTGATACCATGACTCGCATTGGCGGTATGGAAGTGGCGTTTGGCAGTGATGTACTGCAAACTGAATCACGCTGAAGAAAGAACGCCGGAGTTAGACCTGAAGATGGAACACAAGTTTGTTGTTGTTATTCCGTCTCCTTCTGAAATCTACCTTGATGGGTCACGGCATGGACACGCTCTGGTCCACCATCACGACGATGTGCCCTTTCTCAGTCGGCGTACTGCTGATGTTGTGATAAAATGAAGACGCCAAGCGACGGAGATACCAAAATGCTCTGCGATATGAGGAGTCATGGGAAGTCAGTTGAGTCCCGTGCCAAATCAGCTCAACACAGTCAGGTTCACGACCGGACGTTCATCTAGCCAAACAAACAGTAAATTGTGAACAATAAGAGCGCAAGACTGATGTCTTTGGAATAACGAGACGAGCAAGTTGTTGCATCGTGACCATATTGGTCGAATGCAAAACATCCAGGCTGGGTATAATCAAAGTCTTCATCTCGATCTTCCATCAAATAACATGGTTTCGTGGTGTAGTTGGTTATCACGTCAGTCTAACACACTGAAGGTCTCCGGTTCAAGTCCGGGCGAAATCAAAAGATCATTCCATTGAGCTTGAGATAGCGTCTCAGTTCAATGTGACCGTTTTTCTATTTTTTTTTCTATCATGGTGGGTGCACTTAGGCCCATCTAGTCCGGATGGGGCTTAGACGGTGAAGCAATAATGACCAGGAACCGTTCGCGGCAAAGTCAACAGCGTGACGTCGTGACAGCAGGTTCGTCCAGTCTTGCGACGAATTGACTTGCTTTTTGCATCGCTCATTGACGATGTCGTGGGGTGCGATCTGCTGACTTGGAAATTCTTAGATCAACGCTCAGTACGGATTATCAGGGTCGGGACAGCTGTCTTTACGTGCGGTAATATGAAGACCTCTAAACAACCAAGATGGGGAATGCCATGTGATAGGTATCTGAGAGATTTCGATACGGGCGGAATAAACAACTCTTATCACTCTCTGGCAGAAGTTACGAGACGCCTCACATATGGAATATATGGTTCGTGGTACTACGGAATACCTACCTACCTATTCGAAATCAATCGGACATAAAGTCATTTGAAGGGATTATCGAATGCTGCCACGAATGTTTGTACAGAATACCCAGGACAGAAATGTATCCCGGCGACCGAACAACGATTCCGAGCGATTGGATCTACTTGCTGTTGCGAACGTTAACAAGGAGTTTTCAACCAATTTCAGCTCAAAGGAGAAGACAAAAGCCGAGATGAACGTTAGGCCATCCCCTGGGAAGTGATTGCTTGATTCAGTGAGACGCACATAGGCCGACTGGTTTATGGAGTTTTCAAAACCGAGCATATGGATTACCTAGTTGTTTCAGATGCTCGACCACTCACATCTTCTCTGAACCAATTAGTAACTCGATCAATCAGTACATCCTCCCATGGAAATAACGTAATAACACAGCGCTCTAAGAAGAGATTTCCAGCAGAGAAGTGTGTTGCCGTCCAACACTGTGGCCTCGGCGGTATTATAGGCAGTACCAAGGAGCCGACAGCCGTCAAACAATATGGTTTCGTGGTGTAGTTGGTTATCACGTCAGTCTAACACACTGAAGGTCTCCGGTTCAAGTCCGGGCGAAATCAAGAAACTTGGGATTCGCATCTCAAGTTGAGTTTTTTTTGCGCGTAGCGTTGATTTTGGTGTGTGTTGATTTTTTTTGATGGCGCGATGGAACGAGACGGGACAAGGTTGTTAGTGGATCCACTCACGTGAACGGATTACGGATGGGATTCTCCGTCTGTGTGACGGGGAATTGGCGGGATTCACCGTTTGAGACCCGGGTGCTGTTAAGTCCGAGGGGGTCTCATGGAAGACTTCTTTTTTTAAGTGAGGACTCGAGATGAACCTCGAAACCCACCATAGCCAACCATTGCTGATATCCTCCTACCTATTTCGTACCTACTCCATATTTCAATGATATCTATATGATAAAGAATACGCGCAGGCGATTATATACGTGAGACACAGCTACAATAAACAGCACCCCTTCTAGCATCACGGTCTACTCATTCCCATGAGATTCAGATCTGCGCACGGAAACATAAGACACGAAGCATGAGACACAGAGAAACACACGCAATGCAATGGCGGAAGGTCAATGAAGAACATATTTGCGAATTGCTATCTATGAACATTTCTCGTGAAGCTAGCTAGCTCCCAACGAAGAGACAGAGCGCGCCGCGACTTTTTGTTATATGAGACACGAAAACGTATGAGCTTTTAACAGGTAAGAAGAAGACGAAATGAAAAATCGAAACAGAGATATGTACGTGAGTAAGTAATACAAGCGCCAAACCGACCACGTCTAGAAATCCACAACCCCTTACAAACGCGCCATCTCCCGCGTGCTCAGACGTCCCTCCATAGGCGTCGCCGGGACCCGATTCAAAATCTCCTCCACAAGCCGCGCGACATCCTCAGCACATCCAAACGAAAGACTCCAACCGGACCCCCCATGGCCATACGAATGCACAATCTTACTCTCTTTCCGCCGGAGCTCGCGTTCGAGTCGGATATTGTGGCCCCGGAAGGGTCGTAGACCCTGCGAGACGGGGTAGTCTGCGTCGAGAACGGCGTTCTCGAGGCCTGGCAGGAACCGATTGCAGCGCTCGCGCATGCGCTTGATGATGGGCGTGTCGAGCGTGTAGTCGAGCGCGTGCTGGTCCGGCTCTGTGATGCCGCCGATCAGGAGGATGTTGTCGTTCCGCGGGACCAGGAAGACGATTTCGTTGGCGGAGTGGGCGGCGTCGGCGCCGATGGTCAGGGCAGCTTCGACTTTGGGGAAGTGCGTGCCGTCGTTGAGTACGCGGATCAGGCCGCCGCGGATCGGGCGGACGGTGTCGTCTGCGGCGAGGGTTTTGGCCTGCAGACCGGAGCAGTTGACGATGGCGTCGGCGTGGAAGCGGCGGCGCAGGGAATCCTCGATCGTGAGGAGGTCTTGGTTGATTTCTTCGGTTACGAGGGTGGCGCCTTTGCATTTGACGAGGTCGGTGAGCCAGTACATGGCTTTGTCGGTGTCGATGACGGGGGAGAGGAGTTCGTAGGCATCGACGGCGCCGTAGGATTTGTCGACGCCCGTTTTGTCGATGATGTCGGCGCCGCGGTGGAAGCCGCGGACGCCGGCGTTGACGATCTCGATCATCTTGGAGTATTGCTTCGGGTTCTTCTCGATCTTCTCGAGGAAGAAGAAGCTGGCTGGGAGCATGCGCACGCCGGCTTGGCGGCTAAGGGATGGGTCGGAGGCGATGGCGTCCCAGATGTGGTAGGCGGTCATTGACCAGCCCTTGGAGTGGGCTAGGGAGATCTCGTCGGTGTGCTGGCCGCAGACGGCTGGGGGGTATTCCCAGAGGGCGCCGGCGATTTGGGATGTTAGGCGGTCTTGGTCGTTGACCCATTCCTTGCTGACTATCGTGACGCGGTAGCCGCGATCTAGGAGAACCCAAGCACTGAGCAGGCGAGGTTAGTATGGATCGTGTTACGATATGTCAGGTCAAGGATATGTGGAGATCGTCTTGGGATAGATTAGGGAGTAGAGTCTGTACTTACGACACGAGGCCAGTAATTCCTCCTCCTATCACGAGGATGTGAGGCGAATTGCAGGAAGGCTCCTTCAGGGGGCGAGCCAGAGGCGAGATATCCTTTCCGAGAGTAAGAGGCATGGTGATCTAAAGATGAATCTAGGAAGAACAGAGAGAGAATAAGGAGGAAGGGAACTAGGAGGAGGTACCAAACAGGCCTATGAATGAGATGGCGAGGCGAAGAAGAAGAGACTACGATATGCTGTGTGTGATTTGCGGATGCTCAGAAGTAGATCTCGACGGAACAGAGGTGTGCTTTACGTCGTTATATATTCTTCAACTACACAACTGGAAGGACTTCCATCGTTCGTCACTTCCCCGTATTTGATTCTATTATTACCTATTATCAAACAACGACGGTAGTCAACCATCAGGCCCGAGCTCCTCGGCGATTGAAACGTCTTCCCATGTTTCGAAAAAGGCAGACAAAACAAACCAACCTAGACCGCCTTTGCTCACACACACACGGTCCCTTGCTTCTATCCTCCTGGGGGTGTGAAGGATAGGCCTGGATTACTCTACTCTGGTTCAGGCAATTGAAAGTATTAAGGGTCGGTTTTTGGGTATACGGCGTAAGTCTAACGGTTACGCAGATGACATGGCTACACCTTGTGTTGTTTTTTTGACCTAAGCTTACTACAACTTCTTTTCTATTGTAGAGGATACGGGAGAGTTGCTGGGCCTGTGCCCAGAGACGTCACGGAGTTCGCTGGGGGGTGGGGACCAGGACAGACGGTCCATCGAGGTAGGTAATGTAGAAGCCATTCAGAGAAAGGAAAAAAAAAAAGAACCTGAAGTCCTGCACATCATCGCAAGGGCCGAGACGTAGTAGGTTAGGTAGGTAGGTAGGTAGGTAGGGGAAGCAGACAGACCACAGGCACACACACGCACACCCCTACCCCCGGACCCCTCAGTTCCTGAATATCAATCAGATCGGGGACTGAAAAAATCCTGGAACCTCATGGGTGTGTTCGGTGTTCATTCTCGACCCAACCCACATCGCGCTTACTTTCCGCTCAACCCATGAAGTCGACTAGGAGCGGGCCGTCGTCCTCGTCGCCTCGAAAGTGGCGCGTCGTGGCAGATCAGCGCCCAGACCATGCCCCCCACGCTTCAGGAACGCCGGGCTGGGTATAAAACGTATGATGAGGGTAGACGTGAAGGGTGGATGCTTGTATGATCCCTGATGGTTATGGGGCCTTGTCCCCGGGGGGAATGCAAAACCTAGTAACCTGGAAACGCTCTGGGTAATAGCAAGGGGAGGCGATCGACTTTCCGAGACCACATAGTGACGGCAGTCTTAAATCCGATGGGTGACTGACTAGTTGCTAGATTGAGTATAGACGGTCTATAAACGTGTAGTAATTCCTGGCTGCACCCCGGATCTCTCAGGGACCCCTTGCTCGGTTGCTTTCCCAATGGTCTGGCTAACACAGAGATCATGAGGCTAAGGCACCGATTTGCCCTCCTCGACTCGCGGTCACGTCATCCAGCACAGGGATCGGAGACCTCGGCGTTGCCTATTGTGGGTAGACAAGACTCTCCTTACTTTGAGCGTGAGGGTTCACAGTCCTCGCGTATGAGCCCTGCCGGAGCGTGTCGCCAGGTTCAAGTTGACATCTTCGCGTACCACCATCCTTAATATGTCGTGATCTAACATAACCTGCAGAGGTAATGTAGAGAGATGGCGCAGAAAACGTGCCAGAGGCGCAAGGGCTCATACATGTTTAACCGACTCGTCTAGGCAGGGTCGGTTTCGCTTGACGACTTGGGGGCACCACTTACAGGCCAGGCCCCCCTACCCTGTAGCATTCCGTAGCACCGATCTCCTAATGATTACACGAAAAGAGACGCCGGTGGCTTCTAGAAGGCAAGGACTAGGCAGGCTGCAATGTGAACTTCGTTTCTGATATCACCTGACTCTCACGTTTCTTACCCCCTCGGGTCTGTCAAACCCCGCGGGCTCGGACGGGTGATGCCGAGCTGACGGTACCGACAGAACACTGACTCACAGAAGTGAGAAGAGGTCTGAGTTTCTATCTGACACTCTTCGTTGTAGGTTGTCGTCTTCTCTCTCTATGGGCGTCTAGACAGCTCAAGAGACGCAGTACTGTATGTACTGTAACTGGGATTGGCGATGTGATACCTGTATATACAGAGAAATAAGACCAGGGACAGGGTCAGGGGATCCTAGCGGCCATCGAGAGGGTCATCTAGAGTAGGTGAATGGCCCAGCAATGCTACTAGTAAATACCAGGTATAGTAGGTAGTACTAGGTAAAAGGGTGAAAAGTCTCGGATATCTCGGGCTAGGGGGTACGGCATTGTGGTCCTCGGAAGTACCTCCCCTAGACGATGACAGCGAGTCGAGACTTCGGAAGGCGGCTGAGAAAGAGAACAATTCATGCATCACCGTTTAACCGCAAGGATGGGTCACACACCTATCGTACGGATAGATAGACATAGGTAGAGAGGTTTAGCCCTACGCGCCGTTAAAAATACCCACCAATGAAGCCGAGGACGGCGTCTGGTGTAAATGGGATGACCACGTGCATCCCGCTGTTTTCAAAACGGTCCCGTGTCCAACTCGGGGCGTCCTTTTGTCAGGAATCATACGAGAAGCACAGCCCGTCATGTACTGCAGTGTAAGCAGGGTCGGGCTCCGCCGGGACCCGCAGGGGCTCGTCATTCATCAGAGCAGGGAAGCAGAGGCAAGGTACTTTCTTGTCGTATGCCCTTCCATGAAGGATGAGGCGGGAGAGTCCTTGAGCCAGACACCATGGAGAGACGATGCAGGCTGTGGGGGAGCTCATGATCGATCGACAACGGGTTACAGTCGCGTAGTAGAGCTCAGACTGTCCCGGGACACTTTTAGGCGGACCGGCAAGGAGAGAACTCCAGTTCAGAAGTCGACGCGAGTGTCACATGCCATAGTAGCCAGGTTTCAATGTCAGACCGGGGTCAGGGGTTGTTATGGGTTACCTGGATCATTAGCGAGGCAAGCAGTCATAGTCAACTTGAAGTGCCGCCATGAGTAGTAGCACTGGATAGTTAACTACGTTGCATGCCTAGGTATTCTGCCCGCCAAGCGAGCACCGCATGTCTTTCTCACCTTGAGAGTCAACTCGTAAGGCCCTATGAAGAATGAACGATGCCTGCCCACTGTCTGTCTGGCCGAGGACACGGCGAGGAGGGAGTGAGACGATACAACGACGACGTGGGGTATGTCGTGGCCGCCAATGAAAACTAGCGCTGACCGGCCGCTGTCAGTATGATGTGAGTATACATCAGATCAAATCAGAGAAAGATCGGGTCAATAGACTTTGTACAAGATGTACGACGGAGTCCTGAGGCCGTGATAAAGAGATCGATTCGCTGAGGAAAAAGGCGCGAAACAATGCTGCGCGACAGTCGCACCAGATGATGGAGCCCGCCTTGCCTGCCAGATACGGTATGGCGCGTGATTGGTAAACGCATGATTTAAAGTGGGGTATATGGGGTACAAGGATACGGGGTTTACGGCTAGACGAATATCGGTACCTTGCTCAAGAGGGGCCCTGATTTTCGGGAATCGCATCGGGGCCTGGCCCCACTCCAGCATTAGTGTACCGGCACGCTAACGCACGCCAGCGGGCCCTCTGCTCCGGGGGGCCCGCCATGACTGCGAGCCGTTAACCAGAAATTACAAGTATAGACGGCTTATAAGTGAGCGAGCCCTTATGACACACAAAGGCCAGATACTTAGGCTTACTGACAAGGAACCGTACACAAAAGGGCAACCAATTGCAGAATTTAGGAGATACCTCCTACGTAATTGCGCGCTCTTGGCGTCGTTCCAGACGGGTGGGTTGAGACGAGAAGGGCAAGCGTAGCCTAGGGCGGCAGGCATGGTCCATGCTCCGGTCATGTAGTATTGGCGCTAAGGGCGGCCATATCGACTTCGAGATTGTAAGTATCCGTAGGTAAGTTGAGGTAAGAATAAGACGATGTATACTTCGTAAGGTACGCAACAGTGTACCGAATAACACCTGGAGTTGCGGTGATGCTGTTGACTGTTGTGGTCTTACATCACATAGGGACCTACATGGTCAACAGGCAGTGTAACTGAGTGTAAGAGTTGACACTGCCTTGACTAGATCTTGGCCCGACAGTATGATGTGTATTTCGTGAGAAGCCTGGACGATATCGAATCAAACAAGACTGCCTGGCCGAATGGGCGCGCGTCGTGTATTACACAAGACAGCTTCTCGGGAACGCCAAGTCGCATCCGTAAGCCCAGGATGTGTACGGAATATCTAGACTATAATAAATAATATTTGCTTTAATTGTCAGGGACTTGGCTTGTCCTCATCTTTACCCGGAACCAGTACCTCGGCATTGGGAGAGTATACTATTAATATGCCATCTGTTAACGAAGTCTTCCTATGTTATATATCGTAGATTCGTCCGAGAACGTGGAGCATGACCATTATAAGGCCAGGGTATGTCTGGTCAGATAGACCCTAGACTCTAGAGCAGGGTCAACAAGTGAAAGTGGACATATCTGACATCCTCAATAGGAGAGAGTACACGCCTGAGTGTTGAATGTCTTCAAGATGCTGCCTGGCGTAAGAGAATATGTTGGGGGATTCGCCTGGCCGAAACTGTACCTTTGATATTCGGTAAGAGTCATAACAAGACTCGAGCCCTCGTCCCTCCCGCTGCTGTACACCCTGTTACATGTTAGTTAAAAATACCTTCCTGGTGTCTGAGTATGCCGTGCATCCGTCGACAAGTCTACACCTACAGGCGAGACAGTTAGCGCTGACACCGACAGATGACACAGCTGCCTAAGATTGACAGGAGGAAAAGGAAAGAAATCAATAGGTTCCTAAACGTATGCGTGCATGGAGTCACGGCTATCATGACATAGGACTTGGTGTATTGATTCCGTACACCTACCTATTAGATGCAGAGCATGTCGTTTCCCGTGTCTCTCATTGGCTTGAATAGTATCTGAGATCGTCGACCATGCGACCAATGGCAACATCGAGATCTTGTACGCACATGTAGGCTCCGACTCTTTGGTAAGTCTTCGCTGCATCGTAAAGGGACTTTTCGTGTTGTACGAAATACGGAGGTCGTGTAATCAACAAGGAGACGCACGAGCTCAAAACGACGCGGTCTG